>JARFIW010001670.1:4221000-5628000 GCA_036346225.1 Platerodrilus igneus
TCATCAAAATTTTAAGAAGGTGCATTTTCGTTCAGTCGTCAAGAAAAGCATAATAATAGTATAAAGGTAAATTTTTATACCATTTTTCAGAACAGTTAATAAGCATTCTTTTGTTCATCATGAATGTATGAAATAGCAAATAATAATATATTTCCATAGACATCTTTTAACCACGTGCAAATGGGCTACCATGAGAAATATTTTCAGGGCCACCTTAAGACACTGTCTCATGGTGGCCCATCTAAATAATTGAATGTAGTATTAGGTTAATTTTTTTTGTAGATGTCCAGATGTCGCAAAAGCAAAAGTCAGAAAGGTTTATTTTCAGAAGAACATATGCGAAGAGCTGTTTGACAAGTATTAATAGGAGACCACGGCATAAAATTATATTTACGTAACGCTGCAGACGAGAATGGTTTATCTTTTCAGACATTGCAGAGATATGTTAAAAAAGAAAGAGAAAAGGCAGATCCTAACATGCAGATAGCCATGAGAAGCAATTACAAACATAGATTAATTTTTATTGATGATGAAGAAAAGGCGCTTGTACATTATGTCATCATTGCTCTAAAATGTGTGGTGGAAAATCAACAAAAGATACTCGAGAACAAAAAGAAAATTCCGTTAAGTTGGGAAAAAAATTTTGGCTGGTGTTGACTGGTTACAGGGGTTTCTAAAAAGACTTACCAAAGAATTAAGTATTCGGCAGCCTGAAGGATGCAGTCTTTCAAGAGCATCATCATTTAATGAACATAATGTTAAATTATTCTTTGATAATCTTAAAAAAGCATATAATCGCTCCGAAGTATTCTCTGATGGCACTCGCATCTACAACCTTGACGAAATCGGCACGACGACCGTACAGAAATTCAAGAAAGTATTATCAGCAAAAGGAATTAAACAGGTTAATCCACGTACCAGTGGCGAACGTGGAGTATTAATTACTACTCTCTGCATAATAAGTGCCAGTGGAAATACTTTACCACCTGTCATGGTATTTCCACGAAAAACTTTTAAAAGCCGTATGTTAAATGGAGAGCCCCACTTGGTACATTAGGTCTTGCAATTCCAACAGGCTGGATGAATGGGGAACTCCTTCCATCTGTAATGAAACAGTTCATAAAATATAGTGGATCCTACAATCTTAATATTTGATAATCATGATAGTCACCTTACCATAGAAACACTTAATATTGCTAAAGATAATGGAGTTACAATAATTACGCTACCTCCACACTGTAGCCATAAGTTACAACCATTAGATACATCAATATTTGCTCCGTTAAAGGTATGTTATAATGCTGCAGTTGATTCCTGGCTTCTACATCATCCTGGGGCACCGTTATCTATCTATGAAGTTGCTGGTTGTGCAGGTGTGGCATTCGAACAATCCATGACTCCATTAAATATAAAGGCGGGTTTCAAGAAAACTGGAAATTTTTCTTTTGACCGGGAGATATTCACTACTGATGATTTTTTAAGTAATTCAGTAACTGATCGAGACGTTTTAAATGACTCAGCTTTACCCATTGACGATGAGCAAACTGCATCAACGACTATGGAAATTCCAAATGCCATTGCAGATTTTACTGAAGAAATGCCATCAACTTCTGTCGAAACACCACATTTTATAGAAGATCCGGACGACAAACATTGCGAAACGGCAATATCATCTACCTCCTTAAATACGCCACAGGCCACAAATAATTCGTCTGCTACAGTTTTTGTCAGTCCGCAGATATTCATAGGATACCCAAAAGCAGGCCAAAGAAAATTACAAAAGAGCCAGCGTAAACGAGCTACAAGTTGTATTCCCACTGACACGCCGGAAAAGGAGAAAATTGATCAGAGAGAAGCAGAGAAAAAAGAAAAAGAACAGAAAAAAGAAAGGAAGTTTGCAAAAAAACATATTTGCAAAGAAACGAAAACCGAATAATAATATAATATCTTCTGATGAAGATGATGGCAAAATTGAAATTGAGATACCGTTCCAAGATGAGTCTGATGAAGGCGGGTGGATTCCTGATGTCGATCCGTCGAGCTTTGAAGAACTTCATAAAGATCCCAAGCGCAATGATTTTGATTTGGTGCAATTTAAAGCAAAGAATTATGTTTTTTAATAGGAAGAGTAATGGAGCTAGAAACAGTATCAAATGATATCAAAATCAATTTTCTAAGAAAAGCTTCGAAGTTTGAGGGATATTTTATATTTCCAACTGTCCCTGACATTGCAACCGTTCCAATCAATGATGTTAAAATGATTTTACCTGAACCAGGCCTTTTAGGAAATACAAAATGGTTGAAATCGTATTATAAGTTGGAAATTAATTTTAATCAATTGAACATGCGTTAGTTTTGGTTTAATTATTAATTATAATGCTAATAATGCTTTCTTTTTGTGTTTTACATATATTTTCTTACAGTTAGACGATTTTTTCCTTTTGTCCTATAGTGGCCCTAATAAAGGGCCACTATGAGACGTGCTAAAAAAATAAAAGTCAAATACTTTCAAACCTAATCAAACTTGATTAGTTTATATTCATTTTTTACATTTTTGTAGCCGTACTCATTCACCGTTTACATATTTGTGTCGTATTTACAATAAATTATTCAAAAAAACTGAATCAGACTTTTTACGTCTTCTGATGGCCCACTCTCCCCTATTCAATGAACTAATCTCTTGGTAAGAAACATATATACTTATTTAATATCTATCATATACTTTAACCCTGCAACAATGCATGAAAAATGAGTTGATTGTAATTATGTAATAAATAAACAAAAGCCTGGTTTATTATGCGTAGGTCAATGCAATTCCGTGATCATGGGAAATGTACTAAATATATCAGCTAATTGAATTAAATATCGGAACACACTGGGACTACGTTAGTAGTGTGTAAAATGCAGAAAAGCACATAACACCGAATCTTGTTTTTTCGAAAAACTCGAGTTTATAGAAAATAGTTTTAACTAGTTTTAAACTTCTAAAACAGAAAATGTTTGCTTGTGCGTGATATCAAGAACAGTACGATCACATTGACAATGTTATTATTTATTAACACCTACTTTTATTAACATAACAAAATTTTACATAAATTAAATACAAATATAAAAATTACAAAATTCGCTCATAAAATAATAAATAAGCCTGTGTCTCTGGGATATTTTTTTGGCACTTCTGAAATTTAAGAATCATCGACGTTATACCACTTTCCTAATGGAATTTTAAGTTCGCTTCAAATTTTTTACACTGCAAAGACAATAATTGTTTTTAAATTTAGATAAAAATTTTCTAATGAAGTTCTTAATTTTACATATAATAATAATAAGTTTATTCGAAGTAATAATGTAAGAACAAAATTATATAAATAAACAATATAAATAAACAATGTAAAAAATAAGTCCACTGAGTCTATTCGACTGTGCATGGACTATCATCTATATAAACTGACATTAAGTAAGTGCATTTTATTAGTAAACTGTTCTAAATCTTTGTACTTTGCATACATAATATGTATTGATAGTTTCTAAATATAGTGAAAACAAAATGTGTATTAAGGGTTTGACCCACTTCCAAATATAAAGGTTTGGGTTTCAACTAATAAACTACACGATACTATGTACTTGTGCACGTCCCAACACTATAATGTAATATTTAAACATTTTCTTTACTAATGGTAATGAGTTGCAAATTGTAATGTAGTTTTATACATGTTAGGTAACTGGTTATAAATCTTGCTCATCAGGTTCATAAAGCTACGTATAGTGATGCTTCGAATATAAGGAGGTTTTTCAATGTTATCATTTAGTTTATACCTGGTGTCGTATTTATGGTGGATATGTTTCCTGTTATTTTTATTCTTATATAATTATAAAATAATATTGTACATAAACAATTGCTTGATATCCATTATGGCCGTTTCAAGGAATAGCAGGTGTGAAGGATAAATTAAGGGCTTATTGTGTATTATTTTTAGAATTCTCTTTTGTAGGACGTCAAGTTGATGAGGATAACAAGAGGACGCTCCTCCCCAACTTAAGATACAGTATTGCCCGAAATAAACAGTACTGAAATTGTAATTGTTTTGTATATTTAAAAATACATCTTATTGACACTTTATTATATGTTCTAAATGTGCACCTCCTCGTTCGAGACAGACTTCATAACGATGTTCTAAGTTTCTGGTCATGTTATTGAATAAGGGTTGTCTCAGGGCTGCGAAGAAGACTCTAACGGCATCCTTTAATTCATCGATGGTTTGTGGTGCCCGTTTGAAAACGGCATTTTTAGCCATGCCCGAAATGTATGCGTCTGGAGGTGTGAGGTCTGGAGAATGTGAAGGATAAGGGAAGTCAGTAAATCGTGATATGAATTTGCTTGGAAAATGTTCTTGAAGAAATTGACGAATTGCGGCAGCAGTATGGCAAGTTGCCCGTCCTGCTGAAAAAATTGGTTTCGAAATGCCAAGTTACGTGCACGACAGAATTGACGTAGATCAGGGATAAATCGTGTTAAAATTTGTCTGTACCTCTGTTGATTAAGTGTGACTTGCCTACCATTCTCTTCGATAAAGTACGGACCAATGATTCCGTGTCCGGAAACAGCACACCAGACACTCACTTTTCACTATGTAAAGGAACCTCTTGAACATTATCGGGTCTGGCAAAGCCCAGAAATCGATTTGTGCGACGATTCACATAGCCTGACAAGTGAAAATGTGCTTCGTCTGAAAACCAAACATTTTTCAAAAATTCAGGATTTTCATACTGTAACGCGAGAATTCTGGCGCAATATTCCACTCTACTGCGATAATCCCGAGGATGTAGTTGTTGATGTACCTGAATCACATACGAAAATGTACCCAGCTCCTTCAGGATTCTTTGAAAGGAAGTTCTTTTTAAATCAAGTTGTAACGCTGTCCTTGCCTGGCTGACTTTCGGATTTTCTAAGATTTGCTCAAAAACACGTTCATGGTTATTGTTGTTGTTAACTGTCCTGGGACGCCCCGAGTTTCCTTTTCGTTGGCACAATACACTACCTGTATTTCTAAACTTTTCAATAACCTTCAAAATTACAGCATTACTTGGAGAACGTTTATTAAACCTTTGTGTGAATTGATCAGACACGTATAGCAAACTTGTACCATTACGTCGGCCGATTCCGTATGAACGAAAATAATGCTCAACCAGAAACACTTTCTCCTCTGTACTTAACACCATTTTTAACAATTAGGCCCTACTAATTACTTGTTTGAGGTTTACTTGACAGGTCTATACTAGCTAACTTGAGTGTGACAGCGCACGCATAAAAACACCGCCAACTTAGTTTCAGTACTGTTTATTTCGGGCAATACTGTACTATAGTTAAGTCTAGATTCAACTAATGCATAATAAATAATTCTTAGGTGGGTAATATCGAGTATTTATTTTAAGCATTTGAATTTGTATAATAAGATTCTTAAAACTTTAGCAACTTTATTTAAATGAATATTCCATCGCAAATGAGAGGCTAAATACACACCTAAGTATTTTGTGCTTTCTTGCAATTTAATTTCCACACTTTCGTGGGATAGTTGAATTTTTTTGAATATTAAATTTTGGTAATCCGACTATGTTATTAGAGAATGGAATAAAGCATGATTTTTTCATAATTCACTGTTAATAATTTATGACTATATATGTTAAATAGTCCATTTCGAATGGACCTGCACCTTGCCGAAGTTCTAAATTACTAGAACAGGTGAAATGGCTTGCGTATTCTAATGAGCTAAAGAGCCAAACTACAGGTCCAACCAAAGTAGTAGGGTCGTTAGTGAGGAACCAGACTAAGACAGGTCCCCGAAAGAGGGCAGCGGCTCTTTTGGTACTTAGATTGGCAGAGACCATAGGGGTCGGTATGGCAGTCTAAGACACACTACCGCGATGTGGAAGGCAACGGAAAACCCCTACATTACCTCCCAAGTACACAGCGTACTTAAATTGTAACGGACATGATGGCATTCTCTGGGGTAAAAGATTCCGGAGTTAAAATAGTCCCCATTCGGATCTCCGGGAGGGACTACTTCGGAGGATGCGATCGGAAAGTTAAAAATAAGAGTCGGGAACATTCTGCGAGTCGGAGCGTGGAATGTTAGAAGTATGAAGCAAGTAGGTAAGCTAGAGAACCTAAAATCGAAATGAATAGGTTATCACTAGATATAGTAGGGATCAGCGAAGTTCGGTGGCCAGAGGCGGGGATTTTGGAGTGGAGACTTCAGGGTAATTCATACAGGAGCAGAGGAAGGAAATTTGGGCGTGGGGATAGTTATGCGGAAAAGATAGGATACTGTGTGAAAATTACTTACAAAAGAACGAAGAGTACTTATGGTTAGATTAAAATCTAAACCGGTAAACACAGTAATAATACAAGTATACATGCCCACCTCTAGCTACAGTGACGAAGAGGTAGAAGCCATCTACAAAGATATCGAAAACATATTAAGATACGTAAAGGACAGGAAAATTTAATAATTACGGGGATTTTAATGCCGTGGTAGGTGAGGGTAGGGAAGGAGCAGTAGTAGGTTTATTTGGTTTAGGCACGAGAAACGACAGGGAAATAGGCTGGTAGAATTTTGTGACAAGAACAATTTAATCATCACAAACACATTATTTCAACATCATGCTAGAAGACGATATACGTGGAAGATGCCAGGAGATATAGGAAGATATCAAATAGATTACATTCTTGTTAGACAACGGTTTAGGAATCAAGTAAAAGACTGTAGAAGCTACCCAGAAGCAGATATAGATACTGACCACAACATCGTAATTATGAAGGCCGCACTTAAATTTAAGAATGTGAAAAAAAGAAACGGAAAAAGGCACTTGGACTTAGAGAAACTAAAAGGTAAAGATATTCAAGAAAGATTCGAAAAAAAGTCAAATGAATTGCTCAAAGATATCGAGAAAATATCGAATACTAAGGAAGTAGAAACAGAATGGAATAACATTAAATCCAGCCTAGACATGGCGGCCAGAGATATTCTGGGGTATACACAAAAGAAAATAAGAAATGGATAACAAAGGATATCCTGAATTTAATAAAAGAAAGACGAAAATACAAAAATAAATCAGACCAAACAGGAAAACAGAGATACAAAGCCATAAAATGGAAATTATTCGAAAATGCAGGAAAGCTAAAGAACAATGGATTGATGAAAAGTGCAAAGAGATACAAACGAAGATGGAAATAGGAAAGACAGACGAAGCATACAAATTAATTAGAATGAATTTTAGGGATATAAAACCGTATAGCAAAAATATAAGGGACGCACAAGGAAACGTCATCATAGAAAACGTAGAGAAAGTGGGTAGATGGCGAGAATATATAGGGAATTTATATGCAGGAGAGGAACTAACTGCATTAGAACAGGAATCAGACATTGAAAATGACGACTTGGGATATCCTATACTTAGAGATGAGTTTGAATTAGCATTAAAGAGTCTGAAAAATGGTAAGGCGCCGGGTACAGATAAGATGCAAGCAGAAACTCTAAAAGCCGCTGGACAAGCAGTAACAGAACGTCTCTTCCAACTTGTAAGCTATATGTATGAGACAGGCGAGATACCCAAAGATTTCAAACGTAGCATCATAGTAACTATACCAAAAAAGAAAGGCGCGGATAGATGTGAAAATTTTCGAACAATAAGTTTGACAGCACACGTGTCAAAAATATTAACTAGAATTGTGCAAAGACGAATGGAAAAACGGGAGGAAGAAATACTAGGAAAAGACCAATTTGGGTTTAGGCGAAACAGGGGAACACGGGAGGCTATTTTAGCTCTGAGAGTGATAATGGAGAAAACAATAGAAAAAGGGGAAAGCATGTATATAGGGTTTGTAGATCTGGAAAAAGCATTCGACAATGTAAAATGGAAAAAAATGTTTGAAATACTAAAAGAGATTGGAATGAGTTATAGGGATAGACGAATAGTACATAGCTTATACAAAGAGCAAACAGCAGTAATAGAATTAGAGCAGGAACGTGAGAAGTAAACATTAGGAAAGGGGTGAGACAGGGATGTGCCCTATCCCCATTGATTTTTAACTTGTACATAGAAGAGGCAATGAATACTGTCAAATGCAGGAAGACATTTGGAATTACTATGCAGAGACAAAAAATTGATATGCTTAGATTTGCAGATGATATAGCGGTACTAGCGTCTAGCAAGGAAGAGTTAGAAGCTGCTCTTAATGAAATGGAAACGGTTCTAACAGAGACATACGGTATGAAAATTAACAAAACTAAAACTAAAGTTCTAGTTTGTAAAGGTAGGAAAATAAATCAAAAACAAGAATACAAGTATTTAACACGAACTTACAAGAGGTTAAGGAATTCTGCTACCTAGGAAGCCAAATAACGCAAGATGGGAAAAGCACAAAAGATATAAAACAAAGATTAGCACAAGGTCGTGCTACATTTAACAAGAAAAGCAACTACTGTGCTCAAAGACCACAAACATAGAAACAAGGAAAAGATTGCTTAAAACATATGTGTGGAGCACAGCACTGTCTGCTGTGAAGCCTGGACAGTAGGAGAAGCGGACATGAAAAAGCTAGAAGCCTTTGAAATGTGGTGCTACAGACGTATGATGAAGATATCATGGACAGACAAAGTTAAGAACGAAGAGGTACTAAAAATGGTAGGGGAAGAAAGAAATATGTGGAAAACGGTAAAAAATAGGAGAGATAGGATGATAGGCCACATACTACGGCATGAGGGAATAGTGCGAAATATATTAGAAGCAGAGATAGGAAAAAAGAGAAGAAGAGGCAGACCTAGGCTAGACTACTGCACACAGATAGTAAAAGACGTAGGCTGCAGGAATTTCAGGGAGATGTGTAGGCTAGCCCAGAATAGAAATCAATGGAGGTACGCATTCAACCAATCCCAAGATGGATAAACTAATGACGAGAAAATAACTGTGCTTAAACATGATGATTACTATAAATAACTACAAGAATTGGTTGGACAACATTCTCAAATAATGTTAAGTGTGTGAAAGGATTTACTGGAAAACCATTATTTCGGCAAATATCTAAGTGTTGGGGGATCTTGGTAGCCACAGGTTGCTTACCCCCCTTCACTGAATCTCGGCGAAATAGGGCATAAAATTAGAAAACAATAGAAGGGGAACGAGCTGTATACACAGTCTTTTGAAATGCTGTGCTTCAGATGTATGAGGACTATAGCATGGACAGACAAAGATAATAACAAATAGGTTATAGAAATAGTAGGGAAACAAGGATATCTGGGGAAAAAGATAAGAGAACTAGAAGGGCAGAATACGTTCTAAGGGATTTTTGGGTAATAGTATGGGATATATTACAAGCAGAGATAGGAAAAAAGAGGTAGATGTTGACCTAGATCAGATAGTGATAGATGCAGACTGTGCAAATTTCAGGGAAATCTGTAGGTTAGTTCAGAATAGGAAACAATGATGGTACGCGTCTAACCAGTTCCAGGACTGAAGACCTAATGATGAATGATGATGATGTTAAATAGTATTTTTAAATCATCTTCGACCATTTTTTTCAGCTCCATCCAAGTATTTCCCATATATGTAATTGCCGTATCATCAGCAAAACTAATTATTTTACCGTTTAAAGGAATGGTAAGTATATTATTTATATAATATTGAAAATAGGATTGGCCCTAAAACAGTCCCTTGAGGTACCCCATATTTTATACTACTGTTTTACACTACTGTAAGTATTTCCTATTTTGACAACTTGTGTCCTTTGTTCCAGATAACTCTGAAAAAGCTTATTGGAATCTCCTCTTATTCCCGAATAATCCAAAGCTTCCAGTAGTTGCGTATGACTAACAGTATCAAATACTTTGGCGAGATCTAGGAAAACTGCTAGAGTTGGCTTACTTTCTTCAAGACTGTTTGTAATATTTTCAATTAAAATTTATAGCATCACTGGTGGAATATCCTTCCCTAAAGCCCAACTGGTTATATGCTATAGTATTATTTTGATAAAAAAAATGTATGATGCGGGTTTTCAAAGTTAATTCAAATATTTTCGCAATCGATGTAATAATAGCTATAGGTTGGTAGTTTGCCGGATTTACGTAATCTCCCTTTTTATGAATAGGTATTGCAACCGCATTTTTAAATGAATAAGGAACAATGTTTGTCTCATATATTTTAATTATTAGAAATGTAAGTGGTGAAACAATTGAATGGCTTATTTCTTTTAATAACTCTGATTTTATACCATGCTTCCAACCGCTTTTTTACTTTTTAGTAATTTTATTATTTCTAAAATTTCATTTTCTTGAACTGGTCTCAAGAAGAAGGTTTTGTCACATTTTTTTTGTATATGGAGTAGTTGGTTTTTTTATTTTACTAGCAAGTTCTTCCCCTACCTACGTTTGCTATCTGGGTTGGATCTGATATCGTGTTGTTGTTTACAAAAATCTCCTTGACCCCCTTATTTTGTACAGTACGATTTGTATTACTTACGATGGTCCATAACTTTCTCGCAGAGTCTTTATTAGCATAGATTTGATTGACATAATAATTGTTGTTTTTTTATTACCTTGTTCACAAAATTTTTGTATTGTGTGTAAGAAGCCTTTTTTAGATTGTTACGTGGGTCGCTTTCGTATTCCCTGTATAATAAATTTTTCTTATTTATGGTATTTATTAATCCTAGCGTTATCCACTCTTTACATGATAAGTTATTCCTTTTCACTTTTTTTTTATAGTTCTATAATGTGTAAAATTATGTATTTATTGAAGCGATCAGGTTATCTGTTAACTTAACATCAGATTCATCATAGTAAGTAGTCCAATCATGAGTTTGTACGGCATCTTTTATTTTTGAGTAATTTATGTAAATAATTTCCTTTAATTTGTTTTTGGTTTGGCTATGCTGTTCCCACGGTATATATATAAAGCTGTGGCCCTATGATCTTTAATGTAAGTATCTATAACTGTCGGAATACAATTTAGGTAGTGATTTTTATTTCTTGTTTTCATAAATATATGGTCTATGCAGCTTTCAGTGTTGCCATATATACGAGTGTTTTTGTTAATCAAGGAAAGGGAACCGTGTTCGTTAAAATAACCAGATAGTTATTTGTAGTTTCTTTTTCACTATTTATGTTTATATTGATGTCTCCGACTATTATATGGGTATGACAATGTAGCGTATCTGTTTGTTGTAAGTATAATTGTAAATTAAGTATAAAATCTTCATCGGGTTGGGATGGAGATCTATAAATTGCGGTTATCGGATATGTATCGTGCAATGTCTTTTTTTAATAAAATCTGTATAGCTGTACTAGACCCAATAGTGACTATACTATGTCTAAAATCAATTTTATTTTTTAGGTAAATGACTACACCATCGTTTTTATCGAGTGCTCCACCGCTATACAGCATTGAATAACCATGTAGTAAAAACGGTGTGTTATCTAAAATTTGGTATGTTTCCGTAAGAACAAGACAATCGTATTCAAACGGCAGTTGACTCAACGTGATTTTTAATGTGTCATAATGTTCGCAATGAATTGAACCGCTGTGTTGCATAACACCATATAATATATACGACACTTTGGTTTGATTAAAATTGAATGCTGGAAGCTTTTGGCATCATTTTGAACAAAAATGCTTTAAATCCAGTAATATGGGGAATGAAACATGCTTATTCGCCTTAGCAAATAAAAGTCTTAAAACCTGAAATCGCTTAAAATGTAAAATCAGTACTGCAGGTGGGTTACAAATTAGTATTTTTGTGGTGGTATTAGTACAAACGGTTCTTTTATTGGACCCGCCATGTCTTTTTGTGCACAAATGACAGCCTACTTTGTTACTTCCGACAAGCAATTCACAGGCCGTGAATTGATTTAAAAAGGATTGCACTGAACATTCGCCGTCTTCTGACTGATATCTTGGCAGTGTAGTGTTATCCCATGTATCATTTATATCACAGACTTTGTCAAATTTTTTATCTTGACATCTTAACACTTTTCTATGCATTGTCTATTTTTTATTGTCATTAAAAAGGATCTCTTTCTACATCATCTGTTATATCAATGTTTTTATTGTTAAGGAAGGCAAATCGTGATTCAGGACAGTCAAACTCATTTGAACTACCTACATCAACATGTGTTTCGCTGGGCGAAGGAATGTTATCTGAACCGCCTTGAACAATACACAATCAGCATTGATGCATCTCTGAAATGTAACAAATGCTGCATTTATGAAACATGAAACGTGTCTTTTAATATAAACAGAACCATTGCAGTAACATTGCTGAAACCTCTTAATGTCGTACTTTGTAATGCATCATTGTTATTGTATCAACGTTACACTTCTGAAACAATACCACAGTAACACTTATGTAACGTATCCTTTTTAGGTTTCTGAAATGCATTTTAGTTGACATTTTTGAAACATTTCCACCATTACGTTTATGGAGTGCACTTTTGTTATGTTTCTGAAGTGTTTCAACGTTAGGTTCCTGAAACGCACCATAGTTTAGTTCAGAAACGCGCCATAGCCACAGTGCTGAAACATATCAGAGCCACAGCTCTGGAAGCTGTCATAGCTGCAGTTAACGAAACATATCGTAGCCACTACTCTGAAATACATGCAAAATTTGATTTTAGGCAAATATTTTCCATTGTCAAATAGAACCTTTAATTTAGCACAAAGTTCCATACTGGGGTGACTTTTATACTTTGCCCTCAGTTTTCTCTAGAAAATTCACATCTAAGGGTTTAGTTCTAATAAATAATTAGGGTTGGATGCATAATATAATAAATACATCAAATTTAATCTCGAACTCATAATCCTGCATGAGTAACAAACAACTGTGTAAGTGGTTTTCCTTTGAATCACTCCACATTGTGAGTAGAGGTAGAGCGCTATGTAAATTATTGCCAAAAAATTGGATATGTATAATTATAGGGTGGTCTGTAAAGTACTCTTGAAAAACATTCTAAAAATTTGGTATTGTACTGAAAAGCCATTGGGGGACACTCTATTTAAAATATTATTTTTGGGTCTGCAAATGTCAGTAGAGCACCACAGATTTTCAGATTCTTTTTTCTAATTATAGTTTTCTGATAAAGGATCGATGGAGTTCCTCGTGGTCCACCTTGTCTAGTTACACTTATGCTTAATTTAAAGAGTATCCTTAACATTCATTGAATTGTTTAAAGTTTATATTTTTTTTTATTCTCAGCATAATAATCCTATATTATGATATACATATCTACCTATTTGCACAAACTTTATATTTACATAATTATAAACACCACAAATAAACATGTTTATTAGTATTCTTAGTCGTGTCTTTTGTATCACAGCTCTGCTCCTCTAAACCAATCTGTTACACTTGCATTAAAAATGTCGTAGGTCATATTGGGAAAGTTTTTCAAAACTGCTTCTGTAAAGTGGAAAATTAACAATAATTAATTAATGAGCCATATCATGTAAGGCGCTGTCCCTAATTTGCAATAGGCATTGTAGAGGGATTTAGGTATATTAATCTAATAAAACAATACTCTTTTTGCAAAGAAAATACAAAGCAAATTAACTTTTTATAATATATAATGTAACTTTTTTTTTTCGTAGTTACGCTTCGTCCATTAATATAAAATAAAACAGCAATAATATAAAAATATAATTTGTAAAATTCCGTACAATAAATATAATACATATAATTTATAATATCATATAGACTCCTTTACCTTTGAGGTCTAAGATTCGTTACTAAGCTTCATCGAGTTGTCAATTCGATCACTTTGCTATCAACGTTTGAAGGGACAAGCTGCGATAGGCGGCGTAGTAAAGTCAAGATGGTCGTGTCTAAACACGTGGTCTATAACACGGTCCGAAAAAGAATTAGAATTGATTGAATCTTGGTGTCTGTAGGTTGTTTCCTAGCAGCTTTAGCGTGATGGTATTCTTTTATATGTTCCACCTAGAGCAGTTCAGTTGATCCCTGCATGCCTAAGGAGATGGAAGCTCACCCTCATAATTAAAACAGTTGGTATAAATTATTTAAATAAATTTTATTAATATTTTCCTCTTAGTGCAATATCACATAACCATATGATATGAGAATATCATATACAATATCCTATAAGTTTATCATATCAGTAATATCAAAGAATTAATTTCAAGAAAATTTAGTTTGGGATTTGGAATACTAAATTTTATACGATGTAAAATCAAGGAGAAGTTGGTTTCGTTAAATACTGTTTTTATTCAGAAGAGTTCTCACAATTCCAGCAATAATTTCGTACGTATTCACGTGGCTTCTATTTGTGCATCGCAGAATGCAGATGTTAATGGAATTTCCGACAGCTGAGGTTATAGTCCGATTTCTTTTGTTCCCACAGTATTTCTACACGTGAGTGTTTTTAGCATTTAATCACTTTCATTATTATTTAAATTGCAATAAGAAAATATAAGATTGAACTTTAGTCACGTAAAAATCGTTTAAGGAAAGAAAGAATTACGTAATAAATTCATTGCTTGTCAGAATGATTGCACATACTGATAACGTTAACTAAGCTAAAAAGTTGTTAGTGACATATCATGTCAAATAAAAAAAAAAAATTCAACTGTCCAATTTAGACCTCACATGTCATGTAACGTTAATTTAAAATATGTTTAATAATTTTGAGGTCGTACTTTGATTTTAATTAACATGAGGAATTCTTTTAATACCTATTAAGTAAAAGTAACTTTAGGTTGATACATGCTATTTTATCTCGACTTAGGTAATTAAATTTGCTTGTTAAAGTCAACGTAGTACTACTATGACTTGAAGAATATGTTATATGAATAATTAAGAGAACTCAAACTTTACGTAAAATTTATTAAGAAAGATTCATTTAGAGATCTTTATGTTATTGAATACAAATCCTTATTATATTTCTGTTCTATAAAAAATTATTAGTTGAAAATATTATAGTAAAACGAATCAAGAAATTTAATCAAATAGAATCATTTTTTTTGCATGACACTTTTATTATTTAAAATGTAAGTAAAATTTACAAGTCATCCCTGATCAGAAATTGTGTGTAATGATAACAAATACCGTGGGTGTATACTTTTGAAACTTAAATTCTATTATTTTATTTTTGGTAAATATTTTTGAGGACACAAACGGTGTCCATGTTGTGCATTTGTTTGTTCACAGGTCAAGTCGAGACATCTGTATGACATCTGGTGTTTGATCCCCTAATACAAGCACAGTTAATTGTTGTAGGTTGTTGTATTGAAAAATACGGTGGCGCTCATTATTTATATTTTTGGTCATTTGACAACCCATGACCCCAGCTCATGATCTACTCAGAGCTAACACTCTACTAGCCGTTTATGTCTAAAGAGTTTTTCTTTTCTTCAAGCCGTTTTCCATCCAACTTTACCTTGGGCTTTCATTGTTAATAAGAAATTCTCAGCCTTGTGATATCAGATAAGGGTTTAGGAAATATAAAGGTGCAATTTGTTATCTGATAGTCACGAAGGCAAAATTTATTTTTGTTTTCAATAATAGCAAATGAGCATTCAAGTTTTAAAGGTAGATAAAAAATTTTTGGATTATATTGCATCTATTATTTAGACACGCATATTATTTTTATAATTTGGTTATTATGGTGTATTAAAAAGATACAAATGATCAACATGCATCCGTGAAATGTTTTAAAGGCCACCACCTTAGCCCAAAAAGCTTTACTATACACTCTGATATTAATTTCCGACACAAAAATAGAATTGTTTTATTTTGCTATGATGTTCGAAGTTATCTAAAAATTAATAAACTTAGCATGTACTTACCAGACAGAATTGCGTAGTTAAAAACTGGAAGCAACCAAAAGTAACGAAACCAGATAGGAAAAATAATTAAGGTTAGGTAATGTATTTTGGGTGGTTAAGCAGGCAAACTCAGAAAACGTTTTTATTAAATTAGACGGTGGTTCTTCTAGCAGGCACCTAACGAACCTATATAATTATGTAATGTCACAGAAACTGAAATGTGTTACAGCTTACAAAAAGTGAAGAACAATATATTATAATCTAATAGGATCTTTTCTCGTTTTCTTGTTGCATCACATCAGAGTTTTGCTGTTGGAATACAAATATGTTTCAATGAAATGCTGTTATTACTTACATTTCAAAAACCTTACAATGTGGTTATATTATTATATAACAAACATACACATACTGTTACAGTACATACGCGTTTCCAAAAGTAGAAGATTATGTAGATATTTCGTAGGGCCGTTTACTGTTTCCTTGTTGCGTTGCAGTAAGGTTTTAGTTATGAAATTTGGCTATGTTTCAAAGTTGCACAAATGAAATCTTTTTGATTGGGTTTCAGAAATTTTCCACTGTGGTTACTGTTATGTATCAAAACAACTAATTTTAATGAAATTGTTACAGTACATAAACGTTTCGAAAAGTAGAAGATAATGCACCAAGTATTTGGAGCGTTTATTGTTTCCTTGATGCGTTACAGTAACGTTTTAGTTCTAAATATAGGCATATGTTTCAATGTTGCACAAATGATGTCGTTTTAATTATGTTTAAGAAATCTTCAATATTGAGTGGGTAAATTCTATTGCGGTGCTGGGCACACCATTATCACAAAAACATAACCTGTTAGAAGCTTATTTGTTTGACAAGTTTTCATCGATGAACTCTAGTGTATCAGGATAAGAATTACATTCTGATTTGTTCGCCACAATGTTTTCAACTCTGGTGACAGTAAGGGTTCTACTATTTAGAACCTACTTCTTCTTTTCTGTGCTTTTTTGGTATACGTGGCATCATGTTTATTTGAAGTTTTGAACATTTGTTTTTGACCAATTCTTCTTCTTTGCTGCGTAATATTGGCTGAATTTTTATTTCTGATATTAGCAAACTCAAATCAAGAAATGAAATATGCTTAAAATCTTGACACTGTAATGTATTAATTAAGACACCTCGAAGAACTTCTTCTGTAGGTGTTCGTAACTCAGATGTTTGGTGTCTATAAAATTGTGTAATTCTTTTTCCTCTAACAAATGCTGTATCTGATTAGCAACTATATCTTACTTTTTCTAGTATTACTGTTTGATACTTTCTCAAATCCCTTTCACTTATTGCTTCAAGCAGATGCCGTAATGACTTGTGTACGTCATACTGTTGACCTCCAGGAAACTTTGGTATTCTTTGCGTTAGTCTTGAAAACAGTATATTAGGGTTATATATTTCTGGATTATCACTTTGTAGTTCTTTTAAAGTTTGTGCTAAAATAAGCGTTAAAGTTTGCCTTTCCTCTAAAGTATTGTCAAGCGAATCTAACATGAATAAATCTTTATCAATTGCTTTTAAACTACCAAACAATTGAAAGTAATGCCCAAACCCTGAAATTTCAGGAAACAATTGTAATAAGTACGGTGTTTGTCCAAGATATTGCATCACAGAATTGAAAAAACAAGAATTTGTTAAGCCACAGGTTTTTGAAAATTAGATTTCTTTATACTTTCGGATATGACAAAAAAACATCATTCTTGTCTTTACAGAAATCTGAAAACCTTTTATGTATTCAACGGCCTCCAATAACTTCTTCTTGTATGCAACGCTCAACATCGCAATCATAACACCACACAGACAAAGTTGCTGTATTAACATATAATAGCGACAGTCTGATCGGGAGTAGTAAAATGTTGTCTAGGTTGCTTATTTTAGAACTTCCTTAGTTTTGTGTTTGCATTTAAGACAAATCCATAAGGAAACTTCAAATTCATAATTACCGTCCATTTCAATATCAGTAACATAGGAGTTTCTGTATTCAACAATTTAAATATCGGTAACAGTTTTTGGTAATGCATTTTTAATTCGAGAGTCCTCTGTTTTATTAATATTAGAGCATTCGACCACATCTTGATTGTCATCACAGAGTTTGCTAGAGGCACTAGAACTATTAAAATTAGGGTTCCCTTTGTCTTATGTTCACCCATTTCATTTTCTTCTGTTTTGTTAATAATAGAAGATTACACACTTTTTTTGGATTTTCTGGTTGATTTGTTTTAGATTCTTGAACTTCTCCTTAGTGACTTCAATTTTGATGCTATTATGTTCCCAAGTGAGATATGTTTAGTTTTTATCAAAAGGTGTATGAGAATCATAAGGATTTGATGAATGGTTCAGTAGCATTATATGTATTGAAATCAATTTTTCAATATTATTTTCAGAAGCATCCAAAGTGAACTGTATAAATTATTACTATAATTTAGTTGTAGAAAATGAGGCTCTATCAATATCTTTCCTAAATTAGGTTTGGAGCTATAATTAGGAAAAGAATGTAAAATTTTGATAGTGGATTAGTTCCAAGGATTGAAGTGGTGTTTCGTTTCTGAATTGCAATGCTTATTCTTTGTGCTAAGAAGGAAGTAGCCCTGTCATCAAAAGTACTGTATGATATACGTCTGCCAATTTCTTTAAGAAATTGTTGAGCATGAAATCCAAACACCGAATGTTTCAATCATGACAGAATGGAAAATATAAAGATCAGATAATGTAGAATATTTTTTAATTTTGAAATTTTTCCCATATTTTGCTGTGGCTCCTAAGTTATTTGCGCATGGTGCCAAGGTAAGTAAAGTCCCACATAATAGCTTTGCCGCATTGTCAGGGAACTAAACTTATTCCGTCGTCTTTTGTTGCCGTCTCGAAAGATGTGGTTTGGTTCCAAAATAGGAGCATCAACGGAGCCAAATGTTTGTTTAATAATGTCATTTACTGCTGTGTCGGAGAATGCGTCCTCCACTGAGCTGGCACCTTAGACAGTGAATTCCTAATTCGTTTATGGCTGTACTATAGATACATGTATGCGGTGTACATAATTTTGTTACAAGTCTTAGACCGATATCAATTCTGAAGGATTGATTAATTATCAGAGTGCCCAACAAAGAAACTGGTAATGCTTACAACCAGACTCCAGAGTGAGCGGATGAAGCTGCTCGAATACGAGTCTTGTCGGTGACATTAACAGTCGATGCAAGCAAATTGCTAAAAACAACTTCCAGCAAAGGTAAGTCCCATTCTTTTTGATTAGATTTGTCATGACTGATATCAGACTGATTTGCTTTGGAAATTCAAAGCGCTTTACCTGCTAGACACAAATCAATGTAAGAGGCATTTAAGGATTTTGAGCATGTTTTCTGTACTAAAGGTGTTGATTTGCAAAGAAAAGGATACAGATAAGTGAATACCCAAGCAGCCTTTTTTAAAGGAAGGATGGCTTGTGACCATTCTTTTGAAGTAAGTTTAACATTGATAATTTCTTCAAGCATGTCGCGTAACATACTATCGAATTGCGATAAGATGTTTTCATATTTCCAAGTAGGTCTGCATTTAAGTAAGTAAATTAGTTTAGGAATTACGATGCAAATTTTGATGAGAATATACGTTATATGAGTTGGGATTTTAAGACATCATAATCAAGAGGAGATACGTGACAGACTTGATCTTTTCAATTATGCAATTGGAAATTGACTCTAAGCAGATAGGAGCGTCGAGTAAAATCCAATTTGTGCTATTAGGAATCTGGACAATAAAAGCAATTGAGTTGAACTGTTGGGCTATATCGCTACTGTAAAATGATGATGTATATATCAGTTCACATTTGTCAAAATTTAAATCTAGGCCTTGTGTTTATGAACTAATTATTACGTATTTTAAGTTATCACATACAGAATCTGTATCTCCTTTGATGCGTCTGTTATCTAACTAAGCAGTGAACTCACATGTAATTGGTTTTGTGAGGTTGTCTATGGCTATATAGAACAAAGATGAACCTGACGGATCTCTGTGCTAGTATGCATAATCAGGTTTTGAAATTAAAGAATTACAAAACATTTATTGTATCAAAAAAGGAATCATCAAGGTGGTCACAAAACATAACATAACCTCACATCTCCCACACTACCAGGAGAAAAACGTATGTTGAGGAAAAACCCCAATAACAAAGTAAAGAAGACAATATAAATATCACAATTTCTCCCTATTTATATTATCTTTCATAAAAAAAATCTGACCAAAATTAAATAATTTTATACGTGATAAAGGTTTTGTCAATAGATCAGCGACATTATTTTTACTATTAACAAACTTAAGTGTTAAACAATTACTACTCAACAATTCTCTTATAGTATGGTATTTTATGTCGATATGTTTTGTCCTATTGTTAACAATAGTACTATTTGAAAAATGTATTGCCGATTGGTTATCACATAAGACTAATGGCTTAATAGTTTTTACAGACAAGCAATTAAATTCTTCTAGTATTTTCTTAAACCACATCATTTCTATACAGGCAGAGTCTAATGCAACATATTCCGCTTCCATTGTGCTTCGAGATATGCATTTCTGGATATTACAGCGCCACCCGAGAAAAACGTTACCAACTGACCAAATAAATCCACTGAATGACCTGCTGGAATCAATGGCAGTAGCCCAAGAGGCATCGGTGTACATCATCAAATTGGAAGAACTTGAACTAGATAAATTAATTGAATAACTTTTTGTGCTTCCAACATATTGAGAATACGCAATAAGCAATTATAATGTTCACTATTAGCGTTAGTAGAAAACTGCGCTAAATAAATAACTGAAAATAAAATATCAGGACGTGATCGATTTCCTAAAAATAGCAAAGAACCCAAAAGTTCTCTAAAAGGTAATTTTTCTTTCAATTTAACATTTTGTGAAAAAACATTTCCAACATCCATGGGAGTACAAATAGGAAAATTTAAATTCACATGAAATCGTTCCAATAATTTTTCAATGTACTGTTGTTGATCTAGGTAATAACATCCGTCAGAATTCTCAAATTCAACACCAAGAAATCCTTTAATAGGGCCTAGATCTACAACTTCACAATATTTATTTATACACATATAAATACCATGTAATATCTTTTTGTTCACACCAAAAATCGCAATATCGTCTACATACAACAGAATTACACATTCGCTTTTTAATTGAAAAATACAAGGACAATATTGAGAAACTGAAAAATCTAGCTGTTTTAGATATTCTGTAAAATTGCTGTACCAATTTCGACCGGACTGTTTAAGTCCATATATTGATTTTCTTAATCGTAAAACGCACAGTTCAGGATTTGCTTTTCCATTGCCAAGAGGTACTTGCATATAAATCTCTTCATTTAAATTACTATGTAGAAAAGCACCCATTTATTTTGAATTACTAGAAGAACAAATATCAGTTTAACCAAATCAAATTCAATGACTGGGGCAAAAGTTTGGAAATAATCAACACCAAAAATTTGTTTATACCGTGAGCCACCAACCATGCTCTAAAATGCTTTGGGGTACCATCTACATTAATTTTGAGGTTGTATACCCATCTACATGTTATGACTTTCTGATTTGGTGATTTCGCTACAAAATCCCATACCTCGAGTTTTTCATTCAAAGCAAATTCTTCAGTCATTGCTTCTTGCCATTCATCTTTGAACTCTGACTTAATTGCACTATGATAATTATCTGGAATTTGAATAAAACACATTAATAAAGGTTCTTCATCAATATTACATTCCAAATATTTAGCTGAACTTATCTTTGAAGGATCTGAGAAATTAAGCAAATCTGGGTCGTAGTCCAAACCTTTTTGCTTACAAATAAATTGAACATCTTTGTTAGAACGACATTTATGTGGCCCATGCCAATAATAAACATCAGTTCTTGTTCCATCTTTTCTTGGAACTTCCTGCCTGCTCCAACTTACATGGGGGCCACTCAGATTAATTCTTTGACGACTGTGGAACATATTCTGGTTTAGGCACATATTCTTCTACTTCAGACGTTTCAATTGAATCGTCATTTGGAATATCAGGTTTTGGAATTGGACTAACTACATCAAGAATTCCTATTACACCAAGAACAGATTCATCAACTTTGTTCTGTTTCAGTTCAACAACAACGTTTCTGACTGGGTCGATTACTCTATAACCTTTAGTATGTATGGCATAGCCTACCAAGATACATTTTCTGGATTTTGGTTCTAATTTATTTCTGTATCTTTTGGGAATAAAGATAAAAGCAAGAGTACCAAAAATTCTGAAGTGAGAAATTCTGGGTTTTCTCCCTAAGAACAACTCATACAGAGTTTTACTAGGGTTAGTGGCATGAGAAATTCTATTTTTTGTATGCACGTAGTATTGCAGCGCTTCACCCCAAAACTTGGAACTTAGCTTAGAGGCAATTAAAAGTGTTCTAATTGCATCAACAGCATCATAATTTATCTTCTTTGCTACGCCATTTTGCTCTGGCGAATATATGCTTGTTAACTGATGCTTGATACCGACAGATCGAAGATAGGTTTCTATCTCTTTGCAACAAAATTCCATTCCGTTATCACTCCGTATCGAGATCACCTTTAATCCTAGCATTCGCTCTGCCTGAGCAATAAAGTCCTTAATTTTTAAGAACGCTTCGTCTTTACTTTAAATCAAGTAAACTGTGACCCATCGTGAATAATCATCCATAATACCAACAAAATATTTGGCTCCTCCTGCACTAATAATCAGAGTCTCCCCATAAATCAATATGTAGTAATTCTAAGGGCCTCGTTGATTGTACACCTGACAGCCTCTTAAAGGGCCCTCGCTTTAGTCTTCCCTCAATACAGGCATGACAGTTAATAACCTCTTTATTAACCTTATCCACCCCTAAAACAATACCTTTACTAATTGTTCGGTGAACATTTTCAGGACTTAAATGAGCAAATCTTTCATGCCATAACATCAACGACTTATTGTTTACCACACTAGACAATGTAATATTGACATTGGGCTTATTATCTACATTTAAGTTGGCCTTTTTTCCCCTTATTGTATATAGACGTTGAGTTTTACTAATATTAACAAATAAAACATTATTTGGTGCATAAGCATCAAGTTGATTATTCTTGCCTACAAAATAAAAACCATTTTCGGCAATACAACCTAAGCTAATTAAATTTTTCGATAAATCTGGCACATAAAATACCTCTTTTAGCTTAACATTTACCTTAGTTCCATTACTATTTATAAAATCTACATAGATCTTTCCTACACCTTTAGCAACAAGAACTCCTTTACTCTGGATAACATTTTTATTTATCTCAGTAAAATCATAAAATAAATCCCTATCCTTACAAAAATGGTGAGTAGCCCCAGTATCGAAAACAAATTCATACTTAAATTCATTATGTTCGGTGTTTAACAACCAAGCACCACCCATATCAGAATATAAATCATTAGAACTTAACGATACATACGCACCTTTATTGTTATTATTATATTGTGGTTTACGACTGTTATTAGTACTTTTATTTACTATGGTACAATCTCTGGAAATGTGACCTAATTCCGTACACTTGTAACATCTAATGGTAGATTTCTTCTTTACTTTTACATCAACCTTTTTTATGCCTGTTGAGAAAGCACTAGATACGGGACCATGTGCCAGTTTTGGAAGAGAATTCTGCAATCTCCCTTCTTCTGCTAGTAACGTCGTTGCCACCGTGTCAGAAGTAAATCTCTCATCTGGAAGTTGATACAGTTGTTGCACAATTATGTTGTACCGTTCAGGCAAACCACTTATTATTTTATATGCTAAGTACAAATCATTAACCTCACATTTTACATTTGCCAAACGACACTGGAGATCGCATAATCGAGCTAAGTATATTGAAATTGACTCGTCTTCTAGCATGACTGCCAAAAAGAAATCTGTTAATAAACGACTTATCATCGCCTTCGATGAAGGTTCAAAGTTTGTTTCTAGTGTAGACCATACTTTTCTAGGTTCGATTATTCCATTGACAATTGGCTTAACTTGCGGACCCAATGACAAATAAATCATTGACAAGGCTTTGTCTCGCCGTCTATTAAAGTCATTCTTATCTTTATTAGTACTATCGGTGGCCAAAATTTCCTTTTCAGTTTCAACATTTGTAATAAAGCCAAACAAGCCATTACACCTCAAAAGCATTTCCACGTCTATCCACCATTCTCTATAGTTCGATGCCCCTCGCAACTTTTCAAAATCAAGTGCACCTTTAATATCATAGTTTTCAGAAGACATTTTCAATCAATCGGCGATGCAATACCACATACAATTTTCATACAATACTGTTGTTAAAACGAACTGTAAAGTATTCCAGTACCGCTGTTACTATTACTGCACACAGTATTTCTGTAACATAATACGGCATCAAAAAAAATTGTATCTTACACGCGCGATCGCGATTTCTTTTTCTTTAATTTCACTTTCCTGCATTAAATAAACGAGTCTGGGGCCCATAATCATGTGCTAGTATGCATAATCAGGTTTTGAAATTAAAGAATTACAAAACATTTATTGTATCAAAAAAGTAATCATCAATCTCCATGTTGGACTCCTCTTTCAGACATAATGATTTTAGAACCAAAGTTTAAGAAAGTAGTGCAAAGGTAGCATTGTGAGACGAACGGATATAATGGTGGAATATGTTCAAGAATGCATAAAGACTTTTTTTTATGTATGTTATTGAAAGCACCGTGGAAGTCTAATTTAAGCAAAAGTTTATTGGCTTTATTTGAACTAGAGTTAATAAATGCTTGAGCTGAGTGTAAAACTATTTCACAGCCACCAGGTTTTTGGCAATCAACCTCCTGAAGAACGTTCCAAGTACAATAGGATAAGTTGTACCATCTTTTTTTTTATAAAGCGCATAACAATGCATCGTATAGAATTGGAGAAATATTCTGATTAACTTCTCCTGCTAACATAAAATTGGAAAGTATGGTCAAAGACTTAAGGAGCTTTTGTGCATTAACGCCTACTGAAACTTTTGATATCATTAAGATATTATGCAACTGGGAGTATGCTGATAGATCCATAAATCGACAAGTCAAATAATTAAAGATGTTGTCACACTTTATTTGAAAGCTAAACATTAGGTTCATTAATTTAGAGTTATGGACTTTTTAGAATTAGGAAAACACCCGTTAAATAGTACAATTTTGTTGATGCTGTGAAACCCGGAGATTAGTAACGTTCACGCAGGTCTTGAAGTTATTTGCTTATCTTTGCAATTATAGGCGCTGACGTAGGGTTCTGTTGTGAGAAGAAGTTCATCTTCCCATGAACGCAGGCGTAAGAACATCAATCTCGTTTGAAGGGGGGGAGACATTTAAAGCGAGGACCGCCGCTTAGCTCGTTAGACTTATCGTATCGACTCACGTGAAAACAGACTTATTGTACCGAATTCCGAGATATCATACTGTTACCAGGCAGTGCTGGCGTGTGTTCCGTTCCAACCTTTCTACCTCATCCCTATCGTCTCGTCAGTGACGCCCTACTAGCAGAAGCCGGCGCAGCGAATCCTCAACCACTACAGGACAATAGCAGAATGGATTGCTCTGAGGTCATCAACGCCCACGTAGATTTCGGGGTGACTGGTTTTAGAAAACTTTGTCGTTTGCCGGGGTTTACTATGAGGGTTGAGCATGATAAGATCAGTGATGCATTTCCGTTGTTACATGTAGAATTTATAAAATTTTCTTGTGACTTAAAAGAAAGTAGCAGAATGTTCTACAATATTGCCCAATTTCCTCTAGTTGTTAAGGCTCTAGATTGTGTTCTTGTTAAAATTCAATCACCAGGTTAGTTGACATTGAATTCTTTATTATAAACACATTTCTTAACAAATTATTTTACAAGCTGTAATAATGCTGAAATATTTCGGAATAGAAAAAATTATTTCTCGTTAAATGTGCAGACAATATGTGAGTCGAGTATGCGGATTCAAGATATTGTATGAGGTTGCCTGGATCTGCACACGACACCCATATCTTTCGAAGTAGTCGAATTTGTACTTATTTTGAATTAGGAATATTTGAAAATTACTTAATTCTTTGGGATAATGGATATGCTGGCGATCCATATTTATTAACTCAAATTTGGACCATAAGTGTGGTGGAACGTAGTTATGGTGTATGGAAAAGGAAATTCCCCTTTCTTAATACAGGCTTGCGACTGCAATTGCAAACAGTTCAATCTGTAATTGTTAGTACAACTATTCTGCACAACATAGAAGTTTTGCAAAATGAACCTGAAGCACCAGTATATCATACAGTCGACAATAATTATGATGCCATCAGCAAATAATTTAATGAATGACGTAACAAGGCGACAATTAATTAACGGCTACCTCGGTACATTGTAGGATTTTTTATATTATAAAAGCAATGTGATTATTTATTTTTTGTAATTATTTATAACTGTTGATATGTACAGCTTAAAGGAATATTCATTTAACTACACCCAAGCAAACCTATATTAATTAATTATTCGATACAGCCAACTCTTTTTTCAACAATTTTACGTTTAATTTGTGCAGCTGTTGTTTTTATTGGATTTTATTGAGACATTTCTTACACATTCTATTTGTGCTTGAAGGTGTTCTTGGTGCCGTTTCAAAACTTTTATTTTTTCATACGCCATTCCAACATTTTACATAAGTTTCTTCGATTAAACGATTATTGCACTTACATTTACCTTTATAATCATTATTGCCATAACTGCTTATATTTGTTTTAACAGCTGTATTAGTATCTGCAGTAGCTTGTGTTTTAACACCAGTTACTGCAAAACAGGAGTATGGAGCGATGTTGAAGTCAACGTCTGCAATGAAGATGAGGGGTTGCCTTCGTCTTTTACAATTGGTACTGTACTGACAAAATAAATAAAAAGTTAAGTGCATAAATGGGTGTTACCACTATTGGAATCATGCTGGGATTCTAAACCTTTAATTACAACATCGGCTACAGTTAATTTTATTCTCTGATCAATATCGTCTACTTTTGAAGTCTTATATGGCCCACCTCCAGTACCATAAAAAGCCTGCTTGTCATGAGATAATCTTTTCTTAGCTGTTTTTTTAAGATTTTCATATTTTGTCTTTAATGTTTTATAATTTCTTGAGCTTCCCATTGTTCTGGAGTTATAATCAATCTCTAAACTTTGTCAAGCTTTTTCTTTCTGTGTCCAAATTACAGCATCTGTTTTTTTACTTTTTAGTATCTCACCGCTTGTCTACCAAATCCAATAAAATGTCAATCTCACTTCTCAGGAAATTGTTGCTTCTTTTTGATTTCTCCATATTACTTATTCTGATTTTTTTACAATAAAAAATTATGACAGATTTGTATGAGGAGAATTTAGGTTCAGAATTGCCAATAGTCGTATTAAAGTGGAAAGTAAGATTTAGTTAAACCGATGATAAAATAAACATGTAAAACAGATGTGGTTTAAAGTTTAGTTTAAACTTGAGAGTACCTTTGATATCAGTTTAAGTAAATTTGAGTTTAAATTAACATTGTACAACTCGCCTTTAAGAGTGGCAGAAACCAAAGGAGTCAATATAGTATTCTAAGGCACACTACTGCGATGTGGAAGGCAACAAGAAACCACCACTTACCTCTCGAGTACACAAAATACTAAAAGTGTTTTTTAAAATGATGGCATTCTTTGGTGTACAAGATTTCTGAGTTAAAATAGTTCCCCATGTGGATATCCAGGAGGGGACGGCTTTGGCGGTTGTGATCGGCCAGCTCAATAAGAAGAAAAAAATTGGGAACATTTTGCGAGTGAGGGTGTGGAATGTTAGTAGAATGAAGCAAGTAAGCAAGTTCAAGAAATTAAAATGAATAGGTTAGTATTACACCTAGCAGGGATTAACGACATTTAGTGGCCAGAAACGGGGGATTTTTGGAGTGGAAACTTCATAGTGATTCATACAGGATCGGAGGAAGGAAATTTGGGCATGGGAAAAGTTATACGGAAATAGATAGGACAGTGTGTAGAAAACTACTTACAAAAGAATAAAAGAGTTCTCATGGTTAGATTATTGTCTAAACCAGTAAATACGGTAATAATACAAGTTTGCATGCCCACCTTTAGCTGCAGTGAGGAGAGGTAGAGATCTATAAAGATATCGAAGACATACTAAGATTAGTATTAGGATATGAATATTTAATAATTACGGAAAATTTTAATGCAATGGTAGGTGAGGGTAGGGAATAAGTGGTAGTAGGTTTATCTGGTGTAGGCTGGTAGAATTTTGCAATAAAAGCAATTTAACCATCACAAACACATTATTTCAACATCATGCTAGAAGACGATACTTGTCGAATGCGGCAGGAGACATAGGAAGATATCAAATAAATTATATTCTTTTAGAAAACGTTTTAGTAGTCAAGTAAAAGACAGTAGAAGCTATCTGGAAGCAGATATGGAAACTGACCTCAACATAGTAATTATGAAAGCCATGTTTAAATTTGAAAACAAGAAACGTAAAAGGCACTTTGACTTTGAGAAACTAAAAGATAAAGATATTCACAGAAAATTTGGGGAAAAGTCAAACGAATTGTTGAAAGATAATCAGGAAATTTCTGATACTAAGGAAGTAGAAGCCGAATGGAATAACATTAAATCCAGCTTAGACAATATGGTCAGAGATATTCTGGGGTATAAACAACATGAAAATAAGAAGCTGTGGGTGACAAAACTATTCTGACTTTAGTAGAAGAAAGACGAAAATACAAACAGACTAGATGAATCAGAGAAACAGAATTACAAAACCATAAAATGGGAAAATATTCGCAAATGCAGGAAAGCTGAAGAACGATGTATTGTGGAAAAATGCAAAGAGGTACGAACTAAGATGGAAATAGAAAAGACAAACTAATTAAAATGAATTTTGAGGATATAAAGTCATCGAGCAAAAATATGAGGCACAAGAGGAGATGTCATTATAGAAAATGTAGAGAAGTGGATAGATGGCAAGAATATATATGAAATTTATATATAGAACAGAAACTAAAGCATTAGAACAGGAAACAAACACTGAAAACGGATAACTTGGGATAGTCTATACTTAGAGATGAGTTTAAGTGGGCATAAAAGAGTTTAAAATATAATAAAGTGCTGGGTATGGATAAAGTGCAAGCAGAAGCTCTGAACAAGCTGTGACAGAGCCTCTTTCATCTTATAAACTATATGTATCATATACATGATATTTAGATCTCAAACATGACACCATAGTCACTAAACCAAAAAGGGAGGTGCGGATAGATATGAACATTTTTGAACAATAAATTTAACAGCATACATGTCAAAAATATTAACTAGAATGGAGAATATAATAGAAAAAGGAGAAAGGGCATAATAGGCCGCACGACAGACAGTAACAGAAAGTCTTGTCCAATTTATCAGCCATACGTATGAAACAGTAGAGGTACCCAAATATTTCAAACATAACACAATAGTCACTGTCCAAAAGAGAGAGGTGTGGACAGATGTGAAAATTTTCAAACAATAAGTTTAACAGAACACATGTCAAAAATATTAACTAGAATTAAACAAAGAAGTATGGAAGAACGCTGAACAAATACTAGGAGAAGATCAATTTGGGTGTAGGCGAAGCATGGGAATGCAGAAGGCTATTTTAGCTCTGAAGGTGGTAATGGAGAAAACAATATAAGAGGGAGAAAATGTGTATATAGTGTTTGAAGATCTGGAAAAGTGTTCGACGCTGTAAAATGAGAAAGAAATGTTCAAAATACCTAAAACGATTCGACTGAGTTATAGAAATAGACGGATAATACATATTTGAAGTTTTGAACATTTGTTTTTGACCAATTCTTCTTCTTTGCTGCGTAATATTGGCTGAATTTTTATTTCTGATATTAGCAAACTCAAATCAAGAAATGAAATATGCTTAAAATCTTGACACTGTAATGTATTAATTAAGACACCTCGAAGAACTTCTTCTGTAGGTGTTCGTAACTCAGATGTTTGGTGTCTATAAAATTGTGTAATTCTTTTTCCTCTAACAAATGCTGTATCTGATTAGCAACTATATCTTACTTTTTCTAGTATTACTGTTTGATACTTTCTCAAATCCCTTTCACTTATTGCTTCAAGCAGATGCCGTAATGACTTGTGTACGTCATACTGTTGACCTCCAGGAAACTTTGGTATTCTTTGCGTTAGTCTTGAAAACAGTATATTAGGGTTATATATTTCTGGATTATCACTTTGTAGTTCTTTTAAAGTTTGTGCTAAAATAAGCGTTAAAGTTTGCCTTTCCTCTAAAGTATTGTCAAGCGAATCTAACATGAATAAATCTTTATCAATTGCTTTTAAACTACCAAACAATTGAAAGTAATGCCCAAACCCTGAAATTTCAGGAAACAATTGTAATAAGTACGGTGTTTGTCCAAGATATTGCATCACAGAATTGAAAAAAAAACAAGAATTTGTTAAGCCACAGGTTTTTGAAAAATTAGATTTCTTTATACTTTCGGATATGACAAAAAAAACATCATTCTTGTCTTTACAGAAATCTGAAAACCTTTTTATGTATTCAACGGCCTCCAATAACTTCTTCTTGTATGCAACGCTCAACATCGCAATCATAACACCACACAGACAAAGTTGCTGTATTAACATATAATAAGCGACAGTCTGATCGGGGAGTAGTAAAATGTTGTCTAGGTTGCTTATTTTTAGAACTTCCCTTAGTTTTGTGTTTGCATTTAAGACAAATCCATAAGGAAACTTCAAATTCATAATTACCGTCCATTTCAATATCAGTAACATAGGAGTTTCTGTATTCAACAATTTAAATATCGGTAACAGTTTTTGGTAATGCATTTTTAATTCGAGAGTCCTCTGTTTTATTAATATTAGAGCATTCGACCACATCTTGATTGTCATCACAGAGTTTGCTAGAGGCACTAGAACTATTAAAATTAGGGTTCCCTTTGTCTTATGTTCACCCATTTCATTTTCTTCTGTTTTGTTAATAATAGAAGATTACACACTTTTTTTGGATTTTCTGGTTGATTTGTTTTAGATTCTTGAACTTCTCCTTAGTGACTTCAATTTTGATGCTATTATGTTCCCGCAAGTGAGATATGTTTAGTTTTTTATCAAAAGGTGTATGAGAATCATAAGGATTTGATGAATGGTTCGTAGCATTATATGTATTGAAATCAATTTTTCAATATTATTTTCAGAAGCATCCAAAGTGAACTGTATAAATTATTACTATAATTTAGTTGTAGAAAATGAGGCTCTATCAATATCTTTCCTAAATTAGGTTTGGAGCTATAATTAGGAAAAGAATGTAAAATTTTTGATAGTGGATTAGTTCCAAGGATTGAAGTGGTGTTTCGTTTCTGAATTGCAATGCTTATTCTTTGTGCTAAGAAGGAAGTAGCCCTGTCATCAAAAGTACTGTATGATATACGTCTGCCAATTTCTTTAAGAAATTGTTGAGCATGAAATCCAAACACCGAATGTTTCAATCATGACAGAATGGAAAATATAAAGATCAGATAATGTAGAATATTTTTTAATTTTGAAATTTTTCCCATATTTTGCTGTGGCTCCTAAGTTATTTGCGCATGGTGCCAAGGTAAGTAAAGTCCCACATAATAGCTTTGCCGCATTGTCAGGGAACTAAACTTATTCCGTCGTCTTTTGTTGCCGTCTCGAAAGATGTGGTTTGGTTCCAAAATAGGAGCATCAACGGAGCCAAATGTTTGTTTAATAATGTCATTTACTGCTGTGTCGGAGAATGCGTCCTCCACTGAGCTGGCACCTTAGACAGTGAATTCCTAATTCGTTTATGGCTGTACTATAGATACATGTATGCGGTGTACATAATTTTGTTACAAGTCTTAGACCGATATCAATTCTGAAGGATTGATTAATTATCAGAGTGCCCAACAAAGAAACTGGTAATGCTTACAACCAGACTCCAGAGTGAGCGGATGAAGCTGCTCGAATACGAGTCTTGTCGGTGACATTAACAGTCGATGCAAGCAAATTGCTAAAAACAACTTCCAGCAAAGGTAAGTCCCATTCTTTTTGATTAGATTTGTCATGACTGATATCAGACTGATTTGCTTTGGAAATTCAAAGCGCTTTACCTGCTAGACACAAATCAATGTAAGAGGCATTTAAGGATTTTGAGCATGTTTTCTGTACTAAAGGTGTTGATTTGCAAAGAAAAGGATACAGATAAGTGAATACCCAAGCAGCCTTTTTTAAAGGAAGGATGGCTTGTGACCATTCTTTTGAAGTAAGTTTAACATTGATAATTTCTTCAAGCATGTCGCGTAACATACTATCGAATTGCGATAAGATGTTTTCATATTTCCAAGTAGGTCTGCATTTAAGTAAGTAAATTAGTTTAGGAATTACGATGCAAATTTTGATGAGAATATACGTTATATGAGTTGGGATTTTAAGACATCATAATCAAGAGGAGATACGTGACAGACTTGATCTTTTCAATTATGCAATTGGAAATTGACTCTAAGCAGATAGGAGCGTCGAGTAAAATCCAATTTGTGCTATTAGGAATCTGGACAATAAAAGCAATTGAGTTGAACTGTTGGGCTATATCGCTACTGTAAAATGATGATGTATATATCAGTTCACATTTGTCAAAATTTAAATCTAGGCCTTGTGTTTATGAACTACTTATTACGTATTTTAAGTTATCACATACAGAATCTGTATCTCCTTTGATGCGTCTGTTATCTAACTAAGCAGTGAACTCACATGTAATTGGTTTTGTGAGGTTGTCTATGGCTATATAGAACAAAGATGAACCTGACGGATCTCTGTGCTAGTATGCATAATCAGGTTTTGAAATTAAAGAATTACAAAACATTTATTGTATCAAAAAGGAATCATCAAGGTGGTCACAAAACATAACATAACCTCACATCTCCCACACTACCAGGAGAAAACGTATGTTGAGGAAAACCCCAATAACAAAGTAAAGAAGACAATATAAATATCACAATTTCTCCCTATTTATATTATCTTTCATAAAAAATCTGACCAAAATTAAATAATTTTATACGTGATAAAGGTTTTGTCAATAGATCAGCGACATTATTTTACTATTAACAAACTTAAGTGTTAAACAATTACTACTCAACAATTCTCTTATAGTATGGTATTTTATGTCGATATGTTTTGTCCTATTGTTAACAATAGTACTATTTGAAAAATGTATTGCCGATTGGTTATCACATAAGACTAATGGCTTAATAGTTTTTACAGACAAGCAATTAAATTCTTCTAGTATTTTCTTAAACCACATCATTTCTATACAGGAAGAGTCTAATGCAACATATTCCGCTTCCATTGTGCTTCGAGATATGCATTTCTGGATATTACAGCGCCACCGAGAAAAACGTTACCAACTGACCAAATAAATCCACTGAATGACCTGCTGGAATCAATGGCAGTAGCCCAAGAGGCATCGGTTTACATCATCAAATTGGAAGAACTTGAACTAGATAAATTAATTGAATAACTTTTTGTGCTTCCAACATATTGAGAATACGCAATAAGCAATTATAATGTTCACTATTAGCGTTAGTAGAAAACTGCGCTAAATAAATAACTGAAAATAAAATATCAGGACGTGATCGATTTCCTAAAAATAGCAAAGAACCCAAAAGTTCTCTAAAAGGTAATTTTTCTTTCAATTTAACATTTTGTGAAAAAACATTTCCAACATCCATGGGAGTACAAATAGGAAAATTTAAATTCACATGAAATCGTTCCAATAATTTTTCAATGTACTGTTGTTGATCTAGGTAATAACATCCGTCAGAATTCTCAAATTCAACACCAAGAAATCCTTTAATAGGGCCTAGATCTACAACTTCACAATATTTATTTATACACATATAAATACCATGTAATATCTTTTTGTTCACACCAAAAATCGCAATATCGTCTACATACAACAGAATTACACATTCGCTTTTTAATTGAAAAATACAAGGACAATATTGAGAAACTGAAAAATCTAGCTGTTTTAGATATTCTGTAAAATTGCTGTACCAATTTCGACCGGACTGTTTAAGTCCATATATTGATTTTCTTAATCGTAAAACGCACAGTTCAGGATTTGCTTTTCCATTGCCAAGAGGTACTTGCATATAAATCTCTTCATTTAAATTACTATGTAGAAAAGCACCCATTTATTTTGAATTACTAGAAGAACAAATATCAGTTTAACCAAATCAAATTCAATGACTGGGGCAAAAGTTTGGAAATAATCAACACCAAAAATTTGTTTATACCCGTGAGCCACCAACCATGCTCTAAAATGCTTTGGGGTACCATCTACATTAATTTTGAGGTTGTATACCCATCTACATGTTATGACTTTCTGATTTGGTGATTTCGCTACAAAATCCCATACCTCGAGTTTTTCATTCAAAGCAAATTCTTCAGTCATTGCTTCTTGCCATTCATCTTTGAACTCTGACTTAATTGCACTATGATAATTATCTGGAATTTGAATAAAACACATTAATAAAGGTTCTTCATCAATATTACATTCCAAATATTTAGCTGAACTTATCTTTGAAGGATCTGAGAAATTAAGCAAATCTGGGTCGTAGTCCAAACCTTTTGCTTACAAATAAATTGAACATCTTTGTTAGAACGACATTTATGTGGCCCATGCCAATAATAAACATCAGTTCTTGTTCCATCTTTTCTTGGAACTTCCTGCCTGCTCCAACTTACATGGGGGCCACTCAGATTAATTCTTTGACGACTGTGGAACATATTCTGGTTTAGGCACATATTCTTCTACTTCAGACGTTTCAATTGAATCGTCATTTGGAATATCAGGTTTTGGAATTGGACTAACTACATCAAGAATTCCTAATACACCAAGAACAGATTCATCAACTTTGATCTGTTTCAGTTCAACAACAACGTTTCTGACTGGGTCGATTACTCTATAACCTTTAGTATGTATGGCATAGCCTACCAAGATACATTTTCTGGATTTTGGTTCTAATTTATTTCTGTATCTTTTGGGAATAAAGATAAAAGCAAGAGTACCAAAAATTCTGAAGTGAGAAATTCTGGGTTTTCTCCCTAAGAACAACTCATACAGAGTTTTACTAGGGTTAGTGGCATGAGAAATTCTATTTTTTGTATGCACGTAGTATTGCAGCGCTTCACCCCAAAACTTGGAACTTAGCTTAGAGGCAATTAAAAGTGTTCTAATTGCATCAACAGCATCATAATTTATCTTCTTTGCTACGCCATTTTGCTCTGGCGAATATATGCTTGTTAACTGATGCTTGATACCGACAGATCGAAGATAGGTTTCTATCTCTTTGCAACAAAATTCCATTCCGTTATCACTCCGTATCGAGATCACCTTTAATCCTAGCATTCGCTCTGCCTGAGCAATAAAGTCCTTAATTTTAAGAACGCTTCGTCTTTACTTTAAATCAAGTAAACTGTGACCCATCGTGAATAATCATCCATAATACCAACAAAATATTTGGCTCCTCCTGCACTAATAATCAGAGTCTCCCCATAAATCAATATGTAGTAATTCTAAGGGCCTCGTTGATTGTACACCTGACAGCCTCTTAAAGGGCCCTCGCTTTAGTCTTCCATCAATACAGGCATGACAGTTAATAACCTCTTTATTAACCTTATCCACCCCTAAAACAATACCTTTACTAATTGTTCGGTGAACATTTTCAGGACTTAAATGAGCAAATCTTTCATGCCATAACATCAACGACTTATTGTTTACCACACTAGACAATGTAATATTGACATTGGGCTTATTATCTACATTTAAGTTGGCCTTTTTTCCCCTTATTGTATATAGACGTTGAGTTTTACTAATATTAACAAATAAAACATTATTTGGTGCATAAGCATCAAGTTGATTATTCTTGCCTACAAAATAAAAACCATTTTCGGCAATACAACCTAAGCTAATTAAATTTTTCGATAAATCTGGCACATAAAATACCTCTTTTAGCTTAACATTTACCTTAGTTCCATTACTATTTATAAAATCTACATAGATCTTTCCTACACCTTTAGCAACAAGAACTCCTTTACTCTGGATAACATTTTTATTTATCTCAGTAAAATCATAAAATAAATCCCTATCCTTACAAAAATGGTGAGTAGCCCCAGTATCGAAAACAAATTCATACTTAAATTCATTATGTTCGGTGTTTAACAACCAAGCACCACCCATATCAGAATATAAATCATTAGAACTTAACGATACATACGCACCTTTATTGTTATTATTATATTGTGGTTTACGACTGTTATTAGTACTTTTATTTACTATGGTACAATCTCTGGAAATGTGACCTAATTCCATTACACTTGTAACATCTAATGGTAGATTTCTTCTTTACTTTTACATCAACCTTTTTTATGCCTGTTGAGAAAGCACTAGATACGGGACCATGTGCCAGTTTTGGAAGAGAATTCTGCAATCTCCCTTCTTCTGCTAGTAACGTCGTTGCCACCGTGTCAGAAGTAAATCTCTCATCTGGAAGTTGATACAGTTGTTGCACAATTATGTTGTACCGTTCAGGCAAACCACTTATTATTTTATATGCTAAGTACAAATCATTAACCTCACATTTTACATTTGCCAAACGACACTGGAGATCGCATAATTGAGCTAAGTATATTGAAATTGACTCGTCTTCTAGCATGACTGCCAAAAAGAAATCTGTTAATAAACGACTTATCATCGCCTTCGATGAAGGTTCAAAGTTTGTTTCTAGTGTAGACCAAACTTTTCTAGGTTCGATTATTCCATTGACAATTGGCTTAACTTGCGGACCCAATGACAAATAAATCATTGACAAGGCTTTGTCTCGCCGTCTATTAAAGTCATTCTTATCTTTATTAGTACTATCGGTGGCCAAAATTTCCTTTTCAGTTTCAACATTTGTAATAAAGCCAAACAAGCCATTACACCTCAAAAGCATTTCCACGTCTATCCACCATTCTCTATAGTTCGATGCCCCTCGCAACTTTTCAAAATCAAGTGCACCTTTAATATCATAGTTTTCAGAAGACATTTTCAATCAATCGGCGATGCAATACCACATACAATTTTCATACAATACTGTTGTTAAAACGAACTGTAAAGTATTCCAATACCGCTGTTACTATTACTGCACACAGTATTTCTGTAACATAATACGGCATCAAAAAAAATTGTATCTTACACGCGCGATCGCGATTTCTTTTTCTTTAATTTCACTTTCCTGCATTAAATAAACGAGTCTGGGGCCCATAATCATGTGCTAGTATGCATAATCAGGTTTTGAAATTAAAGAATTACAAAACATTTATTGTATCAAAAAAGTAATCATCAATCTCCATGTTGGACTCCTCTTTCAGACATAATGATTTTAGAACCAAAGTTTAAGAAAGTAGTGCAAAGGTAGCATTGTGAGACGAACGGATATAATGGTGGAATATGTTCAAGAATGCATAAAGACTTTTTTTTATGTATGTTATTGAAAGCACCGTGGAAGTCTAATTTAAGCAAAAGTTTATTGGCTTTATTTGAACTAGAGTTAATAAATGCTTGAGCTGAGTGTAAAACTATTTCACAGCCACCAGGTTTTTGGCAATCAACCTCCTGAAGAACGTTCCAAGTACAATAGGATAAGTTGTACCATCTTTTTTTTTATAAAGCGCATAACAATGCATCGTATAGAATTGGAGAAATATTCTGATTAACTTCTCCTGCTAACATAAAATTGGAAAGTATGGTCAAAGACTTAAGGAGCTTTTGTGCATTAACGCCTACTGAAACTTTTGATATCATTAAGATATTATGCAACTGGGAGTATGCTGATAGATCCATAAATCGACAAGTCAAATAATTAAAGATGTTGTCACACTTTATTTTAAAGCTAAACATTAGGTTCATTAATTTAGAGTTATGGACTTTTTTAGAATTAGGAAAAACACCCCGTTAAATAGTACAATTTTGTTGATGCTGTGAAACCCGGAGATTAGTAACGTTCACGCAGGTCTTGAAGTTATTTGCTTATCTTTGCAATTATAGGCGCTGACGTAGGGTTCTGTTGTGAGAAGAAGTTCATCTTCCCATGAACGCAGGCGGAAGAACATCAATCTCGTTTGAAGGGGGGGAGACATTTAAAGCGAGGACCGCCGCTTAGCTCGTTAGACTTATCGTATCGACTCACGTGAAAACAGACTTATTGTACCGAATTCCGAGATATCATACTGTTACCAGGCAGTGCTGGCGTGTGTTCCGTTCCAACCTTTCTACCTCATCCCTATCGTCTCGTCAGTGACGCCCTACTAGCAGAAGCCGGCGCAGCGAATCCTCAACCACAACAGGACAATAGCAGAATGGATTGCTCTGAGGTCATCAACGCCCACGTAGATTTCGGGGTGACTGGTTTTAGAAAACTTTGTCGTTTGCCCGGGGGGTTTACTATGAGGGTTGAGCATGATAAGATCAGTGATGCATTTCCGTTGTTACATGTAGAATTTATAAAATTTTCTTGTGACTTAAAAGAAAGTAGCAGAATGTTCTACAATATTGCCCAATTTCCTCTAGTTGTTAAGGCTCTAGATTGTGTTCTTGTTAAAATTCAATCACCAGGTTAGTTGACATTGAATTCTTTATTATAAACACATTTCTTAACAAATTATTTTACAAGCTGTAATAATGCTGAAATATTTCGGAATAGAAAAAATTATTTCTCGTTAAATGTGCAGACAATATGTGAGTCGAGTATGCGGATTCAAGATATTGTATGAGGTTGCCTGGATCTGCACACGACACCCATATCTTTCGAAGTAGTCGAATTTGTACTTATTTTGAATTAGGAATATTTGAAAATTACTTAATTCTTTGGGACAATGGATATGCTGGCGATCCATATTTATTAACTCAAATTTGGACCATAAGTGTGGTGGAACGTAGTTATGGTGTATGGAAAAGGAAATTCCCCTTTCTTAATACAGGCTTGCGACTGCAATTGCAAACAGTTCAATCTGTAATTGTTAGTACAACTATTCTGCACAACATAGAAGTTTTGCAAAATGAACCTGAAGCACCAGTATATCATACAGTCGACAATAATTATGATGCCATCAGCAAATAATTTAATGAATGACGTAACAAGGCGACAATTAATTAACGGCTACCTCGGTACATTGTAGGATTTTTTATATTATAAAAGCAATGTGATTATTTATTTTTTGTAATTATTTATAACTGTTGATATGTACAGCTTAAAGGAATATTCATTTAACTACACCCAAGCAAACCTATATTAATTAATTATTCGATACAGCCAACTCTTTTTTCAACAATTTTACGTTTAATTTGTGCAGCTGTTGTTTTTATTGGATTTTTATTGAGACATTTCTTACACATTCTATTTGTGCTTGAAGGTGTTCTTGGTGCCGTTTCAAAACTTTTATTTTTTCATACGCCATTCCAACATTTTACATAAGTTTCTTCGATTAAACGATTATTGCACTTACATTTACCTTTATAATCATTATTGCCATAACTGCTTATATTTGTTTTAACAGCTGTATTAGTATCTGCAGTAGCTTGTGTTTTAACACCAGTTACTGCAAAACAGGAGTATGGAGCGATGTTGAAGTCAACGTCTGCAATGAAGATGAGGGTTGCCTTTGTCTTTTACAATTGGTACTGTACTGACAAAATAAATAAAAAGTTAAGTGCATAAATGGGTGTTACCACTATTGGAATCATGCTGGGATTCTAAACCTTTAATTACAACATCGGCTACAGTTAATTTTATTCTCTGATCAATATCGTCTACTTTTGAAGTCTTATATGGCCCACCTCCAGTACCATAAAAAGCCTGCTTGTCATGAGATAATCTTTTCTTAGCTGTTTTTTTAAGATTTTCATATTTTGTCTTTAATGTTTTATAATTTCTTGAGCTTCCCATTGTTCTGGAGTTATAATCAATCTCTAAACTTTGTCAAGCTTTTTCTTTCTGTGTCCAAATTACAGCATCTGTTTTTACTTTTAGTATCTCACCGCTTGTCTACCAAATCCAATAAAATGTCAATCTCACTTCTCAGGAAATTGTTGCTTCTTTTTGATTTCTCCATATTACTTATTCTGATTTTTTTACAATAAAAAATTATGACAGATTTGTATGAGGAGAATTTAGGTTCAGAATTGCCAATAGTCGTATTAAAGTGGAAAGTAAGATTTAGTTAAACCGATGATAAAATAAACATGTAAAACAGATGTGGTTTAAAGTTTAGTTTAAACTTGAGAGTACCTTTGATATCAGTTTAAGTAAATTTGAGTTTAAATTAACATTGTACAACTCGCCTTTAAGAGTGGCAGAAACCAAAGGAGTCAATATAGTATTCTAAGGCACACTACTGCGATGTGGAAGGCAACAAGAAACCACCACTTACCTCTCGAGTACACAAAATACTAAAAGTGTTTTTTAAAATGATGGCATTCTTTGGTGTACAAGATTTCTGAGTTAAAATAGTTCCCCATGTGGATATCCAGGAGGGGACGGCTTTGGCGGTTGTGATCGGCCAGCTCAATAAGAAGAAAAAAATTGGGAACATTTTGCGAGTGAGGGTGTGGAATGTTAGTAGAATGAAGCAAGTAAGCAAGTTCAAGAAATTAAAATGAATAGGTTAGTATTACACCTAGCAGGGATTAACGACATTTAGTGGCCAGAAACGGGGATTTTGGAGTGGAAACTTCATAGTGATTCATACAGGATCGGAGGAAGGAAATTTGGGCATGGGAAAAGTTATACGGAAATAGATAGGACAGTGTGTAGAAAACTACTTACAAAAGAATAAAAGAGTTCTCATGGTTAGATTATTGTCTAAACCAGTAAATACGGTAATAATACAAGTTTGCATGCCCACCTTTAGCTGCAGTGAGGAGAGGTAGAGATCTATAAAGATATCGAAGACATACTAAGATTAGTATTAGGATATGAATATTTAATAATTACGGAAAATTTTAATGCAATGGTAGGTGAGGGTAGGGAATAAGTGGTAGTAGGTTTATCTGGTGTAGGCTGGTAGAATTTTGCAATAAAAGCAATTTAACCATCACAAACACATTATTTCAACATCATGCTAGAAGACGATACTTGTCGAATGCGGCAGGAGACATAGGAAGATATCAAATAAATTATATTCTTTTTAGAAAACGTTTTAGTAGTCAAGTAAAAGACAGTAGAAGCTATCTGGAAGCAGATATGGAAACTGACCTCAACATAGTAATTATGAAAGCCATGTTTAAATTTGAAAACAAGAAACGTAAAAGGCACTTTGACTTTGAGAAACTAAAAGATAAAGATATTCACAGAAAATTTGGGGAAAAGTCAAACGAATTGTTGAAAGATAATCAGGAAATTTCTGATACTAAGGAAGTAGAAGCCGAATGGAATAACATTAAATCCAGCTTAGACAATATGGTCAGAGATATTCTGGGGTATAAACAACATGAAAATAAGAAGCTGTGGGTGACAAAACTATTCTGACTTTAGTAGAACAAAGACGAAAATACAAACAGACTAGATGAATCAGAGAAACAGAATTACAAAACCATAAAATGGGAAAATATTCGCAAATGCAGGAAAGCTGAAGAACGATGTATTGTGGAAAAATGCAAAGAGGTACGAACTAAGATGGAAATAGAAAAGACAAACTAATTAAAATGAATTTTGAGGATATAAAGTCATCGAGCAAAAATATGAGGCACAAGAGGAGATGTCATTATAGAAAATGTAGAGAAGTGGATAGATGGCAAGAATATATATGAAATTTATATATAGAACAGAAACTAAAGCATTAGAACAGGAAACAAACACTGAAAACGGATAACTTGGGATAGTCTATACTTAGAGATGAGTTTAAGTGGGCATAAAAGAGTTTAAAATATAATAAAGTGCTGGGTATGGATAAAGTGCAAGCAGAAGCTCTGAACAAGCTGTGACAGAGCCTCTTTCATCTTATAAACTATATGTATCATATACATGATATTTAGATCTCAAACATGACACCATAGTCACTAAACCAAAAAGGGAGGTGCGGATAGATATGAACATTTTTGAACAATAAATTTAACAGCATACATGTCAAAAATATTAACTAGAATGGAGAATATAATAGAAAAAGGAGAAAGGGCGTAATAGGCCGCACGACAGACAGTAACAGAAAGTCTTGTCCAATTTATCAGCCATACGTATGAAACAGTAGAGGTACCCAAATATTTCAAACATAACACAATAGTCACTGTCCAAAAGAGAGAGGTGTGGACAGATGTGAAAATTTTCAAACAATAAGTTTAACAGAACACATGTCAAAAATATTAACTAGAATTAAACAAAGAAGTATGGAAGAACGCTGAACAAATACTAGGAGAAGATCAATTTGGGTGTAGGCGAAGCATGGGAATGCAGAAGGCTATTTTAGCTCTGAAGGTGGTAATGGAGAAAACAATATAAGAGGGAGAAAATGTGTATATAGTGTTTGAAGATCTGGAAAAGTGTTCGACACTGTAAAATGAGAAAGAAATGTTCAAAATACCTAAAACGATTCGACTGAGTTATAGAAATAGACGGATAATACATAGCTCATACAAAGAGCAAACAGTTGTAATATAATTATAGCAGGAACGTTGAGAAGTAAATAGGAAAAGAATGAAACAGGAATGTGCCCTATGCCCATTAATTTTTAACTTGTATATCGAAGAGGTAATAAATACTGTCAAATGCAGAAAGACATTTGGAATTATTATACAGGGACAAACGATAGATGTGCTTAGATTTACAGATGATGTTGTTGTATTAGCATCTTGCAAAGAAGAGTTAGAAGTAGCTCTTAATTAAATGGAAACACTACTGACAGAGAAATATGTTAAGAAGGTATACAAAGATAAAACTAAAATACTAAGATGTAAAGGAGCGGTAAATAAATCATAAGTCATAAAGCAGAATACAAATAGGAAATGAGAACTTAAAAGAGGTTAAGAATTTCTGCTACCTAGGAAGTTAAATACTGCAAGATGGGAAAAGTGCAAAAATATAAAACAAAGATTAGTAGAAAACCGTGCTGCATATAACAAGAAAAAGCAACTAGACAAACACAAAGACAACAAACAGAAACAAATATCTGTGTGGAGCACAGCACTGTACGACTGTGAAACATGGACAGTAGGAGAAGCTGACAGGAAAAATATTGAACCTATTGAAATGTGGTGCTACAGACGTATGATGAAGATATCATGAACAGACAAAGTTAACAACGAAGAAGTACTAGAAATGGTAGGGGAAGAAAGAAGTAGTGGAAAACGGTAAATAATAAGAGAGATAGGATGATAGGACACATAACAGGGCACGGGGGAATAGTGCGATATATATTAGAAGCAGATAAAGGGAAAAAAACCTAGATTAGACTATTGCGTATAGATAGTAAAAGATGTAGGCTGTGTGAGTTTCAGGGAAATGCGAAAATTAGCTCAGAGTAGGAAACAATGAAAGTACGCATCCAACCAGTCCACAACTGAAAACCTAATAATGAGAATGTCCAAAAACTTTCTAAGAGACCTTTAAATTGAGTAGTCTGCTTTGTATTTAAGGGAACATCTAGCAATTTTTGCTGTTTGTAAAACTCGTTAAAAAACATTGGAAATTTAAATGTATTAAATTTATATCTGTAATCGGTATTTAACCCAGTTGATAAAAGGAGCACATCCTACACTTTCCAGAATTTGAAAATGTTTAACTATTATGTAAAATTCAAAAAATTGAGAAAGGTTAAAAGAGAGGGATGGGATCTAGGTAAGCTTAATGATAGTAGGGTAAAAGAGAAATATAAACAGGTATTAGATAATAAGAGCAAAGAGATAGCTGTAGGAGGGAACGTAGAAAATAGATGGAAAGAAATAAAACTGACTGTACATGATACAGCAACACAGACTATAGGTAAGAAAAAAATAGAAGCGAGAAAACCCTGGGTAACAAAAGAGATATTAGATTTAATAGAGAATAGAAGAAAGCTTAAACCTTTCAGAGAAGTGGATAGTGAAAGTAAGCAAAAATATAATACAGTTAGAAATAAGATAGTACATGAGTGTAGAAAAACTAGAAATAAATGGATGGAGGAGAATTGTAAGGGAATACAAGATGATTTGAGAGTAGGTAAGACGGACAGGGCATACAGGGCAGTTAAAAAGTTTTTTGGGGAAGATAGGAAAAAATATAATGGTATTAGAGACGAGAATAATGAGCTTCTAATAAATAAAGTTGAGGTAGCAGATAGATGGAAAAGATATTTGGAAGATTTATATAAGGGAGACGATATGGATGAGTTAGAGAACGACCAAGAAGAGGATGTAGAAATAGGGTTCTCAATATTAAGAGAGGAATTTGATAGATCTGTTCGGAATCTTAAACTACATAAAGCACCAGGGATAGACGATATTCCCGTAGAATTAATAAAATATGCAAGTCAGAAAACTTTAGATAGATTATATGAACTAGTAAAATTAATATATGACACAGGTGAGGTTCCAATAGATTTCGAAAAAAATATTATTATACCAATCCCAAAAAAGTCAGGAGCTGATAGGTGTGAGAATTTCAGAACGGTTAGTTTAACTTATGCTTCCAAAATACTAACAATAATAATTAAAAATAGAGTAGAAGCTTTGACTGAGAACTATTTAGGCGAAGACCAATATGGTTTTCGTAAAGACAGAGGGACTAGAGAACCGATACTAATGATTAAGGTAATTATCGAAAAAAGGTTACAAAAAAATAAAAAGATTCATTTCGCGTTTGTAGATTTAGAAAAAGCATTTGATAGGGTTAATTGGATTGTTATGTTCAGGGTTTTGCAAAAAATAGGAATCTCTCATAGGGATAGAAAATTATTTACAGTCTATATAAAACCAAAGTGTAGTAATTAGATTTGATGAAATAGAAAAGGAAGCTAAGATTAGAAATGGTGTTAGACAGGGTTGTATACTGTCTACCTTGATTTTTAATGTTTATATTGAGGAAGCTTTAAACTTAGCTAGAGAGAGAAAAGAGATAGGTATTAGTGTACAGGGACAGAAAGTAGACATGTTACGTTTTCCAGATGATATAGCCATTATAGCAGAGCCTAGAAAAGAGTTAGGAGAGTTTTTAAATATTTTAGATGAGATACTACAGAGTAACTATAGTATGAGAATTAACTCAGTAAAGACAAAGATAATTACAAGTGAGTTACAGCCTAGTTCTAAACCAAAATTAAAAATAGGTAATACCGAGTTAGAGGAGGTAGATGAATTTTGCTATTTAGGTAGTATAATTACAAAGGATGGGCGTAGCAGAAGGGATATAGTAGCTAGAATAGCTCAAGCTAGAAAAATGTTTTTAAAAAGAAAACTTACTAATAGCTAATAGTATTAGTTTAGATAATAGAAAAGTTTTTAAAGTCGCACGTATGGAGCATTCTACTATACGGTAGTGAGACTTGGACAATTAAAGAAGTAGATAAGAAAAAGATAGAAGCTTTTGGAACTTGGTGTTATAGGAGAATGTTAAAGATTAGCTGGACAGATAGAGTAACAAACGAGGAAGTTTATAGAAGGATAGGTGAGGAACCCTGTATGTGGAAACAATTGAAGGTCAGGAGAGATAGAATGATAGGGCACCAGTTAAGACATGAGGGACTATTTAGTAAAGTCTTAGATTATAGACTACCAAATAAAAATAGAGTAGGAAGGCCTAGACAAAGCTATATTAGTCAAATTATTAGAGATTTAGGTTGTGAAGGGTATGCAGACCTTTTTAGACTAGCTCCAGAATAGACAAGAATTTAGAGCTGCGTCAAACCGACCTTAAGTAAGGTCGAAAACAAAATGATGATGATGATGTAATAGTTGATCTTTTGAAAGACGTTTAAGATTTTCAGAAATTACCTCGTAAATGCAAATAAATAAAAAATACACATGAAAAATTATATTCCTTTCTATTCTATAAACAAGTACATAACATTCAACAATACATATAATGTAATTGGCCTTCCACAAACTTTGTAATAGTATACATCAATTAGGCCACATACTTAGCAATAACAATAGTTTTCTTTTTATTGTAAACGTTACATTGAGTGATTGCCATAAAATTATTATGCAAATATTTATTTAGTACATAAAGTTATAATCTAAAGCCAAATACTTTTCATACTAATACCATATGTTTAACTGATTTAACTACATTGAAATAGAAATAAACATTTTTGTAGCAATTTGTAGTTTTTGCACATTTGTCTAAGATATCATTGTACAATGCTTATATAGTCAACATGGATAGTGTCAAAATCTTAAATACGTGAAGGTTGATCCTGACCTATTTGAGATGTTTTACTGACCGATGTTTTTGAGGTTTGTTAGGTTAAGTCTGACAATAAATGTAGAAAACATCAACCGAAAGCATAAAAAATATAGGAACTACACTGCTGTTGAGGAGAAAGGTATCGTATTTATAATACATAACATTTTTACTAAGTAAGATGATATGAAAAAGTTATGTGCAAGATAGGAACTGAGAATGTTATTAGAGTGCACTTTTAAAAATTTTCTAAAGGAATAAAAAACTTTCTCAGCCGAGCCTTTGCTAGAAACAAATCCTGAGTTTATCAATGTTATCCTTAAATGAAACTTTAAATCAAAGAGTTGAAACATGTTGATTTCTTGCTGATTTCATTCCGTGCTCAGTCCGTGGGGGCGGAGACCTGAAAGAACGATATTGATTTTCTTCAAAGAGAAGTCACTGTTACTGGAAACTATTATGCACATTGATCGTCAACTCGCTGTAAGAAAAACTTTATGAAAAATTAGGGTGTACTGTTTATTAAGACGATGCTCTTAGGCGCAGCACTTAATTTGTTGAGGTGCTACAATTTATCAAGCCGAGTCCAAAACTCTCTTCATATTTGGTTCCTAGCAATTACAGGTTGCCCTAAATACTGCAAAACATACGAGTGGGAAAAGATTTTTTTAACAGCAAAGTTATATCAGTTTAGTTTGATGATATTGGTCAAAAATGTTTTCAGGAGACTAACTATAACCATTTTTATTTCAAAAAGATCAAAGGTGAAGCAAATGGTTTCAACATTAATGTTCAGTGTTTTCAAGTTTATCTCAGATTATTATATGTTTAAACTGTTATTATGCATCAGTCAAAAAGGAATTTATAAAGTCCAAGTTTAAAAAGAGAACAAACAATTGTATCGAATATCAAATACAATTTATGGATATTTTTATTATATAAATCCCAGCTCTCAGAAGTGATTTAGTCAACTAAGCTACAAAAGCTTGAAGGTTAAAGGATGTTAATTTTTATCTACTAACTCCGATTCAGGTCATTAGTCGTTATAAGATAGTTGTTACAAGTTAATAGATTCGATTGGTTTTTTTTTGTAGTCCATTAAATTATTTTCTTCTTTGATTAACCTTCATCCTGGGCATTTTTAATTTTGTTTTATATACATCTGATCACATTGCATAAATATAGTCTGAGGTTATCTTCAGATGCAAGATTGTTAACTTATGTGAGGAGGATGTTTGCGACGGATAATGGTAAAAGATTATATGAGTACTATGTGTGATAAAATTAAACATTTAATTATATTTTTGTTCATATGTAGATTGAAGATTGGAATATTAATTTCCCTAGAAATTTTATTAACTAGTTTTGTTCTAATTTCTACTATAGATACTATCTATTCCGATTTTGTTCCAAATAATTCACATTTTCCTCAATCAACAACATTACACATTTTTTAGGTTATATGAAAATTATACTTAATATTTTGTGTATCATGATAGGCATTGTCATAATTTTGCCATGTATGAGTCAAAAGTAGCTTTAGAGTTGCTTCCCACTTTTAATCTAATTTTTGTAAAGGCAATTATAAGCAATGGAAGTGATAAATGCAAACCAAATGTGCAGAGTATGGCAAAGAGCATCTATCAGTTCCTAAGCTTTATCAGGCAATTTACCACATAACGAATAAATTTTAAAGCACAGGTTTGAAAATTAATTTATCAAAATCTAAGACTTTTATGGCCGAAGAAAATCATAAGTTGCTTTGGCATTTATGAACAGTCGAAAAAAGTCCACACCACATGCGTATGTCAAACATACGTGATGAGGATGTAAATTAAAGCCATATCGCCAAGTTATTTGGAGGACGATCTCGATCTCCAGTTACAGTTCTGTGAACTGATTCGTAACCAAATCCTTCTGAAGTTAGAGCTTCTAAATAGAATCGTTTCTTTACATGAGGCTTGCTTTTGAACTGGCATAGATCGTGTTCTAAGTTGATGACATCTTCATACTACCATCATTTACAACTAAATTAGACTGGTAGCACAGTGCAGAATATAATCCCCACAGAGTGGACGTATTAAAACGTACATCTCAATCATTTATTAAAATTGGTGTAGGTAAGGTTTTGTGTCGTACCGTGTACCATAGCTTATTTCAATGCCAAAAGACATCCATTTGTACATTAAAATTACACTGTGTTGTTAAATAATTGTAAATAATAACTGTATAGTGTATACCTAGTGTTGCTAGAGCAATTGGGTTATATTTAATTTGTGCTTTCTGAGTTAATCAGAAAGGCATTGGTTTTATGTTTTTTGACTTTGTCAAATAACAACACAAACGTCAAAGAGCGACGTAACTTTTTAAATATACATTTTTCATTACAGACAAATTACATATACTAGTTAAAGTAATTGTTAAGGTTTGTACTTTATACTGTTTTTGAGCTTTACATAACATAATGATTGTAGAAAACAAAATAATAAAATTGAAGTGTAGTTTGGGTATAAACGTACTTGTCATTTCCTGCACTCTCAAATTTACATTTCTTACACCTACTATAAGGTTAATTTGGTATACCACTAACGGATTATTTCTCATTCCAGAAACACAATTGATGCTTAGTAATTCCATGACAAAATGTTCCATAAATTCTTTATACTCAAGCTAACTGGAAGTCAAAAGGTGACCATACTCCAGCTACTAAGTAATTTTAATAACAAAACAAAACACAAAGATTTTTGTACCTTTAGCAGGTATTTACAGGTTTCTTCTTCTTCTTCTTCAGTTCAAAGCAAAAACTTCATGCCATTCAAAGTAACTTATCTATAAATTTTCAATATATTTTCAAAATTTTCCCAAAATTGTTTTTCAAAAATGTTTTCGTTTTACTAAATAGGGAAAACTTGACAAATGGTTATTATAAGAATGTGACTGTTTCAATTGGTATGGATTTAATACATCTACAAACTATGCAGATTATTCATCATCTCTAAACCCACAAGTATGCCAGTTTAATCTAAATTAATCAAAAACTACTTTACTTATTGTTGAATAACTAAGCACATAGGAAGAACTTGTTTTTTAGATTCCACCAAAGCGGAGCACTTTTATTAAAAATAATTGACGTTAAAAACTGCTTGTGTTTTATTAAGAAATCCCAGTTGATTTTACGCCTTTACTCTTCTTTGTTCTGGAATTATAAAATAGAAACCGATTCTTAACGGTTACAAAATCCATCATTGTTAACAGAGTGGCTGAGAGAAAAATTAGGGCTGTATTTTAAGTAGGATCTCCGATTTATGGAATTAAAAACCAAGAAAGAATTTGAATTTGCTGACTAATTTACTGGTCCGTTGAATTCAACCCTTCATATGCTAGCCAAAGTGAAAGAATATCATCTAGAGTTTTAATCAATTACTTTGCTCAAAGACCAAAATAAAAGGTAATTTTTGCCAGAGTTCACCAAACGTAGCATGCTTAACGCCATGGCTTTTACTAAATATCTTTATCAAAAAAGCCTTTATGAGTCAATAGTTTTAGCATATGTTTTGCCTTTGATGTAATATTAACTTGCAAACTTGCAAAAGTTTTATGTGCTTTAGTACTGCTTTAGGCAATGTAGAACCCAGTACGGTAAATGATCAACCTTAATGAGATAAACGTTACTGAAGTATATTCAGCTTAGCCTCGTATTGTTTATAAGCTAGCTGTGCAACAAATCTACATGTATTTGGGTACGGCGAGTGGAAATTACGTATTGAATTAGCAGTTATGAATAGATATCGATACAAAAAGGCTCAAAACGAAATAAGTATCATATATCCAATGCACAACAGCTACACTGCTACTGATATTAAAATATGCACATACTAACAGACGGTTAGTGAAATGATACTCTTTAGTAACTACGTTTTTGTGGTAACTCTACTAATTGTTTCCTTATGTACTGTAGGGTAAATGTTATATACAACTAACATTTTCAGATATTAACTAGAAATTTGTGCAATAACTAGAATTGCCTTTGTTATCAGAACATTTCGTAATTGGCTATATACTTTAAAATTGTTTAATGATTATACCTAATATATATACTTATAAACATAAAATAACAAATAACTTACAATATAAATCTTATTAAACTCATTTAGTAAACCTGGTTAACAAACCTAAGGAGTAAGCAGAGCAAACCCATGATAGTATTCTCGAAAAACCATCTTACAAACTATACAGTAATAATTTAATTGAACGCTACATTAACAAGGTTAAAGATTTAAAAGAAAATGCAGAAAAATAATATTATATTTCTACAAGCATCCAAACTACTTAAACTTATAAATTGAAAAATATTTGCAATACAATAGTTTCTTAGATACCTTCATATTAAGAATTTAGTAATTCTGATAGGTATTTTTCAAGAATTTAGAACATTTGAAATTTAATGTCCATTGGTCTAAATTAACAGATTTTTCTAGCTTAACAGAATTTCGGGGCTTTGGCAACCATATAAGGGCAGCAATTAAAGTTTCACATTTTAATTTATATGTCTACCATTATTCTGGAATAATTTTGTTTTATTATAATATTAATTTGCCTAAAGGCTTTATTGATTTTTACTGCAATTTAATTTGACTTGCTACAATTAATATTTTTGAAATGCACATTTGTAATTTGCCAAAGGAAGTAATTAATTAAATATTCATTTTTAAACAAATTTCATATCTATCTAAACGAATCTGGTGTTTTAAACATTGTTACAGTATCTAAAATTATTTCCTAATTTTGTTAATTACAGTTTTATTCAGTTATCTATTCATATGTGAGTATCATTTTCATGAGTTGCAGAGTTATTTGTTTGTAAAAAGAGTGTCCCGTGCATTTTCGTGTCTCACAATACAATCACAATATTGTTTATCGTATGCTGAAATTGTACAGCAATTGTGTCATTTATATATGTGTACCATGTTGCAATGTGGAGTAACACATAACAGGTGCAAAGAGATCAACCATTTGAGTAGCATCATATTTAATTATTTCTTGTTAGCAAGCATAAGCAAGATTGATATCAGTAGACTGGATGAACAAATTTTGTGTAGGAATTTGTACATGCCATTTTGCCAAAGAGTCGTGCAATTTGTAGCAACATGGCCAAACATTATTTTTGTTTAGACTTGAATAAATCAGAATATACAATCGTTGCTAATATTTTTCTGTACATGTGTCATACACAGTCTCAAAGACTAAACGGAATTATCGAGTGCAAAATACATTAAAGTCAGCAGAAGTACTGTGAGGTTACTCTAAAATCAGAAGGGCATTTAAATCTCACTCTCCTCAAAATGTGAGTGTTAGTTATCTCAATCAGAAGTTACTAATTAACAGATATCTACTGTCAGTATCTTTCTAAATTAGACTGTACATAATTTTATTTTAGAAAAACCTTCCAGGTATAGATTTATATTTTCAAGATTCTACTTGTATCTCGTTACATGATTAGTAAATCTTTCCAAAAGTTTTGTACCTATAATCGGCATAATCTATTTGTGAATGTACTTAGTTTTTTAAAACCCGAAATTTTACTGAAGTGTTATATATTTTGTTCACAACACTTTTTTTAAAGTGTCTAATATTAAATGCACATGTCAAATTTTTATAAAATTGAGAGAATATACATTTGTAAGTATATTTAACCCTTTCGCAGTGTGAGATGGAAGATCCTGCAAATTATTTGTTATCTTGTGGCATGGAAGATGTATCTTTTCACCAGCTGGTGTCGGGTACTGGACTGCGGCAAGCGGGCACTTGCTCTATTTGAATATGCTTGGCCCATGCATTAACTTTCATATAAGTGCCTGTAGTCCCCACTTTTAGCATTTAGTTTCATATAATTTTATGCAATTGTTTACGTTTATTTACACATTCCGTTATGTTATATTGTTTTGACGATTTATTAGGTGACTTTGCATTACAAATATGCCTTATAAACATGAAGAGATTTATAATGAACAAGAATTATATAACAGCCTAACGAACGGTGACGATAGTGATTAAGATATAGAACCAGAACATTTGAATTCAAATACTTCTTGAAATCGTCCAAATACCGACAGTGAACCTGAACTTTCTGATTTGGATGAATGAAATTAGTGAATTATCTGAATCAAAAAGCTCAGACTCTTTTGAAAAAGATGAAAATAATAGTGTTTTTGAAAGAGATGTAGAAGAATCTGCTCCACCACCACCGAAACGGACAAGAAAGGAAAAAAGCACCTGTGTTGGTGACTAATAAACAATTTACTTGAAAGCGGATACAACAAGGTAAGTTTATACCAGAAATTCATACTTTTCTGACAACAATGCTGCATGTATAGCAAATCTTCGGGATTTGTCTTCTGGTTTGGAATTCTTTGTAGTATTTTTTTCAAATGTGTTGATTGACAATATAGTTAATGCAACTAACAATTATTACCAACATCTATCTAACAAAATACGATTTTATTCCTCATCACATTCTAAAGGCCGGACTACTGCGGATTGCCAAGAAATGTATATATTTATAGCTTTGACGCTACTTACGTCACTTACAAAAATAAAAAATCAATGACTATTGGGCCACTGACTTCTTCCTTCTCACACTTGCATTTGGACAAATTGTGCCACATGACAGGTACTTACTTATGCTAAAAATGTTGCATTTTGGTGACAACAATAATCCGGAGCAAAATGATGTTATTCAAACTCAGGTTGGTAATTGATCATCTTAGAACATGCTTAAAAAATTTACTTGAATCTTTTCAAAATGTATGCATTGCTGAAAGATTTATTCTATTCAATGGAAGATTAGCGTTCAAGCAGTACATACCATCGAAACGTTACCATTTTGGTGTCAAATTGTTTAATCTTTGAGTTGTGAGAAAGTTGCACACTGGGTTTTTATCATATATACAGACTCTAACACTGAGATAATGCAATTTCCCAAAGTTGGTGTTTCAGAAATATTCTTGCTGACATTATTAGAAAAATACCTTAAAACACGTCATTCCTTATATGTTGATAACTGGTGCCGCATTCCATCATTATTCTCAATACTACATAAGAAGAAAACAAATGCTTGCAGAGCCATAAAAATAAATCGAAAGCACATGCCGCCACTATAAGAAAAATTGAAAAAGGATCAATATGTACGTTACGCAGCTTGAAATATATTAGCAACAAAATGGTTAGATAAGCGTGAGTTAGAATGCTATTGACAAATCATATTGACGAAATTATAGTTTGCGGTAAAACCTTGCAAGGTGAAGATAAACAAAAGCCATTGTGTATTTTTATTATAATGAAAACATGGGAACCACCGAGTCTGTAAGAAAAACTATAAAGTGGTACAAGAAAGTGTTTTTCCACCGCCTAGAGCTCTGTGTATTAAATTATGTTTTATTTTTATTATGTTTGATATTATGGTTTTATTTCGATTTTGAAAATTGTTTGCTTTTTATATATTTTCTACCACAGCCATCCTTTTATTGTTTGTATTTTATAATGTAATGAATAAAAAATTATCTTTTTTTAAATGCATTTTTATTTTATTGTTAAGCTATCCTAGGCTCACATTAGTGGTGCATTGGCCATCCAATAATTTTGATTCACATGCTGCAATGGCAGGAAGCTTACACATATGTGAAAGGTGTTTATGGTTCAACTGCTGGAAGCGGATAGACACATAGGCTTTGCAATATCGCATATAGAGCATAAAATACAAATCCAAGTCCTGCAGTGATTGAGCAATTCGATTAAGCAATTAGATAAATATATTCGTTGTGAAGGTTGGGGGATCTTGGCAGCCACAGACTGCTTAACCCCATTCACTGAATTTCGGTGAAATAGGGCATGAGATTAGAAGAGGAACCGAGCTGTATACAGACTGTGTGAGAATTTCAGGAAACTGTGTAGGCTAGCTCAGAATATAAATAAGTGCAGGTACGTGTCCAACGAGTTTTGAGACGGAAAACCTAATGACGAAAAAATAAGCGCAGATAAATCTGATGATTATTATAAACAACTAGTTGTTGGTTGTGAAATATCTGCAACTAATGTTGACTGTGCGAAAAGATACATTGGACCAAATATTAAATCGACAAATAATTACATTGTAATAAATCGGCTGTAGAAAGATAACTAACTGTATACTAAGCTTATATTGAAATTTTACATTGTATCATTTAATGCAAGGAATATAATTTTTACAGTGGAAGGAATTGAATTCGTTGGACTTGACAAAAGATTGAAATTAATTATTCGCGAGTCCGTAACAAGAACAGATCAAAATGTAATCATTCAAGAGTGTAATACGCTAGTAACCCGCGATATAGGGGTTTGGTATAAGAGAGAAGTTGGAAATGATTAAAACACAGCTTCAAGGAAAAATAAAGATGGGTGTATCTGCAGACAATAAACGCGGCATACGATAAGCTTTTGAACTTATGTTTGCACGAGCAAGGTATTTTTAATGCACCTGTTGGTGGAGTTGTTGTTGTGACTGGTTAAAGGGTTTGGGATTTGGATAGTTCACCCCGCCATTGATTTGGAATTTTGGGTTATGGCATGCCAAAGGAGCTGCTATATATAGGACAAGAAAATGGAAAATACTGGCGGTTTCTGGACAACCTAAAAGTTTTAAAGATTGGAATTGAACTGTGAGTAGAATGAGCTTTTATATTTAGAATTCTTAATTTTGCAGTTGTGGACTGAAAGGTCTATTTTTCGCATTTATGAAATAGAGAATTAAAATGAAGGTAATTGTTTTGTTGGACTAAACTTGTAGTGTATATAGATTTTATATGCAAATTTTAGTGGTATAATTTAGTGTTAGTTAAAGCATAAAAATTATTTTTTTGGAATGGACAATAAAATAATATAACGAAAAGTGATGATTTAATTGTTTGCCATGTTTGTTATTGCATTTCCAATAATCGGAATTTATAAATTTCATGTAAATAAATATTGAAAACATGAAAAATTTGGAATGTGCATCATCGATGGATTAGATTTAATATCTTTTTAGGTTTTTTTTCTTTTAGCCAGAGCGAGGTTAAGAAATTTAGGTTATACTAAGAAAAGTATTTTATTTAATTTTATTTGAAATCATTTTATTTTAATAGAGCTTAAGTTTAAGTTGGATTTTGTATTTTAATTTATTTAAAAAGCTAGATAAACAGATACATTTGTGAAAGATATCCAGCCACCCCAGTGACGGAATCATATTTGGGAGATACCTTGATTTTGAAAATTTATGTAATATAACACAAGTTTAATAAGAGTTTTTAAGATACTTTAGAGAAAGGTAGCGTATAAAGTGACAAAGTTTGGGATTCCAAAGCAAGTGAGATTTATGCGGAATAACGATCTTCTGTATAGAAATAATATCAAAGGGATTGTGGTGACAGACGATTTGGAGCCCTGCAATTATGAGAAGTAGAAAATGCCTTTCAGGCTAAATGATAATGTTACATAGTTTTTTTATTTCAGTCATTTTATTTATTCCTTTATTATTTTTATTGTCTTTTATAATTTTTCCACAGGAACCCACTAATGCACCTTGCAGTTACCCAATGCACCCTTATATTGTTACGGGGTCCCCCACTACTTTCAGGTAAACCAAAATTCATTAACTTCATGTTCATTTTACTCGAAACAGAGTATATTAATGTTGGTGACATAACATATGTATTGCAGTTGTTAGTCGGTGGTTGAAGTCAAACATAACCGATGTTTCGGAAGAAAAATTCAAAGTCGGAAAATATAAAACGACAAACAGGAAAACGTTTACATTTAGCACTGAATAAACAAAGAACTTTATTTAACTGGTCTATTGTTATAATGCTTAAATTGATTTAATAATTTCAAGCAATTATAGCAAAGCTTGTTCAGTAACTAGACAAGTTAAATGTTTATTATTGAGCATGTGTTCGTGTCATTGTAAATTTAAATACACTATACTCAAGTTAAACTGTTTTGGTAATAGAGTACTAACATTATCTACTGGCATTGTTTACAAAAGTTCTTTTAAATAACTTTCATAACACTACTGTAATAGTCGTAATGAATTAATAACTGAAAAAACTAAAAAAAAAGGGCATATTTATTAAATCAAGCATTGGGCCATTTTTAACAATTATACACTGAAGGTCATGTTCAGAATCTAGGTTCCGAGTGCGTGATAGATTGAAATCAAATTTGTTTTTCATAATATCTTTAATCTGTAATCAGAGTATAATATAGTCTACTTTTCAACATAAAGTTTTATTCAAATTAAACCTTATTTGGAAGGTGGCATAAGTTTCCTACAATATTGTAGGAGTTTTATTTGAAAAAAACCTGTCGATTGTGCACCTTTGATGTCGTTTAAATTTTACCACTGATGTTAAACAAAACACTTTCATAGGAAAAGCTGGTGGCAGTCAGATGCTACTTGGTCTAAGCCCATTGTAAAACACAAGATTCTCCTTCTTAAATTTCCATAACAAACTTTATGTGTTCGAGAAGCTTTAGTTTTGAATTATTGTGAGGTAAGACAATCTAAGAGCATAGCAATCCTAATATTAAGTTTTTGTTTGCAAAGTAGTTTTTCATAAATATTCCTAAACAAGGTGCAGGACACAAATTTTCATTGGAACAAATTTCTAGAAAATTGACATAGAAAACGAGTAATGACAAATGTAAATCATGAAGGCGATTATTTTGAAAATCAGACTGAACTATAATAAAAGACAAATATTTTGAGGAACATTTTGTTGTAACCAAAAAGGGGAACTCAAGCTAAGTACTTTGTACAATTTAAAACTTGAATTTAAGGACGAAACCTAAATTTAGTTGAATATGATGATGGAATTTTATAAAGAAATAACTAAAAGTTAGTTTTATTTTATGGAAAGCGTCTGAAACTTGCAAAAACTGACTTAAACTAGTCTTAAGAAATTTTGCTTCAATAGAATGAGAAACTATTTAAATGAGATATCAATTTAACTTATTTTTGATCTACTTATAAAAACCATAAAAATATCTCGCTACGATTTAGAAATATACTTTTTGTTAAAGCTTGAAGTACTTATTTTACGGGCATATCGTGTTTACCATGATTCTAAATATCTTTGAGTAACTATAATAATTAATACTGTTATATTTGTCATTGGACTATCTAAACAATGAAATGGACAATGTCATTAAGTGAACAACGGTATGGTTGACAGTTACAAGGGCGTATTTAAAATAACTGATTAAAGGCGTATTACGTTCTGTCCCTGTATCTAAATACTTTGAGCATACTTAATTTAAAATTTCATATCCAGTATTGTTTCACAGTTATGTTATATGCTTATTAGCAAGTCTGACTTCCTTTCAATTTAAACGATTATTTGTCTAACATTTTGTAGCATTTTTATTAAATATTCAGTTATAAATTTGAATACTATAAATCTATTTTATTTTGAATATAGCCTTAAATGTGGTATTTATTTATTAAAGTATTTGCTTTTGAAAATATTATAATACATTTAAAACGTGGTTTTGGTGTGTAAAACTTCCACAATTTTATGCGAAAGTTAGCTACATGTTTTGTAAAATAGTGTGATTAGCAGGTGCAAATCAATTCCAATTTGTTGGTTTCTTTATCTATATATGGATGTTTCTTGAAAAATAACATACATTGCAATGAAATAGAAATTATTAAATGGGTTTCCCGTTATCAGTTGTGGTTAACTTTGAGTTTTCTAATGTGGCAGTTGAAATTATTTCGTTGTCGAACTTTTATTTTAGATCTATCTAATGACTTGTAACTGTCGGAAACAGTAGTATTATGTTGTCGTCAAGATAAACCAGTGGGCTCCTACGGCTAATGGATTTAAAACATGGGATGTTGAAATTAGTTTGTATGAAGTTGTTACTTTGAGAGATGGAATTTTTTCCAACAACGAAATTATTTACTGCAATTGGTGCTAATTTATTTTCAACTAATTCAACCTATTACTTCGCAACATATATAGACAACTTTTCTTGTTTGGGTATCATTTATAAAATATTTCTAGCTATATATAATTTAGTGTACACTATGTTAAAGTGTATTGTTTTTTTAATACTTTTTTCCAGCTACAAGGAAATGCACTCGACTCATAGCGAATTTCTTTCTTTGCTACTGTGATTCACCTTTATTATTATTTTTTTGTAATTACTTATCAAACATAATTAGTGGACAAAACACAAGTACATGATTTTATGGCTAATTTTTTTAATATATCTCAGATTTAATATTGGATAACTACAGAACTGAAAATAGTCCACTGTAAATATATGTTTAATTTTTTTTTATATAAATACTAGGATTAAGGCAGAAAATTAGGTTAAGGTAGTTAAAGAATTGTATTGATTATTTTTGCAAAGATTTTTACACTATGTAGATCCTCCAGAATACACTGAATAAATGTTGTTTTCTACACGAGTTGGTTTTCCTTGTATAACAAGTTGATTTCTTAAGGGTGTGTAAATACATTATCTTCCTTGAGGTTTCCTTTTTATTTCTGTGTGACCCACCCCAGTCTCCAACGTTTTAGCTAGCACGGCATTACTTGTTGCGATTATCCTTTTTTTTTTGCGGTACTCTATGCAGGCTAATTTTGTGCTTACTATACAACTTTCTTTCTTGTTCGTGCGATTTACCATAACAAGCGGACACAAGGTAAACTTGGGTATAATCTCTCACATTCTAAAGGATTATTGAAAACACATGGATGGATATAAATGCTATCATTCATGGTAGACTTGGCTTAATCTACAATTGATATAAAATAAATTTTCTGATGAGAGATCCAGTAATTAAAATAAATACGCTTAGTGTATGCATGTAAATTATGATATAACAGTCGATTGGAGCTTGTATAAATAAATTAACAGTGCATTCATTCTACACAAAATATGCAGTTAATTTGTAAGTGATCTCTTAGCGGTATATCAGCAGATGAATGATTCTCGGTAAATGTTTGTGAATAATTAAACTCCTGTCAGACCAAATAAAGTACTTTACAGTGGTATCTAGAACGTAATGATATGTTTTCAATTTTTTTTTGAAATCGATCAAGAACGTTTACTTTGTCAGCTCAAACTCAAGTGTCAAAGTACACTATTCCAGTATACATCAAAAAACAGTATGGGAAAATATTTTCCCAGTCTAGGCCAAGAAAGTATTTTCCCATACAGCTTTTTTATCATCATTTTAAACAATATAATGCACTCCATCAGGCAATCTCATAGAGTATATACAAGTGAATTTTTTTATTAAAAATATTACACCTCTACTACTTACAGGTATAATACCACTATTTACAGTAATATTGCAATTTGTACAACCATGAAATAGTGGCTGAACTTTTCCAGAGAAGCTAGATGCACTATTGCTGTCTATTTTAGTAATTCTTCTGCACACTTGTCGGTATATGTTTCTTTAAATATTTTATTTGCTTTGTCTACTTTATTTGTATAGGATTCATCTATATATCCTTCAACAACATTTGAGGATCCAATTAAATCTGTCCCAGCGTCGACCAAAATTGTGGCGGAGGATCTATGGAAGCAGTGCCTTGTGTATTCATTAGTATTGGGTAATTTAAAAAGTTTGCTACAATTTGAGGTATTTTTCCAAACTGATGTATACCCACTACTTGCTTGCGTTTGTTTGTCTTGATTGTCATGGAAACGATTTCATAAGCAATTAGATTCTAATGCAAAAATGTAATGCATACTTTTATAAACAGGTGCACTAATAGTCTTAAATTTTCAAAAATATTGAATGTGATTTCAGAAAAAATAGTATGTGCAGCTCGTAGTAAAAGCACATTTCGGAACTCTCAATGTTTGTTGGTCTCGGCTAGTGTCTCGGTCCGCAATTTGTATTGTTGTCCGGGAATATATTGCTTTTACTACTGGATGCACAATATACTATTTGAAATTTTATAAGTTGAAACTAGAGGTTACAAAATTCAAAGATAATAGGGGTTCAAGTTATACAAAATATAAAATAAGTATTTGTAAAATATCCTGCTTCTATTTAAGGGTGACTTACCTACTTTGTGGGTAATATTTTTAACAAAGACCCAATTTGTAAATATTGAAACTATATCAAAAGTTATATATTTTTGGCCCGAACCAATTTTGAGTATTTTTAGATTTTAGGTAATAATAATGTCTTTGATTTTAAGTAGTATGAGAACCAAACATGTAATAGTGTCTATTTTTTAGTATTTTTATTAACTAACAACTGCTCGTGAATGCTCACTTTAGAGTTTTACGATCCACACTTACCAGTTAGATCATGTTGTAAACTTTATTATAATTACCACTTTTTATAAACTTGGTTCTCTAATATCAAACGGTCTTGCAACAGTATAGCTAAATGAAATTTTGAACAATTGGAAAATGTGTGGTCTAGACAAACTTTTGATGCAATTTTATTTATGATCAATGAGTTGCTGTTACTATTCTTTAATTAATGACATTTATGTTAGTTTAGTTACTGAGGATGTGCATTATTATTGTCTTTTAGAATTTGGGATAGGTTCCAAATCTGTAAAATCACATCTATTTAAACTTTACGCAATAGATACTTTTATATTACAAGATAAAACGAAAACATTTTTGGAGATTTCAGTTGCATGTACTTTATTCGCTTTTTGGGTAAGATGGCGGTGCTCTCAGAAATGCTGTGTACCGACGTTGATCTCTTTTTTGGTTTATTAAACAGGTTCTTGAATAAGCTATACCAAATAGTTAGTAAACTTATTAATTACAAAATATCTCAAGATAGTCCTAAATTAATCAATCATGTGAAATTGGCTTCTATATGAATGAGCAATGAATATGGTATTAAGTAGATGAAATTCTTTGGACGTAAATTTTCATTTTGTCATGTGGTTGCTCGGGATCAAATACCTGTTTACCATCTTCGATCCAGTCAGTATATTTCAGCGTATAAATATCACTAAATCCGAGCCTTGCAATGGCTCGTGCACTATAATAATTGCTGCAGTCAACTCTCATAAGACCATAACCATGCTCACGTCCAATGTTCCTGAAACAAAAAAAATTAAATTGAATAATATTTCAAACAGTTATATTAGTTGAGGAAAAATGTTTGAAAATTTTTGTTATTGCAAAATATGATGATGTTGTGAAATGTAGTGACTTTTGCACTGTACTAATGTGGCCTGTACACGATCAATATTATGGACAATAGTCTAGAATAATGACAATATTATTGATAGGAACATCTTGGAATTGATGGTTTTACAAACGATATTAAAGTAAACCTAGAAATCTTGAAATCTCGCCATCAATACAGGAAGCTCATAGAGAATATTGACAAAAATATTGAAGTCCATGCATGGGCATCAATATTATTGTCAATACAATGGAAAAAGTTGTAGGTGTGTATCGTCTCGTGCTCCCGCCAGAGTCATTTGTTTACCTAGCAGACACCAGATGGCCGGAAGTTTAGGGTCAGTTGAATGTGTTATTGTTGACTGGGAAAATATGTCTCTTGCCAGTAACCATGTTGCCGTGGAAGAAAGCGTAGTTATCAGTAGTGCCGTCGACAATACCGAGAAGCAGCAGTTAATAAATTTTATTTTATTATAAGAACACTCCCAGAGCTGTGGGATTCATGGAGAGTTAATTATAAGAACAAAGTTAAACGCAAATTGGCATTGGACAAGTTATTGTTTTGTTATAAAGAAATAAAGCCAAGTGCAACAAATGAAGATGTACGTAAGAAGATTATAACTTCCAAGCATTCGGGTATCAAAACAGACGAAGTATACAATTCAACATCTTGGTTATTCTATGCTTTACAAATTTTAGGATCTTGTGAATTACCTACGAAATTATCTGAAACATCCTTAACAGAGGTAAGTTTAGTAATTAAAAAAATTGAAAGTAAAATAGTTTAAGAAAAAGGATACTTTTATATTACTGCCCTAAAATATAACAAATAAAAAAGCGTTCACAGTTAGCCAACATAATTTATAATGGTGAAAGTAAATATGTGTTGCTAAATGTCTATGCATTTTATTTACTACTTTAAATTATTTTTTGTTAACGACTTTTTTACTTTAATTGAGTAGTAAGCTATAAAATGTAATGGATATAAATAAAAACAATATTGTAAACAATAAGTATTATTATACATTTTACATACTGTTCATTGACAGATACCAATTTGACACGGCACTGCTCTCTAATCAAGCTGGTACATTGAAGTTCTTACAAAACATAAACCTGACATTTTTTGCAACGTTTTTGCTGTTCCTGTTAGTATGTCCTACTGGTAGTAAGGGACACTCCTCGATGTCCTCTCCAGGTAATGGAAGATAATTAGTTCCACTTTGTTTGGACAGGACGTTGTGAAGTTAACACCAAGCCATTGTTATCACTAGCTTTTGTGGCTCTAAAGACATTTCTAAAACATTCCAAACCTACTTGCTAGTATCCCAAATGCATTTTCAACGACCACCCCTACTGAAGATAACTGTTTGTTTGAATGTTATTTGTTCCTTTGTCAGTTGTGTTTTCATAGAGTACGGTTTCAGGGCATATTTGCTTAAAGTAAACGCATCATCAGCAACAAACACATACGTGAAAGACTCTCCAGTGATAGAAAGAAGTGAGGGTTCAAGCAGTTGAAGAAAGTTTTGTTCAAGTAACTCATCAAACTTAGAATAAACAACACTCCTCCATCAGATATTCGGTTGTTTACACCTGCGTCGACCATTATAAACTGTTTATTAGCATTCATAACAGCCAAGATCACAATACTGTAGAAGCCATTGTAGTTAAGATATAATGCCCCTGAGTTGTTGGGTTTCTGTATGGAAATATGTTTGCCATCGATCGTGCCTACGCAATTCCAAAATTTAAGCTTGTTTCTAAACTATGAAGCGATTTGAGTCCATTCTTCAGAGGTGGTAGGGAACTGAAAAAATTTATTGTATTAATTACACGGAGATATACTTTTTACTTTATTTATAACGAGGTTCTCACTTTCCAGGATTCAATAGTTGACGGTTCAACGGAAGATGATCCAGGTTTACGAGATGAAGAGGTAAATGTTTTTCCGGCTTCAGGAAGGCAACCCATAGACAACTCTTCAGTTTTCTCTATTACAGGACTTGATCACTAACACCAAAGTAAAAATAAAAAGGTAGTAGGTCCTATTGCTAAACAAAACAAACTACTCAGCTTGGCCTGCAACTATCTATCTGTCTAAGTCAGAACGAACTGATGATGAATGCCTTGAAATAGCAAAGGTTTGAGCTAGAACATTAAATGATATGGAACCAAGGCAGCGCCTATTAGCTGAAAAAGCTGTAAGTGATGTGTTGATAGAAGGTCAACAAGGTTCTCTGCGTAGGGACTCTGTTATCATAAATGCGTACAATCCAGTGGCAATGCATTTCCCTTCTGGTTCTTTGCATTCAATTAGATAGTCTACCTCCCAACCTATGAGCTCAAAGCACAATGTATAATAGCGATATATGCTTTCTTTCTGGCATCCATTTTGGAACTGAGCAAAACCTAGATTGCCATAAGAATATTTACAATAGTATTGACCAAAATATTGCTCGGTTTATCTGGTTTGACAATATTATTGAGGCAATGATATTGTCCATAATATCGATCGTGTACGGTTTAAGGTTAAAATTAAAACTATAGATATCTGTAGTTTAAAATTTTCTTTAAATTAATTGAATGGTGGCTTTTGACATCTACATTTCCGGTAATATCTTTAAACGATTTCTCTAGAAAAGTTTCAAAATATATTTGTTTCTGGTTGTTACTTAACTGATAAGCTTTACTTAAAATAGTAATTTGCATTTAGCAATTTTCCCAGACACCCCCTACTTGATCCTTATTTAAACAAGCTACACAAAGTTAAACTGCCTTTAACTGCTTACTGTTAAGTTTGTTACGTATAAAAACGATGTTACATTAATTTTCTAATTTAAAGCTTACTTTACCCTGAAGCGGGCGGGAGCACCATCACAGTTTTACAGCTGCAGTGGTGTGGAAGGGTTCCTAAAATAATACAACTATGGGGATAGCTAGACAACAAAGAAACTATGTTTTAATACACACTTACTCTGAAAGGTTTCTCCTACTCCTTTTAGTCTTGAGTCACAATTGATAAGATACCAAACCACTGATTATCTAGGCAACTCTTTCTTGTGATATTCCTGTCCTACTCGAAATGCGATTGTTTTCAGTGGGTTCCATTTGCCCTACTATTTCTTATCTCCTCTGTCAATTAATAAATTAACTTTTTTCTGTTTTTTTTAGCGCCATTTTAAAAAACTCATTTGGTTACAAAACTCAAAATTAAGATGGTGGGCTCTAGAGTCCCACGATACTTGCTACTACTGAGCTCGTGGAGCTCTCCCACAATTTGGTAAATTAAACTAAACAGGTCGCCTACCTTAACTTCCATACCTTGTTCTATGTTTAAAATGTAATTACACTGTGATGTTCCCTGAAATGTTTATAATCATATTTCGTTTTAATAATTTCTGTATTAGTAAATTCTACTATAGGGTTAAATTATTTCCTATAAGAAATATAATTTTTAGGTTACATAATTTCTTGATATAAGGAAGGACTATTTCTGTATCTTACATTGTTAATACTCAATGGTTGTCAAATTTATTATGGCAACTTTGTATTCTTAATTGATTACAGTTTTATGATTTATTTGTTTTAATTAATAATGTATTACGCTGGCGCATATGATCTCATCGTCTGAGCACCCAGATGTACATGCAGAATTGTGCCGAGTCGAATGAATTAAAAGTATCTTTCTTTGATTTTAGTTAATCTTCCCGTAAGTTAATTTTACATACAATTAGGTGGAGAAAAACAACACAAAGTTATTCCAATTTTCAGTTTTAATTCACCTGCCCGAACTTTGTCGAAGATGTCTAGAACTTCTTTATAAAGGAAATATCAATTTCTTGTAGAGCATTTCATAATTAACATCCACAGAAACAATATGTAACTCGAGTAGGTTAGTTTACTTTGAAAAAAAAGCACAGAACAGACCAATAGTAATCAATAAAGTTGGGATGATACCCTACCACATTAGTTACTTTTAATTTCAGGAACACTTTGGTTTCATCAAATTAACAGCTCGACATTGGACATTAGTATATTGAGAACAGCTAGTTCCCTTTGGAGTCCCTCAAGGTAAATCCTTTCAGTGGTGTCTGAGTTGTCTACAGCAAAAAATCACTCATCAGGTATTTATGAAAGCCTATGAAACTGTAACCTATAAAAATTGTATATAAAGGAATATTTTTAATTCATTGACGGAACTGATGAAAGTTACCTACAGTACGTTTGTGTGATTAGGTTAAGAATTTATATAGTAATTTTGTTTGTACCCACCCAACATATTCTTTTCTTTTAGGTATTGATTTTTATAACACTATTAATTTATCGTTAAATTTCTTTGATTGTACTTGGCAAGCTAATTTTAAGAAGAACAAATGTGCTTCATTGGGAATTGCTGAACAAAATTTCTCTTACCGAAGAACAAACTATCTTGTAGATAAGACCATGAACAGAGTCCGTCAATTATCTACTTCTGAATTAGGTTGTGTAAACACCGTATTGCATAAAATATTAACTGACGATACTAAACCATCAAAACAACATCAATATCTTTTATCCCCTGCTTTACAGAAACATGTATATGCCGAAATTGATAAAATGATTAAGTCTGGTGCTATTTCTCCTAACTCTTCCCCATATGTATTAGTTAAAAAGAAAAAAGGAGATTATCGTGTTTGTTTTGGTGGGCGAAAGTTAAGCTTGTCCACTTTGTCTTTTGGGTTACCTAACAGATCTCTAATTTTATTAGTATTCTTATAACCAGTTTTGAAATTGAATTGTTTAAATATTTTATTAAGACCCTTAGTGGTGCTGTTAGGTAACCCAAAAGGCAAAGTGGACAAGCTGCAAAAATCAGAGATTTATGAGATTAGCCGTTCGGGACCAGGATGTTCTCGAGCATATATTAGTCAGATTAAGAGAAATGTTACAACTAGATTAAAAAGAACATTACCTATTTCAAATATGGTAAATATGAAAGATTTCAAGTCGCCAAACATATTTTTGAAACCAGCCACTCGGTTAAACTAGAGGATGTCAGACATTGTAGGCGGTGACAACGTATTCCTCCCTAAATGCGTATGAATCAATCAAAATAGTTAAACACAAACATATGGGTTGCTTTCTCTATTGGCTTAACAACCAATGGGAACACATGTTTAACTTTGGTTCCGCTCAAGCAGTTTTAATTTTAATATAAATTAAGTGATTTTGTTTATTAAGGCAACAATTCAATTTGTTTTGTAGATATCACCGGCCTACCTGGTGAGGAGAATATCCTCAGGCATACAAAACAAATTATAGTAAATTGTTTGTTGTGAAGAATCACTTCAGCCTAGGTGGAGAGGAGAATATCCCCAGAAGGGTTTCCTGAACAACTTTTAGTTTAATGATTTTTATTTTTTAGTTTACTACTGATGATGACCACATAGTGGTCAAAATACGTATTTAGTATTTAAAAATATTTGGTGGTAAATGGCTATTAATTATTTTAACTAGGTCAAATTTTTTGGGTTGATTGTCGAAAATGGCTTACCTGTTGACTTCGATAAAGTAAATGCCATCACTAATTTCAGAACGTCCAAAAATGTCACTGAAATTAAATGTTTAATCGGATAGATATCTTATTATCATATCTTTTTACCAAACTTATCTGCTATCTCCGTGCATACTACTACTTTAATTAAAAATAAAAGGAAAAAGCAATCTATCAATTGTACTTGTGAGGCACAAGAAGCTTTTGATTAAATAAAACGTTTGATTACTTCAGCTTTCATTTTGATCTCCCTTAATTTTAAAGAAACATTTTATTTCTATTCAGACTGATTCCTCATTTACTGGTCTTGGTGCCATTGTATTCCAAAAAAAAAGATGGTTTAGAACACCCTATAGCTTATGCTAACCGCACGTTAACCACTGTCGAACAAAAATATTCTGCTACCGAACGTGAGCTTTTCCGAGTAATCTTTGAAATTGAAAAATCAGAGGCTATGTCGAAAGAACTCAATTTATAGCAATTACCGATTGTGCTGCTCCTACCTGGTTAAATAATTTGAAACAACCCCCTGGACGTTTAGCCAGATGTAGTGTATGTATTTTTCAATTTACTTTCCCTGTTCGCCACAGACCTAAAAAATTAAATATCATACCTGACGCTCTCGCTCCTGGTGTAGCTACCTTAAATCTTCCTAATTTAACTCCCGATACCTGATACTCTAATATGGTACAAAAAGTAACTGAACATTCTGAACAATACCCCTCGTTTCGTATTATTGGAGATCGTTTATATAAATTTGTTAGCTCTTCCTCATCCAAAACTGCAATTTTACCTGAATGGAAATTAATAATCTCGATTTCTAATCGATCTGAAGTTTCGAAAATGTTTCATGCTGATCCTATTTCTGCATATTTAGGTTTTACATAAACTATAACAAAAAATTTGCTTTTTTATTATTGGTCCACATTAAGACAATCTGTTTGCCGATACATTAAAAACTGTAAAGCTTGTGGTTCACAAAGTTCACAAAAGCTCGCCCTGGTCTAATGGGTACGTTTAAAAAGTATCTTATCCATTCCAATTAATTTCTCTGGATTTATAAGGACCCTTTCCTCGATCTAAGAAAGGTAATTAATACCTATTGATTGTAACTGATTGGTTTCCAAATTTATTTTCGTTCATCCTTTACCAAAATACCTTTTCCGCAATCGTAACGTTTTTAGCGCAACAAATTTTTCTTGTCTTCGGCATAGGTCAAATTATTCTTTGTGACGTTCACAATTCCTTTCAAAAGAATTTCAAAATTTAATAAAAAGTTATAAAGTTCAGAAGGTCTGATTCAATGTCAGGTAGCACCTCCAATTAAACCCAACCAAACGTGTTAATCGTGCAATTATTACTGCTATCTCTTCGTATATTGAATATGATCATACTAAATGGAATGAAAATCTATTTCCTATTGCACAAGTTTTGCGAACTTTTAAGCATGAATTCACGCTTTTTTCCCAGTAATTTTTAGTGTTTGGCTGTTATACCCCAATTCATGGTAGTTATTATGGTTCTGTTCCTGGTAGCACCGATGTAGTTGAATTTGGCGAAAAAATACTTTGGGACCAAGATCAACAACAATTACCCTCTATCTTTACCAATGTCAAAAAAAAATTATTTAAAGCATACGAAAAAAGTAAAAATCATTACAATTTTCGTAAAAGATATTTTACTTGCCTTGTGTGAACAAGTATGAAAGACAAATCATGTTTTATCTGATGCTACTAAGAAGTTTCCACTAAGCTAGCTCCTAAATTCATCTAATGAACAATCACTCGTGTAATCTCTCCGTTTACATATAAACTGCAAGATTTAAATTGCAAACCTCAAGGACGTTGGCATATTAAAGACTTAAAACCGTTTTCGTTTGCCCTATACGAGTAGTATAAACTTACGTTTGTGTCATCTTTATCTAAACATATTTCTTTCAGGTTCTTTATTGTTTTCTTGTCCAAGTTTTTTTAGCTTTATCTTCCATACCTAAACATTATCTACTTACCCTTTAATCCAGAAGTTTTTAAACTTTGTTATACCACTATAGTTTTCTGTTTTTAAAAGATAGCCTCCCATACCTAGAACACAATTTTTCCAAATGATCACTACTTGCAAGTATACCAAATTTTTATTTTAAATGTTTATCTTTTATTTGGTTATTATTTCACAACCTACTACAGTTCTTATCGTAGTTGACTTATGTTTCGTCTGAACAATCCAGCGAATTGTTACAACTTGTCCTAAGCTGATATCAGGGCAGATGATTTGCCCATGAGATACACATAACAAGCGCAAGCTATGCCTCTGTAGTAAAATGCAGTTTCCACAATTGCGAATGCAAGGAATTTCTATTCGATAATTTTTGCTACACATCTATTTCAATAATTTTTAATTTCCTATATCAATAATTTTAATGCTCTAGGAATTGCAATGCATTTTTTTTTGTTTTTCTTAAACGTGTTGGTGAGAGGCTATGACCTTGTCGTTTTAAATATCATTCCTTATGTTGTTGCTGTATCGAAATTCTCTATTTTTATCTTAAATAATAGTCTATTGTACAATTACCGTTGTGTCCATAGCGATCGTGTGTTTGAAATCATCGTGTGGGTACAGTTAAGTTGTTTACGATACCTTTGTTCGATCTCCTTATTGCAGTGCATGTGCTTGGTAGGAAGATGATTTGTCTAAGTATTATTTGGAATTTGATTGTTTTCAAGTATCTACGTGATGATATAAAATTTAATCATTAATATCGTAGGTGGTTCTTTAGACCAATCTGCCTTAATAGGAACACTCTCTACCTCTTCTTTAGGATCTTTATCCAAAACTTTATTTTTTCTTAACTCGCTATTTCCGTTTTAAATCTTAATATTTCCTTTGGTGCACCTGTCTTAAGTCCCGAGACAACCGTTCGTCGCATACGAGTGGTGTTCTCCTATTCCAGGCTACTGACTACGGTTTGGGTGGTTTGTAGTGCTTTACTATCTACCACTTTTTCTATCACTTTTGCTCAATGTGAGCTCTTCCTCTTACCTCTTCTACCTCGGTTGATACATAGTTCTTGACGTTCTATCTTCCTCTTCTATTGTTCCTTATTTCTCTTCTCTTTATTCTGCATAACTAGAGGGTTGTTATTTCGCGACATTGGACCTTAGGCGTGGAGGACCTCCGCCTAGCTGTGTATTTCCACTGCATACCGTTGATATAACGAGACAGTAAAAAGTTGTTATCGTTTTGGCTCTGCCGACCTTCCTAAACGATGCCGAGGTGCAGGGATTGCGCCCCCGGGCGAATTGGTCCCGCATACCGTTCATGTGAACAAGTCTGCTTCTCCCTTCTGGAGGGCTGATGTAAGAAACCCGCTTTTACGTTCCTACGGAATCACTCTACTCCCTCGGTGGTCTCCATACGTTCTTGTTATTACATTTATAGGATGTGCGGTGTGCTTTGAGAATAAAACATCCGAACCAAATTTAGGTTTTACGTTTTAAAAAAAAAATTTTTTTATCGTAACCTATCTTACGTTAAGGTTAAGGTTAAATCATAAATGTCTAGTTTTATTTTATCTGGTTACTATGTAACCACGATTAGTTAATTATCTTTTTTACAAAAATATCTTGAAGATCTTATCGTGCCATAAATAATACTTTATCCCAAAGATGGTTAGTCGTTTTTTTTGCAAGTTATCTCTGAGATGTTATCTTTACCTTGCCATTACCTATATCTTTCTCGTAATAAAATACCTTAGAAATTACTTTCTTTATTTATTGTTTCGAACCCTTGGTATTTATGACCAAAGGTAGGATTTATTATCGTAGAGTAAAGAACAAACTTGCGTCTTATGACTGAATTTGATAGGATGACGTTGGGGAATTAGGTATCATAAATGGTTAATTTGTTAACCTAACGTTTCAGCTGCTGCATTTTATTTTGCCATATTTTGCTATAGCTAGTATAAATTTGTTTCAGCTTTAAAAAATGTCTTTAAGGAGACATGCACATTTGCACGCATTCATAAATGAATGTGAAAGAAAAACTTTTGTATTTAGTTTTATAGTGAAGTGAATGTGGTAATAAGTATGTGAGTTTCATACCACCGACAAAATTTGTGCGGTCAGTGCGTTGGCAAACAGGACCTGTGCACAAAATAGGTTGGTTGCTCACTTCGGTTTCTTGGCATCGCAACTTTTGCTACGATTTAAAGAACCAGGTGGCGCTTATAGACAAATGTAAGTTAAGCCTCCCATGAATTCGTAAGCTTTTGTATAGACTTTTAATTCTTTGTTTTTATTTTTGAAGCTTTAAGGTGATTGTTACGTTTTATTTTATATCTCCAACATAATATTATATTCATTTAAGTTTAGGGACTTTTTTCAGAATTCTGCATGGAAAATTCCCAATATACAATAATCAAAAGGCAAACAGCTGTGAAAACCACACAAAGTTATGGTTCACATGGATATTTAGTATGCTGACATGACGATTCTCTTTTGTTCCCACCAAAGCGCGTGAAAGTGAGTAACCTCGGCTGGAGGGGGTACACATTTACGTGGGAAATGTAGCATATCTCGACAATTTCTTACCGTCTTACGTGGAATGTTAATGTGTGAGTGCTTCGACTATCGTTCTAGTGATTTCCGCCTTACCTTCTCATCCCTATATCGTATCGGCGTGGAGCAGCGAAGCAACACTAAACAGCAGGAAGCAGCCAGAACGTGCCCGTAGGTCCAAAACCTCCGCATCTATATAGGACTACTGGTGTAAGTGTTTTACGTTTTTTATTACGTGGTGTCTTATATCGGAATGCGGTGTTATGGTTATAAGATTATTAGCTAAAGATTTTTCTTTTCAGTGGTAGGAAGTAAGTACTAAATTTGCTATTTAGACTGAAAAACAGTCCTGTTAGATATTTTGATTAAATTTTTTCTGTTTCTACGGACTGTATTATACAGCGTGATCAAAATAGTAGGTAACAAAAGGGAAACTTTTTTATTATGCGTTTTAGGGAAAAAAGTTGTTGGACAAAAACGTCCTGCTTTATCTTACATTAATAACAAAATGTATATTTTTAACAAATTTTAATTCGTTACTGAAATTTTTATGTTCATTTGTTCAGTCGTTCGCTACATTTTTTCGAATTCTAATATTTTGACTTCTGAATCTTAATGAATATGTATGGATTACAGTGGAATTTACAAATTCTAATTTTAGATTTGAATTCAACATAAAAAAATACACAAAAAATTGTATTACGAAAACTTTGTCCCTGTTAAGATAAAAAAGTTATGGAGGTTTAAAGTTTCTCCAGGCATTGCTAGCGTACCCATTTTTATCTGGCAACACTTAATAAAATTCATAAATCACGTTACCCGTTTTGTCAGTTTAGTTTTGTTTTGTAATTTAGTTTTCTAGTGTCATTGTAATAGAAAAGTTGAAATTGTTTTAATAGTATGAAATAATTACAGAACATGTAGAGAAGCAGCAAATGAATTTAATTTTAATCATCTTAACAAAACCGTTAGTCATAAAACCGTAGCAGAGGTACTACGTAAGGTTAAACAATGCTCACCAAATTTTTTTACAAAGGAACGTGTCATCATCTTAATCATAACGAAACCGAATTACAAGTTTTATTAGCTGTTGAAGAAAATCCAAAAATTTCAATAAGACAAATTGGCTGGAATTTAGGTTTGTGTTATGGCACTGTTCAAAATTTTTTGAAAAAGCACAAGTATAAACCATACAAACCGAAATTTATACACACTATACTAGAAAGGGATCGGGATTTACGTTTGGAGTTTAGTGAATGGTTTATTGAAAAACTGCAAGAAAATAGAAATTTTTGGAATCAAATTATGTATTCAGATGTAGCTACATTTACCACTAACGGGATAGTTTGTTCCCAAAATTCAAGGCATTGCAGTAGAGACCACCCTCATTGGATAATTGAGTGTCGCAACCAATATTCGGAAAATTCAGAAAAATTCCCAAAAAAATGGATTGGCCGTTGTTCAGATAATGATTTAGCAATAGTTAAATGGGCAGCCAAATCACCAGACTTAACCCCACTAGACTAGTTCTTGTGGGGTTATTTAAAACAAAAGTGTATGCCAGTCGACCACGTTCAAGAAACGAGTTGATAGAACGAATACTTCATGAATGTCATAATATGCCACCACAAATGATAAAAAACGCTATCCAGGAATTGCGTAAGAGAACTGAAAAGTGTATCCAGACAGCTGGGGTATCTGTGGAAGCATAATTTTTCATATATTAATAAATTTATGTTTGCAATTAGAAAATTCGATTTATTTAAGAAAAGTTTTAAATACTTCAAGAGCAAATGTAAGATAATTACAATTTGAAGCTTTAAAATCACTTGTTTATCCCAAAGGGATGTTTGGATTTATGTGTGCTTATTAAATGTTTTTTACCGGGTTTCTTTAAGATTCTAAAATCAAAATATTAAGATTCGAAAAATGCCCGAACGACTGAACAGACAGATAGAAAAATTTCAGTAACGAGCTATAGTACCATGAAAATATACATACTGTTATTAATTTAAGATAAAGCAGGACCTTTTTTGCCCAACAACTTTTTTCTCTAAAATGTATAATAAAAAAGATTCTCCTTTATTACCTATTATGATGATGGTAAACGGCGTAAGTAATGTAACTTCTATTACAATGACATTAGAAAACTAAATTACAAAACGGGCAACTTTATTTATGAATTTTATTAAAAGTGTTACCAGTTAAAAATGAGTACGCTAGCATTGCCAGGAGAAACTTTAAACCCCTAACTATTTTATCTTAACAGGCACAAAGTTTTCGTAATACAATTTTTTGTGACTTTTTTCATGTTGAATTCAAATCTGAAATCAGAAATTTTAAATTCCGCTGTATTCCATACATATTCGTTAAGATTCAGAAGTCGAAATATTAGAATTCGAAAAAATGTGCGAACGACTGAACAGACGAACAGAAAAATTTCAGTAACGAGTTAAAATTTGTTGAAAATATACATGCTGTTATTAATTTAAGATAAAGCAGGACTTTTTTGTCCAACAACTTTTTCTTTGCATTTATTATGCATTTGAATTAGAGTCAAAATTAATATAATTCATTAGCGGGATCATTAAAATTTAAATTATTACATTAATTCATTTTCAAAACTATTTTCTAAAAGTGGGTTTGAATATTAAAATGCATGATTTCTATTAAAGATTTCAAACTTCAATTATTATCAACAAAACGAGTACTTTGCATTTAGCATCACAGGTGTTCAAAAACTTGTTCAATTTATTTAAAGTTTGTAGTTCATTAACATCTTGTTACTACGCTTATCAATCAGCTGTGTAGATAACAAAATAAGTCAAAGGACTTTAACGAAAGTGTTTGTTTACATTTTTGTTTGTAAATATTACGTACCTACTGCACTTTATTTCTTAGAGTTCTGAATTCACTTATGTTAGTTTAAGTCCATACCAACATTAACATTGCCTCTCCACGAGTACTGTGCTTACCTTTAAGGTTTTGCAACTGCGTTACATTTTCCATTAGTTATTTGTGATTTCACTTTGTTACGAGTATACCTGGTACAATATGGAACCAGAACGGGAAGTTATTGTTGAATTTAAACGATTAACAAATCGCAAAGAAAGGTACTGGCGACGTTTGCAAGATTGTTACGATGTAATTTCAACGTTTCCAACTAATCTTGATCAATTTAAAGCTCGTGTTAGTCAGCTAGATGACGTAAGAACAAAATTTTTAGATGTCTTAGATGAATTATCGTCACTCTCTGACGTTTATAAAACCTTATTTACGGATACCGTTAATCTAGAATCTACGTTCAATACTATGTACTATGATATTTTAGCTAATGCGGCGCGCTATGTTGCTCGCGACACAACGTCCAATGTAAATACTATTGATATTTCTGGAAATACCAGATCTAATGTTCATTTACCAGAAATAAAAATAGATATATTTCAAGGTGACCCCGAGAAATTCGGTGCGTTTAAATCTCTATATGACAACATTATTCACAACAATAACGCACTTAATGATTGCGAAAAATTCACATATTTGCTTTCTTATTTGGATGCGACGGCATTAAAGCTAGCACAATCTGTTCGATTTGCTCCAGAAAATTATATGGTTGTTTATAATCTCTTATTTCAACGCTACATTAATAAACGGCTAATTGCTAATCATTATTTATCCAAAATATTTTCACTAACTTGTTACGTGCCAAATTGGCCCGTAAACATTTTTTTTAGTTTAATTTTGATGTGCGGAAATTTTGCGCCATAAATTCAAAAGACTCGGTGCGCGTATTTCCGTCACGTCAAAAGTGGGTTGGACGAATAACTTCGCGTCGACGCGTGAAAGACAAAAGGGGGGAGAAGTGTTTCCGTGAGGCTATGTAACGTGGTTTTTTTGTCTGAACCTTCGAGTGCAGTAGACGTTTTAGGTATCGTATCGTGCCTTATCTTTATTTATGTAGATATCCTTGCCTGATTATCTTTGTTTGTCGCCCTTATACCATGTTCCCGTCTTTCCCTACATAGGTAGAAGAAATTTGAAAGCCGCCTAGGGCGAACCGTACTGCACGACCCGGAGAACTAATTGGAGGCCATGCCCCGCTAGCAGTTCACGCCGGAGCACCATCTTTACACACTCCGGGATGGAGCCCTGAGATTTAGTCCAGCTATCTTAAAGGACGCTTGGCACTTCGTGGAAATCTGGACCTGTTTATGTGAGTACATTATAGTCATAATTGCTTCCTAATTAAATTTATATATGGCGTAATTGCGCAATTTAACTTGGGCATTGGTGACGTCATTGACAGATGGACGCGCCAAAATCTGTATAAGATTAGCGCTACCAACTGCCGGTGGTGTCTAATAAACCGCGCTGGCGGTTTGGTAACTATGAACTTTGAAAATGTAAGAATTGCCGTCCAACGTGTTTTTAGGTGGTATGATTCCTTTTATGACTATAGAATGTATTAACTAATGTTATTTAAAAAGCTTTTTCATTTAAAAAATTAACAAACGTCATTATCTATATTCTCTAATATATCTGTTGACCTTAAATTTTGGGTTGGTATCTTGTAACTTACTAAAGATTTCCTTGAATTGACAGGTCAGCTGTTGTAATGAAAACTGCCATTTTGGGGTTATTCTAATATATACCTTTTGTCTTAAAAATGCTACATTAATCTAATTAATTTTCTATAACTTTAAATGAAGTGTATAACTGAAATGATCTGAAATATGTGTTTAGTTGTTCTAAACAGAACTGCAAGTTTTTAGAAGGATTTATACCTTAACCCTGCTTTTAAATTATACATGTGAGTGCATCATTTATATATGAATAAATACAAATACATAAGCATTCAAGTAATTGCATGCTTTAACCACGGTTTATTAAAAAATTATCTACTTTATATTAGATTAAAACATAACCCTTGTTTGTTTTTTCGACTTTAAAAAACTGTTTTGAAACCATAAATCAACACTGTTGTGTGTTTACATTTTAAAAAGTGTCTTAGTGATTTACCTGTTTAATTAATGATATTTTAATTACCTTTACAAGAAACTTTGTGTTTAAAACCATATAACGTAACGATTTGAGTTTTAGAATATCTTTTAAAAACGCTAGATTAACGGGATCTTATTTTATTTGTTAAATAACACATTACCTACGTGTTTTTATAATTTGAAGTGTCTTTTTGTAGTTTATCAATGATATATCCTTTTATTAAACACTAATCTTGCCCTCGTATAGTTCTAAACGTGTTTTTTTAGTGTTTTGCATAATAAAAAAGTTTCCCCTTTGTTACCTATTATTTTGATCACGCTGTATATACACGGATTAAAATTTTTTTGATAATCACAGGTCTGAAAACAGTCCATGATACAGCTTATCAAAATTTTCTTTAATCACATGTAAAAAGTTAGTTTTAAGTAATTAATGGAGTGTATACATTATTTTTGTGAAAAATCATTTTATGGTGTAGATTTGTTTATATATTGTGTAAATCCTTCTGATACATGTTGGATGACTATTATGTTATACGCGAGTTGATGTTCTCTTTTATGTATAATGTAACATGTATCATGTTTTAACAAGCAGTTACATAGATGTTCCATTTGGTATCAACTAGAGGTTTTTGAATAAATAAGTTTCTTGTGGACATTCCTTTTTCTTTTTTTATGACCCAACCCACCCTACGGCATTATTTCCTTGGATTTTCCCCTTGTTTTGTTGCAGTACTCGGTAAAGACTTACTATTCTTTGACTGTACTTTACCTTTCTCTTGTCCGCACGGATTACCGTAACAGGCGACTTCTTCAAATGTCTGATATGGTAGTAAAGGTTGCATATACAAACAAAATTTTTAATAACTGGTTTAACACAACTAAAGTGAATAAAATAAAAATGGCCGATTATGCATTACATTAGCGAACTTTCTAAGAAAGTACTGCACCTAATGTTAATGGGGAAGTTTTTCGAAAGAAACTAATGCGTTTCTACCTTACTAGTGACAAACAATTTTGTCTGGTATTGGAGAAGTAGTTCAAGCATAGTGAGCGAAAGTAATTTGTTGGTTATTTTGCAAATAGAAAAGCCAATGGCCGATTTCGTTGTGGTTGCAGCTCATCAGATTGGCGGATTCTCTCTGCAAAATAACCAAAAAGCTCTTGAATTATACGTGTATCATGGTGTATTAATAAATACAAAAAATTCCATCTGCCCTTTGTTCTAACTACTCTATGACAAGAAGGAGGAGAAAATAAAAATGGCTGATTCCACATTATATCATTAGCGGACTTTCTAAGAAAGTACTACACCTAATGTTAATTGGGAAGTTGGTCAACAGAAGCTAATGCGCTTCTAGCTTTCTAGTAACAAATAATTTTGTCTGGTATTAGAGAATGGTTGAACACCATAGTGAACGAAACTTAATTTGTTGGTTATTTTACAAATAGAAAGATCTATGGCAGGTTTCGCTGTAGTTGTAGCACATCAGCTTGATGTATTTCTCTCGTAAAATAACCAACAAAGGATTGAATTATTTGAGGATTATGATGAGTGTAAGCAACCAACTATCGGCGACTTCTTCAATTCTCCGATATGATAGTAAAGATGGTAGTGCCAGACAAAATTTTGAATAACTAGTCTATGACAACTAAATTTAAGAAAATTATTCAACATATTATATTTGAAGAAGTCACTGATAGTTAAAGAAACCGTTATTGGCTTTTCTCTTTGTAAAATAATCAACAAATTAATTTTCGTTCAATATGCTTGAACTATTTACCTCTAATACCAGACAAGATCATTTGTCACTATTAAGCTAGAAACGAATTACTTTTAGTCGACCAACTTCCCCTATTAACATTAGGTGAAGTATTTTCTTAGAAAGTTCGTTAATGTTATAGTGGGTAATCGCCCATCTGCATATTTTTTTCAGAGGTAGACCTAGATTAGACTATTGCACACAGATAGTGAAAGATGTAGGCTGTGAGAATTTCAGGAAAATTTTAACACTGATTTCAATTTAATCATCACATTGTGTTAAAATTAAGGCATCTTTGACATTCAGTTAAAAATTTGTAGGATTTTACTCAGCGTTCTCACTAATCATGTACTACATTCAATTGTTATATTAAAAGCAACGAAAAACTGAATAGCGTGGAAATTTAGTAATGGGAACTAAAAGAACAAAAAAATTAACGAAATAAATAGTGCTTATAAAATAATTTATTTAAACTACTAAACAAAAACAAATAATAACAGCTAATCAAACAAATTAAAAATTAATGATAGGTATGACTGCTTCTAGTTTTCTTAAGCAGCTTCTTAATCTTACAGATTTTATATAACAGGATAACATGGAATTCCATAGTAGTACTAATAAATTCTAGGAGACTTGTGTTGCGAGCAAATTTAATACATATTTCGAAGTGTTTTTATAACCTTTGCACATAAATTTTGACCTCTGTGTGTGGATATTCAACGTTATCAAATACACATATTCCATTTTCTTTCCAGTCGGAATATTTGAAGGCGTATATACATTCAAATCCAAGCCTAGATGTAGCTTTGGCACTAAAATTGCTTGTACAGTCTACTCTCATAAGGCCAATCCCAAGCTCTCGACAATTTTGTCTAAAAAACGTTAATATCTATATATATTTTTTAATAAGAGCAAAGGTTTAGTGTTAGTTCAAGAACTATTTAATACACAGTTATTAGTGAAGCTTTAAATGATGGCATGCAGTACTCAAAAACAAGCTCAAAAGAACCTTTAGTCTGTTTAAATCATTACTTAAAAGTAAAAGCTCAAAATTGCATTTATATTTATTCATTCATCCTTTTTTGATCATTATACAAAAATGATATAGGAAATGTCAAAATACAATAATTACAAGTATAACACTGTAAATTCACAAAGTCATTAACATGTAAAATAAAATATGTACTTAAATACTCTTAAGTTGACTTGATATTAATAGTCATTGTCCATTAAGTATTCTGAGACTGAGTAATAACCTTTTTCAATTAATCTACTTTTAAGTTTTTTTTTTATAACAAATTAAACGTTTTACTTTTATAGGAATCTGGAAGTTTGTTATGGATCCTTATGGCTAAGTATTTTGGACTACTTTCATATTTTATTAGATTGTGCTTAGGAAACAGTAATGTGCAAGTACTTCGCGTATCGTAATGGTGTGCATCTTTGAGCTTTGTGTGCCATGTAAGTATTTTCTAGCATAGAGAAGCAACTCATAAATAAAAATATAATGTACTGTTAGAATACTGCATTGCTTAAACAGATGCATACAACTATTGCTTGCTTACTTCCAGTTAACAAACGCACTGCTCCTTTTTATAATATAAAGATCCTGTTTATATTTATTTAGGATGCATTGCTCCATGCAATTAGGGTGTTATACTCCCGGTGTCCGTATTCAGCGCCACTGCTACAGTTGGCAACACTGATGCGATCCACGTTTCACAATATTGCACAATAATGATATTATGACATAATTACGTGTCAAATTGTATCAAATATTAAACACATTTACAATGATACAATTTGCCCCTTAAAAAGGTAAATAAGGCGAAGTACTCACTTAAAACGCGCCTGGCAGTTAATCTCAGGGCATCTCCTCGTTGTTTTAGGGTGGGTTGCGTCATGCCATTTGAATCCAATTTGTTTGTCCTCCCTCTTCGTTTGTTTGCAGCGGTACGGTAGGATCAACCAGGTAAGGAACGATAAGGCAAGATAAAAGGAGGAAACCTACATCCTAAAAAGAGAAAAGACAAAAGAACGACACAGGCAAACGTCATTGTTCGTCGTCTCGTGGCTAATAATACTCCTGTCCTGTCGTGCCGCAAACCGCGCACTTCCCCATCACTCTGCGCCTGCGCATTTCTTTGCGCAAACGCAACTGCCCAAAATGACGGAAATGAATAAGTCTATTTTAAAATAGTGGTAGGAATTCACTCACAAATTTGAACTTAAACTAAATATGATACATAGCCGATTTTCGGCAAGTAACAAGGGATGGACTCGGGCCGGGCCGGGCTCTTAATAAGCCCGGCCCGGCCCGACGCAGAAAGTGACCGACCCGGCTCGAGGCCAGACCTGATATAAAAACTGACGGCCCGTCCCGGCGGGCCGGGCCGGCCCGACTTTCATTCAGTGAATAAGAACATATTTTTTCGGTTGTGTTCATCAAGTAACTATTTCGCAATGCATTTTAGTGGCAGTCAACATAAAAACTGTAACTCTAATGATGTTTATTTAATCTAATATAAACCAACGGCTATATAGCAGATATATTTAAAGCATTGTTGTTATCGGTGATGAATCTCTACAAATTCGCATTTTAAATCAGTTTTACGTGGTAGTTTTTTAGGTTTTAAATTTAAATGGTATTCAAATTTATCTTAAACATCTTGTATAATTCTGCAAAAAGTTTCGAAGAATTCCCAGATATAATTTTGAGAGGTCTGAAATTTTATTTGAGGATTGACAGAGAAAACCCTAACAAAACTTAATCAAAATTAATATAAAAGTTTTTATTTTTTTTAATAAGAGTTCTCTAAAACAAACTGGAAACTGCTCAAGCAAGTAAATTAGAATAAGTAGTAAATCACTTTCACACGGTTGAATAGCGTGAGCGATAGGAATAAAATGTGCGGGTACAAATTGGTTCAAGTAAGGTACCTATTCGCCATTTTAGTGAGGTAAACTTTCAATTTCGTTTAAATACAATTGAGAAAGTTTAACGAACAAACATAGTACCATCACCTGCATCATAATCCCTGTGATGTTATATGGAAGAAATACTATTATCTACCTGAGACCTAAAATTTTCAAGCAATAAAAAGTATATTGCTATGTACCTAGACGTAGCCGGAAGAAACGTCAATACCAGGCTAACTACCAGATACGGAGAGTGGGGAAATTCATCTACATACCAAAGAAACAAAAAAAAACACGTTGTCCACAACCATATATTTACAATAAGAATAAATAAAAGATTCTGTACAAAACAAGCAAAAGAAGAAATTAAGCATTACTATTTAAAAGCAAACAATTATGTGATACGAACCATTTAGTACTTTAGATACGAGTGCGCATCTCGTATTTTACACAAAATAAATTTAATCATTAGAAACTAAACATGTAAGAGCTTTTGTCAAGCGTGTTTAAAATTGCACATAATACTTTTTGTAAAATAAACTAATCAGTAGAAAAGAATTAACGGGTGAGAACTTTTGGTCAAATATTCTTTTAAATTGTACCTAATACCGTTTGTAAAATAAACTAATCAGTAGAAAAGAATAAGCGTGTGGAAACTTTTGTCAAACATTTTTTTTAACAATGGCACATCACGCCTGTAGAGCGATAATATCGATTCGCAGTAACAAACAATAGTCCTACAGTGTTACGTTTCTTATCATGTAACTACACCCAACGCTGATAAGGAATATGCCCTTGATATACACAAAAAAGCAATTCGTATATCTGTACGCGTCGGGATACTTAACTTGCACGCCCTCGGGAGTGAATCAGCACCGCATCGCCACGGTCGTAGGGATCAATTTACCATGTTACCATAACGGCACTAGCGATCTACAGGCAACGGCAGTTGATCTGTGGCAAGCAACAGTTAGGCCTACATAAAGAAAAAACCAATTTTGTCTCCAGCTAAGAGCGATACACGCAAGATACCTCCGACTTGTCAAACAAAAAAACGTGCATCGCTGTAAAAAATATTTCAACGCACAAGGTGCAGAATCAAATTAAAAATTGGTTCAAATAACACGAGTTTGAACTGCAATCCTCGCGTTATCAAAGTACGATTAGCAAACTGGAACACATGCTATTAACTAATAGTAGGATCCATTATTTCAGCAAGTCTTTAGATGGGAAACACAAAAGAAAGCAATTATACGTTATCAGAATGTTTAACAAATTAACGGATACCTAAAACAAGGTATTGACTATTTAATTTATTAAATAAATTTTCGTTTTGAATAGATTTGAAGAAAATGTTATTACTGCGCGAACTATTGTAACGAGATAAAAATACAGGATGAGGTTTTGAATAGAAACAGAAGCTAGGTGAATGAAAATGAATTACCACAAAAAGGACGTTTTTGAATCTATCGACGAACATAAACGTAAGAATTTGCCTGCGGTTAATTTGCAAAGAATAAAATATGTAATTAACCCCAATAAACTGATTATGATAATGCAATTTTTCCTCTTCATTGATGTCGATGTAAAGTTTAGTATATATGCCATTGAAGACATCTTAACTTTTGTAGGTAATTTATATCTATAGTTTGTCTATACACAAACACTTTATTTTGAAATTTTAAATTCTTAATTATAAAAATCAGTAAATACTATGCCTACCTTTGACTGGTACATCTTCTTTAAAGTCTTCTGCGTATAAAATGGGTCCTTACCGGGTACGGTCTAGTCAGCATTTGCAAATAAAACTTTATATTCACTTTTATGAATTGATTTTAAAGACGTTTTAAATTGGTGGTGCGTAAATATTTAATTTTGAATTCCAACCTGCCTTTTTTCTTTTTACACAACAAACAAGATAAAGTTTTTGTATCATTTAAAATAACACCAAACTCAAAAAAACTGTTTAAATTTGCTGCGGGATGTCGACTCGGTTGTCATGTCAAAACGTAGGTTTGTTTGACTATCAGCAGCACTATTACCACTTTCATTGGGATTATAATTAGGGTCTTTCACGCTATCTTCGCTACCAAAGTCTGGCATGATAGTTATTATATCAAACGACACTATCATACATGAAGTAGATAAATATTATTTTATTTGTTATATATTTGTTATACTCGGTAGTCTATATACTATACTAGAAATAAGTGTTACTATTAAATTCAAATAAAGGCGGTCTTGAGTATAAAGTGGTCATCGACGAACTAAGACTGGGAGACCTGAGAAAATTTTTTAGAAATCTAAGAAACTACAATTAACAATTCCTAGGAAGTACAATTACCATAAAAACCAACTGTTTTCTACACGGACTTGCATCTGCACTGAAAATATTATGTACAAAATGTACGAGGGATTATAAGGGATGGGTACATCCAGCTTTTCGGCAAACTACCAATTTGGTGAAGATACGCGATGTTTTTAAACAACTTTACCACATTTTTAAGTTGTAGCTATAAAACTATAAATTTAAACTACGAAAGCTATTACAGACAACATGGCAAAATTTGCGCATATAATAGTATATTATTCAACATACGGTAATGTAGGCAATAACTCACGCAGATGAAGTTTGCGGCACGAGCCGAAGGCGAGTGCCGTAATTCATCAAGTGAGTTATTGCCATTACCGTATGTTGAATACTATACTTTATCTACGACTATAAGCACAGTAACAAGTTTTAATAGACGCATGTAATCAAGATTATTTAAAAAAAATTATAGTACAAATTTGTTTGACATTACTTAAATGTCAATGAGCATGACTACTTTGATATTTTTGGTAGGTAATTAAATAGAAATATAAGCTGGAAGCGTGAGTTATTATAACTCACGCTCATAACTCACGGTGTTTAATTATGAACACTATTACTTGTTCAAAACTATATGAATAATGGTATTATAACTAAATAGGAGTAGATAAAATATAAAACAGGCGTATGATTTTATGGGGTGACTAAATCAACAGGCAATTTTTGAAAAATGGGTCGAGAGTGAATCCTACAATAAATTGAAAATAGAAATTTGTTGCAAGAACGCATTGCTATCGATTGGACTTTTATGTAAATTGAGTGTACGCTTAATGTACCTTATCACCTTATCATAAATTTGCGTTCGCTTTATCCTCTCCTTCCTGCTTCAAAGAATTTCACTAAAATTACTTACTTGATATTAGAGAGTTATTGCAAACTCATTCCAAGTAGACTTTATTAAAAGAATCTTCAAATAAATTATCCTTTATTAAAAGTTTGCTTCCAATTTAAAGGAGTGTTATTGCACGTGTTTTTTCTTTTACTCTTTATTTTGACATATATGTTTAGTATTCTATATCTGTAGGTTGTGTTTTAAAAATGAATAAACCATTAATCTCTTTTGTGATAAAGCGACATATAATACATGTTTAACTATATTGGAAAAGATCAAAAAAATTGTATTCACACAAAGATGAACCTTTTTTTTATTATTTGAGTCTTTCATTTCCCACTAATTCAATAACACTTGTATGTGTTGTCAAAATGTTATTGACGAAATACTCTTCGATTTTACTTCAAACTTCAAGACACTGTTTTTTTACTTGTTCCCAAGCATATAGCATATCTGTTTTTAAAAGGATTTTTACACCTTACTTCGAGTTAAAGCATTACAGAACAGCTTCCTCGTATTTAGAGCGTTGACGTTTTATATTCTTTTCGTGTTATAAACTTGGATATATCTCTAAATTTAATTACAGAAACAACACTACAAAAATTCATTTAATTTCACAATATTTATACAGAAAGCAGACAATTAAATGTAAGTTTGTACGTTAGGCATTTGGTATATGTCAAAATTAAGGCGCCTTAAATAAAAGCATTCCCTGCCTGTATTTAAATTAAATAAAGGTGTCCTGTATTTTAATAAAGTACACACATTAAAGGTGTAATTCCGCATGTGTAAATAAGAGAAAACTTTATTAAAAAATTGGTAAAATGAACGTTGCAATAACACTCTAGTGTTTTAGGTGGTAGACATAAATTATACATGCGATTGATAATATCTACGTTCGCCGCATGATTGAAATTTGAAGTATATACATATACACAATATAAATCGTGCAAACTCTTGAATTATGAATAAATCACCTAGTTTAATGTTCCTGGGCATTTTTAACTTGCTTAAAGTACAACATGCTAATCATTAAATAGGACTAGAAAAAAATATTCGGGATAAGAAGTGAGTTATAATATCAGGTCTCCTTTACACTAAACAAGACGAAAAACTGATTATTAATGGGTTCATGAAGACACGTTGTGAAAATATAATTAAGAACGTTTACTTACTCAATGTGAGATAGAAGTGAAACGACGGTGAAATACCCACTCATGCGTTTTTCGGCCCTAAAAGTTCGGGCCGGTCCGAATGGTTGGCCCGGTCCGGCCCGAAAAAAGGTAAGCCCGGGCCGGGCCCGGTCCGAATAAAGTAGTCAACGACCCGGCCCGAATTCAAGCCCTAAATCGGACCGGGCACGGGCCGGGCCGGCCCGAGAGCCGGAGCCCGAGTCCATCCCTACATGCAATTATTCCATATCAGTTTATGAAGTGAAAATTAGAAAAATTGTAGCATTTATCAACCCGACAATGCAACTTATATAACAAACATTTCATAACAAAACAACATATACTTTATTTTTACAAGGTCATCGATATGTTCATTCCAAGTCAGCTTCGAATCAATTTTAATACCCGTAAAGCTGCTGTTTGCAGCTTATGCTAAACTTGGGTTTGAACTACTTATTAGTAATGAAAAAATCAAAAAATTGACGCGATATATTAAAATGCATTACTATAAATTTAAAACTGTTTAGGCTTAAATCTACTTTACTAAAATACGCTTCCATTTCTTGTAGAGTATTTGCCCGGCCAACGTTCGTGTTATTGAAGCTGACGAGAAACGTGGTGTTGTCTGCATATAATATAGTATTATTAAAGTTTTGATCATTTATATAAATTGTAAATAATAATGGTTCTAGTACGGCGTAGTACTCCTTTGTTATATACAATAGATGTGAACGGCAACCTTTAATTTCTACGTATTGATACCTGCCGGCTAAATAACTTGAGACTTTCCCCTCAAACGGGGTTCTTTTACGTGAATCGAAATAGGGTGAATAATAATAGTTATGTTTCAGTATAAACCTTTAATGTAATGATTTTAGTAAAAGGTATAAAACAACTAACGAAATGAACTTGTATAACTAATAACTAAATCGACCCTATACTGCTTAAGAAAACTAATTATATTTCATAGCGAATTGATAGGTATTAATTATTAATGTTTTTACATAAACTACATCAGAATATCTACACGTAACAAAAGTGACCTGCACTATATACTAGGCGCACAACCGGTTCGTTTACTTTCCTTGCAAACGTTAAAATCCCTGGAATGTTAAACGCTTTGCTATTCATACGACCAAGCGCGCTGAATGTTTACTTCATACAAACCTCAGGTAAAACAATGAAAATGATAAGTTGGATCGATCCTACCTTATATCGTAGACAAAACTGTACTTCGGGGAAGATTTCAGCATGCTTCACCGCTGGTCTGTCTTGTTAAAAGTACAACTCCGTTTGCACTTTCGTTACTCACAAAACACTTGCTTTGTTTTTTAGTCGTGTTTCACTCACTCACTCAATCCGACCGATACGCTTCGTCGTTCCTTCATAACTAACTAACAATACTCGTAGAGCTTGTGGGACTCGTTTATAAAAGAAGAGGTTACCATCACTGTCCTACAAATATCTTATACTAACTTAAAACCCAATGACGGAACGTCATATTAAACACAAAATGCTCAAACTAATGTTAAAAGGAATATCATATACTACAACTATTGGCGCGGCACATCCCTCTCCACCCTTACTTAAATGTGTACCGCTGGGATACTAATTCAATTCACTATCGAGACGGCTGCGCCAGATCAACGGGCGCTCGATAGGATTTCGATTTAATTATATTATGTACTCCAAGAGACAACCCTGTCGAGTCCTCGCAAATTTGGTAGAAATTTGTTTGTTTTCGAGATAAATTAATTATCCCTTTTTCCCTTTAATTTGTTTTTCAGTTAAATCAATTCCGTCGCTATTCTTAAATCCTTCATTAACATCCTGTATATTTTACCTGTTCATCATAAGCCCGCTTTACAATAATTGTCTAACTCAAATTTATTTGCTTGGAAACGACAAGTTTATGATAAAATTTAGTAAGTCAATACCTTGTTTTAGGTATCCTTTAGTTTGTTAAACATTCCGATAACGTATAATTGCGTTCTCTATGGTTTGAATCTAAAGACTCGTCAAACTATAGTCGCGTACTATCCGATAAAAGCGTGTTTCCAAGTTTCCTAATCACGCTTTGATAACCACAATATGACTTGGAGCTCGGGTTGTTTAATTAAACGAATTTATGTTCACTTTCTTTTCAAAATGTTAAAAAGCACTCGACCTAATTGCTAGATTTCTTTTCTACCGTTGATTTTCTTACCGCCAATTCTAAAAACAAATAACTTTCTTCTATGACGCGTTTTGAGTTTTTTAAACTACCCTTGCCACCTCCTATATTGCGTGCTACAACTACTACACCCCTGCTGTTCCTGTGTTGCAGAAAGCCGCCCAAAAGAGGCAGACATTAGTCTATGCTCCTTCCGAACCTGAAGATGTTGTGCTGCCTTCCTTGCCCTAGGTTGGTCCTTCATAGCTCAGCCACCCGACCTTGCAGGTAATTTGAGGATGTCGGACCAGGGGTGTCTCGAATTCCGGCCTTCTCGGGCCAGAAGTCCCCCAGCATGGATCCTCGAAGTCGGGCGAGTACCGGACAGGTGCACAGAATGTGCTCTGTCGTCTCATCCTCTTGTTGACAGCCGCGACAGGTGGGGTTGTCTGACAGCCCCATCCTGTGCAGGTGCTTTCTTAAAGTGCAATGCCCGGACAGAATACCTACTAGTAGCCGTAGTTTCTGTCTCGGCAAGCGTATAACAACTTTTTCTATTTTGGTCATGGGAGATCTTATGCACATTTTTGCCTGCCGGCAGCGTAATGTACAAGCCCACCTATCCTTGTGACGGCGGTGGGTTATTTGTTTTATCATTGAGAACACCACCGATGGCGCAATAGCAACCGATGGCTCAGGGCCGACAAAATCCCGAGCCACTCCCTGCCTCGCCAAAGAATCGGCCTGTTCGTTACCATGTACTCCTGAATGCCTTTTGATCCAAACCAGCTCAAGCGCGTTTGTATTAGAAGCGAGCTCGAGAACACGATGGCATTGGTATACCACCCCCGAGAGAAGCTTCTGCTTGTTTAAGCTCAGAAGAGCTGCTCTACTATCGCTCAAGATGCGTATTGCTTTGTTTTGGATTCCACGTTCTAGTATGGCATTAGCTCCATGCATGATGGCTATGACCTCCGCTTGGAAGACAGTTACCAGCCTGCCCAGCGAAACACTTTCATGAAGGTCTAGGTTATCGGAAAAGATGCCGGCCGCGGTACCTTCATTTGTTTTGGAACCATCTGTGTAGACGGAGATCTCCGTTAAGGAGGCGTCCTCAGTGTTTAGGCAAACCCCAAAGCGCTTCCTGGAAATCATTATGGGTGCGATCGAATCAACCACTCCTCCCAAGATAGGGGTGTTCTGCACCGCCTCGTTTAGTATGTTGTGGTGTCTACCACCGCCTCCCTTATCAATCCATAGACCTTTGAACCGCAGCCTCATTGCCGCTCTCAAAGCCATCTCCTCTACATGTAGGTCCAGCGGTGTGAGACCTAGGATGGCTTCTAAGGCTGCAGTAGGTGTAGAACGCATTGCACCTGTAATGTTTAGACAGGCCACTCTTTGGATATGCGTTAGATCTTTGACTGTATGGGCCAGTCTGGTCCTGGGCCACCAGACTACAGCACCATAGCAAAGCATCGGCTTTACTACCATGATGTATAGCCACAGGACAGCCTTTGGTGGAAGACCCCAAAGTTTGCCTATGGCACGTTTGCATTGCCAGAACACTTGGTTGGCTTTGCTAGTTTTCATTTGCAGGTGTTTGGCCCAGTTCAGCTTCTTATCGAGTATAATGCCCAGATACTTGACTTCTTCTGATAAGGGCAGAGAAGTTTGGAAGAGCATTGGCAATTTGGTTACCGTCAGCTTCCTTTTATTGGAAAACAACACCAGCGCCGTTTTATTGGGGTTGATGGTTAAAAAGTTATCGGAGCACCAGAGCTCCGTGATCCTTAGTGCTGCTTGCATCAAATTACACAGCACTTGTTCGAATTTGCCGTCTACTAGGATCGTGTAGAAACCTGCCTCATTAAGACGTTGGAGAAGGCTGTCCACTACTAAATTCCATAGTAGCGGTGGCAGCACGCCACCCTGGGGACAGCCTCTACCTACCGCCCTAATTACTGTGGTTTCCCCCACATTGATGTGTACCCGTCGACATCGCAGAATCTGCATGGTAAACTGCCGAAGGGTGTCCTCAGCTCCATGTGTCCGTAGAGCTCTATCGATGCTTGCGAAAGTGGTTTCGCTGAACGCACCCTCAATATCAATAAATGCGCCTAAGGCGGACATGTTATTATCTAGGGTTTTTTCAATCCGTCCTACAACAGCGTGGAGGGCAGATTCCGTTGATTTTCTTGGTATGGAGGCGTGTTGATTTGGGTGAAGTGGATAAGAAAGCATTATCCTCTCCCTCATATCATTGTCGCACAGTCTCTCCAAGGTCTTTAGCAAAAAAGACGTGAGACTGATCGGTCTGTAGGATTTAGCCTGGGAGTAGTCCTTCCGGCCTGGTTTAGGAATGAAGACAACTCTAACCTCTCTCCAACTGCTGGGGATGTATCTAAAAGCAATACAGCCCTTAAAAAGTACCACAAGGAATGGTGTCAGCCTCTCCACTCCCCACTGTAGTAGGACGGGGAAGATGCCATCCCTTCCAGGGGACTTAAACGGTTTGAGAGTTGAGATAACCCATTTAATTTTTCTTTCATCCACTACCCGGTTTGAAACCTCCCAGTCGGCGCCGTTAGGGGCCGAGCTGGGTTGATCCACCCCGTATGACGAAGGTTGTGTTACACTACGTGGAAAGTGCGTGTCCGCGAGTAACTCCGCTGTTTCTGCCTCGTTGGTGGTGTATGTACCATCCACACGTTTCAGACAGCATGGTTGATGACGAGGATCTTTGGACAAAATCCTGTTAATGCGGGAGATCGCATTGGTAGACTCGACTGAGTTACAGAAGGTCTTCTATGGGTCTCTCTGTCGTCTTGTAATTGTCGTTTTGTATAGTCGCTGGTAGCTTTTATACGCCTCCCAGTCAGCCATACTTCTGGTGTTCTTTGCCTTATTAAACAGTTTGCCCAGGGTCTTTTTCAGCTTCTGTAGCTGCGCGCCCCACCATGGGGTAATGGAGCGAGTAGAATCTATCCTGACCGGGCATGCCTGTTCAAAGGACTCTACGATGGAGTTTTGTAGATAGACCGAGTATCTCTGTAGCTCTTCTATTGTTTTTGGGTTGTCAGTACCTTGTGATGTCAAAAGGCGTTGCTCCAAGCTGTCTAGGTAGACAGACCTGTTGGTCGCTTTTGGGTTCCTATATTCTTTCACGCACACTACATATACACACACAGTTCACGCATGCGCGCGCGCATACACACACACATATACACTCACATACTCCTACAACACACCAACGTACACACACGCGCGCACACGCACCCACATACTCATCCATAACTACACTGGGATTCGGTTTGATTTTCTTTTTGTACTGTTTTTTTTGTTTTGTTTTGGAAACGGGGTTTGTCTTCTTCTTGCAGTTTTGATGCTGTTATAATATAGGTTTTGTTTGCTTTAGTTTACTTCCCTGTTACTTTGGATCCACTTTTTTTTCCCTATCCTTTTGCTGGCCTTCTTTGCTGTCAGTCCCTATACCGATTGTGTTTCGTCCATCCGCTCCTGTGGTAGGTGCTTTCTAGTTCGTTTTTCTTTTTTCGGAAATCACGACTTAGTCGACTTTAGGACTAGTCAGCATTTCTTTTCTTTGGTTCTTTGGTGGTTGCAATTCCTGGTTACCACAGTTTGTAGTACATCGTTTCTTTTACCAGCGCTCTTCCTCTCTTCCTCTCGTTGTCTTTTGTTGTTCCTTTGCATACTTGAGGCTTGACCCATGGATCCTGTTTTGGCTTGTACTGTTGGTTTTCTTCTTCGCTCCTTTTCTTACTTTGGATTTTTCGCGAGAAATCAAGTTTTTTCTTGAGGATGAAAATTTTACTGTTTTTTCACTAGAAATATCCGTCCTGCAGCAGTATCAATGCCGTTCCATCTTAGTCCTCGTTGCTTGCTTATTACCAGTCTTTCCTTCCTTTTTTTCTGTTTTCCTAGTACTCGGTTCACACCAGTGAGTGTCTTGTATCGTTTTCACTGGTAGTCCAATCGTTACCACTATTGGTTTTTCGAGCCGGATGAGGGTTTTTTATTTTGGGTGTGTCTTTCTTTTTTTTGTGGTTTCCTTTGTTTTCGTAACGAATTTTCTTATAGTTTATAAGCGATTTTTTTTTGTTTGTTTGGGTTTTTTTTTGTTTTGTTTGGTACTGCCCACTCGTACTTTTCCGTCCCTACTTCGACCTGTTAATTTTGCTGGGGAGGGGAGGGGGAGGAATTTGTTACGTTTATTTTCGTGATAAATTAATTACCTCTTTTTCTTTTTAATTTGTTTTTCAGTTAAATCAATTTCGTTGCTATTCTTAAATCCTTCATCAACAACCTGTATATTTTTCCTTTTCATCATAAGCTCGTTTTACAATAATTGTTTAACTCAAATTGCCTGGAAACGACACGTTTATGATAAAATTTAAATAAGTCAATATCTTGTTATAGGTATCCTTTAATTTGTTAAACATTCCAATAACATATAATTGCTTTCTCTATGGTTTGAACCTAAAGACCTAAACTAAGATCGCGTACTATCCGATAAAAGTGTGTTTCCAAATTTCCTAATCACGCTTTGATAACCACAATATGACTTGGAGCTCTGGTTGTTTAATTAATCGAATTTAAGTTCATTTTCTTTTCAAAATGTTAAAAAGCACGCGTCGTAATTGCTAGCTTCTTCTTTCCGTTTTTTTTTTATGAATATTTTGCGCACGCCTTAAAGCGCGGTGCGTATTGATGTTTTTATAAATCCGTACTTGTCGGCGTAAATAAATTAATATTTTTTGTAATCATTCTAGCTTCCTGCGGGTGACACGATAGTCCCTTGAATTGCCGCTCCTTGGGATATAGAAGGCTGCACCCGTTACGGGATCTCAGGTCCATCTGGCCCGCTCCGGGCCGAGGAGCGAACGAGAAATTCAACACCGTAGAGACGCGAGTGAGTTTTTCTTTCCTGCTTGTGTCGAGGCCCTGTCCACTTAGATTTTACTGTTTGGGGTTCATACAGGTCTCCAATTAATTGTAATTACGAAAACAATTTATGATACTGGGATCTATTGCCATGGGATTACTATATTACGCTTAACTTTAACTGCTATCTATTAATGCGGGAATGGGATAAAAATTTGCTGGCACATTGGAAGACGTTATTGCCATTGTATTTGTAATTGTAGGTTATATGTTAGCATTATCAGAGCCTATGTCAGGTATCACAATATTATGATTACTAAACGAAATTGTCAAATCTGGCATACAAATACACTAGCTAGCAAATACTAATATATATGGTTTATTCTCACTTACTTAAACCGGGTTAATGTGCATTATAATGTTTCTTTTTCTTTTTATGCTAATTAGAGTTCTTTTGTTAATGTGTTATTTCTTTTATTTTTTTTATTTAAGTATAACTACAGGCGGGGAGATCTCCTACAGGTTGTACGGAGCGGTTAATAATTTATTTTTATTTCAGGCCTTATTTAATTTTTGTAGGTATTATACCCCGCCCACTCACGGACTGAGCCCGGTTAATTTCTCTTTCTTCCTTCTTTGTTGTCTTTTTTTGTTGACTACGTCGCTGCACATAGCAAATTGGTGTTGATTACTCTAGTAATCGCGCTAGGACCCATGAATAATAAAAAGAAATTCTTTCTTACTTTGTCTTCGGTAGAAGACGGGGTGAAAACGTACCAAGACGCGATTCCTCTATAGGAAATAGGTAAGTTTGCGCGCATTACAACTGTCTGGACTGTCTTTTCCTTGCTTTTGTTCTTAACTTTCCTTGAGTTCTCCCTCACAATCGGGACGACTGATCGATTTCGCATATTCATTTGGCCTTTGGTGGCCGAAGTGCTCTTCATTATCTATTTCAGAACTTCCTTCCAATTCAACAACCTCTTGCTATGGGTTTTTGAACTCGTCCTCAAACATCTTTGCGACCCTAACACCCGCAATATCCTCATATGGATACCCTTTTTTTATCAACCCCGCCCTGAGCACCGTGCTTAATATCAACATAAATATATGGCAATCCGGGTTATATTTTCCTGCCCAACTAACAAAAATTTAAGTTCTTGCTTTGTTTTTTCAGACGATCCCTTCAACAAACATTTCTCATAACTAACTACAATAGCGAATCGCTCCATCCAGTCACATCCTAAAATCACATCTTTCATCAAATGTTGGTACCATAATGAAAGGACAACCGAAATGCACACTGCCGCTAACGACTTTCAAATATACCTGTTGTTTAACCTCCTGAACTTTGCACCTTAAAGCTCCAAAAACTGTTACGCCAGAATCCGGTAATGATAGAATAATGCCCATTTAGTGGCTACAACTTTATCATAAAAGTCATAACTGATCCAGTGTCGACTAGGATATCCACTCCTATACCCTCTACCATTGCCCTTATCAACGGAACCTTATTCGCCGGACTACGTTCGGGTTTATTCTCCTCTAACAAATTATTATAATTATCGCTGAACAGCATAGAAACTACGCGATCATTCCTACGATCCGTATCTGGTCTATGCTGGTTCTCGTACTCTCTTCTGTTCCTCTCCGTCACTTGATTAAGAGCCCTATTATAGATACTGTCCCCTAACCACCAAAATAATAACCTCCCCGAATTACTTCTACCAGCACTGCCTCTCTATTAGAATACGGAAATAACTCGCGTTCATTCGTAGCATCAACTCGCCTTAAATATCGCTCAAACTCATCAATAGTTAAAAAAATAATCCGCATGTGATCCCTGCTCGAAGGTGCCGTACTTGAATTTATTGAAATATGACCGTTGCGTCCGAGAATCCCAATAACGATTTTAGAACAATTTTTTAAAACTATTGAAATTTGTACACTTTTTCCGCTTAATTTCACACCAGTCAGCTGCCGAATCGCGCAAAGCTCTAAGAGCCAGGACTAATTGTTTATGGTGCGGTACGTCCGCTTCGTTAAATAATGCCTCTAATTTATTCATAAACGTAATCGAGTTTATACGATTGTAGTTCCCAAGGTTTGATTCTTATTAGATGAATGAGTATGCTGTCTTTCGCTAGTGTTTATTGTACTAAGTTGGTTTGTATCCAATAGCAAACTTCCTTTTATTTGTTGATTCTAATTGAAGGATCCGTAGGGTTTCTAAGTCGTTTTCTCATTGGTTGATAATTATTGAAAATATTATAGTTTACATTTCGATATTTGAAGCTATTTTTTAGAATAGCTGGGTAACCACTTGCAGGTTTCTGAACGCATTCCGTTATGTCAGAATTTATGTATGTGCGCGCACGTGTAGGAACGATTGATCGGCTCGACAAGGTTTAAACGACTTTGTTTTGAGCTTTCGAAATGGCAGGTGGAAAAAGCTTCCCTTGGCGGTTTCTTTTATTAAAGGCAATGTTTTGAGTTTATAATGTAGTGGTAATCTGATTACATCTAGTCATCCGAGCGTTGTTTTGAATGTGATCTCGGTATTTATTCTAAAACCGTTAGTTGCTTAATCATTGAAGGAAGTTTTTATGTGTTACCTGTTGCTTTTGGCTTAGAATTTGATGCCGGTTGTTTTATGTATAAATGAGTATGGTTTGGTTTAACAACTGAAAACTAATATTTATTTATTTGAATTGTTTATTTTGTATCTAAATCAGAGTAAAACTAATATTTGTTTATTTGAAATAATGTTTATTTAGTATTTAATACAGAGTTGTAACTCCAATACCATTGCACTTGTTGCACAGTAAATAGTAAATGTACCCTTACTGTAATTGTACAAGCAATTTGAACCAAGATCATCCTTCGGTATATTAAATCAAATTATTAGACAAGTCTGAATACGAACAACATTATATTTCAATGTTGTATTTGTTTTGGGTTTTATTGAATTAACCACAAAGTTGTGTATATTTTTTGTTTGTAATTTGTAATGCCACGATGTGTTTAATTTTTAAAAGTACGTTTTAACCGATGCAATCATAATGAATAAATTTTACCAATTGCTAACTAGATTTAATATATTTAACTAACATGCACTTATATAAAGATTTAGCACCTGAATCTGGGCTTGTTTTTATGATGTAAAATTTTGCTACGTTTTTGCTGCCTACATATTTTATAATGTTTGATATTTGTGATGCATTTGACATTTTTATTTTATGTGTAATTGTTTTATTTCAGCATATTAATCACATATTCCACTGCATCGCTAATATCTCGGTTTAAACGTAATTATATGTTTGTTGTTTTGTTTATCCTATTATCTAGCCGATGTTCCTATATAATTAACTAGTATTTAACGTTTGTGATAATTGTTGTGATGTAACTAAATTGAACCTCTGGTATGATCGATCATCTTGTGCCTTTCGCGTTTGCAGTTATGACTATGTTGGAGATAGTCTGTTCAATATTAAGCGCCTTTTTAACTATGCGCAATCATACCATAAGTTCATTTCAGTGATTCATGTCGTATTGTCAATGTACTTGTAGTTGTACGCTTTTGCAAATAATAGGAAGTCGGCTAGCCTTTGTGAAATATTTTGTAACACGGGCTGGAAACTGTTAATGTATGTATGTGGGCGCGTGTGATACAGCCTTGTTGAATATTACTAACATTTTATGTCTGTGCGGGGCGGAACATTGGTAGTCAAGGTGTAGGATATCTTCCTGGTGTTCCCCCTCTTTCAACTTTAGCTGGGTAGTATTGGCTTGCCGACTTCAGCACCTAATAGAAAAGATTAGCTGGTCTACACTAACGTTTCTTCAGTTGTCATGTGTGGTATGTCTGGGTAACGGTTGACATCCCGTCTATTTCAGTCTTGGTGATCTGGGTATTTGTACGTTACCCGTCCTTGTCGAGATGTGCCAAATGCAGTTGGAAGTGTGAGGGCAGTTTGAGATTTTCTCTGCCGTGCTTTTTCCCAAATCGCCCAGGTTGAGTACGGCATTGTTTGCTTTAAATGTCATTTTTCTATGCTTTCATGCGAATGATCTATTTAATGGTTATCGTTTTGATTAAAAATAAGGGTAGATAAATGCTGTAGTTTTATTTCAAACCCTCCCGCCTTAACGCTATCTTGCCAGTGTGAATTTGGATTACATTATAACAACACAACGTAGGAGTCGTCGAGCCACTGCCACTAGATGTTAGATCATGGAACCTGGTGTTGCCGTCTATAGAGGGCGTTCTGGTCAGCCTTCAGGTCGGTTACACTATATAAGGAAACACTAAAATTATTACAATCCTGAGGTTCTAATTAATTTTTACAATCGAAAGTTGTAATTTTATTGGAATTTTATGCATCTTCTACTTTGATGTATACAAGGAGGCATTAGTTTTGTTATTAAATTTAGGAGGTGATAGGGATTGACTAGCTAAACAAAAAACCTATAAGGCATTTTACTCTTGGACCGCTTTTTAAATTCCTGACCAAGGTCAACTTAAGTAAAAGTTTTAGGACTGCTGTTTTGTCATATGTTTTATAACAAACAACTTACGTGTGCAAGTGCTATCCTGAATCACAACGCACTGAAATAATTTCGCAATAAGTCTTCGAAATTTCCACCGCATCTGCAAGCTCGTGGTTGGTATAATTTTCGGGTTTTCGTATTTTCAAAAAACCACTCATTAAGCTACTAACGCGACAAAAAACTCGAATCCAATTACAATTAAGTCCCACAGCGTTTAAGTGCAATACCTAAGCACATAGGTGGAACACGCAACAGCAACACACTCGCAACATCTAACACCGGTTACGAGCTATGTAATGAAAAAGTACATTAAACTTACAGTAGGATATCGTATTCTGCATTGTAACAACGCAAAATTACATCAGACACCTAATACAGTCGACCACATCAGCATTATAGAATATTATTTTTTGTTGTGATTATTGTCTGAAGAGCGAATTTCTAAAGTGCCTTGAGTTATTTCGTTTGACAGCAAAAATGCACTTTATTTCACTAATTTAAGTTTGTTGGTCACAACTTAATTGGTCGACTTTAAAGCATGTGGTAATTGTACAGGGTTATTACAAATGAAATAGACAGTTTGGATAGCCTTTAAAAAATCAGACAGGTGTATTTGAATATAGTAAGCGAGATAGGTTTATAGGAAATTTCTTAAAGTTTATGTTGGTACAACTGTTAGGTTGGTACTGCTGTTAAAACAACGACCAGTCTAGCAAAATGGCCGCTACTAAAGTGGAGAAAGCTTATTGTGTTCTTGAATTAGCCAAAACAAAGTCTGTTACTGTTGTGCAGCGTCATTTCAGAACAAAATACGGTAAAACACCACCAACAAGGCAATCAATCTATGACTGGATAAACGTTTCGAAAATAGTGGATGTCTGTGTAAAAGAAAGAGTACTGGAAGACCTCCTGTTACAAAAGAACAAATCGATAGTGTTTGTGATGTTTATTTACGAAGTCCAAGACAATCGACTACATCAGCAAGTTTAGAATTGCAAATTCCTCAACCTACTGTGTGGAAAATTCTGCGAAACGTTTGAAAATGAAACCGTATAAATTGCAGTTAGTACAAAGTTTAAATGCCGGTGATAAAGTCGTACGTAACAATTTTGTCTGGAGATGCAACAATGTCTCGAAAATGATGACACATTCTTTAATCGCCTAATTTTCAGTAACGAATGTACCTTTCACATTAGTGGAAAAGTTAATAGACATAATGTAAGGATATGGGGCACAGAAAACCCAAGAGCGACTTTACAACATATACGCGATTCCCCTAAAGTTAACGTGTTTTGCGCTTTATCTCGTGAAAAGGTTTACGGGCCGTTCTTCTTTCACGAAGTGTCAATAACCGGAGTAATTTATCTGGACCTGTTACACGAATGGTTAATGCCTCAACTACAGGAAGATAGTGATAACTTTGTTTTTGTACAAGATGGAGCTCCGCCTCACTGGCACTTACAGGTCAGAAAATATCTGGATGAACATCTTCCTAGACGATGGATCGGCCATGCAAGTGAGGAAAACCTTGTGCTTAAGCCGTGGCCACCTCGTAGTACAGATTTAACGCCCTGCGACTATTTCTTATGGGATTATGTAAAGACAAAGTTTTCATACCACCGCTTCCTGTTGATATCGACGAACTTAAACAACGTATCACAAATGCTCTTGCTACAGTTGACCGTTACATGCTTAATAGCGTGTGGCAAGAATTCGACTACCGTGTTGACATTTGTCATGTTACCAAAGGTGCACACATTGAACATTTGTAAAAATTTTAAATAAAAACTTAATCATATCTTCTTTATAATCATATAAGTAATAATCTTAACTTTTCAAAAATAAACTTTCTATAACCTATCCAAACTGTCTATTTCATTTGTAATAACCCTGTATATTATATTTGTGACCTAGTCGATATTGCAGTGGTTTAAAAAAATGTTAATACTCGTCTTGTGGAGTTCATTTGTAGCTAAACTGTTTGCTTTAGACGCCAGATTTATTATCAATTTTTGTTTGTCTTATCGGTCTCTACACCCCTTTTAAATTAATGACATAAAACTAATGCCACCATGCATCATTATTAATTTGTTAATTTTAGTTTCAAGTTTCGTAATGTTTTCATCTGCTTCTTTAAACATTGTATGCAAATTCTACTCATTTAGAGCGGCATCTTGAACAAAGTTTCTATAAACAAGCTTTAGTCTGACCAAATGATTGTCTCTTAATTTGATTTCATTGTGCAGCTGAAGCAGATGGTTGTCCGTTTCCTTGTCATATTGGCTTTATCATTAATACTTTTTATACTATAGTCAGTTTTAGAAATTATACAAACTACACATATGAGTAGATTATTATACAGTAACCTTTATGTGTAGCTTTATTCAAACAGCTTTTATGAAAAACACTATAACATTTAACACAAATAAAATTATTAAAACTTTTCTTTGCACAACATTTAGACATAAAACTTGCAGAGCTCAAATTAACAGCTGTTTCATTGTCGGCCATACTATCAGTGTTGTTAACAGCGGAAAATAAGTACCAAAAGTCTGTATTTATGAACATTTGGAGGTTAATTTATAAGTTTGTAATTTTGACAGTTCAGAGCGTAAACGTAGTATATTGTTTCCAATTTCAGACACGCTTTACAACCACTACGTTATTATTATAAAAAGTAGGTTACGTGACAGTAGTATCGACTGACCCGACCTCGTTTTAAGTGTTGTAGTTTGTTCTGAATTTACTTGTAGTAAATAATATGGTTTTTAATCGTAGCAAATTTTTGCAGTAACAACTCTTTAAATACGTATAAAACACAAGGTGGTATATTATTGGAAACTTTGATAATACCAAATCGTCAATCAATATGCTTGTTTAAATGTAGCTTATGGAGAAAGAATTACAAGCACCCTGTCAATTTTTATTGGATGGGTTACTGTTTAAACACATGCCCGTTATCTTCAAGGCATGCGAGATTAGTACCACCACAAATGTACAAACAATTATAAATGTTTCCAGTCATTACGAAACTGTATTTCTTGCGTGCGAGGGTGTTTTACAACCGATAAAAACGTAAACTACGTCGTATAATTGTAGTAGTAATTGTTGGATTCGTTATAATTGTTATAATAGTAGTTCTAATATTAACAATAATTGTAGTAATTAAACCGCACTTATTGATATTTGTTATCAAAATACAATTTTAAGGATACAGAAATAAGTAACAAAGGTTCTAAGGCGGGGAGGCTTGTTTGTTCCAGATTAGTAGATCTATCAAAAGCTGAATCCGATCCATTAATGCCTGAGAAATAGTAGCTCGGAAATTATGGTTGGGTTGGGTGGTGGAGTGAGGGGTTTGGGGAAGAAAGGTGATGGGAGCGTGAATATTTAATGTCGTGATATTGTATAGATGACCTTGAAAGATTCAAAAAAGTGAAAAATGGACTTTAAATCCTTTTATTGGAAACTGCATGTAAAAATGAGGATACTGACTCAGAACGAAGGGTGTGTATCTACTGCGCTGCATTAGGCCGCTTCGAGGCTACCTGTACGACCCGCAGTGTATTCTCTTGCGCATGTGGAACTGTTTTGCAACCAACGCAAAATCAAGTCATACCAGGCGCTTTGTGTTGCATGCCACTACATGTTTTATGATATGGAATAGTGGAATAAAAATGATGGTGTTATATATTTAAGTTCAGCGATACAACAAATCACAGAATTGCGGATGATTTTGCGCAATTAGATCCCAAATAGCGCTAATGCTATCACGAAAACAGTAAAAGCTATGGAAAAAGTGAAAAAATTCCCAATCGGACACTACAGTTGCAGTTTAACCCCCCCCACAATCACCCTTTTCAATAAAAGTTGAATAAATGAAAAGTGCTGATTCTTTGGTATAAATGTCTGAACTTTCTCACTGTTAATTTAATAATTCATCCTTATATATCATGCGAATCTTGTGGATTTACCTAAATATTTATACATTTTATTTAAATCAAAGTAAATTATTTACGTGTTTATATATATATATATATATATATATATATATATATATATATATATATATTACTCAAATTTAGATCAGGGTAGAAAATTAAATAATCACATCAAATAATTTTAATTACCGTGTAGAAGCTTTGGGAAAAGGTACGCGTTATTAAAACCGTGAAGCATAAAAATTCATTCGTTTCATTAAAAATAAGGGAGTTAAATTATTTACAAGACGCTTGCTATAAAAAGAAGCAGTATTAAAATGCTCAACGTGTAATTTAATTATTCCGAGTAAAGAAACAAATGGAAATTACGTGCAAAATTTATATTAATTGATTCAAGTTTGGGTAACGGGTATTAAACAAAATGTACAGATAATAATTAAATATTTGATTAGGATTCACTAAAAATTAAAGGGTATTATTTTAATTGGAGTTAATTGAGCCATTAGTAACATATAATATGCATAAAAGCTTGTAAAAACCCAATAATATCCAAATCGTAGAAGTGTTAGTTAGAAGTAGGACGAGTGAACACCTGCGTATTTTTAAAGTCTCATTCTGCGTATATTGCAAACGGTCGGATAAACCGTAGCTTATATTAACATAGGAATCCACGTGGATTGAAAATAACCGATACTAAAGAATATCGATTAGTACCACTCAGAACAGGGTAGATAGAGACAGATAATATGCGCAAGACAGAGACACATATAGTAAAAGGCGTGATGTGAGCAACGTCACTGGGTTGCGATTGGTTGAAAATAAGAGGCAAACATGAGAGGTAAAAATCACATTTCTATATAAAAATTAATTAGTTATTCTCAGACGCTGCGAGCCGTGTGAAAATTTCTGAGATTTAACTGGGGCGAGTGCAAATTTAATAAGAACCGACGCACGGGCGGTCGAGATGGGAACATAGTATGCGAAATTCTAGAAACTGGCCGTTTTGGGGACAAAACCGACAGACAGGCTAACCATTATATATACCCGGGTTAATATGAGTTTCGCTCTCTTAGATTCTCGATTTGATTCAATGCGTTAAACAGTGCTCTTAGTTTTCCGATTTTGATTGAATAATTTAAACAGTTTGCTCGTATATTTTGGTGATTTAAAACAGTTTGTTCTTTACGTGCTACAATGAAAGTAATTTAGTGCACTTAGAAAAGAAGATACAAGGTAATAAAGTCTAGTATCACTGTACCAATTATTCAAATTTGCAACGACAAATGAATACACAAAAGTAGGCAGTTTTGGCGTATAGCGTGAAAGAAGTATGAATTTCTTTGCTATTTTTCGGGGGTGTTAATAATTAAATGATTCGTAAACGTGTCTGGATCAACAAAACAAGGTTCAGATATACACAGATGAGTTCCGGAAAAGCCCTGAAACAACTTTAGATGAATGGTGGTGGAGAAAATTTTAAAAGGCGACCAGTAATCCGAGGACATAAACATAACCCAGTTGGATTGGTGTGATTAACAGAGGACGATGTACATTGGAGCCACGAGTGCATTAACCTTCAGGTAACTTATGCTTTGTTGTTCGATTTTTGATGTTTTGGTGTGTGTTGAATAACTTTATAATTTATTTACTTAAAATGGACAGTCGTGAAATTGTACTAACAACAAATTTTTAATTTTAAGGTGAAATTTTCTTGTTTAAGTAGAAAGGGGTATTTAGTATTTATGTTCTTGATTATGATGAAAATTTGGGTATGTCTTTGAGCTCAATTAGACGAACCTGGTTAATTAACGTAAAGGGGTGGGAGATGCTCCCTTTGTACTCAGACTCAGGTCTGCATATATTGTTATATTAATTAGTAGGCATCCTACAAGGACTTTAATTCTGGATGCACATTAAAATGATAACAAATTTAATCTTGAAATTTTATGATACTGAAATTTATGCTGAAATTTAATTTTGAAATTTTAATGTATTACGAATATTGATGTAAATAGAGTTAACGTTGATGTTTGTAGTAGGAATGTATTTGTTTTTTCTTGAATGAGGATGAAAGTTTTAATTAGGTGAGCAGCCGAGGCGGAAAAGAGTAAAGAGGCGATTAACAGAAGAAAGTCGACGGACCAGTTAATTTAATAGCTTTTGGTAGGTTTCACAGCATTCTTGACGCACAATTCGTGAGGCTCGATTCTAATACATGGAAACACAGCATTCTTGGCGCCCAACGTGTTGCTCAAATGTTTTTTTTAAAGGGCCAGTCCTGCAGATATGAGAGGATTCACAGCATTCTTGGCAACCCAAAAGTGAGGCTCGAGTTCCAAATAAAATTTTTGTGATTTTATTCCAGGAAACTGGAAATATATATATATATATATATATATATATATATATATTGGTTGTGGGTTTCAGGTCAGCTGGCAAGTTCAGTAATACTCTTTTTTATTGCCTAAATTTTTGAATTATTTTAATTCTTGATCACAAACACTACAAATGATAAATTTTAAAAAACTGGTACACATTGGTTTTAAAGTTATATACTAAAACAAGGTTTGTATAAATAATTAGCAACAATGTAAAAAATAACAGGAACTATAACGCAACATAACTAAAAATAATATAAAATTTATCATTTAATAAAATGACACCATTTCAAATAAATTTGTCACATTGTTCTTTTATTTTTGTGTGACGGTATGACAAAATTGAATGCGTGCATGTATGTATGCATGTAACGCTTTTAATGAATTAAGTGGGTGTTTATCTGAGTGTGTGTGTGTGTGTGTTAATTTTTTATTTTTGTATGTTTGGTTGTGTTGTGTGTTTCTGTGTGTATTTTTTTATATTATATAAATATTTTTATGGTGTATGTTTATAACATCTCACTGTAATAACTATAAACAATTACTTTGACCCAATACGTAGTATCTTGTTTCAAGTATCTAATTTTTAAAATTTAATAAATAGGTATATATAGAGCTCAAGTTGTTTATGTCCGTCTTTTTGTTCATTGTACAAGAATTTTGATAAATATAACACATTTTTAAAAATAGTCTTTTGGATTCTGATTTTTGAATTTGAATAATTTTTGGGTTTTGAAAGTCCATTACGTGACTATTTTCTAAAATATGTTTAGTTAAAGCGCATGCATTAGGTTTACGTTTAATATCACTTTTGTGTTGAATTATCCTTTGTTTTAAGTTTGTGAAGTTTGACCAATATAGTTTTTCTTACAATTAGTACAGTTAATTTGGTAAATTAAGTTTCTTTGTTGTAGTTTAGGTGTTTGGTCTTTTAATTTGGAATGTAGTTTATTTAAGGTGAATATATTTCGTTTGGCAATTTTGAATTTTACATTTTTAAATATTTTGGTTAGTTTTGTTGTTAAATTTTTAATGAAAGGAAGTGATCTGTAAATTATTTGGTTTTGTAAATTTACGTTTTCATCATTGGTGGTATTATTGATTTGATTGTTGTTTGTTTTTATATTATATAGTTTATGGTTGGTATTAATGTTGCCGCTATTATATAAAAGTTGTTGAATAAGATTTAATGGATAATTATTTTCTTTTAAAATTTTTGAAAGTTTGTTTATGTTTTTATTGTATAATGATGTATGTGAAATTTTTTTAATTCGGTGTTTTAATTTTAAAATAAACTTTATTTTAATTTTGTATGAGTGGTATGAATGATAGTTTATATATCTATTCGAATTTATAGGTTTTTGATACCAGTCCAAGATTATTTTATTCCTATCATTGGACTGGTATCAAAATCCTATAAATTCGAATAGATATATAAACTATCATTCATACCACTCATACAAAATTAAAATAAACTTTATTTTAGAATTAAAACACCGAATTAAAAGAATTTCGCATACATCATATACAATAAAACATAACAAACTTTCAAAATTTTAAAAGAAAATAATTATCCATTAAATCTTATTCAACAACTTATATTAATAAACCTAAATATATAGATTAACAAACAACATCAAATCAATAATACCACTAATGATGAAACATAAATTTACAAACCAAATAATTTACAGATCACTCTTCATAAAATTTAACAACAAACTAACTAAAATATAAGTTCAAAATTGCCAAACGAAATATATTCACCTTAAATAAACTACATTCCAAATTAAAAGACCAAACACCTAAACTACAACAAAGAAACTTAATTTACCAAATTAACTGTACTAATTGTAAGCAAATCTATATTGGCCAAACTTCACAAAACTTAAAACAAAGGATAATTCAACATAAAAGTGATGTTAAACGTAAACCTAATGCATGCGTTTTAACTAAACATATTTTAGAAAATAATCACGTAATGAACTTTCAAAACCCAAAAATTATTCAAATTCAAAATTCAGAATCCAAAAGACTATTTGTTAAAAATGTGTTATATTTATCAAAATTCTTGTACAATGAACAAAAAGACGGACATAAACAACTTGAGCTCTATATATACCTATTTATTAAATTTGAAAAATTAGATACTTGAAACAATATACTACGTATTGGATCAAAGTAATTGTTTATAGTTATTACAGTGAGATGTTATAAACATACACCATAAAAATATTTATATAATATAAAAAAAAAATGCACACAGAAACACACAACACAACCAAACATACAAAAATAAAAAATTAACACACACACACACACTCAGATTAACACCCACTTAATTCATTAAAAGCGTTACATGCATACATACATGCATGCATTCAATTTTGTCATACCGTCACACAAAAATAAAAGAACAATGTGACAAATTTATTTGAAATGGTGTCATTTTATTAAATTATACATTTTATATTATTTTTAGTTATGCTACGTTATAGTTCCTGTTATTTTTTACATTGTTGCTAATTATTTATACAAACCTCGATTTAGTATGTAACTTTAAAACCAAATTGTACCAGTTTTTTAAAATTTATCATTTGTAGTGCCTGTGATCAAGAATTAAAATAATTCGAAAATTTAGGCAATAAAATAGAGTATTACTGAACTTGCCAGCTGACCTGAAACCCATAACCAATAATTTATTTATGTCTATATAAAGCAAGGTCGTTAAACAGTAAGATAATTATGTTGTTTTCCATTTGTGGCTTTTGAAAAAGGCAAAAATGGTTGCTGAAACGTTAAGTGCTTGATTAAATATGCAAACTATTATAAAATATATTCCAGTTTTTCCTGTTGTAATAAACGCTTACGAAAAATTTCTCGGAGGTTTAAATAAGTGCTCATTTCATTTGGAAGGTACTCGGACTTGTTAAATGAAAGTGTATATAATTTGAAACAATATAAAAATTGTAAATCCGCTTAGCTTAGAAAATTTTGGAGGCGCTTCTTAATAAGAAGAAAAACAAAGTAGTTGGAAATTAATATTTATGTATCGCATGCAGCAACCGATTTGGGAAAGCTTAGACGGAAAATTTTACTTAATGGTTACTTACTTATTAAAATAATCCTCATTGTTAACAATTACAGAACTCCAAAATATCTTATGTGTGATGCACAAAAAATATCATTAAAATTCTATGAATAAATTACCTATCATTGTATTATCCCACTTGTCAGTAAAGTTGGCCAACGACGCCGGCGGAGTTTTATAAAAGTCAAAAATGCTTCGAGCTCTGACCTCAAATATTGCTGAAATACTATGCCTTCACAAATAATTTTTATAAAAATAAGAACTAATTCTAGCTTAATTTACCGAGTGATACTTAATATTGTTCTAGGTTACAAAATAAACAAAATTATACTTGCAGTTGATATTATGCAAATCTTTTTATAGCGCTTCTAAAATTATCATTTTCATTGTGATTAACAGCATTGAATACTTCCTGGTTCTATTTCAGAATTCCATTCCTAATTAGTTTTGACGTAGAAATATCAGTTTGCAAAGTGTGTTTCCATTCTGAACATACTTGCACCTTCAAGAAGTTATAAAATACTAGACGGGTAGAATGACTTGTATGTTTCAGAATAGGTTTAACCAAATTAATGAGGTCTTTAGTGAGGAACCAGATTAAGACATCTTCCCGAAAAAGGGCAGCAACTCTTTCGATACTTCGAGCGGCAGAGACCGTGGGCGTCGGTATGACACTTTAAAATACCCTACTGCGATGTGAAAAACAACGGGAAACTAGTACATTACTTCCCAAGTACGCGCGTACTAAAAATGTTTTAAACTGATGATATTTTCTGGGATAGTAGATTCCGGAATTCTGATGATGTGATCAACAAGGTTAAAAAACGAACCGAGAACACTCTGAGGGTAAAAGCATGAAATATCAGAATCATGAAGCAAGTAGGTAAGCTAGAGAATCTGAAAATTAAAATGAATAGGTTAGGATTAAACATAGTAGGGATTAGCGAAGTTCGATGGCCAGAGGGAGAGGATTTTTAAAGAGGATACTTTAGGGTAATTCATACAGGATCAGAGGAAGGAAATTCAGATGTGGTTATAGTCATGCGGAACAAGATAATACACTGTGTAGAAAACCACTTACAAAGAAACGAAAGAGTACTCATGATTAGATTAAATTCTAAACAGGTATATACTCTAATAATACAAGTATACATGCTCAACTCTTGCGACAGTGAGGAAGAGGTACAGGCGATCTACAAAGATATAAAAGATACTAAGATTCGTAAAGGACATGAAAGTCGAATAATTACGAGAGATTTGAATGCAGTGGTAGGCGAGGGTAGAGAAAGAGCGCTAGTAGGTTTATTTTGTTTAGGCACAAGAAATTACAGGGAAAACAAGCTGGTAGAATTTTGCGACAAACACAATTTAACCATCACAAACACAGTATTCCAACATCTTGCTAGAAGACGATACATGTGGCAGTTAGAAATCGACATCGATAGCAGAAAGATACATTGACGGTTCCATGAAAAATAAGATAGATACTGCAAATAAAATTATAGTATCGGCAAACAACGAACAACCCCCAGTTAGTCAAGATTATCTACCGTCATCTGTACAACTCATTAGCAACTAACAATTCTCTACTGGCAGAACATTTAACATTGTTGAATCCAAGACTACAATATGTTGTATTTAATAAGTTAGTAGGTGTTGTACAGGAGTAGTCAGGTCAAAATAAATAGAGAGACTTGTCTAGAAAAGTTCTATAAAAAGGAAGATTTAGTTAGTGCATCTATGCAATGTGTGTTTGAATTGTTGCCTTAGAGGCAATTCTTGGAATACCCACTTAGTTTGGTGTTCTTTCGGATCAGTCGTCCTTCGAACCGACTTAGCCGCGTGTAGCGGGTAGTAGTATAACGGCTGGATACGACAATAGTGGCGACCCTAAGTGGACCCAAACCTGCAATGATCGGATAAGCCATATAGAAAAAAAGCTGAGCAAGTTAAGGTAGCAACGGCAATAGATTTATTGAATACCGGTGATGATAAATGTATATTTTGAAAAAAAAACTTATGCAAGTGATAAGTGTTTCAAGACTCAAAAAATGTCGCTAGAAGAAAGAGGGCCATTTTACACAATGTAGTGGCTTAGAGACAGGCCATACCTCTAGAAGATAAGCTGGCAAAAATGTAACCTGTTAATTTAATAAGTCTTGGTTCAACCCTTACTACGTCTTGTATCGATGTTAAGAGAAATGTTGGAAGTAAACCGTTCTGATTAGGTTGTTACAGACAATAGCAATACCCATATATTCTTGCAAGCCCTGTTAGTTGCGCTAAAAGGTTTAACAGGTTCAAAAATTGTAAAGGCTTTAATTGATAGCGGGTCTCAGAGAACGTACCTCTTGAAAGCCACCGCGTTAGAATTGGGCTTAATGAATAAACGAAATGAGGGTAATACATAGTATCTTTAGAAGTAGCGAGTTCATAATAGATCATTCATGCTACGATCAGACTGACGTGCATCAGGCTCATAGCGGTACTTTTAAAGTGTTAGACCGGCATTTCATTTGTAATGAAGTTCGTTCGATTATGACCCATGGGTGCAGGAACTGAAAGAGTTAAAAATTAATATTTCTGATGTAAATAAGCAGGGTCTGATTGAACTTCTACTGGGTGATGTTGCAACCACCTTGTGTACTCTACATGTGATTTTCCAATGCTCCACCCGAAGGTATTACATTGGCTAGGAAGCGAGTTTTTTTTTACCTGGACAATTTGGAATTTTGCCGATCCCTTGCTGTTCCAAGCAAGGTAGGGATCTTTAACGTGCGTGACAACGCTCAGACACGGGACCTCCATTTTACCTCTCATCCGAACGAAGATGTATTTCCGTGAAAAATGCTCGCCTAACATTTTTCAAGCGAACTGTGTCGGGATTCGAACCCGGGACCTTGGGCGTAGTAGCATCTTGTATACTGGTAACCAGCAGCGGTTAAAATGTGGGTGATTAGCAATGAAAACGTATCTAAGTCGGACGAAGATGGCACTGGGTCGAGCCAGGAGCACAAAACTGATCAATCAACTTCATCTATTTTGTCTCTGTTTAGTCTAAACTTAATCACTGACTTCTGGCAATTAGAAGTATTGGGTATTTTAGATCGTGCAAGGAGGAATGGCAATGGCGACTAGACAATTTTTATTCAAACTGTCGTTATTGATACTAGATGATATAGATTATCATGTAAGATTGACGTGGATAGAGATGGTCATTTTCTCTTACCGAATAACAATATTAACGCTAAGAAGAAACTGGATGTTATTATTAGTAAATTGAGAGGCAATGGAATCTTTGTACAATATGACGCGGTGTTGAAGGAATTGGAATCCTTAATGATTATAAAGGAGGTTGATCACATCAAAACTAGAGGAGGTCAATTTTTATCACATCAACCAGTGTTGAAGCAGGACTTTACAACTGCGGTGCGACCGGTTTTTAGCACACCTGCGTATAAAAATGGTAAACCCTCATTGAATCAGTGTCTCGAAAGGGGGCAAAACTTGAATTGAGCTTATTCCTTCTATGTTGTTGCGATTTTGAGAACGTAGGAGTGGTGTCTGATACAAAATAGGCCTCCCTGCGGATCGGTGGACATTAAAGCTTTTGTGGATAGATGAATTTGTCGAGTATTTTGTATAGCAACATAATTACGAATTATGTTTGGCGATGACTGTAGCCCTTTCTGCTTGGCGCTACCATTGAAATGTCACCTTTCGAAATGTTTAGAAAATTCTTTCCTTCCAGGAGCTGAATATTCACCTGAATCGGTTGGAAGGTTGTCTAAGAGTTTTTATGTCGACAACTGTGTTATAAGTGTAAGAGATATTCCCAACTTAAACAAATTTATTCGTAACTGTTTTGGTTATAGCAGAAGGAAGATTTGAATTAAGAGGGTGGGAGCTTTCAGAGATGCAGCAACTGGTGCTCACAATTCGTTTTGGGACTCAAGTGGTATCCGAGATGCGATATTTTAGCCATAAGTAAAAATCTTGAAGCTGCAAGATGTAGACGACATGGTGGTGTCAAAATGGTGCCTGCTATCGGTGAAACAAATGATATATGATCCCATTGGTTTTACGTCACCAACCACATTAGTGGCCAAACAGTTACCAGAGAAGTTGTAGCTAAAGAAAATTTTGTGGTACACACTTATGGATGTACGAGACTTGATATTTGTAAAATCTAGAGCGGCATATTGACAAGATGTTTCAGGTTATAGATTTTGAATTTTTTGACGGCCGAGCGTCGTATAGACCACTAGTCTGGTAATGGATATGCACAAGAAGCTTTCTCATGCTAGAGCACAATGGGTCAGATTAGAGAAAATTATTGGTTGTTAGGAAATAGGAGAACAGCGAAACGTGTCATTTCGAATTTGCAAAAGATTTGGGTCAAAGCATTTCGTAGCAGAGTCACCACCCTTGCCTTCTGCTACATTAAACGATGCTGTGGCATTTGAAGTAACGGAAGCAGATTTTGCAAAACCTTTGCTTTTAAGAGAAGGACGTAAAACATCGATTTGTTTATTTACAAGCGCTGTGTAGACCGTGCATTTAGAATTAGTTTTGGCGATGTCAGCGTCGAACTTTCTGCAAGCTTCTTCGGCGATTTGTGGCCAGGCGAGGACGACCCAAGATAAAATGGCAATAATAACAGCAAATCTACCTATTTAACTGGAAGCAAATTACTCGATAAATATCTATTCAGAGAAATAGTTGACGTTACAACTTTTTGAGCGCTGCAAAGGCTTTATGAGCGACTAATTCGATTACTTACAGAGCTGTTACGTCGTGTATTAGGCCGCTCAAGTTTGAGTTTGGGGAGCTACCCACCGTATTGTGTGATTGAGAAGCTGTAATCACCTCTAGACCACTACTTCTCTCTCAGAAAATCCGCGTGATTTATTAGCTTTAACACCGGCTATGGTTTGCGAGACCAGACAGCAGCTAAGTTCCCAGATTATGACTTAGTGGAGAGTCATTCTATATTACGGAAAATTCGTTATCAGCAGAGCCTGCAAAAAGAATTGCGTAGACACTTTCGGTTAGAACATATGGGACAGTTGAAGCTTTTCTCTCAAGAAAACTGTAACACCGATCTACTGGAGAATGTGGGTAATGTGGTCCTAATTGGCAATGACAATTTCAAAGTGGTAGAATAGCCATTGGGGCGGTTGGAGAATTAAAAATATGGGCGTATTAGGTTAGTTCGCGTTCAGACGAGACAAGGCACCTTGTTTAGGCCTGTACAAAGGTTGTATCTTCTTCAATCTATTAGTGCCGATGATGAACTTGTTGTAAGGAGCCTGATAGACAATAAGGAAACATGTGTAGAGGAAGAAGTGAAGAGCAATGTAGTAGGTGCGGGAGTATCTAAAACCAGAGCAGTGGTACCTCTAGTGTTGCACACGCACGGAGGCAGAATTTCAAAACCTCCTATAAAGTAGCAAGGTTAACATAAACTTTATTCGCTATCTTAATAAACTTATACTAGGTGATCATGTTTTCTAGTTGTTTGTGAGAAACATATTGTGTTGAAAAACGTTTCACAGGTGGGAGTATATTGAATCCAAGACTACAATAAGTTGTATTTTAATAAGTTTGTAGGTGTTGTAGAGGAGTAGTCAGGTCAAAATAAATCGAAAAACCTGTCTATGAAGGATTCTATAAAAGGGAAGGTCTAGTTAGCGCGTCTATGCAATGTGTGTTTCAATTGTTGCTTTAGAGGCTATTATTGGGGTGTCCACTTAGCTTGGCGTTCTTAAGATCAGTAGCTTTTTGAACCGTCTTAGCCGGGTGCAGTTTGTAGCAACACAAAGGCTGAACACGACAAACATCAACTCTAAAAGCAATTCAGAAATACTTAGTCAAAATAATCAACCGTCAGCTGTACAATTCATAAAATGTTTCAAATATTGCGATTAATTTAAATAACAATTAAAACGTTTCATTAACACTAAAAGTCACATTTCAGCCAATTAAGTGTTTATTTGTTAGTCGTGGGAAAAGTATAGTATTTCATCACGAGTTATTGCCATTATTCATTCAGTTTACGCCGCTCACCCTAGCGGACTCGCAGCGGAAGCCTTATGAATGAGTAATGGCTACCAAAACTCGCGCGTTGAATATATACTATCAGGTGTTTATTAGTTGCAAACAAATTATATAATATTTATCACTTCCTAACAGAACTTTCTGTTATTTCGGTAAAGAAAACAAGTAAAATGCAAATTCGGAAAGTTACCAATAATATACACTCAATTACAAAAGCTCATTACCTTGTTTTGTTCATCAATTCCTTGGCTATACCTCTTCCGCGCCATTCTGAATCAGTGGAAAGGATTTTCACTGAAATAATTTTTTCAACATCGGGGTACAACTTCGTTGTCAGTCGTTTTCCTTCGTTGCCAGTTGTAGTAAGTAATCTAAGAATTTTAGCAAATTTAGGGTTTGGACACTCTTCATGTTCGTCTTCTGGATCATCCCTATTCATAGTACCATTCAAACACACTCCTATTATTTTACCAGATTTTGTAACAGCAATCAACGATATTCCTTCCTTTATGCTTTTAATAGAGTATTCCTCGAGTTCTCTACAAGTAGAGTCTTCGAATTCAACTAGCTTTGTTGATACATTTAAGGGTTCGTCTCTAAAAAAGAATTTTCTCAAGTGTTCTAAAATTGGTTCAGTGTCTTCCTCTTTTACAATCTTAATATCGTATTCCTCAGGAGCCGGTGAAGTTGGGGTTGACGGCGTTGACGGCAGTGACATAGTTTTTTCTGACTGGAAAATAAAAATACACATTAATCAAAATATTTCTAGAAAAACAAAAATTATATAAAGCTTAGAATTATAATTTACATAACTTATCCAAAAATGATATTGATTTTACTAGAGGAGTAGGAAAACTACAATGATTCGAAAACAAGTACTAAAAGCGCGTGAGTCCAATAAAAAGCTAAAATTTGCACTAGTTTATGACGCAACAAAGATTTACATTTTAGATGGTTTTGACACATCTTGCATAAAGAAGCAGTTTCATTTCAAAAACTAGTAGAAACAATGTCCGAATTTTGTTAAAATTACAAAGGTTACAGAAATTGTCACGAAATTTTAGTGTCTATTGTATAATAAAATCAAAAATGCATAATTTTCATGTTTGTCGATCATTTGGGCCTGAGAAAATGGTTTTTGACCTACGCGTGCATGTGTGTTTGAAGTATGTCTTTGCGCGCGTGTATTCGTACAGAATCTATTGAATAAAATGTTAGTCCATTGAATAAACGAATTGAAGCGAAAATGCATACCTATATTGATTTCTAGGACACACCCTAAGTTTTTACGAGCAAAATCATCCGCTGTCAAACAAATGCCTGTAACCTAAGATCAATGTATAACGTTTAAATTTTTTTTAATATGATTGGTGGTAGAATAAATAATGACCATAAATAAGTTAGGGGACGTTGCAGTTCATTTTAAGGAATGCCGAATCGGTTCGAAACCAAACACGGAACTTAACACATTTTTTGTGAACCCGACCCCATTCCACATGTCTATAAGGATGAAGTAAAGCGACAAATTAAAAAAATGCTGGCATGGACTCATAGAACCTCGGCAGACAGAATACATCAATGCGTGGGTGACAGTACAAAAGAAGGATCGAACGGTTCTGATTTGTTTGGACGCGAGAATTTTAAACCAACGTATGATCAGCGATGGGGAGATTCTTTCAAATCCACTGTAAGTATGGTATTATTTTGCTGTGGGCCAGTCTGAGCACTTTGGACCTAACCGCCAGTTATTGGCAAATTGGTATTAAACCAGAGCACCACAAGTATACGGGGTTCTTACACGAAGGACATACGTATGTCTTCTAGGTTCGCCGTTTGGGCTTAGTATTCAGCGGGATCTTATATAATAGGTTTAAGAAAAAGCCTAGGGCCAGAGGTCGATTTCTACGTATTCCCATTCGTCGGTGACCTGCTTATATATTCGCAGGGGGTCGATTTATACTGTGAATTAAAGAAGTCGTATTTCTCGACAGGAACTTTAGCGTTCCCCGGACATTTAATGTCAAGTGGGAACGAGGGTGATAGCAGTCGATTCCTCTCTAATAGAGGCAATAAATTCGTTTCCGGTACCACAAAACGTTAAACATTGAAAGGATTATTAGGTGTCGTAAATTAAGATTTTACATGTGATTTCCAATGCTTCACCCGAAGGTACTACATTGGCCAGGAAGCGATTTTTTTTTACCTGAAAAATTTTGAGTTTTGCCAAACCCTTGCTCTTCCAAGCAAGATAGAGATCTTTAACGTACGTGATAACACTGATACACGAGAACTCCATTTTACCTCTCATCCGAACGAGGGAAAAATGAAAATGCTTGCCTACATTTTTCAAGCGGACCGTGTCGGGATTCGAACCCAGGGTTTTGGGCGTAGTAGTCAATGTGGATAAATAATTGAATCGCGTCCGTAACATATTCGTTACGGACGAAACAGATTTTTGGTCATAGCCTAATAGTACTCCCCAAGAACTCTTGGGAAAGCAATACAAAAAGTAAGAAAAAATTGCCTAACAGTCCTTCAAAGAGGAGCACAGTTTTTGAAAAATTGATCGACGAAAACTTTGGTTATGAAATCAGTAATCACATTTTTAAAGTAAAGAAAGTCGGGTCAAGAGTGTAAAATGCTGGCTATTGATTTATATAAGAATAAAGAAATTAACCGTCAAGCTCCAGTCAAAGAATGTAAAATCCATAAAAGACGTATCAACTGGAAAACGCAGTAGTATTCAAATTTGCCGCGTGGTAATGGCCATTGGTGAAGCTTTTGAGGTGGCTCGGTGGCGTAGTTGGTATGTGTGTGACTACTATGCCCAAGGTCCCGGGTTCAAATCCCGACACGGTCCGCTTGAAAAATGTTAGGCGAGCATTTTGCACAAAAATACATCCTCGTCCGGATGAGAGGTAAGATGGAGGTCCCGTGTGTGAGTGTTGTCATGTTCGTTAAAGTTCTCTACCTTGCTTGGAACAGCAAAGGTTCGGCAAAATTCCAAATTTTTCAGATAAAAAAAAACTCGCTTTCTGACCAATGTAGTACCTTCGGGTGGAGCATTGGAAAATCAAATGTAAAAGTGAAGCTTTTGATTCTACTATGCCCAAGGTCCCAGGTTTAAATCCCGACACGATTCGCTTGAAAAATGTTAGGCGAGCATTTTTCACAAAAATACGCCCCCGCTCGAATGAGAGGTAAAATGGAGGTCCCGTGTGTGGGTGTTGTCACGCACGTTAAAGGTTCGGCAAAATTCAAAATTTCCACGTAAAAAGAACTTGCTTCCTGGACAATGTAGTACCTTCGGGTGGAGCATTGGAAAATCAAATGTAAAGGTTTTCTTTGAGTAAGCTTTGATAAGTGCCATGTCCGCAACAATTTCCTGTCACGTTTGTAGCACGAAACACATTCTTTTAAATATATAAGTTAAGTTTTTACGGTTTAGCCACTCATACCAGTGTTGCTTCTTACGTTTAATTGTATTAAAAATTTTTAAATATAAATTTTTTGGATCGATTAGCAGAGTTTGAAACCAATATCATAGCACCTCAACCAAGAGGTTCTGTGCTTTTCACGTCACATCAGTATCAACAATTGAAACAGAAATTGTGTTGAAACTAGTTGTCCAAAGATTGAGAATTGTATATGGATATTTTACCAATAAGAGTTTATTTGATATATGTTAATAATTGAGAACACAATTATTACATTAGTAATATAAAGTTGTGTATATGTCACGTCCGGAACAAAAGAATGACTGAAGAATGTATTTAAAGAACTAATATAGAGCATACACCATCAAAGAATCTAGGAAAATCTCGAATACTTTTGGTAATATTTGAACGCTATTGTGTGGCGTATATGAAACCGAACACTTTGTCAGTGTTTTCAGTTTCAGTTGAAGTATGGATTTGCCAGTATTATGATATAAAATACAGGTTGAATCGTAAAAATAAATATGTTTACTCTGAATATAAATTACGTATTTGTGTAGATAAATTATACAACAAACTTAGTAATAAATATAGTTAATCATCGTGCCTGTGGGCGAAACAAGGTGAGCAGCGAAACGGTGACAATTCGAGGAAATTTTCCAGCTATGAAGAGCGCCAAAGAATGAGGACACAAGCGAAATGGGGACGCACATCCGTTAGTCCTATTCGACGAGCTACCTGACGATGGAGCGGCTTGTGGCAAATACCCATCCTCTTGGTCAAAAACCACAGGCCGGTGGACCCAGGATTTGGATATTGCATAGTTGGAAAGCAATCAAGCAGAAGATCCGGGAACCTACTCACTCTATCAACTAGCCGCAAAAACATCAAATGCAATGACAAAAGCGAAACAACATATACCAACGATACAACCAGAATTGCCAAGATTAATGCTGTATAAGGAAGATAATCCGAGATGTCCAGGCTCGACCAAGTGTAGTGTTAGAAAACATTGTAGTAATTATCAGTGGTATCTGTCGCTGAATCTCAGTATATTGTGATTTCTCTATACTCAAGCGCATATTGGACCAAATAAAAAATAATAAAAAGAAGTTTGTTACTGTAAAGTCAATTAAAATTGTGTATAGCTTGTACACTAAGCAATTGGTAATTTGAATAACGAGTAAATCGTGCAAAATTATTTAATAACAGTCAAGGAGCTTTCGATATACATACCAGGATAAGTGACATTACAATAGAAAAGGATAAATTATCTTAAAACACCTAATTTTAGATTTGCAAGACAATCTAAATATATAAAATATTCTTCGACTACACGTTTTTAAACTACTAATTGTTAGAATTAAGGAGATGGATTGTAATATACTTACAATCACAGACAAACAAACTATGGGTCTTAGGTCAAGTAAAGAAAAGATAAAATGGTATGTGCATAATGAAATCGATATATATATATATATATATATATATATATATATATATATATTATATAATATTTATTTAAATTATCTTTGGCATTAAGAATTAATACAATTATGTGTCTTAATTTTTTTTGTATATTTCAAGTTCATCGCGAAAGCTTATTCCATATAATTTTAGTATTTAAATGAGGGTTAAAGATACGATCATTGAACTTGACATGATGAGCAGAAACTGGCAAAGGTCGCCTATTTAAATGTTTCTCTATCTGCATTTTTAAAGCTCTACCAGATTTTCTAGGAAAGCTAGGTGCGTGCTGAAAAAATAAACTCCATTTTTGTATACAAATATTAATTTTGTTTTTATTATTTATAATATTTATAGACACATCAAATGTGTTTATTTTAATGATTTATCAAATAATTATTTCATAATACCCGCGACTTAATACCTTAATTGAAACTAAAAAAACATGACGGTATATGTAAACACACTTTCCCGAAGCTTCTACAAATTACCAGGTAATTTCGATTTTTTTAATTCTTCGCTTTTGTATGCTTTATGTTGGTTCTTTAAATGCACCTTTGTAGCTGCCAAGCAATACATTGTTGGTTTAATGGGTCTGTCTCTTTAGAGTCTAGATTCCTCGACATCTTTGTTGCTTTATTGACTTATAATCGATTTAGTTTAGATTTATATTAAGAAGCTGTCCTATGACTGAATGAAACTGATGTAAATAATACGGTCTGTTAGAGTTGGTTTTCTGTACATAGTGTAGGAAATTTATCACAGGTGTTTCTATAGTCAAATTTAAGAAGTTCAGTTTATTTTGTGTTTCTATTTGTAATGTAAATTTGGGGTTTTATATGTGCAGTTTAATTTATTTATGAAATCGTTGGCAGTTTGGGTCGTGGTCTATTATAAATAAGCAGTCATTAACATAACTAAAATTTTTAATTATTTCTGGATTTGAATCGATACATATATTTTAAAAGTAATTCATAAAATGTCTGGTAGCCAAGAGAATAGACAAATTACGGTTACAAAACCTTCTGACTGTTCATAAAAGCTTTTGATAGATATGTGATAATCTTTCAAAATGAAAAGCGTATGTCGACTTTATTTTTAGGTGCTATTAAATTAATAAAATATTTCCGAATAGAGAAATAGTTTCCATTTTGGAAACTGGTGTAACCAAGCGTATATCAAGTAAAATTAATAACCCATTTTCTGCCAAATTGAAATCTTTAAGTTTGTTCAACATTCTGAAAAATTTAGAAACCTTTGGTGATTACATATTGTAACGTGGCTATTTCAATGTAATATTAAATTAGCATGCAGATATAAACAGCAATGCACCTAAAAAATGTTTAATACAAACAGTAATAAAGATCGGGATTTTACGTTCTTTGTAATAAATTCAGAAAAATTACCGATAGACACCGGGGGTATTAACCGTTTATAATAAGATTTGTATAAATCTACTCGTGTGTAAGAACCGCAACCATGCAAGATACACCTCAGAAACCACATACTCATAATACAGCCATAACATTAATGCTTGAAGCGGACAGAACCTTATTCACCTCTACTTTAGAGTAGTTTAAACGCAGAAGATGCTAAAGGAATTTTTTTGAGAAGGGAGAATGGAATGTAACCGCTAAGTTCAACTAAAGTTAGTTAAGAAAGAAATGTTGGCTTAGTAACAGCGGACGTGTAGGCTATCGGTCCTCAGAGTTAAAGGCGCCGGCAATAAATTGTTTTGAATATCGTTGGATATATAGGCCAGAAAGCTCAAGCACGTGCGTAAGCATGGAATTTAGATCGTGTCGGTGGTGCATCAAATAAGGGAATTAGGTAATGAAAGTGCGATAAACCGATTTTGCTGTGCAATGGACTGTTGAAATTTGGATAGATGGTGTTGGGGGAGTTAACGTACCGAGGACGTAAGAGGTTGGCGTGCCTAGCCATACTTAAATTTTTAAACCAACCGTAAATAAAATATCGGCTTTTTGTTTGGTTATCATTTATAATTCTGTACATGTGGATTTTAAGTATAAATAACTTGTATTTATGTAGTAATGAATTGGTGCTCCGTTAAATAATTGTTCTGTTGGAGTATGAAATAGCGAAGAAAATAGTTTTGTTTATATCTGAGCATAATATTTTTAGGAAAGCAAGTTAAATATTTTAAAAAAGTAATAAATATGTAAATGTAAGCTCTCAAAGGGTAAAAACTCAGTATTTTTAATAACTATTGAAATGTTTAAAGAAAAAGTTGGTATTGCTTTGTGTTTTTTTATGTATTGTTGTCAACGCATTTTCAAAAATGAGATTTAAAAATCGTATAGATCAATCTTGAAAACTAGAACAATGGTACGGTAGTATTATTTTCTTAATTATTTTTTTAAGAATTTATGTTAATAAAAACTGGCCAGTTAGATGGATACTTTTTAAATTGTAAATTTTAAACTTAATGTTTTTATATTCAGTGCTAGTTACTTTTAAGGTATTTTTACGCATTCACTAAAGTATCTATTGTCCCAACTATTAACTTAACTGTCATGTAGCATCTTAGCTTCTGACGAAGGAAACAAATTCTCAGAAACTAGTAAGGTAAATAAAGTAAAATTGACTGAAGCCTTTTGTTATTAAAGCAATTCACCCAAGAATACCGAGACCTTATTTAATATTTATTAAATATCTCTTATTAAAGAAGACTCAGTATATAAACAATATGGGTTTTTCCAGCACATCCACAAATATTATGGTGCACAATTAGTTAAATTATCAAAGGTTTAAACAAAATCAACATCTAAACTAGCAAACTTTAACAACAGGTGCCTATTTTTAGAGAACTTTAGACACCAAATAAGTCCTAAACATATCACACAACAACTACATCAAATCAATAATTTGATGCTCAATAACAAGTTAGAAATCAATATGAAACTCCAGTATTTCATAAAAAGTAAGATTCTCTTTCTAAAAATTAATGCATGTCATTCTACTATATTTTATGTACAAAACGATATAATTCGCTTCAAGATTAACTCCCAAAATTCATCATTGATGAATTTCACAACAGACAAAAAATATTTTACCATAAACAATTTGAACTCCATAAATGCTTGCATTAATATACTTAAAATTTAAAAATTACACAAACACAATTATCATCACATCGCACATTTTATCTTATATCCTGTTAACAACAATAAAGCAAACCCCAAAACCTTATCTTTTTATAAAACTAAAAGATTTTTGAAAGAGCATCCTGAATTATTTGTCACTAAATCCGATAAAGGTGAAGTAACCGTTATTTTAAATAAACAGCAATACTTTGACATGTCAACTGAATTTCTATACGATAACAGTACCTATTCAACTATACTTAGACATCCCACCCTAAAAATGTAACATAAGGTTAACGCTCACATAAAAATGTTATACTATAAAAATTACTTATCACTAGCAACACCGTTACTGGTAAATGTTATAGATCACCTAAGCTTCATAAGCCTATTCTATCATTAAGGCCAATAATTTCTTCAATCAATACACCTAAATATCAAATATAAAAATGACTATCTGATATCTTAAGTAAATCATTTCCAATAGAAGAAGGTTTCAGTATCAAAGACACCTTTCAACTCATTGATAAATATAATGGTTTCCAGATTCCCGAAAATTATAGACTAATTTCACTGGACGTTATTTCATTATTTACAAATATATCTTTGGATTTAGTTATAAGTTTTATAAAATCAAAACGGACTAACATTAAACAACATTGCAATTTAGATATCGAAATGTTTTGTTTTATTTCAAAATACCTTCTATTTTTAAATTTTTGCAACCCAATGGGATCACAATTATCGCCGATACTTTCACAGATTGTTATGGATGAATTTATTCAAAACATAATACCAACATTACCATTTGTCCTTCCTTTTATAATAAAATATGTAGACGACATTTTATGATTCAAACAATTATTGAAGCTTTTAATCAGTATAATCCACACCGCAAATTCACTCATGAAATAGAAATTAATCAACAAATACTATTTTTAGATACATTAGTAATCCGACACAATAACAACCATATTTTATTTGATTGGTATCAAAAACCTACCAACTCTGGCCGATATATAAATTACTTTTCAAATCATTCTCTTCAACACAAGATTAATACCATTTCAGTATTAAAATATAGAATTAAGAAAACCTCACATCCACAATTTCTACAAAAAATTTATTAAAATTAGAAAGAATTTTTATTAATAATGGCTTTCCCAAATATCTCATTAATAAAATTTTATATCAACATCAAATACTTCCATTTATTCAAAAATTATCTCCACAAATTATACACACGTTAAAGAAAGTAAACACAAAAATAGCTTATAAATACACAAAATCACTAAGTTTTTTTATTCGAATAGTTGAAAGACAAAACTCCAAAAACGCTACTTAGCAATACTATTTTTTTTAAATATTGAATTGTCTTGTGGAGGCACTTACGTTGGACTGTCTAAATAATATATTAAAGGAACTCCACATAAACGTGATGGAAAGTTAGGCAAAACATTATGTAAACTATTCACACATATACATACAACTGCTCATCAACCAAATTTCGAAGAAGTTACCATTTTAGAAATTGAACCAAACTATAAAAAAATATTTTTAGAATCATATTATGTTAACAAAATTAAAAACAAACTCAAAAACCGACATAGATAATTTAAGTAACATTTATTCCTTATTATACCAATATTAAAGTTTATTTTTAAAAATCACAAAAAAGAATTCTTCTTTCTAAAATTTATTATATTTTTATAATATTAAATATAAAAGTTTATATATTTCTTAAACATCGCTCCATCAAATTATTAAATAAGTTTTATTAATAGTATTATAATCCTAAAAATTATCAAGCTTACGATATTCAAAGTACGACATATGTCATTTTGATGTCTAAATTTATAGATATCCAAAGAATGCATACTTTTTAAATAGTTAATTTTAAGTTTGTTTTTTATACTCACTGCTAGTTACTTTTACGGCATTTTTACGCATTTACTAAAGTAGGTAACTATTGTCATGCATTATTTTAACTTCTGACGAAGGGGACAAATTCTTCGAAACTAGTAAAGTAAATAAAGTAAAATTGACTGAAGCATTTTGTTATTAATGCAATTCACCCAAGATTACCAAGATATATATATATATATATATATATATATATATATTGATAAGATATAGATTGTATTATACATATATCTTCATTGTTCAACAGTATTTATACAAATATCCACTGACTCCAGAAGTATCCCTAGCGAAATTTGGACTATGAAGTCCACTCCTACTTATAACTAGTGATTACCTCAAAATTACAAGAAAAATTAAATTAAAAGAAAATGATATACCTACTTTTATGTAATTAACATATATACAAATATTTTTGCCACACTTACACTATCATCACAGACGCACATCCACTCACCTACCGGGCACTTAATCCCAAAACCCAAGCAACAAAATTGTAAAAATTATTGCGATAGTAGATACTTCCTATATGTTTTTCAAAACGTAAAAATTGTGGGCGGCTTTGTTATATATAGGCATCGAGTTCCATAGTGTGGAGCCGGATACGAAAAAGGAAGAATGATACATTTCGGTACGATAATGTGGAATCTCCAACCGGTTATCATCTCTGATGTTGTAGTGGTTGTTTGAAGTAAGATAGTTCGGACTGATTTCACGCAAAAACTTGAACAACATTGTTGCTTGATGAAGTTTTCGCTGGTCGTTTAGTTTTAACCAAGATAACTTTTTAAAATGTGGTGAAATATGATTAAGTCGCTTAGCAACAAATATAAAACAAATGCAACTATTTTGAGCTCTGCAGATGATCGCTACTAGTTAGAGATAGATTGTTATAAACAATATCCCCATAGCCGAAAATTGGCTGAATTAGGACCTGAACTAGCCTAATTCTCAAGGTGGTGGGTATGAAACGTCCAACTCTATTGAGACTATGTAATGAGAAGAACATCTTCTGACATAGTGACACGTGTATGTAGGTGCGATAGGTGCGCAGCAATAACAACACCAAGTCTTTAATCGCAGAGTTACGTTTTATTAGCGAACCACCCAAGTGTACGGGCAGGAGTGTCGATTGGTCAATTTTGTCTAACAGTTTACAAGACCAAATAACAAATAAGTCACATTTAGAAGTATTTACTGTTAGTTGGTTTTCGTCTCCCCACGATTTTATTTGAGCAAGGTCACTATTAATTTTAATAAATGTGTTCTGATGTAGATCATCGGGATAACAGTGACAGTAAATTTGAATATCGTCGGCATAACAGTGTTATTTATTAAATTTAAAGGCTTTGCTTATATGTTACAGAAATGGGCCAAAAACACTTCCTTGCGGCACCCCTGTCTCCAGACTCATCCAGTTTGAAAATCGATTGCCTTCATCATTGACAACATGTTGCTTCACAGCCGTAAAGGTACGATTTGAACCATTCAAGTACGCTATCAGAAAAATTGTATAACATTTTTAATTTCGCAAGTAATATTTTAAGATTAACATTATTGAATGCTGAGCTGAAATCCAATTGTACAATAATGGAGAGCTGTCTTTTATCCATGGCTTCTTTGGTATCATCAATGACACAAATTAAAGTTGTAGAACTACCGTGGAACTTACGAAAAGCGGATTGATATTTATCAAAAAGGTTGTGTATGTGAAAATATTCCGATAATTGATCCAGGACTATATATTCAATTAATTTGGAGATGGTGAGAAGGATGCTAATTGGAAGAAAGTCGGAGGGAGATGAAGAACATGTTTTTTTTTGTAACGGACGAACCAGCGCTTGTTTCCAGCAAGCAGGAAAAGCGTTTGTTTGAAAAAACAGTTTACGGTAGATAGAAGAGGCTGTCGTGGGTATGGAAGTATATGAAGAATCATTGATTTCGAAATTCCATCAACCCCTATTGCGCTAGATTTGATGCGTTCAAATACTTTGTGGACAGTGTTAGTGTTTACATTTTGAAAGTGAAATTTATTAAATAAAAGAGAATTGCATTCATAAATGTTTCTAATATATCTTTCGATACTAATCGGGTCTGCATGATTAATAGATACAAATTGGTCGTTTAACTCATTTAAACTCAAAATAGTTTGTATAGGAACAGAATATTTATCAATTCCCAGCGCTTTAAGCTCGTTCCAAGTTTTTGCAGAGTTTAAAATAGCCGATAGCGAATAGAAATGCCGTAACTTGGAATTTCGAATCAATTGTTTAGTTTTATTACGAAAAAACGTGTAGCGTGAATGATTTTCAAACGTGGGTACTCGTTTAAGCAGCCGCGCTTCAGCATCCCTTATACGTCTTATCTCCTGTATCTGATCGTTAAGACACGGTGCTTTTGGCTTAGTAATCTGAACCGTTTTAGCGCGCGCATGAGTACCATAAAGATTAATCATTAAAGAGTTAAATGTCTGTTGCTTGCAATGCACGTTAGACTGTCGATCAATTTGATTTCAGGGTATTTTACGGGCATCCTTTTTAACCAGTTTGATATTCATGTGTTTAAAATCTCTGTACGTTCTGAATTTCTGGATAAACTTAGGTGGTTTTGCTGAATAAGAGACGTAATATGTGAGATCATTTTTAGACAGTTCAAGAATGGGTAATTGACCAAATTGTATTGCTTTATCTTAATTTAGTAGTATTGTGTGATCTATACTTGAATACACGTTGTGAGTAGCCTGAGGAGACAATAAACTTAAATTACACAGATCTATAATATTTCGCAAGTACCGAGCGTCATATGTGGCATTAGTTATATTTATATTAAAGTCACCCAGTACAATGATATCATTATATATTGGAAGGAATTGAAATAGAATATCCCCGATATCTGACAAAAAAATACTATTTTGTGGACGATAAGGAGACCTCTGCAAACAAAATTCTGGTCTATTGCGATATACAGATTGCGAGCTAGCAATCAATTTGGCTGCTAAGTCCTTCCTGATATATAATGCTACTCCTCCACCATGTTGTGCAGTGGGATCGTTTCTCAGTATGCAGTAACCGTGCAGATTTACCAAGGCTTCGGTAAGAGAAGGTTTGAGCCAAGTTTCTCATATGGCGATGTAATGCGCACCACTCGATTCGAAGACATTAGAAAAATCATAGAATTTACTCAGCAATGACTCAGAATTTACGTGGCAGCAGTGAAAAGCTCTTGGATGACGCTGTAATGCCTACCAAAGCGGATAGAACACTGGGTAGGAGAGACAAAACATTTCCTCATCAAAAGTTGATGTTGCAAAGGTCTAAAAAATTTTCAGCCATTGCAAAAAGAAGAGTTAATGGAGAAAATACATCAGGGTTTAGCGATTAAGCGCCTACCATTCGCACAAAAAGCACACAAAACTAAAGGGAAAAAATAATTAGAATTAAATCTAACAAGTACCTAATTAAACCCAACGCCCTAATATTTAGGACGACTATGATACAAACATGCGAACTATACAAATAAAAAATTAAAATTATCAAAAATAAATTGCATTACCAGCTAATAGATAATATAATCCAACCATAACAGGCTATAAAATGTAATTCTATTCAGTGCTATTTAGGAGGACTTTTGCAATCCATGCTGTCGACTACGAGTATTGTAATGCCTAGTTGTGTTGTCCGAAGTCTAATGAAAATCTTGAACCGCTGCATTAATATAATCCATAGTCGTCGTGAGAACCTGTTTTTTCCCACCTTGATGAGAAACTAATATTTTTGCATCCTGAATCCAAGTTTGTTTAGGACCAAATATTTCCTTCCAGGAGTTATAAATTTGTAAACGTTGTTTTAGTGAGGGATACTGTTATTAAGTATGGCATGAGTTTTGAGGTACTTTTTCTTCTCCCATACACACCGTTTAATTTGACAAGACAAAAATTTCACAATGATAGGGCATGGTTTTTTATTTTCCGCCTGCTTTGTGTACCTAGACGAAGACACTGATCAATGCTGTTGATAGAAAAATCATTGACTTTTAACTTAGTTTCTACAAAGTGAACCATTATGTTACTGTCATCAATTTTGGAATTGTCCTCCTTTATCCCACGGAACAGCAAGCAGTTCCTTTGTGAGAACGCATCTGGAGCATCAATTTTTCTTTCGACGTTAACAATTAATCGATTGAGACAACTTTTCATTATAGACATGCAATCTATAATGTCATTTTTAAAGGTCAGAAATTCATTACACAGACTATCTAAACTGGTTAATGTGCCATCATCACTGCAGTCCTTGGAATTATTAGAAGATGCCGTTAAAAACTTATTTTCAAATTCACTCATTTTATCCATAAATTTTCGCTTGAATGTTTCAAGATACGCACACGAGTCTATTGTGATCTCCAAATTACAAAACGAAATAAACTACCTCGATGTTAAAAGTTCATTAGTGGTTCTGATAAGCGGCATGTGCTAAACAACAACAGGTTAGATAGTTTAAGTGGATTTGCGATATTTGGTATATTATAATATCTAATTTATAGTCAATGTACTAACCAGTAAGTAGTAAAAACTACACACTGAAGCGGCGGATCGATCACTACATCCACCACAGTTAACATACGAAATTAAATAGTACCTAATTACCGAGTTATATAAATTTTTATCGGGAGGTTGGGCAAGTAGATGTAGCTAGTTCATATATATATATATATATATATATATATATATATATATATATAAATATATAAATATTTTAGATAGTTAATATATATATATATATATATATATATATATATATATATTGCTGTGATAAGGGGTTGTTTAGGGGTGTATTGAGTAGTAAGGGTCGTGTAGTAACAATAAATAGCAATAGGAATAAGAAAACTGCTTTTATTTAGCAGAAAAATAAGTAATTCCTACATTATGTAAATAGCAAGCATTTAACACCCTGTATATAGACCGTTATTAATTTTAAGTAATACCAGTGAGCATATCTTTCAACAATAGAAGGCATATTCAAAAGAGAAATGATCGTACATGTAATTGAGAAGTGTTCTACAATTTATAAAATAAAGACGCCGAAGATAAAAGATAAAACTTAACAAAGCTTCAGCAACTACGATAGAACAATAAGCGCTTTGATAAGATAACGCAGTTTCAAAGATGCATAAGTACATGAACGAAAACAGCATTAGAATTACATCATTTATTTTGTACAATTATCCAAAAGACGATATCGACACAAAACAACGTATGACAAAGATAACAAATAATAATGTATCAATAGCAAATAAACACCATTACGCGGAAATCCGAATTAATTACATCAGAAACAGCTTCAAAATACAGCGAATATTAAAGACAAAACCTGGTTGGTTGAAATAATCTGCAGAACTGCTTGAAAACCCCAGCCCAGAGAATGGAAAAAGGCTATTTAACACCCATTCGGCGATAACACGAATCAGTCTACAACTAATGCACGTCGAAGCTACGATACTGTTAACCAGAAATCCACGCGTAAAATAAATAAAGTATAATAGATCAAATTTGTGTTACAGTGAAAATAATGCAACAATTACGTTAAGCATATATGAAGAGTTTTTGCCGTTCTTTTATAGGAAACGTGAGTAGAAATTGGGTAATTAATTTAAATTAAATATTTATAATGATAGGGCTTCAAATCTGTGGTATATTTCTGCACATTTCAAATCTGTGTCGACAATAATACTTCTGGTATATTTCTGGACATTTCAAATCTGCGTCGACAATAATACTTATGGTACATAGAAGTTCAATTTTAAGTGGACTCTAAGGAGACAATTCTAATCGAATTTTGGTACAGTTCTGGTACAATTCTAATTTGCGTCGAAAGTATTTAAGGGAAGAGATTCAAAGCATATGCAGACAAATATAAAATAAAGAAGCACGAGGTAATTTTTGGAAAACAAGGGGTAACTGTACTCAAATATTGGTTCAACTAAGCAGAACATTGGAATTCGATTAAGACAGCAAGGGGGTGTTGATTCAACACGAAACAACATATCATAGGTTAGATCTACTTAATTTTAAGATATTTTTCAATTAAAATTTTAATACTGAATTTATTCAATTTATCCAAAACTTGTAATGAAGTCAACAAGAAACATTGCATACGTTAAACGTACGTAAAAAATCATAAAAAGTTCTAGAACGTTCCAGATTCTTTTGTAATGGTGTAGTTTTTGGTGACTTTATATTGAATTAAAAGTATATAAATTTTGGGATAAATAATACATATGATATTAATTGATTGAAGGGTGTATTTAAAGAATTTCAAAAATTGTTATTATTATTTCCGTTCATTATATGAAATTAATTGACGGGGTCAGTCTCTGGAACTCCCTAAAACCTATTCAAATTCTAACGTTCAGCTGTCATAAGATTGCTGTGATCGGACTTATGAGTTTGACATCGCCCGTGTCAACATTGATTTTCAAAAAAACAATAAAATAGTTTATAAAAATATTCTTACCCGTTTATTCTGCTGCAACAATCTTCAGCAGCTTCCTTGGCTAGCTCAGCTGTGCCTCTTCTCGGACACCTAAATTTACAATCATTCTTCCTTCCCACTCACACATCATTCAATAAAATCACCAAATAATACAACAATCATACAATCTTTATTTACCGCTATTTACAAACAATTATTCACAGGTATATACAGTTTGGTACACTAATTACAACTTAATAAGTGATATTTTTGTAAAATCCGTTTTTTAAATTTTTAATTGCAAACACATTTAATACAACAGGAGTAAATGGGCCCCAAATAAAACCCTATATTTATTGCACACTGGAGTATGGTAAGCTCATAATAACCCAGTTTATTAATGTATGCCTTTTACCTTGCATAAAATTACTACAAAATTCATAAACCCATGTACCCTTAACAATCCAATTTCAATTCGTAATGAAATTTAGTAAGCTTTACATACACCTTTTTTTCAATATTTAAAATACCCTAATAATTGTCAAGTACACGTATCTTTTCTAATACGTTAAATAACCATAAATGACCCCCAAAGTTCACTCACACATCACAAATAATTCCAACAGTTTATCAAATAACAGCAAATTCAAATGAGTTACCTGGATAATGCTTCAAGTCTCCATCTCTTTCAATGATGCTCTATACTCTAGAACCCCTTGGCTTGGTGACTATGCGTTCTGATCCACCAGATATTTATAGATGATAACCTCAGTATACGCCGAGCTTGGTTAATTTAATTCACTCGACACTACTCACGTTCATAACTATAAGGCCTCCACTTACCACGTTATAAGTGCAAATACTACTTTTACTGAATTATAAATTTTTTTCAATACTCACAAGACTCTACTCTAACGTCGGTTTATTGTTATATGTAGTCTAAAGCGATGAAAATACAAAGAGAGCCCTACTAATTTTCTTAGAGTATTTATACAATTCAAAATGCCACCTCTAGGCCACTCTTCACGCGAAATACTTAATTTAAAATAATACTTATTCAAATTTTGATATAACTGACTTAAAGCTTCCAGAAATTCACCTCGTGGACGCGCTATATAATCCGAAAAATTGCTTTCACCTGTCGCGCGTTCATCCGTTGTAAAACTATGTATTTCAACCAATGATACTGTTCTGTGTCGTCATAAAACTCCGCCTGTAATATTTTTATCCCTGTCTTATGCATATTTGCTGTCGCGTTTCAAACCCCACTTGAGTTATAGAAAATCGATATTGCTGACCGCGTCGCATGACTCCACGTGGATTGAATACGTGCGTTTTGAAACCAATGCTTTTATACCCGTCTCTATCCGTAGCATGGTACTGATCGTGCATCTCCTCCACTCTTTAAGAAACTTTGTTAGCTTGTTTATTCGAAGCAAATGACGGTTGGAAATATTTTCTTTGAAGTCCGCTTTATTATGCTGATAAATTCGAAGGAGGTAACCTTTTAAATATGCAGGTGTTCTTAATTATTGACTGTTTTAAAACAACATTTCTTAGAGTCTATATTTCACGGTATGCGATACAATTGACATCCTTGTCTGCTACCACGAACATTTTGCCTTGTGATTATTGATTTTCTATACCCCGGTGTGTTTTCTAATGCTATTACACGTTGAAATAAAATAAATTAAATTAATTATGCGTTTCTATTTGTTTTTAAAACTGGTTTTCTTTATGAACCTATTACTTTTCAATCATTACTTATAAAATACTTGTTCGTTTAAATTAAATAATGAAATAAATTTTGCGCGTAAATAAATTGTTCGTTTCTCTATACAGGGTGTTTGAAATTGCATTGCTTACTTCAAATTTAACCCTTTGAATCCATAACATAATTCCCCTATTTCAATTCTAAGAAAACTCCCCAATGTTTTCTTGAATTTAAATATCTAGCTATCTACCATCTAATCTTACATGCTATTTCTATACACCTATCTACTCACCTAACACTACCTATGCCTATTTATCCAACCTATCACTACTTATCTACCTATTTATATCTATTTTTACTTATCTCTACTTATTTCTATCTATCTACACCTATCTTTATTTATACTTAACTATTCACGCCTATCGCTACTTTCTACCTAACTATTTCTATCTATAACTAACTCTTCACTTTCTTATTTCAGTCTATTTTCTCTTTTATTTTACCCTTTCGTCATTTATTGACTCTTTAAGTATTTTACTTTTGTACTTTTCTACTTATGTCCCTCTGTTATTTTTAACCTTACCTACTATCACTATCTATTTCTTATCCTATCTATACACACTTAACTCTATATCTACATCTAATTATCTTCCCATATTTATCCTATACCTAATTTTATTTTTCTATAAACACCTACTTCTACTTTTCTATATACACCTATTTCTATCCCTATCTATTCAAATTTTACTCTACCATTCCCCTATCTCTATATTTTTGTCTATTAACATGTCTCTTTATTTAAATCTGACTCTTTTCTTGATCCTCCAAGTCTTTCTTCTCACCATCCTATTACACTTCATCCCTATTTTTCCTCCTTCTATTTCTATACTTATTATCCCTATTACTTCACAAAAATTAAAATCATCTTTATTATCCCGACTCTTAACTATTTCTTCTTCTGTCCCTATACATGTCTGTTTCTTATTTACTATTATTTCCTTTCCTGCGGACAAACCAAACGATACTCCCTCAACATCTTCATCTTTTCCCTCTAAAGAAAACTCTTCATCTCTTCTAGACCCTTCATGTACAATATTCACCCCATAAAAATCTCATAAATTTAAATTCAAATTACCAAAATTATCTTTGCCCCTTAACTCACTTATGCCTACTTTTAACTCTTGTGTGTAATCTAATGCTGCTTTCGCCTCTACTCTTATTAAATCTGACTCGTTATACTCTAATAATGTTGCACTCGACTTTACCTCTACTTGTTCAGCCTCTTCGTTCACTACCAATTGTACCTCTTCTAAATAGCAGTAGTTGGTACTTACATGCTTAATAAAAGCTTCGCTTACTACACCAACTTGAGTAATTACAACTAACAATAAAAAAATCACTAAATAAGATTGACTATTTGAGTTAACCTCAAAGGCGAGCGAAGAAGTAAGAGAACGCATCCCCCTTCTGTATGCGTTTATATAGACCCAACTCACATCACTTCACAACCCCACAAACACGCTTTCCAGGTACCCTTTCCAAACCGTCTTTCAAATCCTCTAAGCAAACATTTTCAACCGTCTACAAATTCTAGAAAACCCCGTGTTGGCCTTCTGCAATACCAAGTATTGTAGCACACAACCACCAACCGTCTTTAAAAATTTTGGAATTTTTCATAACAAATGACCTCGAAAACCACCATTTTGTTTTCTAACGGTTGCTTAATACGTTGAAATCGCGCCCCAACTGTCTTCAACATCCTTGGTCTATCCACGGCCCTCATCATATGTCTTGAACCGTTTGCACGTTCATATGCCCTCACTTAATTTTAACCTATCTCTCATCTTTTTTTCACCTGTGAAGAATAATCCTTTTTCTTTGTTCCCCTTAGGTAGTTTGTTTATCGTATCCCTAGCTCATCCTCAGTCCACTTCTAAATCGATACTTTAAACAGACATTCTGCATCCTACTCGTACCAACAGACTTCGATCTATCTTTGTTTACTCATTCGTTTAGAAGTCAGCCCACTACGAAACATATGTTATATACTGTCCTTTGCTAACGCATCCTAAAAGCCATCTTTCATTATAACATATCGATCCGCACTCTTTAACGGCGTTTACCTTTTTACCACTTCTTCCCTAATACCCTTGAACATAATTACTACTCAGAATGTTTTCAACTGGTTGTTTCTCTCGGAAACGATAAACGTTGTTTGTTTTAGTTAACACCTTAATAGAAATGCTTTTAGAACGTTTACCAAGGTTAAAATGAAAATATACCTTAGAACCATATTTACATGCGCCAACTTGAGCTTATGATTATTAATATAACACTAACGTAACATTGAAAAGCTAATTTTAATTAATTTTTATTAAATCTAGTCTAAATTACCATATACGCTAAAATATTTACATTCAATGATCAGTAGGTAAAATTGTCTAGTTCTGTTTCCTTCTATACACACATGTTGAGAATTCTTTGGCGCATTTTTGTCAAGCTGAATATTGAAGCCAATTTGATGATGAAGCTCAACTCTAAACCAATTAATCCTTAACCTGGAGCTCTGGAAAACGTCTTACCTTACAAATGTGTTGTATACACACACGGGAGCTTGCTTTAATTTCTCAGCTATCTAATCTAATAAATTCTAACCTACAAATTACACGAGATCGCCACCTAATTTTTTTACGATCAATTACTGCTGATCGCCTTGTGTCTGTGCCTCTAAAAGATCTAAAATAATTTTAAAATCAACACAATAAAATTTGTGTCTCGACTAGCTCGTTATACTCTGAGCAGAGTGAACGACGATATGGTAACAAAGAATTTTTACCCTCTTCCCTTTAACACTTCGTGTACCGGAATTAGATAAACAAAATTCGTTAAAATTTGTATAATAAGCTAAGAAATATGTACAATTTCTATCTCTACGATTTTCGTATTGTCAAATGCTATTTAAGAACTTTTGAATCAAAATTAAAATAAATTTTGAATTTGTTCATTACTATAATTTATAACCCCTTTTAAGCAATTAAAGACAGCAAAAATAATTATGTATTATATTGAATATTTCGTTGAACGTTCAACGAACCTTTCCCTTTCTTTTAAGGTATTTTCTATGTATAGCCAAATATTTGATGACCTTTTACACAAAATATCTAAGTTTCAAATATTCAAAATAAAACTTATGCTATTAATTGTAAATTTAACTCTAGCCTGGTATTCTTCCGATTGCTTACTTTATGCATTTGTGTGGTACACGTTGGAGTGTATAAAAATCGGGACAGCTCCAGAACGTTTCCCAAAGCGTAAAGCTTAGCAAATGGACTGTAATTGTATGCAATTGGAGGTAAGGCGCGAAAAACAGTAACATAGGTCAAACCGTAATTAATGTTTTGCTTACCTTGCAATGTTGTTCACCAATTTACTCTCGCGAAGATAGGTGTTGTGTAGCACAACAACAATATACGTTAAGGCCATCTATACTGTCAATCGCTGACCTCCAACTGTATGAAGTTGTAACATACCCCCCACCCAAAATGGTAAATTTTGTTGTATACCGTGAAATGAATGGGAGAAAAAATAAAAATAGAAATTTAAAAAAAATAATGTTTAAGTATGTATAAATTATTCGAGTACTTTGCATTTTGCTTCCTGCATTAAAATATAAAATAAAACATAATTTGTAGAGAAAGAAGAAAAAAATAAAAATTGCATGTTAGAATGCTGAATTACTTATGGTGGAGGAAGTGGTACCACCTTGTTAATTGGGCGGACCGCTTCGCCTGTGGGTGTTTTTAGCTTTACAACTCTTGTTACACCATCTTTACCCGGTAAAAGCTTCGCCACTCTCGCCAAAGGCCAATACGCCGGGGGTGAATCGGGAGTAAAAAAAAGTACTAGATCCCCTTCTTCTATGGTTTTGGAAGGGGTGTTCCATTTAGGCCTTTGCTGTAAGCTGTGCAAGTACCCTATGGACCAGCACTTCCAAAAGCTCTGTACAAGTTGTTGGGACATTTGCCAACGACTAAGCCGATTCGCAGGAACATTTTGTAGGTCCACTTCACACCGCGTAATTAAAGGTCCACCAGTTAGAAAATGGCCCGGAGTCAAGGCATCCGTGCCTTCGTCAGGTGACGTTGTAAGTGCGCAAAATGAACGGGAATTTAAGATTCCTTCTATGCGGGTCACAACTGTGCTAAATTCCTCTAGAGAAAGTGTCGTTCTACCCACTATTCGTTTCAAGTGAAATTTAGCACTCTTGACGCCGGCTTCCCAAAGCCCCCCAAAATGGGGTGCATAGGGAGGGTTGAAACACCAATCTATACCCCTAGAGGATAAGTAGTGCGAAATGACGGGATTAACTTGACCAAAATGTTTATATATTTCTAACATTTCTCTAGCCGCCCTACGAAAATTGCGGCCCTGATCGGAGTATATGTTCGTGGGTAACCCGCGTCTGGCTATAAATTTGTCTAATGCAGCAAGACAGGCTTCCGTTGTTAAAGCTGTGACAACCTCCATATGAATGGCACGTGACACCATACAAATAAAAAGGGCAATATATGCCTTTTGAAATTTTGTCGATCACAACGAGGATATCTTGATTGTAAAAGAACCGGCAAAATCCAAACCGGTATGCGTAAAGCATCTTCCGGGTTCGAGGCGATAAAGCGGAAGATCTGCCATAGGAGGCTGAATAGGCTCCCCTTGGAAGCGATAGCAAGTCAGGCAGCGAAATATTCTACTTCGAATTAATTGACGGATACACGGAATCCAAAATGTACGGGTAACTAATGACTGAGTTAGCCGCGGACCCCATGACCTGAATATATGTGATAGTAATCACATATTAATACAGCTAACCTGCTGTTTTTTGGGATAAGGTAGGGATGTTTGCTAGTTATGGAAAGGCTGGTATGGCGCAAACGGCCCGCCACCATGACTAATCCCGTGGGAGAGAGAAAAGATGACAACGGACGGTACATTTTTGTGCTAGGTTGTCCTTTTTCTAGTAAGACGATATCGTCGTAGATGTGCTCGTACTGAGTAATTCTAATGACAAATGTGAGAGCGCTACGATACTCAGAGGCATTTAACGGACCAGTAGTCCTTGCAAGATTACGTTTGCGTGCAAGGCAATTAAACGTGCACCTTTAACGTATGCAAAAATTCGTTGAACTTTTAGCAAGTTCGAGGACCTTTGTAGTACTACCAAGTATTGTTTCACATCAACAGTAGAGACGAGTGCGTATTGTACGGCTTTAAACCCGTCTGCAATATTGTGTGTGTATTTATCACTTGGCCAATCACAATAATCGCGGTATAAAAAATCAGCACCCTGCCACCAGAGTGTACAATTCAGTAGTTCGGATGGCCTCAATCCTCGGCTTTCAGGATCGGAGGCATTCGCAGAACTGGGAACGTATCTCCATATGGCTGTGGGTTGATTTTCATGAATTTGCACCACTCGGTTCGCAAAAAATAATTTTAACTGATAAGTAGGCGTACAAATCCACGTCAGTGTGTTTGTAGAGTCACTAAAGCATATTGGATCTAGTAAATTGATGGTGTCAAATGCTAATGCTGTATGTTTCATTAGTTTTGCCAAAAGACATGCCGCTCCTAATTCAAGACGAGGAATGGTCCACGTTTTCAAAGGGGCTACACGGGTTTTGGAAGCTATCAAATGTACATATATTTTTTCATCAACTTCTAATCGCAGATACACAACAGCGGCCATCGCTATGGAACTGCGTCGGAGAATCCGATTAAACGGGCTTGACTATTGCCGATTTTCCAAATAGATCGTGGTATTGTTATGTATTCGAGAAGTGGCAGTTCAATTTGAATTTGCTGCCATTCTTGAAGAATTTCTGCAGGCAATTGTTCATCCCAATCCACCTTTTGTAGCCATAGGCGTTGCATAAGGCATTTGAGAAGAACCGTAAATGGACTTAAATAACCATTAATATCGAATATGCGTGCTATGCGTGACAAAATTCCTCGCTTAGTAGGGATGTCTGCAATATTTGGAACTTTACATCTAAATGTATCGGAACCCATATCCCAACAGAGACCCAGAACATCACGTGTTGTCAAAGTGGGATTAGAGTTCGGTAGATTTAGAACGTCCGTCTCCGACTTATCAATAACTGAAGTGTGTGAACTTCCCCATTTTCCTAAGTCGAAGTTACCTAGTTTTAGTAAATTGATCAATTCATTTTTTAGAAAGAGAGTTTCTTCTACAGAATCGGATCCAGTCAAAATATCATCAATGTAAGTTGATGATCTAAGGGCTCGGGAAGCCCGGGGTACGAGTTACCCTCGTCTTCTACCAACTGCTGTAGAACACGAAGGGCAAGGAAAGGGCTACAAGTAGCGCCAAAAATAACGCGGGTATGTTCATATTCCGTTAAAGGTTCACAAGGGTGAAACCTCCAAAAAATATGTAAAAATTTTCTATCTTCTGGGTGAACGACTATAGATCTAAACATTTGTCGAATATCGAAAGTGAGTGCTACTTGAGGTATTCGAAATCTTGTTATTACAAGACCAATATTAGATTGTAATTTGGGGCCCGGTAAAAGAATATCATTGAGACTTGTACCATTAATATCCCTATCGGCAGGACTAAACACGACTTGAACTTGAGTACTAGAGGGCTTATTTTTAACCACGCCGTGGTGAGTCATAATATATAAGGACTGTTTCACAGCGGGAGTGAGTTGTCCCTGCGATATATAATTAGCAATATTTTCTGAATATAATTTATAAAAGTTTTTGTCGCGTGCAAATCGAGCTTCTAGTTTTAGAAAGCGATTGGTAGCTAATTCTCGTGTTGAACCTAATGTTCGGAAAATGTTTTCTATGAACGGTAGTCGAACCACATACTGACCTAACTCGTTTCGTATAGTAGTGGACTTGAAATAATTTTCACAAGCCACGTTTTCAGGCGACATTGGCGGCGTAAATGGTATTTCTTCAGCTTCCCGGAAGGCACGAATGGTGTCGCTAAGGGACGGTTCTTCCGAGATGCTAGTGTACAACGCAACACCTGAATACGGTTGACTTAAAGCTGGTACATCACCCATAATAACCCAACCAAACGAGGTAAGAAGCGCCGATGGCTTGCCTGTTATACGCAACGAATCGTTGGGTGTGGCATCTAAGACAGCTTGAACACCTATCAGCATATCGACCGGAGCGGATATGTGAAATTCAGGATCCGCCAATTGTAGGGACGAAAATTTGTCTATTAAATGCTTAGAAAAATTTGCTATCGGAAGATCTGCGGTAATACGAGATAAAACAACAGCCTGTAAATTTAAAGAAACGTTTTGATCATATATTGATGTAACGTTACAGGTAGCAATTCCATGAACCTTTTCTAGCGGAGATTGGCCTACTCCACGTATTTCAAAAGGACATTTCTTGCGTTTAAGACCTAACTTGTTAGCTAAAGATAATGTGATGAAATTAGAATGCGACCCTTGATCTAAAACCAAGCGACAGCGATGCCAACTACCGTCACAGGCTAAAATTCGTACCTGCGCCGTGGCTAAAAGCGCAACGGTTCCTTGTTCATTTGCACAGGAATGAACAAGAGAGACTGGAGCAGGAAAATGTTCAGCCGAATTAGCGGCACCTGAAAAGTGTCCTACCGCGCTTTGTGGCGGAGTCGGAGTACTGCATGAAATTGGTGCCTCGATACACAGTAGCGTATGGTGCATTTTACTACCGCACCGTTTGCACTGATATTTTGACTTACAAGTCGAAAGAGGATGTGGTGATAAACACGCAAAACATCTATGATATTGCTTTACCAGGTATTGCCTTTCTAGAGTGGATAAAGCTAATAATTTTGGACATCTGTAAAATTTGTGGAACTGATCGTCGCAGGCAGGACAGAGCTTAGAAACTGCCTGCTTTGCATTAAATCGTCGTGAAGTAACTTCCTGTGCCGACATTGTTATAATATGGTTGAGGGTTAGCCCTTTGTGGTAGACTAAACACATTTTTTGATGGTGGTGTATTATTGTTACCGGTCACCAGTGCTAGGATAGAACATTTGTTGCGTAAATATTTTATAAAATCGTTAAATTTCGGAAATGTTCGATTTAAATGTTCCTTTTCGAATTCTTGTCTCGACTTCGGGTCTAATAAACCGAGGGAAAAAAATAAAAATATGTAATCGGCCAACTCAGGTAGCTGCATGTCCATAAGAGCTGTGACGTTGGCTTGCAGGGTTTCACATAAATCACTAAGAACTTTTGGGGAATCCGTCTTTAGTTGAGTTAGTGAAAATATTTTGGATAAATAATGATTAGCAATTAACCGTTTATTAGTGTAGCGTTGAACTAAGAGGTTATAAACAACCATATAATTTTCTGGAGCAAATCGAACAGATTGTGCTAGCTTTAATGCCGTCGCATCCAAATAAGAAAGCAAATATGTGAATTTTTCGCAATCATTAAGTGCGTTATTGTTGTGAATAATGTTGTCATATAGAGATTTAAACGCACCGAATTTCTCGAGGTCACCTCGAAATATATCTATTTTTATTTCTGGTAAATGAACATTAGATCTGGTATTTCCAGAAATATCAATAGTATTTACATTGGGCGTTGTGTCGAGGGCGACATAGCGCGCCGCATTAGCTAAAATATCATAGTACATAGTATTGAACGTAGATTCTAGATTAACGGTATCCGTAAATAAGGTTTTATAAACGTCCGAGAGTGACGATAAGTCATCTAAGACATCTAAAAATTTTGTTCTTACGTCATCCAGCTGACTAACACGAGCTTTAAATTGATCAAGATTAGTTGGTAACGTTGAAATTAAATCGTAACAATCTTGCAAACTTCGCCAGTACCTTTCTTTGCGATTTGTTAATCGTTTAAATTCAGCAATAACTTCACATTCTGGTTCCATATTCGACCAGGTATACTCGTAACAAATTGAAATCACAAATAACTAATGGAAAATGTAACGCAGTTGCAAAGCCTTAAAGGTAAACACAGTACTCGTGGAGAAGATTAATGTTGGTACAGGCTTAAACTAATATAAGTGAATTCAGAACTCTAAGAAATAAAGTGCATTAGGTACGTAATATTTACAAACAAAAATGTAAACAAACAGTTTCGTTAAAGTCCTTTGACTTATTTTGTTATCTACACAGCTGATTGATAAGCGTAGTAACAAGATGGTAATGAACTACAAACTTTAAATAAATTGGAACAAGTTTTTGAACACCTGTGATGCTAAATACAAAGTACTCGTTTTGTTGATAGTAATTGAAGTTTGAAATCTTTAATAAAAATCATGCATTTTAATATTCAAACCCACTTTTAGAAAATAGTTTTGAAAATGAATTAATGTAATAATTTAAATTTTAATGATCCCGCTAATGAATTATATTAATTTTGACTATAATTCAAAGCTTATTTGTTCAGTAGGACCACTTTTTGTGATATGAGGCTCAGAAGGGCCACTTTTTGTGATATGAGGCTCAGAAGGACCACTTTTTGTGTGGTACACGTTGGAGTGTATAAAAATCGGAACAGCTCCAGAACGTTTCCCAAAGCGTAAAGCTTAGCAAATAGACTGTAATTGTATGCAATTAGAGGTAAGGCGCGAAAAACTGTAACATAGGTCAAACCGTAATTAATGTTTTGCTTACCTTGCAATGTTGTTCACCAATTTACTCCCGCGAAGATAGGTGTTGTTTACCGGTCGACGCAACCTGGTCGGGCAGCAGCACTTATGCACTCGCGATTATAGTTACTAGGTGTTGAGTCGGTGAAACGATACGAGAGAGTGTCTTGTTGGTGAAGCGAAAAGGATTTATCGCTCCGCCATATGTGTAGCACAACAACAATATACGTTAAGGCCATCTATACTGTCAATCGCTGACCTCCAACTGTATGAAGTTGTAACAGCATTACTCAGATGTTCCAAAAATCACGAATACAAAAGTTTTGTACAAGAATTTATTGAATTTTCCGCTTAATTCTACACGTATACCAAACCTTATGGTTCCATAGTTTGTTTACCCATGTCGGCCTTTACAAAAATGTGGCGATTTCTACATTTCTAATGTCACGTACGTGTTTCGCCCCAATATCTATGTCTTATTGCGTTATGAAATATGCTCGTTTATCAAAAGTTTGTTTTATACGTTTTAATGCCTTCCATTCCTTACGCAATGCATCAAGTTTTAAAAAGATTTATTTCACTTTTAAATATACCTAATTTGTATTTGCTTTGATGCTTGAGTACGTTTTTAAATGTTTAGAAATGTATTGAATAACTTCCAAAGTTATTTATTTTGATTTAAGTTATTATAGAATGAGCTACCTTTTGTTAATTGTGGCTGGTTGTCGATTTTATACAAGGTAATTAGAATTTACTTTTTTTGCATAATGATCGAATTATGTACTTTTTATGATTTAAATGTTTGGTTTTCTTGATTTCTATGTCGTTTACCTACAGTATATCTCTCTTGTGACCTTATATACTTCTAAATAAGCCTATTGTCATAGCAATATATACATAAAGCATATATAAAACGTTCAAATTGTTGACCATCAATTTGATAGCAGAGCGTACAACGTTTCTGCATTTCGATTATGACACCTCTGGACATCATTTTCACATATTGGTTCATTACTGTCCTTACACGTTACTTTAATGATAAAATTTATAGTTTCATGTAGTCTAGTTGTATTTAGCTTTAACTAAAAGTGTACAAATTGGACCGCTTACTAGTATTATTGTAACAATTTCTAAAAAAATCTAGTAGGCGTACGTTAATAGTTTTTCTGACAGTTTGTTTGTTTCATGTTGTATACATATTTTGTGTCTGTATTGAATTTTGAAACGTTATACAGGTTTTTTAAATTCTCCTTGAAACAACGAGTTTTTCATTTGAAGAAATGACCGACATGTTATTATTATACGGAAAGGCTTAAAAATGGAAGAATGGCGATACGGTTATATGAACAAAAATTCCGTAGCCGTCGAATATCTCATCACTCAACATTGAGAGAAGACTACGAGAAACTGGAAATGTAATCATTAAAAGGAATAATGCAGGAAGGCATAGAACTACAAGAACTGTTCGTATCGAAGAAGCAATATTGTATAACATTTTTGAGAGACCGTCTTTAAGTACTAAAAGAATAGCTAAAACATTAAATGTTAATAATAGTATCGTATGGAAAGTTTTGCGAGAACAATTGTTACATCCTTTCAAATTTACTAACGTGCAAGCGTTAAAACCACAAGATTATACACTGCGTGTAGAATTTTCTAATGCATTTAATGGCAAATGTTGTGAGATTTGTAATGTTCTTTACGCGGATGAAGGAAAATTTACGAGAGAGGAAATTTTCAACTCTCGAAAAAGCCACGTGTGGGATGAAGAAAACCCCCATTGTGTTCGCCAACATAGATTCCAAAGTAAATTTTCAATAAATGTATGGGCGGGTATTGTCGGAGATTGTTTAGTTGGGCCATACATTTTACCAAATAAAGTAAATGGAGCAATTTACACACAATTTTTACAAGATACTATTGATGAACTTTTAGAAGATGTGCAGGTTAACATTAAAGCTAACTTATAGTTTCAGCATGATGGAGCATCCAAATATGTGGCCTGCGAGATCACCTGATCTAAACCCCATTGTACTTCCTTTTATGGAGGTACATAAAAACTTTGGTTTACGACACCGTTGTTGAAACGGAAAAAGAAGTAATAGGAAGAATTCGGGCCGCCGCAGCAATTATTCGTCTGATCCAATTATTTTTACAAGGACGCGTATGGAAATGCAGAAACGTTTTAGGCTGTGTTATCAAGTTAATGGTCAACAATTTGAAGGGTTATTGTAAGGTTTCGTATTTCTTATTTTATTGTATTTTAATTTTTGTCGATACTTGTAATACTAATAAATATTTGTACACTTCTGTATAAAGCCAAATATTGTGAAAACTGTCGATTTTACCTTAATTGAAGTGTATGACTTTTTGTATCATGAATAAACACAGATTTAAATAAAATAAGAAAAATAGTAATTTTGCCAGTGTCGTAGAAAATAGGGAGTTTGAAGGCATCGCCACCCCCTATAGTGCGCCACTGGACAAAGTATTCTAAGAACAGTTTTGTGCTAAACTTTTAAGCCTCAAATAGAAAAACCGAGTGCGAAGTTTGAAATAAAAATATAAAGCAGTTTGCGAAATATGACCCAAAAAAATTTTTTTTCTTCAACTTAACAAACTGTATCTCATAAACTAAGCACTTTAAGGGTTCATGTTCCTACTTCACTTCTCATCATTTATCAAGGTCTATCACCTGTAAAGCGTTGTCGGTCGAATATCGCAACACCCTGTATAAAGGGTTTTAATAATTGAATTGAAAATAATCCACCACATACTTCTTTTTAATGTTTGTTTTATGTAAATATGAGAATTGAAATTAATAATTAGTTCTAGGTAATTAAACAGCGTAAAAATCATCTTTGCGTCGATTGTTGTACTGTATAAGTCCTCTGGGACGTTCTGCATAAACTTTTTTTGCGAGTTGGTTTTCCCTTTGCAACAAGTTGTTTTTTCTTTAAAGGTTTGTAATTAAAATTCCTAATTTGAGGTTTTTTGTGACCCACCCTTCCTTGCGGACTTTTTAACGAGCACGGCATTCTTTTGATTTCTTTTTTTGTTGCGGTATTCGGTGTGAACGGTTTTCTTTGCTTACTTAATTTTTTTCTCTTGTCTGTACGGAAAACCGTAACAAACTGGTAATCGGTATTTTCACGTCTAACGGTGCAAAATGATTTAAATGAAACATTCCCGAATTCAATCGGTTACATGACCACCTCTATCCCCAGACCTGTCTGTTTTATAATTTTATTTACGGGGAATGATAAAAGTAGGGTGTATAAAAGTCGTTCGACACATTAGATGGCCTTACCGAAGCTGTACTAGAAGTTTTTGTTAATATTAATGGACGTTCAGTTAGAAAATTAACAAACTAGATTTTAAAAAGGTGTTTAATTTGTGTATTAATCGTAATGGAGAACCGTTTGAAAATCGTTTATTTTAAATATTTCTTTACTTTAATTATGATGTATTGTACTATTTAATTTATATTCTAATTTTATTTGTTGTTTCTTAATTTGTAGTTTGTCATTCCCTGTTTATTAATTTCTAATAAATCATTTTCATTTAAAATTATAACTCCAACGTAATACACGTTTTTACCTTCGAAATTAAAATTTTAATAACTACCTTTAATTTTATTATTAAACGCGATGTGCATCCACTAATTATCTCCATAGCTTACTACTTGAGCAGTTCGAAAATTAAAAAAAAGAATGGTCATAATTTATTTATTTATAAAAATCTGTTTAGTTAGTGAAAAATAAAGTCTATCGAAGAACTTATGACACAGTTGATGAGCTAAAAGAAGGCACACAAGCTATTAACAGTATTGATAGACCCTTTGTTTAAAAGCAACAAACTCCATTCTAAAGGGTGAAATCTATTTATTGATTATAATGGAGGACTTTTTGACCATCTGTAAAAATAATTCTAAATTTTTTTTTGTTGCAGTCAATAGAAAAATTAAAAATTTTAATTAAAATTAATAATTGTGGTCAGTTAGAAAACGTAATTCTTTTTTGTAATAATGCCATATCCCGTAATAAAATGCAATAAAAAACACAAGCCCGTATTTAGAAATTTTGGTAAACACAAATTATCTTTTTGTAACAGTCAAATTGGTAAAAAATCGTACAAATGTCATGCATTGTTGGATTAAAAATTAAAATTACTTTCGAAATCTAAAATAAAAATTTAAGGGCTATATTTAAAAATTTGAAGTTGATGGTGGACCCGAGAAGACGAAACATGTAATCAAAATGCGAATAGTTATGCACCTCGTAGCTTTTAAAATTTAAAACAAAATGTTACTGTATTATTTTAAAAAAATTTTAAAATGTAGAAACTAGAAGCAAAAAATGAAAATTGAAATTTTATGTTTTTCGTTTACGTGTCAGAACGGCACAAGATATTATCAACTTTCTTTTGGATTCTTGTTACTCTCAGAAATAAGCAATTCTTTTCCCATTTAACCGAATCTCTCTCTGTAATGGTTTCCGAGATCCCGGATAACATACGAAAAACTCACCCTCTGTAAAATTATTTTCAAGTTTGTGTTTTTCAATATCTAAATTTGGTGGGTTTTTCTTCATACTGGTATAGTATTATAAAATCTTTCAAAATTTGTAATTACAAATTGTTTAAATAAATTAAGAACATTTAATTCTTTGAACGTATATATCCTGCAGCCTTAGGTAAATGTATTATTAAGTTTTGAATGTTTAAAATCGACTAGAACTGTATAAAATTATACCAGGGTACTAAAAATTATCTTGGTTAAGGGTGGTCACAAAATAAATAACGATGGTGTTAGCTTATTTCCTTTTAAAATTTTAGCTTTCTGACGACGTTCAGCTCCATTGGATTGTCATAATTAAGTTACGTAGATGAATGCTTTGATTTCAGTAAGTCCAAGGATAACTTTTACTAAGATAATTTTTAGCACCTCGTTGCTAAGTAAATGAAAAATATATATTTACCACATATCGAGATATTTTCAATTTATCAAACTTATCGGCTAATATAAAAGGGGTTTGCATTTGAATTGCCATTTTCAACGTCCTTAATTTAGGCCGAATTGAACAAACAAAGCACAACTACAAACGTAATTAACGATACAAAAGCCGGCAAGAGACTAAAATAATATCGTACAATAGCAGCGTTTTCCGCTTTCATCTCCTACTTTTATACTTCCCCAAACCCTTGACGGGAAAGCAGTTTTGGTTTGGCGAACAGAGCTTCCACTCTGATTTGCACAAAATTCATTTCTTTTTCCCGGTGTCTAGTTCATTGCCAACAAGAAGGGTTTTTATTATTTTATCTCGAGTTTACCTTCGCTTTCGTTCTACATCCAACAATCACCTAAAGAATTCCAAACAATACGTGATGAAGTTGCCGAGCCAAAAAATAAGTAGCATAGTTACCCTCATTTGTATCAAAATCAGTTTAACCTAGTTTGTAGCAAAGGGGTGATTGGCTTTAGATCCCATCTGACTTTCTAATGAAAATCGATAGACAAATAGTAAAAGCGCTGTTAACAAAGGAACACTTAATAAAATTACTATGTAACCTTCTTACAGGTTAAAAGGAAGAAATATGCAAATGAGCTTAAAGTGTAGCAATTTATTCTAGTGTAACGCAAGCTTAGTTGTAATAATTAAATACTAACAGGTTGCTTTAAATAATAATAATGTAAACATAGTGTGTGAACTAATCGTATAATGTGTATGATTTAATTCAATACGAATCCGCATGTCAAAAATATGAGGCGATTCAGATTTACTGGAGAACCTTGGAGAAAGTATATTGAACTTGCATTCTGCAGCAACCTTCGGCTTTACCTATAAATATATAGTTGCATTCATAAAAATGAGGCAGAAACTTTGTTTTTATATTAATTAAGACACTTATTAAGGATTTAATTACGAAGTAATACTTTTTGAAGCGAAGCACAATCTGTTTATTACTAATTAAACATAAGTATTATCTTAGCGCAGCACCTGATAATTATATAACACAAATTTGGAGTAGTTATTTACGTAACTAGTTCAAAAAGTGGTATTTTACTAGACGAGTAGGTAAATTCTAGTTCAAGCCAAACACTAACAGTCAGTAATTAAAATAACAAGATGGGCTTTAGTTGAGGTGCGTGAAGTAAGCGAAATAATGTCGGAAGGAATAATTTTAATTGGTATAATTGTTAGTGCTTCGTTAGTGCTTTTTAGTGCCCAAATGTGAAAGTCAGCGGATTATTCAACTAATAGTTGTAAGCAAAAGTTATTTCGCCAACTTCACGCCTGGCGGAAAAGTGTCGGCAGGAATAATTTTAGCCGGTGTAATGGCTAGTGCTTTTTAGTGCCCAAATATGAATGTGAGTGGACTACTCAAAAAATTGATATATGCAGTAAAGTTATTCCGCCAACTTCGTCTGATGGAAAAGTGTCGGCAGGAATAATTGTAGCCGATGTAATGGTTAGTGCTTTGTTAGTACTTTTTAGTGCTCAAATATGAATGCCAGCGAACCACTCAAAAAATAGTTATATGCAGTTAAAGTTATTTCGCCAACTTCACGCATAGCGGAAAAATGTCGGCAGGAATATTTGTAGCCGGTGTAATGGTTAGTGCTTCGTTAGTGCTTTTTAGTACCCAAATATTAATGTCAGCGGACTACTCGAAAAATACTTATATGCAGTTTTAGTTATTCTGCCAAAACCACGCCTAGCGGAAAAGTGTTATCAGGAATAATTTTAGCCGACATAATGGTTAGTACTTAATTAGTGCTTTTTAATGTCCAAATAAAAATGTCAGTGGTCTACTAAAAAAATACTTATATGCTGTTAAAGTTGTTCCGCCAACTTCACGCCTGGCGGAAAAGTGTCAGCAGCAATAATTGTAGCCGGTGTAATGGTTAGTATTTCGTTAGAGCTTTTTAGTGCCCAAATATATATTGCTGTGAAACCTCACCATTATTCGTGAACTAAGGTTTTCAAATCGAGATTTGTTGTGATTCTCGCCCTGTCTTGAATCTCTTCTAATGGTCGCCTTTTTACTCTTTCCGCCTCGGCTGCTCACCTAGTTAAAACTTTCATCCTCATTCATAAAAAAAAAAAACACATTCCTACCACAAACATCAACGTTAACTCTATTTACATCAATATTCATAATACATTAAAATTTCAAAATTAAATTTCAGCATAAATTTCAGTATCATAAAATTTCAAGTTTAAATTTGTCATCATTTTTAATTTTCATCCAGAATTAAAGTCCTTGTAGGATGCATACTAATTAATTTCACAATATTTGCAGACCTTAGTCTGAATAAAAGGGAGCATCTCCCACCCCTTTACGTTAATTAAACAGGTTAGTCTAATCGAGCTCAAAGACAGACCCAAATTTTCATCATAATCAAAACATAAACTGCTAAATACTCCTTTATACTTATACAAGAAAATTTCACCTTAAAATTAAAAATTTGTTGTTTATAGAAATTCACTACTGTCCATTTTTTATCAAACAAATTATAAAGATATCCAACACACACCAAAACATCAAAATTCGAACAAAATAGTATAATTTACCTGAAGGTTACTGCACTCGTGGCTTCAATGCACATCGGACTTGCTAATTCCACCATTCCAGCTGGTTTATGTTTACGGCTTCAGATTCTGAACGCTTTTAAAATTTTTGGACACCACCATTCGTCTAAATTGGTTCAGGACTTCTCAGGAACTCATCTATGTATATCCCCGAAAATTAGGAAAGCAATTCATAATTCGTTCACGCTATACAAAGCTGCATACTTAAATGTATTTATTTATCGCTACCTATCTATCTTTTCTAAGTGCACTAATGCATAATAACTTGTATCGTAGCACGTAAAGAGCAAACTATTTTAAAGTATTCAATAATCAAAAAATATAAGAGCAAACTGTTTAAAGTATTGAATAAAAATCGAAAATCTAAGAGAGCCAAACTGTTTAAAGTCCGGGTTTATATAACAGCCTTGCTTGCACGTCGGATTTGTCCCTCAACGGACAATTTTCAGAATTTCGCATTCTCTGTTCCCTTCTCGACAGTCCGGCACAACGATTCTACTAAATTTTTGCACTCGTGCCAGTTAAATCTAAGAAATTTTCACACGGCTCGCAAACACGTCCGAGAACAACTAATTAATTTTGTATAGAAATTGTTGTGTTTTCACCTCTCATATCTGCAACTTATTTCAACCAATCGTTTCCTCGTGACGTTGCTCAAATCACGCCTTTTATTATCTGTGTCTCTGCCTTGCGCATTTTATCTGTCTTTTTCTAACTTGGTCCTAGTGGTGCAAATCGATACTCTTTACTATCGGTTATTTCAGTCCACGTGGATTTATATGTTAATATAGGTTACGGTTTATCCGACCGTTTGCAATATACGCAGAATCTGCATGTTTATCAGTTCGAATTTATTAGAATTTGACATTTAAAAATACGCAGGTGTTCAAGCGTAATACTTTAAATAACACTTCTACGATTTGGATATTATTGGGTTTTTAAAAGCTTTTATGCATATTATATATTACTAATGGTTCAATTAACTCCAATTAAAATAATAATGAATGGCATTGACTTCTACCCTTTAATTTTTAGCGAATCCTAATTAAATATTAATTATTATTTGTACATTTTGTTTAATACTCGTTACTTAAAAATTGAATTAATTAATATAAATTTTGCACGTAATTTCTATTTGTTTCTTTATACTTAGAATAATTAAATTACATACAAGTTGAGCATTTTAATACTGCTTCTTTTTATAGAAAGCGTCTAGTGAATAATTTAAATCCCTTATTTTTAATGAAACGAATACATTTTTATGCTCCACGGTTTTAATAACGCGTATTATCTAATAAACTTTTATACAAACCCTACATTCTAATTGAATGATTTAAATCTTTACACTAGGCATTTAATTACGCGTACTTTTTCCCAAAGCTTCCTTATACACGGTGATTAAAATTATTTGATGTAATTAATTAATTTTCTACCCTGGTCTAAATTTGAGTAATATATATATATATATATATATATATATATATATATATAATCAATTAAGATTAGATTTTGGGTTTTACTTCGTCCAAATGTCATAATTTTTTTTTTTTTTTTTTTTTTTTCAAAATGCCAAAGTCATTTATTAATAACTGACGTTTCGGAAAATATGTTTCCTTACACTTAGTTCTATAATTAAATGGTTAATATCTTTGGAGAATTTCTTAAAAACTATACTTACATTTATTAAACTGTTGGTTTTTATGAAATTTTGTGTTGAATGTAATTTGTATTGGTTTTGTTTTGTTTTACTAACTACGTTTTTAATACTAGAAATTACACAAGTGCTAATTAACAATAAAAAAATTAAATTTTAAAAATTAAAGATGTTGTTACTTATAAATGAAAAGTATTAAACACCATTTAAATTGATTAAAGCAGTCTAAGAAGATACACACACACACACACACACACACACACACACAAACGCATGCATGCATACACACACACCCACATTATAATTTATTTTACATATTATATAAATAACACACACACTCACACACACACACACACACCACACACACACACGCTCACATACAAACACATTAGAACGTAATATAGAACTGTATATAAATGATAATATTTTTATTAATTATAATGTTTCAGTAGATTATCATAATTTTATATAATTTATAAGTAACAACATCTTTAATTTTTAAAATTTAATTTTTTTATTGTTAATTAGCACTTGTGTAATTTCTAGTATTAAAAACGTAGTTAGTAAAACAAAACAAAACCAATACAAATTACATTCAACACAAAATTTCATAAAACCAACAGTTTAATAAATGTAAGTATAGTTTTAAGAAATTCTCCAAAGATGTTAACCATTTAATTATAGAACTAAGTGTAAGGAAACATATTTTCCGAAACGTCAGTTATTAATAAATGACTTTGGCATTTTGAAAAAATTTATGACATTTGGACGAAGTAAAACCCAAAATCTAATCTTAATTGAATATTAATAACGTCCAGAAACAAAGAATTTATTATATATATATATATATATATATATATATATGAAGTAAGATGTATCTGTAAACAACTCTTATGAAAATAATAAAAGCCATTGACAAATACAAATCGGGCTCGTAGTTATATAGCCATTAACAAAACATTAGCTTTATTACTTCATGGGGAGGAAACATCCACTGACCATGGTTTCGGCTTGTTAGCCTCGTCAGAGTGGAATAGTTCCCAAGAACCCTATGAAGTAATCGAAGCTATTATAATGATATAATTTCGAAACAATCACTGTACTATGGCAAAAGTAAATAAAACCGCCATCAGGTGATAAAACACCAACACTACTAAAGTGTGGAAGTACAGAATTGAACCGAAACTACATAATAAATTTTATAAATGACTATAAAAGTACGTCTGCCTTTGAGATTTGCGGAATGTTACTGCAAAATTTATTTGCATACGTAACAAACCTTCTCGTGGCGACACCGGGTTCATGCCCCAAGGGCAATTCAAATAAACAAAGACAAGTTATTTGCAGTCCGCAATAAGAAAATTGTATATGAAGTAAGATGTATCTGTAAACAACTCTTATGAAAATAATAAAAGCCATTGACAAATACAAATCGGGCTGGTAGTTATATAGCCATTAACAAAACATTAGCTTTATTACTTCATAGGGAGGAAACATCCACTGACCATGGTTTCGGCTTGTTAGCCTCGTCAGAGTGGAATAGTTCCCAAGAACCCTATGAAGTAATCGAAGCTATTATAATGATATAATTTCGAAACAATCACTGTACTATGGCAAAAGTAAATAAAACCGCCATCAGGTGATAAAACACCAACACTACTAAAGTGTGGAAGTACAGAATTGAACCGAAACTACATAATAAATTTTATAAATGACTATAAAAGTACGTCTGCCTTTGAGATTTGCGGAATGTTACTGCAAAATTTATTTGCATACGTAACAAACCTTCTCGTGGCGACACCCGGGTTCATGCCCCAAGGGCAATTCAAATAAACAAAGACAAGTTATTTGCAGTCCGCAATAAGAAAATTGAATATGAAGTAAGATGTATCTGTAAACAATTCTTATGAAAATAATAAAAGCCATTGACAAATACAAATCGGGCTGGGAACTATTCCACTCTGACGAGGCTAACAAGCCGAAACCATGGTCAGTGGATGTTTCCTCCCCTATGAAGTAATAAAGCTAATGTTTTGTTAATGGCTATATAACTACCAGCCCGATTTGTATTTGTCAATGGCTTTTATTATTTTCATAAGAGTTGTTTACAGATACATCTTACTTCATATACAATTTTCTTATTGCGGACTACAAATAACTTGTCTCTTTTATATATATATATATATATATATATATATATCAGCGGACTACTCAAAAAATGCTTATATGCAGTTATAGTTATTTCGCCAACACACCACGCCTAGCTAAAAACCATCGGCAGGAATAATTTTAGCCGACGTAATGGTTAGTGCTTCGTTAGTGCTTTTTAATGCCCAAACATGAATGTTAGCGGACTACTCAAGCAGTTAAACTTATTCCGCCAACTTTACGCCTGGCGGAAAAGTGTCGGCAAGAATAATGGTAACCGGTGTAACGGTTAGTGCTATATTAGTACAGTTTTCTGCAAAAATATGGATGCCAGCGGACTATTTAAATGGAAGTTATACGCAGTAATATTTGAATCTAATGAAAACTAAATAGATATATAAACGACTAAAGTAGCATTCAAGATGATATTGTAATTTTTATTCGCTCTATAATATAATCAGTATGAATTCAAATAAAAATTTCTGTCATAAAGAATTCTATTAGTTAAACTTTAGGCAAGTACAAGATAAATATAATACATTAAAATTTTAAAATTTATATATATATAATGCTGTGATAGTAGGGTAGTTTAGGGGTAGGTTAATTCATAGGGGTCGTAGAATAAATATAAACAACTTCAACTTTAAGAAAAGCAAATAATTCCAGAAATTATAAGAGTAAATCGGTCACTCTACATAATGTTAATTAAGAGGACACTGTATATAGAATATGCGGAATTAAATGCATGAGAACATAAATATGTCTAAGTGTAGTTTACAAGTAAAGATAAGATTTTAAAACGCAATAAGTTGCATCAAAATTAAATACCGGGAAGCATAGATAAATTGGCATTTCAAATATTTAACAATTGCGTCGAAAATATCAACGTACACGTATTGTAAATAATTCATTATTAGAAAATCGTTACGTGACTGGAAGAGAACACATTTGTTCAGAAAACCAATATTTTGTAGAAACAAATAAACACCGGGCGGTTCAATTATACGATAAAATTAACAAACATCCAAATACGTGAGCTAATGAAAGTCAAAAGTTGGAAATTCTCAAATAATATTACAATTTGCGGGATGCAGACGTGACGAACAGAGCATGTATCAAAGATTTAAACTAAGTAATTTGTAAAAATTTCGAATTATGCCAGATGATGCAAAAGTATCAGCCTAGAATGTAAACAAGCCATTGAAAATAATTGGAGGAAGGGCTTATATATACGATAATAACGTAACGGCGTTTTAGTCAATATTCCAACTGAGCAACGACTATGTTCAAAGGTGTTAAAAACTTACGTAACTAGTGAAGTATAAATCAAAACAAATCAGAGTTAAAAGTGCGAGAATTTGTACAACGAAAAATAAGACGATCTATAGATAGACGGCTTTAATTTGGGCTGTAATTTGGGACATATTTGATTGAGATGACTTTAATTTGGGATATTTAATCGAGACGACTTTAATTTGGGACTTCTAACTTTAAACATACTCTAATTTTGGAAATAATTTAAAAATGAACGTATTCTAATTTGGACATATTCCGATTTGGTACGATTTTAATTGGAAGTAATTTATGAGAGGCGATTCTTATACAAGGTCGGCATATCAATAAGCAAAGCGGACACAGAAAGGGGATGCAGATCATAGACTAGGATGGAACTACAAAACCCATTCCAGGTTAGCAATCTTAACACACCTTATTATTGAAAACTGTTTTGATTTATTATTTGCCATACCTTGTACATTGTGTATTTATAAAACGGAATAGGTATCTTCGAACGTTCGAAGTTCCCTGAATATAATTAAAAGATATTTTTGCTGGCTTTCAGAAAAAGCATAAATCTGGTATATGTAGATATTTTGTACAAAAAGGAAAATTTTGAGAGTTGTAAATATTATCAATTATTATATTGTGTGTTCTAGAATTGCCTTATTTGATTCAATAAGATTTATTCAGTAAGATAGTCGGGGTGAAAATCTTAAAATTAATATTTCATATAATAAAAGGAATAGCACAGCAATTTTATGACACCCACCGTAGGAGCTCGATAATCCTAAAATAAGGAATTTCATAGCAATTTTATGGCATGCCCAATCGTGGGGTGAATTTCACAGCAATATATATATATATATATATATATATATAAATTCAGGTTAATTTCGACTAGAAAACTTGATATTGTATAGTAAATATCGGGTCGTTGTCAATCTGGGCAATTAGATAATTCTTTTAATCAGTTCAAGCTTTCGAAAAATTTTATTTTCTTCTTCAGGAAGACTATAATTGAAGGATTACAACAATGTTAATACGTTAATGCTACTTACGATTATATGAATCTATCTAGTAAATGGTTGGAGCATGATAATAGTTAGGATACGACGACAAACTTGGTGAGTACATTCAAAACACATAATACAGTTAACATAATAATTAATTAATTAAGGTGGTTTGTTTCTAAAAAACATTAACGGACAATTTAAAAATTATAAGTTACATAGGAACCAGTCAAGTTATAAAATACTACTAACATATAAGCTTTGCAGTGAATAACTATAGATAAAAGTTTGTATTACACTAAAACAAGTATAGATTAAGGCCAACAAGGACAACATAAAAGAAGGATCACTGGATAACTAGATGTACGATACGTAGTGTTTTTTTTTAAAACTGATATCAGATAGAAATATATATTATTTAAGTTATGAGTGTCAGTTTTTTTATTGATAGGATTGTCTTGTAAAGATATCGCGACCATTTCGAGGAAAATGCATTTTTTGTAATGACTTTCTCTAAAGACAATTTTAGCGTTGTCGTAATCGATCGTGTGTTGGGTCTCAATAGCATGAGAAACTAATGCGCAGATTTTGGTGTTCCTATTAGAGTCACTTTTGTGGGAAGTTATCCTAGCTGAGAGCCACCTGGATGTGTGGCCTACATATTGGCCTTGGCAATTTTTACACGATATACAGTAGACGACACCCGACTGCTGCAGTAGGGGGTACGGTTTTTTAATTTACTAAAAAGCGCATTGTTTAGAGTTAAAACAGGTTTCTTTGTTAGGGTTATTCCTTGAATGTCCTTTAGAATATGGCACAATTTAGCTGTAAGATTTTCCACATACGGGAGAGGAATGAAGGTCTTGGGATTTGTGTTAGCGGTGGAAATCGAGTTGTGTCCAAGGGTGGGCTGATTGATGAGGGAAGGGGTATTAAAAAGTAACTTGTTCAATAACGAGATAGGGTAAGAATTACGAAGTAGTAGGTTTCTTAGAATAAGAAAGTTTTTGTGTTTCAGAGTTCGATGTGAGATGAGTTCTACTCTTCTCTTCAAGCCCAAAACAAGGTTTTAGACTTCTGTATCCCTCAACTATCTTTTGACCCACCGTTTCTTAAAAAATACGTCGACGACCTAATTTGTTGTGTTCCGTCAGGGTGTATAGACCAAGTGCTTTTGATTTTTAATAACTACAATCCCAATGTTCAGTTTACCATTGAAAAAGAAGTGAACGGTACTATTCCTTTTTTAGACATGCTTGTCATCCGTAATAACGATAATCTGATTACCGATTGGTATAGGAAACCTTGCTCTTCAGGTAGATACCTTAATTTTTACTCCTTCCATCCGATTACTATGAAAATCAACCTTGTTTTGGGCTTGAAGAGAAGAGTAGAACTCATCTCACATCGAACTCTGAAACACAAAAACTTTCTTATTCTAAGAGACCTACTTCTTCGTAATTCTTACCCTATCTCGTTATTGAACAAGTTACTTTTTAATACCCCTTCCCTCATCAATCAGCCCACCCTTGGACACAACTCGATTTCCACCGCTAACACAAATCCCAAGACCTTCATTCCTCTCCCGTATGTGGAAAATCTTACAGCTAAATTGTGCCATATTCTAAAGGACATTCAAGGAATAACCCTAACAAAGAAACCTGTTTTAACTCTAAACAAGGCGCTTTTTAGTAAATTAAAAAACCGTACCCCCCTACTGCAACAGTCGGGTGTCGTCTACTGTATATCGTGTAAAAATTGCCAGGGCCAATATGTAGGCCACACATCCAGGTGGCTCTCAGCTAGGATAACTTCCCACAAAAGTGACTCCAATAGGAACACCAAAACCTGCGCATTAGTTTCTCATGCTATTGAGACCCAACACACGATCGATTACGACAACGCTAAAATTGTCTTTAGGAAAGTCATTACAAAAACGCATTTTCCTCGAAATGGTCGCGATATCTTTACAAGACAATCCTATCAATAAAAAAACTGACACTCAAAACTTAAATAATATATATTCCTATCTGATCTCAATTATAAAAAACACTACGTATCGTACATCTAGTTAACCAGTAAGCCTCCTTTTATGTTGTCCTTGTTGACCGTAATCTATACTTGTTTTAGTGTAATACAAACTTTTATCTATAGTTATCCACTGCAAAGTTTATATGTTAGTAGTATTTTATAACTTGACTAGTTCCTATGTAACTTATAATTTTAAATTGTCCGTTAATGTTTTTAGAAATTAACCACCTTAGTTAATTAATTATTATGTTAACTGTATTATGTGTTTTGAATGTACTCACTAAGTTTGTCGTCGTATCCTAACTATTATCATGCTCCAACCATTTACTAGATAGATTCATATAATCGTAAGTAGCATTAACGTATTAACATTTTTGTAATCCTCCAATTATAGTCTTCCTGAAGAAGAAAATAAAATTTTTCAAAAGCTAGAACTGATTAAAAGAATTATCTGATTGCCCAGATTGACTACGACCTGATATTTACTATACAATATATATATATATATATATATATATATATATATATATATATATATATTGCTATGATACTGCTGCACGCCGATGTAATTAACTTTCAGTTTCCTGCTGCCCGCCGCCACTCTGTGTCTCTAAACAACCTAAATTTTAAATATGCCTTGACTAGCGCAGTCTAACCCACACAGAGTGCACAACGTTACGATAACAAAGAATTTACCCCCTTTTTATCTAATACTTTCCTACTTGAATGAGACAAACGAAATTGACCAAGATTTGTATCATGACAAAGAAAAACTATATAAACTTTACAGCTTAGCATGATTCACTATTCGACAAAATTAACCCCTAAATCAAATAATAATAATATCAATTTGTTTATTCCTCAAAATTATAGCACCTTTTAGTTAGTTTAAAGCCAGCAAAAATGACACTGTACACTATTGGAAACACCCTTGAACGTTCAATGACCTTTTCCTTTTACGTAAATTTTCACGTATAAAAAGATATTTGATGACTCTTTACATAAATATTCTGGTGTAATAAAAAATAAATGTTTAATAAAAAAGAAAATAATACCTTATGCAATTTAGATAAAGTTCTAATCTGTAATTTTTCTTGCGGGTCTTTTTGTTTTCCCTATTCTTAGATCTACTACTGCGGGCTGTTGACCAGTACCCCTGTATTGCGTTTAGTTAAGTTCACTTGTTGATCTTATGGAACCACTTGTCCAAACCCCATTCAATGCTTGGAACAATCCTCCGTTTTGTGCTCCGATGCGTAGATGCAAACCAATATTTTTATGCAATTTTAGATCGATTTAAATTCGGATTTATACTTAGCTTTTTTTCTAGAGTTATACCTAGAGTTTTCCTAGAGTTTTCCCAGATTTCAGCTTATTACATAGAGTTCTAAATTATAAATATTAAAATTATGTTTAATTAATAAGCTTTCACTTACGTTTTACAGTTAAAGGCAAAACTTCTCTCGTATATTTTAATTTCAAAATTTTTCTGTCACCACTTTCACGAAATATAATTATTTAATTTTTTCATGTTTACTTTTACGTAAATTTTTAATTTGAACTGATGTGAAGCGTGCTCAGGTTGAAGAAAGACTGCTTGTTTATCAAATTTGAGTGATATACAAAGCAATGCCTTCATCTGATACTATTGGTTATCGGCGTCCTTCGTTCAAAGTTTACGGCATATATAGGATATTGTCAATACTCGGGGCTTTTTCAGGTATGAATTTGATAATAGCCCGTCGAAACAATACTGTCGGTCACGTAGTATTCAAGTTCTATATAGTGCATTTCTATAACTCGTGTATTTTCACCCGTCTGTTTTGTTTTGTTGTAGGAAATTTTAACTAGACTTATCACGTAGACAAACTTTTGGCTTTATTTTTGCCAAGATAATGTTTCAAACTCCAAATATTGAACTAGGCCCTGATGATATACTAGTCAGTTTTGACGTAACATCCCTATTCAATAACGTACTTGTCATAGACACTGTCTCCATTATTAAACAACTCCTACCTCAAGAAAACAAATTTGAGTACCCGACCACACTCATTGAAAAATGCTTAACTTCAACCTATTTTGTCTTCGACGGACAATTTTACAAACAAACTTCTAGTACACCCATGGGCTTACCTCTATCCCCTATTGTGGCCAATATATTCATGGAGTCTTTGGAATCGATGGCTCTAAAATCCGCAGACCTTAAACCAAAAACTTGGCTCCGTTATGTAGATGACACTTTTGTAATCTGGCCCCATGGACACCAAACGCTCAATAATTTTTTAGATCACATAAACATGTTACATTTCGAAAATCGGCTATGTATCATATTTAGTTTAAGTATAAATTTGTAAGTGAATTCACGCCATTATTTTTAAAATAGACTTGTTCATTTCCGTCATTTCGGACAGTTGCGTTTGCGCAAAAGGAATACGTAGACGCAGAGTGATGGCGCAAGTGAGCGGTGTGTGACACGACATTATTTGCCAACGAGACGTCGAACGGTGACGTTTGCCTGTGTCGTTCTTTTGTCTTTTTTCTTTTACAATGTAGGTTTTTTTACTTATCGTTCCTTACCTGGTTGTTCCTCCGTCCTGCCTACGAACAAAGAAAAGGGAAGACGTTAAATTTGGTTTCAACGATGGCATAACGCAACCCACACCACAACGAGATACCCGGATATTAGCATGGCCCCTGCGTAAGGATGACCCGCAAAATAGTTCCACATTTTTAAGTAAGTACTTTTTATCTTTTTAAGGTGCAACTTGTATCATTATAAACGTATTTGGCACGTGATACAATTTGACACGCAATTATGTCGTAATATCTTTGTTGTGCAATAACGTGAACGTGGATAGTACTAGTGTTGTCAACTGTGGTAGTGGCTCTGAACACGCGACGCCGGGGGTTGTAACAAACAATCAACATAAAGATACTAAGTTCACTATAGAAATTAAAAAGAACGGAACTCTGCCATTCCTTGACGTTCTAGTGGAGCGTCAACCCAACGGACGACTAGGTTATTCCGTATACAGAAAACCAACACATACAGACAGATACTTACATGCGTCGTCACATCATCATCCGTCACAAAAATCATCGGTAATCAGTTCTCTAGTACACCGTGCAATTAAGATTTCACAACCAGAACAATTATCTAATGAACTGACCCATCTAAAAACCAGTCTTATAAAAAACTGCTATCGCAACTCAGATATTGGCATCCAACACGAACCCCAAACCACGCTGTAATTCAGACACACGCTCTTAAGCAATCCTTCCATATATACATACACAGAGTAACAGACAGAATTGGCAAAATTCTACGTAACCACAACATCAAAACAATCTATAAGCCTGCATATAAAATTTCACAAATATTACCAACTCCAAAAGATCCTGAAAACAGTCAGCCCCAGGCGTATATAGTATACCTTGCAGCCCCAGGCGTATATAGTATACCTTGCAGCTGTGGTTTAGTGTGCATAGGAGAAACAGGACGGTCAGTGCATACTAGACTAAACGAGCGTAAGCAATGTTTAAGAACAATCGCTCAGCAATGGCCAAACACCAACCTGAAAGAGGTCATACCACTAACTTTGACAAAACAAAATTAATTGCCAGAATTCCATTTTTCTACAATAGAAAAATCAGTAAATCCATATAAATCATTAAAAATTCTAACAATTTAAACAAAGAGGATGGCTACCACCTTTCTCCCATTTGAAAAAAGAGCCTATGTTCACAAAAACAGAACCGTAACGTTCACTGATCCGTTACACACTCCTCTCTATTCATGATCACTCAAGCATCAAGTTCTCGTCCTATATAGTCCACCACTTTTGCTACTTTCACCAGTTACTTTACCACAAGACCCCTTTTGGCTTAAATGGATTGATGAGTCTGCTAGTTCAGAAGTAACTCTTCATACTTTTACACTTGTCTAATTATTATTCCATCATTCTCATTTGTATTAATATTTTATATTTGTTTTTCATTTTTTTTCCTGATGAAATCGCTTACAAAAGTGGGCGAAACCTTGACATTAGTTTATAAGATGACACGGTCCCAACCCGGAACCATAAATATTTATAATGACTCCGGCCGTGAAAGCCTCCGACAATACATACATACTTATTATATCAGTGTTAGTACGAAGGCACTTTCAAAAGTATTCAATCTGATGTACAAGTGGCGGTTGTTATATGGAAAAAATGATTATGGTAGAAAGTGTGAACTTTATATAGTTTGAAGTTTGACGAGGCTACGTTGTTTAGTATTTGTTAACAGCCATTAAAAGTGAATGCTCTCAGTTTATATGTAAACATAGAAAAAATTGGTAATCTTTATATGACACAATACTTTCTATGAAAGGTCTCGGTCTAACCAATATCAAAGCGGAGTTACATTTCACTTTAGTCATTTACAACAGTAAAATATTGAGTAGCAGAGTTTAAACGAGCGTGTACGAGCTGTCAAGACGAATATCGCAGTGGTCTGCCAAATGATGGGATCGCATCAGAAATCAACAAAATGATATTCTATGACCACCGATTGAAAGTGCGCAGAATAGCAGACATGGCAGGCATTTCAAAAAGTGTTCTACATCGCATATTGACTGAAAAGATCGATATGAAAAAGCTGGCGATTACTCACAAGGCAACAAAAACAATGTCATGAGGATGTTTCAATCGAATGTTTGGTGAAGTTTCACAGCAATAAAGACGAGTTTTTGCGTGGATCGATAATTAATTGTTTATCATTTCACACCTGTAATGAAGTCGAAACTATCCACTGAAAGGCGAGAAAATCGGCCCCTAAGAAGACGAAGACAATTTCATCTGCGGACAAGGTTATGGCGTCAGTTGGGATTCGCGTGCAACAATTTTCATCTTCAAAAACAATAAACGGTGAGCATTATGCGAACTTATTGCCGCGTTTGTGTGATGAAATAAAAAAAAGAAAATGAAGTTTTTGTTTTATCAAGACAATGTTTGTTATCGCGATGGTCAAAATCGGTGCGATTGCTTTCTTGTGCACCTAATCAGTCAGATTTAGCTTCCTTAGATTATTTTCTGTTTTCAAATTTGGAACAATGGCTCAGTGTAATATATTTGACAACAATAAAGAGGTGAGTGTGCGGTAAAGACTATTTTGAGGAACTCGACGATTTTCGCTATAAACAGGATATCGAAGCTGTTGAACATTGCCGGGAAAAGTGTCCCAGCTAAAGGGAGCTATGTAGAGAAATAAAGGTATATTTTTCTCAAAATTGTTGTGTTATCATTGTTAGGCAGGGAATTTCTGAAATTGCATTCGTAAATCAGTATTAATGCAAATCACAGAAAATTCTCAAAACCTATCAGCTGCACATTGTTAATCTACTCAGGTCTATTAAGCTGTCTGAGCCAAATTATCAGAACACATCAAAATATATATAGGAATTATTTGCTAATTATTTGCTTTTTTTTGTTGATAAAACCAATTATTTTGCTATATCAGTAAAAAAGTTAGAAGTGGTTAGATAGCTTAATATTAAGCTATCTGGCCACCAAAAAAAATATCTACACAAAATAAAATAAAATAATTAACAATAAATAAATTATTTGCTATTTTTTTGCTACCATTTGCAAAAGAAAAAAAAATCAAATTTTCAAATAATAAAATAACTATTAATATCTACAAGAGTAAAGTACATTGAAGAAATTAATTGCTGGCATGACCAAAGAACACCTACGTTTAATGAATTATTTACTCTTAAAATATGCAACTCCCAAATTATCAGAAAACATCAAAATATATATAGGAATTATTTGCTAATTATTTGCTTTTTTTTGTTAATAAAACCAATTTTTTTGCTATATCTGTAAAAAAGTTACAAGTGGCTAGATAACTTAATATTAAGCTATCTAGCCAACTAAAAAAAATACCCACGCAAAATAAAATAAAGAAATTAACTATACATAAATTATTAGCTATTTTTTTGCTACCATTTGCAAAAGAAAAAATCAAATTTTCAAATAATAAAATAAATATCAATATCTACAAAAGTAAAGTACATTAAAGAAATTAACTGCTGGGATGACTAAAGAATACCTACGTTTTATGAATTATTTTTTCTTAAAATATACAACTCCCAAATTATCAGAAAACATCAAAACATATATAGGAATTATTTGCTAATTATTTGCTTTTTTTACTGATGAAACCAATTTTTTTGCTATATCTGTAAAAAGTTACAAGTGGCTAGATAGCCTAATATTAAGGTATCTAGCCAACTAAAAAAATATCTACACAAAATAAAACAAAAAATTAACATTAATAAATTATTTGCTATTTTTTTGCTACCATTTGCAAAAGAACAAAAATTAAATTTTCAAATAATAAAATAAATATCAATATCTACAAGAGTAAAGTACATTAAAAAAAGTAATTGCAGGCATGACTAAAGAATACCTACGTTTTATGAATTATTTACTCATAAAATATGCAACTCCCAAATTATCAGAAAATATCAAAATATATAAAAGGAATTATTTGCTAATTATTTGCTTTTTTGCTGATAAAACCAATTTTTTTTTCTATATCTGTAAAAAAGTTACAAGTGGCTAGATAGCTTAATATTAAGCTATCCTAGCCAACTAAAAAAAATGCCTACACAAAATAAAACAAGTTGAAAATGCAAGGCATTGTCGCAACGAACTTCCAAATGTAGACTTACTTTAAAACAATTTAAAGAAATTAAAATTATTATGTTGTAATAATTATAAGTATTCAGATAAAAAAAAAAAATTAATTCCCCGGGGGGGTCGGGTATCCGTGGTCAGATTTTGTGGGGGGTACCATATTTCGACTCAGCTATGTTAGGGGAGTCCAAATATGTATCGCACATTAATTTTGGACCTATTTGAAATTTTAATTTTCCCGACGGAATATCGCGGGGGCACGGCGTCCCCGTGGCCCGATTTCAACTGACATCAAAACTTAAGCTCAGGACACCGAGCTGAATCGATTGATGTATCACACATTGATGTCCGACCATTAGAAAGGCCTCGGACAGACAGACGGACAGACAGACAGACGACAAATCGATTTCATAAACGAAGTTCGTTGATAATAAAATTTACAATATATAAATTATTTGCTATTTTTTTGCTACCACATCCAAACGAAAAAAATTAATTTTCTCAAATTATGGAATAAATATCAACATGTTCTACACCATCTAATAGTAAAATATATTAAAGGAATTAATTGCTAGCATGACTAGAATTTCTACGTTCTATATATTATTTTGCCCTTAAAATATACAACTCCTGAATATTTTGCTCGCGAAATTAATATAAAAAAACGACAAAAGGCCATCCAGCCACTTCAAATCTACAAGAATGAAATACATTAAAGAAATTAATTGCTGGCATAGCTATAGCTTTTACATTGTTTATAAATTATTTGCTCTTTAGATATGCAGCTACCAAATTTTTTGCTTGTCAAATTAGATGTTTAAACGATAATAATAATATAAGTTGGTCTGAGACTACAATAGTAAAGTGATTTTAAAAAATTAATTGCCTCTATCATAACTTCATAATCATGTAGCTTGATTTATTTGCTCTTAAGATATGTAAATCCTGAATTTTGTGCTCACGGAATGATTATAAAAAACTATAAAAGGCCATTATTATCGTTTGAACATTTAATTTCGCGAGCGAAATTTCGGGAGTTGCACATCTAAAGCGCAAATAATTCATAAAACATATGAATGATTTAGTTATGCCAACAATTAATTTCTTTAATGCACTTTATTCTCGTAAATTCGAAGCGATATTTTGTCGTTTTTTATATTAATTTCGCGAGCAAAAAATTCGGAAGTTGCATATTTTAAGAGTAAATAATTCATAAAGCGTAGGTATTCTTTAGTCATGCCTGCAATTTATTTCTTTAATGTACTTTACTCTTGTAGATATTGATATTTATTTTATTATTTGAAAAATTGTTTTTTTTTCTTTTGCAAATGGTAACAAAAAAATAGCAAATAATTTATATATTGTTAATTTTTTTATTTTATTTTCTGCGGGTATTTTTTTTAGTTGGCTAGATAGCTTAATATTAGGCTATATAGCCACTTGTAACTTTTTTACAGATATAGCAAAAAAATTGGTTTTATCAGCAAAAAAAAGCAAATAATTAGCAAACAATTCCTATATATATATTTTGATGTGTTCTGATAATTTGGCTCAGACAGCTTAATAGACCTAATCTACTCGTGTTAGGAATTTTAATGATTTTCCTTGCTAACACGGTTCAAGTAGATTCTTACGCCAGCTATATGCGTACATACAAAATAAATTTTCTAAATAAATATTAATTTTACCTTGAATATTAATATACCAACAGTGTTACAAATTGTTGCGGGTTACAAAATAAATGGCGGAGGCCACATGCGGCCCATTGGCCGCCAGCTTAACATCTCCGACCTAATAAAAAAATAACGAAAAAATAGGATTTAAAAGCCCAAATGTTGATATATTATTTACTTTAATATGCAGTTCTTGAATTACTATCTTTCAATTTATGCATTACAAGACACTATTGAATACTAATAACGCTTCTACAATGGAAACTAAATGCATCAATCATGATTGGTATGCAATTCAGCCTTTAAATAGCAAATAATTAAATAAATTAAAATAAATATTAGCTTTGTATTGCTAATTATATTCTTGTTCTGTAGATAAATAAAATCGTATAATTAACATAGTTCAGTTTTTGTTCGGATTAGTTGAGATAATTGACAGTACACCTAGATTGTTACTTCACTAAGAAAATGGCATTCTTTATGTTCACTTATTAAAAAATTTAAAAGAGGTTTCATGCATATCCTCATAAGTTGTTAAATTGTATGGAGGGGATGGAACAATTTATTATAAGCGTTTGCATGTCATAACTTTTACCCATTTGAACATATTTTATAATAAAAAATTTTGATTCAGCCATGCATATATAAAAATCTTGATAAGCATCTTTGATTATAAAATCGTAGGTAGGTCAATTCTTCTGACCAATATCTAACAAAAAGAATTCATCAACCTTCACGTACTGACGTATTGATTTTAGAATATATAAGACGAGTTTTCGTTCTTTATATTTTGTAAAAATATTTTGATATTTTGAACAAGACACTATCACAGTTAATCTAATTTGTGAACATAAAAGAATTTTAAATCGTTTTAATCATATTTGTCGGTTATATAAAAAAAGACTTGTAAGCTGAACCTGGTAATTTTTATTTTAATTTATTTTTCAAATAATAGAATTGCAGAGGAGAAAATGGCACTAACTAGGTTGTAATAAATTTATCACTCAAGCACTCTAAAGTATTCAAAAGCAAAAGATTATGAAGAAGCGGGATAGTTTATGGTTCATGAAAGAGGTCGTCCCTCTTGTTACCAAGCGACAACCCTCACACAAAATTAAATTTGTTTTGTTTTGCGAATGCGGTACAAAACTTAGTTTCTATGGTTCTGTTTCCTGCACGGGTAAATCTGGCTCAAACTTTACTCTATTTTCCTCGATCACGATCGCCACGCCTCTCTGTGTAAGTCGAAAGGATATATAAGCAGCTCCAAATCGATCAGGAAGTCAGTTCTTGTGGATAATATCCTAGGACCAGTTTTACTGACACGCTTACGATTGATATCCAAGCGTCGTCTAGTACTACGCTATGTAGAAGCTACGCTACACAAACCAGTAATTGTTATCCTGATAAAACAACTTACTCCCTCATGACTCTATTTTATACATCGGTGATTAATATTCTATCAGCCTCAACTACTTATTTTTAGGAAATTATTTGCAAATGCAGGAAAGCTAAAGAACCATGGATTGATGAAAAGTGCAAAGAAGTTCAAACTATGGAAATAGAAAAGACAGGCGAAGCATACAAACTAATTAGAATAAATTTTAGGGGTATAAAACCGTACAGTATAGTATAGTATAGTATAGTGGTTAGATAGCCAGCATATATAGAAAATTTATATGTAGAACAGGAACTAACAGCGCTGGAACAGGAATCAGACACTGAAAAGGATGACTTGAGATATCTTATACTTAGCGATAAGTTTGAATCAGCATTAAAGTGTCTGGAAAATGGTATGGTACCGGGTATAGATAAGGTGCAAGCAGAAACTCTAAAAGCCGCTAGACAAGTAGTAACAAAAGGTCTCCTCCAACTTATAAGCAATGTGTATGCAGCAAACGAGATACCCAAATATTTCAAACGTAACATTGTAGTTAGAGAAGAGAAGGATACGTTATAAGGCGTTTGGGGAATAGTTGGGGATATATTACAAGCAGTGATAGGAAAAAAAGAGGTGGAGGTAGACCTACATTAGACTATTGCACGCAGATAGAGAAAGATGTAGGCTGTGGGAATTTCAGAGAAACGTGTAGGTTAGCTCAGAATAGGAAACAATGGAGGTACGCGTCTAACAAATTCTAGAACTGATGACCTAATGATGATGATGATATACGTAAATGTAGGTCATGAAGGCCTATTCGTTCAAAAAATCCTTAAAAGCTGCATAATAGTAAATCAAAATGAGTGTATTATACTATTTACTTACGGTTTGTTCAAAGGCAGTGCTAGTTGTGAATATCGACGTTGTTTTCACAGCAGAAGTTTGTCGGATTAAAATATGTTTTAAAGTCTTCAACAATGGAGATGGTACTGGAGTATTCGCCAGTGGTTTAAGAATCCTGTCTTATAGATGAACTAGTCCCGTGAAAGTTTAGCAATTCGTGACTTTGTAGGGAATCGAGCTAGTATAAGTGCATGCTGTATAACAACGTGTCTTGAGATTATTCAAAGTGCGGCTAAGAAGGCTCTTAGCAGTAGTTTTTAAAATAATTCCAAATACAACGAATTTAAAATTTTCATATTGGCAATCGCGTTCTGCGATTGAAAATTTGTCATTGGGTGAAATACAAATCGTACAGTTTGCAAAAAATTTATTCACTGTCGAAGCTCAGTTGCTAAGAAAGAAAGCAACTTTCAAAAAGTATGAATGTTAACGTGTGGTGTGGCACAAGGTCGTGTTACATTGAACAAGAAAAAGTAACTACTGTGTTCAAAGACAACAAAGATAGAAACAAGGAAAAGATTGCTTAGAACATATGTGTGGAACACAGCACTGTGCGGCTGTGAAACCTGGACAGTAGGGGAAGCGGGCAGGAAAAAGATAGAAGCCTTTAAAATGTGGTGCTACAGACGTATGATGAAAATATCATGGGCAGACAAAACTAAGAACAAAGAAGTCTAGAAATGGTAGGGGAAGAAAGAAATATGTGAAGAGCAGTAAAAAATAGGATAGATAAGATGAGAGGCCACGTACTAAGGCATGACGGAATAGTGCGGAGTATATTAGAAGCAGAGATAGGAAAACAAGAGGTAGAGGTAGACCTAGGTTAGACTATTGTACACAGATAGTTAAAGATGTAGGATGTAGGAATTTCAGGGAAATGTGTAGACTAGTTCAGAATGGAGGTACGCGTCCAATCAGTTCCAAGAGGAAAAGCCTAATGACGAAAAAAATAATTATTCTTAAACCTGATAATTATTATGAGTAACTACAGGTATTTGTTTTGCAATATTCTCAACTAATGTTAATTGTGCGAAAGCATTTATTGGAGAACTATTAATTCGGCAAATGTCTAAGTTTGGTATCCACAAGCTGCTTAAACCCCTTCACATACTACTGAATCTCAGTAAAATAGGACATATAATTAGAAAACAATAGAAAGGGAACCGAGCTGCATCTATACTGTAGAAATTTCAGGGAATTGTGTAGGCCAGCCCAAAAAGTAGAGGTACCTGTCCAATCTGTTTCAAAACGATAAACCTTGTTCAAAACGATATATTGGAAAACTATTAATTCGGCAAATGTTTGAATGATGGGGGATCTTGGTAGCTGCAGGCTGCTTAACCCGTTTCACATACTACTAAAGATCGGGGAAATAGGGTATATATATATATATACAGGGTTATTACAAATGAAATAGACAGTTTGGATAGTCTTTAAAAAATCAGACTGGTGTATTTGGTATAGTAGGCGAGATAGGTTTATAGGGAATTTCTTAAAGTTTATGTTGGTACAACTGTTAGGTTGGTACTGCTGTTAAAACAATGACCAGTCTAGCAAAATGGCCGCTACTAAAGTGGAGAAAGCTTATTGTGTTCTTGAATTAGCCAAAACAAAGTCTGTTACTGTTGTGCAGCGTCATTTCAGAACAAAATACGGTAAAACACCACCAACAAGGCAATCAATCTATGACCGGTATAAACGTTTCGAAAATAGTGGATGTCTGTGTAAAAGAAAGAGTACTGGAAGACCTCCTGTTACAAAAGAACAAATCGATAGTGTTCGTGATGTTTGTTTGCGAAGTCCAAGACAATCGACTACATCAGCAAGTTTAGAATTGCAAATTCCTTAACCTACTGTGTGGAAAATTCTGCCAAAACGTTTGAAAATCAAACCGTATAAATTGCAGTTAATACAAAGTTTAAATGCCGGTGATAAAGTCGTACGTAACAATTTTTGTCTGGAGATGCAACAATGTCTCGAAAATGATGACACATTCTTTAATCGCCTAATTTTCAGTGACCAATGTACCTTTTACATAAGTTAAGTTAATAGACATAATGTAAGGATATGGGGCACAGAAAACCCAAGAGCGACTTTACAACATATACGCGATTCCCCTAGAGTTAACGTGTTTTGCGCTTTATCTCGTGAAAAGGTTTACGGGCCGTTCTTCTTTCACGAAGTGTCAATAACCGGAGTAATTTATCTGGACATGTTACACGAATGGTTAATGCCTCAACTACAGGAAGATAGTGATAACTTCGTTTTTGTACAAGATGGAGCTCCGCCTCACTGGCACTTACAGGTCAGAAAATATCTGGATGAACATCTTCCTAGACGATGGATCGGCCGTGCAAGTGAGGAAAACTTTGTGCTTAAGCCGTGGCCACCTCATAGTCCAGATTTAACGCCCTGCGACTATTTCTTGTGGGGTTATGTAAAAGACAAAGTTTTCATACCACCGCTTCCGGTTGATATCGACGAACTTAAACAACGTATCACAAATGCTCTTGCTACAGTTGACCGTTACATGCTTAATAGCGTGCGGCAAGAATTCGACTACCGTGTTGATATCTGTCGTGTTACCAAAGGTGCACACATTGAACATTTGTAAAAATTTTAAATAAAAACTTAATCATTTCTTCTTTATAATCATATAAGTAATAATCTTAACTTTTCAAAAATAAACTTTCTATTACTTATCCAAACTGTCTATTTCATTTGTAATATATATATATATATATATATATATATATATATATATATATACTCATATTTAGACCAGGGTAAAAAATTAAATAATCACATCAAATAATTTTAATCACCGTGTAGAAGCTTTGGGAAAAGGTACGCGTTATTAAAAAACCGTGAAGCATAAAAATTCATTCGTTTCATTAAAAATAAGGGAGTTAAATTATGTACAAGACGCTTGCTATAAAAAAAAAGGAAGCAGTATTAAAAAGCTCTACGGGTAATTTAATTATTCCTAGTAAAGAAACAAATAGAAATTACGTGCAAAATTTATATTAATTAACTCAATTTTAAGTAACCGGTATTAAACAAAATGTACAGATAATAATTAATATTTGATTAGGAGTCACTAAAATTAAAGGGTATTATTTTAATTGGAGTTAATTGAACCATTAGTAACATATAATATCTATAAAAACTTGTAAAACCCAATAAAATGCAAATCGTAGAAGTGTTATTTAGAAGTATTATGTTTGAACACCTGCGTATTTTTAAAAGGCTCATTCTACGTAAATTTGGCAGATAACAAATGGTTACAGAGAATCTTGGAGAAACCGTAGCTTAATAGTTACGGGAAATGCTAAAGGTGGGTTATTTCACAGTCCACATGGACTGAAATAATCGATAATAAAGAATATCAATTTTCACCAATAAGAACAGGGTAGATAGAGACAGATAATATGCGCAAGACCGAGACACATATAGTAAAAGGCGTGAGTGGAGCAACGTCACTGGGTTGCGATTGGTTGAAAATAAGAAGCAAACTTGAGAGGTAGAAATAACATTTCTGTATAAAAATTAATTAGTTATTTCCAGACGTTGCGAGCCGTGTCGAAATTTCTGAGATTTAACTGATGCGAGTGTAAATTTCGTAAAAATCGCATGCCGGGCTTCGGAATGGGAACCTAGCATGCGAAATTCTGAAGAATTGTCCGTTTTGGGGACCAGACCGACAGACAGGCTAACCTCTATATATACCCAGGTAAATATGAACACGCTCTCTTAGATTTTCGACTTGATTCAATGCGTTAAACAGTGCTTTTTAGTTTTCCGAGTTTGATAGAATAATTTAAACAGTTTGCTCGTATATTTTGGTGATTTAAAACAGTTTGTTCTTTACGTGCTACAATGAATGTACTTTAGTGCACTTAGAAAAGAAGATACAAGGTAATAAAGTTAGTATCACTGTACTAATTAGTCAAAATTTGCAACGACAAATGAATACACAAAAGTAGGCAGTTTTGGCGTATATTGGTGAAAGAAGCATGAATTCCTTTGCTATTTTTCGGGGGTGTTAATAATTAAATGGTTCATAAACGTGTCTGGATCCACAAAACAAGGGTCAGATATACACAGATGAGTTCCGGAAAAGCCCTGAAACAACTTTAGATGAATGGTGGTGGAGAAATTTTAAAAGCGTTGAGAATCAGAAGCCGTAAATATAACCCAGTTGGAATGGTGTGATTAACAAAAGGAACGAGGTACATTGAAGCTACGAGTGCAGTAACCTTCAGGTAAATTATACTATTTTGTTTGAACTTTGATGTTTTCGTGTGTGTTGAATAACTTTATAATTTATTTACTTAAAATGGACAGTAATGAAGTTGTACTAACAACAAATTTTTAATTTTAAGGTGAAATTTTCTTGTTTAAGTCGAAAGGAGTATTTAGTATTTATGTTCTTGATGAAAATTTGGGTATGTCTTTGAGCTCAATTAGACGAACCTGGTTAATTAACGTAAAGGGGTGGTAGATGCTCCCTTTGTACTCAGACTCAGGTCTGCATATATTGTTATATTAATTAGGAGGCATCCTACAAGGACTTTAATTTTGGATGCACATTAAAATGATAACAAATTTAAATCTTGAAATTTTCTGATACTGAAATTTATGCTGAATTTTTAATTTTGAAATTTTAATGTATTATGAATATTGATGTAAATAGAGTTAACGGTGATGTTTGTGGTAGGAATGTGTTTGTTTTTTTTTATGAATGAGGATGAAGGTTTATCTAGGGGAGCAGCCGAGGCGATGGACAGAAGAAAGTCAACGGAACAGTTGAGTTAATGAATAGCTTTTTGTAGGATTCACAGCATTCTTGACGCCCAATCTGTGGGGCTCGATTCCAAAACCGTAGTTCCCGGATTTTGGAGGTATCACAGCAATCTTGACGCCCAATTCGTGAGGCTCGATTCTAATTAAAAAGGTTTCACAGCAATCTTGGCGACCCAAAAGTGAGGCTCGAGTTCCAAATAAAATTTTTGCGATTTTATTCCAGGAAACTGGCGATCTGAGAGAGAGAGTTTCTGTTTGTGTATAAATTTAAGAGTAGTTAGAGTGTGTGTGAGTGATTTGAACGTATGCAAAGAAAAGAGTGGTTAAGGAGTCAAGGAGTGGAAATTGGAAGTGACGATAGTGCATTGTGTGGGAAAAATTCGAAAATGGAAGAAGCTGGAGGCAGTAGAGATCAGTCGAGGACGGAATCAGGGGATCAAGGAAATGAGATGATATTGAGAATGTTAGAGAGATTGAGTGAAGAATCGAATAAGAAATTTGACCAATTAAATCAGGAATTAGGGGATAAAATAGAAAAATCGACGAGAGAATTTACAGAGTTTAAAAATAGTCTTACCGTGAAAATGGGGGAAGTTGAAAATAGGGTTGATAAAAATGAGCGTGATATTACAGGTCTTCGACAGGAAATGGGACATTTAAGGTCCGAAGTACGCATTTTTTGTGAAGAAGAGATTAATGTAAAAATGACTGAAGTAACGGACTCATGTAGGGATCAGTTAGGCAGGGTAGAACGCGAAGTTAGTAGTATCAAATACAACATGTCAAGTTTAACGGGGGATGGTCCCAGATTTTCTACAGGTGGAGTAGCATTGGACCAACACATGAAGTTTTATGGCGATAACAGGGTAAATCCACAAATTTTTATTAATAGTGTAAGAAATCTAGTGGGAAATTTATTTGACGAACAGACTAAACTGAATACGATAAAGGCTTTATTAAAGGACAATGCGGAAGCATGGTACAATTTAGTAGGGCAGGACATAGACACCTACACGGACTTTGAAGACAGATTTTAAAGCACTACTGGAGTGACCACAGACAAGACCAGGTACGAGACGACTTAATCACAGGAAATTTAAGGAGAATTTTCAGGAAGTAGGAGCAATATGCTATACGTAAGTATAGCATAGCAAAGCAACTGAACCCACCACTGACGGACCGACAAATTATCAAGTATTTATCACGACACTTCGAGGTAGAAGTAAGACAACACGTAGCACTACAGAACATAGTGGACAGAGAAATGTTTTAGAATACCTGCAGAGGTACGACGACGTAAGTAGTGGACGACCTCGGGATAATAGGGAAAGACAGATCAACACAGTTAGGTTTGACAATAGACGGGACAACTATGCTAGAAGGGGAATAGTTACGGATACCAGCGACAGAATTGGGAACAGAGACGACCATACGTTAGAAGTAATAGTTTAGGAAGGGGACATGCACCGAGACCGGAACCTACCAGAAGGAATAGTTCACCGGACATGAGGGGGACAGCTAATACAGACACGGAACGAGTGGAAACGCCTAGGACATACGCTGAGGTGACGGCTAGACCAGGACCAAGTAGGGAAAACAGACCTGGACAGGATTTTTAGAACGCGACAGACCACTAGATTTCAGTGTAAATGTATATGAACATCCACGTGAATTTTTCAAAATTGAGGAGGAAGTAGAGCCAGAAACTGAGGAAAAATTATGTTTGCCAATTATTAATATAGGAATTTTGAGAATAATGTAGAAGTATTACTTGATACAGGGCAGAGGCGAGTTTAATATCGGAGGAATTCGTCAGCAAAATTAGGGATAAGGTTTGTGATAGAATTATGCCTATAAAGCGTAGCCATTTAGTAGCTCCAAATAAAAAGAAGTTTGCTGTAGTGAATAGTGTTGTGGTGCTTAGGATAGATATAGGAGATTTAAGCTGTGAACAGGAGTTTGTAATTGTACCTGGACTGAAGTTTCAGAGCATTTTAGGTGTTGACTGTATGGTGAAGTTAGGGGTTTTGATAGATATGGAAAGGAAGGTAATAAGGATTAATGATAGGGTAGTGCCATGGAAGGGCAGTTATGAAGTCACAGAGGATGACACGGGGTTTAGTATTAATGTAGTAGAGGTAGAGGATGATGAAGTTAAACAGATCAACACAATAAGATGTCCAGAGGATAGGATAGTAGAGGTTCAAGCTTTAGTACAAAAACATGCAGAATTAGTGGGGGTAGAAGCAACAGCAGCATATCGGGAGCAGGTGAAGGCAGAATTAAATAAAATGTTGGAAGATGGCATAATAGAGGTATCAAACACTCATTTCATAAATCCGTTGGTGGTAGTTAAGAAAAAGGATGATAGCATTCGTTTATGTTTAGATGCACGAAAAATTAATCAACGGACCAAACCGCAATTCCATTGTCCACCATCCACGGACACACTTTTGACGAGATTAAGTGGCAAGTTTATTTTTAATAAAGTAGATTTAAGGAATTCATTCTGGCGGATTCCAATACATAAGAATTCTAGAAGGTACATAGGATTTTCCATAGAGGGAAAAATCGATAATTTTAAAGTAGTATCGTTTGGTTTGTCGGCAGAAAAGGAAATGATAATGAATAAGAAACAGACAAGTGTAGAGACTGAAGAAGAAGCAATATTTAAGAGTCAGGATAATAGGGATGATAAGTTTATTGTATGTGAGATAATACAGATGCTAAGTATAGATATAGAAGGGGGAGAAATAGGAATGAAGAGTATTAGGTTGGTGAGAAGAAAGACGTGGATGATCAAGAAGAGAGTTAGATTTAAATAACTTAATGAACAAAGGATAGAGATAGGTAAATTTTAGTATAGATATAGAATAGAGAGTAGATATAGGTGTATAGAGAAGAGTATAAGTAAGTGTTTAGGGAAAATAAAGCTAGGTATAGGATAAATATGGGGGATAGTTAGAAATAGGGGTTTAGGATGAGAATAAAGAATAAATGTAGGAAGAAAATAAGATAGATTAAGTGTAGATATTTCTTATAAGATTAGTGGGGAGTTAGGAATAGAATAAGAATAGGATAGGTATATAGGATTAGGTAGGGGGAAGTGAAGTATAGGGAAGATTAGTTAAAAGTTAGGAATAGGATAGGTATATAGGATGTATATAGGATTAGATGGATAAGTAGGATGAAGTTAGGGATAATTTCAGTTTATAAAATTAGGTGAGAGTTAGGAATAGGATAGGGATATAGGATAGGTGTAAATATTTTTTTGGATTGGAGATAAGGTAGGTAAGATAGATAGATAAGGGTAGAGAGAGATAGGCAATTTTTTTGTAAATTTTGTTTGCGATTTCAATGTTTTATATTTGAATTCGAATAAGTGGGATTATTTGTATTCAAATAGGGGGAAAATACTCATATTTAGACCAGGGTAGAAAATTAAATAATCACATCAAATAATTGTAATCACCGTGTAGAAGCTTTGGGAAAAGGTACGCGTTATTAAAAACCGTGAAGCATAAAATTCATTCGTTTCATTAAAAATAAGGGAGTTAAATTATGTACAAGACGCTTGCTATAAAAAAAAAGGAAGCAGTATTAAAAAGCTCTACGGGTAATTTAATTATTCCTAGTAAAGAAACAAATAGAAATTACGTGCAAAATTTATATTAATTAACTCAATTTTAAGTAACCGGTATTAAACAAAATGTACAGATAATAATTAATATTTGATTAGGAGTCACTAAAAATTAAAGGGTATTATTTTAATTGGAGTTAATTGAACCATTAGTAACATATAATATCTATAAAAACTTGTAAAAACCCAATAAAATGCAAATCGATAATAAAGAATATCAATTTGCACCAATAAGAACAGGGTAGATAGAGACAGATAATATGCGCAAGACCGAGACACATATAGTAAAAGGCGTGAGTGGAGCAACGTCACTGGGTTGCGATTGGTTGAAAATAAGAGGCAAACTTGAGAGGTAGAAATAACATTTCTGTATAAAAATTAATTAGTTATTTCCAGACGTTGCGAGCCGTGTCGAAATTTCTGAGATTTAACTGATGCGAGTGCAAATTTCGTAAAAATCGCATGCCGGGCTGCGGAATGGGAACCTAGCATGCGAAATTCTGAAGAATTGTCCGGATCCACAAAACAAGGGTCAGATATACACAGATGAGTTCCGGAAAAGCCCTGAAACAACTTTAGATGAATGGTGGTGGAGAAATTTTAAAAGCGTTGAGAATCAGAAGCCGTAAATATAACCCAGTTGGAATGGTGTGATTAACAAAAGGAACGAGGTACATTGAAGCTACGAGTGCAGTAACCTTCAGGTAAATTATACTATTTTGTTTGAACTTTGATGTTTTCGTGTGTGTTGAATAACTTTATAATTTATTTACTTAAAATGGACAGTAATGAAGTTGTACTAACAACAAATTTTTAATTTTAAGGTGAAATTTTCTTGTTTAAGTCGAAAGGAGTATTTAGTATTTATGTTCTTGATGAAAATTTGGGTATGTCTTTGAGCTCAATTAGACGAACCTGGTTAATTAACGTAAAGCGGTGGTAGATGCTCCCTTTGTACTCAGACTCAGGTCTGCATATATTGTTATATTAATTAGGAGGCATCCTACAAGGACTTTAATTTTGGATGCACATTAAAATGATAACAAATTTAAATCTTGAAATTTTCTGATACTAAAATTTATGCTGAATTTTTAATTTTGAAATTTTAATGTATTGTGAATATTGATGTAAATAGAGTTAACGGTGATGTTTGTGGTAGGAATGTGTTTGTTTTTTTTTATGAATGAGGATGAAGGTTTATCTAGGGGAGCAGCCGAGGCGATGAACAGAAGAAAGTCAACGGAACAGTTGAGTTAATGAATAGCTTTTTGTATGATTCACAGCATTCTTGACGCCCAATCTGTGGGGCTCGATTCCAAAACCGTAGTTCCCGGATTTTGGAGGTATCACAGCAATCTTGACGCCCAATTCGTGAGGCTCGATTCTAATTAAAAAGGTTTCACAGCAATATATATATATACATATATTATTATGTATATTTTTTTTACCTTTAGCTATTATACCTTTTTATATATACTCTCTACTCAACTACTCTAGGTTCGATTTCACCCGGCGTGGGTTCGGTACAGAGTGAAATCTACTAGTGTCCCTCAACACGGATACTTACACGCCCTCGTATGTAAGATCCTTGTCTACAACTAAATCTACGAGGTCTATAATTGCCGTGCAGGTTCAGACGTTACCGTAGTTTTTAAACTACCATGGTTGAAGGCGTTCTTATACTATTCATATGGTCAATGATGCAATTTTGAAACAAGAATAAGCGTTAACTGTATTATAACTTAGTACCTGATATTTTTTCCAATTGGTGGTATCTTCCTTGCTGTGGTGTGAAATCTCTCATGGAATGCCAATTGAGGTAAGTGATCTGCGGAATAAATGGTTTACTTTAGTTTTGGGAAAATCTCTAGAATTGAATCACAGCTATAATGAAATAAAAATTTTAATAAATGGATACTCCTTTTTGTACGCTCTCTTGTTGTCTATTAGCTGCGTTTCACGGCTTCGTGAAACTCTCTCCGACTGTTGTTGTCTGCACGTCCTACTGCCAACCTGGTATCTTACTGGAGGCGCTCCTTCATGGTTAATGTCTGATTGAACTTCTTTACTGCGCCTAACTGCATAATGATTTGCTATGGCGTTGCCTTTAGTTTCTATTTTTGAAGTACTGGTTTTTCCTGTTACACAAACTTTAATATCTTTTTTTGCCATTTTATGGCGTGCACTACATTCATTTTGTTTGCGTTTCTTTTAACCTTTTAAATTAAAACGACGGAGCTTCGTATAAATACATCTTTATTTTATATCAACATTTTCAGTAATCAAAATTTTTTACAATCAAAAATTTTTATCAACAAACCTTATCACCTAGGTAGTTTACACCCTTCGTCTTACAGCACACTAACTTATTTTTTTTTCTTTATATGTTGTATCCATTTCTATACATACTACTTTGAAACTACATCTATAAAATATTTTACCCTCCTTTGCAATACATCACATCAAACCTGTTTGCATTACCATCTTGGCATTCCAAGCATGACTGTTCTTTGGCAGTTGGCAAACATAATTTGAACTCCCTTTGCTTATCTACTCTCACATTTTGCTGTGACTTTCCATTGCCCATCTACTCTTACAGTTGAGTTTAAACGTCCTTTGCCTATCTACTCATATCTTTTCTTCAAGTTTCCTCTGCTTATCTATTTTCAACTTTTACCTTATACGTCCTTTGCCTATCTACTCATATCTTTTACACATTTACCACTTTAAACATACTCTAACCTCTATATATAGCCTTTTTACAATTGTTTTCAACTCTACATTTCAATTTAAATACTTTCATTCGGCATTTCATGAGCATGTCAACTTTATTTAATCCAGTACTGTTATCTTGAATGTTCCACTCGGATGTTTACCATCGTTGGACAGGGTACCTTTACTTATTCTGGAGCTTATAAAACCTTGTAATTGCATCATTTTCCACATACCTTTGTAGTTTTACATATGCGCGCGGTTAGTGTGAATAAATATTTCTTATACGAGTCGTGTTCATATTTGTGCGGACCTCAGCCTCTATACCACAGGTCTTTCTCTACACTTTTTTTTTGAACGCTTTACCTGGCGTTACAATATATATATATATATATATATATATATATATATATATATATATATATATAATAAGTCAATTTAATGAGTCCTAAAATAATATCAAAGAATGAAATTTAATGGCGAGTGACTCGATATTAGCCACAAGGGCATCCTGTCGACGCGTTTCGCCCTTATTGGGGCTCATCAGGACAGGAGTAACAAAGATGTAATATTTAACACAAACACATTATGGGAAGTACAGCATCACCTAGCCCACAATTTGTGCCTTCGTGCTGTTTCACCTGTTTCATTCTTTGATATTATTATAGGACTCATTAAATTGACTTATTATTTATAATTATAATCTTTGGCTATGGAAAAAGGCAGTTGAGCCGGATCTCCTCCGTGTCGACTGATGATAAAACTTGCAAGGTCAGGTGAAACAGCACGAAGGCACAAATTGTGGGCTAGGTCATGCTGTACTTCCCATAATGTGTTTGTGTTAAATATTACATCTTTGCTACTCCTGTCCTGATAAGCCCCAATAAGGGCGAAACGCGTCGACAGGATGCCCTTGTGGCTAATATTGAGTCACTTGCAATTAAATTTCATTCTTTGATATATATATATATATATATATATATATATATATATATATATATATATAAAAGACAGGTTATTTGCAGTCCGCAATAAGAAATTGTGTAGAACAATATATAAAATAAGATGTATCTGTAAACAAACAAAAGTCATATGGTGACCACGATAAAACAAAATTGAGGAAGGTGTATCTTTATATAACTAGATCGAACGTCAACACAAGGACAAAGTACATTAACGTCCACACAACATATCCACATATTAAAAGTTTTTACCTATCTGCGACAATGATAGTTATTTAACCTATAAAGACTCGAATACACAACGTTTAAGTTATTTATGTCCAACTTGCTGTTAATAGGATTACGTTGTTGATGTATATAGAACGATTCCAAGAAAAGTCTCTTGTAGTAGTTGCTTTCTATATGCAAGATCTTAGTACTATCGAAATTCACTACGTGTTTAGTGTTGTACAAGTGTGATGACAAAGCACAACACGATTTTCCAATCTTGGCATCACTTCTATGCTGTACTATGCGGTTCTTTAGCCACTGTTTCGACTGACCAACATACGTTTTTTTGCAACTGTATTCAATCTGGTAAATAGTGTTACTACAAAGAGACTTATCCGTACTATCTTTTAGTTTAGTAAATAAATTACCGATTGTTTTCTCGTAAGTACATGTACATGCAGATTGAATGCAGTTGCAAAAACGTATGTTGGTCAGTCGAAACAGTGGCTAAAGAACCGCATAGTACAGCATAGAAGTGATGCCAAGATTGGAAAATCGTGTTGTGCTTTGTCATCACACTTGTACAACACTAAACACGTAGTGAATTTCGATAGTACTAAGATCTTGCATAGAAAGCAACTACTACAAGAGACTTTTCTTGAATCGTTCTATATACATCAACAACGTAATCCTATTAACAGCAAGTTGGACATAAATAACTTAAACGTTGTGTATTCGAGTCTTTATAGGTTAAATAACTATATTGTCGCAGATTGGTATTTTAATATTGGATATGTTGTGTGGACGTTAATGTACTTTGTCCTTGTGTTGACGTTCGATCTAGTTATATAAAGATACACCTTCTCAATTTTGTTTTATCGTGGTCACCATATGACTTTTTCGCAAACTCGTATTATTTTAAGATATTGTGTTAGTGCTCTGTATTAGGTTTAATTGTATCTGTTTAAAATTTTACTGTAGTTATTTTATTTATTTGACATTGCAATCTTTTAATTGTGTTAGTGTACTTAAATTTTTTTTTATTTTATTAATTTTACCGCTTGTTATGGAATCACTTACTTTTAAATTAGTTTATGCGAATCTTTTACGTCATAGTAAGTATGTAAGTCAAATAGCTACACTGATTCAAGTTTGTATACTAACATTGCTAAATTTCAGTCTTTAAAGAAGGCATAATTGTTCATGCCGAAACGTAGAATATAGTTACAAATTGACGCTGTAGGTTTTTATTTGTACGAACGAGTGTATCCCAAGAGTCCATACAACTTTATTTCATTATATATATATATATATATATATATATATATATATACAGGGTGAGTTTTAGTGTGGCAACGGTCGATAACTCCGTTATTATAAAAGCTACGTAAACCAAATTTGAAAGCACATTAGGCATGTCTAAAGTGCACATTTTAAAAATATTTGGAAGCATACAAGGTGTTTCATAATTCAGGGCATATTAAACTTATATTTTTAAATGGAACACCCTATATATTATTACATTTTGAAAAGCCCATAAAAGAGCTGTAATTTGATATAAAATTGTATCTATCTATTCCTTTTAGTTTTTGAGATATTCAACTGTTTTTAGAAAAAATGACCTTGATTAGATACATTGCCACTGCACTAATACACAACTTACGTTAATTTTCAAAATGCAGAACATTTTACCATATACCATAGTATATTTGCAAATATCATTTTTGAAATTTCTTCACTGTATACAGGTGTGTCAGGTTTCATAAAATGCAATTTTAAAATTTTTTAAATGGCACCCTACAATTTAATTGCTACAATGGATAGTTCATTAAGTGTCCTTTCATTTTTGTTAAGCCTTCCTATACCTAAATCCATTACTTTCTGAGATATTTTTGATTTTCTTCAAATTTTATGAATGCTTTTAATTTACATATCTTAAAATAACTTACTATTGGAGAATATTATAAAACAATTAATACATATTGATTAACAATCAACTACACTTATCCAATAACAATTTTCACTAAAGATATAACAACCTACACTAATACGCTATCAACAGAATTCTGCCAGATCAACAATATGCATTTTATAGAAAATGTTCAAACAGAAATCAGGCAGGCTTTGAAAAAAATAACAATTACAATCAAAATGCCATTTAGGTTTATTAACTGTAGTGTGTTGTCATTTAACACATTATTAGTTCTGTTTTAAATGTAATCTTTGAAGGAGTTTACAAAATGAATTTTACAGTGGAAGAACAAATAAATATGATTTGGGTATTGGGAGCAAGTTTAAAAAATTTCCTACTTCCATCAAGAATATACCAAGAGAGATATCCTGTTAAATGACAACACACTACAATTAATAAACCTAAATGACACTTTACATGTAATAGTTATTTTTTTCAAAGCCTGCCTGTTTCCTGCTTGAACATTTTGTATAAAATGCATATTGTTGATCTGGCAGAATTCTGTTGATAGCGTATTAGTGTAGGTTGTTATATCTTTAGTGAAAATTGTTATTTTATAACTGTAGTTGATTGTTAATCAAAATGTATTAATTGTTTTATAATATTCTCCAATAGTAAGTTATTTTTAATTATGTAAATTAAAAACATTCATAAAATTTGAAGAAAATCAAAATATCTCAGAAAGTAATGGATTTAGGTATAGGAATGTAACAAAATGAAAGGACACTTAATGAACTCTCCATTGTAGCAATAAAATTGGTAGGGTGCCATTTAAAAAAAATTCTAAAAATTGCATTTTGCGAAACCTGACACACCCTGTATACTGTGAAGAAATTTCAAAAAAGTGATAATTACAAATATACTATGGTATATAGTAAAATTTTCTGCATTATGAAAATTAACATAAGTTGTGTATTAGTGCAGTGGCAATGTATCCAATCAGCGTCATTTTTTCTAAAAACAGTTGAATATCTCAAAAACTAAAAGGAATAGACCAATACAATTTGGTATCAAATTAAAGCACTTTTTATGGGCTTTTCAAAAATGTAATAATATATAGGGTGTTCCATTTAAAAAAATATAAGTTTAATATGCCCTGGAATTATGAAACACCCTGTATGCTTCCAAATATTTTTAAAATGTGCACTTTAGGCATGCCTAATATGCTTCAAATTTAGTTTACGTAGCTTTTATAATAACGGAGTTATCGACCGTTGCCACACTAAAAACTCACCCTGTATATATATATATATATATATATATATATATATATATATATATATATATGTAAAACAATAGAAGGGGGACCGAACTGCATCTAACAAGAAAGATCAGTGGCTCTGTTCGAAGACAACAAACATAGTAAAAAGGAGAAAATTGTTAAAAGCATATGTGGAAACAAAAAAAAATAGAACAAAAAATAAAAGAAATAGAAGGGCAGGATATGTTCTAAAGTATTTTTGCAGAATAGTGCGGGATATATTAGAAGAGATAGGAAAAAAGAGGTAGAGGTATGCCTAGATCAGACTAATGCACACAGATAGTGAAAGATGCAGACTGTGGAAATTTCAGGGAAATGAGTAGGTTAGCTCATAATAGGAAACAATGAGGGTACTTGTCTAACCTAATGATGATGGAAATAAACAAGTTTCCTAAAATTCGTCTCTATTGGTCTCACAAAATTAGGTTTATAACTTGCTCATAAAAAAATTAACGACTTAACAGATTTGAGGTTTTCTCAGATGTTTGCATTTTTCGAATAATGGCGACCTTGCAGCTTAGACTGAAACTTTATAAAATCAAAAACAATTTAGATTTATGTAGCAAACAGTTTCAGAAAATCTTAGTACCGGGCGAAAAAGTTATCGACAAAACAATGATCTCTTGGCGGGGCAGATTAGTCTTCAGACAGTAGCTGCCCGCTAAGTCGCATAAATACGGCATCAAAGTGTATAAAATGTGTATTCCCAAAGGATACGCATACGACCTGAAAGATCGTGGACGAACTTTGTATGTTGACAATTTTTACAACAGTGTATCACTTTGTAAAGACCTTCTAAAATGTCAAACGTACATTTGTGGTACGTTGAGAAATAACAGAAAAGGTAATCCAAAAGGTGTTTCCAAAAAATAAAAATAAAAAAAGGAAATATGTATGGCAAACATAATGAAAGTGGCATACGGGTAATAAAATGGGTAGATAAATGCCTAGTACTGATGTTTAGTTCCGCACGAGCCCATTTTGAACAACTAGTTCCGACACGGAAAAAATCGCAAAGGAGAAGACATCATAAAGCCCACTGCTATCATCCCTTACAAGGCAAAAAAGGGTGTGGACATGTACAATCACATGTCCTCTTATTACACCGGTCTAAGAAAATCCTTGAAATGGTACAGAAAACTGATTTTTGAAGATTTATTGGAAAGATGCGTAGTCAATGTGTGAGTAATCTATAATATTTATGATAATAACACAAAAATGGATATGCTACGTTTCCGAGAGAAATTTGTTGAAGGATTAACAAGCACAAACATCGAAGGAGTGATAGCTGAAACTGATGTGCTAACTAATGAAAACAAGCAACAAACAAAGAAAAGGATGAGAGAAAAGCAGTCACAGAATAAGAAAATATGAAGGTACGGCAAGGAAAAGTAGAAGAAGATGAGCATGGTGCTGCAATACGCAGGAAAGGGGCGCAAAGAAGCCAGAATGAAAACACCGAAAGTGCTAACATTCTGCGAGGTTTGTCAAGATCGACGATGTGCTTGCCATGCTTCAAAAAATTTCGTATTTAGTTTGGTTTGTTATATCGATTTTCGTTACTACCTAGCTAATAACCTAATGTTTTGTTTTAGTTCCTTATCATATATAGATGTTTTTTAGCATTTTGTAAAGTTTTATGCAATGAAAGTTAGTTACAATCTTTGTTGTTGATGTATTGCCATTAAAAACCCACCGATTCCGGAATCATCTTTTCAACTAGTTCGTATATTTTACAGGCATTACATTTGATTTTCCAATGCTCCACCCGAGTTTCATTGGCCAGGAAGCGAGTTTTTACCTGGAGAATTTGGAATTTTGCCGAATCCTTGCTGTTCCAAGCAAGGTAGGGATCTTTAACGTGCGTGACAACACTCACACAGGGACCTCCATTTTACCTCTCATCCGAACGAGGGTGTATTTTGTGAAAATGCTCGCCTAACATTTTCAAGCGGACCGTGTCGGGATTCAAACCGGGGACCTTGGGCGTAGTAGTCACACACATACCACTACGCCACGGAGCCGCCTCAATATATTTTACAGGCAGCCGTAACTTCAATATGAAAGACCCCAATATAGGCGTCAAGTTTTAAAATCCATTTAATGTGAAACCCAACAGGACCCCATCGGTAGGTAAGAACGTCTATTAAGACGTAAGTGTGACCCACCGGTAAGTCGCAACAGGCGGCTTCGTGACGTAGTTGTACGTGTGTGACTACTCGCCCAAGGTTCCGGGTTCGAATCCCGACAGGGTCCGCTTGAAAAATGTTAGGCGAGCATTTTTCACAAAAATACACCCTCTTTCGGATGAGAGGTACAATGGTGGTCCCGTGTGTGAGTGTTGTCACGCACGTTAAAGATCCCTACCTTGCTTTAAACAGCAAGGGTTCGGCAAAATTCTAAATTCTTCAGGTAAAAAAAATTCGCTTCCTGGCCAATGTAGTACCTTCGGGTGGAGCATTGGAAAATCATATGTAAGGTAGGTCACAACGTCGTGAATGTTTTAATTTGTACTTTATGTTATCTAAGCACTCTTTAATTCATAACGCTTTACTGATCATTCAAAACTGTTTTTACAGTGTCTCTGTAATAGTTGAAATTTACCCAACTGCTATGAAACTCTTTTTGGTTCTGTTAATTCTCGGAGTCATTTTCGAAATACGGTAGCTTCCTTTAGGATCCCTCTGCATAACAGGCTACAATCTTAAGCTATATGGCTACTGCTAATATGTTTTTTTGTATTTAAAATGTTATAGTAGCATATTTTCAGATCACAAGAGATAAATATTTTAAGTAATTTACACAATCTCTTCTACTACAAACCTACCTCTAAACCATCGCTTTAACATCACAGACACCGAATATTGAAGTTTGAAATGCTTTGACGTCACCACAGCAATCGTACACATTTAATAAAATTTCCCAAGCAAATTCGATTACGATTGAACGAATTGCGTAATAAATATGTAAATTCAAATCCCGATCTGTATTAAAACCTTTACAGAACTGATGGTTCGCGAACGGCCCTAAAGCGAACAGAGATTACTTTTAAACTGAAGGGTTAAGTCATGAAATTACTATCATCCTCGTATGGTTTTCAGTATATTCTATTAAGAGTTTAATTAAACTGCTCGGGTTAACTCGACGTATGCAAATTGAATTAATTGCAGCATATGCGTTTAAATATTTTTAGCTCACCATTAAGCAGTTCGTATACAGAGTGTACTAAATAATAAACAAAAAAAAAGTATTTACTTACTGAATTCTGAATATATAACGTAATAAGCAATGGTGACTTGTACGTTCTACAATATATATTGTTTCATAGTGGGTGTTCGTTCCATCAACTCTAATGAGTTTTCCATTAAAAGCTGTCATTTTAAATACAGCTCCCATTTTTCATTTGTTGAGTTGACATCAGTAATTGTTTGGGATTCTAGTAGTGAAAAATATACGTATAACAAAAATGAAACGATATACGCTTAAACAACACATTGAAATAGTGAAAAATTATTATAAAGTGTTACCGGTAAAATAAGTGCTAAATGAATTAAAGTTTGATTTACCCTGAAGGGGCGGGAACCCCGTAACAATATAAGGGTGCGTCGGATAACCGAAGTGGTGCGGTGAGTCAGTTCCTATGAATATATGAGTAAAGAAAATAAAAAGAAATAAAGAAATACAAAAATTAATAAATAATAATACTTAAATGCAAAAATTCTACATTACGTTAACACTTACCCTTAAAGGTTTTTCTTACGGTCAAAATAGAGCGCCAAACTGCCGGTCACAGAAATTCTTTTGATGTTATTTTTACACAGAAGTTGGTTTTTCCGTATAAAACTCCCTTGCTGTGGTCATAATTAAAGAAATTTTCAAATAAATCGCTCCTTCCAAGTAAGAATATCACTGGAGTATATGGATATCCTTTACAAATCACTGACTTTACCTATTTCCTAAATAAATTTAAATAAAAAACTACCTAAATTTAACCTCGTGCGCATACAATATACTTTCTTAGCAACAAATTCATAACCTCAACTCTAGCCAGGTATTGCTAAAATAAATTCTAAAGGAAACATTAATCTAAGCGATCAACAAAACTGTTCGCCACTCCAAATTTTCCTGCTTTTATGTTTCATCATAAAACGTTCGTATATCTTAAATTATTGACAATGTCATTTATTATAATAAAACCCAGTTAGATCCCTAACTTTGTGTTGTATATTACCTTTTCCATAATACTTTAATTCCAACACCTACATATTACTTAATAGTTTAAACTAATAACATTCTTCAATTTATTCACCCTTCATTCCGGCGGTAAATCATTAATCAATCAATAAAAAATTACTGTGATGTTTAATTGGTGTCCTACGTTGTAAAATATCAAACATATAGATAACACCGGATCATAAACATGCCTATAATATTACTTACAGTTTGATTCGCCTGATTTAAGATTTAGAATGTCCAGATCACTCGAGCTTTCCAATTTTCCAAACGACAGGTATAACACAACTTAATGACGCGATGAACAATTCCAGTTTCACTACCTCTAAATGGTCACAACGACACTAATTCCACCCGCAAGTACATTGAAATACCTCGCCTAGCGCGAGATAAGTTTTCATAACTTATCGTATACCGCTTTTCTATCTTTGTAAGCTACGTTCCGTTCAACTTCTTACAATTCACTCACCTCACTATATTTTTACTTTTCTAGAAATAAATTCTTAATTTTTGCTTTTCGAAATTATAGCTTGTCCTACGTCCTCCCTCTTCTCCCGCGATCTAACGTTTTCGTACCTCTGCATGTGCGTGTTTTCAGGTAAGCGATTCCTATATAACTGAGTTTGTTTATATTTCCGTACGTTCAACGAATCTAATTTGCGTCCACTGTAAATCATATTTTATTACTGTCAGCGTCTGTTAATGCAACATATAGAGTTTTATCTTCTATGCTTATCACACAAGTTCGCACGTTTACTATCTGTTACAATGTATTTATCTGTGAAAAATGTTTACGCAAATATTTGTGACATTTTGAGATCTGCTTTGGGGTTCTTTAATGTCACCGTCCTTCATTACCGTACAATGTAGTTAAAACAACAAATTTGTTCTTACTTATCTAATTTATTCTTATGAAAACAAAATTTGAAATGTTCTGATTAATTAAGAATAATTATTTACGAAATCTTTTATACAAAAGGCGTCCATATACCTTGTCCCTTTAAAATTAAATCTTTTTCTTTCACATCTAATTTATTGTTAGTATAACGCCACGCGTTACAAAAGCACGATGAAAACTTTGCAAAAACAGTTCTCACTGCTTTCGAACGTACTAAGACAGCTGTCCGCTCAACCATCCTGGATGTATTCAACAAATTCAACACTTTGGACAAGTTATGATGTGAAGAGTACAATTCGTGTTCGTTCAGCAAAGCAATTTGAAAACATAACTGAGCGGCAAATGCGATAGAAAACCCTGGTTTGTCAAGGAATTGGGCATATCACAAACTAGTTTGCACCGTTTCTTATATCGATTAAAACTAGCAAACCGCGACCAACGCTGTAATTCTGTAACTGGATGTTAGGAATGCCAAAAGACCGTATTTTTTTCAGAAAATCATCTCAGCGAAGAGGCCCATTTTTACCTTGTGGGCTATTTTAATAAACATAATTGTCGCATTTGGAGCTCTGAAACCCCTAAAGAAATAGTTGAAAAACCACTCTATCCAAAACGACTGACAGTTTGGTGCCATTTATGGGTTTGTAGCGTCATTAGTCCCTATTTTTTTCAAAATGGCACAGGAATGACACTTTTAGTCATCCAAATTTTGTTATGGATCTTTTTAGGCTAAAGTTCTTGCTTTGGACATAGACGAATTTATTTTCAACTGGATAGCGTTTATGCCATTTTGATTTGGAAATAATCACGTTATTATGTTTAAAATTTTCTGAACATGTGATTTCTCTCAATCCAGATTTAAATTCCCCGACAAGATCCTACATTAGACTACTTTCTGTGAAAATACGTGAAGGATTAGGACTACGCAAATGGGCCAACAGCAATTGAAAACCTATAAGACATCGGTAGGGCAGAAGTTCGTAAACTAAGTCTAGAAATGTGTAAAATGTAATAAAAATTTTCTTCAAAAGAGTAGCCGCTTGTGAGAACAGTCTAGAGGGTGATTCACATTTAATAATAGGGTTTTAACTGTATTAAAATAAAAGTATAATCAGTTTTTCAGAAAAAAATTGCTATCCGTAGCGTAGTCGGTATACATGTGACTACTGTGTCCAAGGTCCCGAGTTCGAATCCGGACACGGTCCGCTTAAAAAATGTTAGGCGAGCATTTCTCAGAAAAATACACCTTCGTTCGAATGAGAGGTAAACTGGATGTCCCGTGTGTGAGTGTTGTCACGCACATTAAAGATCTCTACCTTGCTTGGAACAGCAAGCCTTCGGCAAAATTCAAAATTTCTAGGTAAAAAAAGATTGCTTCCTGGCCAATGTAGTACCTTTGAGTGTAGCATTGGAGAATTAAATGTAGTGTGGATTAAATAGGTCCGACTGCAATCATACATCCGATTTATAATTATACGAAATATTCTTTTACAAGCAATTAAGATATCCACAACAGCTTTGTCTTACGAACAAGCGTAACATCGATAAATTAAAATTACAACTTCCTTGTAATACAAATCTGATATACTAAGAATAGACTCCAAAATCTCTACAACAGCTTTGTCTAACGCATGATATTTTAAATATAACATGAAAAAATATATAACTATTGGATAATTTGAATATTTTAATTCTGTATTCTCTATTTTGAAACCAATTTAAGTATTTCAAATAATCTATTGACGCCTAAGTATCAATAAACGTATTATCTAATCTTATCGATTCTACCCCAACATCGAAGTTTCAATCAAAACTTAACTGCGTTCTCAACATCTGTTGGGTTTTGTATAGACAAGCTTCTTATGACGTCGGTATCTAGATCCTTCTCGATCCAGCTGGTTGTTTCCATGTTCGTAGTGGTTGGTTCTCGAAGTAGGTGTTTGTTTTGAAAGATGTGTCGTTTGTTATCAACGTTTTAAGATTTATTGTTTTAATTGGTGTCTCATGTTATATAATAATTACTTGTCTTATCTATCAATATTCAAGATTTTATTGCCTTAACTAGCCTTAGGTTATATCATAATTTTAGTGTTTGATTGTTCTAGAACATAAGTCAATGAACACGCTACTCACTACTTAGAAATACAATAATAAATTCTTTGTGAAATATGCGATTGTAGTTTAAAACTTGATTTAATACGCTTTTATAGAAATACTAACGTACGTTTGTTATTATATAAAAATTCCTTTTTCACTTGAAAATTAAAATATTATGCACGCGGCTTCACGTACCAATAAATTACCTGTCAATTTATTTAAAGAACGTTTTTATAAAATTTTAATGAGGTTTTCCACTAAAATTTTCAAAACGATACTTTTATTAATTGCAAAATGAAAACCGTTTAGAATATGTCCATGCACTTACAAGACATTTATACATACGACTTTGATAACAAAATGTGGATCAAACTCTTTTGATTACTCATAGAACTGAATTTTTTACGCTTTGCATGATCTAACACGATCTCTCGTTATTAATGATCTGATAATTACCGTTTTTTATGTATTTATACTTTTTATACTGGCACTTCAAAAATATGTTTTCTAAACAAATAAATATCTACATTTTCAGGCTTTTTCTTGAATTTCCCTAAATTTTTGTCAGGTTTACGATGTTGGGTGTTTATGAGATGTTGCAATATGTCCTTTCCGTTAATGTGAGAAAGAGGTCACGAAAGGTCATTGAAACCTAAATTCTATAAATAAAACCCATCCAAGGAAAAAAAACGTGAAAAAATTTTAATTTGACAATTTTTAATTGCTCTACCCTGCATAAATATAAAAGTATTTCGTTATCATTAAAATACAAAAGTCATTCGATACTTCCGCGTAAAAACAATATCAATTTGTCGCATTCGCAAAGCCATTGAATGTCATTGTGTAAACAATCATTCTATACTAAGTAAAACGAGTTTCATTTTAAATAGGTACGTTAGTTATTGAAAACATAATCCGCTGAATTACTGAAATCCGTGCTTTTATTAGAATGCAAATTAATTTTATGATTTAAATACAAAAATATTCATTTAATTACCATAAGAATATTCGCTTCATTCGCCGAAAAATGGCATAAAATAGGGTCTGTTTAACGCATTTTTATTTAAAACAAAATTATATTTATTCTTGTTAAAGATGCCTTACAACGCTTTTAAAATATTAACATTATTAGTGTACAAATCAATTATTAAGAAAGCAAACCGTAGCATATTTTCCGTGTAGACTGAGGAGAAGTCGCATGTGCTTTCAAAGCAGAAAATAATTATCTCGCGTGTATATAACATTTAATTTCATTTCAAGAAGTATCTTCGCGATTAATAAGGCGAATACGTCAATTTTATTAAGAAATATTTTTAAAAGTCATCAAATAGCCAATTATGAATAAACCCATTATTCAAGGAATCACTCCGATATTAAAATGCCATGAAATAAAACCGAGATAGATTAAAACTAATTCATAGCTTTCAGTGTTACAATAAGATAGAATGAGACGCGACCATTAACCTCGTGCATTAGACAAGTATAAACGATTCGATTTACATTTAACATAAAGCATAGCTTGATACTAATTAGATCATTAAAACCATGGAATCCTCGGAAATATTACATTACGTAGTTGAATTATGTTCGAAACGGATTAGAAAGGATCTAGAATAATGATGTATTAAGATTATTTTGTATATAAACAAAAGTAATTAACATTCATTATTCATTTATTTTTAAGAGATCGACCATGTAAGTCTGCGTAAAGAATGAGTCATTCTTTCCAAACATATGTAACATTTAAGGCAGAGTTGCAAGCTTACGACGTGAAACGTATACGTTTGAATAGTTTAAAACATGGAATTTATCAAATGCAATTATATGATAAGGCATCATTTGTTTTGTAAGAATATTATAAAAATTGAACATTTTTTGAAACTAGAGCTGCTCTAAAGTTAATTAATTAAAAATGGAAAATGCACTTTTGCATACTAATAAACTGATGGAGATTTAAGATGGAAAAGAGATTTTTATATGCGCTATAAGACCATAAGAATTGTAAGTCAAAATTTTAGATTTTTTGTTTGTAACTGAGAAGAATGTTTGAATATTGATAATTTAGACTTAGAAAAGTTTTCATTTTTATTATTTGTGAAGTGGATAGTTTGCATTAAATTTAGAGGTCAAAGTTTGAAGCATTTTGACCGTTAATAAATTATCTGTGAAGAGTTGTTGGCCAATCACATTTTACAAACGTGGTAATTAACCAGCTATTAATTAAAGAGGATTTTGTACTTTTTAACAAAGATTAGGTAAGGAATATTTTAATAATTAAGTAATTCGTAGTAATTAATTTCGGTATGAACTAAGCTGTAAACTGTTCTATATTCTTTTGTATAAAATAAAAATGTTTTTGAACGTATCGACGTATCTTGAGGCTTTTGTGTTTTATTTTGTAAATTCCACAATATAATTTCCGTTGAGCTAGCCAGACAAAGAAATGAAAAAGAAGATAAGATAATAATTTCATACTTTCTAGTGTATTCCCATTAATACAGTTCGCTGTACCTAAGTCACAACATTAATTTTGGCAAACCTTCCAAACCCAAGTGTTGTTACAACACTCTTTACATATATAAACGTAAATATAAACGTTTCAACCATTATACCGGAATTTTTCTTCTGTTAATATTTCTTTAATTTTCCGTAAAATCTGAACAACATATGAATTAATACTATAATATAAACACTTACGGAACACTTACGGAAACGTCTTAATTCAAAAACACGATATTTGCTTTTTGTTAAAATATTACTACCAACAACTACTCAGTATGTCAATTACTCAAACATGGAGTGCTATATAGCTTGCCATTAAACCTTTAATAATCCTTTTAATGAACGATACCTATTTAGTATGTACGTGTACTGATATCACATATTTATTTAGCTTACCCTGACCCATTAATATCATATACAGTGTGTCCCAAATTGGATGTATTAAATGGGTAACTTAGTTGTTATTAAAGATACAATAAAACTGTGTGCGCAGTCATAGGCCAACTTTTTGAAATCAATTCAATGGTGAAATTACAAATGAGCGATCTTCTTTTGTTTTCGAGTTATAGCCAAAAATTGATATTTTTTACAATTCTATTAATTCTCATAACTCATTTGTTTGCAAAAATATCCAAAAATACTGTAAAAGTCTTTTATACAGTTTTTTACGTAGAATACAGTGGCGTACGCAAATATTTAATATTTATAACACTTTTGAGGTTATAATATAAACTTGCATTTTTTTTTAATGGAAACCACAATCGGTTGTCGCTTTATTTAAAAGCTCTTTTTGACAGCTTTTCAAAAATATATAGTTTAGTATAATTATTTTTTCAAATGGCCGATTTATTCCATGTTTTTGGTATAATAAAATAATTTATTGTATTGGTAATTTATAGTTGGCCGCGAAACAAAAGGTAAACACAAAACAAGAGTTTATTATTGTACCACACCACTCTAAACAACAAAGTTTGAAAGCTAGAAGAATACAATATCATAACTACATATATTACAAAAATTAATATAATTACATCTTAAATTGAAAATTATACTTTCCTATCCACATTTAAACAGTCTATAATCCATATATGGATACACAAATACACACATACTCACACACCTCATACCCTCACAAACACACACACACACACAAGCACGCGCCCACGCATGCACGCACGCATGCGCACACAACCACACACACCCTCACCTACACACACCCTCACACATAATATATTTAAAACATATAACACAGATGGGAATACTACAATAGTTTTATTTACTGATAATTCAGAGATATTGTTCAAACTGGCCTCCATTCTCTCTTAAACAAAGTTCGCATCGTTTTATTAAAGACTTAATAGAATTTAATAAATAAACCGCCTTAACTTTACGAAATGCTGCTTCAATTGAATTCCGCAACTCTTCAATACTATGGTTCTGGGTTTTATAGATTTCTTCTTTCAAAAAATTCCACAAGAAATAGTCCAATATCGACAAGTCAGGAGATCTAGGCGGCCACTGAACAGGTCCAAACGTACCCATCCATTTATTGAGATATTCTCTATTTAAATAATCACGAGTAATTATAGCGTTGTGCGGGGGTGCACCATCTTGGTGGAACCACACTTTTAGTCTTTTTTCGAGAGGCATGTCCTCCAGTAATTCGTGCAAGTTGGTATACAAAATTTCAATATAGCGACAAGCTGAATGATTGTTTTCAAAAATATGGTATTGAAATTTGCCACCAACAATGTAGCAACAAATATTCAAACCATAACGGCTTTGTTGACGCCTCGTATGTTTGATAGGTATTTTCATTCGACCAGCAAGTGCTTCATCAGACCATATAATGTTATTTCCAAAATTGTTAGTAGCAGAACATTTACGAAGATACCATTGACAAAATCGCATTCTTTTTTGAAAATCGTCGGGAAACAAACTATGTATAGTTTTATTTTTATAGGGTCGATATTTATTACGCTTCAATATTCTTGAAGCTGCTGATTTAGAAACACCCATTTCCCTTTAAATTTTCCTACATGATGTTCTTGGGTTTGTTTCCACACATGCTATGGTTGAAACAGTAGTTTGCTCTTAATTAAAAACTGCATAGTGTTTCGTTCTAGGTTTTTCAAAGCAGCCAAACTGTTGTAAATTACTATCTATCCTTTTAAACATGTTAATATTAGGTTGTTGTCTTTCAGGGTATCTGTATTATTTACAAACGACATAGTAATATTATTTGCTATTAGTTACACAATTACCTGTTAAAATATAAAGTTTTTACTGATAGAGGAATTCTCGCAGACTCAATAAATACAACTAGCATATCGTGTTTTTCGTCATTTTCAAATTTTGCCATTTAGTAACAGACTGATGCTTCACTTACAAACTAACAATACAATTTATTGCATGTGCAATAGATATGATTGAAGCTCGTTGACGTTTGTTATACAAACAATTGTCGTTTTTTGTTTACCTTTTGTTTCGCGGCCAACTATTTATTACCATTATAATAAATTATTTTATTATACCAAAAACATGGAATAATTCGGCCATTTGAAAAGATAATTATATTAAACTATATATTTTTGAAAAGCTGTCAAAAAGAGCTTTTAAATAAAGTGACAACCAATTGTGGTTTCCATTTTAAAAAATGCAAGTTTATATTATAACCTCAAAAGTATTATAAATATTAAATATTTGGGTACGCCACTGTATTCTACGTAAAAACCGTATAAAAGACTTCTACAGTATTTTTGGATATTTTTGCAAACAATGAGATTAATAGAATTGTAAAAAATATCAATTTTTGGCTATAACTCGAAAACAAAAGAAGATCGCTCATTTGTGATTTCACCATTGAATTGATCTCAAAAAGTTGGCAAATGAATGCGCACACAGTTTTATTGTATCTTTAATAACAACTAAGTTACCTATTTAATACATCTAATTTGGGACACACTGTACAGTGTTTTTATATTTTTCGTTATATATTTTTAATTTTTTTTTTTTTTAATTAAATCACTAAAACTTTGCTAAAGCCTTTTATAAACACAGAGTTTTACAGTTTTATGTTCTATTATTAATTTTCTATTTTATTTAATTAAACCACAATAAATTTTGCTTAGGCATTTTATATCCGCCTTATCATTTACCGCTGTAAGATTTCTGATTATATATATCATCTTCAGCATCTCTCTATTAAACCTATTTTTTATTCAACTCTAAGCATCGCCGTTTGCTCATAATTAAATTTATGCTTTTCATGCATTTCGTGTTTAGTAGGTGCAGTTTGGTTACCTTTATATACTTTAGCCCTTTTATTCGTTTATTAAGGCACTGGATACTTTGGTCAACGTAAAGTCTATCACCATCACCCTGACATAAAATCCTATAAACCCTGTGAGTTTTCTTGTTTTTTGGAATTTTATATTTTAACTTACTATACAGCCCTTTATATGACAAAATGTTTTTGTTTTTTAAACACCTTATGCAAGCTTTCATAAACTTTTTATGTACGGCAATAATAATATAATTTTTAGCCGTTTTTTCCCCTAATACTATACCTTTGATTGTTATAAAATTTATGTATTTGTTTTTTTAAAATACAATTAATTACTTCTTGTGGGTAATTATTAGTCAAAAAGCCGTTTTGTTTTTAATTGCTCTTTTTCTATATTAAGGGTTAATAAACCTAATAGCACTGTCCGCAAGATCATTCACAACAGCTTTTTTTGAGCTATAGGATCTCGAGACAAATAATTTAAGTGTCTTCCCGACCATGTACCGTACAGTTTTTAGTTTTTGATTTTTATAATATATATTTTCATATCTAGAAAGTTTATCATGTTTTTAATTTCCATTTCAATGGTAAACTGTATGTTCTTGTTAAAACTATTAAATATTTGTAAAATATAATCACTTTTATGTCGGGAAATCGCGCATATACAGGGCTTTTTTAATTTTCTCGAATTTCCTCGAGTTGACGTCATTGGATGTTTATCAAATGATACAATATGAGCTCTCTATGACCTTTAATTATATTAATATTTAGGTCCAAAATATTTTTTAGTACGCTTGGCCTTTAGGACATGTTTGCACTTTGGAAAATTCATAGAAAGTGACGAGTAAATTACATTCAGTAAGTGAAACGAATCCGACACGTCATCAATGGGGAAGGGTCCGTGAGTCCGACAAAATGAATTCCACAATACTTTTTGCTATTTCTTTGAATTAAGAGCGTACAAAACTTTTACATATCAACAGTAAACGATGTCAGAAAATACGGTTAGCCGAATAATAGGTTAGTATACCTGGCGAATTACAATACAATTAGCTAAACTTGTAGATGCTGGATTGTAGTCTTGTAGAAATCCGAATTTAATTATCTTGGAAATGTTTTTTTATATTAAATAATACATTGAATAATGAACACGAGATAGGGAGCTCCTTTTTAAAAAGTCTTTATTCTCAAAAACACTTCTATCAATTTTATTTTTTTAAACAGTAATTACAGAAAACAAACAACTTGTACCTTATGTGCATTAACGTTTTAATTGACAAATAATCAAAGTTATGTTTTATAATTACCAATGAGAAGCTTGAACTACCAACAATGTTAAAGTTATGAAGTTCGAGACTGACTGACCACCATGGCCTCCTCAAGGTATTTATGTAATCCCTGCTCTCACATCACCTTGTGGGAAATGCAGATCCCACGTCTGCTACTTCTTGATAACATACAATGTCTTATTCTTAGTAATCTTAATTATAAAAACTGCTTTTTTATATTGTCGAAGGCTTTTACAGCCGGAGTCATTATAATTATTTATGGTTTCGAGTTGGGACCGTGACATTTTATGAATTAAGGTCGACGTTTTGCCCACTTTTGTAAGGGGCTTCATCAGGACAAAAAATAAATAATAAAATAAAAATATAAAAAAATAATAAAGATAGGAATGATAATATTAAGTAGACAAGTTAAAGTGTAAAAAGAAGAGTTAGCTTTGAACTAGCAGACTTACTAGCCCATTCAAAGCCAAAAAGTGTCTTGTGGCGAAGTAACTGTTACTTCGCCACAAGACACCTTTTGACTTTGAATGGGCTAGTGAGCCTGCTAGTTCAGGAGTAACTCTTCTTTTTACACTTTGACTTGTCTACTTAATATTATCATTCTTATTTTACTATTATATTTATTTTTGTTATTTATTTTCTTTTCTTGTCCTGATAAGCCCCTTACAAAAGTGGGCGAAACGTTGACCTTAATTTTTAAAATGACACGGTCCCAACCCGGAGCCATAAATAATTATAATGCTTTCTTATAGTGCATTGTGTCCTGACCTGCAGTATCAGGTTGCGTCTGAAATACAAAGTAGTTGCTTCCATTCTCATGTCTGATATGAACTTTTATTAATTTTTTATATCTTAACCTTCAATTATACAATGTAACGTTCTATTTCTTAAGACATAATAATTGCGTTTAAATTTGTACTTATTAATTTGGGGGATATGTAACTCACGTTGTTCGCAAAATAAATAACATTACATTGATCATTAAAATTTCACTAACACAGGAACAATTAATTACAACTAAATTTAAATAAGTTTAAAATAATTTATTCCAGTAAGATCGTCAATGAAAAACAGTAACTATATCAATAAATATTTTTCAGAAGATAAGTAAGATTACAATTCTCCAATACTGACGTTATTAATTGAAATTACACTTTAATTCTAACATTTCTTAAGGAATGTTACATTCTCTCACAATAAACCGATTAACTCTGGTGGCACCATGCCAACATCTACACAAAATTTCTTTCAGCAAAAAGTACTAGCAATTAGAGCTGCTTTAGACGATTTAATAACACTTTTAGGCTGATATTGTCATCAAAGTGATGATAACTTTCAATCCAGTGAAGAGATCCAGGCGGTGTCCTGAAAGGGGATGAAATAAGGTGCTTCCTATTATTTATAATATCAGGATTGGAATAGTGCTTATTAATAAATTTGTTGAAAATACTGTAATTTCTTTTATCTAAATTACAAAACGGTAGGGTAGAGAGCACAATTGATTCCACAACTGTGAAATGAATCCAATTAATACTCATGTAATTATCGCGCAATTCGCCCCTTTTGTTCCGGTATCAGAGGAACGCTTGATGTAGTTTGACATAATTAGATTTGTAACTACGCTGCTATTTATCGATCGTCTGTATACTGGATAATTGAACTTGGTATGCGCTTTCCTGTAGAATAAATTAGTTAAGCTAGTTGGTTGTCGATGAAAGGTTTAGTATTAAGAGCGTTTCCTAATGTATGTGAAACCCTTATATGTAAAACATCTGGAAGAGCATGATAACTCGAACAAAATGCAAGTCAGAGTCCCCTAAGAATGTATGGTATTCCAGAAAGCAATAATGAAAAATCTTATAGATATATTTAGTAAGAAACTTGATGTTACGTTAAGTTTAGAGCAAATCTATAAAGCTCCTCGAGAGCTGCCTGGCCCATCAAAGTACGGTTTGTTGTAAATCGATAGAGGTAGCTCGGTTTTTAAGAGAAAATTCTAAAGGAGAAAAAATATCCATTTTAGAACATCTAACTTGCTTCCGTGTTCAAATTTTAAAATACACTTTGATTTTAAAACAAACGGAATCAAGTCACCTAGCGACATGTAGCATTTCAATCTACTTTAACCACAAACGTTAACTGTGAGAATGCAAATTAAAATAATTAATATTCCTTTACTACAAAAAATATTTTTAGAGACTAAATACGTATTTCGACCACTAGTAGTAGACTTAAAAAATAAAAAGCATTAAAAATTAAAAGTTGTTCAGGAAACCCTTCTGAGGAAATTCTTCTCACCACGTAGGCTGGTGATCTCTACCAAACAAGTGCATTAATAAACAAAAACACTTAATTTATACTAAAATTAAAACTGCTTGAGCGGAACCAGGGTTACCCGGGTTCGAATCCCGACACGATCCGCTTGAAAAATGTTAGGCGAGCATTTTTCACAAAAATACACCCTCGTTCGGATGAGAGGTAAAATGGATGTCCTGTGTGTGAGCGTTGTCACGCACGTTAAAGATCCCTACCTTGCTTGGAACAGCAAGGGTTAGGCAAAATTCCAAATTTTCCAGGTAAAAAAAAACTCGTTTCCTGGCCAATGTAGTACCTTCGGGTGGAGCATTGGAAAATCACATGTAGGGGATCCAAGGTTAATCGTGCGTTCCCATTGGTTGTTGAGCCAATAGGAAAAACAATCCAGATGATGCTATATCCCAATAGTCACAAAAAGGAAAAATAAGATTCTTTTAAATAAAATTGTAAGAACAACAGAGTCTGTTTTGAAGGAATGCCCAATTCTAATTTCACCCACATTAAAATCAAAATTGACAGTTTCAAACCTGAAATTCCAAAAATGTAGTGCTTGACTAAAATTCACAAAAAAGATAAATCGATGAAACCAATTGTTTCAGTTATTGACTCACCGACTTATCGGTTATCACAGTGGTTGTCAAAAGAACTTAAGGATTTAAAAATAAATGGTTTGGCTGTACAAAACTAATAGCCATGTTGAGTGCTCTGTAATCGATTTCTAGACCGAAAATGAATGATGATACATCGTTTGCGTTTTTTTACTATTTCTATAGGAAAAGCAACCATTGACCAGTTTCGCTGTTTCTGCAACTCATCGAATCGGTCTGTTTTTCTTATCGCAATACGCTAACAAAATCAAACAGTCTTAAACACGACTCAAATTTAAATACACAAACAAAATTTACAACGCGCGATTTAACCAAATTCAAAAACGAATATGTAGATAATTTTTTATTAACATGTCATGCAGTCCTGTTGGAAAATCTATAATCGCTTTAGAAATAGATAATTAGACATTGGTTGTGTTTGTTGGCAGATTGTACAGAGAAAACAACCAAATAGTGAATAACTATGTTTTACAGCTTCTCAGAATCTTCTATTTTTCCTTCACCAAACACCAAAAATTCCAATCGATAAAATAAGTCATCTTGTAATTTATTAACATCTGATAATGATTGCAAAGAGACTGCTCTTCTAGGAAAGCACTAATAGCCATGTTGAGTACACTGAATTATAAATCGTTTGCATTTTTTTGGGGTTGTTTTCAAAGAGAAAAAGAAAATAACCACTAACCAGTTTCCCAATTTTTGCAGCTCCTCGGATTAGTTTATTTTTCCTATCACAATACGCCAACAAAGTCTATGACTCAAATTTAAATACAAAGTGAAAAAATTTCAACACTCCATTTAACCAAATTCAACAACGAATGATAGAGGCAATTTTTTAGGAAAGTGTCATTCAGTCCTGTTAGTGAATCTATAATCAACTTATAAATTGAAAATGAATGAGACATTAGTTGTATTTGTTGGCAATTTGTATGGCGAAAACAACCAATGGTCGGTTTCGCTGTTTCTGCAGCTCCTCAGAATGTCTTATCTTTTCCTTAACAAAACACCAGCAAATCATAAGAAAATAAATCATCTAATAATTTAATGTCTGATTTTATGAATGCAAAGAAATAATCTTCTAGGAACGTACTACCTAATAGCTATGTTAAGTGCACTAAAATCGGTTTTTAAACCGAAAATAAATTATATATCATTTGCTTTTTTGCTATTTCCAAACAGAAAACAACCACTGACTACTTTCACTGTTTTTACACCTCTTCGGATTGGCCTATTTTTCCTATCACAATACGCCAACAAATTCAAGAAGTCTTAAACACGATTCAAATTTAAATACAAAATGAAACATTTCCAACACATATATAACCAAATTCAACAACGAATGATGCAGAAAGTTTTTTAGGAAAGCGCCACTCAGTGTTGTTGTAGACTATCATCGGTTTTTAAATCGATAATGAATTAAACATTAGTTATATTTTTTGGCAATTTGTAAAAGAAAACAACCAAGGATCGATATCGATGTTTTTACAGCTACTCAGAATATTTTATTTTTCTTCACAAGACACTAAAAAACCATAATCAATAAAATAAGTCATCTAAATAATCCAATAATATCTGATAATGATAGCAAAGAGACTGATATTCTAGGAAAGTACTAATAACCATGCTGAAAGTACTGTAATAAGTTTGATATTTCCAAAGAGAAAACAATCACTGACTAGCTTCGCTGTTTTTGCAGCTCCTCGGATTGGTCTATTTTTCCTACCACAATACGCCAACGAAGTCAAGAAGTTTTAAACACAACTGAAATTTAAATACACAATTGAATATTTTCACCACGTTATTTAACCAAATTCAACAACAAATGATGTAGGGAAAGTACCACACAGTCCTGTTGGAGGCTTATTAATAGATTTTGAAATCAATAATGAATTAAACATCAGTTGTGTTTGTTAGCAATTTATAAAGAGAAAACAATAATCAATGATCGGTTTAGCTGGTTTTACAGCTGCTCAGAATTTTATTTCCTCACTAACACCAAAAGATAAAGATCAAGAAAATAAGTAATCTAATAATTGAGTAACATCTGATAATTATTGTAAAGAGACTAATATTCTAGGAAAGTACTAATAGCTATGTTGAATGCACTGCAATAAATTCCTAAACCGAAAATAAATTATACAGCGTTTACGTTTTTTTTTGGCTATTTCCAAAGAGAAAACAAACACTGACCAGATTTGCTGTTTTTGCATGATCGGATTGGTTTATTTTTCCTACCACAATACGCCTACAAAGTCAAGAAGTTTTAAACACGACTTAAATTTAAATACAAAGTAGAACATTTCCAACACGCCATATAACCAAATTCAACAACGCAAGGTGTAGGAAACTTTTTAGAAAATGCCACCCAGTCCAGTTGGAGGCTCCGTAATCGGTTTCTAAATCGATAATGAATTAGACATGAGTTGCATTTGTTTGCAATTTGTATAGAGAAAACAACCAATGGTAGGTTTCGCTGTTTCTACAGCTCCTCAGAATGTCCTATCTTTTTTTTCACAAAACATCAACAAATCATAATCAATAAAATAAGTCATCTAATAATTTAGTAACATCTGATAATCATTGTTTAAAGAATGATCTTTTAGGAAAGTATTACCTAATAGCCATGTTGAGTGCACTGAAATCGGTTTCAAAACCGGAAATGAATATACATCGTTTGCGTTTCTTTGGCCACTTCCAAAGAGAAAAAAACCACTGACTAGTTCGTTGTTTTTGCAGCTTCCCGGATTGATGAATTATTCCTATCACAAAACGCCAACAAAGTCATACAATCTTAAACACGACTCAAATGTAAATACATAGTGGAACATTTCCAACACGTCATTTAACTAAATTTAACAACGAATGATGTAGGCAACTTTTTAGGAAGTGCCACCAACTCGTGTTGGAGACTATAAACGGTTTCTAAATCGCTAATGAACAGACATTAGTTGTGTTTGTTGGCAATTTGTAAAGAGAAAACAACCAATGGCCAGTTTTGCTGTTTTTGCAGCTCCTCAAAATGTTCTATTTTTTCCTTCACAAAACACCAAATCTCATAATCAAGGAAATAACATCTAATAATTTAGTAACATCTGATAATAACTGCGAAAAGAATGACCTTCTAGGAAAGTTCTACCTAATAGCCATGTTGAGTGCTCTGTAATCAGTTTCTAACCTGAAAATGAATTATACATTGTTTGGGTTCTTTTGAATATTTTTAAAGGCAAAATAACCACTCACTAATTTCTCTGTTCTTACATTTCCTCAGATTGGTCTATTTTTCCCATCACAAGACGCCAACAAATACATGAAATCTTAACCATGTTACGTGCCAATTAAATTGGCCCTTAAACATTGTTTTAGGTTAAGTTGATGTACGGAGGTTTCGCGCCATAATTTCAAAAGACGCGGTGCGCGGAATTTTAAAAGACTAGGCGCGTACTTCCGTTACGTCATAGTGAGTTTGCGCAGAGTGCGCGACGCGGGAGGGTTGGACGAATAAGTTCGCGCCGATGTGTAAAAGACAAGAAGTGGGGACAAGTTTCCTGTTCTCTCTATAACGTGGCTGTTTGCCTTTGATCTTCAAGGAGTGTGGTCGGTCAGGTATCGTATCGTGCTTATCTTTACCTATGTAGATATCCTGCTTGCTTATCTTTTGTTTGTCGACCTTTACCTGGTTTTTCCCGTCATTCCCTGCATAGGTAGGTAACAACTTGAGCCGTAGGAACCGTACTGCACGACCCTGGATGACGACCGCATGAATGCCGTAGCTGGCCGGAGCTGGTCCGAACGCTTTTGTAGAGTGTCGGCGTATCATCTCTAATTATTCCGGGATGGAGCCCTGATGGATTTCAATACAGGCCTACCGTAGCGCAACTTCGTGCGAATGCCGGATTTCTGATGTAAGTAATCCATTATCTAATTTGTTCGCTTTTATCATTGTTTTAAAATTATGTAAATTTTCGAAGTATTGCGCAATATAAATTGTGACTTGGTGACGTCATCGGCAGTTGGCTGCGCGGAATCTGTAATAAGGTTAGTGCTGCCATCCGCCAGGGGTGTCGCCCGCTTTATTCATTGCGCTTGCGCCATGTATTTATGAACTCTTAAACTGTATTACCGACTTCGTAAACTGTTTTATCGACTTTTAACTGTATTATCGACTCTTTAATTGGAAGAATTATCTTTTGTAAGAACCACTCAAGTTTAAATACAAGGTGGAACATTTTCAAAATGACATCTAACCAAATTCAATAACGAATGATATAGGCAACTTTCTAAGACAGTGTCACCGAGTCCTGTTGGAGGTTCTGTAATTGGTTTCTAAATCGATAATAAATTCTACATCAGTTGTGTTTGTGGACAATTTGTAATGAGAAAACAACGAATGGTTGGTTTCGCTGTTTTTACAGCTTTTCAGATTGTTCTAATTTTTTCGTCAAAAACACAATAGTGTAACGCTTAAGCTTTAGGCAAATACGTGGTGCACTTAGTGCTATGTGAGTTGCCTGAATTTAGGCGAGAATGTCGCTGCTAATATGTTTGAGTTCTAGCGCAGTCGTAGTGGACAATCATGCGCGTTGAAATAAAACGTAGATCATTCTTGTCTTTGGCAAGTAGTCACTAGACATGTTATTTGAAAGGTGGTGTGAGTTTTTGGGGCCGTCATGAAGGCAAGAAAGCTCTTTTCGTGGCAATTGTACCTAGCTTGGCGTTGAGGCCGTAGCACAGCTCTATTAGAACGTAGTTCTAACTAAGATCAAGTATTTATAAAATGTTTTGTTATTTAAAATATGGCGTTTTAACTATTAAAGGAAGTTTTAATTTTTAGCAAGCAGTTTTAGATATATAATTTATGGATTAGAAAAATAATACAGATTCTCATTTTAATACCAATCATCGTAACTCGATATGTAACTCTTAGTTTTGCTAAACAAGCTTTTCTGGTTCCTAGGAAAAGATGGCGGGCTCTAAATGCTCTCTTAACAGGTGTTCTATATCTTATTGTTATTACTTAATGCCGTGAAGCTTTGGTGAGTACAATTCCTTTTTTTGTGATCCAGAGGAATCAACACGTAAGTGAGGAACATTTTGTTTGAGAAGCTGAGTTATCTAAACTGAAATTAATTAGTTAGGAAGTACGAAATTAAGAGTTTTTGGTTTACAAGTTGAATGATATCTTGTTGAAAAAAATCGTATTTTTATTTGATGTAGTTTAGATGAATTGGCAATTTTTGTATGTCGTCATATTCTTTTGTTAAATGTTTGTTAAAGAACAACACCTCAAAACAGCACGTGTTGTGATAAGAGTCAAGTTTTCCATGTTTGTTTGAAACAGATGACACTTACGTTTCCAAGCAACTTTTGTATTAAGATAATTTATGATATAGAAATAATTCAGTATAAATCTTAGAAAGACTAAAGTATATTATAAAGAAAATTTTTGTGAGATATATCCAAGATCTTTGATTACAGCATATAAAGAATGTAGTAAGATTTTGAATAATTTTTTTATGACAGGTCTAACCTGTTAATAACTGTGATTTTGCCTACTTAACATTTTTCATCAGCATTCACTTTCGTGCCATAGCATTTACACTGTAACTTTTTTATTTTTTTTTTGTACATAGATGAAAAGAAACAAATTTTATTAGATACTAGTCAAAACTTACAATCGTTTTATTTCCAACAGCTCAATAAATGAAATAAGTAACCTCTCGGTTTTGATTGAGATAGAAATAAGTAAAGAAATTATGTTACTTCATTTCTAAATTCAGGTAGATATTGTTCCCTTAAAGTTTATCTGTGTCTATCCTTAGGATGAATTTTTGTGTTAGCTTTATTGACGCAGTGGCGCCCTAAGTTATTCAAAGACAGGTTCAGTCTCAGAAAGTACCCCGACCATCTCATGCCTCCGCAGGAATAGACCCCGAGTTTAGACCGAGGGCATGCTATTTTTCTTTTGCAACACCAACTTCGCCCCACTACATCCTCAATAAAGGCCAGCCTCAGAAAATAAATATATAGCAAGAAAAAATGCATAACAACCTGATATAATTAAGAAAATAAGTCATCTAATAGTTTAATAACATCGGATAATGATTGCGATAAAACTGGTGTAATGGAAAAATACCACCTAATAGCCATGTCGAGTGCTCTGTAATCTGTTTTTAAACCAAAATGAATTATACATTATTAGCGTTTTTTTTTTGGCTATTTCTAAGGATAAAACAGCAACTGATTAGTTCAACTGCTTTTCCTGCTCCTGAAAAAGGTCTATTTTTTATTATCAAAGAACACCAGCAAGGTCATGAAATCTGAAGCACGGTTCAAATTCAAAAACAAAGTAGAATATTTCCAAAACGGCATCTAGCCCAATTCAACGACGAATGATATAAGCAACTTTTTAGGAAAGTGCCATCCAGTCCTGTTGGAGACTCTGTTACCGGTTTCTAAATCGATAATGAACTATACATCATTTGCGTTTCTTGGCAGTTTGTAAAGAGAAAACAATGAAAGGTCGGTTTCGCTATTTTTACAGCTCTTCAGAATGTTTTAGTTTTTCTCTCGCAAAACACCAACAAATCATATTCAAGAAAAGGAATCATCTAATAATTTAGTAACATCTGATAATGATTGCGAAAACAATGACGAAAATAGTACCTAATAGCCATGTTGAGTGCTATTTAATCGGTTTCTAAACCGTTCGATTTCTTTGGCTGTTTCTAAAGAAAAAACAACCGCTGTCCAGTTTCGCTGTAGTAAGTGACTAGCTAGGAAAGTGCTACCAAACAGTGTTCAAGACTCTAATAGGTTTCTAAACATATAATAAATTAAACACAAGTAGTGTTTGTTGACTGTTTTGAAGTGTTGTTCTTTAACAAACATTTAACAAAAGAATATGACGACATACAAAAATTGCCAATTCATCTAAACTACATCAAATAAAAATACGATTTTTTTCAACAAGATATCATTCAAACTTGTAAACCAAAAACTCTTAATTTCGTACTTCCTAACTAATTAATTACAGTTTAGATAACTCAGCTTCTCAAACAAAATGTTCCTCACTTACGTGTTGATTCCTCTGGATCACAAAAAAAGGAATTGTACTCACCAAAGCTTCACGGCATTAAGTAATAACAATAAGATATAGAACACCTGTTAAGAGAGCATTTAGAGCCCGCCATCTTTTCCTAGGAACCAGAAAAGCTTGTTTAGCAAAACTAAGAGTTACATATCGAGTTACGATGATTGGTATTAAAATGAGAATCTGTATTATTTTTCTAATCCATAAATTATATATCTAAAACTGCTTGCTAAAAATTAAAACTTCCTTTAATAGTTAAAACGCCATATTTTAAATAACAAAACGTTTTATAAATACTTGATCTTAGTTAGAACTACGTTCTAATAGAGCTGTGCTACGGCCTCAATGCCAAGCTAGGTACAATTGCCACGAAAAGAGCTTTCTTGCCTTCATGACGGCCCCAAAAACTCACACCACCTTTCAAATAACATGTCTAGTGACTACTTGCCAAAGACAAGAATGATCTACGTTTTATTTCAACGCGCATGATTGTCCACTACGACTGCGCTAGAACTCAAACATATTAGCAGCGACATTTTCGCCTAAATTCAGGCAACTCACATAGCGCTAAGTGCACCACGTATTTGCCTAAAGCTTAAGCGTTACACTATTGTGTTTTTGACGAAAAAATTAGAACAATCTGAAAAGCTGTAAAAACAGCGAAACCAACCATTCGTTGTTTTCTCATTACAAATTGTCCACAAACACAACTGATGTAGAATTTATTATCGATTTAGAAACCAATTACAGAACCTCCAACAGGACTCGGTGACACTGTCTTAGAAAGTTGCCTATATCATTCGTTATTGAATTTGGTTAGATGTCATTTTGAAAATGTTCCACCTTGTATTTAAACTTGAGTGGTTCTTACAAAAGATAATTCTTCCAATTAAAGAGTCGATAATACAGTTAAAAGTCGATAAAACAGTTTACGAAGTCGGTAATACAGTTTAAGAGTTCATAAATACATCGCGCAAGCGCAATGAATAAAGCGGGCGACACCCCTGGCGGATGGCAGCACTAACCTTATTACAGATTCCGCGCAGCCAACTGCCGATGACGTCACCAAGGCACAATTTATATTGCGCAATACTTCGAAAATTTACATAATTTTAAAACAATGATAAAAGCGAACAAATTAGATAATGGATTACTTACATCAGAAATCCGGCATTCGCACGAAGTTGCGCTACGGTAGGCCTCTATTGAAATCCATCAGGGCTCCATCCCGGAGGAATTAGAGATGATACGCCGACGCTCTACAAAAGCGTTCGGACCAGCTCCGGCCAGCTACGGCAGTCATGCGGTCGTCATCCAGGGTCGTGTAGTACGGTTCCTACGGCTCAAGTTGTTACCTACCTATGCAGGGAATGACGGGAAAAACCAGGTAAAGGTCGACAAACAAAAGATAAGCATGCAGGATATCTACATAGGTAAAGATAAGCACGATACGATACCTGACCGACCACACTCCTTGAAGATCAAAGGCAAACAGCCACGTTATAGAGAAAACAGGAAACTTGTCCCCACTTCTTGTCTTTTACACATCGGCGCGAACTTATTCGTCCAACCCTCCCGCGTCGCGCACTCTGCGCAAACTCACTATGACGTAACGGAAGTACGCGCCTAGTCTTTTAAAATTCCGCGCACCGCGTCTTTTGAAATTATGGCGCGAAACCTCCGTACATCAACTTAACCTAAAACAATGTTTAAGGGCCAATTTAATTGGCACGTAACAATCGCGACAAAGCCACAAAAGAAAAAACTTAAAAAAGAAAAAGTCTGTTAGCACAGTAACAGCTTAAAATCTAAATCCTAACTACCCTATATAAAACCTAACTTAAAACCTACAAAATGTTTATATAAGGTGCCACCTGGTTTTTTGACCGATAACCCGTCTACCGAAGTACCAGGAAACGGAAAATGTAGCCCCACAGTCTTTGACTACACTAATTATCGACAGCACAAATTTGTCGGGGAGCATGAAACACTACTTAAACTAAACCAGATGCGACAAGTCGCCTAAACCTATCTAAACTAAAGCTAACATAAAAGTTCTTACGTGCAAACACACATGAGTGTTGCATCAAACTGTTCCTTGTTGGCAAGAAGTGCCCAAATTTAAAAATGTTCATGGAGTGCGTCACTTTGCACTCTAGCAAACTTTGTTACTGGTACTTTGGTTTTCTAACGATGCACATTTAAAACTTGTCCATGACATAGTTGTGAATCAGCAAATTTACCAAAAGTACCACCCTTCTAAATCCTTATATGCTAACCTGACAAATTATATTTCTATATCGGGTTAGATTTTTCACTTAAATATCAAAAAAAATAATTCCCACGTCTGGTCATAGATACCACACGTTAGGACGATAAAAAGATAAGACAAGATCTCAAATTGTTGTTAAAGATAGTAGATAAGATAATGATATTAAGCTTAAATTGTTATCCTCAAAGGTAATGGATAAGATAACGGTATTAAGCTTTAGTTATTATTTGAGATACTAGATAAGATAACGCGATATTAATCTAAAGTGATTGTTAGAGATAGTAGGTAAGGTAACATGAATTTAAACAAAAGTTATTACTAAAGATAATAGGTAAGATAACGCGAAATTATCTCGAAGTTATTACTAACGGTAGTCGGTAAGATAACGAGACTAAACTAAAGTTATTACTAAAGGTAATCGGTAAGATAGCGATATTAAAACTAAGGGTATTATCGAAGATAATAAAGAAGACAAAGGTATTGGCCTAGTTATTACCCAAGACAATGAATAAGGTAAAGATAGAGTGGCTCCAGTAGAGCCGTTTAAATAGGGATTGACTCGTACCCTCTAAAAAGAGCGATCTGTGAAGCAGGTCCGTTTACAATAAACGGCACGAGGGACCGGCAAAGGCATTTGATCCCGGCGTTGATCGATATCGGTGATACGCTCACCCGATACCCACACGGTATATCGATATGAAGATATAAACTCATTCACTCACACATTCACACACTCATACATACCTTCACTGCCAGAGCCCAAGCACTGACAGCGGCACCGCATGACCCCACGAAAGATTCGCAGAGACGAGGTCCAGGTGTCTGTGAAAACCTCCCGCGCAACCACACGGTGACTAACAGAAATGAAAAGGCAGTAGAGAAACAGGAACGGTAAAAAGAAGGAGGTTGGTTATTTGGAATGCATAAGGGCACTTCCAGGTAGAACAAAGTAGAGGAAGGGCTCGCATTGAGCAAAAGAGACAGAGAAAAGGTGGATAGCAAAGCGCTACTCAACCAGCCATGTAGCTATTAGCTCGGAGTGAGGGAACATCACTCTTATGTGGCAGACGGGTGTTCCGGGACAAGAACAGGTCCACCGAAAGAAGAATAAGGCATAGCGGAAACAGCGGGATAAGAAAAAGTATAGTTTTTGGACAAGCGTCCGAGAGAAGGTAGAGAGTTGTCCCTGTTAAACACAGCGCAGTCTGAAGGACCACCTGCGATATTAATCCGACAAGATAAGATATACACATAAATTTAAAAAACTAGGCCCTTAAGAGAACTAGTACGATCATTTTCCTAACGAGTGCATCCACTACGATAAGAAAATCAGACAAAAGTTGACACAACAACTTAAAAGTATCATTATAGATACATTCACACACAATACAAACTGTTTTAAGGTAGTTTTTTTAAAACGGTAGCACCTAAACACACACAAATGCTCAATTATAAGCAGTTAAATACAGGTACACTGCCCCCATATGCTAAAACAACCGAGAATTTAATAAGATAACAATAAGAAGCAATAGCCCCTCACCACAAAGATCAATAAAAAACAATGAAAAAAATGTTTATAAGTTATGTTGATTTTGTAGAAAAAGAAAGAAATAATGATGTAGTATAATGTGGGCGACTGGAATAATTCAGAGGAAAAACACATGGAATAGACAATCCTAGCTTTTTGCAACTGCGAATATGAACTATTTCTTTCAATGGCATAGGTCGCGACTCCTATGTGGGTCCAAAGAAAAAAATCATCCACTCAACATGAGCTAAAACCAATCATAAAAATTCAATGAGTTATTTCAACCAAAGTTACGACATTTATCACACAAAATTAAATGACGTAAGGAAAAGTATTAAAAACCAAATAATATGCAGTAGGAAAACTTCGAGAATTAATTAAATGAAACGACAGAGTTATATTGGGAGGTGTAGAGGATGAAGTGATATATAAGTAACGGTATGGTCAGGGAAAAGTCACCCAAAAGAAAAAGATAGCTAATTTAAGGTAAGTAAAGTTAAACGTGTAAGAAATTATATACTATATGAGAGAGGGAATAAGTAATTGAAGTTAACTAATTGATGGTGCGAGCAAAAAATATTAGGTAAATTGTAAGGGGAATGGAACGTGAAAAACTTAACTAGCATTTGGGTCAGCAGAGAATGGCTTAAGGTCTTTAATATGCCACCTGCCTTGGCGTTTTCCTTCAGCATCCTGAAGTTCGTAGATAAGGGGACTAATGACACGAGTGACTTTACAAAGGATAAATTTAGGGGCTAATTTTGAAGAGAATTTCTTAGATGCATCCGATAAGACATAACTCTTTCTCCAAACTTGTTCGCCCAAGGCGAAAGAAATATTTCGTTTACGTGTTATAATGGTCCTTACTCTTTTCGTAAGCTTTTAACAAATTTTTTCTAACATCGTTAAAGATAGAAGGTAATGACTGTTGGTCTTTGTCCCAACGTACTTTATCGTCAAATTCAATTACGTTAGTATCGTCAGGCACTAAACCATAGTAACTCCCATCGATTGGGGTATATCTTCCAAAAACAAGAAATGACGGAGTGAATTGGGTTGCTTTATGTTTAGATGTACGCAAAGCTTGAGCAATTTTAAAGATATGTTCATCCCATGCAGTATGGTCTGAATCAATATAGGAAGAGATAGCGGTAATTAAGACTCGATTTACTCTGTCGGTAGGGTTTACTTGGGGATGGTATTTTGCGTTAAACCAAATTTTTTGTACTTTGTGACTTTTAACGAAATTCTGAAAATCTTTAGAGATAAATTGTGCCCCATTGTCACAAAGAATAATCTGAGGGACACCAAAGATAAGAAAGACATTTTGTTCTAGGAATTTAATTATAGCTGCAGAAGTAGCTTTACGTAAGGGTTGCACCATAACAAATTTAGAAAACCAATCGGTGACAACTAAAAGATATTGGTTACCTCTTTTCGATCGGGGGAGATGTCCTAATAAGTCAAGCGATATTAATTGAAAAGGATAAGACACACGTTTAAAGTTACCCATTAAACCAGGGCGAGCGTCTTGTGAACTCTTATGGGAACCACAAATTTTACAGTTCTTAATATAGCGACAAACAGATTGCTTAAGTGTGGGCCAGTAATATAATTCAGATATTTTAGCGAGAGTTTTTGTAACACCAAGGTGTGCAGCTATGGGATCATCGTGACATAATTTAAGCACCTCACTGCGATTAGCAGTGGGCACGACAAGTTTCCATTCAGGGATATTCGATATTTTATGTGGAGACGAAGATACAAATTTATATAGTCTATTATTAGTTACACGAAAGGTAGGAAATTTATCGGGATTATCGGAAACTTTTTTAATCATATTGAGGTACCAGGTATCAAGAATTAAATTTGGAAGGTTAAGAGAGACGACATCACGAGATAAGGCATCAGGTACGATATTTAATTTGCCAGGCCTATGCCTAACGTCAAAAGTGAATTGAGATATACGCAAGTTCCATCTTGCCAAACGACCTGCGGGCTGTTTTAAGTTATTAAGCCAAGTGAAAGCTACGAACATTAGGTACATTGTCAAAGAAGTAAACGTGAAAAGCTCTTAGATATACATAAGGTTTAACGATTTTAAAGATAATTTTAAGGCATTTAATAAGGTTTAAATCTATATGTGAAGAGATAAAAGTAATTAAAACTCGATTCACTAATAAAATTGTTGAAAGACAAAAAGATATTTTATAAAGCATATATTTACTGGGATGGGAAGCTCACATTTGAGTTCTACCCAAACCAATGAGGAAAAATTTCAACATCATTATTAAAAAAAGATTTACAAATTGTAAAGCGACAAACTTACCAACCGAATTCTCGTCTAGACTTATAATGCTCTACGACTGGCCCTTGGGTCTCGTTCTAGACTTACAGAGCTATACGACCAAATCCGACAGTAAACCTCGCTTAACGGATGTTAAGGTACGTTGAAATATCAATAACTAAAAAAAATATGCAATCAAGACAAAATCAAACTCGCTACATGAAAGAAAAATTCCACGATACCTATACAAAGGGTATTCCAAATTATTGGAATGTTCTTTCAATATTGCAGAAGTTATCAATAAGTATCGTAAATGAGTTTAAATAATAAACGTTAACGAAAATTTCTTTATTTTAGTATTCAAAGGAGCAGATATAAAGAGATGCAGTTTATTACAACATTTTAGAAGGTAAAGATATGATTAGGTAATTTCGTTACTATATATAAAGCAAGAACCTCTATAAAACGCATTTATAGGTTATACTGTTTAAAACATACAAGGGAACAACTTTTAAAACTATATCCAAACAAGATAATATCTAAGAGAAAAAAAATATATCAGGGTTGAGTCAAAATAACGCTTTAAAAGACACTAAAAACTCAGGTAAGTAGGAAATCTATATTTAGACAAACAATTTTGTTATTAAATAGGTAAATCACTAATGCAGTTTTTAAAATGTAACATAGAAGACAGTGTATTCAAGTTTCAAAAACGGTCTTTTAAAGTTAAGAAACCAAACAAAGGTTATATTTTAATTTATATAAAGTAGATAATTTCCGTAATAAACCGTGTTTAAAGGCATAAAATTAGGTAAAAGCTTATTTATTTTATGTACTTACATGGAAAAAAAATAAGGTTAGGTGATTGATTTCCTAAAAGTTTACACTTGGATCTAAAACAATCCATCACTCAACAATACATCTGTATTTAACCAACACATCCCATATTGTAAATTTGGGAAAACATTATACAAAAACACATTTTATAGATAATTTCAGTTATCAAAAGTCTTATTGAAATTCGCATTTCTCAGAAAATATTTAATTATTTTATGTTATACACTCTAACAAATTCTTCTAAATAAAAACTTACAAATTCGGTCATCTGGAATTGTAGCGTGACAAGGGTAAGTCAAAACTAGAAGTACCTAAGTTCTTGGAGAACGCCAGAAACAAGACGAAATTTAGATGTCAGGTAATTTTGGGCCTTAGGAGTTGTATTTTGATATGAGTTGGTCCAACTTGAAAAAGTCTCAAAAATTTTAATTCTCAAAAAATTCTGAATTAATATGCTAGAAAAATTTCTAAAAGCGAGATAACTTTAAATTTACAAGAATCTCGCTGGTTCAAGTTGTGCAGAGGTTGACCTTAATTTGAAGGATTCCAAAGAAATTTAACCCTCTGAACATTCTGGATTAAATACATGACAAGTGTTTTTCTTTTTTAACCCCATCATTTCCGCTATTAAAATTTCTTATATCAAAAGTACATATTTTTTCTCAAAAGCATTTTACGTAATAAACTAAAGAAATATGATACCCAATGTTTCATGATTTATTCCTAAAACAAATCTTCAAGAACGTAAAAACAAGTCTGACAAATGAAAACCTATTGTGTACTAATTTACCTTCTACACAACTTCTTAATTTTATCTGAAATAAAGTTGTGAATGTTTGATTATATTTGTTCTACAATCTTAGTTTTTTTCATAAATCTTATAACGTGCCTGACAGCGCTAATTTTAAATTCAGAATTGGACACAGATGGTAGTTTAAAAACAAGACAGAGATAAATGAAATACCGCTTAATCTTTCCTCTTCATAAATGCTTACCATAGAACAAATGTTTAAAACACAGTCACTGGTTAAATTTCACTTCCAACTTTTAGAATTGTCAAAAGTATTACAAGTTTAAGTTTTGTATAGATCTATTTTGGATCACGACACGCTTTTAAACGGCTTCTGTAAAATGTATGATAATTGCTATCACTGGCTATAAAGGGAAGCCTTGGGTCCCAGTTTGTTTAATTGTTGCGTACCGGAATGTTATACACCCGCAAATAAATCTCGTAAACCTCTAACCACGAATTCTATATACATATGTTGTAATGCGTATTTCAAAGCTGCAAAGCTATAAATAACATAATTGTTTATCTGTTTCTTAAAATAGTTTTGTATTCTTATTGAAATTTTCTTTGAGTGTGCAGGTATTAAATATTGCTATATTTTCCAACTTCTTAATCAATTCCTCTTGGAAATTATCCATTAAAGGCGTTTAGGTATTAAATAATATGTAGAAAATGACGGTTTGCCAAGGACAATTCAGAAACTCTCTTTGGTTTCAAAAATAGTGGGTCAAATGGTGATAAAATTCTCGAATATGATTAGTCCGGCATTTCGATATATGGTTTCTATATAGACCTAAGGCGCCAGAAGCAAAAAAGAATCATTTGAAATGGAACTGCATGGTGCATTCGATAAACACAAAAAGAATTGGGTTAAATTTAACCTTCCTTATTGGGAGGATGTAGGAATAGGTAGAATGGTCAGTGATAGAGGACAAAGCAGAGGGTAAATATTGTAACCAACTTCAATTTACTGTTCTTCATTCGGTTCAGCACAAGTTTAATTACTCACAATTATTTACATACAATCCATAATATACTCAAATGCCTCTACAGAGATCACTAGTGATAATTACCAACAATGTTTACTGCAGAAATTAATCTTTTAACACAATTACACTTATTTATTATTAAATATGACTGTGTAATTTATATAGACATTAAACGTACTTATTTTAATTGCTCGAATAATTTAGTTCCCATAACTTGTGGATTATGTTGACTAACTGTCGAATACTACCGTTAATATATCGAATCATAAAGCTTCCACATTATACTAGAAATCGTTAAACCCTTTTAGATCCTCGTTTATATATGACCCTTTTAGCTCTCAACAATCCACTGTTCGCTAAATGGTTTTATCTCTTTCAATTCTAAATTGTTCGGCGTCATTGTTACAATATGTAGAAGAAGGCTAAAGCTCAAGTATATAGACAGGATTAAATAAAATATAAGTAAAGATAACCATAGTGCGCTGAAAAGTTAGTTCGTAATAGGAAACACTTGTGAAGTATTTCAAATAAATTTTGAGAGATTAATTTTTAGGTATCAAGCAGCTTTCCTTGCATTAGTCTCAGTTTCCCTCAAAAAAGTTATAATGTTACAAGGTGTTACACTTCCGGTTCTAAACTCTAAGGTATACTTTTAAAGTCCCGGCGCGCGATGTATGAGAGCCACTACGACAGTTGGTAACAATGATAAATATTTGCAAAATGTTGCGCAATAAGGCGTTACGTCATATTAATGTTTCAAATTATTATCACATACAAAAAATGTTTATTTTAATTATGAGAGAAGACAAAAGGTACTCGCGTAAACTGTAGAATTCTTCACAGCATGGCAGCTACTCTCGCGTCAGTTAGGTGTTGCGGGCGTGGGTCATCCTTTTGCCCCCGGTGGATGTCAGATTTGATTTGTCTTCTCTTTTCTTGCGTAGAGGGACGACAGGAATACAGGTAAGAGGAACGATATCAGGTAGAGACACGACAAAGGAACCTACATCACCTAAAAGAAAAAAGACAAGACAAAAAGGCACACAGAGAAACACTCCGTTCGACGTCTGGTTGACCAGTCTCGATGTGACGGAAATCACCACCCTTCTTTTCACACTTCGCGTCTGCGCAATCCTTTGCGCAAACGCAACTATCTCAAGGGACGGAAATGCACGCACAAGTCTTTTAAATTATTGGCGCGAATTCACATACAAATTTGACTAAAATTAGAAATGTTTACATGCCGATTTTCGGCATGTAACAATCGCGACAAAGCCATAAAAAAAAACTTAAAAAAAGAAAATGACTGTTAGCACGGTAACAGCTTAAAATCTAGATCCTAATTAACCTACATAAACCCTAAATTAAATTCTAGAAAATTTTTATTTTATGCGCCACCTGGTTTTTTCCAATCGATAACACGTCTTGCGGGCTACCAGGAAACGGAATGTGTAGCACCATTGTTTTTGACTATATTTAAAGTGCACACACGAGTCTTTAATGTGGCACAGTTATAATCGACAGCACAAATTCGTCGGAGAGCATGAAACACTACTAAAACTAGAATAAATGCGACAAGTCGCCTAACATATATACTAAACTAAAACTAACATTACAGTTCTCTAAGGGCAGACGCACATGAGCGTTGCATTTAGACTGCTTCTTCTTTGGCAAGAAAATGCCCATATTTCAAAATGTTCAAAAGAGCAAGTTACTCTACACTCTAGCAAATTTTTAGATACTGGTACTCTGGTTTAATAAACAATACACATCAAAACTTGTCCATGACATGGTTGTGAATCAACAAATTTACCAACAGTACCATCTTACTAATTTCTTACATTACTAGCCTAACAAACTACATGGCTACCATCAGGTTAGCTTTTTCACTCAATATTCGAAAAATAAGTCCTACGTCTGATCGTAAATACCAAACGTTAGGAAGATAAAAAAAAGATAAAACAAAATCTCAAGTTATTATATATATATAATAAGTAAGATAAAGATATTAAGATAAAGTTATTATCAAAGGTAATAGGTAAGATAACGATGTTAACTCAAGTTATTAACAAAGGTAATAGGTAAGATAACGATATTAAGCTAAAGTTATTAACAAAGATAATAGGTAAAATAACGATATTAAGATAAAACTAGATAACGATAGAGTGGCTCCTTGGAGCCGTTGGGGAAATGCTCGTACCCCCTAAAAAGAGCGACCTGTGAGGCAGGCCCGTTTACAAAAAACGGCACGAGGGACCGACAAACGCATTTGGGTGCATTTCTGCAGTCGGCGTTAAATGATATCGGTACGATATTCGTACGATATCCACACATATTTCGACATACACTCACACGTTCACACACTCATACATACATTCACTGTGAGCGGCCATGTGCGCTGACAGCGGCACCGCATGACCTCACGAAAGATTCCCAGAGACGTGGTCCGGGTGTCTGTGAAAACCCCCCGCGCAACCATACTGTGACTAACGGAAATGAAAAGACTGTAGAAATAGGAAAAATAGAAAGAAGGAGGTAGGCATTTTGAAATGCATAAGAGGCATTTCCAGGTAGAAGAGAATAAAGGAAGGGTTTGCATTGAGCTAAAGAGACAGAAAAGGTGGATAGCAAAGCACTACTTAATTAGCCAATGTGGTCAGTAGCCCGGAGTGAGAGAAAAATCACTCTTATGTGGTAGACGGGTGTTCCGGGACAAGAACAGGTCTACTGAAAGAAAGATAAGGCAGAAACGGAGACAGCGGGATAAGAAAAAGTGGAGTTTTTGGACAAGTGTCCGAGAGAAGGTAGAGAGTTGTCCCTATAAAACACAGGTCGGTCTGAAGGACCACCTGCTATATTAATCAGACAAGTTAACGTACATCGTAAGTTAAAAAATTACTAGACTCTTAATGATAACTAGTACAATCATTTTCCTAACGAGTGCATCCACTGCGATAAGAGAATCAGACAAAAGTTGACACAACAATTTACAAGTATCGCTACAGATACATTCACACAAAAACCCACTGTTACAAGGTAATTTTTAAAAACGGTGACGCTCTAAACACACAAAAATGCCTAATTATAAGCAGTTAAATACAGACACACTGTCCCAATATGCTAAAAACAACCGAGAATTCGATTAGGTATCAATAAAAAGCGATAGCACCTCACCACGAAGTTCAATAAAAAACAAGGAAAAAATGTTTATATGTTATGATGACTTAGTAGAAGGAGAAACAAGTAATGATATAGGATAATGTAGGCAAGTGTAATAATTCAGAGGAAAAAACGCATGGAATAGAAAGTCTTAGTTTTTTGCGACTGCGAATATGTACTATTTCTTACAATGGCATAGTCCGCGTCTCCTATGTGAGTCCAAAGAAAAAAGCATCCACTCAAAACATCAGCTAAAACGAATCATAAAAATTCAATGAGTAATTGCAACCAAAGTTACGACAATTACCACAAAATTAAACGATGTAAGATAAATACTGAAAACAAAATAATATATTGTAGAAAAGGTGCAAGGATTAATTAAATGAAGCGACAGAGTTATACTGGGAAATCTAGATAATAAACGGTTATCTGACTAACGATAGATTCAAGGGAAAATCAACAAGCAGCAAAAAAAGAGCCAGTTTAAGGTAAATAAGTCAAACGTGTAAAAGGTAAATACTGCATCAGAGAAGGTGTTACGGTTGAAATTTTCAATACAACATTTGCATTTTTAGCAGTGTATTAAATAGTTAATTCTTTCCGTATTAGATTGTACATACTTTAATATTGATAGCGCGTTATCAGGTACGAGTTTGCAAACCAGCTTTAGTGGTATCATCTTGACATAATTTTTCATTTGAATTGTACACTTTTAATTTACGCTTTGGGTTCGTATATATGCCCGCCTTCGTTGAAGGGATTTTAACTAATTAATTTGAAAGGAAATTATTCTGAGCTGATTTTAATATAATTTTCCTTATTGCCTAATTGGGATTACGGCGATTTAACTAAAGTTGAGTCCTCGACTGCATTCTGGTGGATCCATGCGAATAGAGTTGGTAGCGATATTCTACCTGCGCGCACTATTTGAGCTAGAACATCGTCATCCACGCATCAGCAGTTGGTGAGTCCGTTCCATATATATTTTATTATCGCAACCGTTTGGTTGACTTTGCATGCTGGTGAATTACATTGTAATATTATTGGGTTTAGGGTTGCAGTGTCCATACAATTATAATAGGGTTGGGTTCTAATTTAGGGTGTTGAACATTGCATATTCACAATACATAATAGAGTATGTAAAACTAAGCCAACGACCCGCCTATTATTATTACAGGTAATATTGCAAATACCCTCAGTACTTAAGGGTTATCCTACTAGGATCCTAGTGCAACCCCTTATTTGCGTAGTAGTCTTTTTAAATCGACCGTATGGTCGCAAATTTATGTTGCCTTGTTGGCTGTGTTAATATTTGATTTTAAAGTAAAATTCGAATTAGTCTGTAACATATAAATTTTCTGTAAATTTGTTCATTGACTTTAGCGCGGTGCACCTGTTATTTTAGTTGTTATCTAACAACATTTATATAATTCATTCAGTCATTATTGCATATTTAGTAACCAATAAACTCCCAAAGCGCACTTTAATTCAAATTACACTTAAAATCTACTACATACTACATATTCCTTACTGATAACACTTATATATACAAACTTGTTAACGTGTTCCTACATCTTAAAGTATCTAAGATTTCAAATTGTTCCGACGATTGGCGATCGTTTAGCACTTTTCGTTTCTTAGTTGAACTGGAAGGTCGCTTCGTGTTGAAAACATTCAACATGTGCAGGAAAATCAAGTTTTCCTGGCGAAGACGTCGTAAAGACGGACAGACTGTTAAAAGTTGTCCAAGACAACTAATAATAATAATAATAATATCGTCTTTATTGATTATTAATAAGTTCTATAGCAAAAAATAAGAATGTAGTATAACAGGCGAAGTTCAGCCAAAGGCTGTTCTACCACTTAACCTGCAACTAACAATACAATAAAAATTAATTTACAAATAAGAATAGAAACATGTAAAAGAAGCCGGATGTTTATAATTCTGGTGTGAACGCCACTGCAAACAGTTTAACACTAACATTGAGTTGGTACTTTATGAGCCAACACTAATGTAGAAATGTAGTGTACAAATCCCTTGGCGAACGGTTTGTATAAATGAGTAAGCATATGAAATTAATTATTTTATGAGATTCTGAAACTTTGAAACTGAAACCATGAAACCATGAAATTTTGAATTTTAAAACTTTGAAAACTTTGAAATGTTAAAACTTCTATAACTCTGGAAATGTGGATGGTCTTGTAATGATTTTGATGTAATTTCACGTAATTTCGATGCAGTCTTGGATCAACAAAAATATTTTATTTGGTATAATTTAATTAGATTTATGGAACTCGTTTAGAAGGCAAATGAGTAAACTACTGTGATCCACACGTGGCCGACGTCGCTATGTAACCAGCGTATTTTACTGTTATTTTACAGGTCGTTTGAAGGTTACAGGTCATTGCCGCTGTCGGCAAGAAAGTATTAGTTTCTAAAATAATGCTGACGTTACAAAGTCTATTACGTAAATTTTGAATGTAATACTTTCCTTTTGAAACTTGTTTTACATCACGTTGCTGTAAGCAATTCATTATGACTTGTATAAATGTTTTTGTCAATTAATTTTCAAAAGATCCTTTTGTAAAGTATAAAGTACATTGAGTACTATAACATATTTCTAATTAATAGTGTGTTCAACTTAAGATATCGTATCTCGTACAGGTGTAGATATACTTCGTCAGTTATCTTGTTTATGACGAATTGAAATACTAATATGTTAAGTTATAACACTTGAATGCTATGTGATGAAAATTGGAACTTAACAATGTCAATTTTTGATTTTTGCCAAAAGTTAAATAAAGAATATTTAAACATTGTGATGTCGCGTAGCGCTACAATGACTACCTTATAAAAATATATAATGTTCGTAATTAAATATCTGATTTAAAAACCACTTTCATAAGAATTAAATTTTATTAAGTACTCTTATTTATTATGATGTTAATTACTTTTCTTAAAAGAGAATACAGAATTATTTTTATTGGACTTCAGTTCATTTTTCAGTAATATTAAATTTTCCAAATTTTGTTCGGTGTTTACAAAGTAAACTTATCCGAAAGAGTATCACGATAGTAGAGACAATTGAACTTAATTTAAAGATTACATATTCATACTGATCCGTAATATATATAGGGTATCTATGTTGGTTGAAATTATGTTTCAGAGTCACCCCCCTCATCGTTAGATCCTTGAAGAAGACGATCAGGTGTAAGTATGATATGTGTGACAATCAAACTTTGTATTTAAAGTGGTTTATGATAATATAGGTTTCCAAATTTTCCTTTAAGCAAATTCATTTAGTCAGTTGCTTTATAAAAAATTTAGGTGGCGTCCTTTATTCTGTTTCTTTCAACACAAATATGCCCACTGACCCAATGTCATGCGACCGTGGGCAAAAAAACCCAGTTAGCTAAATGTCTTAAGAGTGTTTTTTTACTATAAGCCAATTTCTATCCAAACCTTACCCTGGGCTTGATACAGTTACATAAGAATTCTCGATAGGTAATGTTAATCTACCACAATTTTATTGTGGAATAGATTGATAGAAAAAATATAGATAATAAGTCAATCGATGTATTGGTATATGTATCGTTAAAGTTGCACCATAACAAGTGGGTAAGTCCAGTTACTAATTAAATTATAGTGTATGTGTTTATTGTTATTAATTTGATTTATTCTTGTATAGTAAACGTATTGAATAGCTATGAGGTTTACATTACTGTGTGTCAACGTATGTTAGCTGGATTGTATGCTGTGTGGGTATTGTTTGTGACCGTGAGGAATTTCCTATCTCAGTTCCGTCGGAACCCAGCTGTTAGAGTTAGGTAGCGCTCATTTTTGGCAAGAGGTTTGGTTGATGGTTTGCCCCACTCCCCGCCTCGGTACTGGGTTAGCTCAGGGTACATTGAAGCTGCTTGCTCCGACTCCCCCGATAAGCATTTACCTTGCTTATCTCATTAGCGATTTTAGTTGTAAATTAGAATTCAATTTGAAATCCCCCCTTGCTCGTTGTTATTGCATTGCGAGCGCCACGTCCCGTTATAAAGGAATAAGTAATTAGAGTTAACTAATTCATAGTAAGGACAAAAACATTAGGTAAATCGTTAAGGAAATGAAACGTTAAAAATTTTGGATGTACGTAGGGTTGAACGATTTTAAAAATAATTTTATGCCATTTAGTGTGGTTTAAATCAATATGTGAAGAGATAACAGTAATTAAAACTCGATTTACTGATAAAATTGTTGAAGAACAGAAAGATATCTTGTAACACATATACTTGCTAGGATGACGAGCCCTCCTTTGAGCTTCACCTAGACTAATGAAGAAAAATTCCAACATCATTCTTAAAAAAATGTTTCACAAATTGCTAGAGCGACAAACTTACAGCGAGTTTCGTCTGCTGAGCGACCGAGTTCGACGGCAAATCTCGCTTAAACCAAATGAATCTTAAAATACTGCGTTAGAATATCGATATATCTAAAAAAATATGCTATCAAAACAAAATCATACTCGCTATACAAAAGAAATATTTTGCGATACATGTATAGAAAAAACAGTATTCCAAATTATTAAAATATTTTTTTGATATTGCGAGATTTATCAACAACCATCGTAAATGAGCTTAAATACAAAACGTTATCAACAACTTCAATATTGTAGTGTTTAAAGAAACAGATATAAAAAAATCAAGTTTATTACAGCGTTTTAGAAGGTAAAAGATATACTAAAAAAACTCAGTTAGTTGCGTTAGCTGTATTTGAAAGCAAAATTTTCTTTAAAAGGAATTTGTAGGTTATAGTTGATTATTTGAATTAGTAAAAGAATACTTTTAAAATCATAGTAAAATAAGATAATATGAGTTATATAAACGAGTTAAGGTTCGTGGCTGGGAGCAGTCCTTTTTAAAAAAACATTTCCAACTTCTTAACACATTTATTTGGTTTTTTACAGAAATTAATATTGAATTTTGACAATTTTGAAATATTATTCTAAGTCCGAAATTAATTAACTAATTGTACAAACGAGTTATCTAACGAACTGCAATGTTAAAGCTGAACAATGGATTAACTGTCGTCGACTGAAGCTCCTGGGCCTTTTATAATATCCTCACTGCCTCACATGGCTGTGGGAACTTGCAGACCTAAAGTCTGCTTACACTTGACTCTATTCATAATACAATGTTGCGATCTTAATGCTATTCATAATTACTTTGTTGCGAGCTTCCTTTCTAGGTAATCTCGGTACGTGACTGTCTGTTACCGCCTGTGACCTGACATCTGCAGTGTCACTTATCTCTGTGCTACAAAGTAGCGTTTCCGTTCCCATGAACGTTAATAAACTGAATGAATTGTCCTTCATTTACATTGTTGCACATCACTTAGCGCATTTTCTAATATTTCTAATAATTTCCTAATTATTAGTTTTTTTACATATATATAACAATTGGGGGATTACATAATTAACGTCGGATTTAAAAGTTAACCCAAAAAAAAGTTAGGATAGACAAAAATTTCAGAAGTAAAATGATTATTTTAACTAAACTTAGTGTCATTTTAAGAGATTTTTTCCTTTTTTTAATCATATTGAATGGAAAATAAAGCTATTTATTTATAATTAGGGTACTTACATAAAATATTAATAATCCAGAAACCAGCTGGTGAAGTTAGGTTATAGTGGTTTGATAAACACTTTTAAAAGGTATATGTTCTAGCTTCCTGCTAAATTAAATTAGGTCATTATCTAAAAGAATTTAAAATACAAACACACTATTTTTTATAAAGTCACATGAGAATTAATTGAATTAGCAATACATTAATGAAAGGTATACACAATAACCAATATGGCTACCAATATCAAATTGACATAGCAACTGTTTCCATGTCATTTCATTTTAGATGGTTGTCATACTAACTTACAATGTTACCAACCTATATTTTCTAAGTTATTAAAAATTAAAAATTTTTATTTTTGAGAGAAAAATCCACGGATATATTTAAAAGTAATATACTATAAGGTATAAACAAGAAGAAAACAAATTTTCAACATGAAAAACGTTGAATGCGCCACTGTTATACTTTATGATTCTAAACTCTAAGGTATACTTTTAAAGTCCCGGCGCGCGATGTATGAGACCCACTACGACAGTTGGTAATAATGATAAATATTTGCAAAATGTTGCGCAATAAGGGGTTACGTCATATTAATGTTTCAAATTATTATCACATACAAAAAATGTTTATTTTAATTATAAGAGAAGACAAAAGGTACTCACGTAAACTGTAGAACTCTTCACAGCATGGCAGCTACTTTCGCGTCAGTTGGGCGTTGCGGGCGTGGGTCATCCTTTTGCTTCAGGTGGATGACAGATTTGATTTGTCTTCTCTCTTCTTGCGTAGAGGGACGACAGGAATACAGGTAAGAGGAACGATATCAGGTAGAGACACGACAAAGGAACCTACATCACCTAAAAGAAAAAAGACAAGACAAAAAGGCACACAGAGAAACACTCCGTTCGACGTCTGGTTGACCAGTCTCGACGTGACGGAAATCACCACCCTTCTTTTCACACTCCCCGTCTGCACACGGAAATGCACGCACAAGTCCTTTAAATTATTGGCGCGAAGTCACTTACAAATTTGACTAAAATTAGAAATGTTTACATGCCGAAAATCGGCATGTAACAAAGGACGTTTCTATTGAATAAAAAGCGCTGATCTTTTTGATTAGGCGTTTAATAAAATAATGTATAAGATTGTTACGCTCTATTGCTTTCCCCATTTAGCGTCAACTATTATGCTAACCTCCTGCGTAATTCATTACGCCCCCAAATTTGGTCGCAGACTATTGTCGTCAAACGGTTAAAGATTCACGTGCCAAGGAAGCCATTAAAAACTAAATTAATAAGTACAGCTAAGGCACCCTCCGCGAATGTCTTCAGGTAGATCAGGTTGCATGAGGGCCCCTTTCTTCAGATTGCGGCAGCGAAGTGCGTTGAAGCTACACTTTTAAAAAACGCCACGCATTATTAAGATAATTGGAGGATTATATTATTGCTTTGCGTAATTGTCGGAAAAAGTGACCTAGCTTTAAATCCTCTTTTTGAGTTTCACCAGATGGTTTGCCACTTGATTTCGCTATCAGCTTGTGGCGTTTTAATTATTTGGGACTTTGGGATTAGGTGATATTTAATTTTGCTGTTTAGAAGACTTCTTGCTTTCTTTACAAGTTTATAGGCCAATTCATTTCCGATAATGCCACTGTGTGCTTGTGGTCATTTAAAATGTGTAATCCATCTGGCTATATTTAGTTGATTAAGGTAAGTTCTAGTGACATAACCTTATATCAACTAAATTACCAGTCGCGGTGGCTAGTTGCTAGAACGTTCGACTATTAATCGGGAGGATTACACGTTCAAGTCCTATCTGTGGCCTTTTTCTGTCTTGCAATTTCTGATGTTTATTGGTTTTCAAGTTATAACGTCACAACAAGATTTTGTAAGCGTACTGTTTTAATATTTCCGTATCGTTATTGTCTATTGTCTACAAAGGACTTACATTTGACTTTCAAATGTTCCACCCGAAGGTACTACATCGGGCAGGAGGCGAGTTTTTTTTACCTGGATATTTTGAATTTAGCCGGATCCTTGCAATTTTTTAATGCGCGGGACCTCCATTTTACCTCTCACCCGAACGAGGGCGTGTTTTTGCGGAAAATACTCACCTAACATTTTTCAAGCGGTCCGTCTCGACAATTGATCTCGGAATTTTGGTATCAAACGTCATGCGCGTAGCTGTTTAATCCACGGTGGCGCCTATCTTCAAAGGCTGCCGTTGTTCTTCTAATTCATTAATGACTTTCTTGAATATCAGCTAGCATATTTGAAAAAGGCTTAAGCATTTCTATTTTTGATAAGATTCTCCAAAATAAAGGAGCCTATTAAACAATTATTAACAACACCAGACGACTCATCTACCGTAAGCTTGTGCCAAAAGTATTTCGACTGTTGCATTGGGATTACCACTCGATTACCACTGGAGCTGCAATAGTTTTTCATGCCTCGTGAGTGAATGCCATCTCATTTGTAAACATGGATTGCTTCTACTTAGGAGCAAGTTATTTTTTCAGAATGCTGATAGTTGTGTTGTATACAAGGTGTCATAATGTTACGTCCACTTTTCGACGGCGTACTAAACCTTACGCCATTTTATTTCATTCTTCATTCGCATAGATTCTAATTTTGATACTCATACACCATCCTGTATATTAGACAATCCTACAACAAGTACGCTTTACTACAATTTCATTTAAATCTATTTGCTGGAAAATAGAAAGTTCTTCTATAATTTAAATAATCGGTACCTTGTTTCAAGTATCCGTCGGCTTGATACATATGACGATAGAATACAATTTTTTATAATATCCAAACCTAAAGACTCGTTGAAATAATGCATAACACTTCTCTGATAAAGTTTGTTTCGAGTTTCTATTAACACCCGTGTGTTTGATAACGCTGGGATTGAATTTAATTCTGGCTACAGAACGTGTTCATTTTATTCTTTCTGCATACGACCAAAAGATTTGTCGTTTTTCGTTATCTACAGAATTTCGTGCACACCGTTGTGTGGTAAGTGCTTTCAGTTTTAAAAATGTACTTTTCTTCGTGAATGAGGTAATTTTTAATCGTACTTGTTATAGCTTCCTCCAGCAGACATGACCGTTCAGTTACCACTTCTTTTGTAGGAAAGATAAGCGGATGGCGTTGTCCCGGGTCCATCTGTTCCTCTCTGTCTTTGGGGAGAGTGTGACCAATACAGCAACGTGGACACGTGGGTGAGTTTTTCTTCACTACTTACGTGTATGGGTCTTATAATTGTCGACACCTCTAATGATTCTGATATCACTGTACCAAAAAGAAATTTCCCGGATGCTAATTGGACGTATCACGTTTGTTACTGGTGTGACTGAAGAGTGTGATATATTCAAGCAGGAAATTCTTTCACGTTACTATTTGTACCTATGTTATCTAACCGATAAAAGAAAGAAATTCTTGAAGTGCTGGTATTATACATAAATGTATCCTATGTAAACTTAGATATTGCCGAAACTAGAACCCATTTTGAGTTATGTCAATTGAGGTGGGGGAAAACGTTTTCACTTAGCCCAAGGTCACCGGACAGTAATTGTAAACATTGTACATATTATAAAATTGTAAAACGTAAATATTTTCTCAGTTGGGATACTTTGTAGTTTGGTGAAACCGTTAAATTAAAAGCAGTTTAACTCAATGAATCATTTAATTTTTGTTTGTTATAACTTAAGGCGTTGAATTCTATTGCAGGTCGTACTGAACTTTTAATTTTTTTTTGCTGGCAATTTCTTTACTTGTAAAACCCCTCCTGCTCACCGATTGAGCCCGGTCATTCTTTCCTTGTTTCTTCCGCTTACGTCTAGATACGTAGCAATGTATATTTCAATTTTTTACTATACTTTTAAGTGACAAAAATAAGATAAAAGCCTTAAACGCAGAAAGAGCAGATTACAGCAACCAGGAAAAAACTGCTTTGTTAGAATGCAACAGAAAATTGTCATCAGAAACGCTTCCCTGAAACTGCGGTTTCCTAGTACAAAAAGAAAAATTGTGAAGTGCTTGAAATATAACTAGAATAATGAAACTAGAAAATTTAACAATAGTAATAGATAGACTCAACAGGGTTTAACAAAGTGTTACTTTTAAAATAGAGTGATTTTTAATCAGAATAATAGAGTCGTTGGTTTACAACTAAAGAGGGCTACTCATAAAAAGCATTTATATTAAATAAAAAGTTGGAAACTGAAGTAAAAGCTATACGATACCAGTGTTGTGATAAAAATAGATAGTTGGTAATAACGTCACACCTTACTAAACTTTGTTATAAATAATTATATTTGTGCTTATTTAGTAAATATTGAGTACTTATATTTCTTTTATGGCATAACACCTATATAGAAAGAATCTTATTTAAGTCAAGAAACTACCATATAAATTAATCTTAAACCCTAATTTAATTATTTAGGATTACTCAATAGCCTTATATTACCTGAATGCTGTAGAAAATTATGACAACTGATTCTGTAACAAAGCGTCAAATAGTATACACTTGAACGTATATGCATCAATTTTACACAAAAGATGATTGGCAGTTACCCTGGGATGACGCATCTTCACACATAAATGAGTTATATCATAAGGGGTGCAGTCAAGACATTATAAAGCTTACAAAAGGAACTTTCTATGCGTTATTTTCCCTTTCAAGTTTTGATCAGAGTACTAGTTATAAAATCGTGATATGAAATAGATTAAGTATTATTCAATCTATGTGAATAAAAACTATCACAATTAGTAATGGACATAAATTAACAGTTAGTAATTAGTAAAGTAAATGCCCCGATTGTTAATTATAAGTGCATCGAGTAATAAAAATAAGAAAATATTACCGTTTTAAGAAAGTTGGTCCTGTTAGTGATTAGCTTGAATAAATTGTCCTTAGTGCATTAGCATTTTTTTGTACTTACGAGTAAGAAGGTTTGTGTAATTAGTTAATAATAAAGAACTGTTAAATACTCCCTGTATGTTCGTTGTGGTTTGTTTAGCATTCTTCTTAATCTTCTTTAGGAATTAAACCATACATATTTTTTAAAATGATCTTTATTTACGTTTCGATCCATGACCTAGGATCGTTGTCAAAATAATAAAAACTTCAAGTTTGACGTTTATGACATAAATTGAAGGTTACTTTGATTTATTGATGTTTGAAATATTTGGTTTGAGTACACTAAGCAAAAATTTTTAAAGTTTAAAAGAATGATTGCCTTCAATTTGTGTTGCGATCTGGGATCGACTTTCCTAAGGTCGCCAATACGCTTAACGTGAAATCAGCTGATTAATTTTTATTGGTGAATTTTATATAAATTCAATAATTTAGAATTGAAAACATTTTAACATGTTTCTATTTATACAATTGAGAGATTTCTAATTTTATGTCTTATTTTACTCTCAATTGTATAAATAGAAACATGTTAAAAAATGTTTTCCAATTCCAATTTATTAGGAATTATTAGAAACTGTTAAAGAAACTTAAGTATATGTAACAATGTAAATTCAAGGATAAACCACAGAGGTTATTGAAAGTTCACAACTAAGTTGTGAGAACGGATGCAATACATTGTATTCCAGACAGTAAGTGATACTGCAGGTGCAGGTCACAGACGCTTAAGAAACCGCAATTACTTAGAAACTAAGATTGTTACATTGTATAATGAATAGAGTTAAGAAATAAGCAGACATGAGCTCTACAAGTTCCCACAGACATGTGAGGGGCAGGGACGACATAAATACTCCGGAAGCCCTAAGACCATCAGTCAGTCTACAGTATTTCAGCTTTAACATTGCCGTTTACTTATGCTACTCGCTCTAGTATTAATTCAATTATTATTTTATTTCGACTTAGGATATTAAATCCAGTTGGTCAAAATTCCATACTTAATATTTGTTTGAATAATAAAATTTGTTACAAGTTTTAAAAGAAGTTTTAAAAAGACCGCTCCCAAGACTCCAAACCTAACTGGCGCAGCGTACGGATCCAGAAAGGCACTACAAATTTAAAAACCGGAGCACTGGTGACCAAGCATTTCAATTCCCAACCTGGAAGAACCCAAACAAACTTGGAAGAGGTACAAGAATCGACCAAAACTAACCAAACAAATTAGAACGAGGTATAAGCCCAAACCAAACAAAATCTTGGATGAAGTACAAAAATCGACAGAGCCCAAGAAAACGACGATAAATATTATGTATGTTCATTTTACTAAAACCAATTTATCCTTTTTACAAATTTATTGATATTAGCTAGTAAAAGAAATTTTTTTATTATTATTTTATATATGTACAGATTTTTTATTTTTTTATGAAAATATTTTACTAAAAGAAATTATTTTCAAATACGAAAAATTATTTTTAAAGCAAGAGAATTTAATTTAACCAAGAAAACCGAAAAGGCGCATGTATATACGCAATTATTAGTACAATTATTATGAACTATTAATAAACCAAAACATAACTGACTCACGAATTATTAATACTAAATGAAAACGATTTTAAAATACAAAAATTTAACGCAATTAATTTTACCATTTTATCACCAAAAGCTTATAGACACGAATTATTCAAAACTTAACCTTCAGCAACAAATTGACCAAAGCGTGTAATTACAGAAACATCTTTCAATTTACTCATTACAAATTGAAACAAAGCAGGCAAATCTAAAACGATACAACTGATACAACCTGTACGGGTTTTATACACTTTCCACGATATAGAAATTTTAAGTAGGACTGTAATTACATAGGATTTTCAACAACTAAATAAAATAAAATATTTAGAGTTGGAGACAATGCAAACAATTGGTTTCTATATAATAAAGGACCATTTCGAATGGACCTGCACCGTGCCGAAGTTCTAAATTACTAGAACAGGTGAAATGGCTTGCGTGTTCTAATGAGCTAAAGAGCCAAACTACAGGTCCAACCAAAGTAGTAGGGTCGTTAGTGAGGAACCAGACTAAGACAGGTCCCCGAAAGAGGGCAGCGGCTCTTTCGGTACTTAGATTGGCAGAGACCATAGGGGTCGGTATGGCAGTCTAAGACACACTACCGCGATGTGGAAGGCAACGGGAAACCACCACATTATCTCCCAAGTACACAGCGTACCTAAATTATAATAAAATGATGGCATTCTCTGGGGTAAAATATTCCGGAGTTAAAATAGTCCCCCAGTCGGATCTCCGGGAGGGGACTACTTCGGAGGATGCGATCGGAAAGTTAAAAATAAGAGTCGGGAACATTCTGCGAGTCGGAGCGTGGAATGTTAGAAGTATGAAGCAAGTAGGTAAGCTAGAGAACCTAAAATCGAAATGAATAGGTTATCACTAGACATAGTAGGGATCAGCGAAGTTCGGTGGCCAGAGGCGGGGGATTTTTGGAGTGGAGACTTCAGGGTAATTCATACAGGAGCAGAGGAAGGAAATTTGGGCGTGGGGATAGTTTTGCGGTAAAAGATAGGATACTGTGTAGAAAATTACTTACAAAAGAACGAAAGAGTACTTATGGTTAGATTAAAATCTAAACCGGTAAACACAGTAATAATACAAGTATACATGCCCACCTCTAGCTACAGTGACGAAGAGGTAGAAGCCATCTACAAAGATATCGAAGACATATTAAGATACGTAAAAGGACATGAAAATTTAATAATTACGGGGATTTTAATGCCGTGGTAGGTGAGGGTAGGGAAGGAGCAGTAGTAGGTTTATTTGGTTTAGGCACGAGAAACGACAGGGAAATAGGCTGGTAGAATTTTGTGACAAGAACAATTTAATCATCACAAACACATTATTTCAACATCATGCTAGAAGACGATATACGTGGAAGATGCCAGGAGATATAGGAAGATATCAAATAGATTACATTCTTGTTAGACAACGGTTTAGGAATCAAGTAAAAGACTGTAGAAGCTACCCAGAAGCAGATATAGATACTGACCACAACATCGTAATTATGAAGGCCGCACTTAAATTTAAGAATGTGAAAAAAGAAACGGAAAAAGGCACTTGGACTTAGAGAAACTAAAAGGTAAAGATATTCAAGAAAGATTCGAAAAAAAGTCAAATGAATTGCTCAAAGATATCGAGAAAATATCTGATACTAAGGAAGTAGAAACAGAATGGAATAACATTAAATCCAGCCTAGACATGGCGGCCAGAGATATTCTGGGGTATACACAAAAGAAAATAAGAAACCATGGATAACAAAGGATATTCTGAATTTAATAGAAGAAAGACGAAAATACAAAAATAAATCAGACGAAACAGGAAAACAGAGATACAAAGCCATAAAATGGGAAATTATTCGAAAATGCAGGAAAGCTAAAGAACAATGGATTGATGAAAAGTGCAAAGAGATACAAACGAAGATGGAAATAGGAAAGACAGACGAAGCATACAAATTACTTAGAATGAATTTTAGGGATATAAAACCGTATAGCAAAAATATAAAGGACGCACGAGGAAACGTCATCATAGAAAACGTAGAGAAAGTGGGTAGATGGCAAGAATATATAAGGAATTTATATGCAGGAGAGGAACTAACTGCATTAGAACAGGAATCAGACTTTGAAAATGATGACTTGGGATATCCTATACTTAAAGATGAGTTTGAATTAGCATTAAAGAGTCTGAAAAATGTTAAGGCGCCTGGTACAGATAAAGTCAAGCAGAAACTCTAAAAGCCGCTGGACAAACAGTAACAGAACGTCTTTTCCAACTTGTAAGCTATATGTATGAGACAGGCGAAATACCTAAAGATTTCAAAAGTAACATCATAGTAACTATACCAAAAAAAAAGGCGCGGATAGATATGAAAATTTTCGAACAATAAATTTGACAGCACACGTTTCAAAAATATTGACTAGAATTGTACAAAGACGAATAAAAAAACTGGCTGAAGAAATACTAGGAGAAGACCAATTTGGCTTTAGACGAAACAGGTGAACACGGGAGGTTATTTTAGCTCTGAGAGTGATAATGGAGAAAACAATAGAAAAGGGGAAAGCGTGTATATAGGGTTTGTAGATCTGGAAAAAGCATTCGACAATGTAAAATGGAAAAAATGTTTGAAATACTAAAAAAGATTGGAATGAGTTATAGGGATAGACGAATAGTACATAGCTTATACAAAGAGCAAACAGCAGTAATAGAATTAGAGCAGGAACGTAGAGAAGTAAACATTAGGAAAGGGGTGAGACAGGGATGTGCCCTATCCCCATTGATTTTTAACTTGTACATAGAAGAGGCAATGAATACTGTCAAATGCAGGAAGACATTTGGAATTACTATGCAGGGACAAAAAATTGATATGCTTAGATTTGCAGATGATATAGCGGTATTAGCGTCTAGCAAGGAAGAGTTAGAAGCTGCTCTTAATGAAATGGAAATGGTTCTAACAGAGAGATACGGTATGAAAATTAACAAAACTAAAACTAAAGTTCTACTATGCAAAGGTGGGGAAAATAAATCAAAAACAAGAATACAAGTATGTAACACGAACTTACAAGAGGTTAAGGATTTCTGCTACCTAGGAAGCCAAATAACGCATGATGGAAAAAGCACAAAGATATAAAACAAAGATTAGCACAAGGTCGTGCTACATTTAACAAGAAAAAGCAACTACTGTGCTCAAAGACCACAAACATAGAAACAAGGAAAAGATTGCTTAAAACATATGTGTGGAGCACAGCACTGTACGGCTGTGAAGCCTGGACAGTAGGAGAAGCGGACAAGAAAAGCTAGAAGCCTTTGAAATGTGGTGCTACAGACGTATGATGAAGATATCATGGACAGACAAAGTTAAGAACGAAGAGGTACTAAAAATGGTAGGGGAAGAAAGAAATATGTGGAAAACGGTAAAAAATAGGAGAGATAGGATGATAGGCCACATACTACGGCATGAGGGAATAGTGCGGAATATATTAGAAGCAGAGATAGGAAAAAAGAGAAGAAGAGGCAGACCTAGGCTAGACTACTGCACACAGATAGTAAAAGATGTAGGCTGCAGGAATTTCAGGGAGATGTGTAGGCTAGCCCAGAATAGAAATCAATGGAGGTACGCATCCAACCAATCCCAAGATGGATAAACTAATGACGAGAAAATAACTGTGCTTAAACACGATGATTACTCTAAGTAACTACAAGAATTGGTTGGACAACATTCTCAAATAATGTTAAGTGTTTGAAAGGATTTACTGGAAAACCATTATTTCGGCAAATATCTAAGTGTTGGGGATCTTGGTAGCCACAGGTTGCTTAACCCCTTCACTGAATCTCGGTGAAATAAGGCATAAAATTAGAAAACAATAGAAGGGGAACGAGCTGTATACACAGTCTTTTGAAATGCTGTGCTTCAGAGGTATGAGGACGATAGCATGGACAGACAAAGATAATAACAAATAGGTTATAGAAATAGTAGGAAACAAGGATATCTGGGGAAAAGATAAGAGAAATAGAAGGGCAGAATACGTTCTAAGGATTTTGGGTAATAGTATGGGATATATTACAAGCAGAGATAGGAAAAAGAGGTAGATGTTGACCTAGATCAGATAGTGATAGATGCAGACTGTGCAAATTTCAGGGAAATCTGTAGGTTAGTTCAGAATAGGAAACAATGATGGTACGCGTCTAACCAGTTCCAGGACTGAAGACCTAATGATGATGATAATAAAGGAAACAAACACTCACCTTTGTTCTTCCAGTAGACTTGCATATACGAGCGCTCATTTTGTGGACACACATGAACAGCAACCGTGAATTGCCTGTTCTTTAATATACAGCAATAAACCAAAATACACTGACTCCAAATCACACAGTAACCACTACATAGGTTACATACAATAAAAAGACGGTACACACATTTAAACCGTCAATAATATATTTTACATGTTGTTTCCACCAAGTATGGAAAGTGACTCTTATTTTAAAAATACCAAAAGAGTGGGAATACATTATCACTAACATATATCGGAATTATTCGCGAACTAACCTATTATTACCGATTCGACCAATATACCGGATTTATACGCGAGTTAACCGAACATTCCGCCCACCGTAAAATACCCAATTTTACCCAAATAAAGACGTGTAAGATAAATTCATCTTATTCAAAACGTCAACCAAAGAAAAATGCATAAACAAACAAAAAAAAATAAATACTAAATCAAGATTACATAGTTAATCATTGATTAGGAAGAGGACATAATTTAATGACAGGCCTCTTTAAATAACCTGTAGAGGTTCTGAGAGTAACTACCCGAGTTTTCCCATCAGACCCGGGATGGAGAGACAACCCGCCCCAACTTCCATTGCAAAGGAGGCAAGAGTTCATTGCATATCAAAACGAGCATGCCCTCTTTGACAGGATTGCCCTCAAGAAAAATTTTGAACGCTGTTGCAGAGTGTTCAAATATTCATTCCGCCAGCGTTTCCAAAATATTTGATGAAGCGCTTGTATTTTCTGCCATCGAGATAAACGTGAGATGTTGATGTCCGACAGGTCTTCATCAAAAAAGGTTCCTAAAGGTTCGATCGTTAAAAAATGGTTTGGAGTAATAGCCGTCAAATCGTTAGGATCAGAACTATTAGGACACAACGGTCGCGAATTGAGCACAGCTTCGATTTGCGAAAAAAGAGTACACATCTCTTCAAAGGTGAGTATGTTGTCTCCAATAACCTTTATTACATGGCGTTTAACTGATTTGATGCCTGCCTCCCACAAGCCACCCATGTGGGGGGCTGCCGGCGGGTTGAAGTGCCAGACCAAATGTTCGGCTTCAACCGCTAAACGAAAATACTGCAAAATTGCTTTATTAGCTGCCACAAAATTAGTGCCACAATCACTAAATATTTGGGCACACAACCCTCTGCGGGCTATAAAACGACGCAGAGCTGCTAAAAATGCATCTGCGGAGAGATCAGAGGCGCACTCCAGATGAAACGCTTTTGTTGAAAAGCAAACGAATAAGCAAAGATAGGCCTTCAACACTTTTGCCCCTCTAATTCTACTGGCGGTAATAGAAAAGGGTCCACCAAAATCGACACCCACAATCTTGAAAGCCTTTACCTCAGAAACCCTGCTTTCTGGCAAATCGGCCATAATGGGAGGAGTGAAAGGAGTAGGGCAGACACAAAAACATGTGTAGCAAGTTGACAATACTGAACGGATAGCCCTTTGCGGGGATAAAATCCAAAATTGTCGCCTAAGTAGGGACAGCAAAGTGTGATATCCGAGATGCAAATAAATTCTTTGAAAACGACAAATGATTAAACGCGTTAAGTTGCCTTTTTTAGTTAACAAGATCGGGTGCCTTTGGTCAAAACTAAGTGCAGCATTCCTAAGACGACCTCCCACACGGATTATATCATTATCGTCCAAGAATGGATTCAACTTTCGAATAGTTTTACAACATACCTTACCCTTTCTCAACTGGCTTATTTCAATGCTAAATTCAGTTTGTTGTACAAGTTTTATTAAAACCAACAGAAACTTCTGAAGTTCTGGAGTAGTAAATGCTCCAGAAAAATATTTAATCTTACGACTGTAATAAATAAATCGAAGACAGTAACCAATGATTCGTTGCAACTTCGGTAAAGACGAAATTTTATCGATTACAGCCCCTGTATCCTCCACCGAACTTAGTAAACAAATATTCTGGTTTACTTCCTCGTTAGTCTTAATCAAATTTTGTTGAACGGGCCAACCAACCCTCGGTCCAATAAGCCAAGGGGGACCCGCCCACCATAGGGGATGCGACTTTAAATGAGAGGGTAATAAGCCTCTCGAAGCACAGTCACAAGGATTATCTTGTGATGGAACATAAAACCAATGATCTCCAGGCAATTGCTCTTGGATTAAGGACACACGATTCGCCACAAATGTCTTCCAAGTATGAGACGGCGACCTAAGCCAGGACAGCACCACTTGCGAGTCAGACCATGCAATTGTATCGGTAAATGTTATTTTTTCTTTAAAAGCCTTTCGGACGAAAGCTATCAATTCCGCCAAAAGAAGAGCAGCACAAAGCTCCAGGCGAGGAATAGATAACCTTTTCAGAGGGGCTACACGAGTTTTGCTAAATACTAAAAAAGTAGATATTGCCTCATTTGAATTGTTGGACAGCCGAAAATAAACCGCAGCTGCATAAGCCGGTTCACTGCTATCACTGAATCCATGCAATTCACAAATAGATGCCTTATCTATGCCATAAAATCTCGGTATAGACACTTCCTTGATTAACGGTAACTCCGACTGAAACTTCTTCCAAGAATGAACAATTTCAAGGGGAGGTTCTTCGTCCCAACTCAAGCCCAAGATCCATAATTTTTGAATTAAACATTTTGCAAACACCACTATTGGCGACACAAAGCCCACAGGATCAAATATCCGGGCTAATTCCGAGAGGATGTGACGCTTTGTGCAATGTATTTCCTGGGAACAAATATTATATGAAAACAATCTGTCGCAGGAGTCCATTCCAAACCTAAGATCTTTACAGATGAAGGTTCATCAGGGCTAAACGATATAGTCTGCTGTCGTGAGACATCCGACCATTGTAAAACAGTAAAATTATTAGTAACAAATTTCTTAAGCTCAAATCCACCTCTAAGTAATAGTGCGACTAAATCCATCGCTAACTGGCGAGTGCTTTCTGACGAGCAAGAACCCGAAATTATGTCATCCACGTACACTTCAGACAGCAAAACCTTGGTTGCTATAAGGAAGTCCACTGACTCATCCCAAGCTAGTTGCTGGATAGTTCGCAACGCTAAAAATGGTGCAGACGATACACCAAACGTGACTCTATTCATTACAAATTCCCGAACAGGAAGTTCCGGAGAAAAACGCCATAAAAGACGCTGAAAATTGCGATGCTCCTCACAAATGTATATCTGTCGATACATTTGTTTAATATCTGCAATGAGGGCATACCTATGCAACCTAAAATTCAATAAAATTTCAACAATATCCGTGTGTAATTTCGAACCAGGTAGCAAAGCATTATTTAACGAGATGCCGTTCGAAGACCTACTCGAGGCATTCATCACTACACGCAATTGCGTTGATGATGATTGCAATTTACAAACTCCATGGTGAGGTATATAATAGACATTTGAATTCTCTATGGGAGCAGCTTCTGTCATGTGCCCCATATCAATATAATCCTGCATAGCATTTATGTATAGGCCACGTAATTCAGGATTGATAGATAAACGCTTTTCTAATGATTTTAAGCATCATAGAGCTGTAGAATAGCTTTCTCCAAATATAGGAGGACAACCGTCTACAAATGGCAGACTTACTGTATAACGACCCTCACTATCTCTTCTATAGTTTTTTTTTAAATCTTCTTTACAAGGTTCTACCTGGTTGTGAGAAGGCAACTGTTCCAATTCCCACAACTTTTTAATATTTTCCTCTAATGTGTTCTCAACAAAATAGCAAGAAGTCTGATTTGGCTCCTTGGCCGAAATCTTACCCATTAAAACATACCCAAAAATGGTATTAATAGTCGATGGCTCTTTGTTATTGAGCCCCGAAATTACATTACCCAATAAAATCTGGTTAAACACTTCGGCTCCTAGCAGCATATCCACAGGCGCTTTAACATCAAAATGTGGATCTGCTAAGCATAAGTTTTGTATATGTTTCCACGAATTATTCTTTTGTAAATTATTTGCAGGCATTTCACCACAAATAGACAATGAAATTTGAGCACTGAGAGAGATCAGGGCCTACTCCTTTCTAGATTGCAGGAAAAGTGACAAGCCCTCTACTCTTAACATAGGTTTGGCTCAAACCACGAATAAACATACTTGAATGTTTTCGAATAAAACCTAATTTTTGCACACAATTTTCTGTGATAAAATTGACTTGTAAACCACAATCCAACAAAATGCGAATAGGTACTGGCACATTACCTGCACTTAATACATTCACAATCGCTGTACCTAATAGAACCGTAGGATTCAACTGGGCCATCCCTGAAAATGGGGTCACCCCAGGAGGATAGGATACTCCACTATCTTCTGATGAAGCCAATGGCTCTGATAAAGTGGAAGAATTATTCATCTCAGGCACAGATAACTTTCTGAAATGCAGCAGAGTATTATGACGGCCAGAACATATCGTGCACGATTTCTGGTCCTTACAAACTTTCACGGTATGTGTATCTTTCAAACAAACAAACCAGCGATTCCGATTTCTAATCCATCGAAACCTCTCAAGAGCTGATTTATCTTTGAATACATGGCAAGACGAGATATCGTGTTCCTTTGAACATAAAGGACAACCAGTAGCTGATTTAGCAAACAATACTGTAGATTTAACTTTAGGGTTATATATTTGATCGCCTTTAACAACTTTTTTAGACTTTGAAGAACCTAATGTTCCTAAATTGTCTAAAGCACAACTTTGTTTCTAAAACGTTAATAACGAATCAATACCAGGGATTTTCTTACGTTCGTCAACAATGCTAAGCTCAAATTGCTCCTAGTAACTACATCTAATTTCTGTAGTAACATATTAACCAATAACAAATTCAATTGTTCCTCCTGGTCAGGCAATAAAGCTTTGAGCGCGGCCCAATTTTCATTAAATTGGTCCACCAATCCCTTCATCGTGGAGGGTGAACGATCAGAAATATTTTGTATCTTATACAAATTACGAAGATAATTATTAGCAATTAATCTAATATTAAAATATCTATCATTTAATATCTTCAAGGCAATAGGGTAATTGGCTGCTGTCACCTTTAAACTTTTATAAGAGAGGCGGGTTCAGATTCTAAATGCATGACCAAGAAATGGAATTTTCTACATCGGATAATTTCCATTACTATCAATTAAACTTTTAAATAATTCCATAAACGATTGATACTCGGAAATATCTCCAGTAAAAACCTTTAATTTAATAGATGGAAGCTTTAAATGTGGTTGATCAGTAGTATCACAAGATTCCACTTCTTTAACACCTAGAGCTTTATCTAATAACCTAACTAAATTTCGATGCTTTGTTCGAATTGAGTAGGAAATATCATCAAAAGTTTCTGTTAAAGAATGAACTTTATCCACTAAATTATCGGGAATACCTGACTTCACTATACGCGTTTGATAATCACAAAATCGCTCTCTAACGTCGGTGAAGTCTTCCGCGCGTATTATGCAATTTTCGATTTCTTCCCTTATACCTGAACTTTCAGCAGCTTGCATTAAATCCAGTAATTTCACACTGGGTTTAATCAAACTTTCCAGCGTTTCAATACCCTCTTCAAGCTTAGGCATTATTAATAATAAATAAAGCAATAATCCAAATTTAAACTATAATAAATCAAATATTGATATGCAATAAACTAATGCGCGTAAATTATTAAAATCTCCGCAATGTAAACAAACACGCATCACCTCCCAAATGGCATGTAACCCGCAAATAACGTCAAAACACGAAGCAAGGTTAGAACGGAATGCCGAGGAAATACGAAGATTTACGATTGCGTACAAAACAACCAAGTACAAATTAACTTGACCCTTGTACTAGATTTCGAGGAAAATGAACCTAAAATAATCGATATTTAACAGATGTGCGCTCAGTCAAACACATCGCCGGTTTAAACGATAACAAACCAGATGCGGCCGAAGTGACCAACTATACGGGTTTTATATACTTTCCACGATATAGAAATTTTAAGTAGGACTGTAATTACATAGGATTTTCAACAACTAAATAAAATAAAATATTCAGAGTTGGAGACAATGCAAACAATTGGTTTCTATATAATAAAGAAAACAAACACTCACCTTTGTCCTTCCAGTAGACTTGCATATACGAGCGCTCGTTTTGTGGACACATGGACAGCAACCGTGAATTGCCTGTTCTTTAATATACAGCTATAAACCAAAATACACTGACTCCAAATCACACAGTAACCACTACATAGGTTACATACAATAAAAAGACGGTACACACATTTAAACCGTCAATAATATATTTTACATGTTGCTTCCACCAAGTATGGAAAGTGACTCTTATTTTAAAAATACCAAAAGAGTGGTAATACATTATCACTAACATATATCGGAATTATTCGCGAACTAACCTATTATTACCGATCCGACCAATATACCGGATTTATACGCGAGTTAATCGAACACAACTTATTACCGGAAACCATCGCAACTTTATAAATATCTACATTACTGAAAAACCTATCATTCAAACGTGGCGTATTTTATAATTAAATATTTTTCAGCACGAGGATATCTAATTATACAAAGGCATTACGCAATTTATTTAAATTTTTTACCGAGACTGAAATTTAAAACCTTTTAGTATACTAAAACTTTATATTTAGACAATCTTATTGTATAAATTATAAAGGAAACTTTGATGCAACTACTATAACAAAACGGTAGACTGAAAACTGCAACTCTATAATTAAACATTTAAAGTAACTAAACAATACAATTGAAAGGAAGCATACTTATGCACTTATGTATTACAATACCTACGGAGACGGAGACTGAATTAATCAGCAGAACGGAAATAAAATAAAATTATAACTAGCACAATAAAACGTACAAAGTACAACGCAGTTATTCCAATAAATTAAACCGCATAGAAACCTTTCAGAAAGTTAAAACCCACGACAACTTTAACATCCGCGAAGAATAAATAAACGAATTCAAGGCAACAGCAACTAATCAGACATTACCCAGCACAAATCCCGCAATTTAATTATAACACCATATAACTACGTATAAAAAATAAGTAAAGTGATTCCTTAAATAACCCAACACAATTCAAACTGAAAAATTACCAAACCAAACCGCGAAATAAATCTCAGTTTTTCAAAAACTTAAAATTAATTAAAACCGAAAGTAACTATTAATTATTAGAACAACCCTTAACAATCATGAGTTCAGATATAAAAATTTACCTCGAAAGTATATCTCAACTCAACGGAGAGCAGCCAATATAAAGAAATTTCATTACCACGTTCGAAATATTTTTGAAAATCTTCTACAAACCAGGAGATAACAAATGCAATGTACTACTTTTACGCCTAATATTAAGTAAACTGACCGGACTGGCACTAACGCTAATAGCCAGCCGAGATGATTTAGAACAGTGGGAGGACTTTAAACGCATATTAATTGCATATTTCGGCGACCAACGCAACATCAAATGTCTTATCCGCGACCTAATAAACCTAAGAATGGAAAGTAACCAATCCCCGTATCAATTCGGAATGAAATGCCAAGACGTAAAAAGTTTAATTTAAACAAAACTAAAAATCGAAGAACCCCACTAAAATATCCGCCTATTAAAAACAAAAATGTATGACGAAATGGCACTGAACACCTACATAAACGCGTTACCAGGACGACTATCAGATAAAATAAGATTCCAACATTCCCAAGATTTAGAAGAAGCCATGAATATGATTATAAAGAAAGAAAACGTAATGTATTATTGAAACAGATTATACAACTCCAACGCGAATAAAAGTTATTCACCAATTAAAACCATACAAGCAGCGAAACAAACATCCACCCAGCTAAAATTTACACCATTCAATGCACAAAAGAACCAACCGCAAAGTAATAACTCAAATTTTAATAACACAAATTTTACCAAATGGTTTAAACAATTTTCAAAACCAACGTTCAACTCAAATTTAACAGAATCCACATTTCCACCAAGATTTAACCAAAACTTAAACCAACAGACACGCATTCAGCGCAAACCCCATTAGAAACACACCGATGATAAATAATAATAACAACCCTAACAGTTATTATAAACCAACTCCCTTGGACACCTCATCTGGTAACACCAGACAAAATACAAAAATATCGCAAATCCGACCAAGCCATAACCAAAAACGAAACTTTACCTCAGAAGAACTGTTTAACCAAGAAGTAGAAGAACCTAAGGATGAATCCAATCATTTAGAGACTTACGAACATAACGATCCTTGTGAAAACTACAGAGGACGAAGAAGAAAACGCGTGCTCAAATTTTCAGAGAAACCAATTTATAAACCACCAAACAATCAATTTAAATAATATCAATCAACAAGTATTGCCCTACATAGAAATATTCCATGCAGAATTTAAATTACTAATCGATACCGGATCCTGGAAAACACTAAGTAGCTCTCGAACCGTGAAGAAACATTATTTAAATTTTGTAGAGAGAGAACTCTTTAAAATTAAAACAGCCCATCAAACGACACTACAGCAATTCATAGCTAACATACCCCTACCAAAAACTTTCAACGTGAAAATAAAACACAAATTTTGTATTTTCGAATTCAACGATAAATACGACGGACTAATAGGATTGGACCTTCTAAGAAAATTAGGAGCCAACATTGATATAAAAAACCGTTTATTAAGAACAAAACACGGACAAATCCTCATTAAATTTCAAAATACCCAAACCGGGCAAAAATACACTATAGAACCCCTTACCCAAAAAAAAAATTAAAATCCCAGTAAATTCAAAAAACGACGTAGGAATTATAAATCACATAACATTTCAACAAAGAGTAGAAACCCCCACAGCACTAGTACAAATAAAAGATAATTATGCCACTACAACGATTCTAAACTCAAATAACTACCCCGTAGAACTATCACTAACAAACCCAATTAACCTAAAAGAATTAAATTTTAACGAAATGGAAATAGACGAAAATTTAGAAAACGATTACAACCCCGTAGAACACGACAAAATGTTAAGAGAAGATTTAAGTAACATTTGCTTCAACACATACATTAATAAAGAAGAGCAAAGAGCAATTAAAAACTTATGTTTTGAATACTGCGATATATTCCATTGTGAAGGAATACCCTTAACCTTTACCAATACAGTTAAACATAATATAGAACTATTAGACAACAAACCAATTTTTACAAAAGCATACAGATTACCTCAGACAAGCCAAGAAGAAACCGATATACAAGTAGCAAATCAGATTACTAAGATTAACTTACAAGAAGGAAAACATCACCAATTTAATGTCATACGCACTAATCGCGCACAACAATACGATCCACTCATTAACAAATTTTACACCCCTAGAATTAACATTAGAACATTCAGATTCTCGCAACCCTTACGACATACATTATAACAAAGAAGTATATCAGCAATATGCTAAAGATCGCAAAGAGAGACTAGAAATAACTTACGATAAAGTAAAAGATAAACTAGATAACGACAAAGAACGTATCACCACAACCCGCAATAAGAATACCAACGCAAATAAATGTTTAATAGGACAAACCGTATACGAGAAAAATTTCCAAAGTAAACGACACAAAACGCCACCCAAAAATTTAGGACCGTTTAAAATTAAGAGAATATCGGACACAAATATAGCCGTAGTAGACAACGGCAAGATAATAAAATACATTCATTTGAAAAATCTAGACACCCTGTAATTTTAGATAGACAATCATCACCCTTACCGTCAATATCCGCCCAGGTAGAACGGACAACGATATATTAATTGAAGATATGAAAAACAACCCCGGTATACTACCAATAAAATTGGGAAGTATGCAAAATACAATAGACTATTGGAGGTTCGCACAAAAATTCGATTTAACAGAATTAAAACAAGAATCTCAAACAATCAAAGACAACTATTATCGATTAAAACAATCAATGGACACAGCCAAATTCGGAAAGGAATACGCAATAGAAGTGATGAATTACAATAGCATAATAGAAAACATTTTAAGAAACCTAGAAGATAAATTTAACAGATTAATACCCACAGAACAAACTGCAAGACGAAAAAGAGAACTAATTAACGGACTAGGTAACATAATAAAAGCTATCACAGGCAATTTAGATAATCAAGACGCAGAACGTTATTGCAATGCAATACAACAGTTAACTGAAAACCGAAACGATATAAAAACCATGGTTAGCAACCAAATATCTCTAACCCAATCAACTATAATAAAATTCAACGAAACATTAAGAAAGCTAGTAAGAAATCAAAATAGTATAGCCAATAGAATACAAACCGTTAAAACCAACATGCAAACTACCATGTTAGGAATGCGAGACTTAATTAGATTCAATACAATATTCACTCAAATAATATCAACCCTTACCTTAATCCAACAAATTTTAGCCACTTTAGAGAACGCTGTAACATTTGCAAAACAAATACAATACACTCTAGTATTACATAACCAACTGATTTATTAAAAGAATTATTAAAAATTAGATCATTTATAACTAACAGTAAATTACCCTTTGACGTAACAGAATCAAACATTCTCATATTTGAAAAAATAGCTATAGTAAAAGGCTATGTAAAGAATAACGAAATAACATTTTTAATAGAAATCCCAATAGTAGTAAGTAACAATTATAATTATTATCACTTATTTGCTCTTCCAATGAAAATTACTAGCATGTATCAAGTTATCATCCCCAAAACCAAGTTCCTATCCTTAAACGAACTCAGATATGTTTACACAAACGAGAAATGTAACGAAGTAACACCAAATCAATATTTATGCCAGTCATCGACAACAACAACCATCCAAGAAGACAGCCCTTGCAAAGTACAATTATTAAGATTTTTAAACCACTACAACTGTGAAGCCAAACCCATACAAATCACCCTTAAAAAACTGTTATTTAAAATTGAAGAACGAAATCATCAGAGTTTATCAAGACTCCACAGCAACCAAGAAACTCGCAAATTTACCAGAGTTACAATTCAAGACAACACAAACCGAAGATGAAGAAATAATTAAGAAACCCATGCAACTAGAACACCTAGACTTAGACGATCTCAACCACGCCATGAAAATAATGGACAATTACAAAGAACACTTGAGTGAATTAAAAGTGCCGAAATTACACTACGATAATATAAGCGTTTGGACAATTGTATTAATCATTTTAATTATTTTATTAATCATGTAAGTATTTTACAAAATGTATCTTAGATATAAGAATAAAGAGAAAAATTTTAGAAATAAGGAATCAAAAAGAAATAAAGAAACAACCAATGTACCCTAAGAAACAATGAATTTTAAACAATGAATTTAAAAAAATTAAGCAAGAAAAACCCTAATTTCTCATTTACGTCGGGAGGAGTTATATATCCCCTAATCTATATATGTATAACAAAATAAAATTTATTAGGAATTATTAGAAATTGTTAAAGAAACTTAAGTATATGCAACAATGCAAATTCGAGAATAAACCACAGAGGTTATTGAAAATTCACAAGCAAGTTGTGGGAGCGGATGCAATACATTGAACCGAATTTTTTTTGCTAGGCTGACACTACTACTACTAGTGGCTTCAACTCGCCTCACGCATGGGCGCTAGTGAAACATTTCTTCTTGGTTTACTAAAACACCAGCCCGACACTACTTTATTATCACCATGCTCCAAGTCAGGTGTCTGCAAAACAAAGTCTTCCGACGTAACTAGGGGTCTATTCCTTGGGTAGAGCTATGAGCAATGGGGGGGTAAGTCGAAATCTGTAGGGGGTCACACTCAAACTAAAACAAACAGGCGCCACCAAGTCCAGATTGATTTATTTTAATGGCATAGCAAATTTCTAAGGGCGGACGTGGAGACCCAAAGAAAAAAAGATCGCCTTCGCTGACACAAAAGCTTGTCTTAACAGAATAAGACGCTGTTCCTGTAAGAAAGAATAATAATTAAGTCACCTAGAAAATGGGAACACTATTTGCGTCCCTCAAGTATACCTAAAATGCATAAAGAATATTTTCTACATAATGGAGTTATAAAATTTAATTTTATTGTTTTTTGTTTATCAGGTCTGATCAAACTAGATCAGAATAAAAACTTTAAATGTGGATTATAAATTTACTAGAAAGAATTTTCTTTGTTTCAGTAAATAAAATTCAATGTGATAAAATAAAATGAATACTTGATATACTTGTAAAGTTGTTGTAAGGTTTATCAACTGATCCTTACTCAAATATATTACAATTCAGTGTGACTGGTTATGCTAAAGTTTTCTAACCCAATCAGATCTGTGTAGGTCATTTACAAATTACTATACAAAATTTCTCTTTAAGTTAACGGTATTAAAATTAATTTGAAGTCAAAATAATCACAAAGATATTCTCTAATTTTATCAAAAGTGGCAGTACTGTAATACTAAACATCTGTTAGCCATTATGCAATTGTTGACGGCATTGTTCAAACAAACAGGTGACGTAATCGCAGCTGTTAATTTATGCTGAAGCCACGTGTAGTCACATATTTACGAAACTAAGTGAAATCAAATTTGATACTGGAGAAAACCAGCTTAGTTACAGGTAAACTGAATAACAATTTTGTACTTCTAACAAACAAAACGAAATAATGTACTTTCAGAATGAAGTACTGAGGAAGTTCTTAAATCTACTACGAACCAAATACCGGCTGTTGTCCTTGGTTGTAATGGAAACTACCTCGCCGTGCGGGATCTGCAGCTAATTATGCTTGTTTTCCATGCTTTAATACAGGTGTTGAAGCGAAGCGGATTTCTTACATTGATTCAAGGCAGCATTACTTTTGTATCGTAATCTTCCGTTGTCTAATCTTATTTACAAATATAATTTTTCATTACGTAGTCTATAAGTTAAGGTTTCTAAATTGTAATTTCAAAGTGGTCGTGCGGTTTCTAATTTGTCGTTGTGGTTTCTGACTTATCGTTGCGCTAAATAAATTTTTAAATTAGCTAATATGATAACGAATATACAAAATGTGGATTATGTACTAACCGTTACTCAGGAAGTGTTTCACAAAAATAAGGCGACTCGGAGGTCACTCGCCATTCTTTTCAACTGCATCTTGTCGCTGCCTTTAACTATCGACGAGTGCCCTCGCTGCGTTCTTGCATGGTGGGAGGGTCCCGGGTGGGGTTGTCAAAACCTCTCACGCGCGCGCCAGTGGCTGTGGAATGCACCGAACTCCGAAACAAATAGACTAATGATTCTAGATATTGTAATACTGTAAAAATTTGATTGTTACTCGTATCATTATTTTAGTTAATAAAGGTATTTTAATATTCATTGTACCTTTAATGAATAGAATCTTTTACTGCGAAAATAAAATTGTTACAACATTGTATTCTAGACATTAAGTGATACTGTAGGTGCAGCTCACAGACGGTTAAAAACCGTGAGTACCTAGAAAGTAAAATTGTTACATTGTATCATGAATAGAATTAAGAAATACGCAGACATGAGCTCTGCAAGTTCCCACAGACATGTGAGGGGCAGGGACAACATAAATGCCCCGGGAGCTTCAAGACGATCAGTCAGTCTACAGTATTTCAGCTTTAACATTGCCGTTTACTTAGGCTACTCGCCCTAGTATTAATTCAATTATTATTTTATTTCGACTTAGAATATTAAATCCAGTTTGTCAAAATTCCATATTTAATATGTGTTTGAATAATAAAATTTGTTACAAGTTTTGAAAGAAGTTTTTAAAGACCTCTCCCAAGGACCGAAACGTAACTCGCATAAAACTCCAAAAATATCAATATGGGAATCGTTATATTTTGCTACACTGGCAGCTCTACATGAATATAAACCAAAGCATGGAATTATTATTCTTCAGTTAAATTGAACCGTCCTTGAGCTAATGCATAGATTTAATTACATTGATAATAAAAATAGGTTGTGGCTACTAACTTAAGACGATTACTAAAATAAATGTAGTGTTTTAAGTCTGACTTTACTTCATGCCAGGTGTTGCATTTGTGAAGGCTCAACAAGGCAATACAAATCAACATTGCAGCGAATTAATAAATTACAGTGATTGCAGTAGAATCTTGTTAAGAATTTGTAATGTCTTTTTTTTATCGAAAATGATATATGAAATCAAGTGCTAACTGTAGGTGTTTGATACAGATGGTTTATTAACAGCACAGTTTTTTATAATTTATTTAAATAGTCGTACATGCGAACAGAACTTATCAGCAATTGCTAGTAAACAATATCTTTAAGTCTTTGAAAATTCTTTTCGCATTATCATAGATAAATGAAATTTCAACACAGCTTTGATCTGTTATGCTTTATTGAGCCATCACGGTTATATCATTGCAGCAACAAATATAAAATAAAGTATATGTCATATATTTGCGTCCAGTCCAAATCATTCAATGCGCCGTTTTTTTAAAACTAAAAACTGTTGAAATCCATGTGAAACGTACAATGTAATATTTGAATGAATGAAATGCTAAATCAACGTAATGAAACCTTTATTACATCATTTCTAAATGATGCAAATATGAAATCTTTAGGTATGATTATGGTGCGATGAAAATAGCTCAACAAGATGATTCTTTACCAATTAAATAAGAAAATTAATATTTTATGAAATTGATGGCAAACAATGATACAGAAGGAGAGACTTACACCAATCGTATGAGCTGTAATGAACCAACTAATTATCAGTTATTTGAAAATTTATCGCATATGTTGTACCTACTCTATTTTAAGGTTCAAAAACATTTCGGTTCTCACAAAATTCTTTTAAATTTGTGAAAAATATATAACTGCCAGGGATGCCTAAATAAACTCAACAAAGACAACTTATATTTAAGATGCATGAGTCAGAAATAGGTAAATAAACAGGAATCGTCAATCTTTAATTGCTAATAATAGTTTCTTGTTGTTCGCAGTTGCCCGTTGAAGAGGAAAGTTGATCTTGTAACGGGCATTTTTGTACCTTAACATTTTTTACGCTTTTCCCCAGTTAGTAAATACATTGTTTTTGGATAGCTGTTTGTATAAAGTAAATACTTTCGAATAGTTTTCAGATTTGTATGCAATTTAACTCGCGTGTATTAATTTTAAAAGTAGTTTAATTGAAGATTGATTTTCATTAATAAATAAATTGCAAGGAACGAGTTTTAAATAGGATTATTCGTAAATTACTTTCCAACTTATCGGAAATGATAAACAACTGTAATTAGTTATTAGATATGATGGTGCATTCACTTATTTGATGTCTCTTATGTTATTTAACGAAGTCGATAAGAGGTTATGGTAACAACGAGTTTATATAAACGGATTAGAGTGTAGTTCTGATGACGATTGAAGGAAAGATGCTTTATAGGCAAACGTGTTTTACTCGACCGCACGTGCTTGTTTACGGAAGATTGACGGACGCGCTTAGTGCTTACGCGTGCCTTACTAATTGTTTTCTTCTATTGTTGCTTTTCTGTTGGAGATAAAAGTGGTAGAACTTGTCGTGCGTTTTACGGAACATTGACTTAGTGATACGCGTTGCTTTATTGATTGTGTTTTTTTAGTTGATTTGTCTTTTTATATTTGAACTGTGTGTGCGATCTAGTTTTCGTGGCCCTTTTTTTATTAGAGTAGTGCATACCTTGGATTATCCAAATACTGTTTTAAACTTGAGTGTTTCTAACAAAACAATGATGATACAGCTGTGATACTGTAGTTTCTGCATTTTCTAACCCCAAAGAATCTAAAATAGATCATTGTTTGCGCAAATTTCGTTATTCAAAAGCATTAGATTTTTCTTTGTTACCATAGGTAGCAAATAGAACACCTCACGTTACTGTTAGTTTAATGCATTACATCGTGCCTTGAAGGCCCGTGATTCTAAAGTTTTATTACCATTTTTTTTTTAATTGTGTTACAAAATATTTCGAAATTATTGTCTCAGGAAATAGAATTAACAAGAAATTTATCAATGCTACATAGTTCCATCAGCATGATAATGTCTGCTGCTAACACTAGTGAAATACGTAGGTGTGATTAGTGTAAAGTGTAAGAAATTCCATCAACACCTCACAGTCAAGGGTGAAGTGCTTCGTTAGTGCAGGACATCGTGAATCCCACACTTCAATTGCAAGGAAGCGTTACTGAAGGACTTTTTGTAAGTTGAACTATTTCCTACTTGTTATTACTTTAAATATCTATCCGTTGTTTTGCCATGTCTTCGTCGTTCTGATACCTTTTACAATAGACTTGCCTGCTATTAAGAAAGAAAAAAAAGAAAGAAAAAAACAATCAATACTACTGAATTACTCATATCAATTGTGACTTGCCTATTTATCTTTTGTTAACATTTTGTCTGATTTATGTTTAATTGGTGTGTGAGGAAACGTTTCTGCTACTCCCCAATATTACCTCACTTTGTACTAAAAATTTTTGTATTGCTTTTACCGTTATTATATTATATAGTTTATCTAAACAGTTTTATTTACATTTTACAAAGTACTGAATAACTTAGACTTTTCATTGCTGCTGTGCTTATTTTCTTTTTTTCAGGTTTGCTTAACTAATTTTCTTGCAGGTATTGTCACTAACTCCTTACCGCCGCATACATTATATGTCAGTCTGCTTTCTACAACCCCCCCCCCCACTCTCCGATTGAGTCCGATCATTTCTTTGATTTTCTTTGTGTTACGCACGGCTACAAGCCAACGTAACATAAATTTGGCGCCCAACGTGGCTGCCACGAATAACGTAACATAAATTTGGCGCCCAACGTGGTTGCCACGAATAACGTAACAGAAATTTTGGCGCCCAACATGGGGCTCGATTTTTTTTTGATTTGCTCTTGATTTTTTTTTATTTGTTCTTGATTTTTTTGATTTGCTCTCGATTTTTTTGGTTTGCTCTTGACTTTTTTTAAATTTTTTATGACCTTGATTTTTTGGCATTAATTTTTTTCTTGTGTATCGGCTCGACTTTCTTTTCTGCCTATATTGGCTGGCTCTAATTTTTTTTGTGGTGTAGTCTTGATTTTTTTTCTTCCTTCGCTATATAGAAATTCTTTGATTCTAATTTTTTTTTGTGAATTATCAGAGTTGTGTTTTCGCTGGTAATTTGGTTCTGGAAAACACTGGCGCCCAAGTTTTCTTTACACCACCCTTTTTTCTTTTCTTTACGTCACTTTCGCTACCTCACTTAAATATAATCCTAATGTCCCCGATCTAGATCTGTTGTCCTTTTGGCGACGCAAGCGCCGCAAATTTCGTCCGTAATCCACTCGTCCCCCTACGTTATACGATTCCTTCAACTCATTAGCTTTATCTGTGATATTTGACATATTTCGTAGTATTGTGTGATGACTTTTATTTTTTTCTTCTACTCTTTCCGGGATTTCTTTCATTCCACATTCCTGTCCATTTTTTTTCCTGACTGGTTTTCTTTGCGGTTAGTTGATGTACTGACTTCGATCACTCGTTGTATCTGCTCCTGTGGTAGTTGCTCTTAGGCCTACTTTCTGTCCTTTAGGAAACACGACTTAGTCGAATTTTGGGTCTATTAGCAGATTACTTTTCTTATCTGGTTGTATTATACGACTTTTTTTTTCTTCTTGATACCACAGTTGAAGCCTTTCGTTACTTTTCCCAGTTTACCGTTTGTCGTTCCCTAGCTTACTTGAGGCTTGACACTTGTGTCTTATGTTGGCTATTGCTGTTGGTTTTCTTCCTCGCTACTTTTCTTTTCTTTTGGTTTCTGCGCGCGCGAAACCAATTTCTTGAGGTTGGAAACTGTGCTGTTTCTTTTCTAAAGAGACATCCGTCCTTTGACGACTTTGGCAGCGGTTATGCCTTTATACCTTGGTCCTCTTCGATTGCTACTGCTTACCTATCTTTCCCTGTGGATTTCTTTACTCTTAGTTTTGTCCGGCATTTTGGTCCTGAGTCTCCGGATCCTGGAGGGCTCCCTACGGCCGATTCTATTTTGACCCCTACGTGTCGCTATCCCTAATGACTTGTAATTTTTTTGGCTTATTGGTCTTGTGATAAGCTTGTGTCCGAAAACACTGGCGCCCATTTCGTATTCCTATTTATATTTTGTAGCTAGCCCATCCCGTGACTTTTTCTTTTGGCTAGTTCTACCATTCGTTTACTATTTGACTATTATATTCGCTTTCTATATCCATTCCTTGAGGTAGGCTTCAGATCTATTTTCTTTTCTTTTAGGTATTTCGACTTGGTCGCTTCTGTAGGTCTGTTAGCCATACTTTGCTTGAGTAATCGTTTCATACGAATCTGTGTTACCTAAGTTGGAAGTATTCTAGATTGTGTACTAGCTTGCCTTTGTCCTTTGCTTTGTCTTGGTTCTTTCTTTGCTGCACACTTGAGGTTGACAGTTGTGTCGTCTAGTTGGTTTGCTACGAGTTTTCTTCCTCGTTTTTTTTCTTCCTTTCCTCTTGGTTTCTTCGCGGGAAGCCAAAACTTTTCTTTGAGGTGGAGAACAGAAATGTCCCTTTTGGGGACATCCGTCTTTTGACGTCTTTGAAAGTAGCTAAGACCTTTAATCCTCATTGGGTGTTTACTTGATGCTTTCTTTAGCTGTTCTGTCGTTGTTGGTTACGATAGATGACTTTGTCTTCTTTTGGAAAAATGTTCTTTCTCTTATACTGGTGTTGGTCCTTCGGACCGGATAGAAAAAAAAATATTTTTTTGTTTGGTTCCTTGGCTGTCGTTTTTTTTTCTTTCACCCCGACGTCTTTATTTTGCTAGGGGGGAATCTGTAACGGGCATTTTTGTACCTTAACATTTTTTACGCTTTTCCTCAATTAGTAAATACATTGTTTTTGGATCGCTGTTTGTATAAAGTAAATACTTTCGAATAGTTTTCAGATTTGTATGCAATTTAACTCGCGTGTATTAATTTTAAAAGTAGTTTAATTGAAGATTGATTTTCATTTATAAATAAATTGCAAGGAACGAGTTTTAAATAGGATTATTCGTAAATTACTTTCCAACTTATCGGAAATGATAAACAACTGTAATTAGTTATTAGATATGATGGTGCATTCACTTATTTGATGTCCCTTATGTTATTTAACGAAGTCGATAAGAGGTTATAGTAACAACGAGTTTATATAAACGGATTAGAGTGTAGTTCTGATGACGATTGAAGGAAAGATGCTTTATAGGCGAACGTGTTTTACTCGACCGCACGTGCTTGTTTACGGAAGATTGACGGACGCGCTTAGTGCTTACGCGTGCCTTACTAATTGTTTTCTTTTATTGTTGCTTTTCTGTTGGAGATAAAAGTGGTAGAACTTGTCGTGCGTTTTACGGAACATTGACTTAGTGATACGCGTTGCTTTATTGATTGTGTTTTTTTAGTTGATTTGTCTTTTTATATTTGAACTGTGTGTGCGATCTAGTTTTCGTGGCCCTTTTTTTATCAGAGTAGTGCATACCTTGGATTATCCAAATACCGTTTTAAGCTTGAGTGTTTCTAACAAAACAATGATGATACAGCTGTGATACTGTAGTTTCTGCATTTTTTAACCTCAAAGAATCTAAAATAGATCATTGTTTGCGCAAATTTCGTTATTCAAAAGCATTAAATTTTTCTTTGTTACCATAGGTAGCAAATAGAACACCTCACGTTACTGTTAGTTTAATGCATTACATCGTGCCTTGAAGGCCCGTGATTCTAAATTTTTATTACCATTTTTTTTTTAATTGCGTTACAAAATATTTCGAAATTATTGTCTCAGGAAATAGAATTAACAAGAAATTTATCAATGCTACATAATTCCATCAGCATGATAATGTCTGCTGCTAACACTAGTGAAATACGTAGGTGTGATTAGTGTAAAGTGTAAGAAATTCCATCAACACCTCACAGTCAAGGGTGAAGTGCTTCGTTAGTGCAGGACATCGTGAATCCCACACTTCAGTTGCAAGGAAGCATTACTGAAGGATTTTAGTAAGTTGAACTATTTCCTACTGGTTATTACTTTAAATATCTATCCGTTGCTTTACCAATTCTTCGTCGTTCTGATACCTTTTACAATAGACTTGCCTGCTATTAAGAAAAAAAAAAGAAAGAAAAAAAACAATCAATACTACTGAATTACTCATATCAATTATGACTTACCTATTTATCTTTTGTTAACATTTTGTCTGATTTATGTTTAATTGGTGTGTGAGGAAACGTTTCTGCTACTCCCCAATATTACTTCACTTTGTACTAAAAATTTTTGTACTGCTTTTACCGTTATTATATTATATAGTTTATCTAAACAGTTTTATTTACATTCTACAAAGTACTGAATAACTTAGACTTTTCATTGCTGCTATGCTTATTATTCTTTTTTTTCAGGTTTGCTTAACTAATTTTTTTTGCAGGTATTGTCACTAACTCCTTACCGCCGCATACATTATATGTCAGTCTGCTTTCTACAACCCCCCCTACTCTCCGATTGAGCCCGGTCATTTCTTTGATTTTCTTTGTGTTACGCACGGCTACGAGCCAACGTAACATAAGTTTGGCGCCCAACGTGACTGCCACGAATAACGTAACATAAATTTGGCGCCCAACGTGGCTGCCACGAATAACGTAACATAAATTTGACGCCCAACGTGGCTGCCACGAATAACGTAACAAACTTCAACGTCCAGATGTGCGTTTGAGTTATAAATCAAAACATTAACTGCGCAGAACACGATGTATCATGAAAACGCTTCAATGGTAGTAGTTGCTGTACAATAAATAACAAATCGTTCGTTATTCAACTGGAGCTCTTGGTTGTTTTACAGAATTTAATGTGGAGCAATTATTGGGAAGAAAAGAAGTTACACGTAGATGGTTTAGCTCCGTATTCCAGCGCAATTTAATACATCCATTTTGTAAAATGATTCTTTATAACTTATCATCTGAATTGATGCTAATTAAAGACACCCTACTACGCAGTTACATTTATGATCGCCTCATTATTAATTAACATATACTACGTATATACACAAAATTGAAAGGCATCCTAGTGAAGGACTACTTTAAATAATATAGTTTCCGAAAATTGTATACACGACACTCTTTGCAGCTGTTAAGATGTTACAAAGTAATAAGATTGTTTTCCTTCCTCTTAAAATCTTTTGATCTTTTGTTAACGTAAGTTGCTTTAGTAACGGCTAACTGAAGTTTATCACAATTATTAGTAACTTTTATGTTGTATACAATATACCTGCGTTCTCTCATACTTATTACTTACTACATCATTCATACTGGTGAATCTAAACTAACCCTAGTCCCATTTTAAATTCGCATTTGCATGTGTTTTATTCCATTCTTCAAATTAAATGGAAATGGATTTAAATTCTTTGGATCTTTTGATAATACTTTTTTATACACAAATAATTATGTATCTCCAATTTACTTCATTAGCATATCTGATTGCATTAAGGTTAGTACATAATAGAAATAAAGTGTTTTGATAAAATCATTATAGAAGCAGTTGCCAGCGCTTTTATATAAATGTTCTAGGTATTTTATTACAAACTACAGGAGAAAATCAACTTTTAAATATAGGTGCAGTTTTAAGAATGACTAAGGAAAAATCTGTTTGGATGAAACCTAGAAGTAGCGACTGGTGGGACAGAGTTGTATGCACTCATTTCCAGGATAAAGATTGGTGTGAATATTTTAGAATGCCTAAGCAAACTTTTTTATGGGTCTGTGATGAGTTGAGTGACTTTTAGCTCCAAACAGAATTGACTTAAAGCATTGTCGTAAGTCCATATCTGTAGAGAAGCAGATTGCCATTGCATTATGCTTTTTGGCTAGTTGTGCAGAATATCGTAAGATTGGCGTTGGGTTTGGTGTACACAAAACGACAGTAGGAAAATGTGTACACAATGTGATTAATGCAATAATAGAAAAATTAATGCAGCCCTTTTTAAATATGCCTAATGAAATAGAATGCCGTAGCTTATCGTATGAATTTGAAAAGATTACCCATATACCACAGTTAATTGGAGCCATAGACGGTACACATATACCTATTCCCCCTCCATCAGATGGTTATCGAAATTATATAAACCGAAAAGGATGGCCATCTATAGTCTTGCAGGCTGTAGTTGATCATAGTTACAGGTAGTGTTAGGGAAAATGTAATAATATTTATGGATTTGCAATTTTAGGTTTCGCAATATAAATTGCCAGTTACTAGGAAGTTCACATGATTCCTCCGTCTTTAAAAATTCTTGACTCTACAAAGACCATGAGAAAATTATTGCACTAATAAGTTTATTGCGATTTAACATATATCACATATTAATATTTTAGACCTCTAAATCATTTGAAGATTGTGATATTCCTTACAGGTTAATGGGTGATGCGGCATATCCACTTTTACCATGGCTTTTAAAAGGTTACACCAAGTCTGTCAAATTAACACCTGAAGAAGGATCATTTAATGTTTATTTAAATAGTGAAAGGGTTCAGTCGAAGTAGCATTTGGGCTGAAATTTTCACAGCCAAATCCACAAATTGATAGGACATTAGACAACTTTGATGTAAGCAATATTAGGGATTCATTAAAAAATTATATAGGCAAAACATTTCCACTTCATAAATTTTTTTATATTCCTTAGAAGTTGGTATTAATATCGTAATAGGTATTTCAGTCATTTGTATTGACTACAGTTAAACTAGGCAAACATATTAGCTTAGAAAAACTTTATTTGTAAATAATGAAAATTGAAATGTATATACTACGCTTATATGGTTATAATAAAATTAATTTGTATTTGCATTTTCTTTATTATCATTTGGTTGGGATGAACTTGATGACTGGAATAAAGTATTAAATAAAGATGAATCTTGTATTTCACTATGTTCCATATTATACATTGGACTTAATGCTTGCAGACCCTTAATTAAAGTTGTAGAAGCTTCTTGTATTATTACTCGTTGACTCGACATCATCTCTCGAAACAACGTCAACTCAAAGTTTTGTTGTTGTTTAAATGCATCATTTATGACTTTTTGTTGGGTTTCTAAAAAGGTTGCTTGAATTTCTATTGAATTTTGTTTAATGGTCTCGGCAAATCCATCAACTGTCTGCCGATAAGTTCTTTTAAGTCCATTTGCATATTTAATTTTTTTAGGCGCCTGGCTCATTAGAACTGGTACATCTTCATCTTCCACTTGGCTATTTTCGAATTTTCGTCTGTTACAACGTCGACGTCTATTATACAATCCATAGCACTGCGTTCAAATTCAAGGGAATCAACACCAAGTTGTTGTGTTTTTATATTTTGTAAAGGCAGTTCGCTTCATGCATGGCATCAAAAAATATATAATTGTTTTTAATAATCGAATCGCTCCACTGGTATTACGACTTTTCAAGATTTTATAATATTTTTCTAAAAATATAGAACACGTCAAAATATGATTATTAATTTTTAATTTAATCTAACCTCTAAGTGTTCTAAATTTTGTTTGCATTTGTCGAATAGATTTCATATAACCTTGCTCTTGCATCCTCGGAACTAAATGATCCAATATTTCATCTACACGAAAACGTATACCATCCAATACTCTCAGAATTTTCACTTCGTGCACAAGCTTAAGCAAATAATGCGTTTCTTCTACATCCCACGATTCTCAACTTTTTTTTAATTCCTCCATTTTCCGTAAAATTTGAAATTTATAATGAATTTAAATGTCGCTCCACCGATTGTTACATTCCAAATTTGGACATGTACACTTTTAAATTTGTGAGTGAATTCCCGCCATTATTTTTAAAATAGACTTGTGCATTTCCGTCATTTTGGACAGTTGCGTTTGCCCAAAAGGAATGCGCAGACGCGGAGTGATGGCGCAAGTGCGCGGTGTGTGACACGACATTAATAGCCAACGAGACGTCGAATGGTGACGTTTGCCTGTGTCGTTCCTTTGTCTTTTCTCTTTCAGAATGTAGGTTTCCTCTTTATCTTGCTTGATCTTTGCCTTCACCTTTATTCCTTCGTCCTACCAACGAACAAAGAAGAGGGAAAACGTTAAATTTGGTTTCAACGATGGCATGACGTAACCCACGCCAAAACGAGATACCCGGAAATCAGCATGGCCCCTGCGCAAGGATGACCGCAAATTCGTGAAGCGTTCCACACTTTTAAGTAAGTACTTTTTATCTTTTTTAAGGTGCAACTTCTATCATTGTAAACATATTTGGCATGTGATACAATTTGTCACGAATTTATGTCGTAATATCTTTGTTATGCAATAATGTGAACGTGGATGGTATCCGTGTTGTCAACTGTGGAAGTGGCTATGAACGCGCGTCGCGGTGTTGTAACACGATATGTAAACATAAATAAACGGAACATAACCTAATTTTCTCAACTTGTAACTTAGTTAAGGCAAATTTGTAAATTGTAGTGTCAACCTAAATTTTGATCTTGTAACTCATCTCTAAGTATAAGATATCCCAAGTCATCATTTTCAATGTCTGATTCCTGTTCTAATGCAGTTAGTTCCTCCTGCATATAAATTCCTATATATTCTTGCCATCTAACCACTTTCTCTACGTTTTCTATGATGACATTTCCTTGTGCGTCCCTTATATTTTTGCCATACGATTTTATATCCCTAAAATTCATTCTAATTAATTTGTATGCTTCCTCTGTCTTTCCTATTTACATATTCGTTTGTACCTCTTTGCACTTTTGATCAATCCATTGTTCTTCAGCTTTCCTGCATTTTCGAATAATTTCCCATTTTATGGTTTTGTATCTCTGTTTTGCTGTTTCGTCTGATTTATTTTTGATTTTCGTCTTTCTTCTATTAAATTCAGGATATCCTTTGTTATCCATGGTTTCTTATTTTCTTTTTGTGTATACCCCAGAATATCTCTGCCCGCTATGTCTAGGCTGGATTTAATTTGTTCCATTCTGTTTCTACTTCCTTAGTATCAGTTATTTTCCCGATATCTTTGAGCAATTCATTTGAGTTTTTTTCGAATCTTTCTTGAATATCTTTATCTTTTAGTTTCTCTAAGTCCAAGTGCCTTTTTCCGTTTCTTTTTTTCACATTCTTAAATTTAAGTGCGGCTTTCATAATTACGTTGTTGTGGTCAGTATCCATATCTGCTTCTGGATAGCTTCTACAGTTTTTTACTTGACTCCTAAACCGTAGTCTAACAAGAATGTAATCTATTTGATATCTTCCTATATCTCCTGGCATCTTTCACGTATATTGTCTTTTAGCATGATGTTGAAATAATGTGTTTGTGAGGATTAAATTGTTCTACCAGCCTATTTCCCTTGTCGTTTCTCGTGCCTAAACCAAATAAACCTACAACTGCTCCTTCCTTACCCTCACCTACTACGGCATTAAAATCCCCCGTAATTATTAAATTTTCATGTCCTTTTACGTATCTTAATAGGTCTTCGATATCTTTGTAGATGACTTCTACCTCTTCGTCGCTGTAGCTAGAGGTGGACATGTATACTTGTATTATTACTGTGTTTACCGGTTTAGATTCTAATCTAACCGTGAGGACTTTTTCGTTCTTTTGTAGGTAATTTTCTACACAGTATCCTATCTTTTTCCGCATAACTCTAAAGTCTCCACTCCAAAAATCCCCTGCCTCTGGCCACCGAACTTCGCTGATCCCTACTATGTCTAGTGATAACCTATTCATTTCGATTTTTAGGTTCTCTAGCTTACCTACTTGCTTCATACTTCTAACATTCCACGCTCCGACTCGCAGAGTGTTCCCGACTCTTATTTTTAACTTTACGATCGCATCCTCCGAAGTAGCCCCCTCCCGGAGATCCGAATGGGGGACTATTTTAACTCCGGAATCTTTTACCACAGAGAATGCCATCATGTTTGTTACAATTTAAGTACGCTGTGTACTTGGGAGATAATGTGGTGGTTTTCCGTTGCCTTCCACATCGCGGTAGTGTGTCTTAGACTGCCATACCGACCCCTATGGTCTCTGCCAATCTAAGTACCGAAAGAGCCGCTGCCCTCTTTCGGTGACCTGTCTTAGTCTGGTTCCTCACTAACGACCCCACTACTTTGGTTGGACCTGTAGTTTGGCACTTTAGCTCATTAGAACACGCAAGCCATTTCATCTGTTCTAGTAATTTAGAACTTCGACAAGGTGCAGGTCCATTCGAAATGGGGATCGTTACATATCACCAAAATAATATATTAAATTTACGAAAACGTCGTTTAAAAAATAAAATATTTTTCAAAAGTTTTTTCTAAAATTTTAACTGAATTAAACGGTGCGTTATAAGTGATCGAGATGTAAGCGAAATAAATACGGTGACAAAAGTGATAAGAAAGAGTATACAATATTAAAAAAAAAATTAAGAAATCCTACCCCCCCAAGGACAAATAGTGAAGAGATACATTGTTTAAGGGTTTTAATGAAATGACAAAGATCCAGTTTTTGAACTACTCTTTGAGGTATATGGAACAAAGTACTGGTCTATAAACGTTCTTAATATAATCACAAATTTATAAAAAATAGAAAAATGTAGCAAAGTGTAAGGAATATAAACTATAAGTTTAATTTCAAACGCTATTGAAATATTATTGTAAACGAAAACGTAAACGTATATGCTGAGAAAAAACAATTTGGATTTTCAAGGAACAAATAGCGTTATATAGCTGCAAAGGATTATATGCAATAATTAAGTAGAAAAATAGAAGAAATATTTGTAAATTTTGAGATATTATTTGATGGAATTTTGTGCAACATTCCATTCAATCGCGCTAATAATAAAGCAGGATGGGTTGGTTACAAAGAGGTTTGATAAGAAACCTACCTGTACCAGAAGTTTAAAGCAAAGAGAAAACAGAAAGATTAATATGAGAATGTGATAAGTCATAAATGTACCTTACTAACATTATTTAACATATATCTCAAAGAATTTATTATGAATATTCCATTAAAACTAGGGTTGTAGCAAGGGAAAGAACAATAAAATAAATTAGAATTGTTAACCATGTGAACGCACTCTCCCAGAGTAAAGAAAAACATTTTGGCATGCTTAAATGCGTAACAAAGCTTCTAAAATATGCCATAAAGATCAGCGTAAAATAAAGTAAGTAGTATAATAAGAAACTAAATGTGGCCATAAAAGTAGATGGATAATTATAACTAATTTTAAATATCCATTTTCAGCAAACACGAAATGTGCAAGAAAAAAATTAAAACACGTATAGAGATGGCCAAGGAAACGTTTAACAAAAAAATTAGATTATACGTTTATTGCGGACAACCATTAAAAAATTACGGAAAGAATAGTTAAAAGATTCGTCTGAAATATAGTTCTATCTAGATGTTAAGCTGTAGTTCTTGGTAAACAACAACACCACTGAGGGCATTTTAAATAGAAACTTGACAATTGATGGAAAAGGTTTAAAAAAAAAGGTAAAAATCGATAAAGTCCTACAAAGAATAAAAAACGAAGAATTATTGTTATCGCATACAGAAAAGAAAAAGGAACGCTGCTTTAATAAATTGCAGAATTAAAAAGCAATGTAAGGTAAGGTAAGACTAAAGAAAAAATAGGTAGACAATTTTTAGAGGGACTGAAAGTTGCACTGTCATATACAGAAACTATCAGGTTAGATTACAATTGCAAAGGAAAATAAATCATTAAAAGGTTATTAATATATATTACTGTGAATCGTAGCCGTCTGCTGCTTAGACGTTGGGTAGGGGGGATAAATGGTACTATGGAACGTAGCGTTTATGAAAATAAATTGAGACGAACCTTTTATGGTAGGTGTCGATGGAACTATTATGAATTATTACGTGAAGATGTCCGTATAATCCTGCTAGCTCAGATTAATTAAAACAACGAAGATCCAACATCAAATTTATAATAACATCAAATATTCGTTAATGAACAGTCCTTCAAATAATAATAATTGCTATATCCACAAACAACTTTCCTCAACACACATTATCCAATAGGATTACTTACGTACAAGCATTGAAATCTACAATTGAAGAGTACATTTTAAGCCTAAAAGCAATTCATAACTACTAGAATATTCTTAGAAATATTCATAAATAATTTTAATAATTTTCATACCTGCGTAAAAAAGATAGGCGTAGCTGATCAGATACATCTGAACACTTTTGTAGTGGTCAAATTAATTCGGAATTCGACCTCAAATAAGATCTAACCTTATCCATTTACAAGAATACATCTACATGCCAAACTTTTACGCAATTTTAACCCTATTTAAATAGAGCAAGCAAGTTGCCCTTCAAAATATTTTAAACAATGGTATACTTATCCTTGGGCTCATAAATTCATCCTTGTCCAAATTGTTGATTGAATTTACATGTCGTTCCATTTTTAAAAGTATTTTACCAATAAATGCATTGAAAATCCATGTCATTCCATTTTTATTTAAATTTTCAATATAATACAGGGATTTATTCGATTACCTCCATTAAAGTGACTACATCATTTCACTTCTAATCTGAGGTGTTCATATTTTAATACAGTTTTAATTTAGACGTCAATCGTTATATTATATAACTTTAAAATATAGTGTTATTGGCACATATTTTAACGTCAACTTAAACTTTATTTATTGACACAAGATTATTTGAAGTTGATCGACTAGCAGACAATTGGTCACTGATCTCGTTTTTGACTATTCTTCGGCTTTTATAGCATCAAGGTTCTTACGTCATTATCATCTAAAAAAATCTATAAGTTTCTGGTTGAGGTGATTCGTAAAGTGACGCAATTCTTTTCGAAAATGGCTTTAATTGATACTTTGTGTTAATTGAATAGCATAAACTGCCTTAATATCGTCTCTAATTAGTATTTTTATTGAAAGAAAATGCAAATCCTTATCTATAGTAGCATGTTATTGCTGGTTATCTTATTTAATTTATGGGTTCTACAGTACCTTACAGTCTCGCTAATTGGAGTGTTCATTTATGTTATTCGTTTAATTACCTGTGACGATTGCGGTTTAACTTGCCTTATGGGCTACATCTTGAACAATTGGAGTAGTTTTGATTTAAGATAGAGTATTTCCCGTTTTGCATTAAAATGCACGAAATAAAGTGGAAATGCTTATAGTCTTGTTACGAGCAGTGCAACGCTATATATTCTATTTATACTACTTTTTAAAATGGTATTTCATAGTTTTAGTAAGGATTTCCACGGATTCTTCAACTTGCATAATATGCGTTTTAAATGACGTTTAGTATTAAGGGATGATTTTACTCACGTGCTATGCTATTAAAGAAAATACTATTATGCAAGGTTAATTTTACCGTGCATTTATATTTCCAATGCTCCACCAGAAGGTACTACATTGGCCAGGAGGCGAGTTTTTTGTTGCCTAGAAATTTAGAATTTTGCCGAACCCTTGCCGTTAAAGGCAAGGTAGGGATTTTTAACGTGCGTGACAACACTCACACACAGGACCTCCATTTAACCTCTCATCCGAACGAGGGCGTAATTTTGTGAAAAATGCTCACCTGTCATTTTTCCAGCAGTCGGCCGTGTCGGGATTTGAACCCAGGACCTTGGAATCCGTAGTCTTACGCTTACTACATTGATCCACGGCGACGCCTAGGTTAATTTTACCGCGGGAATATTATACAGGTTGCTTCCAATTGCATGGCATGTGTAATTAGAATATTAAAAAGATTTCTTTGTTATTCAGGTTTTGGGGTGTTATTATATACAGGGTGCCCACAATCTATCTCCGTATATGGGTAACTTTTTTATTATAGAAGATACAATGTTGGTTAAATTAGCAAAGTTGAAGAGAAATTTACGAGTAGTATGATGCTTTTTTGAAAACTCACCTAGATGCTCAACTTTTTTAGATATTTGAAAAAAACTGAAATTTGCCATTTTCTTCAAACGCTAATAACTTTTTAACGGTTTAACCTATAGAGAAAATAAAAACTGCTTGTAAGGTAACTTTTTACGTAGAATTCAATAGCGTATATGACAATTTTAATTGGAAATGGGTTTTCAAGCTACAAACATAACCTCACTTTTTTTAAATGGAAACCATAGTTCAATATAACCCAAATGGAAAGGTTTTTCTTTTCTGATTACCCTGATGTAAGGGTTGATATACTTATTTTCAGTAGTTTCTTCATAATAAAGAAAAAACGATTTCTTTATTTGCGGACATCAAGGAGTCCATGGATACATATTTTAAATAAACAAAAAACAACTGGCATTTGTCAGATATTATTAGTTAAAGTGTTTATTTGCTCTGAGTTGCAAATTTTGTGTAGAAGACTTTTAAATTTATTTGATTATAATAGAGAATGTATACAAACGACGAAAAAAAAAATGGCATGCTCTTTTGTTACTATGCCTCTAACAGAAATTATGATGCTGCTGGTGATATGTATTATGAAAGATATTTGGAAAGAAGGCAGCCAGATAAACGATTGTTTTCTAAATTAGAAAACAATTTAAAAAGGTTTGGTGCTTTTACACAACCCAGTACTGATAAAAGAAAATTTAAAACTGATGATGAAGAACGTGTGTTAGCCTACATAAATTTTAAGCCAACAGCGTCCACCCGAGAAACTGCAATTGAGTGCGCTACTTCTACAGAAAAAGCTCGCCTAATTTTAAAACAAAACCGCTACAAACCATACAAAACCCATGTTAGCAATACACTGTATCATGGGGATTGTGAGAGAAGACAACAGTTTTGTAGGTGGTTTCTTAATGAAACAAATAATAATCCTGGTTTTAGTCACGCTATTATATTTACCGACGAAGCAAAATTTACTAACAAAGGCATGTTTAACAGAAAAAATACAGTCTACTGGAGTCAGGAAAATCCCCATTTAACAGAAGAAAGGCGGGATCAACCTCAATTTTCAATAAATGTGTGGTGTGCCATTTTTGGTAATAAAAAACTTGGGCCTTTCTTCTATAATTATAATTTAAATGGTGTACGCTATTTAAATTTTCTACAAAACCAATTGCAAGAAATGCTCGATAATTTGCCACTTCATTTACTGCAAAACTTATATTATTTTCAGCATGACGGTGCACCTGCTCACAATGCTCAAGCCGTTTCTGAATATCTTGATAATAGTTTTCCAAATTGGATTGGCAATGCAGATCCTGTTCCATGGCCGGCAAGGTCACCAGAACTATCGCCACTGGATTTTTTCTTTGGGGTACTGTAAAGGATGTAGTGTATGCTAAAAATCCAATAACATTGAGCAACTCAAAGATAGTATTACAGCAGCTATTACAAGTATAAAACCACAAACGTTAAATAAGGTGCACCAAAACCTAATTAAAAGGTGCGAAATGTGTTTGCAAGCTAATGGAGGTCATTTTGAGCATATGTTAATGTAGGAGTGGGCATATTCGCATTAATTAATTTTGTTTCCTTTGATTAAGTTATTTGTATTGTATGGATAGTTTATTTTTAAGTATTTTATTTTTCTTCGTTTATAATAAATTTAGTTACAATAAACTTGTGTTTCCATTATTGATTTTTACACATTTTGTTTGTTTGTAATATGTATTCACGGACTCCTTGATGTCCGCAAATAAATAAATCGTTTTTTCTTTATTATGAAGAAACTACTGAAAATAAGTACATCAACCCTTACATCAGGGTAATCAGAAAAGAAAACCTTTCCACTTGGGTTATATTGAACTATGGTTTCCATTTAAAAAAGTGAGGTTATGTTTGTAGCTTGAAAACCCATTTCCAATTAAAATTGTCATATACGCTATTGAATTCTACGTAAAAGTTACCTTACAAGCAGTTTTTATTTTCTCTATAGGTTAAACCGTTAAAAAGTTATTAGCGTTTGAAGAAAATGGCAAATTTCAGTTTTTTTCAAATATCTAAAAAAGTTGAGCATCTAGGTGAGTTTTCAAAAAAGCATCATACTACTCGTAAATTTCTCTTCAACTTTGCTAATTTAACCAACATTGTATCTTCTATAATAAAAAGTTACCCATATACGGAGATAGATTGTGGGCACCCTGTATATATATATATATATATATATATATATATATATTGCTGTGATAAGGCCGTGTGTTGGGAGCCACTAAAAGAGTGTTGTGACAAGGGCCGCACGTTAGTGCGCCACTAAAAGAGTGCTGTGACAATGCCTTGCTTTGGGGCGTTACTAGAAGGGTGATATGAAAATGGCCGACGTTCAGGTGCCGCTAAGGGTGTGCTATGACAACGCCTCGCTTTGGAGCGTTGCTGTAAGGGTGCTGTAATATAGATACAGCAATTTGTAAAACTTGAAATCGTTCATTTACCTTCCCTTTTAACTTTGCCTGGCTAGCTCAGCGGAATTGACGGAATCAAACAGCAATATCACATAGCATTTATACAGTATGCAATATTTTCTCTCATACAAAAGCATTTATAACATTTACAATATTGTTTCTCTCAAACATAAAATAATTACTAAGAAGTAGTTATGACAAAAAAATTGTTGCTTACCTTATTTTAAATTTACAGAATAAAATTTCTTAAATAGATGGTTTACCTGGTTATGTTTATTGCCCGCTTGTATGGTTTGTCTGCTCAAAAAAATCCTTGACAGATAATCTATTAAAAGGTCAGAGTATTTCGAACTCTGAACACAAAGTCCTGGTAAAAATCCTTTACAGAAAAGAAAATTATCTTAAACTGTATACAAATACTCTAATATTAGTTACAAATAAATCTAAAAATAATACTTGCAGAATCCACAAAAATGTTCCTCGTAATTAAAAATCTTCTTATTTTAAATTGACGTCAAATGAGCTCACAAGTTTTTCCATATTTAAAACAGCAATTACCAAAGTACCTTTCTGGTTAAATCATCCTTTCGATTATTTAATAAAATCTTTCAAAATAGCGTTATATTGAAGAATTTTTGTTATTTATTATAATTAATAATTCCATTTTTGTATGTAATTTGCGTGAAAAAACATCATTTCCTTATTCATTACAACCTCGCAACTATCAAATTACAGTATGTATACTACGTATTTCAAATACTATCTTCGAATAGCAAAAGTTCGCGCTTCAATCAAAATAACATTTCGCGATCTCATTTAAGAATCGAATCTAATCAAATTAATTTATTTGATAAACGCTTCCTTATATATTCAAATTTATCTGCTTCCAGAAGCTAGTAGCATGTGCGCGATTTCCTTGTAAGTAATAAACACTTCTCTTACGTAATATTTTTGGAATTCCTCATTAGCGTTTAAAATTGTTGAGTTTTATTACTTTGTTTAACACATATACTATTATTGTGGCGTAGCATACTAAAACTAAAGATAATCAACTTTATCTAAAAAATTTTAGATTTTTGTGAGTTTTCCGTGTTTCAGCCGCTTCTTAGTATAAAAAATGTTATTTATTAATTAGTTTATTTACGTAGTTCTAATTCCCGATGACTTATCCTTTTACATTCTAAAAAATTTTTTATTTAGAATAAATTGCTATAATCCAAGAGGTAATAAATTTAACTTTAATTGCTTTCTAATGCAAAAGGGGTTGCGTTTTATAGCAAATATTTGCTTTTGTGTTCCAGTGTACATATTTAATGTGAAAATTGAGGTTTAAAATACACGTTGATTATAGTTTCTTCAACTAAAAGCGTAAAGCTAGTACTATTATATGCTATTTACAGCAAATGTTATCAAAAATGTATCGATTTGCATTTGCATTTAAATGAGTTTTACGGTATCTTACATTTAATTATTTTTATATATACAATTTACGTTACTTGCTATTTATCTACAATACGCTTATATCATACAGGGTGATTATTTATACATGTGCAATCTCCGTTTTTGCATGGCACTTTAATAAATAAAAATACGCGTGTATTTTACAGGGCGTAAACATGAATTTACGGAAATTCTAATTTTTGGAAATTTTTTATATTTTGGTAAGATTTAGTTTTAAAATTTAAAGCAGTACCATGTAGTGCTGTCAATTCTCAACACTAAACAAATAAAATGATCAGAAAACCTATAGCGCATGAAAGAGACAGAAGGAAAAACATCAATATTTTAGCTTTTGGCCCAAAGCAGAAAACTTATAAAAAATTACCAAAATCTAAGAGTTAGCTATCAAGAAACAGGTGACAAAATTGGTAGAGGTGCTACGTGATTATACTTCCTTGACAGCTATCAGTAATCGGTAAAAGAATTTGAAATAAAAAAAGACAAACAAGAAACTGAAATAGAAATAAAACATTAACATCGTCAACCTTACAAAAAACGAAAAATTGATACTGGATGGAAGAAGAATCTGAGCTACATTTAAGACAAATCTATTATACTACTGTTGAGGATTCCATAGGGCTACATTTATTTTTATCTAGCGCATGATACATAGTATTAGGGTTTGCGAAAATCAAATTTAAAATCAAGCGATCGCTTTATTTTTCACAGGTCACTGAACTCAATTCCAAAATTAGAATATATATCATATTCATTTAATTAGATTTTAATGTATGCACAATCAATAAATTTAAGAGAAGGCCATTCTTGATTATTGCATGCGTAATTACACAAAAACAAAATGTTTGTTTATGTTTCTCATAATCAAATTGTAATACATCGAAAATCTAGGACAAATCATAAATGTTTTATAAATATAGTTAATTTAAAAGACGAAGGGTAACATTCATGAATTATAATTTTTCTATAATTATTAATAGTATTTAAAAATAACAAGGTTATAGCTTGCGTTCTATTCGCATTTCCTGAATTTAAGACTTGTTTGTTTGAAAAAAATTGTTTAATTTACCATTCACAAGCACTCAACATACCAGAAAGCAGACAATAAGAGGCGTTTACGCAATATTTAAAATATTTAAATAATTGTACGAAAATACTTTATGATAATTAAAAGCCATTTTTATGCAGTTTTAAAAATAAGCCTATGTCTGCGAAAGCTAAACAGGATTTCGTCAACTTGAAACAAAGAATTGTTTAACATTGAAGTGTTGTGTAAATTACAAGGGTAACATGTTAAAAGAATTTTCGAATGTTAAGGTACCGTACAAAGGTAGAGTTTACGGTCATGGCCTACAGTGCAGTGCGTTGGGATAAATTCTGTTGTTCTTATATGGATAAGTACAATGATTAAATACGTTTTTAAAATGCATGCGTTATTAATTTTATAAGATCAATACAAAATAAACAATACGTGTTTCTTCTTGAGTATATCTGTGTACTTTACAGTTGCAATAATAAATTCCTTATAAAACGGATGTGTTTTTATAAATTTAAAAAATTAGGTTAATTTCTATTACTTGCATACCAAAAACGGAATACAATTTTGGGTTATTAAAATGTTATCACATAATAAGTTTGTTACAAAAAGGAGTTTTGGTTATATAAACTAAACTAATAGAAGTTTACATTTTATGTTCCAATCACCCACTTAAGATCTAGCAGTAAATTCAGACGTAAAATTTAGAGTCAAATTTTTCTATTACTTTGATATTCCTAACATTTCAGTATATATATATATATATATATATATATATATATATATATATATATTGCTATGATATTAGAAGAATTATCATGCTCCGACGTTGGGCTGTTATATTTATTTTCTACGTACTCTAAATTATTGGACCACCATTTTAATATTCACGATTAAGTGTAATTATCTCCTCTTCCAGCTGTTTTCTTAATGTTGCTATCAACTGGACTTTATCTTTAAACAACTTTATTTACCAATGGCAAAATTCGATACGTTACCGCCTTGCGGGTTATCTCTTTCCTATTCAACTTGTGGCTCCGCCTTTCTACTATTTAAATCTTATGACCTCGGCTAGCATTTATTTGGAATTATAAAATTCAGTAAATCTCGATTTTATATAATGAAACCAATATGTTATGTACAGCTTTTGAAATTATTTGTAATACATTTCTTATAAATTTCATTTATTAACAACCATCTAGTTTCTAGTATGTATTCAAAAAATCCAAAAGTCACCAAAGAAAATTTATTATCTTTACCAACAAAGCGTAGAATATTCTAAACCTGTTTGCTTATTACTCATTCAATATGTATGCAACCTCTGTTGTTGACTTTTTCACAAGCATATCATATTTAGCAAATTCAATATTAAAATAAAATAAAAATTCATATAGAAAAACAAATGTCTTATAACTTAAAAATCTGACCTGGTTTTATCTTTTTCACATCGACGCTTCCAATAAAAATGATCTTCCCCAATTCTGGATTCCATTCAAATTATTACACTATGGATTACCATCATTAAATTATATACCCCAATTTATTTCAATTCTTCAAACTTAGACTTTTATCATTCTTGCACCAGACTTAAAATTGTAGTTTGTTTCACCCCTGTACTTCAAGATTGTATTATTCTTCTTTTCTCCTTGACATTTAAATTGTATTACTGTATTTCTTAACATCATACCTCGAAACCCTATTATTTTTATGTCTTAGTTTACAATAAATTCATTAAAAACGTACTTACGTTTAAACGGCAATTGTAATCTTCATATTTGCACTCATTTTATTTTTCACTTTTATACTTATTACGTATTACTTTGTTTAATGGCAATGCACTTCGGCCTTTATTGAGTTCAAAACTGACTTTCTTATCAATGTGCTTGCTAATATAATCTCGAATTCCCACTCCATCCGTGGGTTTGGTCTAGAACTCGTCGCTTGTCTCTGACCAATCAAATAATTACATATTGAGCAGTTTCTGATGCAATGCTCCACGTTTTCCCATAATCACAACCTGCCCGCAGCTGTCTTTCATTACCAACATGCTGTATTTTGATAGATTACTTGCTTTTCTATAAACAACTGATGCAACCCGACTTTAAATTTCCATGTTTACATGCGATTCACGCAATTTTTAATCATTTCTCTTATCAGAATGGTTAGATCTTTGTACGCATTTATATTAACTACCTGAAACTCTATTTCTATATCCGTATTAATTTAATCGTCTGGAACTCTTCTTCTAAATGCGTGTCTAATTACACTTTATCATTCATTTCCCAATATACGCGTGCCTCCACTGAAAAATATACTTATTTGTTTTACCTAAATTAACTAAACTTTATCTACAGGGTATTTAATATTTACTATCTACTTAATACATGTATTTCTCATTCCTACGCCAACTATGCGTCTTTCTATGTTTACCTGCGTCGCCCAAAAACTATCTCTACTCTATATACAGGGTGTTGACTACTTACTATCTACAAACTATGTCTATTTCTTAATTATCTCCTTAAATAAGTGTAGTTTTCTGCTGACTATTCTAATTACTCATTCCCGAACGACCTTTACTATAACGTGCACCCTTAAGCAACCCCTTATCACATCAATATATATTGCTATGCTACTGGAATTATCGTGCCCCAAGCTTGGGCTGTTATATTAATTATGCTATGTCCCTCTAAATTATTCTACGCGCTCCATCATTTGAGCGACCATATTATTTATTGCTATGAATAAACAAGATTGTAATTATCTCCGACGTTGGACTGTCTTATTAATATTGCTATCAATTCCCTCCAGAAACTTAACTGGATTTTATCTTGAACCAACCTTGTCAACCAATAACAAAATTCGATATGTTACCGCCTTACTTGTTATCAATTTCCTATTCAACTCGTAGCTCCTCCTTGAACTATTTAAATTAACAAATTACTCCCATTGACTTTATCTTATGACCTCGACTAGCATTTATTTGGAATTATAAAATTCACTTAATTTCGATTTTATATAATGAAACCAATATATTATGTACAGCTTTTGTAAATTATTTGAAATACACTTTTCAATTAGTTAATGTTGTAAATTTCATTTATTAAACATCATATACTATTTACTCAAAACCCAAAGTCACCAAAAAACCTATTATCCTTATCAACGAAGTGTAGAACGTTCTAAACCTGTTATCATATTACTCGCTTTATACGTATGCAACTTCTTTTGTTGACTTTTCACATTCATATTATATTAAGCAAATTCAATATTCAAAATAAAAATATATAGAAAATAAAATGTCTTATAACTAAAAAATCTGACCTGGTCTATTTTCTTCACATCGACGCTTCCATTTGAAATAAAAGTTATCTTCCCCAATGTGGGATTATTACATGCCCATTCGAAATATACGCTTGAACCATTGCATTTAAATTATTGCCATCACCCTCTGACTACCATTAACTTATGCACCCAATTTATTGTCGTTTCATATCAGACTTATTACTTATCAATCAATTTCCTCAAACTTAGAATAGAATTCTTATTATCATTGTCCTCTGACTTGAAATCGTAGTTTATTTTCTTCCTTTACTCAAATATCGAATTTTTCTCCCCGGCTTTAGAAATTGTAGTTTGTTTCCCTCGGACTTAGAAGTTGTAGTTTGTTTCCCCGGACTTCAAAATTGTATTATTTTTCCCCCCAGACTTAGAAATCGTAGTTTGTTTCTCCCTTGACTTAGAAGCCCTATTATTTTTATGTTTTAGTTTAAAATACATTCACCAAAATGTACTTACATTTAATCGGCAATTATAGTTTTCATCTTGGCACTTATTTTATCTTTCACTTTTAAAATTATTACGTATCACTTTATTTCATAGTGGCGCACTTCGGCCTTTGTTGAGTTGCCAACTGACTTCGTTATCACTGTACCTGCTAATATATTATTGAATTCCCACTCCGTTAGTGGGTATGGTCTACAACTCGTCGCCCATTTATAACCAATCAAATAATTACATTCAAAGTAGTTTCTGATGTAATTCTCCAAGATTCCCAATAATTGTAACCTGCTTGCAGCTGTCTTCGTTATCAACATGCGGTGTTTTGATAGATCTAATTGCTTTTCCATAAACAACTGATGCAATTCGACTTTTAATTTTCATATTTACATGTTATTCGCGCAATTTTTAATCTCCTTTCTTATCAAAAATGGTTAGCTATTTGCACGCATTTATATTATGCTTCCTGAAGCTCTATTTCTATCTCCGTATTAATCCAATCGTTTGGAACTCTTTTGAATGCGTGTCTGCTTACACTTTATTATATTTACATATAAATATACGCGTGCTTCCACTGAAAAATATCATTTATATTTGCCTTATCTAAATTAACTAAAACTTTATCTACATTGTTTTAAATATTTACTATCTACTTAATGCATGTATTTCTCATTCCTACGCCAACTATGCGTCCTCCTATGTTTATCTGCGTCGCTTAAAACTATTTATACTTTATATACAGGGTGCTGACTGCTTACTATTTACAAACTATCTCTATTTCTCAATTCTTCACTAAATAAGTGCAGTTTTCCGCTGCCTAGGGTAATTTCTCATTTCTAAACCACCCTTACTATAAAGTACACCCTTAAACAATCCCTTATCACAGCAATATATATATATATATATATATATATATTTCTGTGTAACTTGTATATTAATTTCGATTAGATAAGACATTTAAGAAGTTATTGTAAGTTTCTGCATGTAAATACAAACTAATCACACTTTAAAACGCTTTCCTAATCTCTAACGTGTTACGTTGGCTCGTAGCCGTGCGTAACCCAAAGAAAATCACGGAATGACCGGGCTCAATCGGAGATTAGGGGGGGTTGTAGAAAGCAGACCAACATATAATGTACGCGGCTGTAAGGAGTTAGTAACAATACCTGCAATAAAAAAAATTAGAATAGCAAACCTGAAAAAAAAGAATAAGCATAGCAACAATGAAAAGTCTAAATTATTCAGTACTTTGTAGAATGTAAAAAAAGAAACTGTTTGGATAATCTATATAATATAACAACGGTAAAAGCAATACAGAAAAATGTTTAGTACAAAGTGAGGTAATATTGGAGAGTAGCAGAAACGTTTCCTCACACACCAATTAAACATAAATCAGACAAAATATTAACAAAAGATAAATAGATAAGACACAATTGGTATGAGTAATTCAGTAGTATTGATTTTTCTTTCTTTCCTTTTTTTTATGTTTTAAAATAGCATGCAAGTCTATTGTAAAAGGTATCAGAACGACAAAGATATGGTAAAGCAACGGATAGATATTTAAAGTAATAACCAGTAGGAAATAGTTCAACTTACAAAAGTCCTTCAGCGACGCTTCCTTGCAACTGAAGTGTGGGATTCACGATGTCCTGCACTAACGAAGCACTTCACCCTTGACTGTGAGGGTGTTGATGGTACTTATCACACGTTACACTAATCACACCTATGTATTTCACTAGTGTTAGCAGCAGACATTATCACGCGTCGGAACTATGTAGCATTGATAAAATTCTTGTTAATTCTATTTCCTAAGACAATAATTTAGAAATATTCTGTAGCACTAGTTTAATTTCAACTGGGACCAAATGTATATTATTTTCATAAACCTCCAAAAGTAGTGAGAAACTTCAACCAATACCTTTGTAAACCGGTAATCTGTTATATTTCGCAAATAACAAAATTTGCGCAAGCAATGATCTATTTTAGATTCTTTGGTGTAAAAAAATTCAGAAACTACAGTATCAACTGTATTTAAATAATCCAAGGTATGCACTACTCTGATACAAAAAAGGGGCCACGAAAACTAGATCGCACACACACAGTTCAAATATAAAAAGACAACTCAACAAAAAAACACAATCAACAAAGCAACGCGTATCACTAAGTGCGTCCGTCAATGTTCCGTAAACAAGCACGTGCGGTCAAGTAAAACACGTTCGCCTATCAAGCATACTTCCTTCAAAAGTCATCAGAACTACACTCCTACAGTTAATATACAACTTTTATTTCACAAACAACTAAAATCGCGCCGCGCTTGTTCATGAACAATTCGAAAAATTCATCCCGCATTAATTCTTACTATTGTCAAAGCAAAGAAGCAACAGTATTTTCAACGTAATTAATATATAGGAACAAAGAACAAACTACAACTACACTCTGCACTCTAATCTGTTATATAAACTAGTTGTTACCATGAACTCTTGTCGACTATTATCTCGACTTCGTTAATAACATAAGGCACATCCAAAACGTGAATGCACCATCATATCTAATAACTAATTACATTGTTTATCATTTTCGATAAGCTGGAAGGTAATTTACGAATAATCCAATTTAAACTTCGTTGCAATTTATTTATTAATGAAAATCAACCTTCAAATTATCTATCTTTAATTAATCTACTTTTAAAATTAATACACGCGAGTTAAATTGCATACAAATCTGAACACTATTCGAAAGTATTTACTTTATACAAACAGCGATCCAAAAACAATGTATTTACTCATTGGGAAAAAGCGTAAAATGTTAAGCTATAAAAAATGCCTGTTACAAACGTAGTAATTAAAGATGCTAATAAAAAATTTAATTAAGTGCAAGAGTTAATTTGCAGCATTTTTAGCGTGTGTAAATATTCTCAAAGAACTTTCATAACGTTTAAATGATAGGAAGCACAATCCTTTAATCATAAATACCAGTTGTAAATAATAGGTGTTATAAGTGTAAATATTCCCAGTGTCAATTTTAATCATAGTTTTAGTGAAAAAATTTAGCATTTGTATATCTTTCAAATTTTAATTATAGCAAAAGGGAAACAAGCTTAACGGTTACGGGTTCTAGTAAATTCGAATAAAAGAGGTGTAGACAAATAACACGTTCTTAGTATTTGTTTACAAGTTTAAAAGTTGTTTATCAAGAATTTCTGGCTAGTGTTGTGTTAATTGGTAAACAAGTCAACCGTCGCTCTAGCATATAACATGTACAAAATAACATTTTGATTCTACGAAAGGTAATTGACGGTTAAACAGGCAAGGAACGACATAGAATAAGGAAAGATGGTTTTTAGCACGTAATAGAATGGGATAAAGATATCAGGGGTTAAGTGTTCGTTTGACTTGGAAAGAAAAATGTGAGATAAAGAAAGATTAATAGATTGTGTATAGGGGTACGATGAATATATTTTGTATATTATTTAGAGTGGTTGATTTCATCAAGGACAGATAAAACTTACATATGAGGAACAAAGTAGAATTATTGGATTGCTTATATAGAAGGAAGACAGGCGGTAGTTTTAAAATTGTTTAGAGAGGGTAAATGCTATTTTAGTTATAACCGAACTTGCAAACATGGTGTAAAAAAGATAGAAGATGTAGAATACATGGTAGATTGGAATAGAGATAACTCGTGGTAGGAATATGAAATATGGAGTGGGTACGAAGTAAGTAAGAGAAAATTTTCGTACGTAGGTTAGAGTGAGACGACTTTAATAAGTGTATTATGTGGAGCGTGTGATAACCAAGGAACTTATTTTAGTAAGGGCTAGAATTTAGCGAAATAAAGATTCGTTGCAAAACTAAAGTATATTTTCGTGGTAAATTGTTGTTTGTATTGTTTGAAATTTTGAGATTTCGGTGGCAATTGATACTAGGGTAGAAATTTACAAAGAATTGTTGCTCCTTAGCTCGTGTGTTGTTGGAATTTAGTGGCAGTTAAAAATTTTGTTTGTGGGAGGGTCTTAACCGTTTCGAAAACTACCAAGAAGGCTAGTTTGTTTGTATTGATGTATATACGAGAAATTTCAAGTTAAGGGGGATAGATTTGGCTAAATAGCCACGAGGATGTGATGACAGAGCTCTCTTTTGCTGGTCATCGACGCGTCCACTAATATTGGTGAAGAAATTACTGTTGATACTTTTTTAGTGAATTTTAATATTTGAATTAAAGTTGATAATATCATACACAAGTTCGTGTAATATTTTACTAGCAGTTCAGAAAAATGATGAAGTACATTTTGACAAAGGCGAAGGCATGTTTAAGTACTGTAAGTAAAGACAGCTTTATATTTTGGTGGTTGGTGCAAGTTGTGCACATTAATGGAGTAAAGAGTATTGATCGATCGATTTGGTGTTTTAGCTATGGTAAATGGACCAGTAGCGGAATTGAGGGAGTTGGATGTACCGTCACTTGGTAATCGAAAGATTTGAGTAGCTGATTGCCATTACGGATGGTGTTTATACAATTTGGTGAGGTTTGAGAACGTGCAGACATTGGTGAGAGCATCAGTCATAGATGGTATGATTGCAGTTCCATATGCGATGGTGCATTCCGGGTAACAGATATTTGTGAAATGAATTTATATTCTTAAAATGATTGTTGTAATATTTGATTGTGTGCAAATTAAGGGGGACTTATGGTAATTTGCAGTGCAAAATTTAGCACGAGTATTTAAAAGTCTTACTATGAGCTCATATTAAAACCAGAGGTATCGTAACATGGATGGTTAAGCCCTTTTACTTTAAATTGTTTATTTAAAGGATAAAATGTTATTTCGAAAATAATTTGAAAAAAAAGGTAGTATTTCAAAACGTAGTTGAAAGTAATTTTACTAATGTGTGAAATATCGATTGATAAAGATTTTGGTGTAAAATTTTGCTGTTTGAATAAATCGGGGTGAGTTGCCGTAGTCGAACCTTCTTTGGTAGAATAGTGGGGTAGTATCTTTCAGATAACAGCAGAGCAGCCGTGATGAACTTCTCTGATGAATTTAGAGTTGTCAGGTATCGGCAGCAAAAAGCTCGAATTGGCTTTAGTAACCAGACTTCAGTGACACTCGTAAATACTGTAACAAAAGAGAGGCTCCAATTAAACCTTGCAGCAAAAAGGCACCCAACGGTGCTGCTCGAATTAACAGACTGGAGACTTCACAGCAAAATGACGTCCCAACAGTGGGGCTCGAATTAGTTAACGATAACAGCCCAAGGAGAGCTCGCAGCAATATATATATATATATATATATATATATATATATATAAGACAATAAGGAATTTGTGTAGAACGCAATACAAAATAAGATGTATCTGTAAATAAACTCTTATGAAAATAATAAAAGCTGATTGACGAATACAAATCGAGCTATTAGTTGTATAGCCATTAACAAAACAATAGCCTTATTATTTCACAATATATTATATATATATAATATTATATTATATATTGCTGTGGTAAGGCCGCTTTGAGAGCGTCACTGAAAGAGTGTGCTGTGACAACGCCGCTAAAAGAGTGATATGAAAATGGCCATACGTTGAGGTGCCACTAAAAGAGTGTTGTAATACAGATACAGCAAATTGTAAAATTTGAAAATATTCACTTACTTCCTTTTTAATTGTGTCGCATCGCTTCTCCCCAACAGTGATTGTGAAAGATAATAAATATTTCTTACAAATTTCTTTTACATTTTATGGGTTTTTTAGCGTTTCGACCGCTTCTTAGAATAAATATTTTTTTATTAATTAGTTCATACGAACTTGACGTACTTGTTCTCAATTCCTCTGGAATATTGAAGAATATGTTTTATTTAAATTAAATTTAGGTAATACACAGGGGAATTAATTTAAACTTTAATTGCTTTTAATGCAGATAGTTGCATTTTTATTGCAAATATTTGCTTTCACGGTAAAACGTATTTTAAGATTAAAATTAGGGTTTTATATACAACATTGATCGTAGTTTTTATGCTAAATGTATAAAGCTAGCACTATTCTATGCTATTTACAACAAATGAAAAACATTTTTTATCAAAAATGTATTGAAATTAATAAGTGAAAATAAATTGCTTTGTATTTATCTTAAAAATGATCGATTTGTTTTCGCATTGAATGCGTTTTTAAGGTATCTTAACGATTAATTATTTTTACTATGCTGCTTACATTATTTGCTATGTAATTACAATACGCCTATATCATACAGGGTGATTACTTATATACGCGCATCTACATTTTTTGCTTGTACATCAATGAATAAAAGTGCGTTTGCATTATTCAGGGCGTAACCATGAATTTAGAAAAATTTCAATTTTTTCCGAATTCTTTTATATTTTGGTTGGATTTATTCGTAGAGTTTGGATTTCAATGACCTCCCGTGACCCCTTATCGGCCGTACGTTCTAACCTTTTTCAATGAATCAATAAACACCAGTACAATAGCTAAGAAATTAAGTACTTATTTACGGACCATCACAAATTACACTCAAATTTGCTTACCTTGAAACGGAAACCACCAAAGATAGCATTAACCATTAATTTTATAAAAAGCATCTGTATAAATACGTATATCAAAGTTTATTAATTTTCTTGCTACTAGAATATATTAAAACACGTTTACTTCTAATTACTACGTTAATGGAAACTATTATAATTTCCTAGTCACATTGATTAAAACACATATACAACTGCAATAACTTATCTTCTACTCATCTGTTAGTCTAATAGGATAATTAATATCAGTTATCTACACATTTTAAAACTGTATATATATAATTACTAGTGACGAGGGACGAACGTAGAACTTGAAAGCTACTGCATTGATAATGCATAGATCTTTTTTATTTCTTTATTGATGCAATTCCATTTCGAATGGACCTGCACCTTGCCGAAGTTCCGAATTGCTAGAACAGGTGAAATGACTTGCGTGTTCTAATGAGCTAAAGAGCCAAACTACAGGCCCAACCAAACTAGTAGGGTCGTTAGTGTGGAACCAGACTAAGACAGGTCCCCGAACGAGGGCAGCGGCTCTTTCGGTACTTAGATTGGCAGAGACCATAGGGGTCGGTATGACAGTCTAAGACACACTACCGCAATGTGGAAGGCAACGGGAAACCACCACATTATCTCCCAAGTACACAGCGTACTTAAATTGTAACAAACATGATGGCATTCTCTGGGGTAAAAGATTCCGGAGTTAAAATAGTCCCCCATTCGGATCTCCGGGAGGGGACTACTTCGGAGGATGCGATCGGAAAGTTAAAAATAAGAGTCGGGAACATTCTGCGAGTCGGAGCGTGGAATGTTAGAAGTATGAAGCAAGTAGGTAAGCTAGAGAACCTAAAAATCGAAATGAATAGGTTATCACTAGACATAGTAGGGATCAGCGAAGTTCGGTGGCCAGAGGCGGGGGATTTTTGGAGTGGAGACTTCAGGGTAATTCATACAGGAGCAGAGGACGGAAATTTGGGTGTGGGGATAGTTATGCGGAAAAAGATAGGATACTGTGTAGAAAATTACTTACAAAAGAACGAAAGAGTACTCATGGTTAGATTAGAATCTAAACCGGTAAACACAGTAATAATACAAGTATACATGTCCACCTCTAGCTACAGTGACGAAGAGGTAGAAGCCATCTACACAGATATCGAAGACATATTAAGATACGTAAAAGGACATGAAAATTTAATAATTACGGGGGATTTTAAATCTGAAATAGATTACATTCTTGTTAGACAACGGTTTAGGAATCAAGTAAAAGACTGTAGAAGCTACCCAGAAGCAGATATAGATACTGACCACAACATCGTAATTATGTAGGCCGCACTTAAATTTAAAATCTGAAAAAAAAGGAACGGAAAAAGGCACTTGGACTTAGAGAAACTAAAAGATAAAGATATTCAAGTAAGATTCGAAAAAAAGTCAAATGAATTGCTGAATGATATCGGGAAAATATCTGAAACTAAGGAAGTAGATATTCTTGCGATACTTTACTTTCCACATGGAAATATGGATACAAATTTTTATATGAAAACGTCCCCGACATTCACCCCTGTCATTCTCCAATTCGTAAGTATTCCCTTCTGCAAAATTCTTCTCACTCGATAAGGACCTTCGTATGGAAATACGTTGCATTGTCCAACAATACCCTATTCATCTTACCTATTCGTTCTACAAACTTTCTTACAGAACTCAATACATGCCTAGAATTACATCTCCTCGCTGGATAAAGCTGTACAAACTTTGTAAAAATATCAACAACAACTAAAATATGCTGATATCCGTTCCTACTCGGTATCAAATTACTCAAGTAATCCATTGCCACAATATCTAATGGACCTTCCGCTCTTATACATCTAACTTGATTCTGCAACACCACATTCTTATCCTTTCCTAACAAACACGTCTCACACAGATTTATGCAATTTTCACCAATTTTCTATCGTTTCGTGCATAGAAAGCTTCCTAAATATCAAGAACGTCTTACGAATCCCTATATGACCAAACGTAGTATGAATTTCCTGGATCAGCTCAACGGCTACCTGTGTCGTTAACACTAATAATTCATCATCCCATAACCTTTTCACCAAAACTCCCTCGACCATATAAAACCTCTGTCTTGTTCTAAATTCTCTCTGAATAATTTTCTCTGATCACCCTTATTTCTTCGTGTGCTTGCATCCGATGAAATCTGGCATTCGACCATCTTCCCAGATCTTCAAACACTTGCAATGCAATCAAAAGTCCATTCCTACTATCCGTTAGCAACCCTTCATCCTTCCTACTAAAGAAATCAGCCGTAACATTTTCTTTACCAGGTTTATGTGTAATCTCAAAATCATATTCCTGCAATACTAACGCCCATCTATACAATCGACTGTTCAAAACTCTTTCTTCTTCAGAAACGTGACCACTGTGTTATCCGATTCAACCAGAAATTTATTACCCAATAAATAAAATCTTAACTTCTTCACAGCATATACGATTGCCAGCATCTCTTTTCCGCTGTCGAATACCTAGTCTCGCAGTCTTTCAGAGCCCTCGAAATAAAACAAATTGGCACTTCTCTCCTTCTTGAACCTGCACCAACTCAGCCCCTATTGCAAAACTCTAAGCGTCTGTCCTTAAAATAAATGGATCCGTAAAATTGGGATATTTTAATGACAGTTCCTATAAAATACCGCCTTCAACTCCCGAAATGCCTGCTCCTTTTGCTCGTTCCATTTCCACCTTTCGTTCTTTTTAACAACTCCAACAATGGAATGCACAACTCCGAATATTTTGGTATGAATCGACGATAATAATTTAATACACCTAAAATCCTCTTAAACCTTTCAAATTTCTTGGCTGTTTCAAATTCTTCAACTCGTCCAAGCGTTTTTCACAAATTCTAATTCCTTCGCTGCCAACGACAAACCCCAAATACTTTAACTGGTCCTTAAAAAACTCACATTTCTTCGAATTCAACCTCAAACATCCCTCGTCTAACCTTCGGATCACTTTTCTTAAATGTTCTAAATGTTCTAACTCGTTCTTAGAAAAATCAAAATATCATCGACATAGTGCGTACAGAAGTCTTCGTACTCATCTAATAACTTCTGCATGGCTCGAACTAATGCAGCGGATGACGTTGAAAGACCAAATGGAACAACTCTGTACTGATAAATCTCCCTTCAATGCTAAATCCAGTATACTTCCGACTTTCCTCATGCAAAGGAATTAGCCAAAAGAATTCTTTAAGTCCAGTTTGCTAAAAACTTTCATCTCGCTTACCTTGTATAACAAATTATCTAGTGATTTTGGTTGTTCAAATTGTGGTTTAGTAATCGCATTCAATCTCCTAGCATCTAAACATATTCTTAATTCTAAATTATCAGATTTAGGCACAACCACTACCGGATTGATATAGGGTGTTCTCGCTGATTCAATAATTCCCTCTTTTAACATCTTTTAATCTCATTTTTACTCGACCCTTAATGCAAATGGTATTGGATATACCCTAGTACGAAAACTTCCTCGTCTGTGACCTCTAACTTATGCGTATACTCCTTCGCAAACCTAGGCTCATTACTAAAACTCCTGCATGTCTATTAAACACCTCATATAACATTTCCTTCATATCCACCCCTATTAATCCTATCTGTTCCTCATCAAATACCTTCTCAAATATATTACATAACCGTAACTCATCAATTCCATCATAAATTCTATTCTTAGTCTTTCCTGATCCTATACTATCTGTATTTATCTCATCCCTAGTATCCCGATTATCCTTAGGCACCACCCATTTCTTCTCTAAATTTAATACCTTTACCATTCGTGCTTTACCATCTATAACCAGTCCAAATTCCTCAATTACATCTATCCCTACAATAAAATCTAAATATAATCCTCTTGCTATCCAAAACTCTACTTCACCTAGTCTGGTACTTCCTAATACAATCGATACTGTACAACTTTGTCTATCGTAGTTAACTTCCTCTTAATCGCAGACCATAAATTAATACTCTTAACCCTACAAATTTTCCCTTTGAATAATTCTGCATGTTTCAAAACTATTTCCTCTCTCACCAGCGATAACTGCGACCCTGTATCTATCAATGCCGTGTAAACAGAATCCCCTAAACTAATATGAATAAATGGTAACTCCCGCCTTCTTTCAAACTTATTATCTAACAACTTATCTACTAAACTAATACTATGCTGTATCCCTAAATCTGATTTTCCTAACACTAATAAATCGACGTTTTTTTTTGTACCGTGGGTTCATCGTGGACCTCCACTTTCTCTATCCTATCCTCCGATCTCTGTCGCGTGTCTCTTGTTGTTACGTGTTGGATCGTCAAGTTTCTATCTGTCTCCCGTTCTCGGTCTCTAATCCCTGTCGGTATTTCCCCCTGATCCGTTGATGTCTGCTCCCTTTCTCTCTGCCATCTCTGTCCAAAACTCGTTCTTTGCTGTCCAAAACCTCTGTCATTCCTATCAGTCCTGTTCCAGTCATTGTTCCCCCTATAATTATCGTCTCTATTAAAACGTTGTTCCCAATTATTATTCGTTCTCCTTTGATTTCCTGATATTGCTTTCTGTAGTTGTCCTGTCCATTCTCCCTATAATTGTATCCTTGCACCCCAGTCCTCTGGTAGTCTGTGCTATTCCTATTCCTATCCCAATTCCTATTATCACTATTTTCCTGGTATTCGTTTCAAACGTCCTAGCTACGTCATAATTTCGCATCATTTCCAAAAGTCTCTTAAAGTCCGAACGTTTTGTATCGCTACGGCCCTAGTTATTTCCGCCTCCATAGGCCTTGACAACAATAATATAATTTCATCTTCTCTTAATTTAGGAATCAGGTGCTGCGCCTGGTTATACTTTTCAATCACATAATTTTCTCTCGATCCTTGGTATGACCTATAGTTCCCAGTGTTTAAATCCGTTCGAATATTAGCCTGATGCGTGTTTCCCCAATATTGTTCTATGAATAGCCTTCGAAATTCCTCGTACGAACTATATTGCCTCCTCACGATACAGTGCCATTTCTCTGCACAACCCCCCAATGTCACGCTCACCATCTGCATCTTCACCCTCTCAGGCTCACTCTCTACCATCTCGTCCAACTTGCTAAGATAGACCATCGGCTGCTCATTCTTTCTGCCTTCAAACCTCGGCAAGGTCTCTTTCCTAGCCTATACTGGTATCCTGCATCACAAACCACTCTTCCCTTTCCAATTCAACCAACTGTTCTCTCATCTGTCTAACATTCCTTCAAGACCAGACAATCCATTTACCGTCTTCCCCAGAACCGTCGTATCCCTTCTCAGCTTCTCTGCCACCTCCTGACTCGCCCGCAATTTGCCTATAATTTCGTTTTAGAGTTAATATTGTCCTCCGTCTGAATCCGAACTATTTCACCTAAATTCTGCAATTTTTCTGTCTGTCTAACTTCGACCATGTACAGCTCTTCCCTTAATTCATTTAAACCTGTTGTTACCTTCCTTCTACAACCTGGACTCTATCCTCTACGTCCTTCAGAACTTCATCCTTAAATGAACACAAACTGCTCTGTATTGATACATTAATTCCTTCAATTTTCATTTCCATCATATCAAATTTTTCCTTAACTTCCGCTTGTGAATTTCTAACCTCGGCCAACAATGATCCTCTCAATTCTTCATGCGACTTAGTTAACGACCCTTTTAATTCCAACAAAACCATCATCACATCTTGGATCTGCATATTCTCTTTTCCTTATCAATTTCATTTTCTCCCGATGTATCCCTGAATTCACAATAATCACCTCCGGCTCCACATATCCTCCAGCTTCATCCCTAGCATCCCCTGCTGCTACAGTCTTAACCACCGGTTGCCCTCTCACACCAGTCTCAACTCCATAAACTTTCCTGACCTCGTGATTCTCTCCTCATCAGACATGTCCCTTTAATTTTCAAAATAAACTTCAATGATGTGCCCCACTAAGCTACACAACCTCTGCAAATCTGAATCAGCCCTATCGAGCCCCCTTTAGGCGAACAAATATTTTGTTGCGAAGTTATTTACCTATTCGAGCCACACCTAATGTTTTACCGCCGCTAAAATTGACCAAAGTGTGAATATCAAATTACGTCTTAGCCTACTACAATAAATTCAAAACCTTCAACAACTGTCAAATAAATATATATGAAACGTCAATCAAATATTAATTTTACTTTTAAATAGAATATATGCAACGTACAACTAACAAATCTACTCTGCCTCACGTTGTTAGCGCCATCTGTTATATTTGGTATATATTGAGTTATAGAGAACCCTTTTATAATCAATTACCACCTATTTTGTATTGTTTATTCATGATTACAGGATTGATCTTTCTTTTTTTTTTTATCTTAGGACAATTATGACAATTGCAACCGAATACACAAGCATTCTTCAAATAATTGTAAATGCCAAAAGTATTCCCAAACACTAGTTCCACTTTTATAAATTTGATTAAAGCACTGCGTAGATATTAAATACTAATACCTGGAATCCAGATACAAGCGCCGCCTTCCAGCCGTCCTGAAGCCAAGTGACCAACTGCAGGCACCTCCTGTAAATAATAAGTAACTCGAGCAACTGGTAATCTCCAGACTATAAAACTACTAATATTTCTACAAATTTTATGTTATACAAATACTCAGATAACTCCAATTCCACTATGCTTTCGTCTTCAAACAATAACGGTACAGACCAGCACTCCTCTTTAATTAACTTTTATTCGCCGTAAAACTGCTACTATTTGCTATCTCCAGGTACAACTTGACTTTCAAAACTTTCTCGTAACTTTTTAAATGTAATAAAACTCATAACAGTACAAAACACGTCTATTTTTCAGTAATATAAATTTGAAGTCCCTTATAAAATAAAACCGTCTTCTTTTGTTTCCGTTGCCATGACAACTATCTCTACGCACACTATGTAATTTATAATTATTAATAATTGATTAATAATACAGTTGTTTTCTAGATACATTCATTTTCTAGATGGTTTGTAATCCAGTGATTTATGTATATTGAACTTTTACAATATTGAAAATAGCTAACAAACTTTGATGGTTCAGCTTTTAAATTGTACGCAACAAACATTTATGTCTTATTCGGTAAACGTCCTGTCATTACATAACCAATCTTTAATTGTTAAAACATATTCAAACTGAAATTGATTTACCAATTTTACGGGAGTATCACTTAACTCCTTAAAATTTTAAAAGCGTGCAGTATACCAAGCAATTTTGATATTTGTTTTACATTCAAATGGTTCTGAAAACGCTAACTCCAAATTAAATTTCATATACGTGCAACCATAACAATTAAAATACGTATACAATGCAAACTTATAACTAGCTTAGCCTGGTCTATGGCCGGTATATGTTGTTGAATGCAATGCAGTTTCAAAAGCTTCATAAATTTATAAACGTGGAATAGTTGTTGTTAATTTATAAACCAAAAATACCTGAAAGAAATACTCAAACAAAACCAAATATACCCCATTCTAGCAAAGTCGTTTCGAAGCCCTATTTAAACATTTTATAAGCCCACCCCTTCTTGACAGTATAATATATATATATATATATATATATATATATATATATATAACAAGACAATAAGGAATTTGTGTAGAACACAATAAAAAATAAGATGTATCTGTAAATAAACTCTTATGAAAATAATAAAAGCTGATTGACGAATACAAATCGAGCTATTAGTTGTATAGCCATTAACAAAACAATAGCCTTATTATTTCACAATATATTATATATATATATATATATATATATATAATATTATATTATATATTGCTGTGGTAAGGCCGTTTTGAGAGCGTCACTGAAAGAGTGTGCTGTGACAACGCCGCGCTTTGATGCGTCGCTAAAAGAGTGATATGAAAATAGCCGTACGTTGAGGTGCCACTAAAAAGTGTTGTAATACAGATACAGCAAATTGTAAAATTTGAAAATATTCATATACTTCCTTTTTAATTGTGTCGCATCGCTTCTCTCCAACAGTGATTGCGAAAGATAATAAATATTTCTTACCAATTTCTTTTACATTTTATGGGTTTTTTAGCGTTTCAACCGCTTCTTAAAATAAATATTTTTTTACTAATTAGTTCATACGAACTTGACGTACTTGTTCTCAATTCCTCTGGAATTTTGAAGAACATGTTTTATTTAAATTAAATTTAGGTAATACACATGCAAATAGTTGCATTTTTATTGCAAATATTTGCTTTCACGGTAAAACGTATTTTAAGATTAAAATTAGGGTTTTATATACAACATTGATTGTAGTTTTTATGCTAAAAGTATAAAGCTAGCACTATTCTATGCTATTTACAACAAATGAAAAACTTTTTTTATCAAAAATGTATTGAAATTAATAAGTGTAAATAAATTGCTTTGTATTTATCTTAAAAATGATCGATTTGTTTTCGCAGTTAATGCGTTTTTAAGGTATCTTAACGATTAATTATTTTTACTATGCTGCTTACATTATTTGCTATGTAATTACAATACGCCTATATCATACAGGGTGATTACTTATATACGCGCAACTACATTTTTTGCTTGTACATCAATGAATAAAAGTGCGTTTGCATTATTCAGGGCGTAACCATGATTTTAGTAAAATTTCCATTTTTTCCGGATTCTTTTATATTTTGGTTGGATTTATTTGTAGAGTTTGGATTTCAATGACCTCCCGTGACCCCTTATCGGCCGTACGTTCTAACCTTTTTCAATAAATCAATAAACACCAGTACAATAGCTAAGAAATTAAGTACTTATTTACGGACCATCACAAATTACACTCAAATTTGCTTACCTTGAAACGGAAACCACCAAAGATAGCATTAACCATTAATGTTATAAAAAGCATCTGTATAAATACGTATATCAAAGTTTATTAATTTTCTTGCCACTAGAATATATTAAAACACGCTTACTTCTAATTACTACTTTAATGGAAACTATTATAATTTCCTAGTCACATTGATTAAAACACATATACAACTGCAATAATTTATCTTCTACTCATCTGTTAGTCTAATAAGATAATTAATATCAGTTATCTACACATTTTAAAACTGTATATATATATATAATTACTAGTGACGAGGGACGAACGTAGAACTTGAAAGCTACTGCATTGATAATGCATAGATCTTTTTTTATTTCTTTATTGATGCAATTATTATCATATAGTCTTTTTATGAGTTCATTATATTAATTACTTTTCTAATCATAGTATCAGTTAAAGATTAACATTTTTTTAGGTTTAAAAAATACAATAACTAAAATCTCGCATCCGTCCTTACTTTTTAAAAATTTACATTTGTTAACAGAAATTGCCATCAAGAATGATTTTCCAAAGAGTTTAACAAAAAAAACTCATTTTCAACACAGTCCACAACAAAAGCTTACCACGAATATGACATCATCTACTGATGTTACTTACAAGAAACTTCATATGGTAAAAACTTAACTTTTAAATTAATAAATGTCCTACAGAATGACTCTGTCATAATTGCTAGATATAATCCTTTCACAATGGACCATTTCTTTCTGTTATCAAAGGAGGACTACTATGCATAACAATTCCAATATCATTTATTTCATTCCTTGTAGTGACTGCGATAAGACTATGTTGGACAGTCTTTTCAATGTTGATGATCCAGAATTGTTCAACTGCAAAATACGGTAATATTCGTGTGCCTTCCTTGTCATTCAAAAAAATATAATCACCAACCTGATTTTAATAAGGTTAATATATTGGATACTGAAGTTAACTACACAGGGAGACTTTTTCATGAAATGACACATATCACAAACAACAGTAATGCCTTAAATTATAAATCGGATACTGGCGGTATATAAGTGCGACATATTCGTATATCTTAAAAGTAGGTAATATAAATAGAAGTAAATGTAGAATAAGAACACCAAATTAAACTCTGGGCATAGCGCCGAACGTACAATCCGCTCCCTAATTCAAACGGTCCAAACATCCCCTTATACATACGTAGTCTCCTTATTCCTCGACTTCCACTCAGCCTTCGATCTCCTTTGGTGGCCCAACCTTCTTAATCAACTTAAACAAGCCAATTTCCCTTCCAACCTTTACCTCTTAATAAAATCCTTCCTCTCATCTCGAACAGCCATCCTAACCTCCAATTTCCACTTGGTTACTAAACCTCTCACCCAAGGATGTCCACAAGGTTCCCGTTTATCACCTACCCTATGGAATGTCGCAATCAATCCTCTCTTAGACCTCAATATCCCAAACACCTCCACTTTCGCTTACGCCGATGACGTAGCTTTCCTTATCCACGACAATACTCGTGCCTCTATTGAATCCACCGCTGCTGTTCTAATTAATTCAATTGAATCCTGGTCCTCTTTAAACAGACAACCACTCTTCTATCTAAACAAACTATCTAAAACAAAAATGCTCTTGCTCAAAGGCTACCTCAGCGCAAACCAAAATCCTAAGATTCACATCCTTAACACACCAATTCCCCTCTCAACAACAGCTCCCTACCTTGGACTCCACATTGACACACGCTTAAAAATGAACTCCCATCTCTCCAAACTTCGAACCAAAACACTAATCATACTCCATAACCTACTTCACGCACTCCCAAAGTCAGTCCACCTCACCAATCCAACACGAAGACTAATCATTAACCACATCATAATCCCGATCATCAGATACGCAGTAGATTCTTGGTTCCGGCTTACATCCCCCTCCTCCAGACGTACGCTCAACACGATCATAAGACCTTTCCTACTCTACGCCTCAAGAGTGTACAGAACCACCTCCACAGCGTGCTTGTATACCCGTCTTCAAATCCCTCCGATCGAAATCCAACTAAACTCCTCACTTCAAATCCGAAACCTCAAACATAACCTACCAATCATCCCACACGACAGAACACTTTACTATGACAAATACCGTACTCTCCCTAAAACTGACTTAAAATCCCGAATACATAACTCCTACTCCATTCCTGGCAAGATCTTTGGTCCCGCTCCACCACCGGCAGATATACATTTGATATCTTCCCTGATATCACAAGCATCCCTCCACATATTCCTTTCTATAATCCCCCTATAATACAATTTCTGTCCGGCTATAGAAACTTCCGTAATAAACTTCATCAATTCCATTTAACTCCTTCCCCTCACTGTCCTTGCAACAATCAATCTCTAGAAACCCCACAACACCTGATATACTCCTGTCCCCTAACCTCTCTACTGCAAATCAACCTCAAGCAATCTACAAACTTTGACCCGTTCTCCCCACTTCCTAACATAAACTTCCTAGTCACTAACTACCCTCAAGAATTAAACCATTTTCTAAATGAAATCCTTTAGACCAAACAGACCACCCACAACCAGCGGCACTAATACACTTAATATACACTCTTGCAATTCACTACCACATCACACTTACACTCGCACTATGCACAGTGCACAGTCGACAACAAAGGTAGGGGCATAAATCCCCCTTATCAAACCTTCAAGAACCCCAGTTATCAGGAATTATGGATTCTAAGGTCTTAAATACATTTAAATACTATAATGTACGGCTAGTATGGGCTCTGGCCTAGGTATAGTCCACAATAAAGTAATTTATCTATCTATCTATATATATATATATATATATATATATATATATATATATTTTATCACCTTAGCATTGCGATATATTGTAAGATTTTAGAAAAAAATTTTTTGTAACATGTAAATTAGGTCTTTTAGATTTTATAGCCCTGGTAAGTTTTTCGTGGAGTAGTATGAATCCTTTATACTAATGTTACACTGGAACTAATTTGCGACGTTGGTATGTTTTTAATGGTGGAAAATTGGATTCGGGTAAGTTTCACCAAAGTTGTAAAAAATACGACGCATGTAATAGTAAATACTACCGAAAAACTTACAATATCTCTAAGCCCAGTAAATTTTTATTCTACGGCGATGTCAATAATCTTTGTGGTCATTCGGAATTTTGCTACTTGCCTTACCGTGATTTCAAATGGCTAAAGCCTGAACAAATATTAAAATTTAATGTTACAAAGTGGGCAATACGAACGATAGAGGTTTTTTTGATTGCGATTTGGAATTTCCTACAAACATTTTCGATACTTAGAAAAAATTACTTATGTATCCAGAACAAACCACACCTCTTGGTTCAAAATTCTTAAAATTAAAGCGCAGTTTTACAAAAAAGTGCAACTACGTTGTACATTTTTAAGTATATTTATCTGCAGGCGTAATTATGACTCATGTTCGCAAAATTTTAGAATTCGATCTGTCTCCTTGGTTGAGGCCCTTTTTCGAATTAAATAATAGAGTGCGCATGGAGGCTAAAACAATTTACCAAAAATCTGTATCGATTTGCAAACAATTCAATTTGTGGTAAAACAATGGAAAATGTTAGGACAAAGCGGCTCATAAAACTAGTAATTTATTGGGGTAATCGCTATGGGGTTATGGCTTTAATTTCAAAACGAAATTTCTATTCGATTACAATATGTGATAAAAAATTGGCTGCAATTGAGCTGTCTAAAACAGGTAAAACCTATCTACATAGGCACAGTAATTTTAGAATTATCAAAAATTGAGGTATATTTTGCAAATAATTGTAAATTATGCTCATGGACGCCGATGGCCTTTTATATAGTGTGACGTGTAACGATTTCTATAAAAATTAAGGTCAATTTACAAAAATTTGATACTAGTGGATATTATCCTGATAATGTTTATAGAATTCTCTTGTAAATAATAAAAGTCAATGGTTTCATGAAAATCGAAACAATAGGTCGTACATTAACACACTGTTATGCACAAACCTGTGACAATAAGATGGACCTCATAATTAATGAAAATGTAGAAATGTAATACAAGCAGAGATGGGAAAAGATAGGTAGAGGTAGACCGAGATCAGACTTTCGCACACAGATAGTGATAGATGCAGACTGTGCAAATTTTAGGGAAATGTGTAGGTTGGTTCAGACTAGGAAACAATGAGGGTACGCATCCAATCAGTTCTAAGACTGAAGACCTAATGATGATGATGATGTAGAAAACGATCTCACTGAACTTTTGATTGAAAAAATTTAGGAGGAGCTAGAAGAATCTTCGAGAGCACATAAAACTAAACAAAAAATTAAACTGCAAATTTCATTGTTATTTTTGTGGTTTATCTTTTATTATTACTACAATCTTAGGTATTATACAGAGATATTCCTCATGTATGATACCGTTATTATAATCAGAATGTACATTTTATTGTGCCTCGACAAACTTCACAATAAATTGAAAAGTAACATTTTTAATAGAAGTTTGTAACGTAGATGCTTCGTATTTGGTTTCGAAATAGTTATACATAAAAGCTCTACATACCAAATTTGTAGCAAATATAATACTCTACAGTTTTTATTCACATTTCTCTCTCTAGGTTGTATTGTTTAAAAGATATGACGAATAAACTGAAAAAGACCGGCACTTCGTCGAGTGTTAGCGCGTGACAGTAAGAGCACAAGGGGGGGTTAAAAATTGAATTTAGAATCAAGGGACCGAGCTACATGGCACATCAAAAAATTAAAACTACTTAACCATTTATAAGATAAGACCCTTTTTTCAGCATTTATTTTCTGGACAATTATATCTAATTGCAAAACATATGAATTTCTTCACGAGTACAGCAATTTTACATCCCTCGTCTGTGTCATGTTTCCTCTTTTGTCATTCTGTACCATTCTATCTTTTCAACTTGAGTCTAATATTTATCTATACAACACGCTATATGCGAAGTACATATATTTTTAGTAAATTTTAAATTCTTTAATGTGTATGAAGTTTTTGCAATAAGATAATCAGAGCATACATCTATAGGTGTACTATTTTCAAACCTTAATGCGACGTCTTTTTTCGGGTGTATGCTTTAATTCAGATTCTTGTCAGAGTGGATGTTCAAGGAAAAAGCTTAAACCAAATTGTGAAGGTTATTAGTGGGTGATTTTATGCAATTAATTAATTAAACGCATAGTACTATTTTTACTATTTCTATTTTAAAAAGTTTTTAATTAAAGATAGTAATTGCTTTATGCAAGGTCATCATCTCAATTTTTAGTTAATACTTTTGGCATACATTTAACGTTTGACGCTCTTTGCTTACAGTGATTCTCCTTTTATTTTAAACAATCAAAGTATAAATTTACAACAAGTTACGAAATGTTATTAAATTATTTCGGTTATTTTATTTACATAACCTTCCGATTGCAAACATACTTCTATTTTATAGATACCCTTCAAATGTAGTACAAAACGTTTAAGTGCTTAAATTTATTTACTAAGCATTGCACTCCTAGAATTGAAAAATAATTATAACATACAATCAAATAATTGACCTTTATTATATATATTATGGTTTCACTTATACCTTGATAAAATTATCCAAATTTCATTGGCAAATTAAGGCGCAGCATTCAAGCTAGTATCTAGCTATGTTTATGCTTGCAGTAACAATATGCACAAATCATATCATTTACTACAGTATATACTATACAAAACAGTAAAAGCTGAAAGTAAAATTATATAACTAAAACAATTAAGATCATTGACATTGTTTACTAGAATAATTACAAAACATATTACGTATCATTGTATATTTGCATAGAATTCGCGCTTGCATGTCACTTAATTCGTTACACCAATTGGGTGAGAGGGATGAAAAACATTTCAAGTATACAAACCAAAAAACGTGCGAGAGATTGACCATTTTGTAGATTTCTATTTAAAATATCGACCGAATAAAAATTACTATATTTCATTGCCGCTACCTCATTTATAGGACATACTACAGAAGCACTAACTGCTATAGTCAGATTGTTCACACTATAACATACAAGAGCGCCACACACAACCAACACCCATACACTCGATATTCCAATGCTCCCCCTGAAGTTACCACGTTGGTCATGAAGCAAGTTTCTTATACCTCGAAATTTTGTATTTTGCCAAAACCTTGCAGTTCCAAGCAATATACGGATCTTTAACGTGCGTGACAACACACACGCGGGACCTGCATTTTACCTGTCACCCAAATGAGTATTTTTGTGAAAAGTGCTCGCTTAACATTTTTCAAGCGGTTCGTGTCGGTAATTGAATTGGTTCTTTGGGCATGGTAGTTGAACGCGAACCAACTAACTCACGGAAGTGCCTGCATGCCCAGAACCACGTAAAGAGCTTTTTACAAAAATGATTGTCGCAACGAAAACCCAAATCTCTACTGTATATCAGATAAGAGCCGCTCCCTTCGATAACCACCAAGGAGGCGCTCACCACATCTTTCTTAAAATTAATGTTGATTAGAAACAGGATAATATTTCTGGAGTAATATCCTTATTACAGATAACACTGCCTAAATTATACTATTGTTTATCATAGTTAGTTCATTTATTATGCAATCTGTACTCATTAGAACCAGCAACCCTTTAAAAAATTACCAAGGTTAGTGAAGCACAAAAAATTTAGTGTAGTTGTAGACTAGTGATAACTGATATTATTTGTTATGCCCTTAGAATTATTATATAAGTGTAGGTATTCTCTTAAATTTCAAAAAGAAATTTAATAGAGCCAGTGTTTGGAAAAGCAATTACCGACTCAGAAAAAGAACAGGGGTCCAGCTAGAAAAGTAATCACAGCAGTAAAGAATTTCGTGCAAAGTAAATATAGAAACAGGTCCTAAAAATTAACAAGATTTATAACAAACAAAGGTTTGTTACTGAAAGCTAAATAGATCCTAATTCCTCTTGTCACACAAACTGAATTGTTTATTATTAAGAGGAAATTCTATTAGTAATAAAGTATTCAATAAACCAATAAGAAATTACAATTAGAATCAAAACTATAGAAGAGAATGGGGTGGCTTATTTACCTAACAAATTTGGGACTTGAAAAATTTACATTTATTTAGAAAATTTGAAAATCAAATTTTTTGTAACTATAAACAAGCGGGTATCTATATTTTCGAAATAATGGTTTTACTTACAATTCTTACGAAAAAGCAGGAGATTCGTTACAATTAATTATCACAACCTAAAAGTTCAATGAATAAATTAAGCACTCACGGTGACCATAAAAAACTTTAAGACAATATCTATAGAATAGAAAATAAAATTAGCATGAGCTTTTTCTAAACTGTAGATTTCCAAATGTAAACCCCTTCTGTGTAAGAATATTATACTGAGAGGGGATATGTGGTCATAGCTTTTTCTCAAACCTAATTAGAGATGACAGAATGGAATAACATTAAATCCGGCTGAGACTCGGCGGCCAAAGATATTCTGGGCTATACACAAAAAGAAAATAAGAAATTATTGATAATAAAGGGTATCCTGAATTTAATAGAAGAAAAACGAAAATACAAAAACAGACCAGACAAAGCAGGATAACAGAAATATAAAGCCATAAAATGGGAAATTATTCGCAAATGTAGGAAAGCTAAAGGTACAAACTAGATGGAAATATGAAAGACATATGAAGCATACAAATTAATTAGAATGAACTTTAGAGATATAAAACCGTATAGCAAAAATACAGTATTGCCCGAAATAAACAGTACTGAAACTAAGTTGGCGGTGTTTTTATGCGTGCGCTTTCACACTCAAGTTAGCTAGTATAGACCTGTCAAGTAAACCTCAAACAAGTAATTAGTAGGGCCTAATTGTTAAAAATGGTGTTAAGTACAGAGGAGAAAGTGTTTCTGGTAGAGCATTATTTTCGTTCATACGGAATCGGCCGACGTAATGGTGCAAGTTTGCTATACGTGTCTGATCAATTCACACAAAGGTTTAATAAACGTTCTCCAAGTAATGCTGTAATTTTGAAGGTTATTGAAAAGTTTAGAAATACAGGTAGTGTATTGTGCCAACGAAAAGGAAACTCAGGGCGTCCCAGGACAGTTAACAACAACAATAACCATGAACGTGTTTTGAGCAAATCTTAGAAAATCCGAAAGTCAGCCAGGCAAGGACAGCGTTACAACTTGATTTAAAAGAACTTCCTTTCAAAGAATCCTGAAGGAGCTGGGTACATTTTCGTATGTGATTCAGGTACATCAACAACTACATCCTCGGGATTATCGCAGTAGAGTGGAATATTGCGCCAGAATTCTCGCGTTACAGTATGAAAATCCTGAATTTTTGAAAAATGTTTGGTTTTCAGACGAAGCACATTTTCACTTGTCAGGCTATGTGAATCGTCGCACAAATCGATTTCTGGGCTTTGCCAGACCCGATGAGGTTCAAGAGGTTCCTTTACATAGTGAAAAAGTGAGTGTCTGGTGTGCTGTTTCCGGACACGGAATCATTGGTCCGTATTTTATCGAAGAGAATGGTAGGCAAGTCACACTTAATCAACAGAGGTACAGACAAATTTTAACACGATTTATCCCTGATCTACGTCAATTCTGTCGTGCACGTAACTTGGCATTTCGAAACCAATTTTTTCAGCAGGACGGGGCAACTTGCCATACTGCTGCCGCAATTCGTCAATTTCTTCAAGAACATTTTCCAAGCAAATTCATATCACGATTTACTGACTTCCCTTATCCTTCACATTCTCCAGACCTCACACCTCCAGACGCATACATTTGGGGCATGGCTAAAAATGCCGTTTTCAAACGGGCACCACAAACCATCGATGAATTAAAGGATGCCGTTAGAGTCTTTTTCGCAGCCCTGAGACAACCCTTATTCAATAACATGACCAGAAACTTAGAACATCGTTATGAAGTCTGTCTCGAACGAGAAGGTGCACATTTAGAACATATAATAAAGTGTCAATAAGATGTATTTTTTAAATATACAAAACAATTACAATTTCAGTACTGTTTATTTCGGGCAATACTGTATAAGGGGTGCGGATGGAGACATCATTATAGAAATGTAGAGAAAGTGGTTAGCTGGCAAGAATATATAGGGAACTTATATGCAGGACAGAAACTAGCATCACTAGAGGAGGAATCAGACATTGAAAAGGATGACTTGGGATATCCTATACTTAGAGATAAATTTGAATTAGCGTTAAAGGGTCTGAAAAATGGTAGGGCACCGAGTGTAGGTAAGGTGCAAGCAGAAACTCTAAAAGTCGCTGGACAAGTAGTAACAGAACGTCTCTTCCAATTTGTAAGCTATATGTACGAGACAGGCGATATACCCAAAAATTTCAAACGTAACATCATAGTCACTACGGCAAAAAAAATGTGAAGCACGAATAGAGGTGAAAATTTTGTCCAAAGACGGATGGAAAAAAGCTGAAGAAATACTAGGAGATGATCAATTTGGGTTTAGGCAAAACAGGGGCACACGAGAGGCTATTTTAGTTCTGAGGGTGGTAATGGCGAAAACAATAGAAAAAGGAGAAAGAGTATATAGCGTTTGTAGATCTGGAAAAAGCATTCGACAATGTAAAATGAAAACAAATGTACGAAATACTCAGAAAGATTGGAATGAGTTGTAGGGATAGACGGATAGTTCATTTCTTATACAAAGAACAAACAGCGGTAATAGAATCAGAGCAGGAACGTAGGGAAGTAAATATTATGAGAGGGGTGAGACAAAGATGTGCACTAATCCCCGTTAATTATTGACTTGTACGTCGAAGAGGTAATACATACTGTCAAATGCAGGAAGACATTTGGAATTCATATGCAGGGACAAAAATTGGCATGCTTCGATTTGTATATGATATAGGACGTGAGGATCATCCTACACTTTAAGAATAATTAAAAATAACATATTTTCCCAAAGGACATATTTCCGTTTTCTGTAAATATTTAAAGATTATAGAATTTGTCAACGTTTATCTGAACGAGCGCCACGACATGTTAGCAATGTAATGTTAATGTATGAAAAACCTGCTTGCTACGAATTTTATCGTACGATGTAGGACAGTGCGTGACTAACTCATCCTATTTGGCTATGAAGAACGAGTAAGGGGTTGCGCGCACAGCTCCTTCTTAATATTGAAGTGTATACTACTTACTAATCTATGGTGTATACATTGTATTATCGCCTGGATGAGGATATGATGGTGTCTTACACACTTGAAATCGCACCCAGTCAGTAGGCTAAGACGCGTAGAACCGCTTTTATGTTATTACCCATTATTTTTAGTGGTAATACGATTCATAGTTTTACAATTTAATAGCTTTAAATAATTTTTTTTAATTAGTCTAAATAGTAGATAGTGTATTTCTAAGAGGTGATAGTTGCAAGGTTCTGGTTTCATAGAAATGCAGGCAACGAATTTTAGCGAAATAAATGAGTGTAATTGTGCTGTTCAACAACTATTTAAAAATCCATTTGGTTCACTAGGTTTTGCTGAAAAAATTTAATTTCTAAAGGAAGACCTACCCCTTCTCTATCTAATTTAGTTCAAGAACAAAAAAGGGTGAGAAAATAGTTCAACTTAAATTTTTTGAAAGTAAATATAGTAAGATTCCGTGGTCGTGCGGTTGTCGCCCAAAGTTCCGGGTTCAAATCCCGACACGGTCCGCTTGAAAAATGTTAGGCGAGCATTTTTCACAAAAATACACCCTCGTTCGGATGAGAGGTAAAATGGACGTCCCGTGTGTGAGTGTTGTCACGCACGTTAAAGATCCCTACCTTGCTTGGAACAGCAAGGGTTCGGCAAAATTCCAAATTTTCCAGGTAAAAAAAAAACTCGCTTCTTGGCCAATGTAGTACCTTCGGGTGGAGCATTGGAAAATCACATGTAAGGTCGTGCGGTTGTGGCGGCTCCGTGGCGTAGTGGCATGTGTGAGACTACTACGCCCAAGGTCCCGGGTTCGAATCCCGACACGGTCCGCTTGAAAAATATTCATCATCATTTTGTTTTCGACCTTACTTAAGGTCGGTTTGACGCAGCTCTAACTTCTTTTCTATTCTGTGCTAATCTAAAAAGTTCTACATACTCTTCACAACCTAAATTTCTAATAATGTGACTAATATAGTTTGGTCTAGGTCTTCCTAAATCCTTCTATCTTTTTCCTATCCAGCTGACTCTACATAGATATTAGCAACCTGATGGTTGTTAAAGAACTCTAACATGTTTACATGATTACCATTTATAAGGAAATGAAATATAACCTGGTTATCCGCTTCAAAAAGGAAAAGTGTTAAATTATATGTTATGGTAAGGCTTAAGCAACGAAACGCTACCAACATGCCGGACCGCTAACTAATTGTGGGTTATGTTCAGGTGACATTTAGTTAACTGATTTTTTTTTTGTTTTGTTTTCGAACTTACTTAAAGTCGGTTTGACGCAGCTCTAAATTCTTTTCTATTCTGAGCTAGTCTAAAAAGGTCTACATACCCTTCACAACCTAAATCTCTAATAATTTGACTAATATAGCTTTGTCTAAGCCTTCCTACTCTATTTTTATTTGGTAGTCTATAATCTAAGACTTTACTAAATAGTCCCTCATGTCTTAACTGGTGCCCTATCATTCTATCTCTCCTGACCTTCAATTGTTTCCACATACAGAGATCCTCACCTATCCTTCTATAAACTTCCTCGTTTGTTACTCTATCTGTCCAACTAATCTTTGACATTCTCCTATAACACCAAGTTTCAAAAGCTTCTATCTTTTTCTTATCTACTTCTTTAATTGTCCAAGTCTCACTACCGTATAGTAGAACGCTCCATACGTACGACTTTAAGAAACTTTTTCTATTATCTAAACTAATACTATTAGCTATTAGTAAGTTTTTCTTTTTTAAAAACATTTTTCTAGCTTGAGCTATTCTAACTACTATATCCCTTCTGCTACGTCCATCCTTTGTAATTATACTACCTAAATAGCAAAATTCATCTACCTCCTCTAACTTGGTATTACCTATTTTTAATTTTGGTTTAGAACTAGGCTGTAACTCACTTGTCATTATCTTTGTCTTTACTGAGTTAATTCTCATACTATAGTTACTCCGTAGTATCTCATCTAAAATATTTAAAAACTCTCCTAACTCTTTTCTAGACTCTGCTATAATGGCTATATCATCTGCAAAACGTAACATGTCTATTTTCTGTCCCTGTACACTAATACCTATCTCTTTTCTCTCTCTGGCTAAGTTTAAAGCTTCCTCAATATAAACATTAAAAATCAAGGGAGACATTATACAACCCTGTCTAACACCATTTCTAATCTTAGCTTCCTTTTCTATTTCATCAAATCTAATTACTACGCTTTGGTTTTTATATAGACTGTAAATAATTTTTCTATCTTTATGAGAGATTCCTATTTTTTGCAAAACCCTGAACATAACAATCCAATTAATCCTATCAAATGCTTTTTCTAAATCTACAAACGCGAAATGAGCCTTTTTATTTTTTTGTAACCTTTTTTCGATAATTACCCTAATCATTAGTATCGGTTCTCTAGTCCCTCTGTCTTTACGAAAACCATATTGGTCTTCGCCTAAATAATTCTCTTGAAAAATATTAGGCGAGCATTTTTCACAAAAATACACTCTCGTTCGGTTGAGAGGTAAAATGTAGGTCCCGTCTGTGAGTGTTGTCACGCAGCAAGGGTTCGGCAAAATTCCAAATTTTCCAGGTAAAAAAAACTCGCTTTCTGACCAATGTAGTACCTTCAGGTGGAGCATTGGAAAATCACATGTAAGGTTGTGCGGTTGTTAAAAGTTATTTTGTTGGCCATGTTTATTGTTTTCCGTTCATAAAAATGTATGGAATAAGGATGCAGTAATAGATTTAAATAATTTGGAGAGTGTACTACGTAAACGTCATCAACAAACTAAAGAACAAAGCAGCTTCTGTTAAGTTTTAGCTATTATTGTTTATGAAACTACAGATATTACAAAAAATCTCAACTTTCTACTGTTTTCCGGTATATTGATGTAAGTAGTGCGGTTCAGAAAAGGTTTATTAGATTTTTAGACGTTAGTGATGATCGAACAGCTGAACGTATATCAAAATGAGTATTTGACCATTTAAATGAATTTATTTGTACTGACAAATTAGTGGGCCAAGCGTATGATGGTGCATCTGTGAATACAGTACAATATAACGGTCTTGCCGCTAAAATTAAATTGAAATGCCCACAAGCACTATTAACCATATGTTATGCACACAAATTAAATTTAGTTTTACAAAATTCTGTAAAAACATTAAACAGTGTAGGGTATTTTATATGACCGTTTGGCTTTGCATCTTTTTTCAAACTCTTGATAAAATTGTGAACAGTCGTTTCCCTTCAGTTGCTCCTACTAGATGGCAGTATAACAATCGGCTTGTTGAAATGGTTTATGGCCATAAGAATGAGCTAACCGAATTGTTTGATTTTATTTTGGGAAATGATACTAAGTTCGATGCAAAGTCGCGGTATTTTCGCAAAAACCTTTGTGATTTTGAATTTAATTTGCTTTTGGAATTATTTCATTTAGTGCTGCCTAAAGCGGATATCTTTTAAAATTCTACAAAAAACATGTGACATTATGTATTGCAATAGTGAAATACAGAATTTTAAGAGTTACCTAGTTCGGTTGCGTAATGATTTTAGAGGTTTCTAGATAAAAATAAAATATTTTGAAATGAACCGTAAGGTGGTACATACGCCCAACAGAATTAAAATTGGCGATAATGAAGAAGACATTTATCTTAGACAACTTAATTGTACATGTCAAAAATCGTTGTAAATTAAAGTTTTTCAGCCTCTTGCAATTTAATAAGTTTGACGACTACGCTCGTAAATTCCCGTTAGAATTTCTCAAAGCCTGATGAATTCTCCATATGGCCAATATTTTTATGAGACGGGTTTAAACAACGAGTTATCCTATGTATATGATTGTCCATTTTTTAAACATAACCCCGTTTCAAAATTAAACGATTACTTGGTATCAAGTGAGTTAACGAAACTGTGCCGAATTAACAAAACTAATAAATTTTTTTCTTACGATTCCGGCGACAAGGGCTTCAGCAGAACGAAGTTTTTCGGCATTGAAACGTATTAAGTCGTACAAGAGAAACACAACATTAAAAGATCATTTTTGTAGCTTGGCATTAATATCAATTTGAGTTGTCAGTTGAATTTTTACTTTATTATTAAGTAATTTTAAATGGTAGTAATTATGAATATTCATAATTTTTTTTGTTATGTGGTATTAGTGGCGTACATCATCATAATCAGGTCTTCAGTCCTGGAACTGGTTAGACGCGTACCATCATTGTTTCCTATTCTGAACTAACCTATATATCCCTGAAATTTGCACAGTCTGCATCTATCACTATCTGATCTAAGTCTACATCTACCTTTTTTTCCTATCTTTGCTTGTAATATATCCTATACTATTCCCCAAAAATGCCTTGGAACGTATTCTGCCTTTCTATTTCTCCTATTTTTTCTACAGATATTCTTGTTCCCCTGCTATGTCTATAATCTATTTGTTATTAACTTTGTCTATCCATCCTCATACATCTGAAGCATTTCAAAAAGCTGCTACCGTTCTTCTGTCTGCTTTTCAGACTGCCCGTATTTCATAGAGATACTGTGCTGTGCTCCACACATACGCTGTCAACAATTTTCTTCTTGTTCTGTTTGTTGTCTTTCATCATAGGCGCTGTTCTTTCCTGTTAGATGCAGTTTGGTCCCCTTCTATTGTTTTATAATTATATACCCTATTTCTCCGACATTCAGTGGTTGGGGGAGGGGGGGGGAGCAGTTTGTGGCTGCCAAGTTCCCCCAGCACTTAAACATTTACCGATTTAGTATTTTTTATCTTCATCATACGTCTGTAGCATCACATTTGAAGGGCTTCTACCTTTCTCTTGCCCGCTTCTCCTACTGTGCAGGCTTTACTACAGCCGCACAGTGCTGTACTCCACACATATGTTTTAATCAATCTTTTCCTTGTTTCTATGTTTGTTGTTTTTGAACACAGTAATTGGTTTTTCTTGTTAAATGTAGCACAACCTTGTGCTAGTCTTTGTTTTATATCTTTTGCACTTTTTCCATCTTGCGTTATTTGGCTTCCTAGGTAGCAGAAATCCTTAACCTCTTGTAAGTTCGTGTTACCTATTTGTATTCTTGTTTTTGATTTATTTTCCCCTCCTTTGCATACTAGTACCTTAGTTTTAGTTTTGTTAATTTTTATACAGTATCTCTCTGTTAGAACCGTTTTCATTTCATTAAGAGCAGCTTCTAACTCTTCCTTTCTAGATGCTAATACCGTTATATCATCTGCAAATCTAAGCATATCAATTTTTTGTCCCTGCATAGTAATTCCAAATGTCTTCCTGCATTTGACAATATTCATTGCCTCTTCAATGTACAAGTTAAAAATTAATGGGGATAGGGCACATCCCTCTCTCACCCCTTTCCTAATGTTTACTTCTCTACGTTCCTGTTCTAATTCTATTACTGGTGTTTTCTCTTTGTATAAACAATGTACTATTCGGCTATCCCTATAACTCATTCTAATCTTTTTGAGTATTTCGAACATTTTCTTCCATTTTACATTGCCGAATGATTTTTCCAAATCTACAAACCATATGTACACGCTTTCCCCTTTTTGTATTGTTTTCTCCATTATCACTCTCAGAGCTAAAATAGCCTCGCGTGTTTCCCTGTTTCGCCTAAACCCAAATTTGTCTTCTCCTAGTATTTCTTCAGCCCGTTTTTCCATTCGTCTGTGTACTTGGGAAGTAATGTGGTGGTTTCCCGTTTCTTCCACATCGCGGTAGCGTATCTTAAACTGCCATACCGACCCCTATAATCTCTGCCAATCTAAGTACCAAAAGAGCCGCTGCCCTCTTTCGGGATCTGTCTTAGTCTGGTTCCTCACTAACGACCCTACTACTTTGATTGGACCTGTAGTTTGGCTCTCTAGCTCATTAGAACACCAAGCCATTTCACCTGTTCTTGTAATCTAGAACTTCGCGAAGGTGCAGGTTCATTCGAAATGGATAGTGGCGTACGAGAATTCTTTTTCCTACAGAATAGGTTCGTCCTACACTTTTTGTGATCCAGGAATCGCCACTGAATCGCACACTTCTTTAATGACTATCCTCTCAATCGTATAAATAGAAACAAGTTAAAAAAATGTTTTCCAATCTTCAACTTGTTCAATTTATATAAAATTTAACTATATAAAAATTAATCAGCTGATTTCACGTTAAGCGTATTGGCTACCTCAAAGTCGCTCCAGGGCGCAACACAAATTTAAAAATTTTGTATTCAAGCCAAATATATCAAACATTAATAAATCAAATACACCTTCAATTTATGTAATAAATGTCAAACTTGAAGTTTTGATTATTTTGACAACGATCCTACGTCATGGATCTAAACGTAAATAAAGACGATTTTAACAACTATATGAGTGATTTAGTTCCCAAAGGAGATTAATAAAAATACAAAACAAACCACAACAAACATACAGGGAATATTTAGTTATTTATAAGTTTATATAGCGACAGTGTTTTTAAATATGACTTTATGTATGATTTATTATATATGTATTATTTAAGGACAAGGTTATTCATGTATCTTTAATTAGATAAATGCTAAAACACCCACTGAAGAACTGTTTACTATTCACATTTTACTGCATGATAAAAATATAGAAAGCAACTCGGAACAATTATGATTAATAATTCATATCATTTATAGTTCCGGATTACTGATTAATTATCATAAAAGTTTATTATGGAGCTTAAACTAAACATTAAAAATTCATAAGTAGTGTGTGATTGCCTTCCAGTAATATTTACATTGTTTTTCTAACAATAAACATTCAAAATAGGAGTGGTAGAAAGGTGCAGCGGTAGTAATATTTTTTAAGATAGTTTTTGAAACGGTACTACGGTTTAAAAAAAAATGTATAGAAGGTCGTGACCATAATAATATTACATCTGTAGTAAATTTGATACTATCGTGTGCCTTTCAGTTGTACTACGTGATACACTTAACCTACTCCACGGTAAATTAAATGGTTGCGCCTGTCAGTTCATGAAATATATACCACGATCGTAACGCTCCAATTTACTTCATGTATGAGAAAGTCACTCTTCTCACAGATTTTTTATTCCAATAAAAGTTATCAGTTTTTATAAAATTTTGATCACTGTCAAATATAATTCAATTAATCACGGCGCATTTGCAGGAAGAAGTGCAACTGATTTTTAATCGAATCTTACACAAGGCTGTTTAGAGTTGACGTTTCCAAAAAAGTTTCTACGTTCTGTTAAGGTCTTTGGAAAGGTTAAATTGTTTTTATGTGCAAGAACAGCGTCAAAGTTCCGTGACAGGTTGAATTATTCCATCTGATCTACTTTTCTAGCTAGTAATAATGTTTTTTCGTATTTTTGAGCATTCTATTTATAGTTATTTGTATTACTAGGGAAAAAGGTGCCAATTTTCCACCCGTGGGCATACCGCCCGACGCGAAGAGAATGACGATAATATCCTAGGCAGGAAAACGCACTTTACTCTCGTGTAATACATATAATTCGTTCTCCTACTTTTATAAAAAAAATTATAGACATAAATAGCAAACGTATGTTTTATTGAAAATTACATTTAAGTGAATAATTTAGGAATTGTTGGAAATATTAATATTTATTATTCAGTTTTGAGCAGTTATGTAGACCCCCCAAGATTAGAAGGATGTGAAGGAATTCTAGCTTCAGCATTATAAATATTTGAGCTCTAGATGTACTTGGTTGATTATCAACAAGAAATTCTAAATCATTTCCAAGAATTTAATGAGAAATTTTTCTCTTTTTGCAATACACCCTCCTATATAGCCTTCTGCTATATTTATTTATTTCCAGCCGCCATGTTGTTTTAAGATTCAAATATCTCGCCGATGTCTTCTAGCAGACTTCTCGATGTTCTTCTGAAATTGAAGTTTGAAGTTTTAAGATATTCAGCAATTTTCTGTGGTACTTTGGATATAGTTTTTTGCCGACCACTTGATTTATACATTTACCTGTTTTGAATCATAAAAAAATCGCGTCTGTTTAGTTTTCATACGTAAAGAAGTATATTTTCTTAAGTTTTCCATAATATTTGGATTAACTGTTTGTTGCAGCCGTTACGGCGAATGTACGTGGTTTATTCGTTTTCGAATCGAGAATTTTCACTATTATAAAAAATCTTTATCTTCATTATCATTCATTATTATTTTTGTAAAATCATCACACCGACAAGCCTCTGAAACTCCCACAATAAGAAGTACCCAAAAATAATTAAGTTAAAAGTTGTTTGTTTATACTTCATATTGTAATAGTTTACCTTTCGATTAAAAATTTATTTGTCTTACTTCTTGTAAAAGTTTTAACTTTCTATAGTTTATATCCTGCATTTTGAAGTTTCATAAATGTTTTCAGTTTGGAATGCTTAATATTAATATTATCGCTTAATGACAGCATTGTGCGTAACATTGAATATTTTGACCAAAGCGTTAAAGTTTTTAATGACTTTCTTTTGTAAAAAAAAATTTACATATTATTATTTTTAATAGTTGTAGTTATCGCTGAATGACAGAAATAAAACGTGAAAAAACTATTCAAATATTACGGCATGTTTATTGAAACCCTTTGTAGCAGTTGCATTTGAGATAATTAGATAAAGAATCCTCTTCAGTTATTTTATTCTCACTAGTGTTCGCTTGAATGAATTGATGAATGTAGTCTTTTATATTATTAATCATTTCACGAGAAAATGAAGCTATGTAGTGTAATACTCCAGAAAACGATGGACTCGGGCCGGGCCGGGCCGGGCTCTTAGATGCGGCCCGGCCCGGCCCGAAATAATTTGCTCCGCCTCGGCCCGGTGGCCCGGCCCGAACCAAAACGAATCGGCCCGGGTTGAGGTCCGGCTTGAATTTCGGACCGAGCCGGGCCGATTCGGGCCGGAATGTAACTAAAACCTTAAGTGATGTATAGGTTTTCAGCAGCCAAATGGAAAGTATCATTTGTTAATATATGTATTTTTAGCTGTATAAAAATACTTCTTTACTATTGTTATGTTGAATATATCAACTTTAATAAATTATAGTTTATAGAATCATTTTAACCTCGAAGAATCCCAAAGGTATTTGGAGATGTTGCACACTTGCACAGCAATCCAAAATAGAAAGTGGTTTGCGTCAAACTTCAACCATAAGTAACAAAATGTACTACTACTAGTATATAGTAACATATTTAAAGGAAAGTATTCAAAATTTGACTGAATATTGTTTCCTCATATTCTAAACAAAGAACGTCGCCAATTCCCATTTTACAGATTGCTTGTGTATAGGTCTACATTTCGAGAATGTGCTAGCATCCGTTCAGAGAACTGACTATTCAAGTCTCGTATCAGGTAGACATTACTTTGTTGTCTATGAATATTTTTTTGTCGCATGCTTTACTGAAAATTTTAATTATTATGAAAGATAGGCCGACAATCTTATCTTTAAGAATGTTCAATACTAATATATGCAGGGTTCTTCAAAAGTATGGAAACGCTGCTTTCGCCGTATGTAGAGAATCTGCTACGTATTGAGTAAAACAATAACATATTATTACAAAGAATCTAGCTCTTTAATATGAAAAAAGAAATGTATACAGGGTGTCCCACAACGAGCTTAAATTAAAAGTATTTTAAAAACTCCAATTTTGCTGGCAAATTGAAACTTTGTGTAGGGGTTACCGAACAAGGTAAAACTATAGCTAAAATAGTTTTGAAGTCTTGCAAATATCTGTCATATTAATTATTTTAAATAGCACATCCTGTATTTTATTGCATAAATGAATGGTGCTTTAGCAGATGGTTATTTTGATTTAAGCGTATGTATAACTATCTTCACTTGTGCATCCAGAAATTATTGATCTAAAAAATCAAGTTATTAAACATTTAATCAAAACGGATTGTAGGTTGTGTTTCCATTACATTTTAAGAAATGTTTTTCAATAAAAACAATAATATAGTTTATACAATTTTAGGAGGTGAAAATTCCGAATTTAAAAACTATGTAATTTTTTTAATTGAATTGGGTAACCCCTACATGCAAAGTTTCAATTTTTTAAGAATTGTAAGTTTTGAGATTTCTTTATTGAAAGTTTGTCGTTGGGGCATCCTGTATAGTTAAGTGTTTCTATATGGTTATATAAGTAAATATTAAGCAAGCAATTAATTATACATCCTGCAGAGCGTCAAAAAGAAATAAGTTTTCCACGATGTTTAAAAAAACAAAACTTTTTTGACCCACCAGCATGCTGCTTGCCGCTTGGATGGGAAAATTTATTTTGTAGCACTAGATGTGTAACCTTAATACCTGATACATTTTGTATCTATTGACTTATAAGACCCGATTATCAATGTACATTTAAAAATCGTTATATTTCTTAAATGCTTGAAGCATTATGCTTCCAACTATAGTGATTTTTAAAATGTGCATTTGTGGGGATATTAAGATCGAGGCGCTCAAAATGAAAATTTTTAAACTAAATTTGTATTTAAAAATCGAACCTTTTGCCCTGAATAGAAATCAAACCTTGAGCATGTGGTTCGGTTTGAAAAGTTTACCTACCAATGCGGTTATATGTTCAGTTAGAAAAAAGTATGGTTCGGTTCAAAAAATCGAACCGAACCTATAACCAAACCGAACATAGCTCGTGTCCTTCACTATATTATATTGCTTTTTACATTCACGCCCCTTTTTCACAATTATCACTCGATATCCCGAAACTTGTTATAAAAAAACGTAGTTCTGTGAGATCCTACATTTTATATATTAAAACCCAATTTTTATTTCCCGAAATTATGTATATAAGCAAGCTGTATAACAATACTTATTTAAAACTGGAAAAACCTCAAAATAAGCCGCATATAATAAGAAAAAATTCGACGGATGAAAATTGAGGAAAGAAAAAGATGACGGAAAGTATAGGCTGTGCGTAAACCAGCCGCGGGATAAAGTATAGGAAAAGAAAACTGCATGTATTTGCGCATGTACTTTATTTATGTATGCAGAGTAATTTGTAAATACAGTTTGAAATTTTTATGTGGTATTATTATTGTGAGTATTTTATAATAATTTTTTATATTGGATTAATGAAATAACTGGCAACGTGCTTTGTCTGCCGAGAGTTCGAAATTACAATACATATGAAAAAATTAATTAGTTATCACTTTACAATCTACTTACTTACACTATAATTTAGACAATTCGAATGCAATATAAGAATTTTAAGCAGGTTAAAGGATAATAATTAAATTCTCTTATCAGCGACTTTCTTCAGTTTTACAACTTTTTTATTCGTTGATTTTTCTGCGGATGTTTTTCCAGGTTTTGTCGATGGTTTTTTGTTTAGCTTCACTTAAAAGCTTTTACTATGCTGGCGATTGCAATAAAACAGAAGTAAAAGATGTTCAATTAAAGCTATTAATAAAATAATAATAAAAATAAAATCAATTTAGAAATGAAGTTCTTTGATCTGACACCTGAGCAGTGCTAGTTACTACACACATGTATATCACTTTTTAGAGATCAAAACAGGCATCATTGGATAACATTGTATGAATTGTTACGGTTTTATGATTAATTATATGGAATTTTCTTTACTCTTAAAAAATGGAAAAGTAGGTTTCACACTTACCTTGCACTGAAACATTTCCGAAATGGTTCTTTGGTGAGCCACTGTACTAGATCTACCTGCAACTTCATTTTCAGTTCGGTCTTCAGTCTGCGGATAGAGATCTTGATATTCTTTTAAATGTATAGTTTTTAAATGTCTTTTAAGATTGGATGTAGTTGAATTTTTCACTTTAAATTCTTGATCGTACTTTTTCTTTTGGCATATCTTACATTTTGCAGTTTTTAAAATTGGGGTAAACTCAAAGACTTACTAAATTTGCTCCGCTTTTTAGAATTGTCTGACACTAAATGTATATTTCGCGAACTTTCATTTATGTCTCCAAATTGTGTGTTGTCAGTTACCGATTCACTTCGTTGTCGAGGTTGATAATCTGGATCCTCCACGCTATCCTCACTATTTAAATCCGACATTGTCATTGAAAACAGATAGCTCAAAATTTAGAATCTTGGTTATAATATTTTTAAAATAGTGCACTAAATAAAAAATCTTTATGATTTAAATCAGAATGCAGAAACGGAATTCAGCTTATTTATATTTATCAGGAAAGAAGCCGAAATAGACGCACCTGCAATAAATATCTGTCTCATGGGTCAAGCAACTCTAAGTGCAAAGGAAATGAAAAAATTTCAAAGACCTACCAAAATAAGAATAAATTTCAGCATGAAACACAGGCGCATGCCGCCTAATGCGTAAAAGGAATAATAAAACCGTTTGAAATGACAAATCCAAATTTACACAGCTTTTATTGAAGCACGCTGGAATCAAGTACATTCCTTGCTAGTTCGTAAATTTTGATGAAAATAAGTCGTAATAAGTTCGATGGAGCAAAAACCTCTAAAATTAAACTACTACCGTACGTACCAACTACTACAGCTGTTTAAAATATGCGACCTAAAATGCAAATTATAAATTTTATGGGTATCCATTATTGGCCTAAGCTCTGCAGATAGCAGCAGCTAGAGACGCCTCTGTTAAAATAATATTTACTCTATTCCGTTATTTTTGTATATACCATTTATAATATCACGATGTTTCTTTATACCTTTTTAAGAGCCGCAACATAGAATATTATTTAGTATTTACATTTTAATTTTTTATATCCATCTGTTATTTAAAGCTATAAAAACTAATCGCTTTGTATTCGGTATGTTATTCAAAAAAATACAATCAAATTATTAAATATAATTGAGCTGTTTTTTGTAATCGTGCAGAGTTAATCTTTTTACATATACAGAGTGGTTTCGATTTATTTATAAATAGTCTTCAGTGCGGGGCCACAATATTAAGTTAATTAATAAGTATAATAAGATAAACTAGCTAAATAACATACGTTGCAATACTCCTTCACATTAATTAAATATAACACGGACAATTTCTTGAAAAAGTGGAAATAAGTGAATGTTACTTATCGAAAAAAATCGAAATTCACAAATCGGTGTAAATCAATAGATTTTCGTTTTCGATTTACTTCCATTAACACACGCCTACCAATATGTGTGTAACTGTACCTGAGTGATATATTAAGAGGTACGTTAAAAAAAAATTTGGCTTAAGAGACAACTGAAGAAATCTTTAACTGAAATCTTTTACTAAATCAATAAATTTTATATTTCGTTACATATACTTCGGGCCGGCCCAAAATAGCCCGAAAAGCCCGAAAAGCTTGAGGAGTCTGGCCCGGCCAGGCCCGAGCCCGACACATGCTTGGCCCGGCTTGGGCCCGAAAAAAATTTTGCCGGCCCGGCCCGAAGCCCGGCTTGATATTCGGGCCGGGCTTCGGGCCGGGTCGGGACAAAGCCCGGGCCCGTGGCCATCCCTACAGAAAACTGCATTGTATTGATACCTTTGTATGGGCTATTGATGGTAAGCGAGTAGATTGCACTGGCAATATCTGAAGATAACCAAACGCTAGTATATGCGAAGAATAGCTTACAATGTTTATTAAAGTATATAGCTAGAAATCTTTCCAAGTATCATGTAGGTTTAATAATAACGATTAGACAGGACTTCTGGAGTGCTGTTGGCAGAACAGTTTCAGCACTGAATGAGGTCTTTGGTGTTGTTGTTGTTACATAGTAATGTAACCGAAGACATTTGTATTGATAAAGAATAGAATCGTGTAACTATTGCTGTTGTTACATGACAGACTAGTCGACAAACATGATAGCGGTTCCTGATTGCTGTTGTTGTTAGATGGCAAGGTAGTCGGTGTACCAGATAGACGCAGGTGGACAATCTCTGCCTTTCACAGGTAGGTGTGATAAATAGTCGAGGTGTGGGATAGGGTGCTCCTGATGATGATAGTCAGAAAGTGAACCTGAAAGTATTGAATTTCAAGTTTGGTAGTAATTTTGATGTGCGGGTATCTGGCGAAAACTATTGACTACAATTAACTGCAATTGAAGCATTCGGTTACCTTGGCTTCATACGATTTCGTGCTTTAGCTTCCTGTGGTCTTGGATATTATCTGGGTCTTCCAAGGTGGGCGTTTTGTGTGTGATGCCAAGGTAGCTACTTAAACTAGACAGGTAAGGATGAGTATTTGATTGTTGTTGGTACGACAGCAGAGATTGAATTGATCGTTGACTTCGTTGTTTGTGGATGCCAGTGATTGTTTGGTACCATAATTACATTATTATAAAATGTAGTTTTATCTATTCCTTTTATTAGAATGACCGAGAGGTCAGCACTCATCGTGCCTTTATTCTTCCTAGAATTGAAAGTGTCTGCATCTGTAATTTATGTAGCTCAAAATTACAAAGTGCATGAAGAGTATTAACCAGTAAAATATTAGATGAAGAATTAGAACGCAATCATGCGATAGGATTCGTTAATTTGTAAACGTTATCGCATTGGAAACACTTGTTAATTCAAGGATACAATATGTTCATAGGAATCGCTCAAATTATAATTTCAAATACAAAACAACACGAATAAAATTCTTAACCTATTCTAATTAGCGTGTTATTGAAAAGATTATGTAACCAACATGTGGATTTAAAACATATTATCAGAGCAAAAGTCCAAACATTCTGCTATTTTGCAAGAAAGGATTGCTCAAATCGGCCATTATCATGTTATCTGAATATGAGGTTAATAAAGACCAGAACAATGGGAAATCATATGCAGTGCAGTCGTTAAAAACATATCAAAATTTTTTATTTGTTGAGAAATTCTAAACTACACAAGTGTTGGGAAAGTTTCAATGCGCCTGATAAATCTATTATCACACGATTAAAAATCGTACAAATACCAGACGAAATACGATGAAGGGATTTTGCTCTGTGATTTATTAGGGTGAAGGCCAGGACGACTATGTGCGTCAAGTATAAAGTGAATATAATTAAATATTTAAAATAAACTTATTTTTAAATAATACAGAAAGTTGTTTCACAAACGTAAGAAGTAAGAATCTATTTAACTGATAATTATACAAATTTTTATAGAGTTTTAAATCATGGTCAGGAAAAGTTAACTTTAAATAGTAGACAAAAGTAAGTTACTTTTAAATGATGGTCAGAAAAGGTAGTAATTTTAAATGATAATCAAAATATGTGGTAACTTAAAATAATGGTCAGATATTAAAATATTCTTAAAAGATAAAAATAAATTGGTTAGAAAATTCGGAACAAATCCAATTGGAAACATACCTTGTGTTAGTTAAGGTACCAAGGACAACAACGGACAACTTCACATTCTATAAACAAGGTCAGAAATTTTAGTTTATTTTACATGCTTTATGAACATGTGTTGATGATATGTGAGTACTAATTTTTTTATTTTAAATATTAATTATGTCATGTATTGTGAATTATAAACATATTTGAAATTAAAACCTTGCAATAGTAACTTTCATGAAGATTTTTATGCACAAACGAATGTAAATTCCGTCCGTTAACTTGTCATTTGTAAGAAAAATTTTTAAGCCATTATGTAAAATGACCTATTTGATAATTTAAAGTTTATAAAGCTTTCATTATTTAAAGAATAAAATACGTTGATGACGTAAGTAGTATTACTTTTTTTATATTAAATTGGCGCTTTGTGAAATTATTGATTAAAAACAACTTTTCTAATAAATATACCATTTATAGCAATGGTACATATGTTGCATTAATGAAACTATTTGACGCAAAACCTGTAGATTTCACAAATTTTAAAAGTAGTCTTTGTATCTACCTTTTAAAGAAAAATTATTACAAAAGCTAGCTATTGAAGGGCATTCTACTACATTCCTATTGGTTCACAAGTAAAGATAGAAGCTTTATAGCATTTTTATTAGCGTCTAAGCAAAGGGGAGGTGTCACAACATATTTATTTGAGTAGTATAACTATGGAGAAGCTGGGACAGCCCTTTTTAAAGGGTCATAAATATCTTGTAAAGGGTGTGTGTATTATGGAAAAGAGAAGTATGTATGTGTGAAGGTCATGTATGTGTAGGTGTGTGTGTGTGTTAGTATTAGTTAGGTTTGAGGATAACGATAGTATGGCTATGGAGAAGCTGGCCGGCCCTTTTTAAAAGGATCATAAATATCTTGTAAAGGGTGTGCGTATTATATAAAAGAGAGGTATGTATGTGCAGGTGTGTGCGTGTAGGGTGTAGGGTATGTATGGTTTGTCGGTGATGTTAACGTGGAAGTCGTGCCGCCCTCGTGATAAAAGTGTGTGTGTAGATATCGATCGGAGGGCGGTGTTGTTGTTGTTTTATTTTCGAAAAGAAAGGTATGTATCGTTATGTGTATAGGTGTGTAGGGGGGGCGTGCGTGTTTTAGTCTAAGACGAAATATCGTAAGGGCGCGCAAGTGGTGCGAACGTGTTTTTGTTTTAAGAGTGTGTTTTCGGGATTATCTCATCGGACACGTGCAAGACGTTTCAAGTAATCTTTTAATAATTTGAAAAATGTTACGCTCGATGTGTCGTAGGCAATTATGATGAAGTATAAGAAGAATAAGGCTGGGGGAAATAACCGCAAGGTTTTTATTACAGGTGTCGATAAGAAAAATTGCGTGCTGCGTTTGTATTTGAAAAAATTTCTCCCCTACTACGAATAATAGTTTCGTCGTCTTGGTAAAAGAATATCCAAAATATTTTCTATTTATTATTGTGTAATTATTCGAACGGTAAACATCGTGTGTCGAAAGTGTAAAAAATGTCTCAAGCTTCGGACGAATTAAAAATTCCAGACGCGTCTACCTCAACGCGTGCAATTTTAAAACAATTGAAAAGTGCTTGCAACGTAGGTCGAAAACGTCACTATGAATCGATGCTGCTAAATCTGAAATGTAATCAGATCGTTTCTAATGCAAAAGCAAGCGTGATAGGGCGATCAGAGGGCAGGTATTAGTAAAAGAATGGATCCGGCGATAATACTAGTGCGAAGGACGACGACGAGGGTTATGCGAACGACGTCGAAGTCGACGATCCTGCTGAAAATTTCGATAGATTAACATCAAAGAAGAATGTCAAAAGACGTAGAACGTCGAACAATATCGTGTGGGTCGATTTGAAATCGGCTTTCGCCCGCAGGATACGTTCGAGTGCTGTGGTCAATTTATATCACATAGATCCCATGCAATTTTAGAAGATGCATTCGCCCTAATAGAGCGACGTTTGAGAAAATGTTTGAGAAAATTCGGATCTCTTTAAAATTAATTTCGTGTTTAACGGTGAATACGTAAAGCCCAACGCATCAACATCATCGTCTTCAGAAGCCGTGGATACATCGTCATCATCATCATCGTCGTCGTCGCTCAGACATTTTACTACTAAAAATTATAAAATTTTAAAAATTGAAGACTTTCAAACTCAAGTTAAACCCGAAGCCATTCAGGAATTGAACAATAAACTGGACGAATATACCAAAAAGCAGAGCGGGTTAGTTCTTTCGAGAATATTAAATTTAGGCGTCAATATAAATCATGCAGGAACCTATAGTATGCATTCTTAAGGAAGGGGGATAAGAAAATTGTCTACGAGATGATATGTTTATTTTTAATAATCATATACGTTTGTAATATAGAAGAATGTTGACGGTCGAGGATCTTACGAAATTACCGCTCGAGTATATCGAGAGGCATGCAAGTAAAGACGTCGCCAGAAATTTCGATAAATTACCGGAGTATTTGCAAAAACAATTATGGGCGCATCGCTATTGTTTAGCGCATGGCTTACAATCGTCGTCGCATGCAGATCAGATAGATGGACCTCCTCTGCAAATAAAATCGTGTCCTGAATGCGCATGTTCTACCCCATATGTACGCGCGCACAACAACACATCGCAGCCCTGCAATAAAACCTATGAATGCAATTAAAATGCTCATTGTTCGAAATGACTCCTAAAGGACCGCCCGCAGCCGTCGCAGCATATCTCGCCTACTCTTTAATATGTAATAATTACCTATACATATTTAAACCGAGCGTGCCCTCCTGGCAAAGAAATCCGGTTCCGTAGATCCTCCGAATGCATTCGTATGTTTCGAGGTTGTTGAAAATAAAGACGTTTTGGCATTGTCGAAGTCCGAGTCGTCACAACAACAACAAATAAGATGCTCTCGCTCTAAAGATTGGAAACGTATGGAATTAATTACCATGCAGCTGCAACAGCAATGGCAGCAGCAACAGAACCATTCGGAAGAGGTTCCCTTATCGCCATCATCAGAGACGTCGTCGTCGTCGTCATCGTCCGCGGTATCGAGAGACCTTTTAATTTATAAAAGTTATCTAGGAGGAGGAGGAGGACGCCTTCAACGACGACGAGAAATAGAAAACGTAGATGGATCCGGCGACGGCGAGGACGGTGCCGAATGGTTGAACAATGGATCCGCGGGCGATTGTGTCGGAGACGGAGTTGGCATCGATCCTTTTCTGATGTTTAAAATAAGATTTAAATATAATAGCAGTTTTACGGAGACCGAATGGTACGTCATGCCATGGAATCATAAACGAATCGCCTTCGAAAGAGAAAGAGAGAGCGAGAAAAAAAAAGATCGAGAATTTGATAGTTCAGATGGTGTATGGACGTATTTAGAACACATCGTACTTATGCAATTAATAGGAGCGTGGGCATACTACATCTATTACAAATATAAAAATAAACTATGCGCGCATGAGCAACATCGTTTGAGCTCGAACGAAAACCTACGCATGCAAAATAATTTTCAGTTCTAACCGGGAGGTATCTTCGTTCAGGGTGTGTATGTGTGCGTGAAATTTTGCACTTAATTAAATAGCAATTATGGTGAAGTATATTCAAGACGAAAATAATCATACAAGTGGTGACGACAGTCAAGTATTTTAAATAACGATGATGATGACATAATTTCGTCATCATCATCATCTACGTGTGCAGTATCTGGATCGCCGCAAGTTTTGTCAGGTATTCATGTCTACGATAACGATCAGGCGATGGATCCCTGATATGTAGCACCGAATACCGATTGAATTCCTCCAAGGAGAATGCGCAATGGTGCGCTCACGGTCATACGATCGAAGTGGGCTTAACCAAACGAAAGAGCAATATGGATTTTAGCCCTGTTATCAGACTTATATGCCCCAACAGATTTTGTAAAGAAGGCGAATTGCAAATGGACGAAAACGAGTGGAAAGATTTGTCGTCTATCAATATCGAACATAAATTTAGAAAATTTTTTCCAACCGCTCGGATACTGCCACGGTTGCATCTGCAGGCGCTACCGCCGCCTCCGTAGTCGCAGACGTATGGCACTGGAGGCGTGAAATGCATCAGACGATCGACGGATACTTGGAAGTGGAATTTAAAGACGAATACGAGTCCATTCATAGAGTCGAGGTGCAAAAACTGCTGCGGCTCTCGCCGCATTAGAATCAACAACAACAGGATCCGGATACAATGTTGCGCGAATTTCTCTCTCCGCGAAGAATTTGCAAAAGTGTTTACTCTAGCGCCTCTTATAATGCTCAAATTAGAAATATTGAAAGGACAAGATTTTCAAGAGTTCTACGATAGAAATATAGAGTGCGTCGCCACTTGCCTTCCCGAAGAGTTCGGAGCTTACGCGTATAACAGGTGCAAGAGCAGTAGCGGCGACGGCGACGACGATGGAGGTGAAGGCGTCCCCCTCCTCGAGGATGCTGGACTTTATTCGAACGTGCAGGATCAAATCTTATGTCGAGTCGAGATGATAAGCGAATACGTATTTGGAAATCCATCCCTAAGTACCCTAAACGTTCTTTACGACATCAACAGACTCGGCTTATTAGAAATCACGCGCCATTTCCCTCACGAAATTGTCGATGACGTATTATGTTTATATCAAAAGAATTTAAATGTCGAAATGAAACCTTTGTATTTTAAAGATAGTGTATGATCCTTTTTTGTAAATAAAATTTATTCTGTATGCAGTTATTTTTATATATATATATATTTAAATTGTTACGTTATTGCAGGAGAGATGTTAGTCAATGTTGGTACACGGGGTGAAGGGTTGTTCAACAACCTCTTAAATAAATTGCCCTTCGAACTGCACCTTCCTGGTCATAACTTCTGCGGTCCCGGAACCAGGCTACAAGAGCGTTTAAATCGCGGAGACAAAGGTATTAATCCTCTAGACGAAGCGTGCAAGCAGCACGACATCGCGTATTCGCATCACAAAGACGTGGAGCGCAGGCACGAGGCCGACAAGGTCTTGCAAGAAGCGGCTTAGCGGCGAGTCAAGGCCAAAGATTCTAAGTGGTCCGAGAAGCTCGCAGCGTTGGGCGTAACGGCTGCAATGAAAGCGAAACGCAAACTAGGAATGGGAATAGACAAGAAAATGGCCGTGAAACTGGATCGTCGACAGCGAGGACGACGACGACGACGACAAAACGACGACGTCGAGTACGTCGATGCTCGGGTAAATTCAAAGACAATAACGGTAACGTCGGCAGAAAATGCTCCTTCAGAGGCGGTCTTATAAGTAAAATATCTAAAGAAATCAGAAAACAAAGCATCAAGAGTAAAGGACACGGAGATGCTTCGCATAATCGTCTCATTTCGAGCGCGATGAATGCTGCAAAATTATAGTCAACAGGATGGGAGGTCGTTCGAAAATTAAAGTACCGCGCATAATACCGGTGCCCAAGCGAGGAGGCTTATTGCCTTTGATTCCGATATTTGCGGGTCTTTCGGCGCTCGGAGCACTGGCCGGCGGAGCGTCGAGCGTCGCAAACGCCATCAATTCGGCCAAAAATGCAAAGAGGTATTTCGACGAGAACGCGCGTCACAACAGAGCCATGAAGAGAAAAAGTCGGCAGCGGATTGTATTTAAAGCCTCACAAGAAAGGTAGCGCCTTGTACTTGAAACCTTATCCGGGGGATTCAAAAAACGGATGACTTCGACGGTGCCGAGGAATGCTAAGCTCGCCACCACCACCACCACCACCACCCTTACACCTCCCATGCGCGCATTGACCGATCTCGATCTGCACAAATATGCTAAAGGTGTTCCGTATTTTAGAGGCGTGTACATGCGAGACGAGTTGCCGCTAAAAGACGCGACGGAAGCTTAGCACCGCCGTGGCGAAACGAAAGTGGTATTATAAATTTAGACGATGGATCCGGTCCGGGCACGCATTGGGTCGGTTATAAAAAAAGGGCCAATACGGTGATATACTTCGATAGTTTCGGAGACCTGAGGCCTCCCGAGGAAGTCTTAAGATATTTTCACGGTAGCGATATATATTATAACGTGGAAAGGGAGCAAGACTTTAACACGATCGTGTGTGGTCATTTAGTGTTGAAATTTTTACATAAAGAACCATAATGCCCTCGGAGCGCTACAGTCATGTCTAGGACATTCACGATATTCGGGTATGGAAATACCATCAGCAGCGGTACGCTATACCCACCTGTGAGACTGAACGATGGCGGTACGTACACCTGCGGCTTGGTGGGTCTTTACACGTGCAACACCGTTCGAAATATTTACGAGGGAAATAATAAGTTCTATTACGATAAAGATAAAGAAATCACCATCGACGAGGGATACTACGAAATAGACGAGCTAAACACGTTCCTGAGAAAAAAGATATTGGAGTCGGCTAAAGCCAACAAAGAAATTAATTCGTCCGTAACTTTGGACGACGACGGATTGGTCGACGGCTTGTTTTCTTTAAGAGCTAATAATAATACCCTAAAGTGCGAAATAAAATCGAAATACTCCGTAGACTTCACGAAGCGCGGCAACATCGGTCGAATGCTGGGATTTCATGATCGAATTTTAGAGGAAGGTCGTTCGCATACGTCCGATCGCGATGTGGAAATAATTTCGGTATCTAATATTTTCGTAAATACTAACATTACGACGGGAGCGTACCGCAATAACCAACTTTGTCATAGCATTTACGAATTTGGCCTAACCGTGCCCCCTGGCTACAGCATAGAACAACAACCCAGCAATATAATTCGTTTCCCTCTGTGCGTGGACGAATTCGATAACATTACGTTGAGACTGGTGGATCATACGGGTGAAGCGGTTAATTTTCGAAGGATACGTACCTTTGCGTTCGCCTAGAGCTAAGACGCGAATAATAAAATTATTATTAAGTTAAAAATGGGCGTCGTTTACGATGACGAGCGTCAGCATCAGCAGCAGCAGCAACAGACGTTAGCCGCAGTCGTCAATATACCTAAGAAAAAATCCGCGCGTTGGGCATTGTTATCTTCGTTGCTGCCGAAGTCTTCTTCTTCTTCTTCCTCAAAACAAACCTATATAAAACGCAAAAACGTTCTCGAAATCTACAGTCGCACGCAAATCATCGTTAGCCATAACGAAATAAAAAGCGGAAGAGGTGTGAAAAGCGACATCATATTAAAAGAAGAGGAAGAAGAACCTCGCTCTTAGTCGCGCAGACGCAAGTTTCTTAAAAGCGCTCGGCTACAAGCTTTTGAATACGAGATAGAAAAAAAGTACTAGAAATGGCTAAACGTGGCGGTAAAATACGTGGTGATTTTGGTAGTAGCACGAAAATGGTCGCAGATCACATCTCGTCGGTGATTAGTTCTCCTTTGAAGAAATTACGTTTCGACGAGGTGGCCAAATTAGACGTATTCAAAAGGCCTCGCTACGAAGAGACAATTTCGAAAGAAGATTATTATTCGTATTTACCCTTCACGCGAAACACAGACCACAGCGATAGAGTGATTATAGAAATCCAAAATTCCGATGCTATAACCGCAACCTACGACAGTTACATTAATATTAAGGGAACGTTTTCGGTGAAAACCGAAGGTAAACCGTATACGATAACGAACAACGCAATATTATTCTTGTTCGATGAAATACAGTACAAAATGGGGAGCACGCATGTGGTCGACGTTTGTAAGCAGCCTGGTATAACGTGCACGATGAAGGGTCTCGCTTCGTATCACAAAAAATTCAACGGTTTGAGCAATAGCACCTGGGACCCTCGAGGAGATACAAACGCCGACATTTTTAAGAACGGACGCTTCTCGTGCAATGTGCCTCTAAAGCATATTTTTGGATTTTGCGAGGATTATAAACGAGCCGTCGTAAACATGCCGCAAGAGCTTGTTTTAATTAGATCCAAGAGCGACGTCAATTGTTACAAGAGCGACGAAAACGAGCTAACATTTAAAATTACTAAAATATCGTGGGAGGTTCCGCATTTAAAGCTTAGCGATGAATCGAAATTAAATTTATTCCATCATTTGCATAAAATCCCAGAATTGTGGTTTACTTTCGTCGCTGGGAGCTTCACGAGTTACCGTCTTTTCCGTCTTCGAAAATTCACGTTTGGCGTATTAAGAATTCGAACGAATTAGAAAAACCTCGATGGATTCTATTTACTCTTCAGCATGGCAAGTATGATAATGCAAAGCAATCGGCAGTCCAGTTCGATCACTGCAATCTGACAAATTTAAAACTATACCTTAATTCCCAAGAATTTCCACTTCAAGATATGAATTCGGACTTTGTCAATAACGATTATTCCACCCCGTTCATGCACTATTCGAAATTTCTGGAAAACTATTATGCAGGCGCGAGCAATTTGAGCTACGCTCTGCGTTGTTTGAACGACTATCAGCAATTTGGCAATTGTCCCGTGTTCGTGATCGATTGCAGTCGTCAAGAAGAATCTATTAAAAATTCGGCCGTTGATATACGTCTCGAAATCGAATCCAGCAACATTTTCGATCAAACCACTAAAGCATACTGCTTAATTTTGCACGACTCTATATTCGAATACGATCCGTTTACGGAAATCGTTACGCGTCATATTAGCGAATAATAGACATGAAGGTTATTAAACAGAAACAATCTCTACCGGTTGCAAATATGGAACTAACGGTCGAACAGGATGATCCTTATTCCTATTTTGGAACGCGCAAAAGCACGGAGATCTCTTACCGGCCAGCATAAGATGCATCGTATGCGGACCTTCTGCGTGCGGTAAAACAAACCTGATTTTGAGTTTGTTACTGGCACCCAACGGATTGGAATTTGAAAACGTTTACATTTACTCCAAGTCGCTATTTCAGCCCAAATACGATTTTTGAGTCGAGTTTTGAGACCGATCAAGGGACTAGGCTATTACGAATTTAGCGAAAATTCCGAAATAATTTCACCGCAAGATTGCTAAGAGTAATTCGATTTTCATTTTCGACGACATTCAATGTCACGAACAAAACGCGATTCGTCAATATTTTTCAATGAGCCGTCATAAGAATATAGACGCGTTCTACCTCAGCCAATCGTATGCAAGAATACCGAAGCATCTTATTCGCGACAATACAAATTTAATTATAGTTTTTTGCAAGACGAAATGAACTTAAGACATATCTATTCGGAGCACATTAATACCGACATGAGCTTCGAAGATTTCAAAAGATGTGCCGTCTAGCGTGGGAAAAAAAGACGGCGATGGCAATAAAGCCGGATACGGATTCTTAGTGGTAGACAAAGAAAAAGCCATAAACGAGGGCCGCTACCGTAAAGGATTCGATCATTACATATGTATTTAAAATCACGACGTTCGAGCGAACTTTCATCAACGCAATGTCTGCGGCTGCGATGAGACGAGGACGACGACGACGTCACTCTACGAATTTAAATCGAGCCGTAGTGCAGGCCACTAAAACGATAAGAAAAAGTTTTAGATTTTAAACGAGATCAAAATCGAGCTCAATTAAAATACGGAATGAAGCATGCTCAATTACTAGAACCGTTAAAATCGCTATCAAAATTCTCTGCAAGTAAAAATCCTAATTATATTCGACGTCAGAATGCGGAGCACGAATCTGATAATGTCGGCGACGGTTCAGATGCCTTACTTAAAAAGTATGCCGACATCCTGTCCAAAAGCGAGGATCCCAATATAGACGATACCGGAATCGGCATTCAATACGACGACCTTTCGAATAAATGGTCTATGGGCAATTCAGAGTTAGCTATTGCAGACGACGGATCTACGATTAATATTAGAAATAAAAATATCCTATTACGGAGGGCTTACTTCGATTGTTAACTTATAAGAAAATCCTTCGAATAAGAAAACGCCTGCTGGCAATCCTTCCGAGCTAGATGTAAAAATTACATCGATATTTTGAAGAAAACCAATGCATATAATAAACTGTTTCGCAAGGATCTGCCTAAAACGCCCAAATATAAAAATTATATCGTTCCGAATTTAACACCGTCGCCCGTGGCGACTACAATATCTACGCCTCCTCCTCGCCGCAGCATGCTTCGTCGCCGTCACCGTCGTCGTTGTCGTCAAGAGAGATGAATACAGCATCGGCGACTCCTACGATTCCCATGCAATTACGATCCAAAATAACGAAGAAAAGAAAGGTCTCGGTATGGATAATTTATCGAAAAAGACAGCCATCGAGTAATATAAGCAGAATTTGGCGATACAAAAATTCGATAATTCTAATCATGAGATAGAATACGTTCATTGGGACTCGCCGGCCGAGCTGGTGAGCCGGCTTCGTTTGTTGATGGCCGAACGTTCGGCGGGCAACAATAGCTCTCAGAATCAAAACGAATTTCTTTCTATTATATCCGAATTAAAGGAGGCGAAATTAATCGCCTAATAAAATATACACGTTCTATAGAATAGTCTCAGAAATAAAATGGTCGTCGATAAATTTGGAAGAGCGTATGTTGCCAGAGACTCTGGAGGCGGAGGGTTTGGTAATACCGCTGCGCGCGGGCCTCCTGGTGTAGGCTTTAAACTAACTCCGGAAGGCGATTTCAACATAGAAAATAGAAAACTTTGCAACGTAGGCAATCCCGTGACCGGAACGGATGCGGTAAATAAACGAAGCGCCTTGGTATTGGACGAGGACGAGAAAATAGTTAACTTGAAGGATTTTAGAATAGTGAATTTGGCCGATCCTAAAAATCAAACGACGGCGTAAACTTAAAATTTTGCAGCGAAGAACTCAATCTGCGTATAGGCAAAGCATTGGAAATATGTTTGACCGCTTCATCTTCGGGAAAACGCATGCTAATAAGAAACTTAAATTTGACGCCAAATCGCGATCCATTGTAAATTTGCACGACCCCGCAGAGCTCGGCGATGCCGTTAACAAGAGATACGTGGACTCGACGTTGTCAGAAAAAGCGCAAAATTTTATGAAACTAACCACGATCGACGACGGTAAGGCCAAGAACTTCGACTCTCGAGGCTTGAGAATTGTCAACATAGGCGAGGCCGAAGATGAGCACGATGCCGTTTCTAAGTTCTATGTGAACGCGAGAATACAAAATCTTATCGAAGGTGTCGCCATTCACCGCGATAACGTGATCATTCGAGATGTATTGCAATCGGTCGTTCAAGTGTTGAACGAAGTTGTTTTAAACACGAACTTCCTGATTTTCAACCACTTGAAATTAGACGGAGTCAAGACGTCTGCTGGAGACGATTTACAATTTCACAAAATTAATACCGACGTTATAAGACACCTGCACGTGTTATTGGAGCAAGATAAAGCCTCGTCGTCTAACTCTCATACTCGTGTCAAACCTTAAAAATGTCTAAGAAATATAACGATAAGGAAATACTAGTGGATGAACTGCACAGAGGGGTTAGAATAAATTTTCCACGTCGAAGAACGATCATCAAATCTTATCACGACTTATTCCAAGCCGATATTGCTGAATTTATTCCATATTCGAAATATAATAAAGGGCATAAGTATATTCTACTCGTGATCGATTGCTATTCGAAATATTTATGGACGAGACCGCTTAAATCCAAGAATGGTCATGAAGTCACATCTGCGATGCGCGAGATTCTAAATGAAATTAAAAGATCGCGGCCGCCTTTACCGAAAAATCTGCAAACAGATAATGGTACAGAATTTTATAACGGCCAATTTGCACGGCTGATGAAGGAATATGGCGATATTAATCATTACTCCACATATAGCTCAATCAAAGCCGCCATCGTAGAACGTGCAATCAGAACGATAAAAAACAAACTGTATAAAGCTTTTAGTCTGAGAGGCAAATGGAAGTGGATTGATATAATCGATTCGATTGTATCGAAATACAACGATACGGTGCATTCGACCACTAAAAGAAAACCCAAAAATGTGACCGCGAAAACGCGTCTGAAAGTTTACGATAAATTAAAACTGGCGACTAGAAAACCTCGTTATGCCGTGGACGACTTTGTACGCATTTCAAAATATAGAAGTATTTTTCTAAGGGCTACAATGCAAACTGGAGCGAGGAGACGTTTAAAATATGTAAAGTGTTTCGAGCAAATCCGACTACTTATTTACTCGTCGACATGCATGGCGATCCAGTATTGGGACAGTTTTATGAAGCTGAGCTGCAGAAAACGAGAGTTCCAAATATTTACCTTATCGAGAAAATACTAAGGCGAAAAGGAACCAAAATTCTCGTCAAATGGTTGGGCTTCCAAGAGCCTTCCTGGATTCAAAAGCTGATCTTATATAGATTGTTACATTTAAAAATAAAACATTTGTTTTTATATTTTTATTATATAAATATGTTACGTTTCAAAAATAAAAATTTGTTTCTTTTTTTGTTTGATTTTTATTATACATTTTTTTGATCTTGTAAAAATAAGAAAGATAGAGACGCTACAACTGCGATACTTTGACATGCAGCAGCACTTAAAATGTATTATTTTAGTTTATTTTATACATAATATAAAAAATAAAAATACAATGCAGTTTTTTATCTTGGCTTGTTACAATATTTTAATTAATTTTATAATAAATATAAAAATAACAAAATACAATGCTTTTTCTTGATTACAATATAACAAAGAGAGCCTCTACAACAGCGCTTAAAATATATTTTAAATTAATTTTATACATAATATAAAAATTAAAAAAATACAATGCGGTTTTTATAATATAAAAATACAAAAGACAATGCAATTTCTTTCTCGTTACAAGATTTTAATTATTTTTTTATAATAAACATGCAATTCACAAAATAAAATATGGTTTTATTCAAAGGTCCTTTATTAGATAGTGCCCATGAGGCAAAGTATCTATTCCGTTAGATAAAATGTATCTTTTATCATCTTGATAACTTAAAGCAATTTTCGTCTGACGTATGGAATATACCTTATGCAAATATGATCGTATGCTATTTTGGTCTCGTTCTATGACTACTTTATTTCGTAACGTATCGAGATAGTGATCGAAACAGATTTGCCGATCGATAATGTACTTTTAACACCCTTAGCCTTCTTTATTATCTCACGGCCTTCTATTTTTAAAGAGTACATTTTCGATCGAAGGCCTACAAAGTGCGTTAAAATACGACCTCTAGTTTCGTCTTTCATAAGACCAATGACTTTTTTATTAATTAAAGGAATTTTATAGATGTTATCGGGATCATAAGCGCTCGTATCAAATTTTTCTAGATTCGTCTTTATACACTCTTCATAGAAATCATTGCACGTCACACTATACAAAAGGCTGTCGGTGTCCATGTAGCATAATTCGCAATTATTTGCAAATTTTGCCTTCATGAAATCGTAGTGAAAATTATATAATTCAATTTTTGATAATTCTAAGATGGCCATACCTATGTAGATAGGTTTGTTGAACTCTATCTCTGTTTTGCTCAATTCGATCGCGACCAGATTTTTGTCAAAATCGTTGCCGAATGGAAATTTGGTTTGGAAATTAAAGATAGAGCACCATACCGACCGCTCCAATGAGTCACTAATTTTATGACGCGTCTTTTCCTAACATTCTCCATTGTTTTACCAAAATGGAATTGTTTGCAAATTTATATAGATTTTGTGCAAATTCCGTTTTAGCTTCCGTGCGCATTCTTGTATTTAATTCGACAAACGGTCTCAACCAAGGAGACTGACCGAATTCTAAAACCTTATGAACGCGCGTCATAACTACGCCCGCAGATAAATAAACCTGGAGATTTCTGTAATGCACAACGTAGTTGAACTTTTCGTGAGAGTGCACATTAATTTTGAAAATTTCGAGCCCGGAGGCGTGTCCTGTTCTGGGCACATCGGCAACTCTTTCTGAGCGTCGTGAATGTCCGTAGGAAATTCCAAGTCGCATTCGATAATATAACCTTTATCGCTCGTAATGCTCACCGTTGTAACATTAAATTTTAATATTTCTTCAGGCGTTAGCCATTTGAAATCCCCGTAAGGCAAATAGCAAGATTCGGCATGACCATAGAGATTATTAATATCTCCGTAAAATAAAAATTTATTCGGCTTGGATGGATCATACGTTTGGGGATAATATTTATTATTGGATTCTACATATCGTTTTACGACTTGAGTAAGGCCCCCCCGAATGCCTCTTTCGATCATTAAAAACATGTCGACGTCACAAATTAGTTCTAGCCTGATTTTAGTATATAATAACTAGGGGTGGGCGATACGGGATTTTGCGTATCGAATATCGATACATATTCTATATCGATATGTATCGATATATCGAATATCGATATATACGATACGTATCGATACGTATCGATACTATAATACGATGATGCGTATCGATACGTATGATGCGTAATCGATGATATATCGTATCGACTACATATCGATTCGTATCGAATGGTATCGATACTATAATGCTATCGTCGTATCGATAACGTATCAGATTCGTATCGATCATATCGATACGTGATAGATACGTACGGTCGTATAGCATATATATAGCGATTCGTTCGAACGTTTGAATGTAGATTAAGTATCATATCGAGACGTATCGATACCTATCGTACGAATCGGTACGCATCTATAAATTTTTCGTACATTTTCTTTGGGATAAAATCACGATTGTTTTAATCAATGTATTTACTGACAATTCGATCTTTCACTTAAGATTGTTTGTTATCAAAATACATAAATTAATTTTCTATAGCGATATTTCGATGCGATCAGTTCGATGACCATATCGATCTATCGATACATATCGATACGTAAATCGAATATATATCGACGTGATCGATATACGTATCAATATTTATTTTTGCTGTATCGGGGGGGTCGATACGGGGGTCGTATCGATACGTATCGATATATCGATACGCCGACCCAGCCCTAATAATAACATGCTAGACCACGAGTAGCTCGCCAAAGTCACAAAATTTAAGGGATCCAATTTGTATGTTTCAAGACAATTTTTTCTAAAGTCTTGAAATATATCGCAAAGTAAAAGAATGTCGCATTTTAAATATAGGTCCGCGTAGTCGCCTAAATTTTTGCATTTAAAAGTGCTCCATACGGTTTGCGCATGAATATATTCCGATTCTTCAATATGTGATTCATTAAGATTGCTATAAAACATTCTATAGGAGGAAGATTTTCTTCGCTTAATTTCAAAATGTCATCCAAATACTCGTAGGAAAATACCCTTGCGCATTAGCAATTTAATGCGATCCGGGTTTAGCGAGCTAAATTCCTTTTTAAAACTTTAAAGTCATCGAAAGACAACTCGCATGCTAATTTTTCCAATGACATTGCCATAAAGCGAAAGGAATCTATGAATCTGAACGTCACATTTGCGTCGTTGTATTTTTAGAAAATGTTATGTATTTTCATTATTCAAGGGTATTATATTCATGGGGCCTTCGAAAGCGTTAGCAAGCTCTTTAATAATAAAATGAGCATCATAATTGCTCAAATTATGATAGACTACGGAATAATTGGAAATAACCTAAAATTTAAATTACAGCTGCTATGCGCAACACCTCTTACAGAACCATTCATGTGATCGTGATCGATAACCTTTTCGTCGTCCGGCAAGAAATCGACTTCGCAAATAAAGCACGTTTTTGCCGTCGAGGCATCTATAGAGGACGTAGCAGGCTCGTTTTAAAAATGCGCTCCCATAACATATGGCAATATGTTTTAATTGTCGCACAAACCAAGAAATGCAGTCTGTGCCCGTGTATGAACTGTAATATGAAAGAGATTCGTCATATCCACAATAAAAATAATATCCTATTGAAAACGGAATATGTTCCTGGTATTTGAAAGTGCGTTCTGATTCGGAAGCTCTTTCGGTTTTTTAATAAGGCATTCTATGTCAGAATAAACCACCATCGGCACAGGTATTTTATACTTAAAATCTTTAAATTGTAAATATTTGTTTTTTTCGGAGGGTAAAATAACACGACACTCGTTAAGTTTTTCGCATACTTGCTCGTGGGCATCGAGACGTTTGCGATCGTAAAAATAGGAGAGACATATATCGCATACGTAAAAGTGACCCGTATGTTTAGTTAATTGACCTCTCACAATGAGGCTAAATTTTTATAAGACAATAATGATATCTAACGCCCGTTTATAATCTTTAATATTTTTTTAATTCTTCCAAACTTTTTCCAACTTTATCGGCCTCGTCGCCGTCGTCGTCGTCCTCGTCGCCGTTGACGTCTTCGCCGTCGTCAGAATTAAATTTTGACGACTCGTCGACATACGCATCTTCAACAATTAACAGATTAACGTGTTTATCTCGTTTTTGGCTAGTTAATTGTACCGGTGTTACGATGTATCGAGCGCGTTTTAAAATAAGAGCAAAAACATTAACAGAAATATCATTCTGCTTTTCGAATTTCGATATATCCGATATAGGCATGGGGCTGACGAAATTTTCATATTAAAAATTTCTGCAAAATGCGGATACGAAGTTGTGCGATTAGCATGCTTACCTGCTGTAGGCTTAATTATTCCGGCTAAAACGCTCCAATAAAAGCATGAAAATCATTGTTTCTAATGTTTAAACAGGCCTTTTGTTTTGAATTGCGATAGGAAGAGGCATGAAACAACTCGCGTGAAACATATCATAGCATTTATTAATATTAACATTTAAAAATAATATTTCGAATAGCGTGAATCCTGACCCGTGCATTGCGTCGTTCTCTATTTTATCCAACAAGCGTGTTGCGATATTGCACGCAAACCACTCGTTAAACTTCTCTAAATTGCCGAAACAAATTAAAAGTTGGGCGTCGAAAATACCTAGTTTGAAACTCATTTTCGTTGAGCGAGACGGAAAATTTGAAAAATCGCACGCTAACACGACATTAATTTTAAGGTTTACCGAGTGATTTTTAAAATCGTATACAATTTGGATAAAATTAGTTTTTACAATCTTCGATAAATAAATTAAGATCTTTATGTGCAACATTAATAATTTGAGCTGTTTGAATTCTCGATTTAAACGCAGACACGATCGGCTTCCAAACCAATTCAGAATGTCGACGCGTGCTCCGAGAATACATCCATTGTTTAGGAACATTCTGCCGCAGTAGTTTTTTAATAGATTTTTAAATAGCATTTTATATCTTTTCATATGGCATAGAAGATTTTCGAATAGATTCAGATAACTAGCCGAGAGCGAAGAAGAAGTTTGTTTCACCGTTCTTAAAATCGATTCGGTGTTGTGAATGTGTGATTTTAATATTCGAACCCAATTGCGAAATACTTTAGTTTTACGACATTTCGTTAAAATTGCGTGCACTTTTCGATACAACTGTAGCATCTGATCACAACACATCGAAACGCCCGCGTCCGCTTCGATTTTTCTGTTAGTTAACATTTTTTTCGTATTTCAATGCCAACTTTCTGTATTTTGAACCGTGCAATTTTACTAATACGTTCGGCGTATCGTCTTTGGGCGATAAATCGCAGGACCATAAAATGGCTTCTAATTCGGCATGCAGTTCCCGTTTTATTCTAACAATTTGTACGAGTTTAAAAATCTTATACAAAAGGATAAGTCTATAGCATATTTTTCTGAATCTGTAATTTTTAGTTGATTTTATAGAAAATACATCTGTCGTTCTAACACATTTACTATAGACAAATAAATCGCCGATTTCATGCAAGCGCATGCGGAGGGTTTTCTGCAAATCAACAAAGAATTAATAAATTGAGTTGAAAACACGAATTCTCTATTTTTAAGTCCACGTATAGGCAATCGGTTCTTAGAATTGCATAAAAGAAAATGTCACTTTCACATTTATACTGAAAATTAAACACTGTTTTTAATGGCGATACGGCAGATTGATCTACAAATCTAAACAACCTAATACCGGCCGAGATGCTTTCGCTAATATTATAAAATGCCCTTCGGTCGTAATTACATAAATTAAAAGCTTTTCTTTCATACGAGACACGTCGGTGAAGCAAAACGCTATTGTGTTAGAATACGAATCTTCTAAGCACGTTTAATTGTCGAACAAATTAAATTGCATGCAAAATAGAAAAAGGGCTCGAGACCCAATCAAAAACCGTCCCGATATTTAAAGTCTTTTAAATAAGCAGGCAATTCCTTGCATGCGATTCTATAAAATTATGTGGATAATCCGCAATTAGCATATCACGATTGTAATGGGTTGCTGATCTAATTCTATATTCAATACTCATAACTTTAAAAATCAAGATGTAAAAATACTAAAATTATAAAATTAATTACCATGTATAGGTAGGTATTCTAGTGTGATGACGATACGGATGGCTTTTTGCTCTTGCCGTTCTTGATTTTCCTTGGGAGGATCCGTGAGGGCTGATGATGATGGATCCTTTTGTTTTTCGCCCATGCAGCAGAAGGAAATACTCGCTGCAGGATTAGGTTTACCTTTAAAATAAACGAATTTCGTATTAGTTTTTTAAATAAAAAATTTAAATATTAAATACTAACCAACTTCGAACGATCCTAGGTAGTGCAAACAAAGGCATTCCTGTTTATTCAGCTCTTCGATATCTTTGTCGCTAATTACGTCCGCGATTCTCTGCGGAAGGAACACAACGCATTCTTCTAATTCGACGAGAATGATCCGAGAATTCTTCTTTGACTGAAGAGATTTGATGCTTAAAACCGGATAAGGGCGCTGTAGCTCGAGATCTTTGACTTTTACGGTCTTCTTCCTATCGATGCGGCTTACTGAATTGATTTTTAATTAACTCCATATTTTAATTCTAATTACGAATATAATTACATAAAGTTAAAAAATATATTTACAATTATTACCTGTTTTTTAATGCAAGCTGCACGATGACAAAACACGTTGCACGACTCTCAAACTTATATTTTACAAGATAAAGCCTTACAAGATCCTCTATTTATATCGAATGACGTACAATTTATTACGCATCTGAAAACCGCTCCCCACATACACGATTCAGACATTAACGATAGCAATTCATTAGAATTAAATAGCATTGCCCTTGTTTTGGACAAAAAAAGCTCATTCAAATTAAAACGCCATCTTTTATTATGCGGATATTGAAGTCGCATAAAATTAATGAGGCATATTTTTATTCAAAGATGTAAGTAACTAAAACATTTTCCCCGACTCGGCATCGATAAAGAATATAAAAATCCCAAACGTCTATATTTCGAGGATTTATGAGCCCATATTTGTTAAAAATAATGGGTTCCTATATAATTAATGATGCAAAACGATGTGTACTGAAATTAAAACTTACTCACGAATGATGTAATCATAAAACTACAGTATTTTCTTTACGCGTTCCAAGAAGCTATCTTTTATACATACAATGTTTTAACAAAAGCGATTCCCGACTTCGATAATAAAAAATAATTATACAAACATACTCGATTATTTATATTTTAACTTCCGCTTTATATAATGAATGTATACTATACAAAATTTACGACCACTTTTATTTCTCGGCAAAATACGATTTCGTCATCGTATATGCTTTGGGTTCATATAATGCACACAAAATTAAGGAAGAACTTTTTACCATTTATACCGAAACAATTACATTTAAAACGTCTTGCACGTGTCCGATGAGATAATCGCGACCCCGTTTTTTCTCTTGCCCGACGATCTGAAATCTCTGCGTTATTTTAAATACTTCATCATAATTGCCTACGAAAACATCGAGCGTAACATTTCCAAATTATTAAAGTTTACTTGAAACGTCTTGCACGTGTGTCCGATGAGATAATCATGACCCTGTATTTGTATACGAATTAAATAGCGCACTTTCATCATCTTCTCTCTCGGAAGGCAAAAATACACGCACACGTCATCGATCGAACCATCTTGAGCAAAAATACGATTACGTCAGTAGTATAGCTATGGAGAAGCTGAGACAGCCCTTTTAAAGGGCCATCGCAATTTTTTTCTTATCGACACCTGTAATAAAAAACCCTTGCGGTTATTTACCCAGACTTATTTTCGATCGCGACCACCACCCCCGAAAACACGCTCTTAAAACAAAAACACGTTCGCACCACTTGCGCGCCCTTACGATATTTCGTCTTAGACTAAAACACGCACGCCCCCTACACACCTATACACATAACGATACATACCTTTCTTTTCGAAAATAAAACAACAACAACACCGCCCCCGATCGATATCTACACACACTTTTATCACGAGGGCGGCACGACTTCCACGTTAACATCACCGACAAACCATACATACCCTACACCCTACACGCACACACCTGCACATACATACCTCTCTTTTATATAATACGCACACCCTTTACAAGATATTTATTATCCTTTTAAAAAGGGCCGGCCAGCTTCTCCATAGCCATACTATCGTTATCCTCAAACCTAACTAATACTAACACACACACACACCTACACATACATGACCTTCACACATACATACTTCTCTTTTCCATAATACACACACCCTTTACAAGATATTTATGACCCTTTAAAAAGGGTTGTCCCAGCTTCTCCATAGTTATACTACTTATTTGTCCCAACTCAAGGGGCGGTATCACAGAATTTGTATACTTAGCGCCCATTTCAAGGGGCGGCGTTACAGTATCTTTATTTGACGACCCAACCAGCGGACCTGTTATCTTCCATAACTTTCTTGAATTGTAGAATTTTTGAATTTCAGATAAAACCAGCTTGTAATATAATTCATTTACTATATTCTAAAGCATCATGGAACGATTAGCAGAAATTTTAAATACAGGGAAGCAGAAAAAGCTTAAGCAACAAATCGCTACCAACATGCCAGATCGCTAACTAATTGTAAGTTATGTCATGGTAACATTTAGTTAACTGATTTTTATTTATTTATTTTTGTTTTGTTTTCGAACTTACTTAAGGTCGGTTTGACGCAGCTCTAAATCCTTTTCTATTCTGAGCTAGTCTATAAAGGTCTACATACACTTCACAACCTAAATCTCTAATAATTTGACTAATATAGCTTTGTCTAGGTCTTCCTACTCTATTTTTATTTGGTAGTCTATAATCTAAGACCTTACTAAACAGTCCCTCATGTCTTAACTGGTGCCCTATCATTCTATCTCTACTTCCAATTAAATGATTAACTCTCAAGTAATTACCCAAAAGTTTAATATACAGTAAAAAATTTACAAATAGACATGCAAACGTTAAAAATAGAAAATTCAGAAAGACAACAAAGACAACAAACATAAAAACAAGGAAAAAATTGCTTAAAACATATTTTTGGAGCACAGCACTGTACGGCTGTGAAACCTTGCAGTAGGAGAAACGAACAGGTAAAAGATAGAAGCCATTGAAATGTGGTGCTACAGACGTATGATGAAGATATGAACAAACAAAATTAAGAACAAAGAGGTACTAGAAGGTAGGGGAAGAAAGAAGTATGTGGAAAACAGTAAAGAATAGGAGAGATAGGATGATAGGTCACGTACTAAGGCATGAGCGAATAGTGTAGAATGGACTAGAAGCAGAGATAGGAAAAAGAAAGGTAGGAGTAGACCTAGGCTAGACTATTGCACACAGATAGTGAAAGATGTAAGCAGTGTGAATTTTATAGAAATGTGCAGGCTAGCTCAGAATAGATATCAATGGAAGTCCGCGTCCAACCAGTTCCTAGATGGAATGACGAAAAACATAACTGTACTTAAACTGATGATTATTATAAGCAACTACAGGCTTTTGTTTAGCAATATTCTTAACTAATGTAAATTGTGCCAAAAGATTTACTAGAAAACTATTAATTCGGCAAATGTCTAAGTGTTGGTGGATCCTTGGTAGCCACCGGCTGCTTAACATCCTTCACATACCATAATTAAGAAACAACAGAAGGGGAACCGAACAGTATTTAGCCTGTGGAAATTTCAGGGAATGGTGTAGGCTAGCTCAAAATACAAATATGTGAAAGTATGCGTCTAACCAGTTTCAAGACGGAAAACCTAATGATGAAACAAATAATAGCACTTAAATCTGATGATTATTATTAACAACTACAGGTGCTGGTTTTAAAATATTTTCAACTAATGTTGATTGTGAAGAGGTATTTATTGGAAAACTATTAATTCAGTAAATGTTCAAGTGTTGGTGGATCCTTCGTATCCACAGACTGCTTAACCGCCTTCACATACCCCTACATTTGATTTTCCAAACCTCCACTCGAAAGTACTACATTGGCCAGGAAGGGAATTTTTTTTACTTGAAAATTGGGAATTTTGCAGAACCTTTGCTGTTGCAAGCAAGGGAGGGACCTTTAACGTGCGTGACAACACTTACACACGGGACCTCCATTTTACCTCTCATCCGAACAAGAGCGTAGTTTTGTGAAAAATGCTTCCCTAACATTTATCAAGCGCACCGTGTCTGGATTTGAACCCGGGATCTTGAACATAGCAGTCACACGCTTAACAATTACACCACCGTACCGCCCGCCTTCGCATGCCACTGAATATCTATGAAATAGGGCATATCATTAGCAAACAACATAGGGGAATTGAGCTGTATCTAACAAGAAGGAGCAACGACTATGCTCGAAGACAACAAACATAGATACAAGGAGAAAATTGTCTAAAGCATATGTGTTTAACACAGCAGAGTACGTCTATGAAATAGGGGCGGTAGTAGAAGCAGGCAGAAATACGGTAGAAGCCATTTGGAATGTTGTGCTTCAGATGTGTGAGAATGATAGCATGGAGAGACAAAGTTAATAACTAAGCGGTTATAGACATAGTAGGGGAATAAAGATATTTATGGAAAACAAAAAAAATAGGAGAAATAGAAGGGCAGGATACGTTCTAAGGCATTTTTGGGGACTAGTGTGGGATATATTACAAACAGAGATAGGAAAAAAAAGGTAGAGGTACACCTAGAGCAGACTATTACACGCAGATAGTGAAAATGAAGATTGTGGAAATTTTCAGTGAAATGTGTAATTTAGCTCAGAATAGGAAACAATGAGGGTACGCGTCTAACAGTTCCAGGACTGAAGATATAATGATGACGGAGCATTTTTCATAACGCTACATTTCACAGCAAGATAAATGGGGAAAAAGTTTTTTCCTCTCTAGGGAAGAAAGTACTTTCTTCTTTAAGGGGGAAAAGTGGAACCTTCTACCATCATTAAAAAAAGAAAGTTGTTCTTTCTATTACGGTAGGAAAAAAAGTGGACGTGCAGCTTTTAAAATAAAACTTTGCATCAAATTTTACTAAATACTTTTGAATTTCAAAATATTTCACCACATGTTATTTATTTTCGCGTTATCATTCACAAGGTCACGGTTTTTTAATACAATTACATATTATGTAGGTAACTAACTCATAAAAGCTAGTCTGATGGTCACGGTCAGGCTTTTTAATGTAAAAGGGCACCCGAGCATAATAAGTTTGGGAATCTTTGATTTAGAACAACTGTGAGAAATATGATATTACAAAAACAAGCTGACGTTTGTATATGTGACATAACGAATGCTTAATAAGTACATATTATCATCTTGTATAACATCCAAGCCATGTACGTAATGGAAACAATTATCTAGCAATGTTTAAAAAACTGAAATTTACATATGCACTTATTTTCTATGTTATTGCGCATTCGAAATCTATTATAAGAACATCTTGATGTACTTCAGATTGATTTATTCTCTATTAGTTATATATTCATATACAGACTGTACTCATATATGAAAATAATCTATAGGAACACTGTGGCACGATTTAAATAAAATTAAATAAAAACCCTTAACCACAAAAAATATTTAAATTACTAGATACGTATTTCGACCACTATGTGGTCATCATCAGTAGGAAACCTGTAATTAAAAAATAATTAGCTGTTGTTCTGGAACACTTCAGAGGATATTCTCCTCACCACTTAGGCTGAAGTGAACCTTCCCAACTTATAATTTACTATATTATTGCTTTAAACACTATCGAGGATATTCTCCTCACCCGCAGGCTGGTGTTCTCAACAACAAACAAGTGAATTGTGACATTATAACTTAAATCTACTTAATTTATACTAATTCTAAACCTACTGAAGCGGAACCAATTTAATCTTGCTTTCTCATTGGTTGTTGACCAATAGGGAAAGCAAAGCAGATGACTCTATTGGCCCTTTATCGGTGTTTAAGAGGGGTCCTTTATATTTAACAATTTTAATTGATTCATAGGCATTTAAGGAGGAAAACGTTGGTACCGCTTTTAACAATTTAACATTTTCTAGTTTAACGGGGTGGCTTCAGTAGATTTAGAATTAGTATAAATTAAGTAGATTTAAGTTATAATGCATACAATTCACTTGTTTGTTGTTGAGAACACCAGCCTGCGGGTGAGGAGAATATCCTCGATAGTGTTTAAAGCAACAATATGGTAAATTATAGGTTGGGAAGGTTCACTTCAGCTTAAGCGGTGAGGATAATATCCTCTGAAGTGTTCCAGAACAACAGCTAATTATTATTATTGTTTGTTTTTTTTTTTAAAGAGGTTTCCTACTGATGATGACCACATATTGGTCGAAATACGTATCTAGTAATTTAAATATTTTTTGTGGTTAAGGGTTTTTATTTAATCATATATGAACATTGCTATATCAGAAACGGTAAGAGTTGCAAAATCAATTAAATAAGAAAAAAGTTGCCTACTTTGAAGTCTATTAAAATGGTTTTAAAGAATGGACACTATCTCATACCGTTCACAAGTTATACAGAGCAAACGAAAAATGTTGTTTTTTGTTTATGGGATCTATCAATTCTATTTAAAATTAATGCCTTTGATTACTGTGATAGAGATAAAAGTTTACTTAAATCCACAGGCGGTATAAACAGTGAAAATTTAAACGAGTGTATTTGACTTACCTCGAATTAATGGTGAAATTCGAATATAACGTGAAGACCGTTTGATAAAAGTCACCAACATCCGCGGCGGATAAACAACAACTCTTCTCGTTGTGTCCAACTTTTAGTTATCACATACGTATTAATTTACACTCGCGCGAGAAGTCAAATAGATATAACGTGGAAAAACTAAAAAATTGTTTTGTAAGACTAAATTTTTGTTTGGTGTTCTGTTCCCTCACCTGTTCATAGTCACAATTAAATTTTGTCATTATAAAGTTATCCCTGATCTTATACTGTTTATCATTCCCCCAGTAATAGTTCAGAAATTTCCTCTCAAATTCTTCGCTTCCGGTTCTACCAAACTAAACCAAATTTTTGCGTTTCTTTCTAGCTATGAGCGCACGATATTTAATTTCTGTTGTACATCCCCAATCCTTGCTACTATTTATTACCTTTAAGTTGCTTAAAAAATTTTAGGATTAATTTTCCATCGCCATAAAATTTAGAAAATTATTTTAACGGAATGGCATTAGTACTATACTTGACATTATCTAGATAAGTTTGTCCTGCTTCTTTTTCAAAACATCCACTTCCACCTCCAGTATATTTTTGCTGACTAACTTCACCAAATGCTACCCTCGTATTCTGCTCAGTTTTCTTCTATTCTTTTTTTGTAGATTACCCACAGTTTGATCAACATTATCGACCTTATATTTATTTCTTTTTGCGCCTCTACTACACTCGAATTGAAAACTTCTTGAACCTGTTTCATAAGCAATGTAAAACTATGGCATCTATCATTAATTAATTTTATTTCTTGACAAAATTTTTCTTGACCTTTTCAGATTTCTGATCTAATTTTTGACTTAATGCTTCCAGATCCCAACTGGTTTTTTGACTTAACGCTTCGAGATCCAAACTGTTTTTTTGACTTAACTCTTCCAGACTTCATTTGATTCTTTCTGATTTTGTTTTAGGAAGTTCCTTATGATGCCCATCATACTTGGTTCTGTTTTATCTTGGACCTCACTCTCTTTTGTTTGCCTATTTAGATAGTCAATTCTTTTCTTTTCTGCATTCTTAATAGGAACACTATCATCAGATCCGTTCAATACCTCCTCTGATTTGTAAATCCTTCGTGCTTTCTCCTCTTCCATTTTATCAAAAAAAAATCAAAATGAACAAATTCACCCTCACTTAAAAGAAAAAATTGTTAACTTACTCTAGTTGAGTCGCCAATTTTTCCGGGTCACCTTCGTGGAATCGAGCTCCTATAGTTGAATTGTCAGTTCTCTGCTGGGAGATTGGAAGCCTGACGATGATCTGTAGAGCCCCAACGTTGTCCGCCCAACTTTCTGCGATATTGTACTGTTGAATAGTCTCACGATTGGAGCGCCAATTTTCTGCTGTGATATTGAAAGTTGTAAAACCCCTACCTTGTGGTGCTAATATTTTTTCTTACTAATCTTGTAGTAACTTGCAATATCCAACAGTCGCAGAATCTCCTAACTAAATAAATGGAACCATTTCCACTGCTATTTCAGTGGGTAGAATATAAACTTTCTCTGGCTCAAACAAAATGGTATATTAGACCTTAGAAAAATTTATGACGTACAAATATTTACAGATAGTATTAACAATAAACAAAAATGAGCAATAGTGCAAAGTAAATAACATAAAAATAACCAAAAGTTCACCAAAGTATCAACTTACACTTGACATACATTGACTTTTGAGAGTCAGCGTACTCTCACCCCAGAAATTATTTTTTAAAAAATATACCTTAACAAAAAATGTGCGTAATTTGCTCTTTGTTGTAGATAATTTCCTAAATGAATATTTGAATTAATTAAATTTTACAGATACAAATTTTCACACTAAAACTATTGAGTACTATTGATTACTGGAGTCTTGAATTATGTCCAGTTGAGCACCTTTCTAACTATGTCGGTGGTTGATATCCAAACAAAATTACTCAAAACTGACACCAAATTTAATTCGTAACAAATTCTATTTCAGGAGCATCAAACCAAATAAGTTAAAGCTAATTTTCGCAGCAAAGCACGAAATGATCCAGTGAAGCTACGAAATTAGTAATTACCGAAAAAATATGTGCATTAATATAAAAATTTTATTGGAACCTATTTTGAAATCTTAAAGTCGTATTTAAAGTTGTACTTAAAGTGATATTTAAGACCGACTTTACATAGGCAAAGTTAAACTGACTTAAACTAAACTTTTCCAAACTAAAATATTTTTATTTTAATTCATTTCGTAGTACTTAATAATTTAAAATCTTCACTGGTTTACTAAAAATGCAACCATTATCTTTTTCAAAGTGAATCTACTCGTATTTATAATGTTTAATTCAATTACACAGCTATTTGTTACAGGAAAATCTCAGTCCATACCTCGTGCTAAATTTTGTAAAAGACGCTTACACCTTGGCCAATAAGAGGCCATCCTTTTTAAAATATAAGATTTTATTTGTATAACGTTTTGATTATTGTTAGTTCGACGTTATCATATGCAACTTCCAGTAATTTTAACTTTATATTAATTATAGTCTTTACCAAGTGTAAATATAAATAGCAAATTTGTATGGATATCGACGTTATCATAGCAAGTGTAGGTTTTATACAACAAAATTAACTACCCTACGTGACTATTTGGTAGTAATACATTTATAATAAGAATAGATCTTCCACACAAACTTAACATTTGCGTAACTTGTTCTATATTAACGCAATTTGCGGCTCGAATGAATGCGTTTAACTCATTGATAACGTTCGATGCTATATGAATGAAAAATACGCATAAAATGTTTATCAATTGCATTAATATAAGGCGCATTTACAGATACTAAACGCTCTTAATGAAAGTTTGCACCTTTATAGTTAATTACTCTGATTTTCGATCTAGGCCTTACAGACAATAATGGCGTCCTTTTGTCAGCAATATGATACTCGAACATTAAACTTTATATATATATATATATATATATATATATATATTATTAATATGATAATAGCCGCACGTTGAGGCGCCGCTGTGAGAGTGATGTGATAAGTTCCGCGATGATACGTCACTTAAAGAGTGATATGAAAACGTCTCACGTCGCGTCACTAAAAGAGTGCTGTGATACAGATACAACAAATTGTAAAATTTAAAAGCATTTACTTACCTTGTTTTCTAACTATGCCTGGCTAGCTCAACGGAATTGACGGTGTTTTCAAAATGAAATGAAACAGCAATATTAAAGCATTTATACAGTATGAAATATTTTCTCCCATACAACGCATTTAAAACATTTACAACATTGTTGTTTTCAAACAAAAAATAATTTCTAAGAAGTACTTATTATAAAAAAAATTAAAAATTTATAGAACTAAATTTCTGCTTTTATGGATATTTTACCTGACTTTGTTTATTTTCACGCTTGTAAAGTTTATTTTGGCCAAAAAATCCTTGATCCGTAATTTATTAAAGAGTTAGAATGTTTCGAATTCTGAACACAAACTTTCCTGGTAAAGATCCTTTAAAAAAATAATTAGGACTATCTTAAACTAAATGACAAAATTCAAATATCAGTTACAAAAAAAATATACTTGCAAAAATCCACGAAGCGTTTTTTATCCAGCTTGTAATTAAATTTCTTCTTATTTTAAATTGATGTCCAAATCAGCTAACAAGATTTTCCATATTTAGAATTCTCGTTGCAAACAGCAGTTACCAAAGTACATTTTGCTTAAATCTCCCTTTCAATTATTTAATAAAATTTCTAAAATAGAGTTATATTGAAGAATATTCCATCTTAATTGTATTTAATAATTTCCATTTTTTATGTAAGTTACGTTTAAAACATCATTTCTATATTCATTATAACATTGTAATTATTCAGTTACAGCATGATTACTGCTTACTTCAAATATTATCTTCGCAAAGCAACAACTCGGACCTAAATAAAAATAACATTTTACGATCGAATTTAAGAATCGAATAAATTTATTCAATAAACGCTTCCTTATATATATACAAATTTATCTATTTTCAAATTGTAGTAGAATTTGCGCGATTCCATTCTAAATAATAAACGCATATCTTACATAAAATTCTTGGAAATTTACATTAACGTTCAAAATTATTGAGTTTTATTACTTCGTTATCCGTTCCAGTTATTAGTGACGTGCACGGTTAGTCCTACTCTAACACATATACGATTATTGTGGCGTATCGCATTTCTCCAACGGTTAATGAGAAAAGCATGAATATTACTTATCAATTTCTATTACATTTTCTGGATTTTTAGTGTTCCGACTGCTTCTTGGAATAAACGTTTCATTTATTAAGTAGTTAATACGAAATTGAGGTATTCTCCCGAAACTTCTTTCTTAATCTCGTCTATTCCAGGAGATTCTCTATTTAAAATAAATTTATGTAATCCACAAAGTAACTACTTTAAACTTTATTTGCCGTTTAATGCGAAGAGGGTGCATTTTTATAGAAATATTTGATTTTACGGTAATACGCCGTTTAATATTAAAATCAGGGGTTTAAATACAACATTGATTATAGTTTTTATGCTAAATGCGTAAAGCTAGTACTATTCTATGTTATTTACAGCAAATGAAATCATTCTTATATGTATCGAAAATGTATTAATAATTAATAAGTAAAAATGAATGACTTTGTATTTATCTTAAAATGATCGATATGCGTTCACATTGAATGCGTTTTTAGGCTATTTAAAATTAATTATGTTTACATATACAGTTTACGTTATTTGCTATGTATTTATAATCTTATATCATTCAGGGTAATTATTTGTACACGGGAATTTGATTTTCCGCTTATGCCTTAAATGAATAAAAGTACACTTGTATTATACAGTAACCATGAATTTGCGGAAATTTCAGTTTTTTCCGGATTATTTTATATTTTGGTAAGATTTATTTGTAGAATATGGGTTTCAATAATCTCTCGTAACCCTTTGTTACATTTAAAACCCTGAAACTAATTTTTTCTGCATTCATGTTTAAAACACCCTAAAATTTCTAAGCTCGATTTCCAACCATTTGAAATTAGTGTTATTTATTAAAAATTCTCAAGTAATTACTCTATACAAAAGTTTGCCTTATAAAATCAAACAGCTGCTTAGGAAACATTACGTTGCAAAGTAGTTGCAATATTTCCTAGCACCTGCAGTGATTACATTTGAATTAGAAGCTGCATGTAAATGCACGGCTTTCTTCTATAAAATAAGACCACTCACCACCTGCCTACATCTGCTTACAATGGACTTGTTATCTGGTATTCTGCAGCTGTTAAGATGTTACAAAGTAACAAGATTGTTTTCCTTTGTCTAAAAATCTTTTGATAATTGCGTTATCTGCTTGTTGGCAAGCTGTTACAGTTTGTATTTTGGCAGCTGTTGTCTGGAAATTCTGCATACATGATTTTTTGGCGATATCTTTGTAAGCCAAATACCTTACCCTTGAAAGACAAGATTAAAAACAACATCTTCTTACCGAAGATACATGTTGTAAAGTTGCGCTACTAAAATGTTTTCTGTGTTAGCATGAGTTGTGTTAGTGGTTCCAGCAGTCAGCCTATAGCGAAATGCAACCGCATTTTCCCAGCCCTAAGATGAGACCAGCACAAAGCCGATTGCTCAAGGTACAGTTTCCTGTTTTTGTAATTCTGTTTTGATGCTGCTGTGGAGGGTAAACATTTTATTTGCTGTTACCCATGATTATCCAATAAATTACCAACACCACGTTACCAAACACATTCACAATGCACGAGCGACGATATAATAATCATTCTTCAAATTAAAAATTAATTATTCAAAGTTTGTGTTAAGTCCGTTTTACTGTTTCTTTTGTCTTTTTGTATAAACATTAACGTAACGAACTTACGTATCAATTTAAAAGTAGTTAATATTTGATTAGGGTGTCTAATTTTAATGTTATACTATTTCTTGAGGAGGTGCACTTCACAATGCGGCATGTATAGATAACTTATGTATATATCCTTTCCTGAAGTACTGTATAGTTTGTTTTATTTTCTTTTATATGTATTTAAGGTGAACCATTAAGTAAGTATTTAGATTATAAGATGTTATATTTATTTTGCTTACCAATTTTACATGCTTATGTTATGACGTTTTGTTTACTAGCACGTAACAAACGATTACGCAACTTATTGGATTTTATTGTTTTGTAAATAGTCTTTCGAGATTGTATGTTGACAATATAGTTTTACAGAGGTTTCCAATGTGTTCTTTCTATTTCACCCACGCCCCTCTACAACGTTTTTGAGCTAGCCCGAATTCTACCATTCTGTCCCCGTTTTGTTGTGGTATTCGGCGAAAACGATTTCTTTACTTACTTTTACTGTTTTATTTTGCGTTTGCGCGGAATACCGTAACACTCTTATCACGTCAATATATATATATATATATATATATATATATATATATTATGTTATGTATGGTAATATTTATATGAAATGCTGCTTTAATATATGAGTAAAAAAATTAATAGGTGCAACCTGTAATATGGTGTTGGTCTTTAAATGATTAAATAAATACTCTTTCAATTCAATTATGCCACGGATTTTTGAAACTCTCTCTCAGGGAAACTGAATCTAGTATTTTAACTCTATAAGGAGACGTGGGTTCTTTGTCCCCTTACAGGTATTGAAACACAGGCGCCTAAAGCGTATGAGATCAAAATCAACTTAACCTCTTAGTTGTGCTTACGTATACCGGTTAGACAAAGATTGATAAATCTATTCAGCAATTATTACTCTAGTTAACGTTTGAAATTTAAATTATTCCAAATTACTTAAATATGAAGAGTAGATAAAATTAACTTTGATACCTGCAACTCCGTTGAATGTGTCTGGGCGTACAGGGGTTGGAAACAGGATACCACAAAGTTGCCTCGAACGCTTTCAGTGAGTACCTAATAAATATATGTTTTAGTTTAAATACAATAAGGATTTTCCTATAGTTTTAGGTTCTACAATTGAATACTACTTCAACCACTATTTGCTTTGATTTCTCTACAACTACGAACACTTTAATACTTCACCAAGTAAACTGAGCTGCAAAATTCACGATTCCAGCTGCACTCTTTAACCACAACAAAGGATGCCCCAATGTTGGTATATTGAAATTCTTCCTTTTTTAATTTATTTTTCGTCGTATCAACCTTTCACTTTCTTTTTATGCAATTTAAATAAAATGCATGCACTTTAACATGTATATTAATTTTTTAAAAATTTTTAGTACAAGCTCTTAAGCCAAAAACAATTATTTAGTGTACAAAAATTTTATATATCTTACTTCTTCCAAATTTTATAATTAATTTTAAAACAACTATCACCTAAGACAACTAAACAAAAAAAAAACTTATTTCTAGCCTACTAACTAATATTACATAAGGGATGCATTCAACAAGTAATTATCCATCAATCTTTGTTAACCGTAGTGTTTTTAACTTTTAGAATAGCTTGATAACAGTGGTAAATTAATGTTTTTATCAGTAGTACTAACGACTACCTTTGTAGACCCTTTGATAATGTCAATTGTTATAATATATATATTAACTATTTATTAACTATAAAACCAGCTTGTAATTTAATTCATTTATTATATACTAAAGCATCAGGGAACGATTAGTAGAAAATTTAAATACAAGGGGAACCAGAAATTAGTATGAGGGATATTCTTAATTTTATATAACAAAGTTAATCAGAATTAATAGGTAACATCAGGCAAAAATTAAATGAGTTATCAGAAAAATTTAATACGGAAATTATTGGCATTAATGTAAAATTAAATAATTTTGAAAACAAAACTGAAAGAAATTTAACAATATGAACGAATTAATAAATCAGAAGGCAATTAAGGCAGAGAAATTGTGTGCAATCAGACTTAATTTAATGAACATAATTTCAAAAATGAACTCTTCATCATTTTGTTTTCGACCTTACTTAAGGTCGGTTTGGCGCAGCTCTAAATTCTTTTCTATTCTGAACTAGTTTAAAAAGGTCTACATACACCTCACAAACTAAATCTCTAATAATTTGACTAATATAGCTTTGTCTAGGTCTTCCTACTCTATTTTTATTTGGTAGTCTATAATCTAAGACCTTACTGTATAGTCCCTTAAGTCTTAACTGGTGCCCAATCATTCTACCTGTACTTCCAATTAAATGATAAATTCTCAAGTAATTACCCAGAAATTTAATATACAGTAAAAAATTTACAAAAACGTTAAAAATAGAAAATTCAGAAATTTCAATAAGATTTCGATATAATAATCAGAAGATTTAACAAAGTTTTACGGGAATAATAAAATAAATCTGAAAATTTTTATTAAGAATTTAAAATCTATAATTAAGAAATATTGCATTGAGCTATAGAAATTAAATGTAGTTAAGACCACTTTATGGTAAGACGCGAAAACATGGTTCGATTTATTTGAGCATGAAGTAGAAACATTTGAGGACTTTGAAAGAAAATTTAAGGAATTTTATTGGGACTACATTGAGCAGTACAAAGTACGTGAGGATTTAATGGTATAAAAATATAATTTAGAACAAGGTTTAACGCGAGCCCAATATGCGATAAGAAAAATGAATATCGCAAGGCAGTTAGGGCCATCGCTGGACGACAAGCAAATAATTAAGTACTTAGCGAGGCACTTTGAACTGCAAATCCAACAATATGTGGTATTACAGAATGTATAAGATAAGGACGTATTTTTAACATATTTGAAACGGTACGATGACCTAGGCAGTTTAAAACGCACAGATAACAGAGTAAGAAATTTCAAAACTTACTACACAAGCTTTAACAAACATGATAGGCATGATAGATTTAGTAGGTGTACAAACTATGATTTTAAGAAAAACAGATAAACGGGTCGACAAGTCACTGCTAGATGCGAGATACAGAATCCCACGTAACGTACGCAATCCAATGAAACGTGTAGAACTGTAGCAAATATAAGAGCGACGAATGATCAAGCAAATATAAAAAATAAATAATTCTATTACGTCTAATGAGACCAATTTTTGATACAAGACAAACCAAGCCATTCTATAAATAATACGAGCATCAAAAAGAATCTATTAAAACTGATAGCACCAAATAATAAAAGGTTGCAATTATAAATTAGAGTGATTCTGAAAGTTGATTGTATAGCGCAAAAGAAACGCAGGAATTTTTAGTAATACAAGAACCCAAATTTGATGGCAAAGTGGATATGAATCTCATAGCGAAAATGAGAATGAGTATATTTGCCGAGAGCAAGATCTTTATTGTAAATGATGAGAAATTATGTTGGGATGAAAAGTTAGAAGACAACGAAGGTGTTGACTGTATTAATTTAAATCACGATGAAAGTGATAATTTAAAGATAGGTGGTAATGCAGTTTATATCAAAGATCAGGGTAGAATTAGAGAGGAAATATTGATTTCATTGGAAGGGTGGCAAAGCCACGCACACTTAGTCCTCAATATGGGCCCATTGTGCTACCTTCTTATACCTGGTCCTCAATCACTCAGCCATTCTAGCTTACAGACGAACCTGAGGATATCGATCCAGGGCGTGTTACTAATTCTGGCGGTGTCTGACCAGAAGTCACTTAACATGAATCCTTGGAGGTTGGCGAGTGCCGGGCAGGTGCAAGAATGTGCTCTGCCGTCCCCTCATCCCGTTGACAACTGCGACAGGTTCGATTTTCTGAAAAACCCAATCTGTGCATGTGCTTCTTTACTTTGCAGTGCCCCGTCAAAACACCTACTAAAAGTCGTAGTTTTTGCCTCGACAAACCTATGCAAAGTTTCCCATTTTTAGTCGAAGGAGACTTAATGAACATTTTTACCTGTCGGCAATGTGTTTCCTTTGCCCACCTCTCGCAGTGGCGATGGTAGGTTCTCTGTCTTATCATAGTAAATAGCACACATGACGAAAGAGAGACCGATGGCTCAGGTCCGACAAAACTCTGAGTCGATCCTTGTCTCGCCAAAGCGTCAGCCTGCTCATTACCGTATTTACCTGAGTGACCCTTGATCCAGGCCAGCTCGAGGATATTAGAGTAAGAAGCCCGTTCAGGAGTTAGGTGGCACTGCAGTACCTTCTCTGAAAGGATCTTCTTTCTATTTAGGGCCATTAAGGCTGCCCTGCTATCTGTGGATATGCGTATAGTTTTATTTTGAATACCTCGTTCCAAAATAAAACTGGCACTTTGCGTGATCGCAGTGATTTCTGTCAGTTGCCTACGTTCCCAACACTATACATTCGTGAAGGTCTGGGTCATCTGAAAAGATGCCTGCCCCATGTATAGGGATGGATTCGAGCCGGGCCGGGCCGGGCTTTTAGATGCGGCCCGGCCCGGCCCGAAATAATTTGCTCCGGCCCGGCCCGGTGGCCCGGCCCGAACCAAAACGCATCGGCCCGGCTTGAGGCCCGGCTTGAATTTCGGGCCGGGCTTCGGGCCGGGCCGGGCCGATTCGGGCCGGAATGTAACTAAAACCTTAAGTGATGTATAGATTGTTTAACATCCAAATGGAAAGTATCATTTGTAAATGTATGTATTTTCAATTGTATAAAAATACTTCTTTACTATTATTATGCTTTTTTACAAAGTTGAATATATCAACTTTAATAAATTATAGCTTATAGTATCATTTTAACCTCGAAGAATTCCAAAGGTATTTGGAGATGATGCACACTTGCACTGGCAATCCGAAATAGAAGGTGGTTTGCGTCAAACTGCAACCTTAAGTAACAAAATGCATTTTAGAACTCATGTACTACTACTAGTATATATAGTAACATATTTAAAGGAAAGTCTTCAAAATTTGACTGAATATTGTTACCCCATGTATGTTTGTTGTGGTTTGTTTAGCATTCTTCTTAATCTTCTTTGAGAATTAAACCACTCATAGTTTTTAAAATCATCTTTATTTACGTTTCGATCCATGACGAGGATCGTTGTCAAAATAATAAAAACTTAAGAAGAATTGTTTCCCCATATTCTAAACAAAGAACGTTGCCAATTTCCATTTTACAGATTGCTTGTGTATAGGTCTACATTTCAAGAATGTGTTAGCATCCGTTCAGAGAACTGACTATTCAAGTCTCTCGTATCAGGTAGACATTACTTTGTTGTCTATGAATATTTTCTTGTCGCATGCTTTACTGGAAATTTTAATTATTATGAAAGAAAGGCCCACAATCTTATCTATAAACATATGCAGGGTTCGTCAAAAGTATGGAAACGCTGCTTTCGCCGTATGGAGAGAATCTGCTACGTATTGAGTAAAACAATAACATATAATTACAAAGAATCTAGCTCTTTAATATGAAAAAAAGACATGTATACAGGATGTCCCACACCGAGCTTCCATTAAAAGTATTTTAAAACTACAATTTTCCTGGCAAATTGAAACTTTGTGTGGAGTTACTGAACAAGACGAAACTATAACTAAAATAGTTTTGAAGTCTTGCAAATATCTGTCATATTAATTATTTTAAATAGCACATCTTGTATTTTATTCCATATATGAATGATGCTTTAGCAGATAGTTATTTTGATTTAAGCGCATGCATCTTCAATTGTTGTGCATTCAGGAATTATTGATCTAAAAAATCGTGTTAATAAACATTTAATCAAAACGGATTATAAGTTGTGTTTCCATTACACCTTAAGAAATGTTTTCAATAAAAACAATAAAATAGTTTTACAATTTTAGGGATGAAAATTCCGAATTGAAAATGTAATTTTTATAATTGAACCCTCATTTTTTTATATCTCGACACGAACGAGCATAAAAGTATAATCAGTTATTTGGAAAATTTCGGTTTGTGCTTAATTTTCTTTAATTTTACTTTCGTTTATGGTATTGCGGAAATTAAGGTTATACATAATTTTTTTAATAAATTGAGCTCGAGCAAAGTACAAATATTTATTAAAGAATTTCATTGCTTATTCTAACTTATTATTAGTTTTTAAATTCGCGTTATTAAATTGTAAAAACTATGTTATTGTTGTTATTGAGATTGAGAAACATTTGTTACGGTGTTATGCAAACACAACGTATAAACGGTTTTAATAAAATGTTTATTAATACCGTTTCTCTGATCCTCCAAAGTGCACTTTTTAGGAGAAAAAATTCCTGGAAGCAAAACAATTGAAAATAGTTTTACAAACTCTAATATCAAAATAATAATCTACTCGCGCACTATTCAAATAAGCAATAAAATGTGGAGTATGCCATTTAAAATAATGAAAATGGCAGTTACTTTCGATATAATCGGAGGTTTCACAACGTTGAAAATATTTTAGCTAAATTTGCATTATTGGGTAACCCTTACATGCAGTTTCAATTTTTCAGGAATTGTAAGTTTTGAAATTTCTTTAATGAAAGTTTGCCGTTCGGGCATCCTGTAGAGTTAAGTGTTTCTATATGGTTATATTAGTAAATATCAAGTAAGTAATTAATTATACATCCTGCAGTGTGTCAAATAGAAATAAGTTTTCCACATGTTTAAAAAAAAACAAAACTTTTTGACTCATCAGCGTGCTGCTTGCCGCTTGAATGGGAAAAATTTATTTTGTAGCAATAGATGTGCAACCTTAAACCTGATACATTTTGTATCTATTGACTTATACAACAAATCGTTATATTTCTTAAATGCTTGAAGCATTATGCTTCCGACTATAGTGATTTTTAAAATGTGCATTTGTGGGGATATTAAGATCGAGATGCTCAAAGTGAAAACTTTTAAACTAAATTTATATTTGAAAATCGAACCTTTTGCCCTGAATAGAAATCAAACCTTGAGCATGTGGTTCGGTTTGAAAAGTTTACCTACCAGGGGGTCGATTTTTGAACCAAACGGATTTAATTCCAATGAGAAAGCAGCCATGTTTTCCAATGCTACCATCAAAAGCCCATTTTTGAAATTCCCGCGAGAATAGATTCCAAAGAAAAGTGTTGGAAATTTTACCAATACTAGTTCGTATGGGAATAACGAATAGTCATGAGAAAAACATCATGACATAACCTTAATGTCAAATTTTTAATTCTAAATTGACACGCAAAACTTTAAACCGCGAGCGTTTTATTTATATTGTATAGTTTCTGGTTCGAATTAATATTAATCAGTAAACAATGGACGAATTAATGTTTATTGGCGCTATAGAAATAATTGAATTTGCTGAAATGCAGCTAGAGCAGCTAGAGACGCCTCTGTTAAAATAATATTTACTCTATTCCGTAATTTTTGTATAAACCCTTTATAATATCACGATTTTTCTTTATACCTTTTTAGGAGCCGCAACATAAAATAGTATTTAGTATTTATATTTTAATTTTCTATATCCATGTTATTTAAAGCTATAAAAACCTAATCGCATTGTATTCGGTATATTTTTCAACAAAAGATACATTCAAATAATTAAATATAATTGAGCTGGTTTTTTGTAATCGTGAGTTTTTAATATTTTTTCATATACAGAGTGGTTTCGATTTATTCATAAATAATCTTCAGGGCGGTGCTACAATACTAAGTTAATTAATAAGATTAATATAATAAACCAGCTCAATTAACATACGCTGCAATACTCCTTGAAATTAATTAAATATAGCACAGACAATTTCTATTTCAAATTTCTTAAAAATTGGAAAGAAGTGAATATTACTTATCGAAAAAAATCGAAATTCACAAATCGGTTTAAATCAAATCATTTTCGTTTTCGATTTACTTTCAATATCACACACCTACCAATATGTGTGTAACTGTACCTGGGTGATATATTAAGAAGAACGCTAATTATAATTTTGCTTAAGAGGTAACTAAAAAAATCATTAAATGGAATCTTTTACTAAATCAATAAATTTTATATTTCGTTACATAAATTTCGGGCCGGCCCGAAATAGCCCGAAAAGCCCGAAAAGCTTGAGGAGTCTGGCCCGGCCCGGCCCGGGCCCGACACGTACTTGGCCCGGCTTGGGCCCGAAAAAAATTTTGTCGGCCCGGCCCGAAGCCCGGCTTGATATTCGGGCCGGGCTTCGGGCCGGGCCGGGCCAAAGCCCGGGCCCGTGGCCATCCTTACCCATGTACATTCCTTCGTTTTTTATCCATATGTGAAGATGAATGTATCTGCTGAAATCACGTCTTCGGTGTCCACACAGACCCTGTACTGCTTCCTGATATTAGTTTGGGTGTAATTGAGTCAACTCTGGCATCCAAAAGTGGAATTGTTAACAACGCCTCCCTTAAGATATCCCGGTCTCTCCCACCGTCTCCCTTATTGTTTTATAATCCCTTAAGTTTTAGTCTTAGTGTCGCTTTTAGAGCCACCTCCTCCACATGCAGGTCTAGCGGAGGGAGGCCCAAGATGGCTTCCAAGGCGGCAGTTGGTGTGGATTTCATTGCGCCCGTGATACTAAGACAGGCTAGTCTTTGTATGTGCGTAAGCTCTTTAGCTGCATTAACTTGTCTGGTTCGAAACCACCAAACAACAGCTCCATAGCATAGCATAGGTCGTACTACTGCAATGTATAGCCATAGGACAGCCTTTGATGAAAGTCCCCATAGTTTACCTATGACCCGTCTGCATTACCAGAACACTGCGCTAGCTTTCGTAGCTTTTACTTGTAAGTGTTTAGCCCATTTCAAAAGTAATTTCTTTGTTAAATAAATATTCGAGGTTAATGAATTCGGAATTTAGGTTTGCTAGAGGTTATGTTGATTAATTAGAAGTCACAAATATTGAGATGCTTTATTCAAAGATTTATCCAATTCCATTAGCTTATAGCTATCAGATTAATGAGGAATCACAACTCCTGTTAAAACAAGAGCTAATGAAAAGGCTATCAACGCATTTTAGTAATTTGTTAGTGGTAGTAATGGAAAATGGGTATAGGAAATACTTAGGTTTCTCAGTCGTATCACAGGATTTGAAATATAAAGTTGTCCCATTTAGTCGATCTTCCTCTTCTTCTACAATTACATTAGTCAAAGCAGTGTGGTGTATTCAGGGACTATACAAGAATGCAGAGCAACACTCCGCACATTTGGTCAGAGCTTTAAGAGAACAAGTTTTTGCTAGATTTACGTTAAATTTAAGAAAAGGTGAATTCTTGTATAGTTATTAAGAAAACATGTGAATAGGAAATAGTTTGATGAACCGAAAACTAAGTTTATTTGAATAGATTACAACAATCTCATGATTAGAATAACTCTAAGGGATCTTTTTTTACAAAAAGTACTTAAATAGTTAATATAGTAGGTGTCAATTAAAATAAAAAACATCTACGTTCACTCGCAATTTTTTTATTTTTATTTGGGGAAGAATGATGTGAATTTTGATAAGAAATGATTTTTCGGCAGCATATCCGTGTAAATAGTTAGAAAGTAGTATTTGTTATAAAAATTCATAACATTTAAATAAATCAACTATTTTTGTAGCAGCAACTTACAAAGTGTTTGAATAGTATTAATCAGTTAAATATTACCTAAAGAGTATGAATCTTTCGAACTACTGTGTTAGGATTAAATTCAGTAGTTAAAGAAGATTACTTGAGGGAATTAGAACGCAATCATACAATAGGATTCATTAATTTCCGAACGTTATCACATTGGAAACACTTGTTGATTCGAGACTACAATACGTTCATGGGAAATGCTCAAAATATAATTTTAAATACAAAACAACACAAATAATAGTCCTGTCTATCCTAACTAGCGGTTATTGAAACATTCAGCCAATATGTAGAGTTAAAGATTATTATCAGATCAAAAGACGAAACATTTTACTATTTTTCAAGGCAGGTGTGTTGAAATCGGTCATTATATTGAAATTTCAATATGAGGTTAATAAAGGCGAAAACAATAGGAAATCATATACATTATAGTTGTAAAAAGCTTGTCAATATCCTTTATTTGTTGGAAAATTCTAAACTACACAGGTGTTGGGAAAGTTTTAATGCGACTGATAAATCTATTATCACATAATTAAAAATCTTATAAATACCAGATAAAATCTAGGAGGGAGGGATTTTGTTCTGTGATTCATTTAGGTAAATGTCAGCAGGTCTTGTGTGTGCGGAATATATAGGGAATTTAATAAAATATTTATGATGAGCCAAGTGAAATTTTTTAAGTAATACTGAAAGCTGTTTAACAAACGTAAAAGGTAATGATGTATTTAACTGATAATGATACAAAGCATAATGGTGGTCAGGAAAAGTTAACTTTAACTGGAAATGTGGCATTTTTAAACGGCAGTCAGAAAAGGTAGTAATTTTTAATACTAATTAGAATATGTGGTAACTTGGAAAATGGACAAATATTACAATAATCTGAAAAGATGGAAATACATTTTAGTAATAAAATGCAGAACAAATTCAATTGGAAACATCATTAACTACACTGGTTGTAGTATTAAGGAAAACAGCCAACGGCTTTGCATTCTATAAACAAGGTCAGAAATTTGATTCTATTTCACATGCTTTATGAATATTGATATGTGTTAGTGACATTTGAGTACTAACTTTTGTATTATGAATATTAATTATGGTATGTAAAGTAAATTTTGCATGTATTTGAAATCAAAACCTTTCAATAGTAATTTTCAAGGAGAGTTTTGCGCACTAACAAATCCAAATCCAGTCCGTTAACCAATTATAATGCAAATTTTTAGACCACTCTGTAAAAAATAATTCAAATTTGATAAAACATTAATCACGTAACTCACATTACTTTTTCTTATATTAAATTGGCGCTTTATGAAATTATTGATTAAAAATAACTTTTCTAGTGAAGGTGGCATGTAAAACAATTGTACATATGTCGTATTAATTAGAACAATTTGAATACGCATTAGCTTATAACAACAAATCGTTAAACCTGAAAATTCCACAAACTTTACAAGACGTTTTCATATCTACCATTTAGAGAAAAATTCTTATACGAACCAGCAAGTCAAGGGCATTCCACTGCATTGTTATATTGGTTCACAATTAAAGAGGGGAGTTTTACAACTTTTCTATTGGTATCTCAACAAGGAGAGAGGTTACAGCATAACATTTATTTAGCGCCCAATTCAACGGCGCCATCATAGCTTATATATATATATATATATATATATATATATATATATATATATATATATATATATTATTATGTATGGTCTGCTATCAAAAATTATAATTCAAAAATAGGAGTTAAAGGATTAATATTTGCAACCCTAAATGTGGTGTTGGCCTTTTAAATGATTTTAATCAAGAAAAATTTTCTGTTTTAATTATGCCACGGCTTTTAAAGACTCGTTCAGGGATAATTGAATCTAGCACAATTTACTCTGTAAGAAAACGTGAGTTCTTTGTCCTCTTACAGGTATATAAAACACATGCGCATACAGCGTCGTTTAGTCAAAACCACTTAACCTCTTTTAGTGCTAGTACCTCGTAGTTATATTCAAAGATTGATAAATAGACTCAACAATATTTAATTTAGGTAAGCGTTTGAAATTCAAATTATTCGCAAATTACTTTAAATGATGTGTATATAAAGATAACTTCAAATACCTGCAACTCCTCTGAATGTGCCTGGGTTGTACATGGACCTTGATACAGGATACAACAAGATCGCCTTGAATGTTTGCAGTGAATACCTGTTAAAAGTACGTTTTAGTTTTATGTTCAATTGGAATTAACTTTTGTTTTAGGTTCTACAAATAAACTACTAATTCATCAACTGTATACTCAGATATGCTTCTATTACTAAGAACACTTTCAATACTTCACCAATATAAATTTGACCGTAATCCTATACGACTGGACCCTGCTGCAAAATATCTCAATGCCACTGGTGCAACTCTTCACTACACAAGAGATGACCCGATGTTTGCTTTAATTGGAATTCCTTCTCTGGAACTTGATCGGTTGTATAACCCTTATCACTTATTTTCTGATACACCTTTTATAAACATGAAACTCAGTGGAGTCTTATTTCTGATAACCATTCAAATAAAATGCATACACTTTTAACACATATATTAATAGTATCAATTAATTTCAGGCTCTTAAAGCCAAAACACATCTATACAGTATACAAATTTTATTACCAACAACCCCTTTTATTCTAAACATTTATCACCTAGGAAATCTAAAAACATTTACATCTTGCCTACTATATAATAATTACAAGGGATACATTCATTACTTCATCCTTACCTGTACTTAATTGCTATTTTGGAACAGATTTGGTATTATTTTTATTAATTTTCATTTTTTGACATTTCATAAATTTTCATCACTTTATAATTAAAATACTAAACTACTTTTATTTACAGGTACATAAAATTTATATGGAATAAAGTATCCTGAACAATTATAAACAACATTTCTATCAACAAAACCTATACACATTCAGTTGAAGTTACATTAGATACCCTTCGTATTGAAAAACAGTGGAAAAATGCTTTTTTAAACCTCAAACGCTGCATCACTAGTACATAACATTCTATATCTGCGTTTAACAAGTAATTATTCATTAATCTTTGTTTTATCGTAGTGTTTTAAATTTAGAATAGCTTGATAGGAGTGGTAAATTAATGTTTTTATCCTCAGTACTAACAACTACCTTTTTTTAAACCAAATGTCAAATACTAAAATATATATATATATATATATATATATATTAGTATTTGACATTTTAAAATTGTTGTAGAATTAGAGGTTAAATAGGTCCAGGCAATAAAATTTTAAACACCGTGTATATAGGAAATAGGAGCAAATTATTTACGCGCCAAATTAGTTAATTTATATAGTGAAAAGGGACGGTTATTAAGGTATTTTTCTATATTTAAATTGGAATGTTAAAATTGCAGAAGGGAAGAAAGCTTTAGAGTACATAAAAACTCAAGGATACGCATAAATAATTATAATAATTTTTAATCAAACGCATGGAAGCGAAAAGGGGTTTGCATGCATAGAAAATCAATAATTTTAAACGCAAATGTTTTCATTTTAAAAAGCCAACGTTCGTTTATACAAATACTAAGGATGGGTAAACCAAGAATTGTTATTTTAAACGGTCGGTTGTTTTAGAAACACCTGTTGATTAAATGTCACGTTCAGGAAACTCAAATAAACGTTAAGACAGAATTGTTTGTAACGGTTGGTTTGACCAACTGTTTTAAATAACAAATGCCTTGAGGAGTGAGTGGAATAAACGATCGATAATGTAAGACAGACAAAGAAGCAGGTAAAGAAAGCGTTGGATACAAATCACGTACGAAATACACGGGTAAATGTGAAGGACGACTACGATATCGATTTTCTGTAACTTAAGAGGGGCTCTAAAGGAGACAACAAACATGCGTGGAACGGAGATTGATAGCGGATAGGTGGAGCCCTGTGACGAGGGAAAATTTTATCATTGGTTGATGGCTAGCAGTTTTCACGAAGAGCGTGTCCGTTAAGGTAGTAAACAAAAGTAAATACGTAAATACGTAAACGTAAATAAAGATGATTTTAAAAACTATGAGTGGCTTAATTCCCAAGGAAGATTAAGAAAAACAATTTAAGCATCACAAATACATTGTTTCAACATCATGCTAGAAGACGATACACATAGAAGATGCCAGGAGATATAGGAAGATATCAAATAGTTTACATTTTTGTTAGACAATGGTTTCGGAACCAAGTAAAGCTGAATCAGATATAGACTCTGACTACAATATTGTAATTATGAAGGCCGCCCTTAAATATAAAAATTTGAAAAAAGAAACAGAAAAAGGCACTTTGACTTTGAGTAACTAAAAGATAAAGATAGCCACTAAAGATCTGAAAAAAGTAACATGAATTGGTGAAAGATATCGGGAAAATTTCTTATACTAAAGAAATAGAAACAGAATAGAATAACATTAAATCCAGCTTAGACTTGGCGGCCAGAGATATTCTGGTGCACACACAAAAAGAAAATAAGAAACCAGGAAAACAAAGCATATCTTGAATTTAATAGTAAAGACGAAAATACAAATATAGATCAGATGAAACAAGAAAAGAGAGATACAAAGCCATAAATGGGAAATTATTCGCAAATGCAGGAAAGCTAAAGAACAATGAATTGATGAAAAGTGCAAAGAGGTACAAACTAAGTTGGAAATAGGAAAGACAGGCGAAGCATACATACTAATTAGAATGAATTTTAGAGATATAAAACCGTATAGCAAAAATATATGGGACGCTGGAGGAAATGTTATTATAGAAAATGTAGAGGAAGTGGTTAGATGGTTAGATGCTGCAGAAGCAGTAATAGAACGTCACTTCCAAACTGTAAGCTATATGCATGAGACAGGCGAGATACACAACGATTTCAAACGTAACATCGTAGTAACTATACCAAAAAAGAAAGACGTAGATAGACGTGAAAATTTCCGAACAATAAGTTTGACAGCACACGCACGTTAAAGATCCCTACCTTGCTTGGAACAGCAAGGGTTCGGCAAAATTCCAAATTTTCCAGGTAAAAAAAACTCGCCTCCTGGCCAATGTAGTACCTTCGGGTGGAGCATTGGAAAATCACATGTAATGTACTAACCAAAAATATTAACCAGAATTTTACAAAGACGAATGGAAAAACGGGCTGAAGTGATACTAGAGAAGATCAATTTGGATTTAGGCGAAACTGGGTAACACGGAAGGCTATTTTAACTCTGAGGGTGATAATGAAGAAAACAATAGAAAAAGAGGAAAGCGTGTATGTAGGGTTTGTAGATCTGGGAAAAGGATTCAACAATATAAAATGGAAAAATGTGTTTGAAATACTCAAAAAAATTGGAATTAGTTTTAGGGATAGACGGATAGTACATAGCTTATACAAAGAGCAAACAGTTGTAATAGAATTATAGCAGGAATGTACAGCAGCAAATATTAAGAAAGGGGTGAGACAGGAATGTGCCTTATCAGCATTAATTTTTAACTTGTACATAGAAGAGGCAATGAATACTGTCAAATGCAGGAAGACATTTGGAATTACTATGTAGGGACGAAAGATTGATATACTTAGATTTGTGGATGATATAGCGGTATTAGCATCTAGTAAAGAAGAGTTAGAAGCTGCTCTTAATGAAATGGAAACAGTTCTAACAGAGAGGGACGGTATGAAAATTAACAAAAACAGAACTGAAGTACTAGTATGCAAAAAAGGGGAAAATAAACCAAAAACAAGAATACAAATATGTAACACGAACTTACAAGAGGTTAAGGATTTCTGCTACCTAGTACGCCAAATAACGAGATGTGAAGAGCGCAAAAGATATAAAACGAATATTAGCACAAGGTCATGCTACATTTAACAAGTAATAGTAACTACTGTGGTCAAAGACAACAAACATAGAAGCAAAAAATAATTGCTTAAAACATATGCGTGAAGCACAGCACTGTACGGCTGTAAAACCTGGACAGTAGGAGTAGCGGATAGGAAAAAGATAGAAGCCTTTGAAATGTGGTGCTACCGACCTATGATGAAGATATTATGGACAAACAAAGCTACGAACAAATAGGTACTAGAAATGGTAATGAAAGAAAGAATTATGTGAGTAGAGCATAATTGGCAATACTGCCGCCTCATTTCCCCCAGAAGCCCTCATTTCCCCACACATCTGGACCAAATTTACATGTAAATTCCCATAAAGAGGAAATGAGGGAGATGAATCTCCTCCTGCTCTCTCCTTGCTCTCCTCCTTGCTCGAACCACCCCTTACCATTTTGATTACGTCACACCCGCATTCTTTCACCCGCGAGATAAATCTTTCTCCACATTTCCACCCACGGGATAAACCTATCTTGTTTGGTATCAATTAATATTAGAATTTTGTCAGCTACCCGAATCTCTAAGAATTTTTTAGATTGCACCATCCCCGAGGGAGCTACCTTAATTTTAAGATTTCTTACCTGTAGCGACTTTTGAGCGTTCTTATAAATTTTTTTATACATGCGATACATTAAATTAGCTTAGAATTTTACGCAGAATTCGAATCTGTAAACAGATTTGAAATCGGACCACGCCTTGCAAAGTTATACCTTTTTAAAGTCCTGATCTTCTAAATTTTGCTCCTTGCTCTATAAGCAAACCTAACAAATAGTTTTCTTCGTCTATCCATTGCATCTTTCGAGATAAACCTATCTTGTTCGGTATCAATTAACAATAGATTTTTCTCGGCTACCCAAATCTCTTTAAATTTTTTAGATTGCACCATCCCCAAGGGAGCTACCCTAATTTTAAGATTTCTTACCTGTAGCGACTTTTGAGCGTTCTTATAAATTTTTTTATACATGCGATACATTAAATTAGCTTAGAATTTTACGCAGAATTCGAATCTGTAAACAGATTTGAAATCGGACCACGCCTTGCAAAGTTATACCTTTTTAAAGTCCTGATCTTCTAAATTTTGCTCCTTGCTCTATAAGCAAACCTAACAAATAGTTTTCTTCGTCTATCCATTGCATCTTTCGAGATAAACCTATCTTGTTCGGTATCAATTAACAATAGATTTTTTTCGGCTACCCAAATCTCTTTAAATTTTTTAGATTGCACCATCCCCAAGGGAGCTACCCTAATTTTAAGATTTCTTACCTGTAGCGACTTTTGAGCGTTCTTATAAATTTTTTTAGTCATGCAATACATTAAATTAGCTTAGAATTTTACGCAGAATTCGAATCTGTAAACAGATTTGAAATCGGACCACGCCCTGCAAAGTTACACATGTACTCTCTGCGAGGGGCCACCCCTTACCATTTTACACACACCCTCTAAATTATAAATTTCCTGCGGCTCATACCTAAAAAAAAATCTAAAAACTATTCTTAAAACTTTTTATTACAGACAATTTTTACTAATACAGTTTAAATTTTGTAAACCACATTTCTAAATACATATTTACAATTTTTTATTCTTAACCTAGAACTTCTCATATCGACTTGTACTTATTAATATTTATTTCTAAATAGAGCACCTTTTCCAAAGACCAACCGGACCCGCATGTTTCAAATTCCTCTGATTTTGTTCTTATGGTTTCGCTTAAGACCTCGTACATATTTTCCAGATTACTAGAAGGCGTTATAACAACATTTTTTGTGTTAAAGGATTTCACATCGGTAGTCTCTTCCCCCATTTTGGTGTAAACGCCGTAGAGTTCGCAATAGACTTTTATTGCTGTATGTTGTATTCTTTTTTCATTTATTAATCGAATAAATCGCTCTTTCTGCTTCCAAATAAACTCGGACACTCCATCGTCGACACTGGCGTTCTTTATGCGATAGCTAGCCATACGGTTGTTAATCGCTGTACTAACCATTGGCGGCTCCGTGGCGTAGTGGTATGTGTGTGACTACTACGCCCAAGGTCCCGGGTTCGAATCCCGACACGGTCCGCTTGAAAAATGTTAGGCGAGCATTTTTCACAAAAATACACCCTCGTTCGGATGAGAGGTAAAATGGAGGTCCCGTGTGTGAGTGTTGTCACGCACGTTAAAGATCCCTACCTTGCTTGGAACAGCAAGGGTTCGGCAAAATTCCAAATTTTCCAGGTAAAAAAAACTCGCCTCCTGGCCAATGTAGTACCTTCGGGTGGAGCATTGGAAAATCACATGTAATGTACTAACCATTTCTACACCATCGTCGTTAGTAGCGGTGACTGATGCATTTTTATGTCTGTTGCTTCTCAAGTGTGCGGCATAGGTAGTCTTTTCCATTTCGAAATCGCATACTTTACACATAATCCGTGGTTGTTTCGTACAAGGCCCTTTAACAGCTGGCGGAGCTGAACGTTTACGGCTTAATGACATACCGTGCTGTTTTTCCTTGTGTCGCTGTAAGTTGCCCATTCTCGTAAAAGCGATACCGCAAGACCCACAGTTTAAGTACTTTGCTGCGGACGGATGTATAAGCTTAGCCGTAGACGATGTTACACCACGACATTTGTTCTGGTGCCGTTTGAGAGCATTTTTCCAGGTATAGGAAGCACCGCAAGAGTTGCACTTAAAAACGTTTGCAGATACCATTTTAGTACAAAACAAAATCCGCACTATAGCACTTTGGTTAAACTTGTAAGCGAACTAACTTATAACTAAAGAGTTTACTCTTGCGCACCTGCTTTATGTACCCTATAGAATGCAAACCGAAGGTTTCCTAAGACACCCGAACGAAGTTGAGGATTCAGCGGGGAACTAAATGACGTCATAATCCTTGCTGCTCGTCCAATACATTTAGCGCCAATGCATGCACCTGGTTCGCATCGTCGATGGTGCGAATGCAGTTAGTAGAAACACCGGAAAACGTCTTCCATGTTATACGGATCGCGTGCATATTAAAAATCCAAAAGGGTGGTAGCACACGCACACAAATTGTTTGCAAGTCGTGCTGTAGAAGATGCAGTGCTACTATAACCAAAAACTTAATAAAAACACTTTAAACCATTACTAAGGGAATACCAACTTGTTGTCTACAGGATACTTACTAATAAAGCAATTTAATTTTAAATAACTTCTACGTCATATTTTAGGAAATGGAGGGCTTGAATATTTTCTAATTGAATCACCAAGCGAAAGTATATGCTTAGCGGTATTAAAATTAACCATTAATTTCCAATTTTTACGACTGTGGTTAATTATAGATTTAAATTTGATTTGTGCATATTCGAGCTTCTCGTAAACTAACATATTTTATAGCAACAATGCGCTGTATAATACATGCATACCCCTTCGCCGCGCTACTGCTATTCTTGTAATTGCTAGAAAAAGTCACTCTCCTTTTTACTGTTAGGACCGATGCAAAGCACCATTTTTTTTATACTTTCTATAGCACATCGCGCACTTTTTCGTCTGATAATTAAATTTTGCTTCTGTAGGCTTTTACACTTTCGCATAGCGGTCAGCCGCACGCAATGATTTCTATTACCGGTAAGTACTCGATATCGCCCAAATAGAGAATTAGATGCTCGATGTCTGTCAACTTCCGATTCCTCGTAAAAGGTAGAAAAACTCAGTCAATCATCCATCTAACTTAAACTTCGACCCGCTCCTGTTCTGATAATTTACAAACATTTTTCAAACGACAATGGGCCGAGAATTTTTAAACCTCCGAGGGATCTTTAAGTCGTGATCAATTACACATCCGAGCTACGCGTAAACTAACATATTTTGCAGCAACTGTGCACTGTATAATACATGCATACCCCTTCTCTGCGCTACTGCTATTTTTGTAAATCAAGTGTGGACCTAGGTTAGATAAAAGGAAAAATTAATAGGTTAGGTCAGCGCCGCGGCGCCACTCTGAAGAATACATAAGAGAACAATTTTTTCGTATTCAATTTAGTATTCGATAGTAGCTAGAACGGTAAACATGAGCGTCTCCAAGGTGATTAACGTTTCTCAACTTCTTGGGAATAAAGTGAAACCGACAAATGAGCGATTTGGATTATGGCTGTTGACAGAAAATATGTGTAACAATAATCTGGTAACAGATATTGGTAATATTTGTTATGTCGAAGGCGAACAGATGCTGACTGGTGGACTACACACACCAATTAGAGAACCATTTTGTGACAATATAATGTTGGTTAAAATTTGCGACTTTTCTGACGCCGAGCAAACATCTGCAGACAGAAGGATGTTTATCCTAAAAAAAGAAATTTGTGGTGCATTTAACAGCTATCTACCAAAAAAGATTGACCGATTTGTTTTCGCTAGGCATGGTGTTAAAGCTAAGCTCCCGTTTTCTCTGGAAAGCACTAACAAGATGGGTCAGAGAGTAAAAGAAATTATCGGAAAAGAAGACCTCGAATGCATTAATAAAAAATTCCAAAATCCTATATGTGTTCCATACAAAGTGGAACTAGCAGATGTTAAGTTGGAAACTTTATTGGAGGAACTACCAGATATATTAGACGAACTCGAAAAAGATTATTTCTATCTTTTTGACATGGATGTAACCCAAGATTTTGCGGGTATATTTAGCAAGATGGAGATGTGTAATTATTTAACTACAAACCATAACTTTTGCTATAAGGGCGAATACGAAGAAAAGTGTAATATTATAGTTGACAACGATAAAACTGTAGGAATTGATTGTTTAACATGGCTAACAACCAATGCAAGAATTAAGATATACAACAAATTTGTGTGTCAGATAACAAGTCCTGGTGTTAATAAACAACTTGGCAATCATATACTAGATTTTTTACGTTGTCCAGATGTACGTTTAAGGGAAACATTTGCGTCTACTTTGGCTAAAGAACATGGTATTACGCGATTGGAAGCGACAATATACAATTGTGCAATTGGAAGCTATGTCAGTGCGGAACGGGTGTATAATCCCTTAAAAGACTGTTTAACGTTATTGGAAGATAGTAAGTTATACTTCCTAAAGGCGCCAATGTACTCGGTACCACTTGCCAAAATGTGGAGTAAGCTATCGGACAAGCTACAAAATAGCTGCTGTTTAGTGTATAATAACCTGCTACAATACGTGTATTGGGGTAATGGTAATACAAAGAAATTGACGGGCTTGCAAATTAAGTTGTCCGAAAAACCAAAAGAAAGGGAAACATTGATAAAGTATGTGCTTTCGGCTTTTAGTTTTAACTATTTACCCGTAAATTATTTGGAGATAGTAGAGGAGGAAGACAGCCAAGATAAAATAAAAATCTTACACAAGTGCTACATTAAAGCAGGTAGTACATATTTTACACAATCTGCAACACCATATTCTACAATTCCAAAAGAAATAGTCATTTCGGAATTGGGATTGATAAATACACCTAACATTCGCCCAGAGGTTGTACGACAACGCGCAAATATTGGTAGTAAACTCTATCCGTTTACGCTAAAGGAAATTGTCCCATTATGCATGCCATACGCTGTAAGTGGAAGGAAAAGACAACTGGAATTAGAGGAAATAGATACAAAAAGGCGAAAATTGGACTACATGGAAAACACTGCGACAATTCGTGAACAATACAAAGATGTGTTAGACAAAGAACATCTTATTAGAGAAAATGAGGAAGAATTAAAAGATTATTTTATGTGTCGATGGACTGACTTAGATACATCCGGGTTGTACAAGCTGTATGCATTTGCGGTTAGTAAGAAAGACTCTTTTAGTTATGTAGGCGTTCTTGCGGAAAAGGATGGTACTAAATCCGTACACTTTTTAAAAGGTTATTCTAAAAACGTATTTATCAAAATGGCAGATAACAAAGACGAACTAAGGAATGCGGGTTTCGTAACCTTGGCGTACACCACACGCAAAGGGGTTCCGCTAAACATTGTATATTTGCCTAGTAAACAACCTTTCGGATCATTTAAAACCGAGGGTCTTACAACCTATAACAACCATATATTCCCAAAAGTGGTGGATATGCAACTACACAACGGTGTGTGGGAGAAAAAGGATTTCCTCCAATACCGACAAGAAGAAGTCGATCAAGCTAACAAGATACGTATGCAGGATATAGTGGGAAAGCTGCGATTAAAAGATTGTCACAAGCTGCAAGAATTACACGAAGGAATGGATCTGGTTGTCGGCGGAATCAAAGACTTTAAATATAGAGGCAAACTTCGGTACATTTTACAATTCGAAATCCTAGACGGTCTTTATGTATCAAACTATTGGTTAGAAAAGGAGATAGAAGACTTGGGTGTCGATTTAAATTTTAAGCTGCGAATAAAATTAGATAAAATTAAAACCACTGCAAACAAACATAAAGAAAGGACTGTCTTCTGTGTATAACTTTGTATTAAAATTAAGTTTAAATGACTCCATGCTTGGCATTAAATATTTTTAAATTTGTTATGTATAATGTCAGAATAAACATTTTATAATAGTATATAACATTGTTCTTTATTTATAAAAGGCTGTGACGTTACCCCGAAATAGCACTCGCACAGAGAGGGGTGCGCATGGGCAGCGAGCATGGGCAGGGGTGCGTACGCGCAGGGGTGCGCATGGGCAGGGGTGTGCATGCGCAGGGGTGCTCATGGGCTGGGATGTGTCTGGGCGTACACGAGGGAAGCGGATGTTAACAGTCACCAAGCATCCAATTCTTTATTTGGATGGTATCGAGTACTTGCCTGCGTATGTATCCGGAGTAAAAAATACGATTTGTACACGTAGCTTATTAATAAAATTAGTTTATCGAGGGAAGATGACAAAAGGTACATCATTCCTAATAGTACAACAATCTACGCATGGGGGTGTAAAGATATAAGATAGTTGTTTATATTTGTATGGATTTTGTAAATCTATTGTATATATTAGTTTTAAGATTCCATAATTTTAAAGTTCTTCTCCCACCTTCCAAATCCTTCCGGCTTCTATCCTGGTTGACAGAGTATACGTGTTATCTCCACGTGGTATTCGCGGGACACTGCGGTTTTAGATTTCTAGGAAAACGGTTGGTTAAAGCATATGTCTTGGTTAGCGGAAAAAAAAGGTTTTAAAGATGGAGTTAAATAAAGATGGGCAAAAATTAGTCTTTAAAAGGTATAACTTTGTATGGGGTGGTCCTATTTAAAATTTATTTACAGATTTGGGGTCCCTAGAAAAATTTAACATTAGTTGATACCTAGAAAAATATATTTATCTTAAAAGAGTGACTACCCAGCGTATAATAAATACAATATAACACTTGTCAACAAAAAAATTTGTAGGGAAAATTAAAGACGTATTTAATGGGGGTCCAGTATTAGAATTTGTTGGTAGTAATGTTAAGTCCTACTGTATTGAAGGCGAGAAAGATACGATTAAAAAGATTAAAGGGGTCTCGCGAATTGTGGTTAAGTAAAACCGAGGGTCTTACAACCTATAACGAGCAAATACCTCCAAAAGGAATGGACATGCAACTACGCAGCAGTGCGTGGGAAAATAAGAATTCTCTCTAATAAGAAATTAAAGTTTCCATGTACGTAGCACCAGTCATTGGGAAATGGTCGAAATGTGAAACCTATAAAGGCGATTATTAATTATGGTTTAGAAAAATAATAGTTTTCGTGGACTAAATAAAATAGCTTAGACTGGTTAATGTATATGGCTACATATTCTCGTACATATCCACAAACATCTGCTTACGTTCGTATACGAACATGGCGATGCCGGTAGTTTTTGTTCAACAAATAGTAGGAAAGATATGTTAAGTGTTAGTGTGCGGAAGCCCATAGGATCGTTGGATTCACAAGGAACGGTGCGGCAAGATGTATAGTGGTTCCTGTTAGAATAAGCGAAAGTGGTTAATTGATCGTATTAGATGTTTAAATATGCAAAAGTGTAAAAGCCTACATAAACAAAAATTTAATTATCCGACAAAAAAGTGCGCGATGTGCTACACTTATAAAGAAAGTATGGAATGGTGCTTTGCATCGGTCCTAACAATAAAAAGGAGAGTGACTTTTTCCAGCAATTACAAGAATAGCAGTAGCGCAGAGAAGGGGTATGCATGTATTATACAGTGCACAGTTGCTGCAAACTATGTTAGTTTACGCGTAGCTCGTATGTGTAATTGATCACGACTTAAAGATCCCTCGGAGGTTTAAAAATTCTCGGCCCATTGTCGTTTGAAAAATGTTTGTAAATTATCAGAACAGGAGCGGGTCGAAGTTTAAGTTAGATGGATGATTGACTGAGTTTTTTCTACCTTTTACGAGGGAATTGGAAGTTGGCAGACATCGAGCATCTAATTCTCTATTTGGACGATATCAAGTACTTACCGGTTCTAAAAATCATTGCGTGCGGTCGACCGCTATGCGAAAGTGTAAAACCCTACAGAAGCAAAATTTAATTATCAGATGAAAAAGTGCGCGATGTGCTATAGAAAGTATAAAAAAAAAATGGTGCTTTGCATCGGTCCTAACAGTAAAAAGGAGAGTGACTTTTTCTAGCAATTACAAGAATAGCAGTAGCGCAGAGAAGGGGTATGCATGTATTATACAGCGCATTGTTGCTATAAAATATATTAGTTTACGAGAAGCTCGAACGTGCACAAATTAAATTTAAATCTATAATTAACCACAGTCGTAAAAATTGGAAATTAATGGTTAATTTTAATACCGCTAAGCATATACTTTCGCTTGGTGATTTAATTAGAAAATATTCAAGCCCTCCATTTCCTAAAATATGACGTAGAAGTTATTTAAAATTAAATTGCTTTATTAGTAAGTATCCTGTAGACAACAAGTTGGTATTTCCTTAGTAATGGTTTAAAGTGTTTTTATTAAGTTTTTGGTTATAGTAGCACTGCATCTTCTACAGCACGACTTGCACACAATTTGTGTGCGTGTGCTACCACCCTTTTGGATTTTTAATATGCACGCGATCCGTATAACATGGAAGACGTTTTCCGGTGTTTCTACTAACTGCATTCGCACCATCGACGATGCGAACCAGGTGCATGCATTGGCGCTAAATGTATTGGACGAGCAGCAAGGATTATGACGTCATTTAGTTCCCGCTGAATCCTCAACTTCGTTCGGTGTCTTCGGAAACCTTCGGTTTGCATTCTATAGGGTACATAAAGCAGGTGCGCAAGAGTAAACTCTTTAGTTATAAGTTAGTTCGCTTACAAGTTTAACCAAAGTGCTATAGTGCGAATTTTGTTTTGTACTAAAATGGTATCTGCAAACGTTTTTAAGTGCAACTCTTGCGGTGCTTCCTATACCTGGAAAAATGCTCTCAAACGGCACCAGAACAAATGTCGTGGCGTAACATCGTCTACGGCTAAGCTTATACATCCGTCCGCAGCAAAGTACTTAAACTGTGGGTCTTGCGGTATCGCTTTTACGAGAATGGACAACTTACAGCGACACAAGGAAAAACAGCACGGTATGTCATTAAGCCTTAAACGTTCAGCTCCGCCAGCTGTTAAAGGGCCTTGTACGAAACAACCACGAATTATGTGTAAAGTATGCGATTTCGAAATGGAAAAAACTACGTATGCCGCACATTTAAGGAGCAACAGACATAAAAATGCATCAGTTACCGCTACTAGCGACGATGGTGTAGAAATGGTTAGCACTGCGTTTAACAACCGTATGGCTAGCTATCGCATAAAGAACGCCAGTGTCGACGATGGAGTGTCCGAGTTTATTTGGAAGCAGAAAGAGCGATTTATTCGATTAATAAATGAAAAAAGAATACAACATACAGCAATAAAAGTCTATTGCGAACTCTACGGCGTTTACACCAAAATGGGGGAAGAGACTACCGATGTGAAATCCTTTAACACAAAAAATGTTGTTATAACGTCTTCTAGTAATCTTCTAGTAATCTGGAAAATATGTACGAGGTCTTAAGCGAAACCATAAGAACAAAATCAGAGGAATTTGAAACATGCGGGTCCGGCTCTATTTAGAAATAAATATTAATAAGTACAAGTCGATATGAGAAGTTCTAGGTTAAGAATAAAAAATTGTAAATATGTATTTAGAAATGTGGTTTACAAAATTTAAACTGTATTAGTAAAAATTGTCTGTAATAAAAAGTTTTAAGAATAGTTTTTAGATTTTCTTTTAGGTATGAGCCGCAGGAAATTTATAATTTAGAGGGTGTGTGTAAAATGGTTTAAGGCGTGGCCCTATTTTAAATTTGTTTACAGATTCGGATTCTACATAAAATTCTAGACTAACAAGATGTATTGCATGTATAAAAAATTTATAAGGACCGTCAGAAATCGCTACCAGCAAAAAAAATCTTAAAATGGGGGGGTAGTTCTTTGGGGGATGGAGCTATCTAAAAAATTTAAAGAGATTTGGGTAGCTGAGAAAATTCTAATATTGATTGATACCAAGCAAGGTAGGTTTATCTCGTGGGTGGAAATGTGAAGAAAGATTTATCTCGCAGAGGGTATATGTGTAACTTTGCAGGGCGTGGTCCGATTTCAAATCTGTTTACAGATTCGAATTCTGCGTAAAATTCTAAGCTAAGTTAATGTATTGCATGACTAAAAAAATTTATCAGAACGCTCAAAAGTCGCTACAGGTAAGAAATCTTAAAATTAGGGTAGCTCCCTTGGGGATGGTGCAATCTAAAAAATTTAAAGAGATTTGGGTAGCCGAGAAAAATCTATTGTTAATTGATACCGAACAAAATAGGTTTATCTCGAAATATGCAATGGATAGACGAAGAAAACTATTTGTTAGGTTTGCTTATAGAGCAAAGAGCAAAATTTAGAAGATCAGGACTTTAAAGGGGTATAACTTTGCAGGGCGTGGTCCGATTTCAAATCTGTTTACAGATTCGAATTCTGCGTAAAATTCTAAGCTAACTTAATGTATCACATGTATAAAAAATTTTATAAGAACGCTCAAAAGTCGCTACAGGTAAGAAATCTTAAAATTAGGGTAGCTCCCTTGGGGATGGTGTAATCTAAAAAATTCTTAGAGATTCGGGTAGCTGACAAAATTCTAATATTAATTGATACCAAACAAGATAGGTTTATCTCGTGGGTGGAAATGTGGAGAAAGATTTATCTCGCGGGTGAAAAAATGCGGGTGTGACGTAATCAAAATGGTAAGGGTGGTTCGAGCAAGGAGGAGAGCAAGGAAAGAGCAGGAGGAGATTCATCTCCTCATTTCCTCCTTATGGGAATTTACATGTAAATTTGGTCCAGATGTGTGGGGAAATGAGGGATTCTGGGGGAAATGAGGCGGCAGTATTGCCAATTATGCTCTACTTATGTGGCAAACAGTAAAAAATAGGAGAGATAGGATGATAGGCCACATACTAAGGCATGAGGGAATAGTGCGGAATATACTAGAAGCTGAGGCAGGAAAAAGAAAGGTAGACGTAGGCCTAGGCTAGACTATTGCACATAGGTAGTGAAAGATGTAGGCTGTGGGAAAATGCAAGCTATCTCAGAATAGAAATCAGTGGAGGTACGCATCCAACCAGTTTTAAGATGGAAAACCTAATAACGAAAAACATAACTGCACTTAAACCTGTTGATTATTATAAGCAACTACAGGTTTTGGTTTTGAAATATTCTCAACTAATGTTAATTGTGCGAAAGGATTTACTGAAAAACTATTAATTCGGCAAATGTCTAAGTGTTGGGGGATCCTTGGCAGCCACAGGCTGCTTAACCCCTTTCACATACCATTGAATCTCGGTGAAATAGGACATATAATTAAGAAACAACAGAAGGGGAACCGAGCTGTTTCTAGACTGTGGAAATTTTAGGAAACCGTGTAAGCTAGCTCAGAATAGAAATAAGTAAAGGTACGTATCCAACCAGTTTCAAGACGGTAACCTAATGACAAAAAAAATAATAGCACTTAAATCTGATGATTATTATAAACAACTGCAGGTGCTGGTTTTAAAATATTTTCAACTAATGTTGATCGTGAAGAGGTATTTATTGGAAAACTATTAGTTCGGCAAATGTTCAAGTGTTGAGGGATCCTTGGTGTCCACAGACTGCTGAACCGCCTTCACATAACACTGAATATCGGTGAAATAAGGCATATAATTAGGAAACAACAGAAGAGGATTCGAGCTGTATCTAACAAAAAAGAGCAGCGACTATGTTCGAAGACAACAAACATAGAAAGAAGGAGAAAATTGTAGAAAGCATATGTGTGGAGCACAGTATAATACGTCTATGAAATAGGGGCAGTAAGAGAAGCAGACAGAAAAACGGTAGGAAGTCTTTTGTAATTTTGTACTTCACAAGTTTGAGGATGATAGCATGGATAGACAATGGGAATAACAAAGGGGTTATAGAAGTAGTAGGGGAATAAAGATATCTATGGAAAATAAAAAAGAATAGGAGAAATAGAAGGGCGGGATACGTTCTAAGGCATTTTTGGAAAATAGTGCGGGATATATTATAAGCAGAGATAGGAAAAAAGAAGTAGATGTAGACCTAGAGCAGACTATTGCACGCAGATAGTGAAATATGCAGATTGTGGAAATTTCAGGGAAATGTGTAAGGTTAGCTCAGAATAGGAAACAATGAGGGTACGCGTCTAACCAGTTCCAGGACTAAAGACCTAATGATGATGATGCATTTTGTATAACGCAACATTTCACAGCAAGATAGATGGGGAGAAAAATTTTTTCCTCCCTAGGGAAGAAAGTATTTTCTTGGAATCTTCTACCATCATATAAAGAAAAAAGTTGTTCTTTCTATTACGGTACTGGAAAAAAATTGTAGACATGCGGCTTTTAAAATAAAACTCTGCTTCAAATTTTACTAAATACTTTTTGAATTTTAAAATATTTCTTCACATGTTATTTATTTTCTCGTTATCATTCACAAGGTCGCAGTTATTTAGTACAATTATTTATAATGTGGGTAACTAACTCATAAAACCTAGTTCACTTTGTTGTTCACTGTCAAGTTTTTTAATGCAAAAGGGCACCCGAGCATAATAAGTTTGGGAATCTTTGATTTAGAACAACTGTGAGAAACATGGTATTACAAAAACAAGCTAGAGTTTGTTTATGTGGCATAATGAATACTTAATATGTACATATTATCATCTTGTATAACATATAAGGCATGTACGTAATGGAATCAATTATCTAGCAATGTTTAAAAAAACTGAAACTTACATATGCACTAATTTTCTGTGCTATTGCGCAGTCAAAGTCTATTATTAGAACATGATGATTTACTTCAGATTGATTTATTCTCTATTAGTTATATATTCATATACACACTGTTCTCATATATGAAGGAATCATTTCTATATCAGAAACGGTAGGAGATGCAGTCAATTAAATAGAAAAAAGGTGCCTACTTTGAAGTCTATTAAAATTGTTTTAAAAAATGGACACTATCTCATACCGTTCTCAGGTTATACAGAACAAACCAATTTTTTTTTGTGGGATCTATCGATTCCGTTTAAAACGAATGCCATTGATTACTGTGATAGAGAAAAAATTTTCTTAAATCTACAGGCGGTATAAACAGTGAAAATTTAAGCGAGAGTATTTGACTTACCTAGAATTAGCGGTGAAATTCGAATATAACAGGAAGACCGTATGATAAAAATGATAAACACGCGCGGAGTATAAACAACAACTCTTTTCTTTGTGTTCAATTTTTGTGTTATCGCATACGTATTAATTTACACTCGCGTGGGAAGTCAAATGGAAATAACGTGGGAAAACTCAAAAATTGTTTTGCAAGACTAAATTTTTGTATGGTGTACTGTTCCCTCGTCTGTCCACAGTCTCAAATTTTTCGCTTCCGCTTCTACCAAACTAAACCAAATTTTCGAGGTACTTTTTAGCAATATTCGCGTCAAATTTTATTTTTGTTGTACATCCCCAATAGTTGCTACTATGACGTTTAAGTTGCTTAAAAATATTTTAGGATTAATTTTCCATCACCATAAAATTTAGAAATTTGTTCCAGCAAAATGACATTACTACTATACATCATATTATATAGATGAGTTTATTCTGCTTCTTTTTTCGAAACGTTCACTTCTGCCTTCAGTTTATTAAGATTTTTGTTAACTTCACCAAATGCACCCCCGTATTCTTCTCCGTTTTCTTTTACTATTTTTTGTAGATTACCTACAGTTCAATCAACATTATCCTTCCTCATATTTATTTCTGTTTTCTCCTCTGCCATACTCGAATTAACTAGTTCTTGGACCTCTTGTCTAACGAGCAATGTAAAATGATCAAATTTATCATTAATTGGTTTTATTTCTTGACATAATTTTTCTCGAGTTTTTCAAGTTTCTGATCTAATTTTTAACCTTATGCTTCCAGATGCAAGCTGGTTTTTTGACTCAAGGCTTCGAGATCCCGACTGTTTTTTTGACTTAACTCTTTCAGTTTTCATTTGATTCTTTCTGACTTTGTTTTAGGAAGTTCATTATGTCCATCATTCTTGGTTCTGCTTTGTTTTGAATCTCTCTTTCTTTTGTTTGTCTACTTAGATAGTTAATTCTTTGTTTTCTACATCCTCAATAAGAAAACTGTCATCAGGTCAGTTTAACACCTCTTCTGATTTGTAACGCCTTTGTGCTTTTTCCTTCATCCGTTTTATAAAAGAAAAAATTCAAAATGAAAAAATTTACCCTGACTTAGAAGAAAAATTGCTAACCTACTCTAGTTGAGTCACTAATTTTATTGGGTCACCTTCGTGGAATCGAATCCTTATAGTTGGCTCGCCAGTTTTCTGCTGTAAGATTGGAAGTCTGACGATCATCTGTCAAGTCCCTACGTTGTCCGCTCAACTTTTTGTGAAATTGTACTGTTGAATAGTCCTACGATTAGGACGACAATTTTCTGCTATGATATTGTAAGTTGTAGAATTCCTACGTTGCGGTGCCAATATTTTTTCTTACTTGTCTTACAGTAACTTTCAATATCCAACAGTCGCAGAATTTCCTAACTAACTGTCCACGGCTATTTTAGTGGGTAGAAAATAATCTTCTTCCGACTCAAACAAAATGGTATATTAAACCTTACAAAAATTTTAGAAGTACAAATATTTACAGATAGGATTAACAATAAACAAAAATGAGAATTACTGCAAAGTAAATAACGTAAAATTAACCAAAAGTTCTCCAAAGTATCAACTTACACTTGACATACATAACATTTACCTTTCATAGTCATCAGAGTACTTTCACCTCCGAGATTATTTTTCAAAAAATATACCTTGGAACAAAAATGCGTGTAAATTGCTCCTCGTTGTAAATAATTTCCTAAATGAATATTCCAATTAATTAAATCTTAGAGCTACAAATTTTCACACTAAAATTATTGAGCCACACTGCACTTTTCCAATAGTCCTTTGTAGAAAAACATAAAATTTAAAATCCACTTTCGCCTTAATTACAGAAGTTTTGAGTTATGTCCAGTTAAGCAGCTTCCCAACACAGGCATCGATCTCGGGGATTGATGTCCAAACAAAATTACTTCAAACTGACATCAAATTTAAATCCAAAAACCAATTCGTAACAAATTTTATTTCAAGAGCACTAAACCAAAAAGCTAGAACTAATTTTTGCAACAAAGCACGACATGATCCAATGAAGCTATAAAAACAGTATTAATCAAAAAAATGTGTGCCTTAATATTTAAAACTTTCAACTGGAAGCTATTTTGAAATCTTAAGATCATACTTATAGTAGTACTTAGAGTGATACTTAAGGCCGATTTTAAATCGGCGAAGCTACACTTATATAAACTGCACTTTTCAAAAATAAAATAATTTTATTCCTACTTATTTCGCAGCACTTATTTATTTTAAATTTTCACTGGTTCTTTGAAAATGCAACCATTATCTTTTTCAAAGTAAAAATACTCTCATTTATAGTGTTTAATTCAGATTACAAAGCTATTTATTCCAGGAAATTCTCAGTCCATGCCTCATACTAAACTACATAAAAGGTACTTACGGCCTGGTCAATGAGAGACCATCTTTTTCAAAATTTAAGATCCTACTTCTTGAACGCTTTGATTATTGTTATTTTGACATTATATGTAATTCAGTAATTTTAATTTTATATTAATTGTGATCTTTACCAAGTGCAAATAGCAAATTTGTTTTGATATCGCCGTTATCATAGCAGGTGTATGTTTTATACGACGAAATTAACTACCCTACCTGACTATTTGGTAGTAGTACATTTATAATAAATTGAACCTTCGTATAATATTAATTTTCTACATTAACGCAATTTGCAGCTTGAATGAATGTGTTTATAGCATTAATAACATTCGATGCTAAATAAATGAAAAATACGCATAAAATGTTCATCAATTTCAGTAATATAAAGCGCAAATACTAAACGTTCTTAATAAAACTTTGCTTCTTTATAGTTAATTATTCTGATTTGGGATTTAGTCCTTTAAGACTAAGATGGCGTCCTTTTCTCACAAACATGTTCTGAGTATCGTACTATAATCCAACAATTGTTATTTAATAGATTAAATTTTGAATCACTCCGTGTAGGTTTAAGACTACCTGGCGAAAAAATGAACGTCATTTTCATAAACAAAACAATAACATAGGACAACTAGTTAATTGGTCATGCAAAGTATATTTTAACAAAGTCGATTCAAATTTTGCCGTATTGACTGACTTTAAGAAGAGAATATCACTAACGGCTTATGACGTCTCTCAAGTGAATGGTCATTATGACCCGATGACTTTAAGCAAAAGTTCTTTTTGCAAGTGTGTTGTTTTCACAACATCAAAGACAACGCTCACATTTTTACATAATTTTAGAACCGAGAACAAGCGTTATCAGGAATGCTTCATTACTCCGCGGTAAACCTTTAGATATAAAATTAAAAGGGAAAAGCAAGAATGTGATCTATTTTAGTATTTAGATGACACTTTAGAATGTTATATATTAGAAGTGTAATGGAGCTAAGTGTCGACAGAAACACTGCGGTGTGTTTCTTTTTTCGTTCATTGCAGCTCCTATAACATTCATGCCAAAGTTTTATTTAAATCTAATTTTTTTATATTAGGCGACTTTATCGCGTTGTTTTGACTGGCGTGTTATTGTTTTAGAGCCGGATTTGTTTGCAAAATGTGTCATATGAGCAAGGAAATGATTGTAATTGTCTTTTGATTTGAATGGTGCATACTTGAATTAGAATTCTATAGATGTTTATCATTGACGGCGACGACTGGTGTCTGAAGGGCGTAAATTTGACTACAGTAGTTGTCTCGTAAAAGCGATGTTTTAAGTTAGTGATGGTCCGGCCAAGGATGAGTCTTGCAAATTTTTATTTCCTTTCTGATATGTCTTTCATATCTTTCTAGTCTATACGCTTAAAAATATTTCCTAATTTTTAATTTGGGTATGGAGGTTTGAAAAACCGACACAATAATTCAATTAAAGCTTTTCGGTCCCTTGGAAAAGATGAAGAACAAGTTTTTCGTAATTATATTGTATTAAAATTAATCGAAGAGCAATAACTTATGGTTTTGCCAGCGATAACGTGTACATTTGCGTTTATGTCAATCTATGCCATTCGATTCAAGGTTGTTTGATTTAGACCAGGAATCCAAATTGTTCTATAACAGATAAGGTACGTAGATAGTACGCGGCAGGGGCTATGTTTTGTTACCTGTTATCTAATTTCAAAGGCACTTTGTTATCACATGTTTTATTCTACTAATAATTTAATAAGTAGTTTTTGACTGACAATTTTATAAAAATTGATCGCTGTAATTTTTAAATCAGCCTATTCTTGAATTAGTACTTATTGTTCAAAACTATTCTTGCGCAATGTTCACTATACTGTGAGAATTTTCAATATTAAACAAAGCTATAAAATGCTATAATATCAACTGCCCTAGGTAGGATTACAATTCTGCGGAGATGTTTTGTATGCATGATGTGCACCTGGCTCTCAAAATGTGTTCATTTTTGCGGTAACTTTAAGTTATTTAAGATGCTCTTGTTTTAAAAAGTATTGTAAAATACTAAAATATTTTTTGGATATTGTTAGAAAAACCTCACTGCATTATTCACTTAATCTTTTTACCACTCTATTACCGAATTTTATTTTTAAATCGTCTATTAAAGATGAATGATCGCTTAGCTCCTTGGACCTTTTGCTGGGTCTAGTGTATAGGCAAGAAACATATTTAAGTTTATGATATGTTTGTACAAAAAAATGCAGACAACGTGTTTGTCCAGTTTATTTATGTTGTTTTTATTGTTTGTGGTGTCCTACGGTTTAAGAGTTCGTACCGCAACTGGTAACTATATATTTTGTGCACGAAATTTATTTACAAGTATTGCCATTTTGGCCCGAGTTAAGGTTTTTAATCGAATGCGTATTTAGAGATTAGAGAATCATTGTGATATCTCTAGTTATTTTTCTTGTTTGCTAGCAGAGTATCTTTAATAAAAAATTCTTCCACATTAAAAGAAACCCTAACTCCGCTTTTTTTGATCCCGTTTCTGATTAGGTGACGCTCCTTCCTTTTGTTTGTAAATCTTAGATTTAATTTTCTTAACCCTCCTCACGCTTATGTCTTCCGGACTCCAGCTAGACATAACGACTCCTACAATTTTTCTAAATTTTGTTGGTCATTATTTTCATCTCTATTTAACCGCGGGCTATTTTTACTGAAGATTTCTCGATAACTTCCTTTTGGCACCTTCTTGCAAAACTCTGCTTTGAAACATTTTGCAAAACTATCAAGTAAAAGGAGTTGATACAATTAAAAGCAACGATTATATAAAACATTTTTTAAATCGAAATTCTGGTAAAATATAACACGATTATTATGATGTAGAATCTTAAATGTGGAAGGTTGCTTTGACAAAATTTCTAATATATCGGTACGAACTTGTATGCTAACGAATAAGACAAGCTGTCGACCTAACCATACAGGACGGGTGTTTGCAACCATTTGGCTCTTTTTGAACAAATTTGCACCTCGTCATAATTAGGTCTTTAGTCCTGGAACTGGTTAAACGCGTATCCTCACTATTTCCTATTCTGAACTAACCTACACATTTCCCTGAAATTTGCACAGTCTGCATCTTTATCACTATAGAATCTAGGTCTACATATACCTCCTTTGCCGTATCTCTGCTTGTAATATATTCCACACCATTCTCCATAAATACCTTAGAACGTATTCTGCCCTTCTATTTCTTTTATTTTTTTTCCACAGATATCCTTGTTCCTCTAATATTTCTATAACCTATTTGTTATTAACTTTGTCTGGCCATGCTCTATCATTCTCATACATTTTAAGCATAGCATTCCAAAAGGCTGCTACTGTTTTTCTGTCTGCTTTTCCTACTGTGCTGTGCTCTGCACATATGCTTTCAACAATTTTCTTCTTGTTTCTATGTATATTGTCTTTCACCATAGGCACTGTTCTTTCTTGTTAGATGGAGTTCGGTCCCCTTCTATTGTTCTACAATTATGTACCATATTTCTCCGACATTCAGTGGATGTGGAGAAGGGTAAGCAGCCTGTGGCTGCCAAGTTCCCCCACCACTTGAACATTTACCGATTTAATATTTTTTCAATATATCTTTTTGCACTGTTAACATTAGTTGCAGATGATTCACAACTAACATCTGTAGTTGTTTATAATAATCATCAGATTTATCTGCGCTTATTTTTTCGTCACTAGGTTTTTCGTCTCAAAACTGGTTGGACATGTACCTGCGCTTATTTATATTCTGAGCTACCCTACACAGTTCCCTGAAATTCTCGCACAGCCTGCATACAGCTCGGTTCTCCTTCCATTGTCTTCAAATTTTATGCCCTATTTCACCGAGATTCAGTAAAGGGGGTTAAACAGCCTGTAACTGCCAAGATCCCCCAACACTTAAACATTTGCCGAATTAATAGTTTTCCAATAAATCCTTTCACAAAATTAACATTATTCTAGAAAATTGCCCAACTAATACTTGTAGTAGCCTATAATAATCATCATGTTAAAGTACAGTTACTTTTTTCTTCATTAATATATCCATTTTAGAACTGGTTGGATGCGTTAATTTCTATTCCGAGCTAGCCTATACATTTCCCTGAAATTCCTACAGCCTACATCTTTCACTATCTGTGTGCAGTAATCTAACCTAGGTCTGCCTCTTACTTCTCTTTTTTTCTATCTTTGCTTCTAATATATTCCGTACTATTCCTTCATGCGTAGTATGTGGCCTATCATCCTATTTCTACTATTTTTTACATATTTTGTTTTGCCTCTACTATTTTTAGTTCCTCTTCGTTCTTAACTTTGTCTGTGCATGATATCTTCATCATGCGTCTGTAGCACCACATTTCAAAGTCTTCTACCTTTTTCTTGTCCGCTTCTCTTACTGTCCAGGATACACAGCCGTACAGTGCTGTGCTCTACACATATGTTTTAAGCAATCCTTTCCTTGTTTCTATGTCTGTTGTCTTTGAACACAGTAGTTGCTTTTTCTTGTTAAATGTAGCACGGCCTTGTGTTAATCTTTGTTTTATATCTTTTGCGCTTTTCCCATTATGCGTTATTTGGCTTCCTAGGAAGCAGAAATCCTTAACCTCTTGTAAGTTCGTGTTACCTATTTGTATTCTTGTTTTTGATTTATTTCCCCCTCCAGTACATACTAGTACTTTAGTTTTAGTTTTGTTAATATTCATACCGTATCTCTCTGTTAGAACCGTTTGCAGTTCATTAAGAGCAGCTTCTAACTTTTCTTTGCTAGATGCTAATACCGCAATATCATCTGCAAATCTAAGCATATCAATTTTTTGTCTTTGCATAGTAACTCCAAATGTCTTCCTGCATTTGACAGTATTCATTGCCATATCAATGTACAAGTTAAAAATTAATGGAGATAGGGCACATCCCTGTCTCACTTCTTTCTTAATGTTTACTTCTCTGCGTACCTGCTCTAATTGTATTACTGCTGTTTGCTCTTTGTATAAGCTATGTACTATTCGTCTATCTCTATAACGCATTCCAATTTTTTTGAGTATTTCGAACATTTTTTTTCCATTTTACATTGCCGAATGGTTTTTCCAGATCTACAAACCCTATATACACGCTTTCCCCTTTTTTATTGTTTTCTCCATTATCACTTTCAGAGCTAAAGTAACCTCCTGTGTTCCCCTGTTTCGCCTAAACCCAAATTGGTCTTCTCCTAGTATTTCTTCAGCTCGTTTTTCTATTCATCTTTGTACAATTCTAGTTAATATTTTTGACGTGTGCTGTCAAACTTATTGTTCAAAAATTTTCACATCTATCCGCACCTTTCTTTTTTGGTATAGTTACTATGATGCTACGTTTGAAATTTTTGGGTGTCTCGCATGTTTCATACACATAGCATACAAGTTGGAAGAGACGTTCTGTTAGTACTTGTCCAGCGGCTTTTAGAGTTTCTGCTTGCACCTTATCTGTACCTGGCGCCTTACCATTTTTTAAACCCTTTAATGCTAATTCAAACTCGTCTCTAAGTATAGGACATCACAAGTCATCCTTTTCAATTTCTGATTCCTGTTCTAATGCAGTTAGTTCCTCTTCAGCATATAAATTCCCTATATATTCTTGCCATCTACCCACTTTCTCTACATTTTCTATAATGGCGTTTCTTCCCGCGTCCCTTATATTTTTACTATACGGTTTTATAACCCTACAATTGAATTCTAATTCGTTTGTATGCTTCATCTGTCTTTCCTATTGCCATCTTAGTTTGTACCTCTTTGCACTTTTCATCAATCTGTTGTATTTAGCTTTCCTGCATTTTTGAATAATTTCCCATTTTATGGCTTTGTATCTCTGTTTTTCTGTTTCGTCTGATTTATTTTTGTATTTTCGTCTTTCTTCTATTAGATTAAAGATATCCTTTGTTATTCATGGTTTCTTTTTTTTTTGTGTATACCCTAGAATATCTCTGACCGCTATGTCTAGGCTGGATTTAATGTTATTCCATTCTGTTTCTACCTCCTTAGTATCAGATATTTTGCCGATATCTTTCAGCAATTCATTTGACTTTTTTTCGAATCTTCTTGAATATCTTTATCTTATAGTTTCCCAAAGTCAAAGTGCCTTTTTCCGTTTCCTTTTTCAAATTTTTAAATTTAAGTGCGACCTTCATAATTACGATGTTGTGGTCAGTGTCTATATCTGCTTCTGAGTAGCTTCTACAGTCTTTTACTTAGTTCCTAAACCGTTGTCTGACAAGAATGTAATCTATTTGATATCTTCCTATATCTCCTGGCATTTTCCACGTATATCGTCTTCTTGCATGATGTTGAAATAACGTTGTAACATACTGTTTTAATACGCTCTAATTAGTTCTATGATTTCTAAAAATAGTTATTTCCTAGTTTAATTTTAGCATTCTAATTATTAGAATGAAGGTCTTGTAGCATAAATATGTCTGCAATTGTAACGGCTGCAAGACTACCCAAGTAGTGGCCTAGCGAAGTTTCCAGGAAGATCTAATCCAAGGGTTAATCAATTTTTCTAAAGGCACTTTACTTCAAAGGCACTAAATATGTCAGATTAGTTGCTATCTATGATTAGATGTCAATCATGTTTTAGGATCCTATTTATGTCAGGGTGGTCGGAAGCAATTTTTCAATTAGCTGAGTACTCAACTAAAATTAGTTCCGAGATCTACTTAAAGATTTACGACCGGCGTATCCTAAGCCGAGTATGAGAGCCAAGAAAGGGGTTATTTTTCAATTAACTTAAATGTATATAAGGATGCCAGCCGGTGGCAATCGGGGTTGTTTATTTCCAGACGCGTTAGAATCTAAAGCTCGCGGACTTGCGAGATTAAGTGAAGTGTTTTATTTCTCTGAATTCAAGTGCGTGCCGTTATGTTCAAAGTTAGTTATTTCTCTGAGTAAGTAATTATTATATATGGTATTACTATGAACTCAAGGCTGTGTTATGCATCATAAGTCATTTATTTGTTTAAATACAATATCTGTCGACTTTCATAACATACAACTTCGGGTTAAAGCTCCGTTCCAGTAATTTAATCCCGGTAGGTTATTGTTAAAGACCGCATCTTTTGAAGGGTTTCTTATTTTATTGTGGTTCGACGTTGTCCGAGGCTTGTAATAACTAAACCACGAATTCCGTTACTGTACTATTTGACCCGTGTGAAGATCGTGTGTTTCCTGTTATTGATGACCCCGTTGATTAAAGGAAGGTCGTTTCAGTATGCATGTTAAGTAGACTAAGGTAGCGTTAATTAATTATATGTATTGGGGTGTTTGCACCCAGAACTGTTGTTAATATTCATAAAATAAGGACTTTAGAATTGTTTAGTTAAGTTGTGTTTGTGCTAGCCGGAGACTTTATAAGATTTGCCCCTGTGAAGTGACGTATTTTCTGTCCTGCAATCTTGGTTCATCGCCACGAACAAAGTGCGACGAGAGCTATTACCGCGATCGGTCCATGGGCCGTTTAATTCCCATGGTGGCGCCCTATTGTAAATAATGTTAATTTCTGTATAATTTTGTATGCATATGTAATTAGGTTAAGTTAGTTAGTAGCTCATTTAATAAAACAATTGGAATTTTGTCTTAGTGTGTTGTTTAATGAACCTCCCCTTCTCACCGACTGCAGCAGCTTGCGAGGCAATGTCCCAAAACGTGAGGGTACTATAGTGTTAGAGGTCCTTCCCATTTATTATTTATTGTTAATTGTATACCCTCACGCGGTAGGTAAATATTCAAATTACAATGTGTTTGTGATGATTAAATTGTTCTTGTCGCAAAATTCTACCCGCCTATTTCACCTGTCGTTTCTCGTGCCTAAACAAAATAAACCTACTACTGCTCTTTCCTTACCCTCACCTACTACTGCATTAAAATCCCCCCGTAATAATTAAATTTTCATGTCCTTTTACGCACCTTAGTATGTCTTCGATATTTTTGTAGATCGTTTCTACCTCTTCGTCACTGTAGGTAGAGGTGGGCATGTTTACTTGTATTATTACTGTGTTTACCGAATTAGATTCTAATCTAGCCATGATACTCTTTCGGTTTTTTTGTAAGTAATCTTTTTCCGCATAACTATCCCCACACCCAAATTTCCTTCCTCTGCTCCTGTATGAATTATCTTGAAGTCTCCACTCCAAAAATCCACTGCCTCTGGTCAACCGAACTTTGATGATCCCTACTATGTCTAGTGCTAGCCTATTCATTTCGATTTTTAGGTTCTCTAGCTTACCTACTTGCCTCATGCTTCTAACATTTCACGCTTCGACTCGCAAAATGTTCCCGATTTTTATTTTGAACTTTCCGATCGCATCCTCCGAAGTAGTCACCTTCCGGAAATCCAAATGGGGGACAATTTTAACCCCAGAATCTTTTACCCCAGAGAATGCCATCATTTTATTGTAATTTAGGTACGCTGTGTACTTGGGAGGTAATATGGTAGTTTTCAGTTGCCTTCCACATCGCGGTAGCGTCTTATACTGCCATACCGACTCCTATGGTCTCTGCCAATCTAAGCACCGAAAAAGCCGCTGCCCTTTTTCGGGGACCTGTCTTAGTCTGGTTCCTCACTAACGACCCTACTACTTTGGTTGGACCTGTAGTTTGGCTCTCTAGCTCATTAGAACACGCAAACCATTTCACCTGTTGTAGTAATCTATAACTTCGGCAAGGTGCAGGTCCATTTGAAATGGAAATTTGCAGCTAATTACTGATAAAAAATTATTATTATATATTAATGCAATATAAAGTACTCAACGGTTTCTCAACTTTATAGGCTTTATAGACTTTCAAGTACAACTTAAAGCACATTTAAAATATGTATTCTGAATATCATGGAACTTTATAACAAATCTATACGTAATTAGTCTATTCTGTATAAATTCATTTTTCTTTGTATACCTTAGGTTTTGAAGATCAAAGAACATGTATACAAATTTAAGCAGCGGGACGCTTACAAGCGCTGACGTGAATCTTTTCAAGTTTGGGCACTTTGCTTTAATGAAAAGTATCTATTACAGGTCTAAAATAAACACAGATTACGTTTGAATAAAGTCACTGTAAAAGCAATCTTCTGTTAGGGTGTATCCACAAACAGAGATTTGATCTGCTCTTGAAAGGAGTGTTTCCGATTTTCTTATAACTTTATGTTTAGTGGAAACACTGTCTTTTGTTGAGTTTTGTGATCCTAATTTAACTGAATAGATTTATGCAAAAGATTTTTGATTAACGGAGATACGCAAGATGATGAATAAATAATTGAATAGAACTTTTTGCTTACAAAAAGTTGCTATTGATATACAAAACGCATTATGCTAGATAGTAACAACTACAGTTAGCTATATTGTTTTCTGGATAACAGTGCAGACTGGTAGCTTCTACTAGAAAAACACTTGCATCAAAAAATTTAAATTAATAATTTACTATATACGTTTGTAATAAATACCTAGATGAGACACGCAATTCATACTACTTACTTTATTCTGCAAGAAAAGATTTGTTAAATCCAGTGCCTAGCTTGTAATTTGTTATTTGCATCTATCATAACAGTTTATTGGCATGATCGCGTGCATTGAAAAGAGCGTAAAAAGTACATATACTTTCTAACGTCAAAAAATATAATCAGTTACTAGTCGATAGGTATCACCGCTTAGTTGTCCAGTGTAGCATTGCTTAGTTCGATTTACTTGTACCTAAATTCATACCTAACAACCTGAAAGTGAACATTGTGTTTCCATTGTAACTAGCGAAAGCAAGTGCATTGACGAACGCAAATATTTACCGCAAATTTAGTTGCTTTCCAAATGCGAGTGCTACGTGCCCTACGTGGCTTGGTTCTATATATTGTAACCTACAGGAGCAATTTGACACTCAAGTTTACAAGAATTTTATTATTTTAAATGAATATAAGTATTTCATTGTTGTTGTAAAAAAGAACAAAAGTCATTCCAACAGTGATTAAGAACGGTTTATTCAATGATCAATTTTAGAGTGACTCTGTACTTCACTTGTTGTATTGGACGAGCCTCCACTGCTTCACTGCTTGGTAGATTGTGCTTATACAACGTCCACGGCTAACCTAAAGCAAGATACGAGGCTTGTTCAATTGAAACCCGTCTTTGGTCAAGTTAGCCAACTGACGTTTTGCAACGTTAGTGGTGTTTGTAAACTTCCACTGGTCAGTTTCTCTCGTATATATTTGACAGCGATTTTAAGTATTGCGACTTTGAAATGACGTTTGTTGTTAACAATCCGACCAAATGTGATCAACGTGCGGTCATTCAATTTGGCGTCGGCGTGGATCAATGTAGTATCAATTGTAGTATTGTCAAATTCGTATAAAGTTATTAATAAATAAACATTTTTACTCCTAGAAGCGGCCCCATCATTGAAAAAACTTGCAAAAGCCTGGGAATAACTGATTAAAATAATTTATGATTTTAGCATTAGTATGCGACGCCACAATAATAGTACATGTGAGCCAAGGACATATAGAAAACGTCACGGATAACTGGAATTGGATATTTAGGTAATAAATAGCCGCGATTTTAGACGCTAATTGGTTTTCCGAGAAACCTTACATCATAATTTTCACATTTTTCTAGTAAGCTTCTAGAAACAGATAAATTTGTATATAAAAAAGTGTATCAAATAAAGAATTGATTCACTCATTAGATTTCAAGATGTTCATTCAGTAATTTGATTCGATCGCGAAATGTTATTTTAAGTCACAAGCAGTTGCTATGCGGAAATAGTATTAAGTATGCAGTAAGCATATTGTAATTAAATAGTGGCGATGTTTTAAAGAATAAAGAGGCAATGTTGGCAACGCTACTTGCAATGAAAAATGAGAATTGGTAATTACAAGAGGGAAAGTTTTTCCAGATAACGCTATTTTTAAAGATTTTATTAAATAATCGAGAAGAAGATTTAACCAGAAATGTATTTTATAATTGCTGTTTGAAATGAGAATTTTAATATGTAAGCTGATTTGGCGTCAATTAAAAATAAGAAGACATTTTATCACGAGGACTTTTTTGTGGACTCTGCAAGTGTCACTTTTAGATTTATTTTTAACTGATTTATATTTAATGTAAGGTATAATAATAAGTGTTAATCGTATAATAGTTTTATGTAAAGGGTTTTACCAGGAGAATTTGTGATCAGAGTTCGAAATACTTTGACCTTTTAGTCGATTATCTTTCAAGGATTTTTTTCTGACCAAAACAAATCCTACAAGCGTGAAAATAATCATAACCAGGTAACCCATCCTTAAAAAAATTAATTTAATTTTGTAAATTTAAAATAAGGTAAGCAACAATTTTTGTTTGTAATCAATACCTCTTAGAAATTATTTTATATTTGAAAGAAACAATGTTGTAAATGTTCTAAATGCTTTTGTATGAGAGAGAATATTTAATACTGTATAAATGCTTTGTAATATTGCTGTGTTTGATTTCATTTTGAAAACTCAGTCAGTTCCGCTAAGCTAGCCAGGCAAAATTAGAAAGGAAGGTAAGTGAATAATTTCAAGTTAAACAAATTGCTGTATCTGTATCACATCACTCTTTCAGCAACGCTCTCAAGGCCGACCTTATCACGGCACTCTTTTAGTGGCGCATCAATGCTGGCCTTATCACTGCAATATATTGCTATGATAATAGGGCTATTTAGGGATATATTGAGTCATAATGGCCGTACACTACATGTAAATAGCACTAAAGTTTAGAAAACTAAACGATTTTATCACAAAATGGAAGTAATTTGCCAATTATGCAAAAAGCTAATATCAAGCACACTTTATAAGAATGACAATTAACTGTAATCAATGAAAGAAAACTCATTCTTCAATAATACAATCACACTCAGTAAGATAAATAACTCTGTATGCAATCAAATTCATTTTAAACTAGCAAGGCATTCATAAACTTTAAAGGAATACTCATTAGGGGCATCTGAAACAAGAAAATCATGAAATGAATCTTATTAAAATAAATACCCATCAGGGCAAGGAAATAATCATGCATCCTCGCAATAAACACATCTTTCAAAACAAACATGTTTCATAAACGCAGGAAGTAAATAAACCCATTTTAAATTTACGTCAGTGTAAAAATTTTGCCTATGTGATCTTTAACATAAAGTCAATACAAAACCCAAAAATTATCTTGGCAAAAATAAAAGTCTTACGTTGTCTACATGCCAGGTCGAATTATAGTTTCTTACATCAAAACAAGGCATGACGGGTGAACGTACAATGGCTCAAATAGTTGCACTTACCAATTTTTATATTTACGCAGTTTACGTTTAAAACTAACTTCTGTTACTTGGTAATTATTAATTACGGTATGCGTATTGCATACTTTAAAACAATATTTTGTAAATATGACATTATCCCGTTCGAATTTATGAATGAATAACTTTAATAAAAGTCCCTGTTTATATACAAACATTGTCTCGTTTCTAGTACGTTCTAGCTTCATACAGAATTCCATTCCAAATACTACACGTCTATCTTATACAATTTTCTGGGAATTCCATTTTAGCGTTCAAAATCGTTGAGTTTTATTACCTCGTTAACGCGATCCACTTATAAGTGAAATGCACGGTTTGTCCTACTCTAACACATGTAAGGTTATTGTGGCATCGCATACTAATGCGGAAGATAATCAATAATTTTTATCTATTTTTATTGCATTTTATGGAGTTTTTTAATGTTCCGGCTGTTTCTTCGAATAAACGTTTTTTTATTAATTAGGTCATACTAAATTGACGTATTTCTTCTCGATTCCTAATATTCTAGAAAATTCTTTATTTAAAATGAATTTATGTAATCCATAAATTAAATTATATGATTAATTTAAAATGTTATAATACAAACGAGGTGCCATTCTATAGAAAATATTTGCTCTTGCGGTAAAATGTGTTTTTAATACACATTAAAATTAAAGCGTTATTTCTTTAACAAGATTGATATGATTCTTTACGCAAAATGCGTAAAGCTAGCACTATCCTAGGCTATTTACAATAAATAAATAGCATTTATATAACCATCAAAATGTATTAACAATTAATAAGTGAAAATAAATAGCTTTGTATTTATTTTAGATTGATCAATTTGCATTCGCATTTAATGCGTTTTAACGTATCTTAAGAATAATTATTTTTACATATACAACTTACATTATTTGCTATGTATTTACACTACACTTATATCATTATTTATGCACGCGCAATTGCATTTTTGCTTGACATTTTAATGAATAAAAGTAAGTTTGTACTATACAGGGCGTAACCATGAATTTACCCAAATTTCTATTTTTTCCGGATTCTTTTATATTTTGATGGGATATATATATATATATATATATATATATATATATATGCTTTTGTGGTATAACGACCTTGCAATTATAAAATATAATATATACAATAACAGGCTTTTAGGTCTGCTGGTTAATTAATTGTACTCTTTATTATAAATCTAAGCTTTCGGTTTTATTTTAAACCATTTTCAAAGATACTAAAAATTAGAAACATTAATATTGGCTAAACAGTTAAAAACTTACTTACTAATGTGAGGTTTTTACAATGAAATCGTCGATAAAGATAAATTTTTGAATATAAACTGAAAGTGATGTTGAAAGCTTTTAAAAAGAACACAGTTTTGTGTTTTGTTAATCAAATTTGAATGTTATAATGACAATTCCTTTATAATTTTGACAATGTTTGAGATAACTTTCTAGATTGTAATTAATTTATTTTATGATTTGACTGAAATTTAGATATTTTTTGTATGTATGTATGTTTATATATGTATGTTGATGTATGTATATTTGTTTACGTATGTATTTCAGTGTGTTTATGTTGTTTGTGCAATGTATGTATGTTGTGTATGTGTGTATGTGTGTGTGTGTGTGTGTGTGTGTATATTTATTTGTGTGTGGGTGCATGTGGATGTTTGCGTATGTTTGTTTGTGTATGTTTATGTTATGTTATGTTATGTTTTATTAAGTGATTTGATCAGTTATGTTGAATTTGTTTTTGGATTCAAAGTGAAGTAGATAGGTGTATATAGAGCTTAGTGTGTTAATGTCAGTTTTTTTATTAATAGTGTTGAGGTTTTTAAATATGTAACACATTTCTAGAAATTCTCTTTTGGATTTTTTATTTTCAATTTGTAATATTATAGGATTATCAAAATCTATTTTATGCTTGTTTGCGTTTGCGTGTAAGGTCAAAGCACAAGCGTTTGGTTTAACACGAATGTCGCTTTTATGTTGAGTTAAGCGTTGCTTTAATTGTTGCGAGGTTTGACCAATGTAGGCAAGATTGCAGTCTGAACAATTTATTTGATATATAATATTCCGTTGTAGAAGAGTTGGGGTTTTATCTTTTAATTTGAAAAAAAGGCTGTTTAACGTTAAAAGGTTTCGTTTAGCAATGTTGATATTGAATTTTTTGGGATCTAATCTAAGTCCTGTACTTGCCAGAATTGTTATGGACGATTTATTAGATGAAGTTATACCCAAACTAAACTTCACAATTCCATTCATTAAAAAATTTGCAGACGATATCATAACATCTGTACCAGAAGACAAAATTAACGAAACTCTTGAAATTTTCAATAGTTACGATGATAAAATTAAATTTACCGTAGAATTAGAAAACAACCGATTCATCCCATTTCTCGACACTCTACTAATTAGAAAAAATGATAATACTATTATTTTAGACTGGTATCAAAAACCAACCAATTCTGGTAGATATCTAAATTATCATTCATATCATCAATATAAAATAAAAATAAATTTCATTCTAGGCCTAAAACATAGGATCAAAAAACTATGCCATCCTTCACTATATTCAAAAAATCTAGAAAAACTATTTATTATTCTAAAAAACAATAGCTACCCACCAAAACTAATAAAAAGCCTTTTATATAATCATAAAGCTCCTTTAAACACTGACCTTTCTAATAAACACTTAAACAACAATACTGAACTTTCTGCAAATACACCTACATACCATATAATTCCTTACATTGAAAATTTAAGTACTAAATTTGAAAACGTCTTCAAAAAATTCAATATCAACATTGCTAAACGAAACCTTTTAACGTTAAACAGCCTTTTTTCCAAATTAAAAGATAAAACCCCAACTCTTCTACAACGGAATATTATATATCAAATAAATTGTTCAGACTGCAATCTTGCCTACATTGGTCAAACCTCGCAACAATTAAAGCAACGCTTAACTCAACATAAAAGCGACATTCGTGTTAAACCAAACGCTTGTGCTTTGACCTTACACGCAAACGCAAACAAGCATAAAATAGATTTTGATAATCCTATAATATTACAAATTGAAAATAAAAAATCCAAAAGAGAATTCCTGGAAATGTGTTATATATTTAAAAACCTCAACACTATTAATAAAAAAACTGACATTAACACACTAAGCTCTATATACACCTATCTACTTCACTTTGAATCCAAAAACAAATTCAACATAACTGATCAAATCACTTAATAAAACATAACATAACATAACATAAACATACACAAACAAACATACGCAAACATCCACATGCACCCACACACACATAAATATATACACACACACACACACACACACACACACACACACACACACACACACACACACACACACACACATACACACATACACAGACATACATACATTCGCACAAACAACATAAACACACTGAAATACATACGTAAACAAATATACATACATCAACATACATATATAAACATACATACATACAAAAAATATCTAAATTTCAGTCAAATCATAAAATAAATTAATTACAATCTAGAAAGTTATCTCAAACATTGTCAAAATTATAAAGGAATTGTCATTATAACATTCAAATTTGATTAACAAAACACAAAACTGTGTTCTTTTAAAAGCGTTCAACATCACTTTCAGTTTATATTCAAAATTTATCTTTATCGACGATTTCATTGTAAAACCTCACATTAGTAAGTAAGTTTTAACTGTTTAGCCCATATTAATGTTTCTAATTTTTAGTATCTTTGAAAATGGTTTAAAATAAAACCGAAAGCTTAAGATTTATAATAAAGAGTACAATTAATTAACCAGCAGACCTAAAAGCCTGTTATTGTATATATTACATTATATATATATATATATATATATATATATATATATATATACATATATTTATTTATTTATTTTTGATTGATTTAAGACTTATTATAGTTACTTTTTCTTATAATTATAGTTTTTGGCTAACGGTAGTTGAGACGGCCTTCTCCGTGCCAACTGTTACCAGGAGAAAAACCTGCAGTGTCAAATGAAATAACACGAAGGCACAAACTGTGTGCTACATGCAGCTGTATAAATATTACAACTTTGCTACTCCTGTCTTGATGATCACCAATTAGGGCGAAACGTGTCGGCAGGATGACCTTGTGGCTTAGAGTGAGTCACTTGCTATTATATTCATTTATCTTTGATTGATTTAAGACTCATTATTGTTACTTTTTCTTATATTTTTTATATTTTTTTTCCATTCTGAACGGACCTGCACCTTGAAGACGTTCTAAAATACTAGAACAGGTAAAATGGCTTGCGCGTTTCAATGAATTAAAGAGCCTAACTAGTTCAACCAAATTAGTGGGGTCTTAAGTAAGGAACCAGACTAAGACAGGTCCCCGTAAGAGGGCAGCAGCTTTTTCGGTACTTAGAGTGGCAGAGACCATAGGGGTCGGTATGACATTTTAAGACACACTACTGCGATGTGGAAGGCAGCGGGAAACCACCACATTACCTCCCAAGTACACTGCGTACAGAAATTGTTAGTAAACATGATGGCTTCCTCTGGGGTAAAAATTTCCGGAGGTAAAATAGTCCCCCATTCGGATCTCCAGGAGGGGACTACTTTGGAGGATGTGATCCGAAAGAATAGAAAAAGATCCGTGAACATTCTGCGAGTCGGACGTGGAATGTCAGAAGTATGAAACAAGTAGGTAAGCTCGAGAACATGAAACTCCAAATGGATAGATTAGCACTAGACATAGTAGGAATTAGCGAAGTCCGCTGGCCAGAGACGGGGGATTTTTGGAGTGGAGACTTTAGGGTAATTCATACAGGATCAGAGGAAGGAAATTCGGGTGTGGGGATAGTTATGCGAAAACAGATAGGACGACGTGTAGAAAACTACTTACAAAAGAACGAAAGAGTACTCTTGGTTAGATTTGAATCTAAACCAGTAAATACAATAATAATACAAGTATACATGCCCACCTCTAGCTATAGTGAGGAAGCGGTAGAAGCGGTCTACAAAGATATCGAAAACATATTAAGATACGTAAAAGGACATAAAAATTTAATAATTACGGAGGATTTTAATGCAGTGGTAGGTGAGGGTAAAGAAGGAGCGATAGTAAGTTTATTTGGTCTAGGCACGAGAAATAACAGGGGAAATATTCTGGCAGAATTTTGCGACAAGAACAACTTAACCATCACAAATATATTATTTCAACATCATGCTAAAAGACGATGCACGTGGAAGATGCCAGAGATATAGGAAGATATCAAATAGATTACATTATTATTAGACAACGGTTTTGAAACAAAGTAAAAGACTGTAGCGCTTACCCACAAGCAGATATTGACACTGACCACAACATCGTAATTATGAAGGCCGCACTTAAATTTAAAAATCTGAAAAAGAGGAACGGAAAAAGGCACTATGACTTTGAGAAGCTGAAAGATAAAGATATCCACAAAAGATTTGAAAAAAAGTCAAATGAATTGCCAAAAGATATCGGGAAAATTTCTGATACTAAGGAAGTAGAAACAAAATGGAATAACATTAAATCCAGCTTAGACATGACGGCCAGAGATATTCTTGGTTATACACAAAAAGAAAATAAGAAACCATGGATAACAAAGGATATCCTGAATTTAATAGAAGAAAGACGAAAATACATAAATAGATCAGACGAAACAGGAAAACAGACATACAAAGCCATAAAATTGGAAATTATTCGCAAATACAGGGAAGATAAAGAACAATGGATTGATGAAAAGTGCCACGAGGTTCAAACTAAAATAGAAATAGGAAAGACAGACAGAGCATACAAATTATTTAGAATGAATTTTAGGGATATAAAACCATATAACAAAAATATAAGAGATGCGGGAGGAAACGTCATTATAGAAAACGTAGAGAAAATAGCTAGATGGCAGGAATATATAAGGATCTTATATTCAGGAGAAAAATTAACAGCATTAGAACAGGAATCAGACATTGAAAATAATGACCTGGGATATCCTATACTTAGAGATTAGTTTGAATTAGCATTAAAGTGTTTGGAAATTGGTAAGGCGCCAGATACAGATAAGGTGCAAGCAGAAACTCTAAGAGCCGCTGGACAAGCAGTAACAGAACGTCTCTTCCAACTTGTAAGCTATATATATGACACGCGAGATACCCAAAGATTTCAAACGTAACATCATACTAACTATACCGAAAAAAAGAGGCGCCGATAAATGTGAAAATTTTCGAAAAAATAGCTTGACAGCACACTTTTCAAAAATAATAACTAGAATTGTACAAAGACGAATAGAAAAGGAGCTAAAGAAATACTGGGAGAAGATCAATTTGGGTTTAGGCAAAACAGGGGAATACGGGAGGCTGTTTTAGCTCTGAGGGTGATAATGGAGAAAACAATAGAAAAAGGAGAAAGCGTATATATAGGGTTTGTAGATCTGGAAAAAGCATTCGACAATGTAAAATGGAAAAAAATGTTTGAAATACTCAAAAAGATTGGAATGAGTTTTAGGAATAGACGGATAGTACATTGCTTATACAAAGAGCAAACAGCGGTAATAGAATTAGAGCAAGAAACTAGAAAAGTGAATATTAGGAAAGGGGTGAGACAGGGATGTGCCTTATCCCCATTAATTTTTAACTTCCACATAGAAGAGACAATCAATACTGTCAAATGCCGGAAGACATTTGGAATTAATATGCAGGGACAAAAGTTTGATATGCTTAGATTTGCAGATGATATAGCGGTATTAGCATCTAGCAAAGAAAAGTTAGAACCTGTTCTTAATGAAATGATAACAGTTTTAACAGAGAGATATGGTATGAAAATTAACAAAAATAAAACTAAAGTTCTAGTATGCAAAAGAGAGGAAAATAAATCAAAAACAAGAATACAAAGAGGTAACGAGAACTAACAAGAGGTTAACGATTTTTGCTACCTAGGTAGTCAAATAACGCAAGATATAAAAAGCACAAAAGATATAAAACAAAAATTAGCACAAGGTCGTGCTACATTTAACAAGAAAAAGTAACTACTGTGTTCAAAGGCCACAAACATAGAAACAAGGAAAAGATTGCTTAAAACATATGTGTGGAGCACAGCACTGTAAGTCTGTGAAGCCTGGACAGTAGGAGAAGTAGACAAGTAAAAGGTAAAAGCTTTTAAAATGTTGTGCTACATACGTATGATGAAGATACCATGGACAGACAAAGTTAAGAACAAACAGGTACTAGAAATGGTAGGGAAAGAAAAAAGTATGTGAAAAACAGTAAAAAATAGAAGAGATAGGATGATAGGCCACATACTAAGACATGAGGGTATAGTGCGGAATATATTAGCAGCAGAGATAAGAAAAAAGAGAAGTAGAGCTGGACCTAGGTTAGACTACTGCACACAGATAATGAAAGATGTAGGCTGTGAGAATTTCAGGAAAATGTGTAGGCTAGCTCAGAATAGAAATCAATGGAGGTATGATTCCAACCAGTCGCAAGATGGAAAAATTAATGACGAAAAAAATAACTGTACTTAAACATGGTGATTATTATAAACAACTACAGATATTGGTTTTGCAATACTCTCAACTAATGTTATTTGTGCGAAAGGATTTACTTGAAAACTATTATACTGCAAATGTCTAAGTGTGGGGGATCCTTGGCAGCCACAGGCTGCTCAACCCTTTTCACATACCTTACATATGATTTTCCAATGCTCCACCTGAAGGTACTACATTGGCCAGGAAGCGAGTTTTTTTTTTACCTGGAAAATTTGGAATTTTGTTGAACCCTTGCTGTTCCAAGCAAGGTAAGGATCTTTAACGTGCGCGACAACACTCACACACGGGACCTCCATTTTACCTTTCATCCGAACGAGGGTGTATTTTTGCGAAAAATGCTCGCTTAACATTTTTCAAGCGGACCGTGTCGGGATTCGAACTCGGGACCTTGGGCGTAGTAGTCACACACATACCACTATACCACGGAGCCGCCTCCTTTTTACATACCACTGAATCTCGGTAAAATAGGGCATATAATTAGGAAACAATAAAAGGGAATCGAACTGTACATAGGCTGTAGTGAAAATTCCCAGAGGTCGAATCCCAACACGGTCCGCTTGAAAAATGTTAGGCGAGCATTTTTCAAAAAAATACACCCTTGTTCGGATGAGAGGTAAAATGGAGGTCCCGTGTGTAAGTGTTCTCCCGCACGTTAAAGATCCCTACCTTGATTGAAACAGCAAGGGTTTGGCAAAATTCCAAATTTTCCAGGTAAAAAAAACTCGCTTCCTGGCCAATGTAGTACTTTCGGGTGGAGCATTGGGGACGTGGCCGCAAGTATAGATGCCTTTATTCAAATTATAATGTAGAGAACAGTATAGGCTAGCTCAGAACATAAATAAGCTAAAGAACAAGTCTGGCCAGTTTCAAGATGTAAAACCCGATGACGAAAAAATGAGTGCTCTTAAACCTGATGATTATTATAAACAACTACAGGCGTTGGTTGTAAAATATTTTCAACTAATGTTGATTGTGCGAAAGGATAAATTGGAAAAACTATTAATTCAACCAAGGTTCAGGTGCTGGGGGAACTTGGCAGCCAAAGACTGCTTACCCACCTTTACATACCACTGAATATTGGGGAAATAGGGTATATAACTGTAACACAATAGAAGGTGACCGAACTGCATCAAACAAGAAAGAACAGCAGCCATGTTCAAAGTCAACGAACATAGATACAAGAAGAAAACTGTTCAAAGCATAGTGTGAAGCACAGCACAGTACATCTATGAAATAGGGGCAGTAGAAAAAGTAGACAGAAGCAGACAGAGAGATGGAAGCTTTCTGGAATGTTGTGCTTCAGATGTATGAGGATGGTAGCATGGACAGACAAAGTTAATAACAAATAGATTGTAGAAATAGTAGAGGAATAAAGATATCTGTGGAAAATGAAAAAATAGGAGAAATAGAAGGACAGGATACGTTCTAAGGCATTTCTGGGGTATAGTACGGGATATACTACAAGCAAAAATAGAAAAAGATAGGTAGAGGTAGACCGAGATCAGACTTTCGCACACAGATAGTGATAGATGCAGACTGCAAATTTCAGGGAAATGTGTTGGTTGGTTCAGACTAGGAAATAATGAGGGTACGCGTCCAACCAGTTTTAGGACTGAAGATCTAATGAAAGTGATTCTTTTTTTTTAAATTGACGTGATAAGGGGTGTGGAGAGGTCATTGAAACCCAAAGGAATTCTGCAAATAAATACTAAGATATAAAAAAATCCCGAAAAAAATAGAAATTTCCGAAAATTTTCCGTTATCTTAATTCAATAAATCTTACAATTAGTAACAACATCTCTTTTCGAAAAAAATCGCATTCAAATTCTTATTATGTACGGAGATATGAGGATGAATACAGTGGAAGTCTACGCTCTCTTTAATGAGGCTATCTAGATCGTCTACCAAAAGTACGATCTACTGTCAGCAAAATTGTAGGTATATACAATGATGATAAACATGAACAGTAGTTGCTATTCGGAATGTTAATTTTTGTTTTAAATGTTGAAAAATACTTGATAAATTACTTGTGATAATACTTAAATTATATGGGTAACAAATGATAAACTGCTTTACTCATAGAAATAACGCTTCCCACTTTTCATATTTTATAATTTCAAGGACAAGCTATAGCTACACATTATTTTATTTAAAATTAGAAAAACGTGTAAAAACGTTCTACAATTATTTGTATTAATATAACAACTTGAATAATGTGATGATTTGAAAAAATGGTAACGATATTTTATTGTCAAGGTAAATTACTTTTTCTTAATTAGAATTGTATAAACAAGAACAAAAGCTTTATTTGAATAATACTATAGTTGTTCAAATCGAAACACGACAAGGAAACATTATCATTTCAAATAACAATACAAGCGCTACGCTACAGTTCCCTAACCGTGGTTGTCATTCAATTCAATGCTATAATAAGCAATAACGCATTAATTTTATGGAAGATGTCTTTCAGCAAAAAAATACATGACGTACACATGAAGTCTGAAGAGGTGTGTAATTACAAAGCTACAATTATTAATCTTCTTGCATTTACTCTTTATTAACAGTAAAAATTCTAAATATTTGTATTTTTCTAAAAATTGCTTGCCTAACATTTTTGAAGCGGAAGGTGTCAGGCTTTCTAATTAATGGTACCAACTAAGCAACGAAGTTGCTTTGATTGTGTGTGCGCAGCGTTTCCTCAATTTTTGTATGTCACGCTGTTACGTTTCTTTGCGTATTTGAAAATTTACTGCCTCCTTACCTTAAAAACCGTTTTAGTTTTTACTTATTTGAATTTACAGGTTGCTACACTTTTATTCTTTTAAGTCAGCTCAGTGAAGCAGACAACTGTTCTCGTCCTTTGTTTACTTTTATCGGTTCGGGTTAGTTCCGTTAAACAACCAACGTTGCTCGTCCTTTGTTTAATTCACAAGTTCACCTGTTTATACACTTTCTGGTGCCTTATCGAACCATGTATTTTTAATAATTAGGATTTTTCCTGAATATTGCTAGTTTAACGGTAATTAGGTAAAGCAGCTGTGTTATTTTGGAAATATAAACAGATGCTCAAACTTATTTCTATTCTATATGGAATTCGCGATTATTTCTTCAGAAAGAAATTTTATAACTACATGGTTGAACCAGTTTACTAAATATTTAGGGCTAGTTTGCGTTGACCCGTCTATGCTAAATAAATAAAACTCAACCGAGAAGCTATAAATCCATGTGGTGAAAAACAAGCTTTCCCTTGTTAAGCGCCTGGTAGGTAGTTAAAGGGTGATGTTCCTGTAATAAACATGTTAATATTTTCAGCCTCATTCGCAACCAGTATTCGTTGGTTCTTTGAAGTAATATTTGCTTGTGTTTGCTCGTACCACAGAAACTTGCTTCATCGTTACAGCACATTTTGTGTGGCTACCGTATTGTATGTAGATCAAGTTGGGATGAGACAGGTGCCCATTGTAGCTACTCATACCCTTCACGGCCTGCGTGAATTAATAGAATATGATGATGACCAACAACTGTTTGCTTTACTCCTTGACGGTATGTAGATTGCCTACCTTCTAGAAATGTTAAGAGCAACGTTATAGGTTACAAGATTTATCCAATAGTTTGAGGTTCTGTATTTGAAACTTTTTGTGTACTTGTATATTTCAGTAACTTCTAGTCAGAACAAATTCGGTATGATCAATATCGTAAGTAAGTATTTAGTATATGTAGGTTTCTGCGGCTGTGAGTATATGATTATTAGTGATTGCTGCGCCAATGCAAATTATTATTAATTACGGTGGTTAAATCCACTTAGTTTTGTTATCCTAAATTATGCAGCAATATTTAAGAGGTGTATACTGATGTAGTTATTTTGTTGACAAAACACCCTTCGATTTGAATATCACTAGATATAAGTAGTATTTAAGGATAAGTAGAGGATGCAGATGTTTGTACTTAAACCAGCAATTAAATATTGTTTTGTTGTCCAAATTCCTAGAAATTATTTATTAGAGTTATATTTTACGTGTGTTTTGTGTTTATTTATTCTTTTGGCGCAGATGTTCGAAGAAAAACGCGAATTGGTTTGAAAGTACTGTCGTTTCGTTTTTTAGACCCCCCCCCCAATCTCCGACTGGGTTTAGCGCGACACTTATTTTCTTGCTTTCTTCTCCCTTCGCTTGTTACCCCGTAATTCGGGCGAGCATCGCATTACTAATTTTGTTGTTCTCTTGCTATTCCGCTCGTATTACAGATAATAACACAATGAAATCTTAGGTATCAGATTTCTATTGATTCTAAGGAACAAATAATTGCACGTATCCTAGTTGATATACAAAATACTAAAAATAGACTAAACAAGTTTGCAGTGATTCGCCAAAATATCCATCGCAGACGAAAGTGGTGGCCTTCAATGCGCATTTAATATGATACAATTTGATATTCTCTTTTTTGTGATCTGGATTTTGTTTGAATAATGTTCCATTTGTGGTTTAGTTTAAAACTTAAAATTCATAATAATTCATACTTAATTTTTAAATGCAAATAATTATGAAATAAATTTATCTGAATTGAATTTGGTTTCATCTTTAATGAATATATTTAATTTAATTTGATAGAAAACATAATAATCTTTATTGCGTATTTTATTTTCGTATGGTGGCGCTTTTCTTCACAAAAACCGGTCCTGTGGCAACCGTGACTCTTAAAAATCAAAAGAACCGTTAATTCAGCGTGGTATACGACCATTTGTTTGACTGAAGTTTTCCGTAAATTGAGAGAAACCAACCCAAAACGACGAATCATTTTGCATCATGATAATGTGAGCTCACACACATCACATGCAACAAACGAGTATTTCGACACACAAAAGATCGAATTGATGGGTTATCCGCCTTACAGCCATGACTTAGCACTCAATGACCTCTTGTTGTTTCCAGTAATTAAAGATAAACTGCGTGGACAACGATTTTCATCGCCCGAAGAAGCGGTTGAGGCCTTCAAAACGCATGTTTTAGAGCTACCGTCTCCTGACTGGACAAAGTGCTCTGAAGGGTGGTTCAATTGCATGCAAAAGTGTATAGATTTTAAAGGCGATTATTTTGAAAAGCAATAAAGTATTTTTCATCAAATTCATTTGTATATTTTTCTATTCTCAATACATAAATAGTGTCCCTTGCATTACTGGCGTACCAAGCAGCACGGAACAAAATGCTTATTCACTATAATAAATCTAATTGGTTATATTGTGCTACGCTTGTGCTCTTTCCCAAACATAAAGAAGAGGCTTTCGACTTAATTTCTTGTAGAAAAGAAATGAAAAGTCGCTCTATAGAAAAATTCAAAAAAATTTTAAACAAATACGATCTAGATGTACCCACTAAGGAAGAAAATAATACTGCCAGCAGAAGACGATTTTGATTATTTGTATATAAAAGACCGGGTGATAACCACAAATAGTTCTATTTAAACGCGTACATCAATTGTTTCCTATTTTGAGCTAGCCTACACATTTCCCATAATTATATTATTAAAACAAAATACCGAAATAAATAGTAAAATACTCAGTACATTCTTTTACAAGCAGCAATTAAAAACAGAAACTTCACCATGGACATACCATATTAGAAAAACACCAACATATTTTCGACGTGGATATAAAAACATTTTTACGTATTGAAAAGAACCCACATTATTATAAATTACTTGAACAAGCAGCATGCTCGTAAAGTAATATAATTTAAAACGTATTTGGTCCACCCAATGACGCAGATGTCAATAATAACTAGCTACCGTGAGAATACTTAATATTTCCTTGTACCGCAAAACTCTTGACACCCAACCGCAAGTTCGGTTTAAATAGGATAAACCGTGCGAATACTTGAAATTGGGGAATTCTTTGAAACAATATAGTTTATAGATACCTCCATCGCAAACTGAAGAGCTTTATTAATTTTTCAAATTCAAATCATTGAAACGAGTTTTTAGAAGTCCGATCGTCAAGCAGATGAATCGGGTTTCTGTATTTCGCGCAACGCTAACTTTATAAATTTGGGTTTACAACTAATAAAAAGCTTCCGAACGCGAAGGTGATCGCGGAATTAGGAAAATTGCCGTTACATTGTAAAAGTGTTTCTGTAGTGAATACTTTCTATTAACCCTACATGTGATTTCCCAATGCTCCACCCGAAGATACTACACTGGCCAGGAAGCGAGTTTTTTTTACCTGAAAAATTTTGAATGTTGCCGAACCCTTGTTGTTCCAAGCAAGGTAGGGATCTTTAACGTGCTTGAAAACACACACACGGGACCTCCATTTTACCTCTCATCCGAACGAAGGCGTATTTATGTTAAAATTGCTCTCCTAACATTTTTCAAGCGGACCGTGCCGGGATTTGAACCCAGTATCTTGGGCGCAGTAGTCACACGCATACCAACTATGCCACGGAGTCACCCACTTTCTATTAACCCCAGTTTAATTATGGATTACTGCAATCTAAGTTGTATTGAACAGGGTGTATAGCGCGTTGTGTTACGCTAATGATAAATTAGAGGAGAAAAGATTTTTTAAATGAGAATCGACAAACTGAAATATATGAATGGGTCTTGTATAAAAGATTTCGTACGATTTATTCTTAATTCGTCATGCTATTTTAAATTTTGTTTCTACAAAAATAATTCAGGTAATAAAGCATAACGTCTTGTAAATATATTGTATCGCAATGATTCAAAATAATAATATTATAAAACTGCAAAGCAAGCATTGGAATGTGACCAGGCACTGCGTATACAGCTCACATAGATAAATACATTGTATCATACTGTTGCGTGACGACAACCTATGTATTAAGCTTAGATTGAAACTATACATTGTATTAACCGGATGCTGACTCCAAATAATATATGATTTTATAGTGGAAGAAAATAAGATTGATTAGGCCCGACGAAAAAAATTGGAACTAATTATTTACGAATTGGTAATAAAAACACATCGAAATGCAATTATACGAAAACATAAGAGACGGATGGAACCGCAAGGTTGTGGGTTGATATAATGTTAAGTTAAAAGTGAAGTTGAAAATACAAAGCTCCAGGAAGAATTAGATTGCATTCCCGCATGGAAATATGCAGCAAACGACACCAAAGTGACACGCCGGCAGATGCAGGGTAGTTTCACAAACGCACGGAACGCAAATATGTCGCTATGACCGTTTAAAAAAGGTAAGAACCTACAGAGTTCGCCTCTTTAGTAAATTGAAATTTCGTGGTAGTTGTGAGTAGAGTGAGCTTATTTGTTTAGAATTATTAATTATGCATTTGTAGACTGAAAAGGTAAATTATTTATATTTATGTAATAGGGAATTCAAGTGAAAGCAATCGTTTTGTTTGACTAAATTAGCAATGAAAGTGTTTATATGAATTTTAACTGCAAATTTTGTTGTACAATTCAGTGTTAGTTAAAGCACAAAGAATTAACATTTTGGAATAGATAATGAACTGATGTAACGAAAAAGCAGGAACTTACTTGTTTGCTATGTTGGTTATGATTGAAATTCTCAGAAATTGGAATTTATAAATGTCCTGGTCACAATTAAAGTTAATAAATTTAGTTTTTTTTAAGGAAAGTATTTATTTAATTTTACTTGAAATAATTTTGTTTTAAAATTTAAGCTTAGGTTAAATTTTAATTTATTTAAACACTAGGAGAACACATATTTTTAAAGGATATAAAGCTACTCCAATGATGAAATCATAATTGAACAGCTTTTTATTTTAAAAAATTTCTTTAATCATGACAGAATTAATAAGTCTTTTTAAGATATTTCGAGAAAGGTAGTATATATGTTAAAATTTAGGAAACCGAAGCAAGGAAGATCTATGCAGAATATCCGTCTTCCGAAGAGGGATAATTTCAAAAAGATTGCTGGGCCAGACGGTTTGACGGCCTTCAATTATGACAAGCAGAATAGTTATTTAGGGTAGGTGATAGTCTAACGTGTTTTTTGTATTTCAATATTTTTATCTATTATTCTTACTTCTTCATTACTTTTATTTCAAATTTTTCTCTTTTTTGTAATTTTGTTAGTGCGCCCTGACTAAAAGTGGATTGTAATAGAAATTAGCACCACAAAATTGTATTTATAGAAATTTATAGATACAAATTCAGTTTGTTAGATAGTTAAACTAGAATAAATTTAAGATGTTCCTTTCCTTTAGATATACCCAATGCAGACAATTAAAGTAAAGCTTGGTTTATTTGTGTTGGTTTAAACTATATTCATGTTCTAATATAAGTTAAGTAAACGGCATTGAGTATTATTAATTTGACTTAGTTTAAATTAGTACGAGTAAGTCAGTGTACGCAGAGTTCCATCAGTCTGTCGAGAGAAGAAATAATTCTTCAATTGTCGTGTAGATTAACCCCTATCTATCGAAGTCTAAAAACCAGTTACTGGTGAGCTGTCTGCCCCTTAAAAGATATTGCAATTGTTTTCATAGAATCTGCCCCTCGCGACTTGAGGCTTTTCCTTCAAACAGGGTTCTGTTGCGTGAATGAAATAAAGTGAATAATAACAATTATACTTCTGTATAATCCCTTAATGCAATAATTTTTAGTAAAAGTATAAAAGAAATTATGAATCCAACTCGTATAACTAACACTAAATCGACCCTACACTACTTAAGAAAACTAATTATAGTTCATAACAAAATGGGAAATATATACTACCTCCATATTCCACCCTCCACCTCCCACCTACCGCTTCCCACCTTCTACCCCTACTTCTCTCCTGCTCCCATTTTCTCCACCGTTACCCAGCTCCTACCTCACCGCATTCCATCTACCACTGCCACCTCACACCTCCAACCTCCCACCTCCCACTTTCGCCTTCCCACCTCCCACCGTCTACCACCCACCTGCTTTTGCGTGAAAGCTTCTTCTGTTTAAATAAGATCACGGCAGATGTGAATATGGGGAATGTATTTTATGTTTTGAATATTGGAACATAAAGGGCGCCAGTAATCAAATATCAGTACTAAATTAACCCCCTACCTTAGTGAATCTTAATTCAATGTTTCGGTACAATACGGGTAGTGTTATAGCTACAACGAACTGTCAAGTTGACAAGTTAATCGAAGAACGGAATTAAACCGTGAAAATTTTTGGGCATTCAGTTCTTGTAATTTTCCAAAACAATTATATCAACACGAATGCCTCCCCATTATCAGCAGTCTCTACAAAACAGGAAGATTGACTTGTTTACTGCCAACACTTGGACGCTCTTCATGCAGATTGTACGGATTGATTTCAGAATATTTTAAACATAAATATACCGAGTTGGATTTTACAGTGCACCGCAATGCAGATACATCAGAAACGTCAAATTTAGAAGAGGAACTCCTAGAGCTCACAACTAGTGAAGAACTAAAGATAAAATTAAGAAATGGATACCAAATGTTCTGACTTCAAAGATCAATAAAAACACCTTGGATTGTGGGCAAGAGTACACAAATTTTTAATTGCATTTCCTTCGTCTTATTTGACTGAGCTGCTGTCTAACGAAACGAATTGACTGCACATCACTAAACGTGGCAATTGCGACTGATGTTAACGAAATTGGAATCCGACATTAATAAATTGTTAAAACTCCATCAGTCTCAACTATCTTATTAATTTCTTACTTACTGATTTTGTGTTTATTTTTATATTTTTAATAAACATTTTTTGCTGCATTTGATGGTCGTTTTAATTAATTGCTACTTTGTGATTTGTAATAGGTATCAGTAAAATATGTATAGATAATGTGCAACAATATTTTAATATTTGATATAATGAACTATTATGAAAAAGGGATCCAGAAATGGTTTGGAATCCATGGTCTAGAACTAAGAATAAATTACTTTATTCGAACGCTTTCGCTCTTAGTATGGAAAATTTATTACGCGATTTACAAATGAATAAATAATGACTACGGTCTCTACAACTGAATACTTTAAGACTAACAATTGTACTCTTCAGAACGAAGTCCAGTTACTGAAGCGGAAATGCATACATTTTAATGTTAACCTTGCAGTTTACATTGCTTCATTAGTTTGTCAATCCCTGGCCTTCTTTATCGCTGTTCAGGTACAACGCGAGAAAGAATTACGAAATTTTAAAATATATATTAAATCAACAAACGCGGTTTATATTGAAATACAAAGAAAATCAGGGATCAAAGGAGATTTTTAAACAAATTTCAGCTGCTCGTTGGTGCTTGTGACGTGGCCCTTTGAAGTTAACTGGATTTGATTTAATGAGGGTTATTGCAGACCTAAAGCAAACAAGGGTTTATTTGAATTTGTTATGAACTTTGAAAGCAATCCCTTTTTGACATTGTCGTAATGAAAAATCAATCTGCATGGAAAAGATGTTATTTATTTTCTTGTTCCTTTAGTTCTTATATTCGCAAAATCATTCTCTGATTAAATGTAGATAGATTCTCAAACGCCATTAATTAATCTATTATTTGTCTAAAAGTCGTAGTAAAATGGCTGGCATCGCAAAAAGAACCCACTCGACTTCGATAAAACAAACTGCAATTAATACATTTCATTTTTACATAAAATTAAAGAATGTTCGTCTTCTAATAAAATATTAATTAATTGCAGTCATTTTATTTATAAACAAAACCCCGTTTTACATCAAGTTTTACAGTTCAATGAAACTAGGTGTAATATATATATATATATATATATATATATATATATATATTGTCACGTTTTTTGGACAGTAGTCCTAAACTTCTTTTATTGGAAAGGTTACAAAATTTGAGCCCCAAAGTTGGGTCGTCATAAAATTGCAATGGTTACCTTTTATTAAATCGTGCTTCTCTTTGCGTTGCTATACCCTAGCTGAAAATAAAATTAAACAAAACTCCACCAATTTCACTTGAATAAAATTTTGAGTCCACGCTATGATTATGATATGTCTAGGTTGAGTATCTTCTGAAAAATGCCTTCCTAATTGATAATACCACGGCTAGCTCTACTCACTACGTCCTCGGAGATACTCACCACAACTACTCATTCTTTCAACACCTTTGTAATAAAAACAAATCTTTCGACAGAAATATACAGCCCTTTTATTCTGCACAAATAATAAATTCTCAAAATCTCAATTAATACAATTAATATTCAAGTTAAAACATTTCATACTTCTGCTCAATAATAAAACATCAATCTAAAATCCCCGTAATTTTATGCTCCTCTACATATCATATTTTAAAAGTAGATGGGTCTATCCTGTACCCTTAATTTACTTCCCCTAGGTCTATGTAGAGCTCAATATAAACCTTTTTTTTGTGCAAAACTTTTTGCATTGTCAAATTATACTAAAGACCCGTTTACTTTTTACATCTATAACATATTATTCAAGTATTTACACCCTCAGATTAATAATAGAAAAATTGTCCTTTACATATGTTTATAAAATTAATTTTCAGTTTATAAAAATTTTCAATACATAAAACCCAAATCCCTCATAGTTTAAAATAACTAAGCACCAGCACAGCAGTTTCAATAAAAAAAATTGTTACCTGGAGCGTGTTCTCCAGATCATCACCTCTGTAGATGTTTTTCCATCAGACTGCTCGTCCCTGGATTACTCCATCTAGCTGCTTTCTAAGTTGGACAGCAATTCCATCTTACACTCGTTCATCCAAATCATTAACAATCTGAAAACTCCTTCCACCAGACTGCACGTACAACATCCAAACCACACCTCTTCTTCCACTTTATGTGTCACGAGCACCCTTGTTCAAAATGTAAATAATTCTTTTACCTACGTAGCATCCTGCTTTAATTATTATAATTAATTATTCCAGTTCGGCCCGTTTAACTACTTTGCACCCACTTGCGCATTAACAAAACACTTGTAGAATTTTCCGGCGGACTGCACTATCACGCGATATCAAAGCTAGAATGTGATTCTGAATAATTCAAATTATACTCGAGAGGTCAGAAAAATAATCCAAAAATTAGAGAGCGAATCTACCTCTGGTAGTGCTTATATATTCTTAGCCCCACTCACGTTGCCCGTATTTTCACGATACATTATATGAAATGTTGTCAACTGCCACAACAATCCTACAAATTCAAGCCGTACAAACACTCGACGAACTTTTAAAACTCGGAATTCATCCACTCCAACATTGCTTTACCACGAAAAGCTTCGTAAAACTTCCAACCGTTTAAGTTTCTTTAAAATCTGTAGCCTGCTATTACCCCCAAACAAATCCAATCACGCCTCTGATGTGTGCGTCTATACTGTTATCGCAGTTATGCTTTCATAACAACCTTTCCTATCTTTGTCTTCATTTCCTACTTAAATTGTCGACGTTATTTCCACTCCTTTGATATCACTGTCTGCCACATGTTTTCTGTCTTTCTTATTGTCTCACTATTGCCATGTTGTTTGATGTCAATTCTTCCTTCATATACATGCGCCTTGAAAAATCGATAGTGTCCATAAACATGTTGCATCTTTGTCCCACTTATTAGTTATTAAAATATACTCGTCTAACACGTGCTTGAAAATGTTTGTCATTTAACCACTTGTTATTTTTCCTCTTACTCAGTTACATACTAAAGATTCTCTGTCGCCTAATTCTATCGATCTGTTTTTGAAATAGTCGTCTGTTATTGTTAACCTTGTGTCTTTCCGTTACCACAATACTTCGAATTGTTTTCTCAACGTATTTTAGCCTTAGTAAGAATTATTTATCTACCCCAAGTTTGCGTTCCTAGAGATCCTTGAATGTTTTAATTTGTTTGCAATCTTAAACTTTCTAGCTTTTTACGAATGCTTTAATTTATAATATTAAATAAATGTACGTTGCTTAAATTAACGTATACGAATTAAACCTTCATTATAACATGTAATTTTATTCCAATCTAACTATACTGAAGCTTAATAAATAAATTATTGATTTGTACATACCGGGTCTCCAAATAAATAAATGCTTGTCCTATTCACACATGCTTACGCCTACCCGTACACAGTAATATATATATATTGCGGAGAAATTCTATTGGTGGAGATAATTGTGTGTTTAGGGTGTTTGTGTGTTTTGAGTGGATGTCAAAAAGGCTTGGGTTGTAGAACGTTGGTTGTTCAGGGCTCTCTTGGCTGATACTGGAAAAATATGGACGCTCAAAAGTTACTTGAGCAGTATTAATCATATAATATTGCATTCATTTTATTCCACCGTCAGATTGGATGTACTTGTTGGACTTTAGTAGGCCAATTGAAAAGTGACTAAAATAATATTTTAGCTGTGTTGCTTATTTAAAATAAATAAAAGACGTTGCAATTAACCCACATGGTGGTAAGTGAAAACTGTGAATGTACAATTAATTATTCAAGTTTAATGTATTAGGATCTAGGAAGGGAGCTTGAAATACATAGTCGTCTATCAATGGTATATAGTTGAGAGTATACAAGGTTTAATTTGGAGACCCGGATCTCTATCAATCACGAGGTGTTGTAGTAGCATCAACACAAACCCGCATTCAAATAGGAAGATTTGAGTATTCGGAAGTAGGGTTAAGTTAATAGACCAGATATCTACCTGTTATAAGTCTGTCGGAGCTGCAAGTGTTTTCCACAGACGTCTCTGAAGCGCTCAGAATGAGCTTCTTGTTTCTGTTTTAGGGATAATTTTAGATTGGGGGTACAGTGAATAAAAGGAGAAGCAATTCTACGCCTACGGTGTCGAAGGATTGAATAATATTGCACTCTGTAGAGAAGGCAAAGATAGTGCAAGACAGAACATTTGGGTTTTGGCATACGAACAGTGGGTGCAGGTAAAGAAATTAATTATAAGTTGAAATTCCTAAAGAAAAAAGGTTTCGCTGGGTTTGCTTGTTCTTTAGGATTATCTTTAGTAGGGGAATGCATTCTTCTTTACAGGAGTTCTATTAATAGTTATAAGTAAAGCAGGGGAAATTAACTGCAATTATTGTATTATAGATCCTATAGATAGATTATCAGATTGTATGTGGGCAGTGTTACAGTTTGTGACTAGATTAGTTAAAAGGAATTATGTAATCTCAAAATAATTATGATTGTATTGGCTAAAAGAGTAATTATTTAATGTGTAAATAGAACTTTTGTCGATAAACATTTTTGTTCCTGAGATTCACTCTTACCCTGAGCTAGTTGAGGACAAAATAATATATTTTGAGTTGAAAGAAAATATCACAGCAATATATATATATATATATATATATATATATATAATATATATATATATATATAAATATATATATATATATATATATATATATATATATATATATATATATTGTAGTGGATTTAAAGGGTTACATTTGGTGGTCAACAATGCAATTTCATAACACCCTGTATAGAGAAAGGAACCATTTATATACGTGCAAAATTAATTTTATTTATTTAATTTAAATTAACAAGTATTGACATCATTTTATAATTAGGGTTTAGAAGGTAATAGATTCATAAAGAGAATCAATTGTATAAGCCAATAAAAATTATTAATTAATTTAATTTAATTTAATTTAAGGGGTTATAACGTCAGAAAACACAGCAGAGCATGAAAAATCAATAATCTCAAGGCGAAAAGCTTTCTTAACAAACAGACAGACGTCGGTTATATAGAATACCATGAAAACAAACTCCCAGAAGTGTTATTTTAAACGATCGTTAATTGAGCACAGCTGCACGTTGGAAAGGTCACCTTCCCCTTATTTGTGTAGATAACAAAGCGAGCTTCAAGGAAATATTGTTCTACCGTTGGTGGTTTCGCATAAACGCTAACAAAAGCATCTTAACGAGGAGAAAGGATGCACAATTAATAATATGTTATAGAATGAGACGGGCATAGAAGGATGCATTTTAGTAGGCACGTATTCGATCCACATGGGGTTCATAAAGACGCGGGCAGCTTTATCGATTTTCTACAACGTAAGCAAGGTTAGAACGTGACATCAAATATGCATAAGACGAGAATAGAGATATTACAGGCGGAGTTTTAAGACGTCACTGAAATGTATGATTGGTCGAAATAGATAGTTTTAGAACACGCGACAGGTGGATGTGATAGTTTGTTTGATATAGCGTATTGACGAGGAATATTTCTAGAAGTTTAAAACGGTTACACAAAATTTGCGGAAATGTTATTTTGCAATTAGGTATTTCGCGTAATATGTGGCCTAGAGGGCCCGGTTTTATGATATAAATACTCTAGGAAAATAGGGCTCTCTTTAAATTTGCATCGCTTAACGACGTACAAAGATCAACTGACGAGGCTTGTAAGTATTAAAAATTTTGTAAAATTCAATAGTACAGTATTAGATTGTTTGTGGCCTTATAGTTAGAAACGCGAATAGTGTCGAGTTTATTTAAATTTAACTGAGGTCCAACGAATACTTTAACAAGCTCGTAAATTAATAATGCGATAATAAACAAGTGTAATATATATGGATTTGGATATTGAAATGGATATTGAATGGGTAGCACGAAGCGCAGCTTAGAGTGTGTTCATCTTTAAACATCTGGTGGAGCAGCGCATAACCACTAGGCCGAGGGGTTCAGGAACATAATACATCGTTAACGGAGATAAAATCTTCAAATTTTTCCAAGTAACGCATTAGAATTTGCTGTTTTTTTATAAGCTGTTGAAATTATTTGTGATGTGTGAGAGTGATGGTATTTTTCGTTATTTTACGTATTGAAAAAGATACGTATAGCTGACTATTAACATGGTATTTTGAATATAAAACAAAAGGTGTACGTAAAGCTTATTGAATTGCTTGATGAATTTAACTTTAATTGTTAAGAGTTCATGGGTTTTTTAAGTTTGTATTAATAGTATGCAAAGTGGAAAGCATGCATTAATAAACTGGGTTATCATGAGCTCACCATACTCCAGTGTGTAGTAAGAAACCAAGATAAGGTATTATTTGGGGCCCATTTACTCCTGTTGCATTAAATGTGTTAGAAGTTTCCATTTTGAAAAACAAAGACATTACAAAGATAGCATTTATTGAGGTGTAACTTGAGCACCGAACTGTAAATAACTTTGAATAATTATTTGTAAATAGTGGTTAATAAATGTTGTTGTATTATTTTGTGATTTTATTGAATGGTGTGTGAACGGTAAAGAGAATGAGAGTAAATTTAGGTATACGAGAAGAAGCACAGCTGAGCTAGCCAGGGAAGCTGCTGAAGAAATTAATTTGATTGAGCAGAAAGCGGGTAAAAAGAATTTTTGTGAAATTTTATATTTGTGAAAATTGATTTTTTTGTAACTGGCAAGTACCAGAGCTCAGTAAGTTACACGGCAATATATATATATATATATATATATATATATGTATATATATATATATATATATATATATATATATATATATATATATGTATAGTCTTATAGAAATATATATATATATATATATATATATATATTATAAGTAGTTTTTACACAAGGTAAGTTGATAAATACTAACGTATTGAAATTAATAAGATGAAATAATAACTTAGACTTTTTAGGTAAAACCCAAATGATCATTTCAAATCGAGCTAGTAATTACTAGCTCGATGATCATTTCAATTTTTCCAGTTTTCTTCCCTTTGGAGGGGTTTTATATATAGAATTTGGGATTCAATAACCTTCGTAACCTCTTTATCACATCAATATATACAGAGGGGGTTTTTAGTGTGGCAACGGTCGATAACTCCGTTATTATAAAAGCTACGTAAACCAAATTTAGAGGCATATTAGGCATGCCTAAAGTGCACATTTTAAAAATATTTGGAAGCATACAGGGTGTTTCATAATTCCAGGGCATATTAAACTTGTATTTTTTTAAATAGAATACTCTATATATTATTACATTTTTGGAAAGCCCATAAAAAGAGCTTTAATTTGATATCAATTGCATCTGTCTATTGCTTTTAGCTTTTGAGATATTCAACTGTTTTTAGAAAAAATGACCCTGATTAGATACATTGCCACTGCACTAATACACAACTTATGTTAATTTTCAAGATGCAGAAAATTTTACTATATACCATAGTATATTTGTAACTATCACTCTTTTGAAATTTCTTCACAGTATACAGGATGTGTCGGGTTTCGCAAAATGCAATTTTTAATTTTTTTTTTAAATGGTACTTTACCAATTTTATAGCTACAATGGATAGTTCATTAAGTGTCCTTTCATTTTTGTTAAGTATTCCCTATACCTAAATCCATTACTTTCTGAGATATTTTTGATTTTCTTAAAATTTTAAGAATGTTTTTAATTTACATAACTAAAAATAACTTACTATTGGAAAATATTATAAAACAATTAATACATTTTGATTAACAATTACCTACACTTATCCAATAACAATTTTCACTAAAGATATAACAACCTACAATAATAGGCTATCAACAGAATTCTTACAGATCAACAATATGAATTTTATAGAAAATGTTCAAGCAGGAAATCAGGCAGGCTTTGAAAAAACTACCAATTACAATTAAAATGTCATTTAGGTTTATTAATTGTAATGTGTTGCTACAGTTAATTCAAGGAAGCACATTTAGTAATAACTTTGCCACATTCATTAAAATAAGTAATTGCAGACGCAATCCAATTTATTTTAAAACATTTAAAGCAGTATTAAGCTCAAAATAATTACAAATTCGGCATATTTTAAGTAAAATAAACGTAAAATGAAATTTCTTTTAACCTAGATGCATTTGCGTAAAAAATATAAGTCAATAAATCGCACGTAAGTTATACCAGTTTGTATAGACAAACATTTAAAAGCGGGCATATTTCATAAAGTATAAAGAATTGGGGCGAAAGCGTACGTGCCGTCTGAAATTTAGAAATTGCCATGTTGAATAAAACCCAAGATAGGTAAACAAAATATGGATATTAAAATTACGGCTACGTGCAGTTTCAAGCATATATGATATAACATTTGGTAACGAATTCCAATACAAAGCTTTGATGTACGTGCAAAGTCAAGCGTCTATAACATACAATATCGAATAAAACCCAATTGGTGGTTGATGAGAGCTTATGATTGATACGCCTTGGCCTTGGTCTAATAACAAGATAGTAAACGGTTAATCAATACAAGCACGTGGAACGAAGTTGTCTATAAAACCGACCAGGGCAAATAAGAGGATTTATTCCATAATCGTCGCACGGATGGTAATAGTCGTAACAAAAGTATTACGTAGATTGCAATTTATTGAAGTTAAATTGAAAGTTATAAGTGAAAGTAATACTAATTAAAGAATTCTAAGTGGAAAACAGTAAAAATATGCAATTGAAATACTTGTGTATAAACTGCCGTTGGTATAAAACGTAAGTCTAGATTTAATTAATATGAATTAAGTTTACAATTTATTAATTTAGGGGTCTAAAATACTGGGATAAAACTCAAAATAAATGGTATGATACCTGAAGTACAGGGTTAGTACTTCAAATCATTGGACAGACGACTACAAGTTGCTGAAAAGTATTTTGAAGTATTGGGGAGCACGCCAAGCTGCGAGTTAACGACTCGAAATCACTGAACACACAATCGATTTGGGTCAAGAAGCTCTAGTGAGGAGCTACAACAGGAGGAGTATCAGGCAGAATTATCTTTTCAATTTATTATAATAAATATTATAATAAATATTTGATGAAGTTAAAACTTTCGTGTAATATAGATATTTGGTATAAAAGATCAACAAAAATTTGATTGGTACATTAAAATACGTTTAAACATGGGAATAGTTCTTTGAACGTTTAACGAAACCATTTATAGTAAAATACAATGCTTTTTGCTGGCTTTAATTGCGATAAAAAGATTTAAAAAGATTATAAATTTCGTAATGAACAAATTTGATAAGAATATTTATTTTAATTTTGATTCAAAAGTTCTGTAAATAGTAAATGATATTAAAAAGGACGTAGAGTTGTAAATTGTCTTCGCTTATTATACGAATTTTGATGAATTTCACTTGTATTATTTAGTTATATGGAGTGTTAGAAGGGAGTGGGTAAAAATTTTATGTTATCATATCATCGTTCACTCTGTGCGCGGTATCACTGAGCTAGTCGGGGCATAAAATTAATTGTGTTAAATTTAAATTATTTTAAAGGCACAGAGAGGTGACGATCAGCAGGCAATTGGTCGTTATACATTTGCATCAACATTTAATGGTATTTGTCGATGAGCATGTGGAAAATTGGATACCTACATTTAATAGTGGTAGATGAGTGCTGTTATGGTTAGATGGTTACTGTTAGAGAATATGGTCATGGCAAGGTAAGATGGTGTTCCAGTAAGCAGCAGTCGAGATGGGAATGATGGTAGCTGTATCCTGTAATAGTATCTAGGTAACTGTTGTTTTAAGTGTTGGTTGTGGTTTTCTTTTCATTTTCTACATATATGAACTAGTGTTCAATGACCTTTGGTGCATTGAGTGAATAAATAAGGATTAAAAACAGGACATATTTGAACCGAGACTGGATATAATTTTTATATGGCTTTATTGTATTGTACTTTTATTTGGAAATTTTGATTTAAATGATTGATATTAATTATTATTGGTATGTACAAGGTAAAAGGGTATTTGTGGGGATTAATGTGCTATCTTTGCACGATGGTTTAAGGGTTATTATGAGCTCGTACTAAACCTAAGGTAACCTTAATTCGGGAGGTAAGCCCTTTTACTTTATAGAGTAATATTGTCTGTAAATATTGATCGTGTAATTTTGATTCAAAAAAATAAATTACGAAATGTATTATTTCATAAATGGTATTGTACATAATGGATTAAAAATGTGTGAACGTAGATTTTTTAATTGTGATTTGGCGTGTATAATTTTATTAGGAGTCTGTAATAAATGTATGTGATTTTTCATTGCAGTTATTTTTGTTTGGTGTTAGATCAATGGTGGAAACAAGCTGAGCAGCCGTGGCATGTATTTCTATTGAGCGTTTCAGGCACAGCATATCAACGCTTCATCAGGTCCTGAGTTAGCAGCAAATTAGTGGCACCCAGAAAGTAAATTATTTTAAGGTTCTTTTTATTAAGCAGTCTTTAAGTGGGGCTTTAAATTCAGAGCAATTATAGCACCCAAATTGTGGGGCTCGTACAGGTTAATTCGTAGCAATTGATGACGGTCAACGGTGGTGATCGAGTTAACAGACCCTTAACAAGCTAAATTGCATCAATTAGGTGGGGCATGAAATTCGTAGTATTTTAAAGACCCTTAACTTGGCATATATTCTATATATAAACTACTACAACTATACATCATACACAACAGATAATTGGGCACGAGCTGCAAGATTTACAAACAATGCGAATACATCAGAAGAATCAAGAAACTGGCTACGTACTACCTCAACCTTTCCAGTAGAAACTTTCAAGATGGGCCAAATGGGCGAAAAGTACAGAAGTTGCATTTACGGTATTTCAAATATCAGAACGTTTAAAACTACATTACTTACTGCATTTCGGGAGAGGAAAGCAGAGCATTCTTTCCGACAAAGTGGCTTAGTATTTTACAGAAATATTAAATATAGTTATATGGTATATGTTGGAGCAGTTTTACGATTCCGTACCATTGGAGATTGCTGAAACTTTTAGATTTCAATGCAGAAAGCAACAGGAAGAAGGGTACAGGAATTTTACACTCATAACGAATACTTTCCTTAAAGGTTTCGTGATTTTTAAAAATAGCATTATGGAAACAATGTGTGTATGGTTTAGCATCAAAACATATAAAAGTCGATTACTATAAATTAGAGATATACATGTAGAAGACCAATAAATATTTTGAAATGTCAGAGCGTGACACGAATCAGTTAAATAGAAAACTTTTAAATAGCACTAACGTGATAAATCAAAAGATACGGCTGCAAATTCAGAATAATACAATGTAAATTCAACTTTGAATATTAAAAAGCACAAGGTAGATATTTAAAAGAGTTTGTCACAGGTGTGAAACAGAATTAAGTAAATACGTGTAATAAAATCAAGCTACATGTAACTTTTGCAAACTGAAGGTACTTGAAGGTTCGTACAAAAGCCAAGAAAACCTTTAATCTTAATGAAGTAGAAGAATTACAAATTACAGAAAGCGAAGACATACATTACCATTGTGAATGAAGATGATTTTGGCAGCTTGATGAATAAGTATTTTGTGAATCTAGTGGTAAATGAAAAAGAATTTAGAATGGAGGTAGATAGTGGCGCATCGGTCAGCCTAATCAATGAAAACAATTTCAAAACTGATTTTTCAAATCTAATACTACAAACTACTAGAATACAACCAATTTCTTATTGTAAAGCCGTTTTGAAAGGAGTGGGGTACCTTAGCACAAAAGTAGTATTCCCTGTATGTTTGTTGTGGTTTGTTTAGCATTCTTCTTAATCTTCTTTGGGAATGAAACCACTCATAGTTTTTAAAATCTATTTTATTTACGTTTCGATCCATGACCTAGGATCGTTGTCAAAATAATAAAAACTTCAAGTTTGACGTTTATGACATAAATTGAAGGTTACTTTGATTTATTGATGTTTGAAATATTTGGTTTGAGTACACTAAGCAAAAATTTTTAAAGTTTAAAAGAATGATTGCCTTCACTGAATCTCGGTAAAATAAGACATAAAATCGGAAATCTCTCAATTGTATAAATAGAAACATGTTAAAAAATGTTTCCCAAATTATTGGATTTATATAAAATTCACCAATAAAAATTAATCAGCTGATTTCACGTTAAGCGTATTGGCTACCATAGGAAAGTCGATCCCAGGTCGCAACACAAATTGAAGGCAATCATTCTTTAAACTTTAAAATTTTGCTTAGGTACTCAAACCAAATATTTCAAACATCAATAAATCAAAGTAACCTTCAATTTATGTCATAAACGTCAAACTTGAAGTTTTATTATTTTGACAACGATCCTAGGTCATGGATCGAAACGTAAAAAAAAGATTTTAAAAACTATGAGTGGTTTATTCCCAAAGAAGATTAAGAAAAAGTAGTATACCACAATCTTTCAACCTTGTAAGATTGAATGATGGAAGGAGGGAAACGACAATAGATCACATCCGAAGGATTGGGGAACATACTACAACAAACAGCTACATCTAGTTTCGTACATTTTGCCCACTTTATATAAATCAAAAATAAGAGATGAAACATGCGTCCGAAATAGTCGTCGAAAACAAGCTAGAGACGAATTTAACTTACCAAAATATAGAGCGCACAAATGCTTCTAAAGTCTCCCAAATGTTGTTGAGACGTTGGTCCAGAAAGGGGCTCTGATAAGATTAAATTATTAGAGCTAGTATGCTGATATTTTACGAGAAGGGGGAGATGAAATATATTTGTTATTCAACATAGCTGATATAGGTTAGGGGTATCTAGGATACCGGTGGGTTTTGTTTTGGAGATGTTATTTTTTTGATGTATGAGAGCAAAGTATTGTGTACATAATTAATAAAGGTTTTGTATATGTATATTATCTCTGTTATTATTAAACCACTATAACTATACACCATACACAACACCCCATCTTGGGGCCCCAGGAGATTTGAGTCGTGACGGCCAGGTGTGGTAGTCAGATGTTGATGTTGGCGATATGTTTCGTACAGGTATTTATGATAACTTTAAGTGGGTTCAGGTGCGATCGGACGAATCATTCTCAAATTTAATTTACAGTGACACCAATTGTAACTTAACATACATTTTGATAGTAAACAAATAGTATACTGGTTACATTGGTAATGCTTTTTCAAGAACTCGAATTAAGGGTTGAGATTGTTAAACTTCGTTGATAGTAATTTTTGGTTATATAGAGTTGATCTTGTAACGGACACTAAGCTTTTGTTAATAAAGAAACTAGTTAGCATTGCACGCACGGTTTTCCTGTACCTCACTACAATGGAAGTACAAAATAAAACTGGGAGCTACCTGAATCTAGATTTCAGCTCTTCTGCTCTCAGACAGTATTAAGGGTTTCTTACAATATTTTTAACCTCAGTACTAACCTGGTAAATTTTAAAGTATAGTAAAAGAATTAAAGGACATGAGGCTTCTGCAACATCAACATTTTTGCAACACCTAGCACGTCAATACTCAAATCTTTGGAAACCCAAGATGAGTGTTTATAATCCTAATCTGGTTATGGAGTTTGACTAACGGCCCTGACGTCTTTGAAGAGATGTTGACCCATACAGTTGCCACTGATACTTAGTCATCAAACAATTGCGACAAACGTTTACTAAAACGAATTCAAAATCATTAATTTAGCACTTGCCTGAATAGAAAACCAATGCTACTCAAGTAAGAATTACTTGAATCGCAACCGCTTCTTCCCAAGTACAAAATTATAAAATAAGAAAATATAAACCCACACTCCACAGAAAACCAGCTTCTCACTTAATACGCTTACTGTCCTAGGGGATAACTAACCGCTATTTGCGTGTATATTTTGAATTTTTTTAGTGCATAATTAACGGAAGCTTAGTAATTATCAATGACGTGCATCCCGGTTTTCCCATAAGGCTATATATATATATATATATTACTCATATTTAGACCAGGGTAGAAAATTAAATAATCACATCAAATAATTTTAATCACCGTGTAGAAGCTTTGGAAAAAGGAATTTTATTAGATAATACGCTTTATTAAAACCATGAAGCATAAATAAATTCGGTCGTTTCAGTAAAAATAAGAGATTTAAATCATGTACAAGACGCTTTATATCAAAAGAAACAGTATTAACAAGCTCTGCGTGTAATTTAATTATTCCTAAGAAAGAAACAAATGGAAATTACGTGCAAAATTTATATTAATTAACCCTATTTTAAGTAACCGGTATTAAACAAAGTGTACACATAATAATTAATATTTAATTTGTATTCGCTAAAATGAAAGGATAGAAGTCAATTTTAGTTGGAGTTAATTAAACCATTATTAATAATAAGCATAAAAGTCTGTGAAAATCCAAGATTATAATACCAGAAAATAAATCTCTGAGAATTAATATTATGTTTGAACACCTGCGTAGTTTAAATGTCATGTACGGCGAAAATTTTGTAGATAACAAATGGTTTCAAAGAATCTTGGAGAAACCGTGGCTTAATATTCACGAGAAGGTGCGATACGGGGTTATTTAACCCAGATAGTCCACATGGACTGAAATAATCGATAATAAGGAATATCAATTTGCACTAATAAGAACAGGGTAGATAGAGACAGATAATATGCGCAAGACCGAGACACATATAGTAAAAAGGCGTGAGTAGAGCAACGTCATGGGGTTGCGATTGGTTGAAAGTAAAAGGCAAAATTGAGAGGTAGAAATAACATTTCTGTATAAAATTTAATTAGGTATTCTCAGACGTTGCGTGCCGTGTGGAAATTTTCTGAGATTTAACTGGGGCGAGTACAAAATTCGTAAAAACCGACGCACGAGCTACGGACTGGGAACAGAGCAGGCGAAATTCTTTAGAATTGTCCGTTTTGGAGACTCGACCGACAGACAGGCTAACTGCTATATATACCCAGGTGAATATAAACAAGCTCTCTTACATCCGCGACTTGATTCAAGATGTTAAACAGTGCATTTTAGTTTGATAAAATAATTTAGAGTTTGCTCGTATAATAATTTAAAGTTTGCTCGTATATTTTGGTGATTCAAAATAGTTTGTTCTTTACGTGCTAACATGAATATACTTTAGTGCACTTAGATACAAGGTAATAAAATTTAGTATCACTGTACCAATTAGTAAAATTTACAACGACAAATGTATACACAAAAGTAGGCAGTTTTGGCGTATATTGGTGAAAGAAGTATGAATTTCTTTACTATTTTGCGGGGGTGAATAATTAAATGGTTCATAAATGTGTCTGGATCCACGAAACAAGGGTCAGATATACACAGATGAGTTCTGGAAAAGCCCAGAAACAACTTTAAATAAATGGTGATGGAGAAAATTTGAAAAGCGTTGAGAATCAGAAGCTGTAAATATAACCCAGTTGGAATGGTGTGATTAACAAAAGGGACGATGTACATTGAAGCTACGAGTGCAGTAACCTTTCAGGTAATTTATACTATTTTGTTTGAACTTTGATATTTTGTGTGTGTCGAATAACTTTATAATTGATTTACTTAAATGGACATTAGTGAAATTGTACTAACAATAAAATTTTAATTTTAAGGTGAAATTTGCTTGTTTAAGTAGAAAGGGGTATTTAGTATTGATGTTCTGGATTATGATGAAAATTTGGGTATGTCTTTGAGCTCAATTAGACGAACCTGGTTAATTAACGTAAAGGGGTGGTAGATGCTCCCTTTGTACTCAGACTCCGGTCTGCATATATTGTTATAGTAATTAGTAGGCATCCTACAAGGACTTTAATTCTGGATGCACATTAAAATGATAATAAAATTAATCTTGAAATTCTTTTAAAACTGAAATTTGTGCTGAATTTTAATTTTGAAATTTTAATGTATTTGAATATTGATGTAAATAGAGTTAACGTTGATGTTTGTGGTAGGAATGTGTTTGTTTTTTTATGTATGAGGATGAAAGTTATCTAGAGGAGCAGCCGAGGCGATTAACAGAAGAAAGTCAATGGACCAACACAGTTAAGGTAATGAATAGCTTTTGTAGGTTTCACAGCATTCTTGTCTTCCAATCTGTGGGGCTCGATTCAAATAGTAGGGAAACACAGCATTCTTGACGCCCAATTCGTGAGGCTCGATTTTAATACAGGGAAAAATTAATCAACAGACCAGGTAATTTAAGAGGTTTCACAGCATTCTTTGGCGACCCAAAAGTGAGGCTCGAGTTCCAAATAAAATTTTTGTGATTTTATTCCAGGAAACTGGCGATCTGAGAGAGAGAGTTTCTGTGTGTGTATAAATTTAAGAGTATTTTAGAGTGTGTGTGAGTGATTAGAACGTATGCAGAGAAAAGAGTGGTTAAGGAGTCAAGGAGTGGAAATTGGAAGTGACGATAGTGCATTGTGTGGGAAAAATTCGAAAATGGAAGAAGCTGGAGGCAGTAGAGATCAGTCGAGGACGGAATCAGGGGATCAAGGAAATGAGTTAATGATGAGAATGTTAGAGGAAATGCGATTAGCTAGGGAAGAATCTAATAGAGCTAGAGAAGAATCGAATAGAGCGAGGGAGGAGTCCAACCAAAAATTAGAGCAGATAAGCGGGAAAATTGAACAAAATACTAAAGAATTTACAGAATTTAAAGATAGTCTTACTGTGAAACTGGGGGAAGTAGAAAATAGGGTTGAAAAAATGAGCGTGATATTACAGGTTTCGACAGGAAATGGGACATTTAAGGTCCGAAGTACGCATTTTTGTGAAGAAGAGATTAATATAAAATGACTGAAGTAACGGACTCATGTAGGGATCAGTTAGGCAGGGTAGAACGCGAAGTTAGTAGTATCAAATACAACATGTCAATTTAACGGGGAAGGTCCCAGATTTTCTACAGGTGGAGTATCATTGGACCAACACATGAAGTTTTATGGTGATAACAGGGTAAATCCACAAATTTTTATTAATAGTGTAAGAAATCTAGTGGGAAATTTATTTGACGAACAGACTAAACTGAATACGATAAAGGCTTTATTAAAGGACAATGCGGAAGCGTGGTACAATTTAGTAGGACAGGACATAGACACCTACATGGACTTTGAGGACAGATTTTAAAGCACTACTGGAGTGACCACAGACAAGACCAGGTACGAGATGACTTAATCACAGGAAATTTAAGGGAGAATTTTCAGGAAGTAGGGAGCAATATGCTATACGCAAGTATAGCATAGCAAAGCAACTGAACCCACCACTGACGGACCGACAAATTATTAAATATTTATCACGACACTTCGAGGTAGAAATAAGACAGCACGTAGCACTACAGAACATAGTGGACAGAGAAATGTTTCTAGAATACCTGCAGAGGTACGACGACGTAAGTAGTGGACGACCTCGGGATAACAGGGAAAGACAGATCAACACAGTTAGGTTTGACAATAGACGGGACAACTATGCTAGACGGGGGAATAGTTACGGATACCAGCGACAGAATTGGGAACAGAGACGACCATACTTTAGAAGTAATAGTTTAGGAAGGGGACCTGCACCGAGACCGGGACCTACCAGAATGAATAGTTCACCAGACATGAGCGGGACTGCTAATACAGACACGGAACGAGTGGAAACGCCTAGGACATACGCTGAGGTGACGGCTAGACCAGGACCAAGTAGGGAAAACAGACCTGGACAGGATTTTTAGAACGCGACAAACCACTAGATTTCAGTGTAAATGTATATGAACATCCACGTGAATTTTTCAAAATTGAGGAGGAAGTAGAGCCAGAAACTGTAGAAAAATTATGTTTGCCAATTATTAATTTAGAAATTTTGAGAATAATGTAGAAGTATTACTTGATACAGGGGCAGAGGCGAGTTTAATATCGGAGGAATTCGTCAGCAAAATTAGGGATAAGGTTTGTGATAGAATTATGCCTATAAAGCGTAGCCATTTAGTAGCTCCAAATAAAAAGAAGTTTGCTGTAGTAAATAGTGTTGTGGTGCTTAGGATAGATATAGGAGGTTTAAGCTGTGAACAGGAGTTTGTAATTGTACCTGGACTGAAGTTTCAGAGCATTTTAGGTGTTGACTGTATGATGAAGTTAGGGGTTTTGATAGATATGGAAAGGAAGGTAGTAAGGATTAAGGATAGGGTAGTGCCATGGAAGGGCAGTTATGAAGTCACAGAGGATGACACGGGGTTTAGTATTAATGTAGTAGAGGTAGAGGATGATGAAGGTAAACAGATCAACACGATAAGATGTCCAGAGGATAGGATAGTAGAGGTTCAAGCTTTAGTACAAAAACATGCAGAATTAGTGGGGGTAGAAGCAACAGCAGCATATCGGGAGCAGGTGAAGGCAGAATTATTTTTGAGGAGGTTAAGTGGCAAGTTTGTTTTTAATAAAGTAGATTTAAGGAATTCATTCTGGCGGATTCCATTACATAAGAATTCTAGAAGGTACATAGGATTTTCCACAGAGGGAAAAATCGATAATTTTAAAGTAGTATCGTTTGGTTTGTCGGCAGAAAGGGAAACAATAATAAATGAGAAACAGACAAGTGTAGGAACTGAAGAAGAAGCAATATTTAAGAGTCAGGATAATAGGGATGATAAGTTTATTTTATGTGAGATAATAGGGATGATAAGTGTAGATATAGAAGGGGGAGAAATAGGGATGAAGAGTATTAGGATGGTGAGAAGAAAGACTTGGAGGGTCAAGAAGAGAGTTAGATTTAAATAACTTGATGAACAAAGGATAGAGATAGGTGAATTTTAGTATAGATATAGAATAGAGAGTAGATATAGGTGTATAGATAGAAGAGTAGAAGTAAGTGTTTATAAAAAATAAGATAGGTTAAGTATAGATATTTCATATAAGATTAGTGGAGAGTTAGGAATAAAGTTAGGAATAGGATAGGTATATAGGATTAGGTAGGATGAAGTAAAGTATAGTGAAGATTAGTTAAAAGTTAGGAATAGGATAGGTATATAGGATGTATATAGGATTAGATGGATAAGTAGGATGAAGTTAGGGATAATTTCAGTTTATAAAATTAAGTGAGAGTTAGGAATAGGATAGGGATATAGGATAGGTTTAAATATTTTTTTTGGGTTGGAGATAAAGTAGGTAAGTTAGATAGATAAGAGTAGAGAGAGATAGGCAATTTTTTTTTGTAATTTTTTTTGTCTAAATGCTTTATATTTGCATTCAAATAAGTGGGATTATTTGTATTCAAATAGGGGGAAAATACTCATATTTAGACCAGGGTAGAAAATTAAATAATCACATCAAATAATTTTAATCACCGTGTAGAAGCTTTGGAAAAAGGAATTTTATTAGATAATACGCTTTATTAAAACCATGAAGCATAAATAAATTCGGTCGTTTCAGTAAAAATAAGAGATTTAAATCATGTACAAGACGCTTTATATCAAAAGAAACAGTATTAACAAGCTCTGCGTGTAATTTAATTATTCCTAAGAAAGAAACAAATGGAAATTACGTGCAAAATTTATATTAATTAACCCTATTTTAAGTAACCGGTATTAAACAAAGTGTACACATAATAATTAATATTTAATTTGTATTCGCTAAAATGAAAGGATAGAAGTCAATTTTAGTTGGAGTTAATTAAACCATTATTAATAATAAGCATAAAAGTCTGTGAAAATCCAAGATTATAATACCAGAAAATAAATCTCTGAGAATTAATATTATGTTTGAACACCTGCGTAGTTTAAATGTCATGTACGGCGAAAATTTTGTAGATAACAAATGGTTTCAAAGAATCTTGGAGAAACCGTGGCTTAATATTCACGAGAAGGTGCGATACGGGGTTATTTAACCCAGATAGTCCACATGGACTGAAATAATCGATAATAAGGAATATCAATTTGCACTAATAAGAACAGGGTAGATAGAGATAGATAATATGCGCAAGACCGAGACACATATAGTAAAAGGCGTGAGTAGAGCAACGTCATGGGGTTGCGATTGGTTGAAAGTAAAGGCAAAATTGAGAGGTAGAAATAACATTTCTGTATAAAATTTAATTAGGTATTCTCAGACGTTGCGTGCCGTGTGGAAATTTTCTGAGATTTAACTGGGGCGAGTACAAAATTGTAAAACCGACGCACGAGCTACGGACTGGGAACAGAGCAGGCGAAATTCTTTAGAATTGTCCGTTTTGGAGACTCGACCGACAGACAGGCTAACTGCTATATATACCCAGGTGAATATAAACAAGCTCTCTTACATCCGCGACTTGATTCAAGATGTTAAACAGTGCATTTTAGTTTGATAAAATAATTTAGAGTTTGCTCGTATAATAATTTAAAGTTTGCTCGTATATTTTGGTGATTCAAAATAGTTTGTTCTTTACGTGCTAACATGAATATACTTTAGTGCACTTAGATACAAGGTAATAAAATTTAGTATCACTGTACCAATTAGTAAAATTTACAACGACAAATGTATACACAAAAGTAGGCAGTTTTGGCGTATATTGGTGAAAGAAGTATGAATTTCTTTACTATTTTGCGGGGGTGAATAATTAAATGGTTCATAAATGTGTCTGGATCCACGAAACAAGGGTCAGATATACACAGATGAGTTCTGAAAAAGTCCAGAAACAACTTTAAATAAATGGTGATGGAGAAAATTTGAAAAGCGTTGAGAATCAGAAGCTGTAAATATAACCCAGTTGGAATGGTGTGATTAACAAAAGGGACGATGTACATTGAAGCTACGAGTGCAGTAACCTTTAGGTAATTTATACTATTTTGTTTGAACTTTGATATTTTTGTGTGTGTCGAATAACTTTATAATTGATTTACTTCAAATGGACATTAGTGAAATTGTACTAACAATAAAATTTTAATTTTAAGGTGAAATTTGCTTGTTTAAGTAGAAAGGGGTATTTAGTATTGATGTTCTGGATTATGATGAAAATATGGGTATGTCTTTGAGCTCAATTAGACGAACCTGGTTAATTAACGTAAAGGGGTGGTAGATGCTCCCTTTGTACTCAGACTCCGGTCTGCATATATTGTTATAGTAATTAGTAGGCATCCTACAAGGACTTTAATTCTGGATGCACATTAAAATGATAATAAAATTAATCTTGAAATTCTTTTTAAAAACTGAAATTTGTGCTGAATTTTAATTTTGAAATTTTAATGTATTGTGAATATTGATGTAAATAGAGTTAACGTTGATGTTTGTGGTAGGAATGTGTTTGTTTTTTTTATGTATGAGGATGAAAGTGATCTAGAGGAGCAGCCGAGGCGATTAACAGAAGAAAGTCAATGGACCAACACAGTTAAGGTAATGAATAGCTTTTTGTAGGTTTCACAGCATTCTTGTCTTCCAATCTGTGGGGCTCGATTCAAATAGTAGGGAAACACAGCATTCTTGACGCCCAATTCGTGAGGCTCGATTTTAATACAGGGAAACACAGCAATATATATATATATATATATATATATATATATATATATTATAAGTTTTTTTTTACACAAGGTAAGTATAGTCTTATGGAATATATATATATATATATATATATATATATATATTATAAGTAGTTTTTACAGAAGGTAAGTTGATAAATACTAACGTATTGAAATTAATAAGATGAAATAATAACTTAGATTCTTTAAGTAAAGCCCAAATGATCATTTCAAATCGAGCTAGTAATTACTAGTTGATGATTCATTTCAAATCGAGCTAGTAATTACTAGCTCGATTTGAAATGATCATTTGGGCTTTACTTAAAAGTCTAAGTTATTATTTCATCTTATTAATTTCAATATATATATATATATATATATATATATATATATTATATATATATATATATATATATATATATAGCCTTATGGGAAAACCGGGATGCACGTCATTGATAATTACTAAGCTTCCGTTAATTATGCACTAAAAATTCAAAATATACACGCAAATAGCGGTTAGTTATCCCCAGGACAGTAAGCGTATTAAGTGAGAAGCTGGTTTTCTGTGGAGTGTGGGTTTATATTTTCTTATTTTATAATTTTGTACTTGGGAAGAAGCGGTTGCGATTCAAGTAATTCTTACTTGAGTAGCATTGGTTTTCTATTCAGGCAAGTGCTAAATTAATGATTTTGAATTCGTTTTAGTAAACGTTTGTCGCAATTGTTTGATGACTAAGTATCAGTGGCAACTGTATGGGTCAACATCTCTTCAAAGACGTCAGGGCCGTTAGTCAAACTCCATAACCAGATTAGGATTATGAACACTCATCTTAGGTTTCCAAAAGATTTGAGTATTGACGTGCTAGGTGTTGCAACCAAATGTTGATGTTGCAGAAGCCTCATGTCCTTTAATTCTTTTACTATACTTTAAAATTTACCAAGTTAGTACTGAGGTTAAAAATATTGTAAGAAACCCTTAATACTGTCTGAGAGCAGAAGAGCTGAAATCTAGATTCAGGTAGCTCCCAGTTCTATTTTGTACTTCCATTGTAGTGAGGTACAGGAGGGAAACCGTGCGTGCGTGCAATGCTAACTAGTTTCTTTATTAACAAAAGCTTAGTGTCCGTTACAAGATCAACTCTATATAACCAAAAATTACTATCAACGAAGTTTAACAATCTCAACCCTTAATTCGAGTTCTTGAAAAAGCATTACCAATGTAACCAGTATACTATTTGTTTACTATCAAAATGTATGTTAAGTTACAATTGTGAACTGTCACTGTAAATTAAATTTGAGAATGATTCGTCCGATCGCACCTGAACCCACTTAAAGTTATCATAAATACCTGTACGAAACATATCGCCAACATCAACATCTGACTACCACACCTGGCACGTCACGACTCAAATCTCCTGGGGCCCCAAGATGGGTGCTGTTGTGTATGGTGTATAGTTATAGTGGTTTAATAATAACAGAGATAATATACATATATACAGAAACCTTTATTAATTATGTACACAATACTTTGCTCTCATACATCAAAAAATAATAACATCTCCAAAACAAAACCCACCGGTATCCTAGATACCCCTAACCTATATCAGCTATGTTGAATAACAAATATATTTCATCTCCCCTCTTCTCGTAAAATATCAGCATACTAGCTCTAATAATTTAATCTTATCAGAGCCCTTCTAATTCTGGACCAACGTCTCAATTTCGGAACATTTGGGAGATCTTTAGAAGCATTTGTGCGCTCTATATTTTCGGGTAAGTTAAATTCGTCTCTAGCTTGTTTTCGACGACTATTTCGGACGCATGTTTCATCTCTTATTTTTTGATTTAGATATAAAAGTGGGGCAAAATGTACGAAACTAGATGTAGCTGTTTGTTGTGAAGTATGTTCCCCAATCCTTCGGATGTGATCTATGTGTCGTTTCCACTCCCTTCCATCATTCAATCTTACAAGGTTGAAAGATTGTGGTATACTACTTTTGTGCTAAGGTACCCCACTCCTTTCAAAACGGCTTTACAATAAGAAATTGGTTGTATTCTAGTAGTTTGTAGTATTAGATTTGAAAAATCAGTTTTGAAATTGTTTTCATTGATTAGGCTGACCGATGCGCCACTATCTACCTCCATTCTAAATTCTTTTTCATTTACCACTAGATTCACAAAATACTTATTCATCAAGCTGCCAAAATCATCTTCATTCACAATGGTAATGTATGTCTTCGCTTTCTGTAATTTGTAATTCTTCTACTTCATTAAGATTAAAGGTTTTCTTGGCTTTTGTACGAACCTTCAAGTACCTTCAGTTTGCAAAAGTTACATGTAGCTTCGATTTTATTACACGTATTTACTTAATTCTGTTTCCACACCTGTGACAAACTCTTTTTAAATATCTACCTTGTGCTTTTTAATATTCAAAGTTGAATTTACATTGTATTATTCCGAATTTGCAGCCGTATCTTTTGATTTATCACGTTAGTGCTATTTAAAAGTTTTCTATTTAACTGATTCGTGTCACGCTCTGACATTTCAATATTGACTGCGATTTATTGGTCTATCTACATGTATATCTCTAATTTATAGTAATCGACTTTGTATATGTTTTGATGCTAAACCATACACACATTGTTTCCATAATGCTATTTTTAAAAAATCACGAACCTTACACTTTAAGGAAAGTATTCGTTATGAGTGTAAAAATTCCTGTACCGGTTCTTCTTCCTGTTGCTTTCTGCATTGAAATCTAAAAGTTTCAGCAATCTCCAATGGTACGGAATCGTAAAACTGCTCCTTAACATATACCATATAACTATATGTTAATATTTCTGTAAAATACTAAGCCACTTTGTCGGAAAGAATGCTCTGCTTTCCTCTCCCGAAATGCAGTAAGTAATGTAGTTTTAAACGTTCTGATATTTGAAATACCGTAAATGCAACTTCTGTACTTTTCACCCATTTGGCCCATCTTGAAAGTTTCTACTGGAAAGGTTGAGGTAGTACGTAGCCAGTTTCTTGATTCTTCTGATGTATTCGCATTGTTGTAAGTAAATCTTGCGCTCGTGCCCAATTATCTGTTGTGTATGATGTATAGTTGTAGTAGTTTATATATAGATATATATGTAACTACAAAGTTAAGGGTCTTTAAAAATACTACGAATTTCATGCCCTACCTAATTGATGCGAATTTAGCCTGTTAAGGGTCTGTTAACTTGATCACCACCGTTGGGCGTCATCAATTGCTACAAATTAACCTGTACGAGCCCCACAATTTGGGTGCTATAATTGCTCTGAATTTAAAGCCCCACTTAAAGACTGCTTAATAAAAAGAACCTTAAAATAACTTACTTTCTGGGTGCCACTAATTTGCTGCTAACTCAGGACCTGATGAAGCGTTGATATGCTGTGCCTGAAACGCTCAAAAGAAATACATGCCACGGCTGCTCAGCTTCTTTCCACCATTTATCTAACACCAAACAAAAATAACTGCAACGACAAATCACATACATTTATTACAGACTCCTAATAAAATTATACACGCCAAATCACAATTAAAAAATCCACGTTCACACATTTTTAATTCATTATGTACAATACCATTTATGAAATAATACATTTCGGAATTTATTTTTTTGAATCAAAATTACTCGATCAATATTTACAGACAATATTCCTCTATAAAGTAAAAGGGCTTACCTCTCGTATTAAGGTTACCTTAGGTTTAGTACGAGCTCATAATAACCCTTAAACCATCATGCAAAGATAGCACATTAATCCCCACAAATACCCTTTTACCTGTACATACCAATAATAATTAATATCAATCATTTAAATCAAAATTTCCAAATAAAAGTACAATACAATAAAGCCATATAAAAATTATATCAGTCTCGGTTCAAATATGTCTTTTTTTAATCCTTATTTATTCACTCAATGCACCAAAGGTCATTGAACACTAGTTCATACACGTAGAAAATAAAAAGAAAACCACAACCAACACTTAAAACAACAGTTACCTAGATACTATTACAGGATACAGCTGCCATCTTTTTGACTGCTGCTTACTGGGACACCATCTTACCTTGCCATGACCATATTCTCTAACAGTAACCATCTAACCATAACAGCACTCATCTACCACTATTAAATGTAAGTATCCAATTTTTCACATGCTCATCAACAAATACCATTAAACGTTGATGCAAATGTATAACGACCAATTGCCTGCTGATCGTTATCTCTCTGTGCCTTTAAAATAATTTAAATTTAACACAATTAATTTTATGCCCCGACTAGCTCAGTGATACCGCGCACAGAGTTAACGATGATATGATAACATAGAAATTTTACCCACTCCCTTCTAACACTCCATATACCTGAATAATACAAGTGAAATTCATCAAAATTCGTATAATAAGCGAAAACAATTTACAACTCTACGTCCTTTTTAATATCATTTACTATTTATAGAACTTTTGAATCAAAATTAAAATAAATATTCCTATCAAATTTGTTTATTACGAAATTTATAATCTTTTTAAATCTTTTTATCGCAATTAAAGCCAGCAAAAAGCATTGTATTTTACTATGAATGGTTTCGTTGAACGTTCAAAGAACTATTCCCCTGTTTAAACGTATTTTAATGTACCGATCAAATTTTTGTTGACCTTTTATACCAAATATCTATATTACACGAAAGTTTTAACTTCATCAAATATTTAAAATAATAAATGTAACATACTATGAATAAAAAAGATAATTCTGACCTGATACTCCTCCTGCTGTAGCTTCTCGCTAGAGCTTCTTGACCTAAATCGATTGTTTGTTCAGTATTTTCGAGTCATTAACTCGCAGCTTGGCGTGCTCCCCAATACTTCAAAATATTTTTCAGCAACTTGTAGTCGTCTGTCCAAGGATTTGAAGTACTAACCCTGTACTTCATGTATCATACCATTTATTTAGAGTTTTATCCCAGTATTTTAGCATCGTGATTTAGTCTTATTTATTTAATTATTTAATTAGCTATTTAGTTTAGCGTCGTTATTTGGTTGATTACTCAGTATTCGGTCGATTTACCTTTGATTTTAATTTCCCATATTTAAAGTCGATTTATATTCGATTTCAATTTCCCATACGTAGAGTCCTAAATTAATAAATTGTAAACTTTATTCATATTAATTAAATCTAGACTTACGTTTTATACCAACGGCAGTCTACACAAGTATTTCAATTGCACACTTTTACTGTTTTCCACTTAGAATTCTTTAATTAGTATTACTTTTACTTATAACTTTCAATTTAACTTTATTAAATTGCAATCTACGTAATACTTTTGTTACGACTATTACAATCCGTGCGTCGATTATGGAATAAATCCTCTTATCTGCTCTGGTCGGTTTTATAGACAACTTCGTTTCACGTGCTCGTATTGGTTGACCGTTCGCTATCTTGTTATATCATATATGCTTGAAACTGCACGTAGCCGTAATTTTAATATCCATATTTTGTTTACCTATCTTGGGTTTTATTCAACATGGCAATTTCTAAATTTCAAACGGCACGTACGCTTTCGCCCCAATTCTTTATACTTTATGAAATATGCCCGCTTCTAAATGTTTATCTATACAAACTGGTATAACTTACGTGCGATTTATTGACTTGTATTTCTTACGCAAATGCATCTAGGTTGAAGAAAATTTCATTTTACGTTTATTTTACTTTATATATGCCGAATTTGTAATTATTTTGAGCTTAATACTGTTTTAAATGTTTTAAAATAAATTGGGTTGCGTCTGCAATTAATTATTTTAATAAATGTGGCAAAGTTATTACTGAATGTGCTTCCTTAAATTAACTGTAGTAACACACTACAATTAATAAACCTAAATGACATTTTAATTGTAATTGTTATTTTTTTCAAAGCCTGCCTGATTTCCTGCTTGAACATTTTTTATAAAATGCATATTGTTGATCTGGCAGAATTCTGTTGATAGCGTATTATTGTAGGTTGTTATATCTTTAGTGAAAATTGTTATTGGATAAGTGTAGTTGATTGTTAATCAAAATGTATTAATTATTTTATAATATTCTCCAATAGTAAGTTATTTTTAGTTATGTAAATTAAAAACATTCTTAAAATTTGAAGAAAATCAAAAATATCTCAAAAAGTAATGGATTTAGGTATAGGGAATGCTTAACAAAAATGAAAGGACACTTAATGAACTATTCATTACAGCAATAAAATTGGTAGAGTACTATTTAAAAAGATTTTTAAAATTGCATTTTGCGAAACCTGACACCCTGTATACTGTGAAGAAATTTCAAAAAAGTGATAATTACGAATATACTATGGTATATAGTAAATCTTTCTGCATCTTGAAAATTAACATAAGTTGTGTATTAGTGCAGTGGCAATGTATCTAATCAGAGTCATTTGTTCTAAAAACAGTTGAATATCTCAAAAACTAAAAGGAATAGACCAATACAATTTGGTATCAAATTAAAGCACTTTTTATGGGCTTTTCAAAAATGTAATAATATATAGGGTGTTCCATTTAAAAAAATATAAGTTTAATATGCCCTGGAATTATGAAACACCCTGCATGCTTCAAAATATTTTTAAAATGTGCACTTTAAGTATGCCTAATATGCCTCCAAATTTAGTTTACGTAACTTTAGTAATAACGGAGTTATCGACCGTTGCCACACTAAAAACTCACGCTGTATATATTGATGTGATAAAGAGGTTACGAAGGTTATTGAATCCCAAATTCTATAAATAAAACCTTTCCAAAAAAGAAGAAAACTAGAAAAAATAGAAATTTCCGAATACTTAATTGTTCTACTCTATATAATATAAACGTATTTCATTATCGTTGAAATTCAAAGTCATTCGCATTAATACGAAACATAAAAAGAAGCCCTTATGTAATTAAATCCGTGCAGAATGTGAAAATGATTGTGAAACGAATATAAACTTTAAGATCTTGTGTAAATAAAGCCTTATATACTTAATAAAAACGAGTTTTTATTCTAAATACAAAGTCAGTTAGTGCATCCGCGTAAGAACCATATCAAACTTATTGCATTTGCAAAGCATAAAAAACAATTGCGATTAATTTTTCCGTGTATTACTTAGTAAAACGAGTTTCATTTTAAAATAGATACGTTAGTTATTCAAAACATTAAATCCATGCTTTTATTAGGATGCAAAGCAATTGCAAAGCTTGCATTATTTATGTAATAAACTTTCCTGTGCATAAAGATGCATAAGAACACATTCCAATCGTCGTAAAAGCGAATCTAATTGCATTTGCAAAGTTTAAGGAAACCCTTCATTAACTAAATTGACTTCCGTGTGTGTCGTATATCATTTAACTTCATTTTAAGAGTTTCAAACACAACATTAATCTAGATTCTTCTTTATTCAGAAACGAATATGTCAAAGTGTCTGTAAAAGTCATTAAATAGCCAACCATGAATAAAACGCTCCAATTCAAGGAACTCGCGTTATCATTTAAATGCACTAAAACATTAGATAAGTCCAATTTTATAATCTTACGCATTTCAGTAAGATAGAATGAGGCAAACCATTAACCTCGTGCATTAAACAAGAATAAACGGTACGTTTTACCATATAACATAAATCAATCATCTTTTGTGTACAAACGATTCGTTTAGCTGCTAGTGTAATTATTATGGTCAGGGGTAGACCTAACGGCGCTACACTATTATTTTATGGTAAGCACTAACCATCAGCTTCTGATGTGCATTAAAAAACATTATTAGGTATTTGCTTCAACAGGAAGAGGCCAGTAGTGTAATTTTAAGTGAAAATAAGGTGGGTGGATATTTGAACACACTCTTGTAGGATAATAGTTTGATGCATATACTATTATTAACTATTTTATTAAAGTATGACTCATGACCGGCGCAAGCTATCTTAGAAGCACTCTATATAGAACAGCGAAAAAGTGTCTTTCATTATTTCAGCGTCAGATTTTTTGAGGTTCGACTCAAGAATAAGTGATACACTTTTTCTCATGAATCTTAAATAAATACTTCTTTATTGAATTCAGTCTATGTGACCTATTTACTATTTCTTAACTTCTTTCTTATAAAGTGAAAAAAAACATTTCAACTGAGTTCATCTGTATGCGCCTTTTCTTTATTTTAAACGCACTGCAGGTAATCTTTGAAAAGCGACACCCTAGGATAAGGCTGCCTAGTATTGAACAAAGTTGTTCACATTTACAATCGCAACATTGTAATACTATAAAGGTAACACATTGTAGCATAAGCTAATATTACTTTCTGAATACTCAGATGACAGTTACCTTGCATGATTTTAATGGGAATTGCAGTTCCATTCATTTTACGCAGTATTGTAGAGATTTTTACTTCTTTATGTTATATACAATCTTAATTAAGAAAGAGTAACTTACCTTGATAATAAATTGTGACTATTATGTTCTTCCAAATCGCATTTACATACTTCAATTCCTTGTATAAATACAACTAGTTACTATTGCACAATCTTTTTTCATGTATTGTTCTATGTAGAATAATTTTTAAATTATGTTCCTTTGTTAAAACATATCGATATGCTGTTGAATAATTTCATAAATTATTTGAAAAATTTTATTCACTACACTTAAGGCCGCGTTATCCCTGTGTTTAGGGTAATTATTAAACACGGGCAGGAATCTCTAATGGGCGGCATTTTTTTTATGTAATAAATCCCTACAATATGTCTTCTTATACAATATTTTTCACCAGAGGCTCAAAGCTCAACGTAGAATCTTAGGAAAAGCTACTGATTTACAATGGAAATAAAAACCTGTTTAAAAAACACTAAGAAGTTATTTTTCTTGCGATAGGTTGCAAGTACTTGTCTATGTTTAACCGTCAACGTTTTTAACATTGAATAAAATTTAATACTTATTCTTTGAATTATTTAATCAATTGGACCGCTGCATTAGTTAATTTTAGTGGGGTCCTGTATAGCATTTTTCTACTTTTCGTGACATTTATTGTTATATTGATGTTCTTGCAAAGTGTGTTTGGTATTTATGTTCCTGTTACCACGGGATATCAAAGTAGGGTACAGATGGAACTGAATAAACATGAACAATATGTGACTTTCCTTTAAAATGTTTATAATAGTATTTCATTTCCATAGCTTCTATATTAATAAATTCCACCAATAGGGTTAGGTTATTTCTTTTAAGAAATTTTTACGTTATATGCATTCTTAGTCTAACGAAGGATTAATTTGGATCTTATACGGTTCATACTAAAAGGTTGTAAAATTCATTGTGGCGGTTTTAATGGTTAGAATTAATATAAGCAACGTTACTTTGTATCCTAAAATTAATAGTTTTATGATTCATTTGTTTTAACCCAACCAACGAAACAACCACAGACACATCCTACATTGACCTTACTGTCACTTCTGTCTCAGCATCACACCTAATCCACTCCTGGAAAACCTCACGCATACACACCACTAGTGACCATAACCCTATAACTTTCACAATTTTTCCAAACCTACCAGCTAGATCTTTTGATAAATCCGACACTTCCAATACCTCCAAAGCAAACTGGAAAAAATTTCATGACACCTTAACTACCCTACTACCAGAATTCCCACACACACCATATAACGATCTTAACGTAAACGAACTCGCACAACTAATCACAACAAACATTCTAACTGCCGCACAAACTACCATACCAAAAACAACACGCGCACAACGATCAACACCCTGGTGGACCCCCACACTAACAACCAAACGACGTTCCCTAACACACCAACGTCACCAATTACAACAACTCTGACAACATACAACCGCTTATTAATACATTCCGCACCACACGACGAGACTACAAATCACTTATCATAGACGCCAAAAAACAACTAAATAAAATCATAACTGAGCACAACGGAAACCCTTGGACCACCTACCGCAAATTAATCTAACCCCCCATACCCACATCCTAACAGCACCAATGCACAACTCCCCTTTAGACTACGAGACATCTCTACATACCTTTCTAAACTCTGCAATCCCTTCTGCCCCACATGACGTAAACACCTACCCCCAACAACAACTAGAAAACGATTCCTGCACCCCATCAGACATCGAACCAGATCAAGACGTTGACATAATCGTACTAGATAAATTAGTCAAAAACCTCAATCTAAAAAGTGCTCCTTGACCAGACCTCATCACAAATCTAATCCTACAATAATCCCGGCCCATAATCAAAAATCCCACCCACATTCTTTTCAAAAAATGTTTATCTACAGGAACCTTCCCAGAATCTTTCAAATCCGCATCAATAACCCTCATCCTAAAACCTGAAAGCCACTAGAAGACCCAAAATCTTATCGGCCAATTGCACTTTTATCTACTTTAAGAAAACTCTTTCACAAAACAATCCTTCACAAAATTAATTTCTATATCACAAACCACAACTTCCTATTCACATCTCAACACGGCTTTAGACCCAACCACAGTGCTGAAAAAACCATCAACCTTCTAGTCTCCTCCGTCAAAAAATTCCACATCCAAATACACCATCGCGCTCTTCCTCGACTTCAAATCCGCTTTCGACCTTCTATGGTGACCTAACCTATTAAATCAACTAAGACTATCCCACTTTTCTTCGAACCTATGCAAAATAATTAACTCATTTCTAACAGCATCTCTTACTTCAAATTATTACCGTATAACCAAATCCCTTACCCAAGGATGCCCCCAAGGCTCCTGTTTACCCCCACTCTCTGGAACATAGCCATTAATCCCTTACTCCTACACAACATACCCTACGTCACCACCCTCGCATACGCAGATGATATAACATTTCTTATTCACGGTAGCTCCAGATCCTCCATTGAACAAACAGCCTAAACACTGACATCCTACATAGAATCCTGGTCCCTCTTAAATAAACAACCATTATCCCCATCCAAATCAAAACTCCTTCTGCTGAAAGGCTTCTTAAATCCACAACGTACTCCCAAGATTAAAATCCTAAACACCTCACTTAAATTCTCACGTACGATACTTAGGAATATATATAGACACCCCACTACACACACACACACACACACACACACACGCGCACTTAACCAAACTAAGAACAAAAACATACTAAATAACCTCCACCAATCACTCCCAACTTCAAAACATCTAACCACACACACTCGACGCCTGATTCTTTCCCAAATTATAATCCTCATCATACAATATGCATCCGATACCCGGTTGACTTTAAATCCACCCTCTTCTAAAAAAGAAATAAAACACAATAATCCGCCCCTTTCTACTACATACATCCCGCGCATACAGAAACACATCTACTCTAGCCCTATATACCATTTTTCAAATCCCTCCCGTAGAATTACAACTCAACGCAGCCTTACAAATCTAAAACCTGAAACGCAACCTTCCAATCCAACTACATGACACCATCCTAACTACTGACGAATACAAAACACTACCTATATCTAACCTTAAAACCCGCATTCGTTCATCATTAAACCATACCTGGCAACAACTCTGGTCCACATCCCCATCCGTCAGATACACATACGAGCTATTCCCTGAACTACTAAAAATCCCACTAAACGGACCCCACTCTAGCCCTCAAACGATACAATTCCTAACCTCTCTCGGCAAATTTCGATCAAACCTTCACTTCTTCAACATTACCCCATCCCCATATTGTCCTTGCGACAACTCCACACCTGAAACTCCTTACCACCTCATCTACAAATGTTCACTGCTATCCACCTCTCGCTCAAACTTTAAAACCGCACTAAACCTCCCTACACACCACTATCTAGCATAACACACCTCATCACACACAATCCTGAAATACTAAGCAAATTCCTCACCGACATCCTAAACACAAAACCCCCAATAAAAACTCTAATACATAACCTACCCCACATCTCATACTCCACACTATACACAACACCATTGCTTACTGCTCTACATCAAACATTCAGGCACTGCGACAAAAAAAAAGAACTTGCCTTGCCAAAAACCAATCACAGCAACACACCTGCACACAACATTATTCAAGAATCATCCTTAAAGAAGAAATCTCCTTTAAAATTACCAGCATTTATTTAATTACAAATATTTCATGCAAACTACATATATTTCACTAACCAGTATGGATACTCTATCCAGGTATGGTTACAAATAAATGCTATTTATTATAATTAATGTATTATGTGACGCGCATGTCCTCATCATCTAGGCACGAAAATTTTCATACGAAAATTTGTGCTGAGTAAAAGAAAATGAAAAGTCCATTCCCCCGAGTGTAGAAAAAGGTTTCCGTAAATTAATTTTACATATATTAAATAGAGAAAATGACAATCATTTCAATTTACAATTCTGTTACGTTTAATTGTACCCTGATAAATATTTTCATTTAATTTAAGATTCTTTTTAAATATCCCCACGCTTCTTCTTTGATATTTTGTATAACTGCATATTATAGGAGACGCACCTGATTACACTTTATGGTTTAGTGAATCGATTTGTTCCCGAGAAACTCATCCTAATACAATTGAAACAAGTACTTGTTCAACACTCTGTAGAATGTTATGAGTGCATTCAGTTTAAGTCGAACTACCTTAATTCATCTTTATTGCTTGATACAAAACCGCAAATGTACTGGGTTATCTACAATCCGTGCTTTCCAAAAACATATGTTTGCTTTATTTATGAGTAGTAATATAGATTTGAATAACATAAATTTTCTACAGATGCGATTAACAAAAGTAATTGTATTCGAGTTTGTCGGTTTTCTTTATTTATTTATGCATTACCAAGACTTTAGACGTGTTCTTTGATGTGATATTCTAATATTTCTATCGATTATCAGATCGTTTTCAAAAGTGGGCTCACTTTGATTTTACTTTTCATCCTAAAATGTACTATCTGCTTTCTTGATGCTGTTAATTTGAGAGGAATGCATGCTTCCTTGGATAAGCTTATATTCCTTGTGCATTGGTAAATTCCTTACGTGCTTATTAATACTGGTAGGGTTCTTTTTTCTAGCTCTTCTACGTAGGCCAAATTGTTCTTTTTATGGAGACCAAAATGTCTTTTGTGTAGACCGCTGATTCAGCTATGGTTGCAATATCAATGAATCTGATTACCGTTGTGACGCTTCATCAGTGAGCGAGTTTAAGATGTTTGGCTGGTACACTTCCGCTGATGATCGAGCGTACAAGATAAGTATCCCGCACGTGGAGGTGTGTTACCTTATTTTCTTTTTTGCATACCAAGAGATTATTGTTTGTCAGTGGTGCGCTAAAGGAAACTATACATGTTTGTATTAAAATCGATCCAAATGTACTGTGTTAAACTTAGATGTTTTTGTCTAGAAGAGATTCTAAGCTTTACTTTTTGTTGATTATCGGTCCTTTTTATGTTATAATACGAAATGCGCATTTCGTATCTCAATTATTAAATTGTCCGTAGATTATAATTTCTTTTTTGTTTAAATTAGAAATTTTAATTTTTATTGTAAATAAAAGCTCGATGGCGATGTCCATTCTTTGTCTATGTGAACCACCCCACTCTTCGCATTTGTACTTAACCCAGTCTTTCAAAATTTCCAATACCTTTTATACGTGACCGTGCGGACCCATATTTCGTTTTCCTTTCTGTTTCTGTCTGATCCGCGCGTGTTAGCGTTACAGTCTTAATTCATCTATCAGAATTCTGCCAAAGATGTCCGAATTATTTTATGGAGGGAAGAATATTTTATACAAGGCGGTATTAGTTTTATGTCATTAAATTCAGGAGGTGATAGAGATTGATTGGCTAAACAAAAAACTTATAAGGCATTTTACTCTTGGGCCGATTTTTAAATGCCCAACCTAGATCAACTTAAGTAGAAGTTTTAGGACTGCTGTTTTGTTACACGTTTATAAGAAAGAACTCAACTATACTAGTGTTATCCTGAATCCATCACGCACATGAATTGATTTCACAACAAGTGTTCAAAATGACCACCACCTTCAAGCAATTCAATAAACTAAAACGTAGTATAACTACAATTAAGTCACAATACTGCGCTTAACTGTATTACCAAAAAAAGTAGTAGAACTGTATCCAGTCTGGCACAAGTAACAAAATCAAACCAGAAAAACGTGCTGTTATGGTATTCCGTGCAGACAAGAAAGAAAAGTGAAGTAAGCAAAGAAAATGTTCCGCAACAAGTACCGCAACAAAAAAGAGAAAAAAGGAATTCAACCAAGTAATGCCTTGCTAGCTAAAAACGTCGTTGACTGGGATGGGTCATACAGAAGAAAAAACGGAAACCTTAAGAAATGAATTATATTTACAAAACCCTGACAAAAATCCGTGATACACAAACAAAACCAGCTCTCGTAGAAAATAACATTTATCCAAAATATATCCCGCAAAATTTACACAGCACAAAAATCTACGCAAAATAATTTATCGCAAAATTAATGTGTACACTTTTTTAATGACCTAGAACTAAATTCTAACCTGTATATAGAGCAAAAATTTAAAAAAATCTAGAATGGACAGTTTTTAGTTTTGTGGTTACCACAAATTTTAAGTCTGTGTGTGCAAAATATTCGTTAGGAAAAGTATATACTTACAGCACCCACACGGGGTGGTTACATTCTAACATATATATTAAGCAAAAATATACAAAATATATAAGGGGACTGCTTTTCAGTCCTTTGGTAACACAAACTTTAAATATTAATAAAAAAAGATGTTTACTTACATATATACAGCAATAAAGAACCCATCTACCGACCAAAATGCATTTCGCCAGCAGGTAATCCAGCAGTATCTATACTAATGTCACTCCTAAACCGTAAGGTAACTCTAAAAGGGAAATGTATATAGAAAAAATTGTTATAGACCGTAAATGTTAAACTTATTTTCTAATTCAATACTCAACCCAACACAACTGTCGCCGTATTATGCTTATGGCGAAGTAAAATCCGCTTCAACACCGATGAGTAACAAGGAAAATCCACACCCAATTTGTTGCTGTTGGAAGTCACCAAACGATGCGGGAAAGAAACAGTAAATCCCTACAGTTGGGCATGATGTACTATATGTATGTTAACTCGACCTCACATGAGCATCCTGTCTGGTACATTTTCACCATAGTTTAGAAATTGACCAAATTCACTAAAGCTTGCTTTTATAGAAATCCTTTTGGTACTACTTGCCTAAATATCGAAAATGTCACCCGAATTTATTTAATGCGAGTCCAAATTGTAATAAGTGATCACTTACCAAAAGATATAGAATGCTTCTAATCTTGTTCCAACGAATTATGTTCCTAAAAAGAATCATCCAAGATCACCCTTCTAACAAAAGAAATCCGTTTAAACTTAGCGATTTGACCTCGTACTATGTATGTCTGTTCGCGAAATCCATTTCAAGAAGGTTCTCCGTGAATTTCGTTAAAAATATTTCGTAATTCGAATGATCTTCACTACTCAAACAAGAAACCGACACAATACTAATACTGGATTGAACTCGTGTTCAAACGCATTATTTTAATTGAACACTATATTATTTGATTCCCGTTAGACAGCAACAACCCTGTACCTCACTCGAGGCACATCGGCACAGCAATTTTCCTTTATTTTGATCGTAGCTTCTCTTGTAAACATCTAAGTGTAGATAATCAACCCATGCATCGTATTTTTTAAAACAACTACCTCCAATAAGAGAACAACAGAACACACTACGATGGATAAATGGAAAATCTCAGGTTTACCTTGTGGTTGCAAATGTTCTAAAACAAAATGATAGCACATCGACCTAAGGACTTATATCAATGTGTGTCAAAAGTTTTCTATATTTCATACAAAATTAAAGAAAACGCTATAATAATACAGTCTAGATATTACTGAAGCGGTAATTTCATAGATCTAAATGCGTATCCGTAACTAATCTTACTGAAAACATATTGTAACATTGTAATTTCTCTTAAAACACATGTTTTGATAATCAAACCACGTTTTAACGCTATCAAAATAAAATAAATTGCAGTACTTTGTTAATAATAAAATCCTAGAGTAGAGGATGGGGCCGTTCCTGGCACAGATCCTCCTTATGAGATCCTCGTAGCAGATCTCCCTGATGGGAATTTACATGGAAATTCTTTAGAAGTGAACCTCCTTCGGACATTTGCTGGGGATTTCCTTCTTGCTCCCTCCTTGCTCCCCTCCTTCCGATCCATATCTAACCTAGGTAAGAGTTTTCTTCGACTAGTATTCAGATCCACCTTATGAGATCCACCCGATCCATATCTAACCTAGATAAAAGTTTTCTTCGAGTAGCCGTATTCAGATTCACCTCATGGGATCCACTCATAGGATCCACCAGATTCACCACTCGGAGCTTTTTTTCTTCGTAAAAGTCAAATTCTATACAATAGGATTAAATAGAATTAAAGCAAAGCATAGTCTAACATTTATTAATCTGTACATTTTATTGCTTTATAAATAAATACAACATTTTGTTGGGCTCATGCTAAATAATTATCCATATCCATAAGACAATGACTAAATCCTCCAAGACCCATCCTTGACGTTTTTAAATGCAAAACGTTAAATTCTTCAATATTTATAACGTTATTGCACGACATATACTTGGATACGATACGTTGCTTTTCCAGTACTTTCACATGAATTGTAACATAAGGCGGTGATAACAGATTTGTTGATGGGGTTTTTCCAGCTAAGCCCGTGCAAGTGCTTCCGGAGCCATGCGCAATGTTTCTTGAAATCTTCACTCAAATAGCTATAGTCTAAAGGCATCTCTAATATTTCGTGCCATACTTCGTCGTTTTTCATGTCAAAACCGCCACTTCTTTAATAAAAAATTCGCTTGTTTTATACTGGAAGCCTTGTACATCTAGGATGTAAGCCATAGTGCAGCGTTCTTGTCGATGGACGTCAGCACCAGAAAAATCCATCTTTAACTTGTAATTTTGATCAACTCGACGATACTTTGACAACTAATGCTCTGGAACATGGCTCCCTCGTCATTTATGCTGATGGTCAAGCGCGCGCAGTTCCTTATTATGTAAATTGGTGTTATATGCAAGTCTTGACGGGAAAAGTGACGCTTATAGTTGTTTTATAGTGGGATTTGCCTGTTTGTATTTAACCACCAACGCCATTTTTAAATTTTTTATAAACATTACTCTTAGTGATATTTTTAATATAACTCAACCATATAAGATGGTGTTGAGTTTTCCTCAGCTTCTCAAATCTATTAGAATTTTTCAAATCGAACTACCCCTTACCAATTTACAGATCAACCTTCTACAAACCATACTGTGTTCATCTTTAATCTATTTCTAAACAGTATTGTTCTGTCTTTTGAGATAAACCCCTGAGTTTTCCTCAGCTTCTCAAATCTATTAGAATTTTTCAAATCGAACTACCCCTTACCAATTTACAGATCAACCTTCTACAAACCATACTGTGTTCATCTTTAATCTATTTCTAAACAGTATTGTTCTGTCTTTTGAGATAAACCCATCGTGTAACCTATCAAATTAGTATAGAATTTTCTGGGAAATAAAAATCAATTATCGCGTCTTTTAAAATTAACTCCAACAAAGACCCACATAATGTTTTAATATTCAAAAACACAACAGCAAAACACCTATGCATTTTTTATTTAGATTTAACTCAATAATAGAGTAAAACTTAAAAAATATTAATTAATACATTCACATAATTAAACCAAAAAGTTAAATATAAAGAAGTAGGTTTAATGGGTATTTGCAACTACTGTCCTGATGAGCGCCAATTAGGGCGAAACGCGTTGACGGGATGCCCTCGTGGCTAAATTTAAGTCACTTGCCAATAATTTCTGTTTACTTTGTGTATATATATATATATATATATATATATATTGCCGTGGAACTCCGCTCTAATTTAGTACTCTCTCAAAAACATTCGAGCCCCAACGTTGGGCCGTCAAAATTACTGTGTAACCTTATAAGAATCGAGCCTCACGAATTGGGCGTCAAAATTATGCCGTGGAACTCGGGTAAAATCCACACCAACAAAAAATATTTTCGAAAATTTTATATATTTTTTAAAACTCGAAAATTCAAAAATTAAATAATACACACAAAAAAATATTTCTTACCCGTTTCCTCTCTTCCTCGGTTGAATGGCCTTCTTCAACTGCTTCCGGCTAGCTCATTTAGACTTCCTTTTGGATATCTCTATTTACTCTCATATTATATCATTCACGCACACTCCCAATAAAACCACAAAATACAACCAACATACAATCTTTTATTTATTCCTATTTACAAATGCAATTCAACACTGTACATATTTTATTGTTCACGTTACACTTCAGTAACTCTTATTTTGTAATGTCTTGAATTTAATTTTAAAATCATCAAACACATAAAATGTACTCGAAGTAAATGGACCTTGAATAATACCTTCTCTAAAATTCCTTCTTTATAATTTATTTATTTATTTTAATAATCTAAGTAAACTGTGGGGTATGGTGAGCTCATAATAACCCAACTAATTCTGCATAATTTATGCCCTTCTACTTTGCATACTCTTAAAATAAAAAAAACAAAGCCATGTACTCTTCACAGAAATTTTCACGTTCTGAAGGAACGTTTTAAAAGCTTTATAGACATCTTCAAATTTCTAGTTGAATACCGTAATAAAGTTATTTACACATATTCTGTTCAATACGCAAATAATTCACACTACCTTGAAAAACACTCTCATACGCCACCCCAATATTTACAGTTTATAGGAATCACAATTTTAAATCGTTACCTGGAAATTTCTTAGAAGATCTCCGCTCTGTCGGTAATGCCATGTATTTTTCTCCCTGGTCTGCAGGTCGTTTCTCGCTATTACTAGCCGAACTCCATCTAAGTTGATCCGCCAACTCCGCCTTCTCGGTGTAACTAAATTCCAAATTTCATTTCAATTATACTTCTCTCACAATAATCTACGTTACTTAATGTCCCGACACGAGTTGATAAAAAAATTATAGGTGATACCTCAAAAAAAATTATACTCTCGGCACACTAACCGCGTTTTAATTTAAGAGGCTACCACTATGCAATACAATTTAAATGATTTTATAATACTTACAATTCGTGTTGACTTTTATACGTGCTTTTGGGACGATCGAAATAATAAGGGCTTTAATAATATTCTTTTAAACTATTTATATCTTTCCAATGTAACCTCCCCTGGCCACAATTATCCAAAATCCCCTGCTCACAACAACACATTCCCACAATTTTGCACTCAACCCCATTTTCAAATCCGCGAATTTCCGTCCTCGTTATAATATTTTAAGAAAATTACGCTACTCTATCCTCGTGTCTATATCAAGTCAAACTAAACATATCGACCAATCGTAGACGTAATGACGTTTCTCAAATCCCTCCTATACTATTGTGGTCTCATGCTTATACGTTTTCTACGTCTCTTTCTAACCTTGTTTGAGTGGTAAAAAATCAATATTCTTGTTTGTGCGCTGTCTACTACACGTGGACTTTCTCATTAGCATTTCATGCTAAAACATCCGATCGCTTGTACAATCCTTAGAATAATTTGTTCGTTATCTACAAATTAAACAGAACTTGACATTTAGAAAATACGCAGGTGTTTAATTTTACACGAACGTTTTAAATACATTTCCACGATTTAGAGTTCGGCGTATTTCTACTCCACTGATATATTTGTCAGATAGTAACGCGTTTCATCTTGGTATCATTGGGTTTTTACACGCTTTTATGCAAATTATACATCAATAATCGTTCAATTAAATTCAAATTAATTAATAAATTAATGGCATTGGCTTCTACCATTTAATTTCTTTGCAAACCTACTTAAATTTCATTAATTATTTATAAAATTTCGTTAATACCTGATACTTAAAATGAATTAACTAATATAACGTTCGCACGTAATTTCTGGTTGTTTCTTTATACAGGGTGTTTTGAAATTGTTTCTTTTATATTTATTTTTGATCTTTTAAAACCACTATAATATATATATATATATATATATATATATATAATTTGATACGGTGGCTTAGAAAGTAGTTCGATAATCTATTTTAAATGTAGTTTAAAATAAGACGTACTTTTTAAATAAATTTAGTGAAATGCATGATTCTTAGCCTTGCATTGTTTTGTTAATGACGTCTAACTATTAATTGTGAAAGGTATTTTTCTACAACTCTAGCTAATTTATGGGAATACGCATTGTAATAATTTGATTTAAATTGGGTGAATGGAATGACAAATTATACTTATACTTTTTCTATGTGCATAAATACGGGGAAAATGATACTAAAAGTTCATTTTGAACTTATTCATGTAAAACCTAAAGTCGTTCAAAGTGTAATAGTATTGTAGAATTTTCCACCTTTGAAAATTTTTGGGTAAGACAACATTTATAAACTTGCATGTTTAGACTGTGATTTTCTATTTTTTTCAGCAACTTTACCTGCAAGACATTTTTTACATTGTTCCCTACAACATTATTGCTTACGTTTTTGTTAAATCAACGTTCTAATAATATATTTTTTTTAAATATTCACTGAGTAAGAACAATCGACAAAGTTAGTTTGAATTTTAACCTGTAACCGTAGAAGAAATTAATATCTACATGTATAATTCAATAACTATAAATCATTAATTCTTCTAGAATGAACATCTTAAGTATCTCATGCAGTGTGTGTGAAAGCGTTTTTACTGGAGGTGACGCCGTAAACAAATACAACGAGAAGCACATCAAGATGGTTTATTTCCAGGAGGAACTAAAAATTACAGACGATGAGTGAGAGCAAATTAAGAATTTGGAAAAGCAGTCGACCGCAGCGCACGAAAAATGTATAAACGCCTCAATTCAGTTAGAGCGAACCAAGTTGCTATTTGAAAAACCATACGCTATAACAAAATCTTCTTCCACAATCATAATTGTAGTCCTGAACCCGTTCAACGATTATAAAATAACTTCCAGATTTGTTGACATCATTTCGCAGACCGTACTTGATGTACCTCTCAATGTATTTAAGAAGATCATATAAAATCTTCCATGTATTATACGTAGTATGGAAGTTGGTGTTCAAAATCAGATATGCAAATTTGACAACTTGCCTTATTATTTAAATAAAAATTGTTTAGTGAAGATTGTACAATTTCGTAGTACATAAAGTGCAAGGTTCAAGCTTTAATTTTCTTATTTAACGAAATCTTCAGCGCATCCAATTCACCCAATACAAATATTAAAATTAAATGCTAGATACTAGATGCAGATTGTATTCGATGAAAAACATTTGCTTATAGTGTTTTAGAAAGCTCTCGAGATCAGCTATAAGAATATCTAATAAAAAATAAGGGGTGCCATTTAAAAAATTGAACTTTCACGTCACCTTCAAATGACTCTTCAAGGTCAAATCAATGGCACCATCTTTTGGGCCTTTTGAAATCAGACAATTTTGGTCTAAAACATTTTTCTTTAAATTGCTTTATTTTTAGATATTCAACCGTTTCCAAACTGTTTTAGCACCACGCGCGCGTGTGTGTGTGTGTCTATATATATATATATATATATATATATATATATATATATATATATTGCCGTGGAACTCGGGTCTAAATTAGTACTCTCTCAAAAACATTCGAGCCCCAACATTGGGCCGTCATAAAATTGCCGTGGATCTCGGGTAAAATCCTCACCAACAAAATATATTCGAAAATTTTATTAAATTTTCAAATTCGAAAATAGAAAGATTTTCAAAAATTGAATAAGTCAAAAAAAAATTTCTTACCCGTTTTCCTCTCTTCCTCGGTTGAATTGACAATTTTTTGCACCTGCTTGCGGCTAGCTCATTTGGACCTCCTCTTGGGCATCTAGATTCACTCGCATGTTCTCAATCGTACACACACACTCGCAATAAAACCACAAAATACAACCAACATACAATCTTTTATTTATTACTATTTACAAATGAAATTCAATATTGTCCATATTTTATTGATCATGTTACACTTCAGTAAATCTTATTTTGTAATGTCCAGGATTTTATTTTAAAATCATCAAACACATAAAATGTACCCGGAGTAAATGGGCCTTGAATAATACCTTTTCTAAAATTCCTTCTTTATAATTTATTTTGTTTTTTAATCTAAGTAAACTCTGGGGTAGGGTGAGCTCATGATAACCCAGCTAATTATGCATAATGTATGCCCTTCTACTTTGCATACTCTTAAAATAAAAAAAAACAAAGCCATGTACTCTTCACAAAAATTTCACGTTCTGATGGAACGTTAAAAAGCTTTATAGACACTTTCAAATTTCTAGTTAAATACCATAATAAAGTTATTTACACGTATTATGTTCAATACATAAATAATCCACACTACCTTGAAAAACACTCTCATCCGTCACCCAATATTCACAGTTTATAAGAATCACAATTTCAAATCGTTACCTGGAAATTTTTAGACGATCTCCGCTCTGTAGATGATGCCATGTATTTCTTCTATCTGGTCTGCAGGCCGTTTCTCGCTGTTACTAGACGAACTCCATCTAAGCTGAACCGCCAACGCCGCCTCCACGGTGTAACCAAATTCCAAATTCCATTTAAGCATACGTCTTTCTCAATTAGTTGCTTCAAACCACGTTACTTAATGTCCCGACACGAGTTGGTTAAAAATTATAGGTGATACCTCAATTAAAAAATGTAATCTCGGCACACTTGCGCGTACTAATTAAGAAGCTACCACCATGCAATATAATTTAAATGATTTTATAATACTTACAACTCGTGATACTTTGATACGTCGTTTGGAACGATCGAAATCTTAAAGGCCTTCACCACGTTGTCCAAAAACATTTATACACTTCGAATGTAACCTCTCCATACCCACCTAGCGCAAAATCCCCAACTACAACAACACATTCTTAAAATTTTGCACTCTACCAATACTACAAAATTTCCGCACGTCGTTATAATATTTTCAGAAAACTAATATACACTATGCTTGTATTTGTCTTTCGTTCAACTAACTATATTAACCAATCGTATATTTACTGACGCCCTACAAGTCCCTTCTATACTATCGTTGTCTCTTGCTTATGCGTTTTCTACGTCTCTTTCTAACCTGGTCTGAGTGGTACCAAATCAATATTTCTGTTTATTTGCTATCTACACCACGTGGACTTACTACGTGATTTAAATAACCCCTCATTAGTATTTCCAGAGAACGCATGCGATGGTTTACAATATACTTAGAATCTTCATCTTTATCTATACAAAATTATTGGAACTTGACATTAAAATTCTGCAGGTGTTTAATTAACTGACGTTTTAAATACAATTCTAAGAGTTGGATTTCACCGTATTTCAACCCTACTGATATATTTGTTTGTTAGCAACGCGTGTCACCTTGGTATTATTGGGTTTTTAGACGCTTTTATGCATATTATACATCAATAATCGTTCAATTAAATTCAATTAAATTAATAAATTAATGGCATTGGCTTCTACCATTTAATTTCTTTGCAAACCGACTACATTTTAATTATTATTTGTACACTTTGATTAATACCCGTTACTTAAAAATGAATTAACTAATATAACTTTCGCACGTAATTTCTGGTTGTTCCTTTATACAGGGTGTTTTGAAATTGTTTCTTTTATATTTATTTTTGATCTTTTAAAACCACTATAATATATATATATATATATATATATATATATATATATATTGTTATGGCAGCTTCTTTGTATTAGCTCGTAATTAAATTTTGTGTTATTACAAAATTTTCCTTCTACCTGAAATTGAAGCCCTACCACCTAGACTTGCAATTCATACCACCCTACAACAATATCCTCTGAAGATGCCTTCCAATTCGGACGCCAAAACCTTCAGCTTCCTCAAACATATTCGCCACGGCTGCTCACTCGTTCCCTAAAAATCCCATCCTACTAAAAATAATGTTGATTGCCGAAAATACATCAAGATTTATTAGCATATCCAATTATTATTTAAAATTTCAGTCTAGACTCCTCATGTATTTCAATATCTAACAAATATTTTCAATTTTGAAAATAAATCTCATTTTTAAAATAAAATAATTTTGAAACTTTATTACATCAATCATGAACAAAAAGTAACTGGGCTTATTCCCAAATTTTACTTTAAACCTCAAATCTAAACTTCACTTAATTACTTTTGTAAGTACCATGGTTAGCGATCGAAGGTAAAAGAGAAAGCTTCCACCACCTCCTTCTGGTTTATATAAGCTTCAAAAACCACCTCCTTGCATCTATTTGCAATACCCCTATAACACTTTTCTTGGTAACACAGCACAAACAACACAGCGGTCGCTCAATTCCACAAAACACACAATTATTCTTAAGATATTCTTGGTACAATTTATTACCCGTCGTTGAAATCCCAGAATTTTTAACCCAAAACAGGCGCTTTACGCAGAAACCCTCATTAAAAATTTTCAACCGGCGCTGCCTTCCAAGAAAACCCGATAACTGTCGTTTTACTTTAGCCTCTTAAATACGCCTCCTGTGTACGCGCATATCTCTCATTTCACTCTAACTTGCTTTTAAAATTTCCCGTCTTGTGTTATTTCTAGATGTTGTTCCCCCGCTATTCAGAAGCTCTATTCCTACTAACCCACCGATATCATCAACTATCTTACTTTTGTTTACCTGATCTAAGTTGTACTCTGTTTGTAAAACGACCCCAGATTTTTTATTTCCTTTCTACTCGAATAACGCATCTTTGTTCCCCTTGTTAGTCTCTAACTTTCCTGTGTAGCAAGCGTTTCAAAATCAACGTTCACTACACACATGCTATTCTCCTTCTTTTACTACATCATGTAAACTATAGTCTTTTTTTATATCGATCTGTTTTGTACGTGCAATATAGACCTGTGTTTGTCCCTCAACTATCTATTTCTAGCAATTTTAATACTTGTTGACGAGCTTTTATGCTCGTTATCTGTTTAAATGTTAACCTTCCTAGAATTTATAACACGTGCTCAAGCTCGAATAAACAACCGCCTCTTGGAATATGCTATACTAACTAAACCCTCTTCTCTTATTGATTTTTATGTTACAAACCTGAAAGCTTTTGTATTTACATAATTGATACGCTATTTTAAAACAAATCTTAAATATGCTTAACGAAATTACGTTTCACATATATTTATGCAATTATGCTCCACAAACTTAAGTTTCCTAACTAATATTAATTAATATTTACAGTGAAATTTTACCACTATGTACAACTAACCCTGATGTTTAATGATAATTAGTCAAATGTTATCCGATTTTTCTCAAAAATGTCTCAAACTTTGCGTGACCCTTTTATACACTCTTTACCTTACAATAATAATATATTTGAGCGTGCCAATGCCAATTATGACCTATGAACCACAGTATTATATATATATATATTGTTGTAATAAGGGGTTGTTTAGGGGTGTATTGAGTAGTAAGGGTCGTGTAGTAACTATAAATAGCAATAAGTATCAGAAAATTGCATTTATTTAGCAGAAAATTAAGTAACTCGTGCATTATGTAAATAGCAAGCATTTAACACTCTGTATATAGACCGTAACTAACTGTAAACAATGCAAATAAACATATCTTACAACAATAGAACGCGTATTTAGCAGAAAAATAAGCAATTCATACATTATGTAAATAGCAAGCATTCAACACTTTGTATATAGACCGTTATTAATTTTAAGTAATACCAGTGAGCATATCTTTTAACAATAGAATGCGTATTCAGGAACAATTTATAACAGCCCAATCTGTAAGGGTTCGATTCTAGGGATTGATTCCAGGTAGACCACAGGAATTTTATGACGGCCCAACGTTGGGGCTTGAAGGTAATTCAAAAAAACCACAGATATATATATATATTACTCATATTTAGACCAGGGTAGAAAATTAAATAATCACATCAAATAATTTTAATCACCGTGTATAAGGAATTTCATTAAATAATACGCGTTATTAAAACCATGAAGCATAAATAAACTCGGTTGTTTCAGTAAAAATAAGAAATTTAATTTATTTATAAGACGCTTTATATCAAAAGAAGCAGTATTGAAAAGCTCTGCGTGTAATGTAATTATTCCTAAACAAAGAGAAATTACGTGCAAAGTTTATATTAATTAACTCTATTTAAGTAACCGGTAGTAAAACAAAGTGTACCTATAATAATTAATATTTAAGTTGTATTCGCTAAAAATGAAAAGGATAGAAATCAATATGAGTTAATTAAACCGTTAATAACATATAATACCTATAGAAACTTGTAAAAACCCAAGATTAAAATACCACGGAATAAGGCTCTGAGAATTAATAGTATGTTTAAACACCTGGGTTTATTTAAAAAGCTCATTCGGCGTAAATTTTGCAGATAATTAATGTTTCAAAGAATCTTGGGGAAAACGTCGCATAATAGTTACGAGAATTGCTAAAGCTGGGTATTTCACACTCCATGTGGACTAAAATAATCGATAATAAAGAATATCAAGTTGCACCAATAAGAACACGGTAGAGAAGGAAAGAGAAAATGCGTCAAGCAAAGACACATATTGTAAAAGGCGGGATTTAAGCAACGTCACGGGGGTCACAATTGGTTAAAAAGAGGATGCAAATATCAGAGGTAGATAACAATTTCTGTACAAAATCAATTAGTTTTTCTCGGACATGCTTGCGTGCCGTGTGGAAATTTTCTGAGATTTGAATGGGGCGAGTGAAAATTCGTAAAAATCGACGCGTGAGCGGCAGACTGGGAACATGGCATGAGAAATTCTTTAGAATTACCCGTTTTGGGGAACCGACCGACAGACAGGCTTTTTGCTATATATACCGAGATGAAGATAAACAAGCTCTCTTAGACTTTTGACGATTCGATGCGTTAAAAGCTCGTACATACGCGACTTGATTGAAGATATTAAACCGTGCATTTTAGTTTGATTAAATAATTTAAAGTTTGCTAGTATATTTTAGTGATTCAAAATAGCTTGTTATTTACGTGCTAACATGAATGTACTTCAGTGCACTTAGATACAAGGTAATAAAATTTAGTTTCACTGTACCAATTAGCAAAATTTACAACGACGAATGTATACACAAAAGTAGGCAGTTTTGGCATATATTGGTGACAGAAGCATGAATTTCTTTGCTATTTTTCGGGGGTGTTAATAATTAAATGGTTCAAATACGTGTCTGGATCCATGAAACAAGGGTCAGATAAACACAGATGAGTTCCGGAAAGGCCCAGAAACGACTTTGAATGGATGGTGATGGAGAAAATTTTAAAAGCGTAGAGAATCAGAAGCCGTAAATATAATCCTGTTGAATGGTGTGATTAACTAAAGAAACGATACTTTGAAGCTACGAGGACAGTAACCTTCAGGTAAATTATACTATTTTGTTTGACATTTTGTGTGTATTGAATGACTTTATAATTGATTTACTTTAAATGGACATTAGTGAAATTGTTCTAACCATAAAAGTTTAATTTTAAGATGAAATTTGCTTGTTTAAGTTAAAAGGGTATTTTGTTTTGATGTTCGGGAATATGATGAAAATTTGGGTATGTCTTTGAGCTCAATTAGACGAACCTGGTTAATTAACGTAAAGGGTGGTAGATGCTCCTTTATACTCAGACTCCGGTCTGCTTATATTGTTATATTAATTACTAGGCATCCAACAAGGACTTTAATTCTGGATGCACAGTAAAATGATAATAAAATTAATCTTGAAATTTTTTTTGAAAACTGAATTTTATGCTGAAATTTAATTTGAAAATTTAATGTATTCTGAATATTGATGTAAATAGAGTTAACGTTGATGTTTTTGGTAGGAATGTGTTGTTTTTTTGTTATGAATGAGGAGGTTTATAACATTAGGTGAGCAGCCGAGGCGAAAAGCGTAGTTCACGGATTTTAAAGGTATCACAGCAATTCTTGACGCCCAAACTGTGGGGCTCGTATGTTTTTTTGAAAGGGCCAGTACCTGCAGATATGAGAAGATACACAGCATTCTTGGCGAACCAAAAGTGAGGCTCGAGTTTCAAATAAAATTTTTTGTTATTTTATTCCAGGAAACTGGCGATCTGAGAGAGAGAGTTTCTGGTTGTGTATAAATTTAAGAGTATTTTTAGAGTGTGTGTAAGTGATTTGAACGTATGCAGAGAAAGGAGTGGTTAAGGAGTCAAGGAGTGGAAATTGGAAGTGACGATAGTGCATTGTGTGAGAAAATTTCGAAAATGGAAGAAGCTGGAGGCAGTAGAGATCAGTCGAGGACGGAATCAGGGGATCAAGGAAACGAGATGATAATGAGAATGCTAGAGAGGATGAATGAAGAATCGAATAGAGCGAGGGAGGAGTCTAACAGAAAATTAGAACAGCTAAGCGATGAATCGAATAGAGCGAGAGAGGACTCAAATCGAAAATTTGACCGAATGAGTGAAGAATCGAACAGGAAGTTAGAGGAGATTAGTCAGAAAATAGATAAGACGAATCAAGAAGTTTCAGAATTTAAAAATAGTTTTACCGTAAAGATGGGGGAAGTTGAAAATAGGGTTGATAAAATGAGCGTGATATTACAGGTCTTCGACAGGAAATGGGACATTTAAGGTCCGAAGTACGCATTTTTTGTGAAGAAGAGATTAATGTAAAAATGACTGAAGTGACGGACTCATGTAGGGATCAGTTAGGCAGGGTAGAACGCGAAGTTAGTAGTATCAAATACAACATGTCAAATTTAACGGGGGATGGTCCCAGATTTTCTACAGGTGGAGTATCATTGGACCAACACATGAAGTTTTATGGCGATAACAGGGTAAATCCACAAATTTTTATGAATAGTGTAAGAAATCTAGTGGGAAATTTATTTGACGAACAGACTAAACTAAATACGGTAAAGGCTTTATTAAAGGACAACGCGGAAGCATGGTACAATTTAGTAGGACAGGACATAGACACGTATCAGGACTTTGAAGACAAATTTTTACAACATTACTGGAGTGATCACAAACAGGATCAGATTAGGGACGACTTGATTACAGGAAAATTTAAGGGAGAGTTTGCAGGTTCTAGGGAGCAATATGCCATCCGCAAGTACAGTGTGGCCAAACAACTGAATCCACCATTGACGGACAGACAGATTATTAAGTACCTATCACGACATTTTGAACTGGAAATTAGACAACACGTGGCCTTACAAAACATCACAGAACGGGAGACATTTTTAGAGTATTTGCAGAGATATGACGATGTAACACATCACTCAATAAGTCCGTAGGATAACTAAGAAAAACACATTTTTTTGGCGAAATTCGATTTTATTCATCAACATACATTCCTTCAAGAGTGATACAATCAGTCCAACGCCGTTCTAGCATTTCGATACCTTTTTTGTAAAACAATTCGTCTTTGGCCTCAAAATAAGCTTCAGTTTCAGCGATCACCTCTTTATCCGAGCCAAATTTTTTCCGGCGAGCATTTTTTCAGGTCTGCGAACAGGTAGTAGTCGCTGGGGCCAAATCTGGAGAATACGGTGGGTGCGGAAGCAATTCAAGCCCAATTGGTAATTTGGCCATCGTTGCGATCGACTTGTGACACGGTGCATTGTCTTGGTGAAAGAGAATTTTTCTTCTTCATGTGTGGCCGTTTTTGGCAATTTCTTCCTTCAAACGCACTAATAATGCCATGTAGTATTCGCTGTTGATTCTTCTTCCTTTCTCAAGATAGTCGATGTACAAAATTCCGTGCGCATCCCAAAATACAGAAGCCAAAACCTTACCAGCCGACTTTTGCGATTTTGGTCGCTTTGGACGTGGTTCTCCGGCTGCAGTCCACCAGCTGACTGCCGATTAGACTCTGGAGTGTGGTGGTGGATCCATGTTTCATCCATTGTCACATACCGACGCAAAAGTCCTTTTATTCCGGTTGAACAGCTCCAAACAGCTCTCAGAATCATCGACACGTTGTTGTTTTTGGTCCACTGTGAGCAAACGCGGCACCCACTTTGAGAACAGCTTTCTCATGGACAAATGTTCATGCAAAATAGTGTGCACACTGCCTTCTGATATCTTCAAGGTGTCAGCTATCTCACGCAATTTCACTTTCTGTTTTCCAAAACGATTCGGTGGACTTTTTGATGTTTTCCGGTGTAACCACCTCAATTGGCCTTCCAGAGCGTTCAGCATCGTCAGTGTCTGTACGGCCACGTTTAAAATCAGCAAACCACTTCTCCACCGTTTGTCTCGATGGAGCAGAGCCCGGATAACACTTATCAAGCCATGCTTTGGCTGCGATGGTATTTTACCCATCAAAAGCAATGATAAATCAACACGCGAAATTGCTTGGAATTCAATTTTTGAAAAACTCAAAAGTATCGTCACTTGAACCTCTGTAACTTGTAAACTAATCGTCGGATTGTCATGAAATTTTGACAGATATCTTTTAAGGTTAGTACTTCCTACAAATCATATGGATTATTACATAGCAACGCCATCTATGTATCATCCTACGGACTTATTGAGTGATGTAGTATGTGTAGGACGGACAAGAGAGATACGAGAACGAAACGTTAACACAGTTAGGTTTGACAACAGGACACCGAATTATCCGAGACGGCCTGACTACAACAGAAATTTTCGACCGAATTGGGAACGACGAGGACAGGAATACAGAAGTAATAGTGCGACTAGGGGACCGACGCCAAGACCTAGTTACACGCGACAGAACAGTTTACCGGAAGTAAACGGACTGTGACCAGCACGCCGAATAGAGACAGGGACACGGATATTAACACGAGGAGGACGTACGCACAGGTTGTAGAAGGACAACCAGGACCAAGCACGGAAAACAGGATGAGACAGGATTTTTAGAACGTGACAGACCACTAGATTTCTGTGTAAATATACGAACATCCACGTGAATTTTTCAAAATTGAGGAGGAAGTAGAGCCAGAAACTGAGGAAAATTATGTTTGCCAATTATTAATTTAGAAATTTTTGAAAATAATGTAGAAGTATTACTTGATACAGGGGCAGAGGCGAGTTTAATATCGGAGGAATTCGTCAGCAAATTTAGGGATAAGGTTTGTGATAGAATTATGCCTATAAAACGTAGCCATTTAGTAGCTCCAAATAAAAGAAGTTTGCTGTAGTAAATAGTGTTGTGGTGCTTAGGATAGATATAAGAGATTTAAGCTGTGAACAGGAGTTTGTAATTGTACCTGGACTGAAGTTTCAGAGCATTTTAGGTGTTGACTGTATGATGAAGTTAGGGGTTTTGATAGATATGGAAAGGAAGGTAATAAGGATTAAGGATAGGGTAGTGCCATGGAAGGGCAGTTATGAAGTCACAGAGGATGACACTGGGTTTAGTATTAATGTAGTAGAGGTAGAGGATGATGAAGTTAAACAGATCAACACAATAAGATGTCCAGAGGATAGGAGAGTAGAGGTGCAAGCTTTAGTACAAAAACATGCAGAAGTAGTAGGGGTAGAAGCAACAGCAGCATATCGGAGCAGGTGAAGGCAGAATTAAATAAATTTTGATGAGGTTAAGTGGCAAGTTTATTTTTAATAAGGTAGATTTAAGGAATTCATTCTGGCGGATTCCGTTACACAAAAATTCTAGAAGGTACATAGGATTTTCCGTAGAGAGAAAATCGATAATGTTAAGGTAGTATCGTTTGGTTTGTCGGCAGAAAGGAAACAATAATAAATGAGAAACAGACAAGTGTAGGGCATGAAGAAGAAGCAATATGTAAGAGTCAGGATAATAGGGATGATAAGTTTATGGTATGTGAGATAACAAGGATGTTAAGTGTAGATATAGAAGGGGGAGAGATAGGGATGAAGAGTATTAGGATGGTAAGAAGAAAGACATGGAGGGTCAAGAAGAGAGTTAGATTTAAATAGGATAGGGAGAGAATAGGTGTATATAGAAAAGTAGAAGTAAGTGTTTATAGAAAATAAAGCTAGGTATAGGATAAATATGGGAGATAATTAGAAATAGGTTTAGGATGAGAATAAAGAGTAAATGTAGGAAGAAAATAAGATAGGTTAAGTATAGATATTTCTTATAAGATTAGTGGAGAGTTAGGAATAGAGTAAGAGTATGATAGGCATATAGGATTAGGTAGGGGAAGTAAAGTATGGTGAAGATTAGTTAAAAGTTAGGAATAGGATAGGTATATAGGATGTATATAAGATTAGATGGATAAGTAGGATGAAGTTAGGATAATTTCAGTTTATAGAAGTAGGTGAGAGTTAGGAATAGGATAGGGATATAGGATAGATGTAAATATTTTTGGATTGGAGACAAAGTAGGTAAGTTAGATAGATAAGGGTAGAGAGTGATAGGCAATTTTTTTTTTGTAATTTTTTTTGTCTAAATGTTTTATATTTGAAGTCAAATAAGTGGGATTATTTGTATTCAAATAGGGGGAAAATACTCATATTTAGACCAGGGTAGAAAATTAAATAATCACATCAAATAATTTTAATCACCGTGTATAAGGAATTTCATTAAATAATAGGCGTTATTAAAACCATGAAGCATAAATAAACTCGGTTGTTTCAGTAAAAATAAGAAATTTAATTTATTTATAAGACGCTTTATATCAAAAGAAGCAGTATTGAAAAGCTCTGCGTGTAATGTAATTATTCCTAAACAAAGAGAAATTACGTGCAAAGTTTATATTAATTAACTCTATTTAAGTAACCGGTAGTAAAACAAAGTGTACCTATAATAATTAATATTTAAGTTGTATTCGCTAAAATGAAAAGGATAGAAATCAATTGAGTTAATTAAACCGTTAATAACATATAATACCTATAGAAACTTGTAAAACCCAAGATTAAAATACCACGGAATAAGGCTCTGAGAATTAATAGTATGTTTAAACACCTGGGTTTATTTAAAAGCTCATTCGGCGTAAATTTTGCAGATAATTAATGTTTCAAAGAATCTTGGGGAAAACGTCGCATAATAGTTACGAGAATTGCTAAAGCTGGGTATTTCACACTCCATGTGGACTAAAATAATCGATAATAAAGAATATCAAGTTGCACCAATAAGAACACGGTAGAGAAGGAAAGAGAAAATGCGTCAAGCAAAGACACATATTGTAAAGGCGGGATTTAAGCAACGTCACGGGGGTCACAATTGGTTAAAAGAGGATGCAAATATCAGAGGTAGAACAACAATTTCTGTACAAAATCAATTAGTTTTTTCGGACATGCTTGCGTGCCGTGTGGAAATTTTCTGAGATTTGAATAGGGCGAGTGAAAATTGTAAAAATCGACGCGTGAGCGGCAGACTGGGAACATGGCATGAGAAATTCTTTAGAATTACCCGTTTTGGGGAACCGACCGACAGACAGGCTTTTGCTATATATACCGAGATGAAGATAAACAAGCTCTCTTAGACTTTTGACGATTCGATGCGTTAAAAGCTCGTACATACGCGACTTGATTGAAGATATTAAACCGTGCATTTTAGTTTGATTAAATAATTTAAAGTTTGCTAGTATATTTTAGTGATTCAAAATAGCTTGTTATTTACGTGCTAACATGAATGTACTTCAGTGCACTTAGATACAAGGTAATAAAATTTAGTTTCACTGTACCAATTAGCAAAATTTACAACGACGAATGTATACACAAAAGTAGGCAGTTTTGGCATATATTGGTGACAGAAGCATGAATTTCTTTGCTATTTTTCGGGGGTGTTAATAATTAAATGGTTCAAATACGTGTCTGGATCCATGAAACAAGGGTCAGATAAACACAGATGAGTTCCGGAAAGGCCCAGAAACGACTTTGAATGGATGGTGATGGAGAAAATTTTAAAAGCGTAGAGAATCAGAAGCCGTAAATATAATCCTGTTGAATGGTGTGATTAACTAAAGAAACGATACTTTGAAGCTACGAGGACAGTAACCTTCAGGTAAATTATACTATTTTGTTTGACATTTTGTGTGTATTGAATGACTTTATAATTGATTTACTTTAAATGGACATTAGTGAAATTGTTCTAACCATAAAAGTTTAATTTTAAGATGAAATTTGCTTGTTTAAGTTAAAAGGGGTATTTTGTTTTGATGTTCGGGAATATGATGAAAATTTGGGTATGTCTTTGAGCTCAATTAGACGAACCTGGTTAATTAACGTAAAGGGGTGGTAGATGCTCCCTTTATACTCAGACTCGGTCTGCTTATATTGTTATATTAATTACTAGGCATCCAACAAGGACTTTAATTCTGGATGCACAGTAAAATGATAATAAAATTAATCTTGAAGTTTTTTTTGAAAACTGAATTTTATGCTGAAATTTAATTTGAAAATTTAATGTATTCTGAATATTGATGTAAATAGAGTTAACGTTGATGTTTTTGGTAGGAATGTGTTGTTTTTTTGTTATGAATGAGGAGGTTTATAACATTAGGTGAGCAGCCGAGGCGAAAAGCGTAGTTCACGGATTTTAAAGGTATCACAGCAATTCTTGACGCCCAAACTGTGGGGCTCGTATGTTTTTTTGAAAGGGCCAGTACCTGCAGATATGAGAAGATACACAGCAATATATATATATATATATATATTGCTATGATAAGGTGTTGTTTAGGGGTGTATTGAGTAGCAAGGGACGTGTAGTAGCTGTAAATAGCAATGGAAATCAAAAAACTGCATTTATTTAGCAAAAAAATAAGTAATTCGTACATTATATAAATAGCAAGCATTTAACACCCTGTATATAGACCGTAATTAACTTTAAACAATGCCAGCAAGCACATCTTTCGATAATAGAACGCGCATTTAGCAGAGAAATAAGCGTACATGTAATTAAAACTACGTTGAGAAGTGTTTAACAAGTTTATAAAATAAAGACGAAGAAGATAGGACAAAACCTAATAAATCCGCATGCAATTACGCTTGTGATAAAGTAGGAATAATATGCGCTTTGATAAAAAAACGCACTTTCAAAGATCAGTATAAATAAATACATGAACGAAAACAGCACTAGAGTTACATCATTTATTTTTGTACAATTATCCAAAAGCATTATCTATACAAAACACAAAAGTCTGGCCACAATAACAAATAATAAAGCAATCAAAGATCGCAAATAAACACCATGACGCGGAAATCCAAGAGTTTCATCAGAAAACAGCTTAAAAATACAGGGAATATTGAAGACAAACCTGTTTGGTCGCAACATTCTGCAAAACTGCTTGGAAACCCAATCCAAAGATAGTGGAAAAAGCTATTTAACACCCACCGGTGATAAGCCAGCTCAGTTTCCACTTGAAGCACGTTAAATCCACATCATTTTTAACCAGAAATCTACGCGTAAGATAAATGAAATTTATAATATAGTGAAAATAGTGCTGTATAAAAATTGTGTTAAGAATATATGAAAAGTTTTTGCCGTTTTTTTTCAAAAAACGGCTTCTAATCTGCATCCAGTCAAGTTCTGGTTCACTTATAAAACAATTCTAATCGGCTTCCAGTCTAAATTCTGGACTATTTCCGGTTCACTTATAAAACAATTCTAATCTGCGTCGAAAACAATTCTAATTTTAATTTGGTATAATTCTGAGACAACTATAATACGCTGCTAATTTATGATCCGAAGTCTAGAATTTCAAGTGGTATTTAAGGGAAGAGATTCAAAGCATATACAGAGAAATATCGAATTAAGCACAAAGTGATTTTTTTTGAAAGCATGGGGTAACTGTACTGAAATATTGGTTCAACAAAGCAGAGCATTGGTTTTCGATTGAAGATAACAAGGGGGTGTTGATCCACAACACCAAACAACATATCAGAAGATTACAGGTCAGATCAACGTAATTTTAAGGAATCTTTTCAATTTAAATTTTAATATTGAATTTATTCAAAACTTGTAAAAAGTCAACAGGAACATTGCATACGTTTAAACTTACGTAATACATCATAAAAGGGTCTCGAACGTTCTAGATTTTTTTGTAAAAGGGGGTTGTTTTTGGTGATTATATTGAATTAAAAGTATATAAATTTTGGGATAAATATTTTATTCGATATTAATTGATTGAAGGGTGTATTCAAAGAATTTCAAAAATTGTAAATATTAGTTCCTATCATTATATGAATGTTGATTGACTTCGTTTTATCAATTCAAACAGGTAATCATAAAAGGGGTGAAAGAAAATTGATCATCGTAACGTTGTGCACTCTGTGTAGATAAAAAAGGGCTAGCCGTGGCATAATAAGAGTAAAAGATTAATTTGAGAAAAACAGAGCGGTGGCGTTCTGTAGAACATTTATTACACCGAGTACGGCGTTATCATATATATATATATATATATATATATATATATATATATATATATATATTACTAAATGTCATATTAGGTTTATATTCGGTTTTGTTCTTATGTTAATTTAAATTGTATTTAAAAATTGAATTAGTATAAATTATCCGCCCTCCCGCCGCTCGACAGTTGTTTGTATCCACCTGATAATATTACGTTGCAACATAAAAATAATACACTATTCAAATGACCAATTAAGAACTGTTCCTTTTCTGTTAGTATATAACAATTTAATTTCTCAATTCTTTTTTGTTTATTCCTTTAATATTGCTATTGTATAATTCATTGTCCTACGTCTATATTATAATATAAATACATATACACAAGTAAGGTAATATTAAACCGTAATGTATTTTTTTTCGTGACCTTCACAGTGTTATTTCTAAATTTGTTAAGACCAAATACGTTAAGCAATAATTATTTCAGAAGAAAGGAGGAATAAAATGTATAGATAGGATTAAAAAGGAAAGAGGGGCGGATCTAAATATAATGCATAGAAGCGATTAAAAGAGTTGAAAGAGTTAGCTCAGAACAGAAAACAATGAAAAAATGTGTCAAACCAAGCTTAAGGTTGTGACTAGTAGAAAGCTGTAATTATGAAACTTTACAACTACTTTTATTAAGCGCTTTAATTTTAATGAAAGAACATTAAGACGGATTTGGAATGCAACAATATTTTAATAATGCCTCAAAGTCATTTTTATCACTAAAAGTGGGCAGGCAGCATTTGCATTTGCGATCAAATTAATTTTGAAAACTTACACCCAACTTCACTGTTATAAAGCTACCCTGCACTTATAATATTTTATTAACATTTGACGAAGATAAACTCAATGAAGATTGTCGACACTCATTATGTATCTTTTATTATTTAAATTAAATGAATGCTTTTTATAACAGCCATATGTTATCTCATTTAGTTACTTCCTGTGTCGTTTGTAATGCATTTGACGTCGAAACTGTTCTATTAATACTGTCCTGTTTTGTTTATCCATATACCAGTGTCGTAAACAAATATTTCATTACTACAAGGTCTTATGGTTTTTGCACTGTTGATAAATGATCTGTCTTCATATCCATTTATTTAAATTCTTAACTTCAATTATAAAAAAGAAGGCACTTACAGCCAACAAAAAGTTAAGTACGTCGTCGGACACATTTAGAGCCCGTTGAAAATGTTATTAAAGTATATACCTCTATACTTACTATACTTAAGTCTCGCATCAATTTTAATAGCCAACATTTTATAGAATGTGCCATTAAATTTGTAGTAATTGCGAATAGGTTTACTTTTGAATATATAATAATTAGATTACGTATAAAAATAGTTGAATGTTTTGCCTCTGTATCATACTGGGTTAATTTTTCAGGTGCGTAAAGTTAGCCGCGACTTGAAAGCACCAATGTTCTTAGGGGTTCCGAAAGTTAGTGCTTCTTTAGTGCTTTTAATGCTTTATAAAAGAAGATCTCCGAATAATCGTCTCGCAGAAAATGGCAATTTATAATTTTCCGACGGAACGTCATACTTATCCGGAGATTTCTTCAATTAGAAAAACTTTTTACAGCCGAAGGTTAGTGCTTCGTTAGTGTGTTTAGTGCTTTATATTTCAGCAGTGTACGACTACTAATAAAAAAGCTGTAACCGCATACATTTTTGAGGCTAACTGCACAACTGGCTGCGGTTTGTTTCAAATTCAAAACTTCGTTTCAGCCGAAAGTTGGTGCTTTGTTAGTGCTCTTTAGTACATCATATTTCAGTGATGTGCGAGTTACATATCCCCCATATTAAAATGTATATAAAATTAAACGCATTTATTATGTCTTAGTAATAGCATATTACATTGTATTAATTGAAGGTTATAATATTAAAGGCTAACCAAAGTTCATATCAGACACAAGAATGGAAGCAACTATTTTGTATTCCAGATGCAACCTAATACAGCAGGTGCAAAAACAATGAACTGTAAATATAGCAGTCATAATTAAAGTTACTTAGAATAAAACAATGTGTGTTTATCAAGAAGTAGCGGACGGTGAGAGCTGCACTTTCCTACAAGATGATGTGAAAGCAGGTATTCCATAAATACTGGTGAGGAGCTCCTGATCATCAGTCAGTCTTCAAACTTCATAACTTTAACATTGTTGGTGGTTCAAGCTACTCACCGTAATTTTTAATTATTAATTATTTATTTATTACCTTCAAGTATTTTTTTGTCAATTTCAATTACTTAATGTTTAATAAATATAAACGTCTAAGTTGTTGTAACAAAAAAAAGTTATTTTTTGTTATTATACAATTAAAAATGAATTTGATAGAAGAGTTTTTGGCAACAAAACTTTTTAAAAGAAGCTCCCAAAGGTCCAAAACTTATCTAGCGCAGTGGGAACGGATTTCAGAAGGCCACTAGCAATTCCACAATTGATGAACTGGTGACCGTGAATTTCATTTCTTAACTGGAACAAAAAACACAAAGATTGGGCGAAGTACAAAATTGACTGAATCCAATACAGAAGGAAGACTAATGGAACTGATAATCAAATTATTGTGAGTACCTATAGATCATTTTCCTAACCATTTTTTTTAATTGCTTATTGATATTAGCAAGTAAGATTTAAAACGAAAGAATTTATTTACAATTTATTATTACAATTACTACTGAAAGAATTTATTCAACAAAAGTCTGAAATTGATGAGATTTATAATTATACACATTTTATGTACAATTTATTACTGCAACTATTATTAATGAAACAATTATTCAGCAAAAGTGTGAAATTAATGTAATTATAACAGACGTTTATAATTACACGCAATACAAGTAACAGTAAGTGATTCTTTAAATACTTTAGTACAAAATTGACTGAAGTAACGGGGAATAATTTATAAAGATAAATTCTGAAAACTTAAGGTTATATTTAGATTCGATTCCAATGTACGATGGTAATCAAGCTTTGTTAGGTATGTTCATTACCGCTTGTGAGACATTTCTGAAGTCGTTTCAACAAGGTGATATTGACCGGAACATGTGGTTTTTAGGATTGATCCTGAGTAAGCTAACGGGCAGAGCTTTGACCTTAATAGCAAGTAGCAAGACTTAACGGAGTGGGAGGACTATAAAAAGATATTTATTGCGTATTTCGGCGACCAGCGCAATATAAAATGCCTGATACAGGACTTATAGAACCTAAGAATGGAAAATAATCAATCGCCATATCAATTTGTTAAGCGATGTCAAGACGTTCAAAGTTTAATCCTAACTAAATTGAAATTAGAAAAACCAGATCCAAACGTACGTCTAATTAAAACTAAAATGTACGACGAAATGGCTTTAGATACATATATAAACGCGTTACCAGAGCGGTTATCGAATGAAATAAGATTTATTAATCCCCAAAACTTAGAGGAGGCGAAGAACTTAATTATAGAAGAGGAAAACGTAATGTATTATAGGAACACACTTTACAATCCAAATATTAACAAAAAGTATGAACCAATTAAAACTATACAAGCAACGAGACCAATACCAACACAACTCAAATTTACATCATTAAACACACCGATAAATCAATCGAGAATTAATAATTCGAACTTTAATAATACAAATTTCAACTATCAATCTCGACAATTTCCCAAAACTACATTTACACCCAAGTTTAATCAAAACGCAAATCGAACGTGGCAAACATTTGGCGTAAATTCTAACAGAAACCCGACCCATGACAAATAATAACAACAACTCCAATAATTATTACAAACCAACCCCTACAAACACTTCATCTGGTAACACCAGACAGAACACTAAAATATCTCAAATTAGACCAGACTATACACAAAAACGAAACTTTACTTCCTAGGAACTATTTCACCAAGAAGTAAAAGATTTTAATAATCAAGATATATCCGAGGCCACAGGTAATTATACGAATCCAAGTAGAGACGACGAAGCAAATTACTCAAAAAACTACGAACGTAACGACCCTTACGAAAATTGCGAAGAGGACGATAAAGAAAACGCTTATTCAAATTTTCAGTTGAACAGAACCAAATACGATCAAACGCACTAAATTTAAACAATATAAATCAACACATTTACCCTATATAGAAAGAAATACCACATGCTGAAATTGAATTATTAATCGATACAGGATCTTCAAAAACTTTAATTAGCCCCAAAACCGTGCAGAAACATTATTTAAATTTTGTAGCAAAATAACCTTTTAAAATCAGAACAGCACACAAAACGACACTCCGCCAATTTATTGAAAATATAACGGTACCAAAAATTTTTAATGTCAAAATGAAACACAAATTTTGCATTTTTGAATTTAACGACAAAAACGGCAGATTGATAGGCATGGACCTTTAAGAAAATTAGGAGCAAATATTGATATAAAAAATCGATTATTAAAAACAAAACACTGACAAATTCCAATTAAATTTCAAAATAGTAACATTCAAACCGATCAAAAATACACCATCGAGCCTAGGACAGAAAAACAAGTAAACGTCTTAGTAAATTCAAAAAGTGACATAGGAATAATAAATCACATATCTCTTCAACAAGAAGTAAAAACAACACCCACGGCGTTACTACATATAAAAGACAATTACGCCACTACGACAATTTTGAACTCAAATGACTACTCCATAGAAGTATCCTTAACGACACGAATAGAGGTGGAAGAAGTAAATTTTAGCGAAATAAAGACTAAAAATAATTCCAACCCCGCACACGATAAAATGTTAAAGAAAAATCTAATTAACATTCGTTTTAACGACAATATTAATACCGAAAAAGAAAGAGCAATAAAAGATTTATGTTTTGAATACCGATATATATTCCATTGTGGAGGAATACCTTTAACTTTCACCAACACAGTCAAACATAGTATTCAATTAACGGACGAGAAAACAATTTTCCCCAAAGCATATAGTCTACCTCAAGAAAGTCAGGAAGAAGCAGACAGACAGGTAGCAGATTTATTAAATCAAGATATTCAACATTCAAACTCACTATTGAGCAGCCTCGTACTAATTGTACCAAAAAATTAGTTGCCTTAGGCAAACGCAAATACCGAATGGTTATTGATTACAAAAAACTCAACGAGAAGACTGTAAACAATAAGTACCCACTACCAAATATTACAGAAATATTGGACAAGCTAGGAAAATGTCAATATTTTCGACATTAGACCTCGCCTCGGAATACCACCAAGTGGTAATGGACCAGAAAGACACGACCAAAACAGCTTTCACTACACCCAGAGGACACTATGAATACAAACGCATGCCGTTTGGTTTAAAGAACGCACCCGCAACTTTTCAGAGGGTTATGGATAATATTTTGAGAGGAATACACAACGAGAAATGTCTTGTGTATCTGGACGACATAATTGTATATTCAACATCACTCAACTAACACATCGAAAGATTAAGAGAAGTTTTGAGCGTTTAAGAAAAGCTCACTTTAAGGTACAACTAGATAAGAACAAATTCTTGCAAAAAGAAGTGGCATTTTTAGGACACATAATAACGCCACAAGGTGTTATGCCAAACTCAGATAAAACAAATGCCGTGTTAAACTACCCTTTACCAAAAACAAACAAAAAAATAAAAGGATTTTTAGGAGAAAAAACGTTTTTACTTTTATTCCACAGCGGAACATTTGTACCAAAAATTTTCAGAACTATATATTCGATTGTTTAACAACTCGGGACCCGAGATTATCAAATGCACACGAAAACTAATAACTGTAGATGACCCAGGTGAAATAAACGACGTAATCCGCAACCAACACGAAGGTAAAACAAATCATCGTGGAATAAACGAAACCCTAAAACAACTCATAAGGAGATATTATTTTAAAGACATGAAAGAACTAACTAAAGATTTTATTAATCAATGCGAACTATGTGACAGAGCAAAATATGACAGATCACCGCCAAAAGTACCCTTAATGTTAACTAAAACACCCGACAAACCTTTTCAAAAATTACATGCAGACACTTTGGTAGTAGAATCTCAAAACTTTTTATCAATCATAGATGCATTCACAAAGATAGGACAAGCGATACCCATTACTTCGAAAAACAGTATATATGTAACCCAAAGACTTTTACAGTACTTTACATTTTACGATACCCTGAATCAATAACTTTAGATAATGGAAGTGAATTCAGAAACGAGACTATACAAAATACCCCAGAACATCATAAAATAAATATTAATTTTATTATAGATTAATTGAAAGATTTCATTTAACCTTATTAGAACAGATCAGACTTTTAAGACTAACATATAAGAAAGAACTCATCACCAATTTGGTGTCATATGCCCTAATTGCTTATAAGGATACAATTCATTCTTCAGCTAACTTTCCATCCTTCGAATTAACATTAGAACACTCAGATTCTCGCAACCCTTATGATTTACATTATAATAAAGAAGTATATCAACAGTGCGCCAAAGATCACAAAGAAAAACTAAAAATCACTTATAACAACGTCAAAAATAAATTAGACAGCAATAAGGAACGTATTACAAAAACCCGCAATGAAAACACCAATATAAATAGATTCGCAATAGGACAGACCGTTAATGAAAGAAACTTTAAAAGTAAGCGACATAAAACGGCCCCCAAGAAATTTATGTTCGTTTAAAATTAAAAGGATTTCAAACAAAAATGTGGTAGTAGTAGTAGACAACGGAAAAACCATAAGATCCATCCATTTAACGAATTTAAGACACACACTGTAATTTCAGATGGACAGCCATTACCCTTGCCGTCAACCTTCACCCAGGTAGAACAGACGACAACGAAATAATAGTAGAAGATATAAAAAACTACCCCGGTATGCTACCAGTAAAATTGGGAAGTATGCAAAACACAGTAGACTATTACACTTTCGCATAGAAATTTGATTTAACTGAATTAAAACGAGAATTTTATATAATTAGAGACAATTATAACAGACTGAAAGAATCAATGGACACAGCCAAATTTGGAAAAGATTATGCGATAGAAATGCTTAATTACAAAAGTATAATGGAAAATATCCTAAAGAACACAGACGTCAAATTCAATCGATTAATACCAACCGACCAAACCACAAGACCGAAAAGAGGAATTATTAACGGATTTTGTAATATTATAAAAGCTATCACAGGTAACTTAGACAAGCAAAATGCTGAATGATACGACAATGCAATACAAGAATTGATCGACGACCAGAATGACATAAAAACTTGTTAGAAACCAAATTCTCTTAACTCAATCAACCATAGTAAAATTTAACGATACACTACAAAAATTAGTAAAGAACCAAGACATTATAACAAACAGAATACTAACTCTTGAAAGTAACATGCAAACCATAATGTTAGGAATGCAAGGTTTAATAAAATTTAACACGATATTTAATCAAATGATAGCAACCCTCACTGTAATTGAACAAATTTTAGCTACATTAGAAAATGCTTTAACATTTGCTAAATTAAATACTCTACATGCTAGTATTATCGAATAGCTTGATTTACTAAACGAATTATTAGAAAATCAAATCACTTGTAACTCATAGTAAACTACCTTTTGAAGTAACAGAGTCTAACCTACTTGCATTTGAAAAATAGCCATAGTGAAAGGTTATGTAAGAAATTATGAAATTACATTTTTAATAGAAATTCCAATTGTAGAGATTAACACTTACAATTATTATCATTTATTTGCTTTCCCTATGAAAATTAATAGTCAATTTTGTAGGTAAGTGGCTAACGCTTTGTTTGAAACTTGTAGAAAATAACTAGATTGGACATAACACTCTATTACTTATTAAAACATAAATCAAACACATAACTACATAAAAATGCAGACGCCATTACCGGCCATGATTAACATAATCACAAAGCCTAACTCATAATAATGTTTGTGCCCTAGCGCGCAGGCGTTGTACACGTCTAAATCCGAACATAAACGAAATACAACCCCAATATTAAAATGCTAGAATGATGAATTCTACTACAATATAAGGTCATTATTCCTAAGACCAAGTTCCTTTCCCTAAATGAACTTAGGTATGGATTCACAAATGAGAAATGCAAAGAAGTGGCACCCGGCCAATACTTATGTCAATCGATAACGACAACCGGTATTCAAACAAATAGCCTTCGTGAAGTGCAATTATTAAGATTCTCTAATCATTATGAGACTTGTGTGTCAAAACCAGTACAAATTACGGAAATGAAAATTCAGAAAGTTACGGACAACAAATGGATTGCTATATTTCCTCAAGAAGTGATAGCAACCGCCAATTGCAACAAAGACGAAAACAATTTAGCTCTAATTGGAAGATTGCTATTTGAAATTAAAAAGTGAAATTATTCGAGTATATCAAAACCCAGCAGTGACAAAGAAATTTGCAAATCTACCCGAACTACAATTCAAACTTCAAATCAAAGACAGCGGAACTATCCACAAGCCAATGCAACTAGAACACCTAGATCCCGATGACCTCAACCACGTTGCATTACGATAATATCAGTGCTTGGACAATTTTATTGATCATAGTACTATTTTTATTAGCTGTATATTTATTGTATAAAATGTATATTAGATATAAGATCAAAGTAATAAAAGTGAACAAAAAAACCACAATGAAATTTTAGCGACAATGAGTTTTAAAAATCAAGTAAAACCCTTAATTTTCATCTAAATCGAGAGGAGTTACATATTCCCCATATTAAAATGTATATAAAATTAAACGCATTTATTATATCTTAGTAATAGCATATTACATTGTATTAATTGAAGGTTATAATATTAAAGTTTATATCAGACATGAGAACGGAAGCAACTATTTTGTATTCCAGGCGCAACCTGATACTGCAAGTGCAGAAACAATGAACATCAAATAAAGCAGTCATAATTAAAGTTACTTAGAATAAGACAATGTATGTTTATCAAGAAGTAGCAGGCGATGAGATCTTCACTTTCCCACAAGATGTTGTGAGAGCAGGGATTCCATAAATACTGTGAGGAGCCCCTGATCGTCAGTCTTCGAACTTCATAATCTTAACATTATTGGTGGTTCAAGTTACTCACCGTAATTTTTAATTATTAATTATTGATTTATTAACTTGAAGTATTTTTTTGTCAATTTCAATTACTTAATGTTAAATGAATATAAACGTCTAAGTTGTTGTAACAGAAAGAAGTAATTTTTTGTAATTATACAATTAAAAATAAATTTGATAGAAGAGTTTTTAGCGACAAAACTTTTTAAAAAGAAGCTCCCATAGGCCCAAAAGCCATCTTGCGTCTTCTAATAAAATAAGTTGTAGCCACTTATATTTTTAATTCCAGCCACGGTGTGTTTCAATTTCAAAAAGCTTTTACAGTCGAAAGTTAGTGCATCGTTAGTGCTTTATATTTTAGAGGCGTAAGGCAGTTAATAAAAAAGTAACGACCATTTACATTTTTACCGCTGGCCGCGGTTTGTTTCGACATCAAAGATTTTTTACACCCGAAAGATAGTATTTTGTACTCTGGAGTACTCTATATTTCAGTGGCATGCAAATATAGTTACCAGACAAATGCGAACATTTGAGGATACAAATTCGTTTTATTCATTTTATACGAAAATAATGCCCCCAAACCTCAGACGAATGTTATTTATTGATTTAGAATTGGAATAGAGAATTGTAATTATATTTTTCTAAACGCTCTTATACAGCTACAGTTTAATACCAAAATCTCGATGTTATAGCAACACTTCCAAAAGGTATATAAAGCAATAAATTTCAAAGTATGAATAATTTGTTTTAATCAAGTGAATAAAGTATTCGAAGAAACTTGTTTGACATCCGTGAATAATAGTAATTTATACAATTATATGCAATAAACTTATACCACACACCGTAAAAGGAATAGAATCTGTGTCAGCTATTTATGTAGAATCTATTAAGAAACAAAAATCAGAATTGAAGGATGTAGATTTTAAAGAATGAAATCAGAGTACGAAACAAAGACCATCGTACCAAAAGAGAGGTACAAACATCTAGTAGAAAAAGAATGCTATTAAAGGGAAGACTAACAAATCGTTTTAAAACCTACTGGAAAAAATTAAACACAAGTGGTGATTCTACTTTTACAGTTAATAATGGAAAAAGTTTACTCATATTGGTGTTCTTGCCGAGAAGAACAATGAGCCTAAGGCTGTATTTTTAAAGGGATTTTATAAAATCCATTTTACTAACATTGAAAGCTATTGGTGTTACAACAAATATCGGGCACTCACTTTCTGAAATGGAAGACTTAAGTTTTCTTCGGACGTCCGGAAAAACATAGAACATGTATTCTTTGCAGAAGAAGAAGTAAAACAAATGGATGAAATTCATATGCAAGAAGTACAGAGGCATACGAACCTTACTAATTACAGCAGACTGGAGCAACTAGAAGAGAGGACAGAATGTCTTATTGCGGGGTTAAAGTAGTGGAGCACAGATATAAAAACGTTTATTTTACTGTTCATAAATCATGACTAACTGTACGTATTCAGTTACTGGTTAGAAAAGGAATTGCAAGACAGATACGTAGATTTGAATTATAAAATAAGAATTCAATTAGATAAGTTAAAAACAACTGCAAGTAAAAATAAGGAAATGGTTGTTTTTTGTGTGTAAAAGTAAATGTATTATATTATGTGTTTTATATTAGGTAAATAAAAGTTATAATTAGATGATACTTATTAAATACGAAAATTTTTGCGAAGATTCTAGCTTAAATGAAAGAACCACAGCGAATACAAATAACAGTTAAAGGAAGGTATACTTAAACTGTAACCTTGAAAAGTATTCGAAGTAGGGGTAGTTAAAAGCATTTCAAGGTCCATTCATTACCTATATAAAAGTAAAAGGCTGCCCATGATGGCATTAGGTTATCCTAGAATGACTTTGAAGGAAACAAAGTACAGCATGTGTATTTATGGCCAGCTACCGAAAATGGATAACATGGGTGGAAATTACATGTTTGTGATTATAAGATCTATTAATGTTGCGGTGAAGCAAGTAATTCTCAATGGTGTTCTAACTATTTGTATAAATTCTATACTGTCTAATAAATCGCCAGTATAGCGTATTTTAAGGAGATTTACATTTGTATCGCCAAACCAAAAAGATAGTATCAACTTCTATGATTAAGTCTGGGATTGAAACTTGTAAGCAACTAACGTCTCTTATCGTCGTTTAACAAACAACACCGCCTATCTGACATTTCTACGATAACAGACGTTTGTTTCCCACACTTTCCTAATATGGTCATTCACTAAAATATAGTTATAGCAAAACTCTACCAGATAGCGCTGGAATCACAATTGAAGTAATACCGCCTATCTGAATTAGGGCTGGCAAAAGCCGGAAAAATTGAAAGTCGATTTACCGGATTTACTAAAAATAAGTCAAAACCAATTTTCAAAACCGGTTTACCGAAACTGGTTTTACCGAAACAGAGTTTTACCAAAACCGGTTTTACCAACACCGGTTTCCAAAACCTGTTTGCCAAAACCTGTTTTACCCAAATCGGTTTTGCCAAAACCGGTCCTGATTTACCAAAACCGGTTTGCCAAAACCGCTTTTACCAATACCGGTTTTACCGAAATCGGTTTTACCAAAACCGGTTTTTTTTAACAAAATCGGTTTTACTGAAATTGGGTTTACCAGTTATACAGAAAACCTACTATAATGAAATAAAAATCAGTTTTGTTGCAGTTCTAAACAAAAACGGTTTTATCAAAAACAAAAATCGTCTCGGTTCGTATTAGTTTTGTTTTTGTAGGAAAGGTACCATGCAATTACTCAAAAAGTAGAACAGATGCGGTTTTTGCCGATTTGATATTTTATAGTGGTGAACGCATTAATTATAAGATTCAAATCTATACAAAAATGAATTAAATTAGTAATTACGCGTGTTGAACATTACGGCAGGCTTATAGTTTTCAGTTGTTGCAACAGCCATTATATGCTTTTTTTATAAATTAACTAGGTATTCGTTTCCCGTACATGAAGCGATGTATAACAAGTTAAATTAGTTCTATTCTAATGATTGAAATGGAGAGCGAGATAGGTTTTGGCCTTTGGGAGCTTTTTTTTAATAAGACTTTATTTCCAAATTTACACTCCTATCAAGTGTATTTTAATTTATTAGTTACAAAATGACTTTATTTCTTCTAAAACACTTGAACGTTTATATACATTAAACATTAAGAACTTCAATTAAAAAATACTATAAGTTACAAATCAATAATCAATAATTAATAACTACAAATGAGTAGCTTTGAACAACTAACAATGGTAAAGTTATGGAGTTCTCAGACTGACTGACCCTCCTGGGGTTCTCGTGGTATTTATGCTATCCCTGCTCTTACATCACTTTGTGGGAAATGCAATGCTGATGTCTGTTTATTTTTTGATACAATACAAAGTATTACATTTTAATAATCTTATTTCTAATAATTGCTGTCTTAGTGTTTGGTGTGATTTGCACCTGCAGTGTCATATTACGTCTGGAATACAATGTAACTGTTTTCGTTCTCATGTCTGGTTTATGAACTTTCGTTATCCTTTTATTATGTCCTTCAATTATACAATGTAACAATAATTCTTAAGTCTTAATAATTCCATTTAAATATACATATATATTGATTTGAGAGATATGTAACTAGCGCCGCGACTTATTTAATGAATATAATTAAAATCTACCAATCAGTAATTACTATTTATAGACATATACAGCTTGTTTATATTATTCCCCTAAATTTATAATTAGTTGAAGAGTTGTACAATTTTTTTAAGTATTTTATGCAACAGCCCTTATTTTGTAATTACATAAGAAAGAACAGAAAGTTTCAATCAGACTTTTAGATTTGTCAAATAGTGGCGTGAACTTGATTAATTCTTCTTGATTTTATTTTACGTAACACGTTTATTATAAGTAGGGTGTTTTTAAAAGCAATTCCAAACTCTTAACAAATTTATTTTAACTTAAAACAGAAATTAACATGGAATTTTGAATAACTTGTAAAATAACTTTAATTCAAAAACATTTAATTAATTGTAATAAGGTGAGTAGCTTGAACAACGAAGTATGGAGTTCGAAAACTGACTGCCGGGCCTTGAGCTCCCGAGCTTTTTATAATAACCTGCCCCTCACACAGCTGTGGGAACTTGCAGATCTCATGTCTGCGTTTCTCTTAATTGTACACTTCATTACAATGTAACAATCTTAATTCTAAGTAATTGCGGTATGTTAACCGCCTGTGACCTGCCACCTGCAGTATTACTGCCCTCTCGGATGCAAAGTTGCATATCCGTTCTCATGAACTGCTAATAACCTCTCTGGGTTAGCCTTGTATTACATTGTTGCAATGAACTTATACTTTATTTAACAATTTCTAATAATTCCTATTAGATTCAATATATTCAATATATATATATATATATATATATATATATATAATATATATATATATATATATATATATTGGTGAGCGTGAAGCGGTAGTACAAACTGATTTTAATAAATAATTTTAGCGGAAGTTCCAAATACATAAATAAAGCAAGTGCAAGACAAAAGTACTTACCAATTCAGCATCGACTGCAGAAGATCAACAGGAAACCACTCTTCTACTAGATTCAAAAAGGGCACCCTTCATCAATATAGCTATTGGTGGCGGCGGACGAATTCGACAGACGGCTGCTGATATTGGAACGGCGACACAAGTTTTATATTATATATTGGAAACAACACCTTTCAAAGCAAAGTCCGAATAGCAACTAAATATGTACCTTGACTTTCAACATCTGCGAGTTATTAACTAGATAAATAAACTATATACAAATGTTAGCATTTCTACTTTTAATAAAATTACCTTAATGGCGCCAACATATATAGATAATTGGGGGATACATAACTCGCGTGGAAGTATTATAAAAAACTTTCTGAACAAAATTTGGTCAGTGTGAAATGTGCAATGTAAAATTAAACTTACTGGTAGCACATCAGTGATGTGGTATCATTTAAAATCTAAACACACAGTTCTTCCTTCTAGTAAACGTATACGGTAAGTAGAAGATTAACCATGTAAATGTTTGGTAGTTAATTTCAAAACAATTGATTAGCACTAACAATTTTGAGGGAATAATTTCTTGAGTTGTAAATGTTTTTTAAAAATTTACCATCAGCTAAAGTTATTTGATTTAACACATATAAGTTATACGATTTTGGAATAGATAGCGCATATGAATATATTAATTAAAAGCCTGCTTTTTAAATCAAACCCTGGCTGTTATGTTCTCCGGGTTTGTTGTATTCTGTTTTGATGGATGTTTATGACAATGGATATTGACAACACATTTTATCTTGTATTGGAGTAATACAACTGTGATTTTAAGATATCTGAATCTGTCTTGAATCTTGATAAAACAGATAGGTTTAAAATTGATTAACGTTAGTATAAGGTTTAATTTTCATGGAGGTCAAAATTCTTAGGGTTATGAAAATTGTGATATATTGTGATAACTCAAAAACAATTTCATTCAGTATTTTATGCCATACATAAGCTCATGTTATAAATGTCAAATAAAATTAATGTCATTGGTAAACGGCTACATAGAGGATACTCATTTCATCTGCTAAATTAACGTAAAATTAAAGTTAATGTTGCGTATATGTAGTATATGTACTATATAAATGTTCGCTGATTCTTTTTATGACAATGGTTTAGAATAGAATGATTTAGTAAATACAGGTTAAAAACAATAAAGGGCATTTTTCAAATTCAACCTACTTCGCATCTCATAGCTTTCCATTATCCCCACATATATATCATCTTAAACGGGACATCCAATATAAAATAATCGTCAATTTTCTACCTTGTTACAAAAAATGTTCTTAATTTTTCTGCAATTTGCCTGTGTGTAGGTATGCTATATTAAAGCTTAAAGCCCAAACCAATGTTCAAGTGGCTTTAAATTTTCAGTAAAATATCTCGTTTCTTATGAAATGGTATCTCATTATTTTAGGAGTATAGTTTAGGATTGTAAAAAAACATAATACTTGCTCAGAAGGGAATATGGTTTGATTGAAGTAATATATAATTCAAAATTTCAACTACTTTCACAGAAAGTTGACTTGCACAAGTATAGCTGCATATGAATATTGTAGTAACTTCTTTTTTGTAACATTTATAAATAATTAGCGTCTATCTTCTTTTCTACAATTTTGCGTTAGTAGATTCGTATGTCATTATTGTCATTTATCATAATTTCTACTTGTAGACTCGTTCAAGGGGATGAAGATGTTGAATGTAAATCGTCAGACCAAAATGAAATTTCCGGTGCAGTTCCATCAATATCCTTTAGTGTTAACAGTAATGATGACGAAAAATCACTAGCTGATAGTGATATCTCTGCGTCTTCTGTAGCTGTTCGGCAAAAAATCACTCAAGTGTTTTTAAGCAAAAGCGCATCGTCAAGGCAGCAGGAGACAATAACTGAATCGTTAGCTCAAATGATTGCAGACGACATACTTCCTTTTTCGTTTGTTGAAGGAACAGGATTCAAGAAATTTTTTAGCAAAACATTTCCTAACTTTAAGGTACCAAGTAGAAATACTATTAAAACAAGGATTGCTTTATTATGTGATATAAAAAAGAAGGAAATTAAGAAAATAGTTTCGATGATGGACAACGTATCATTAACAACCGATTGTTGGACTTCAAGAAGCGGAGATTCATATATAAGTGTCACTCTGCATTCTATCATTAATTGGAAATTTGTTTCTTACATATTATCAACAGAACATTTGCACGAGAAACATACGAGTATATTTCTACAAACAAAGCTCGAAGACACAATTCAAGAATGGGGTTTAACTGGAAAAATTCTTGCAGTAGTTTATGATAATGCTCCAAATATTGTTAAAGCAACAAAGACATCGAAAGAAATTTCAGAAAGTTTGTACTGTTTTGTACATACTCTACAGCTTTCACTTGCTAAAGGTTTAGAAATCGACACTCTTAAAGAGTTAATTAATAAATGTATCTCAATTGTTGGACACTTCAAACATTCCACAGTGGCAACAAGTGCCCTGAGTAATTATTAATCAGCACATAATATACCAAATCATAAATTAATCCAAACAGTAAAGACACGTTGGAATTTGGCGCTACTTTATGATTGACGGGTTGATTGAACAACGAGATGCTGTCGTTGGAGTATTATATAATGCTAGTGTCACATCTCGTCACATGAGAGGTGCCTTAGAACTACCTGAAGATGCTTGGGAACTGTTAGAAAAATTAAGAGATATTTTAAAACCATTTTCCTTAATTACAACTGTAATGAGTTCAGAAAAAATCCTACTATTTCAATGATCCATCCACTAATAAGATCACTATTAAACAATTTTCTTCTTGAAGATGAAAACGATGTTGATTCAATACGAAATTTTAAAAACATAGTGTCTGAAGAATTCAAAAACCGATTGAAGATAATTACTATTGGCACAGAAGTCTTATTTACCGATATATGCACGTTTTTAGATCCGCGATATAAAAATGAGGAAAGGTGAAAAAGAAGCAGATTCGAAATACAAACTGTTTTAGGAAAAAACTTCTGAAATTTCAGACAAAGATAAGAGTATGGCGCCACCTACTACTCACTACATGTGATTTTCCAATGCTCCACCCAAAGGTACTACATTGGTGAGGAAGCGAGTTTCTTTTACCTGAAAAATTTTGAATTTTACCGAACCCTTGCTGTTCCAAGCAAAGTAGGGATCTTTAACGTGCGTGACAACACTTACACACAGGACCTCCATTTTTACCTCTCATCCGAACGAGGGCGTATTTTTGTGAAAAATGCTCGCCTAACAGTTTCAAGCGGACCGTGTCGGGACTCGAACCCGGGACCTTGAGCGTAGTAGTCACACGCATACCAACTACGCCATGGAGCCGCCTCACCTACTACTCAGCATAAAACAGCTTTGGATATACTTTTTCCTGGGCTCCGTCAAGAAAGTACTTCAAATAAACTGAAGTAGAAGTATATAATAAGGAGGTGATGGAACTCAGTAAAAACTTATGCCACCTACAATGGAGGGCAGCCAATAAATTAAGATTCCTCAAAATGGTAAAATTAGCCGATAGATATTTAGCAATACCTGCAACTTCAACACCTTCAGAAAGAGTGTTTTCAAATGCAGGGAATAAAATCGATGCCAAAAGAAGTTGTTTAAAAGGTAAAACTGTCAATATGCTAGTATTTCTGCATAACAAGTATAAAACGGAATAAGAAACCGATAGATACCATCTTATATAACATGATTATTTATTAATACTTTTTTAGTTTAAAATTAATTTATTTCAAAATATGTAAAAACATACAGGATGATTAATTTTTCTAAAATATTACTTTTGTGTTTATATAATTTGTGTTTTTTAATTTATTTAAATTTTTCAATTTAGAAGTTGATATTTTATGTTAGTCTATGTTTTAATGATACATAATTGAGTTAATTCAATAAAAATCATAAAATGCATTCTAATTTTTTTTCCGCCTAACATGTATGAAAATGAATCATATTAATTCTAAAAATATGACTCAAAGTAACTTTTATCGTTCCTTGGCCGCTAAACTCATAACAACACGATTTTAAAGTTTTTCACAATCTTTGACTATCGTTGAGTTTCAATTATTACACACTCTGGTGCTTCACATAATTTTTCATTTACCGTCGCTATTTGTATTTATTAAATAAAAGATTTTTGGGTTATTTTTTCTATTTTTGTTTAGTAAATGCTAGACGAAAAACAGGTGTGTGTTACACATACAAAAAAATGCATTAGCAGCCCTAGCTATCAACTAGTAGCCGCGGGCTATTTCTGCCCTTGCGACACAATTATACTATATTCATTAAAGAGCATTCCTAAATAAAAATATTAACGCAAACACAATTCCATACTGAAAATTCGAAAGCCGAAAAGAATAACCAAGACACTTAAACCGTGAGTAAACTATGTTTATTTAATTTCGTATTGTTTTGTACATTATACATACAAAAACAGAATAACTGAAGTTACTGTATACTACCCACAACTTATCGAGAAATTCAATTACTCTAAAACAGTAAACATAATTTGAGAAAGTACAAGCTATGGTACAAAAAACAAATTATTAAAATGCGTATCATCAACGTTGGCAACTTGATAATACGCGGAGTGGCGTGATACCGCTACTTTCAGAGTAAAATTTTAATCACAGTTCTAAATGCCGAAATCGTTTTTTTGTACGTATTGCCGAAATAGGTTTTACCATAACCGGTTTACCAAAACCTGTTTTTACCAAAACCAGTTTTGCCGAAACCGGTTTTCCAAAACCGATCTTCGGTTTTGATCAAGACCGCAGTTTTACCGAAACCGGTTTACCGGTTTTACCAAAAACCGGTTTTGTTGCCAGCCTTGATCTGAATGAATTCCGGAAAGCAAATACCTTTGTGTTCGCGCCATTTCGCTCTCCCGACGTTGTATTCGTTATCAAGCCAGACTAGATAAGGAATAACATAATTAAGACAGAGTCGATAAACAACCATCCGCGAACGCGAACGTGTTTCCTTCAATTCTCAATATTGCTGCCTCTAATGTCTTTCCTAAAATAATCATTTCCTTACTCCGTTCCTATTTACCTCTGGCCAGAAACAGTACTGAAAGGTGCCGCGTTAGTGCTACAGATGTTGGGCTTTGGTAAGTGCTTTAAGTATTTATGTCACTTTGTATTCAAATTCTATGTTTCCTTCCTTCTACTCTATACAGTCCACGCTCTACCTTACAAACTCTAGTTTACTGCCTACTGCACTCCTGGCAATTTCTATTTGCGTCTCTTGTCGTTCCAAGAGGCGTGTACACTTTGTCTTAACCACCCCTCAAGCCTTTATGCTCAAATGAGTCCTTATGCGATTATTATATTACACTATTAAATTATTATATAATCACACCTAACCGTTCTTAATCATTCATTTTTGTTTTGTTTTTTTTTGTTGTTATAAGTATGGCAAACCATTCTGACATGGGTGTTAAGTGATTCGTGTTGCTTAATAATAATATCTGTTTCTAACAGTAACCTAACCTATAATAACCTAACATGTATGCAAAGAAGACTCGTTCGAACGCAACGACTCGGGGGGATGGCTAAGAAAAAAATTATGTCCGAAAACACCGCCCACGTGCGTTAGTGTTAAATGGCATAACCGTCGGGTTGAACGCTGTAAGCACATTGCGTTTTTACTGCATTAGCTTTATTTTTATCAACTAGTTTATAATTTAATTGTGTTTGATTAAGGTTGATATTGTCCAAGTTTAGGTAAGTTATTTAGGTAAATTTTCAGTGCATTCAATAAAACGTGCACTGAAAAATCTCGTTTTACTTAAGCGGTATTGGTAATATGGATTAGGAAAAATAATCCCGGATTGTAAGGCGGTATTGAAATAGTCACAACAATTTTAGTTTTATATATTACTGACGATGGATTCTTCCCAAAGTTCAGAATCAATCGCCAATGACGACTATCAATTATTGTAGTTTACGGAAGACGAAGTAATGAATGCAATTTCCAATTATATTAATACCATTACTCACCCTATAAAATCTGTCCAAAACGTACAAAAAAACACTTGTAGTAGTAACAATACTAATGAGACGCTCACAGAAAATGGTGGTGCATACCATAAAACATCATCAGGTAAGAAACCAAGTCACAGATGTTGGGTGGTCTTTTAAATATCGTTATATTTTAAATGAATATTGATTGTTCTTTGTGTTTTATAGGAGAAACGTCTTTTGACAAAAGTTTGCAAACAGATAAATTGGATATAAAGAATCTTTCGATAGTATTTGAAAATTCACCAATACATGAAGTAGTTATTGACGCAATAAATTTAGAGGAAGAGATAGCTCTACCTGATTCTGCTGAAAATGTTACCACTGCTAAACAATCCATGGCATTTCAAAATAAAACTGTAAATAATGCTTCAGCAGCAGATGCCATGCCTCGTAACAACCTCCATGAAATGTACATAACCAATGATCACGATTATATACCTAATTATGGTTTGAACTCGTTCTCTGGGAATGAGTACAACCCAAACAACACTCCAATGGAAGATTTCCACAGTACTGATACTAGTAGCCAAAACAAAAATCATGTGCAAAATAATTCTGATAATAATATGCCTAGTTTACAAAATATTGCTAATGATGAGAAAGAAATTTTACAGGCAAGAGAAGATCGTTAAAGCAAAAAGTAAAACTCTAGGGCATGGAAAATCCCGTAAACAAGAAATGAAGAATGGTGGGGAACCACTACTTATGCTATCGAAAAACAAGAGAAGGAAAGACGTTTTATGATACACCACGAGATCAAAACGTAATAGGTGAAAAATGAAAGTCAAAAGTTTGTGAAAAATCTAAAGTAAGATTGTGCAATGCAATATCTGATGATCAAAGGCAAACGATTTTTGACAATTACTGGAAGAATGTGGATTGGGATCAGAGAAAGGTGTATTTTACTACTGCCGTTAATAGAAGAACTGTCCAAGTCGAAGACGAAGAGAATAGACCACGCAAAAACGATTTATTTAAATATCATTTTGTCATCGATGAAGATAAAATGTAAGTATGCCAGAAATGTTTATACAAATTTTGTGTATATAAAAATGAACCATCCGGTACTAGATAAGTAGTGACAAATATTGTGGTAACCCGTTCCTCGAAGAAAACTTTTCAGTGAGCATGTCTCCAACATCAAGTGTGGCAAGATTATCAAAGGCATCTAAAAAGGAGACGCGATTAAATGTTTGAATGCATTCTTGACTACTATCCCTAAAAATGTATTGGCATTACTGTAGGAAGTCCTTTACACGTCTTTAATTAGAACCTATGTTTGAGTCAATGACATACTTGTGCAACGCCTATTGAATAAACTACCATGGGGAAGAAATAAAAAAAAAACTTGGAAGTTTTTGGTCTTCAGTAGACGCTCTTTTGAATCTGTTTCTTACAAGATAAATCTCTTAATTTTCCAATTAAAAAAGACAGATATGTGACATTTGCGCATCATATGAAGTAGTCGACGTAACAGAAGAAGCTTACAAAATTCAAGCTACATTGAAATATACTGCTAGAGAAGAAAATGACTCTGACAAAAGAAAAACGTAAGAAAATTAGCTGTTCGTATTTACGTCAAGCGTACAAGCTGTTAAAGTAGCAGCTTTTTTGAAGGCAAGTGCATTATATTATAAAGCAAAGCTCGTGGTGCACAACTATACAATGTATAACCTTAGTGCAAAAGAAGTAAAATGTTATTGGTTCGACGAAACAGCAGCATGCCTTGACGCTTCTATTTTTGCGTCATGTATTGTATATAAGCTAGAGGAATTTTTGTCTAAAAACCCCAAACCAGTTGTGTTCTGGTCAGATGGATGCGGCAACCAGAACCGCAATGCTATATTTTCTACCGCTCTTTTACATTTAGCAGTAAAAATTGATGTCGAAATAGAAGAAAAGTTTCTACTTAAGGTCATACACAAATGGAGTCTGCTTCTGTGCTCAGCAATATCAAAGAAAACTCAAGAACGGGAAAATTTATTTAGCTAGCCAGTACAACCCAATAACCAAAGAAGCAAGACACAAGACGTTCCCGTTTAAGTCTTTAACATACTACCTTTTTAAAAATTATTATAATGCAAGCAGAATGGCTTATACTTCAATCAGACCTGGTCTTATTGCTGGTTGCTGGAGATCTAACAGTACACGATGTCTCAAAGCTATACGCTACAGCCCTAAAGGTATAGATTTGTATTTCTATACAGGTTTCTACCTCTAAGAATCTGCTTTATTAAAGTTTTGTTTTATTTGTTCCTTTAATGGGAACAAATTTTAATAGAAATTAAATATTATTTTTTTCTTGTTGTGCAGGTGAAATAGCAACCAAAGCTGATTACCAAGACGTGCAAAACGGACGTCTTTGGACATTAATTTCCCCCTTCTTTTCTCATCAAAACGACCAATTCCAAAGTCCAAATAAAAGGATCTACAGAACCTTAAGTTTGTTTTGCCTGAAGGCTGTCATTCATTTTATGACACAATCCCGAAGGCCCCTGTGTAGATAGATAGTGCACTTCATTTTATGATTTTAACTTGTAGCGCTATAATTTTGTACTATGTATAAGGAACTATATATAAGAAACGCCTATAATTCTGAAGTTATTTTTACCAAATTAGTAACTGATTGTGATACTTAATATATAATAACTGAATTTTTAAAGAATAAATCATGAGTATATTCAATACCCACGATATTAGTTAACTAACAGAAATACAATACCGCTTATTTGCAGACATGTGAAGTTGTAAATGGCAATACCGCCTTAATTCCAATTAAATATACACTCTTTAATCAAATTATAAAACATGAGTTTAATTACAGTTCTGAATGGACCTACACTTTGAAGAAGTTCTAGATTACTAGAACGGGTGGAGCGGCTTGAGAGTTCCAGTGATCTAAAGAGCCGAACTATAGGTCCAACAAAGTTGCTGGGGTCTTTAGTGAGGAACCAGTCTAAGACAAGGCAGAAACCATAGGGGTTGGTATGGCATTCTAAAACACACTACTGCGATGTGGAAGGCAACGGGAAACCACCACATTATCTCCCAAGTAAACACCGTACTTAAATTGTTACTTAGGATGATGGCATCCTCTAGAATAAAAAATTCCTTAGATAAAATAGTCCCTACATTTGATTTTTTCAATGCTCCACCGGAAGGTATTACATTGGCCAGGAAGCGAGTTTTTTTTACCTGGAAATTTTGAATTTTGCCGAACCCCTGCAATTGCAAGCAAGGTAGGGATCTTTAACGTGCGTGACAACACTCACATACGGGACCTCCATTTTACCTCTCGTCCGAACGAGGGTGTATTTTTGTGAAAAATTCTCGCCTAACATTTTTCAAGCGGACCGTGTCGGGATTTGAACCCGGGACCTTGGGCATAGTAGTCACACGCATACCAACTACACCACGGAACGGCCTGATAAAATAGTCCTTCATTCGGATCTCCGGGAGGGGACTACTTCGGAGAATGTGATCGGAAAGTTTAGAAAAAGAGTCGGGAACATTCTGCGAGTCGGAGCGTGGAATATCAGAAGTATGAAGCAAGTAGGTAAGCTAAAGAACTTGAAAATTAAAATGGATAGGTTAGCATTAGCCATAGTAGATATCAGTGAAATTCGTTGGCCAGAGGCAGGGAATTTTTGGAGCAAAGACCTTAGGGTAATTCACACAGTATCAGAGAAAAGAAATTCGGGTGTGGAGATAGTTATGAGAAAAGAGATAAGAAACTGTACAAAACTACTTACAACAAAACGAAAGAGTACTCAGGGTTATATTAGAATCTTAACTGGTAAATACAGTAATAATACAAGTATACATGCTCACCTCTAGCTACAGTGAGGAAGAGGTAGAAGCGATCCACAAAGATATCAACGATATACTAACATACATTAAAGGACATGAATATTTAATAAATAAGGGGGATGTTAATGCAGTGGTTGACGAGGGTAGGGAAGGAACAATAGTAGATTTATTTGGTTTAGGCACTAAAAACGACAGGGAAAACAGGTTGGTACCATTTTGCGACAAATCAATTTAACCATCCCAAACACATTTCAACATCACACTAGAAGGCGATACACGTGGAAAATGCCAGGAAAAATAGGAAGATATCAAATAGATTACATTCTTGTAAGACAACGGTTTAGGAATCAAGTAAAAGACTGTAGAAGCTACCCAAAAGCAGATATAGACACTGACCACAACATGGTAATTACGAAGGCCGACCTTAAATTAAAAAATTTAGTAAAAGGTATGGAAAAAAACACTTTGACTTTGAGAAACTAAAATATAAATATATCCATGAAAGATTTGAAAAAAAGTCAAATGAATTGCTGAAAGATATCGGCAAAATTTCTGATACTAAAGAAGTAGAAACAGAATTGAGAAACATTAAATCCTGCTTAGACATAGCGGCCAGAGATATTCTGGGGTATACACAAAAAGAAAATAAGAAACCATGGATAACAAAGGATATCCCGAATTTAATAGAAGAAAAACAAAAATACAAAAACATGCCAGACGCAGCTGGAAAACAAAGGTACGAGGTCATATAATGGGAAATTATTCACAAATGCAAGAAGACTAAAAAGCAATCGATTGCTGAAAAGTGCAAAGAGGTACCAACTAAGATGAAAATAGGAAAGACAGACGAAGCATACAAACTAATTAGAATAAATTTTAGGGATATAAAATCGTATAGCAAAAATATAAAGGGGGCTGAAGGAGACATCATTATAGGAAATGTTGAGAAAGTGGTTAGATGGCAAGAATATATATTACTTGAGATCTCTTATACTTAGCGATGAAATTGAATTAGAATTAAAAGGCCTGAAAAATGGTAAAGCACCGGGTATAGATAAGATGCAAGCAGGAACTCTAAAAGTTGCTGGACAAGCAGTTACAAAACGTCTCTTCCAACTTGTAAGCTATTTGTATGAGACAGGCGAGATATCCTAAGATTTCAAACGTAACACTATAGTCTCTATACCAAGAAAAAGAGGCACGGATAGATATAATAATTTTCGAACAATAAGTTTGACAGTACACGTGTCAAAAATTGTACAAAGACAAATGAAAAAGCTAGTTGAAGAAGTACTAGGAGAAGATCAATTTGGGTTTAGGCGAAACAGGTGAACACGGGAGGCTATTTTAACTCTGAGAGTGATAATGGGGAAGACTATAGAAAAAAAAGAAAGCGTGTATATAGGGTTTGTAGAAAAAGCAATTGACAATGTAAAATAATACTAAAAAGATTGGAATGAGTTCTAGGGATAGTCGGAATGTACATAGCTTATACAAAGAGCATACAGCGGTAAAAGAATTAGAGCAGGAACGTGGAGTAGATACTAAGAAAGGAGTGAGACATTGGTGTGCCTTATCCCCGTTATCTTTTAACTTGTACATTGAAGAGGAAATGAATACTGTCAAATGCAGGAAGACTTGTGGAATTACTATGCATGGACAAAAGATTGATATGCTTAGATTTGTATATGCTATAGCGGTATTAGCATCTAGCAAGGAAGAGTTAGAAGCAGCTCTTAATGAAATGGTAACAGTTCTAACTGAGAGATACGGTATAAAAATTAACAAAAATAAAACTAAAGTACTAGTATGCAAAAGAGGGGAAAATAACTCAAAACTAGAATACAAATAGGAGACCAGAACTTACAAGAAGTTAAGGATTTCTGTTACTTAGGCAGCCAAATAACGCAAGATGAAAAAAACGCAAAAAATATTTAAAAAAATTAGCACAAGATCGTACTACATTTAACTAGAAAAAGCAATTACTCTGTTCAAAGACAACAAACATAGAAACAAAGAAAAGATTGCTGGAAGCATATGTGTGGAGCACAGCACTGTACACCTATGCAATAGGGACGGTAGGAGAAGCAGACAGGAAAAGGAGGAAGCCTCTTGGAATGTTATGCTTCAGATGTATGATGATGATAGCAAGGATATTTAAAGTTAATAACAAAAAGGTTATGCAAATAGTAGAAGAGTAAAGATATTTGTAGAAAACAAGAAAAAATAGGAGAAATAAAAAGGCAGGATACGTTCTATGGCATTTTTGGGGAATAGTGTGGGTTACATTACAAGCAGATATAGGTAAAAAACAGATATATGTAGAATTAGATCAGAATATTACACGCAGATAGTGAAAGATGCAGACTATGGGAATTTCAGGAAATGTGTAGGTTAGCTCAGAATAGGAAACAATGGAGGTACGCGTCTAACCAGTTCCAGGACTGAAGACGTAATGATAATAATAATGATAATTGGTTAAACATTGATTTGAAATGCAATTTATTGTTGTGTATATATTGCTAAAATATAAACTCCATAACAGTATTTTGTCTCTCCTGTAACATTGCCTCGTCTCAATGCTGAATAGACGGTATTGTTTGTTAAGTGACGTTATGAGGATTATATTATACTACAGCAAAAGCTAGATTTAAATCATCAAACTTAAATTTTAACCGTAAACGTTCAACCTCTTTACTAAAATATACTACCTTATATTTAAAATTTGTTTCTTAAATATACACTCCGGCCTGTGACTTTGTCTGTCTTGTCTAACTAAAAGTCTGCAATGAGAAAATCTATAACTATAATTAATTCAAAGAGTTAAAATGAAGAAATTTGGAGAACCGAATTTGGCAAGTAAACCTATATTATTCTTAACCAAACAAACATCCAGCGCAGTTGTTTAATAAAACTGAATCATCCACTTACCTGATTCAAAATGCCCACCTGGTAAAACTTGCAGTACACTATAAAGTTTTCTAGTTAATTATATATAAACAATGTACTTTCCGTCTGTATGGTGTACGACACAATATATCAATGCACAAGATAAAAACACACTGATATTTTATGAGCCGCTATATATGCGTATCATTAATCGTTTAAATTAAATGATTTCCTTTTATAAAAGCCACATGCTATATACTCATATATGCATATCCTGCCTTCCCCGTTTATATAATACAACAGTTACTGAAAGTGTCCTATTAATACCATCCTATTTTACATATCCATTTTTGGAACGCTGTAAAATATCATTCACAAGTATAACTTATTTATGTTTTGTGTGTATTGAATTAAGTTGACTGAGCTATTTGAAGAAAATAAAAGGTGAGTTGCGAGACATTTTCGTTTTTCCACAAATATAGAGCCTATATTCTATAAAAGTTATCTACGAACCAAGCACAGTAAAAATGGCGCATTTCACGATTGAACAATGTGTAAGGTGTGTTCAAATTTATTATGAAAATAATCGATCGTTTATAGTTGCAATAAAACATATTCCTTCGAATGTTCAACGATTAAAAGCGTTTTCATTTTGATGAATAGGTCCATCCGCAAAATGTCAAATACGAAGTGCTGTAACACTTTTGGCTTTAAAAGCATTATTTCAATAATTAGTCAATAGGAGATTTTGAATCCTAAATTGGAGGTTTATTTTCCACCGTAGTTTAGCTAGTGAAAGTAAGTTATGACGCATTAAAAACGTGGTTTTGAACCCTTGACACTATTAGTCGCTATTAGGAATAGTTTATTATATTCATTATATATTTCATATTAATGGAATGTTAAATTAGACGTTTTCTCACGCTTTGAAAGATGCGCGTCATTGTTTCAACTAATGAGAATGCGATATAGGAGGGATTTTACAAGTTGGTGGTATGTGTTACCGTAATCCGTGTTGATCCCGACACGGTCTGCTTGAAAAATTTTAGGCGAGCATTTTTCACAAAAATACACCCTCGTTCGGATGAGAGGTAAAATGGAGGTCCTGTGTGTGAGTGTTGTCACGCACGTTAAAGATCCCTACCTTGCTTGAAACAGCAAGGGTTCGGCAAAATTCAAAATTTATCAGGTAAAAAAACTCGCTTCCTGACCAATGTAGTACATTTGGATGGAGCATTGGAAAATCACATGTAGGGTAATCCGAGTGGACAAGTAAAAAAGCAACAGAAACAAAAAGAATAAAGAAAGCAGCTTGCACCGAGTACCGCAACAAAAAACTGGAATAATGAATATAAGAATCTATAAGAATTTACTATGATAGCTGATACGTCGTAGAGTGGGGTGGGTCACATAGACAGAAAAACATGATATCAAAAAGAATATTTATAAAAACCTCTAATAAAGCAACATGATGGCAAAACGAAGATTTACGTAACTTACCGTTAAAACATGATATAAAAGTAAACGTCAACTTGCATATAACATAATATTTATCCAAAATGTACCTAAAATTTAAAAAATTCAATTTGAATTATTCCAAAGTCACGTGTAATCTGAAAATATTAATACCAGGCCCAAGTATACTTACATAATGTCCCCAACCCTAAATAATTACAAATATAAAATTAGATCATAATATATACAGTAATACAAAACCGTCTATCTCCTACTTACCGAAATGCACTTCCAGACAAAACCTAAAACCAATAGCGTAACCCTAAACTGAAAGTAAGTTTTATGAATAACCAAAAGCTAATTTTATATCAGCTCGTAATTAATGAACAAGTTGTTGATGTTAGCATTTCCGTAATCTTAACTCAAAACAAGAAAATTTTAACAGATTGTTTCTACGCGAGCTTATGTTTATCTTAATTGTAGCTTGAAACAATCACGTAACTACATTTTACACTAATATTTTACAATTAAGTTAAAACCAAAGTCTGTACTTAATCATGCAATGGCCACGCGTAAAAACCAGAGCACCGGTGTGGTTATCAATCACACAAAATTAAATAGATTTTCTATAAAGCATCAATAAAGGTACAGAGTATTCTTACCTTAAGTCAATTTGTGTGGCGAAGAAGAGTAACTCAATTTTGGAGAAACCACTCAATGATCTCCAGTATTTATCCATCGTACGTTACTAGCCTGCATTTAGTACCATTGTAGCAGATCTGAAAGTACCTACTTAATCACAACTATTAGCAAACCGGACACTTTTACGAAACAATCACAATCGTGTACTTATTACGGGACATGGACTATTTCCGACATTATACAAGCGAAATAAAATAATGCCTTTTAAAAAAAAGCATCTTAAGTAACTCGTAGCATCGCAAGTTTCAGGTGTCTTTACGCAAAAGGGCTCTGCATAGTAATCCTCTCTTTCGCCGCTTAACTTGTATATATAGCTGAAGATAATCCACCAAATGCTATTGTTTGTTCCTTTAAAAAATATTTTCTGTCGACAAAACAACAACATGGAGGCTATTTTCAAAACATCACCTGCATATAGGCGAAAATAACAAAGCAAATGGCCTTGATACAACATGGAAAATTCCACAAACAATGTCTGCTTGAAAACCCCCACCTTGCGTTTTCAAAACAACAGCAGTTTAACCTGATAGGCATATCTGCAACCACCATGGTAGACAAATTATCGTTCAAAATTGAAAGAGAGACAAACCTGCTACTAAGCATATAAAATAACCGTAAAACCAATTCGAGATACAAAATTTAAATTAAGTATGGGTAAAGTGGTCTAGATACAAGGACTGAACGTAACAAATGAGCGCCATGATCTAGAAAGTTACTCTGGATTATCTTACCAAACAAACGAAGTGACCAGCCACTGCGTTTAATGCAGTGGAGTACCTGTCAAATTCCTGCCTTCGTTATCTCTTAATCTTTATTGTTTATTGTTTCAATGTTGTCGGTAAACAACAAACTTTGCTGCTATTTGTTGAATAGAGGCAAATTTACCCATACGGCTAAACGTGCTTGTCAGAAGACTAAGACATCGAAATTCGCACCTGTCTAATTGACAAGTAATAACTTGACGCCTAAAAACGTAGTTTTATTTATAACGCACTCATTATTTATCTACAATGGTTTTTATCTTGGATCGCTCTCTTCGAATTTGAATATTAAAAACGATATATTTAAAAAAAAGTTATTTTGTTTTGTATTTTTAAATTATCGACATAATATTTCATATTTATGCCAATTTAAAATGCCGATTGCCGTATTTATTTTAATTAATACTTATTAATTTTTACCTATATTATTTGTGTATTAAAATTATTTACTATATGTGCAAGAAACGATCAGTTTTATTGACTAAGTATACATGGTTTTTGTCTGTGCTGTAACAACCTACTCATTAAAGTGAAAATTTGGTGTTTTAAAAGACTTAACCCTAGCTATTTCTTTATTTGTAGTAACTGGTGAGTATTTTGATGTTTCCTATTTTATAGTAAGCTTTGCACGACAAAATTCTTTCTTAAAAGAAAAATTAATGACTTAATTCTAAAAACAGGAATTTAATTTAAAAAGAACTCGTCGGAAACGTTACTTAACCCAACTTTATATTCTCATATTTTTAATGGAAAAGTCTTTTTAAATAAACTTCCAAGTTGGTTAAGGGCGTTATAAAAATTTATATAACCCATACTTTTAAAATTAAAACCTAATAATGTTTTTACAACAAAAACAAAACACGTTAATTATGTTCATTTTTGGACATATTTACTTGTTGATAGGTGTGGAGATTGATCTTTCTGTTTATATGAAAAAACTGTTTTAGTTTCATTCTAAATAATAAGTAAATACAGTTACATCTGATTAACTACTACGTATATTTTTCAATTTAATTTTTTCCTACTTATCTATATCAATTTTTCTTAAATCCCTTTCTGGTTTGATTATATCGTATCATTCATAATGAATAACTTCTATCTCAAATTTAATGAAAGCCTATTAGAACTTACGTCACAACAAATTATACCTGTCTGAACACAAAATGAACGACGTTTACAGCTTAAAACTGTATTCAGCAATGAAAGAACAGGTCAACAATTTTCTCATGCCTTTCAATTAGGCAGAAAATATCGAATATAACAACAAAACTTTAGACAATATTAAAGATAATCACGTTTTCCCTACTCAATTAGATTTAAAAAGAGTTGAATCGCGTTTTTTACGTTTAAAACGACATCTTGATTTCTTCGATGTAATAACAAACGAAAACTGGCAACAAACGAAATCAAATTTTCTCTGTGATATATTACTGTTAGAAGGACTGATGCTTGAAAAGACACAGGTAGATTCCAACTTATCTTTACTTACTCCGGAACTATCAACCACACTTATTACACATGCCTTTTATGCCTATACAAAAACCTTATCTATTTATAAACGGGATCTAGTTTTTCTCGTTACAACTCAAAAATTAGTCTCGACACTTTTTTAGAACGTATAGATGATTTAATAATAAGAAGGAACGTTACATACAAACAAATATTTCTTGCAGCACCTGATTTATTAACTAATAGATACTCTGTTAGACTTATGGCGTAACATCAAAAATGAAATTCATTCTTGGCAGGAGTTAGTTATTTACTTAAAAAAGAATTTCTTCGCTTATCATTATCCCTTAGACATCTTGAACAACATTAGAAATCGAGTACAAAACCCCATAAAAATATTGTAACTTTTATTATCTCAGTTGAAGCTTTAAATAATCGTTTAGACACAAAACCTTCAAAAAAATTGTCCAACAAAAATCTGCATCCCTACTTTGTCGAACATCTAGCTTGGCAAACGATTTCTAAATTATTTCAGCAATAGTTTATGTCGCTCCCTACAAGAACTTAAATCTTATAAAAAGTCGCTAGTGTAGATTCAAATTTACCTATAAATAAACTTCAAAATATCATAATGATTCTTGTTGGAATTGTTAGCAAGATGGTCACGCCTATAATACCTGTACAAGACCCAAAAGAATGTGTTACGTTTATTTTCGACGATAGATCCAAATATGTCCTTTTTGTGGTAATTCGTTTTCCATTCACCAGGCTTCTGTTTCTATTTAAAACCCCATCCTGTATTTTTACCTCGTTACAATAGTACGCGCAATCATAACATTTCTTTCAAATCTATTCATTCTAAAACGAAAACTTATTCGATAAATTAAATAGTTGTTTTAGGTATCCGTTAATTTGTTAAACATTTCGATAACGTATAATTGCTTTCTCTTGTGTTTCCCACCTAAAGACTTGCCAAAATAATGGATCCTACTATTAGTTGATAGCGTGTTTTCCAGTTTGCTAATCGCGCTTTGATAACGCGAGGATTGCAGTTTGAACTCGTGTTATTTGAACCAATTTTTAATTTGATTCTGCAGCTTGTGCGTTGAAATATTTTCTACATTTTCGTCACAGTACTTCAAAAGCAATGCGCGTTTTTTTGTTCGACAAATAGGAGGTATCTTGCGTGTATTGCTCTTAGCTGGAGGTCAAATGGGTTCTTTCTTTACGTAGACCAACTGCTTTTGTCTGTAGACCAATTGCTTTTGTCCGCTGCTGCAGTTGCATTGGCAGGGCGAATGGATCCTAACTACCGTGGCATTGCTGTGCTGACTCACCCTCGACGGTTTGCAAGCTAAGTATCCAGACACGTGCAGGTATACAACTTATTTTCCTTTGTGTATACCAAGGGCATATTCCGTATCGGCGTTTGGTGTAGTTACGTGATAAGAAACGTTACACTGTAGGACTATTGTTTGTTGCTGCGAATCGATATTATCGCTCTACAGGTGTGATGTACGATTGTTAGAAATATTTGACAGACACACGCTTATTCTTTTCTACTGATTGGTTTATTTTACAAACGGTATTAGGTATAATTTAAAAGAATGTTGGACAAAAGTTCTCACACGTTAATTCTTTCCTACTGATGAGTTTATTTTACAAAAAGTATTAGGTGCAATTTTAACAACAAAACGCTTGACAAAAGCTCCCACATGTTTATTTACTACTGTTTAATTTTATTTTGCGTAAACTACGAGATGCGCACATCGTATCTAAAGTACTAAATTGTTCGTATCACATAATTGTTTGCTTTGAAATAGTAACGCTTAATTTATTGCTTTTGCTTGTTTGTACAGAATCCTTTATTTATTTTTTTATTTGTTAATAGATAATCGTGGGCTACGTGTTGTTTTTTTTGGTATTTAGGTTAATATCCCCACTCTCCGCGTTTAGTAGTTAGCCTGGTATTTACTTTTCTTCCGGCTACGTTTAGGTATGTAGCAAATGTTTTGCTATGGATGTGGTATAAAAAGAATCTATAAATCAAAATGGTTTTGTTGTAACCTTCTAATTCGGGGAAACGTTGAACGGAACGTCAACGCTTCTTTAAACCAAAATCGTCCTACACAGAATCGATTCAGTACCTCCAGACACTATCAAAATTAAATGTTAAATGTATTCCTAATAATACTGCCTTACCTAGAATAAAAAATAATTCTATTAACTGTCTTCCTTTATCTGAAAAATATTTTTTTAAACTTTATCTGAATTTGTCTTACAACACCAGAAGAATTGTCAAATTGGCTAAAAAATGTTTATTTTTTCCCCGTCCATAGCTAAATTAAAAACTAAACTTTTTGATAATCGTCAACATTTATCTAAAACAATTGTTTCACTCACTGAACTTGCTCTCTTGGATACTGGATCCACTTGTACCCTTATAAATAATACTGGCTTGAATCAATTATCTAAACAAAATATGAACTTTAAAGTTATCCTTGAAGACATCTCAATTAGGAATTGCAGACGCAGTACCAGTTCATGTAACTGAAACTGTTAATTTAGAAATTAGAATTCGATCACTTGAACGTGAAATTAACTTCCTTAATGAACTTTCATTTGCGTATCTATTTTTATTGGATATTGATTTTTGTAGATTTACAACTTATCTTTATATTTTCATTACTTCTCTTCTCAAACGTCTATTAATCAAAACACTTGTGCTTCTGAAGATATATCTGAAAAAATTTCTTTGTCAAACGAACAAAAGGTCTGTCTTAAAAATACTATCGATAAATTTCGCCAAGTTAACATCTTTTAGCTTTGTTGTGATACTACTGTCTCTCATGTAATTTCTAGCAGCGACGCAATTCCTCTTAAACAACGTCAATATTTTCTCTCAACTGCTATGTAAGAACATTTATACCTTGAAATAGATAAAATGATTGCTTCTGACGTAATATTGCGGTCTCCGTCTCCCTGGCTAAGCCCAACGCTTATTGCATATCGACTTTGTTTTGATGGAGGTAAACTTAATTCCGTTACCATTCCAAATGAATATCCATTACCTCGTACAGATTCGATCTTTAGTCGTTTAAGAAATGAAAATTTTATATCTTTTATCGTTTGCTACATTTGTATAATTTCAATCCGCGTAGATAGACAACCAACTTTACTCGTCTTTCATTAAATCCATGATTTCATTTGTCTACATCCTTATCTCTTACCTATACATATTTATGTTATACTTTCGGATTCCCTATCTAAGCAAATGCTTTGATAATTCGGGTTGTCCTATGTGGCTAGTTAAATGGCAATTTCTTGTATTTTCATAATTTAATTTAAACAGATAAAAGGCGTAATTGTTTTATCTGTTATAAATTGGGCTTAATCTATCATTGCAATGGATTTTCTGTAAATATTTGCTTATCCAAATTTTGATAAGTATCCTTTGGTATTGAAGTAATTTATTTTTTTCCCTACTTTAACCGTAAGTGACACGTTTGTCACTGAGACGACCAAGTTGCATTTACTAGAATGGCTGTGAAACGGGACGTAAATTTTTACTTACTTCCCTTAAGACGTAAGTGATTGTCATCCAAATGGTTACAAATCCATGGCTACGGGTCTAAGCATACATTAAATAATTCTCTATTCTTATTTGAATTTTAAACTTAATTTAAGGGCATTTTTAATGATCTAGAATTTGGAGGTAGGGGAAAAATAATTTACATACCGCGGGACGTAAGGGACTTACGGTGCCTCCACACTTTGCAGCCCTCGCTTCGCTCGGGCTGCAAATCGTCTTGTCACCGTAAATCCTACTTACGTCCCTTAGTATGTAATATACTATTAAAGCTGGATTTTGAATTTCATTATATACGACATTCTCGAATGTGCAGGTTACTTAAGTTTTGAATTGGACCCGGCAATTTTCACGTCTTCTTTCTTTTCAGTGTTTCGATAGGGAAATTGGTGAGAGGGGTTAAGTTTAATGCATAACAAATATGAACTTTATTTTCAAATGGTTTTAATCTAGGTTTCGATTTTGGCTAAAATTGTATGTCTACGTTGTATATCTCTTTTTCCGTTAAGTTTCGTTTTGATGGTTATGTGCTGCATTAAAAATTGCCATTGGACTTTTACTAATTCATTGTTCTGGTTGTTACGTATTTCTAGTAGACGCCACGTTGGGCGTCAAAGTTATGTCACGTTGGCTCGTAGCCGTGCGTAACAAAAGAAAATCCAAGAAAAACCAGTGACCGGGCTCAATCGGAGAGTGGGGGTTGTAGAAAGCAGACCAATCTAGAAGGGACGCGGCTGTCAGGAGTTAGTACCAGTACCTGCCATAGAGAAATTAGAATAGTAAACCTGAAAGAAAAACAAATTAGTCCTGCAAACCTGAAACAGAGAAAAAGCATAGCCTATGGATCAAGTATAAATTGTTCAGTACTTTATAGAATAAATAAGAGCAAATGTTTAGATAAACTCTATAATCTAACAACAGTAATAGCAGTACAGAAAAATTCTGAGTACAAAGTGAGGCCATATTGGGGAGTAGCAGAAACGTTTCATCACACACCAATTAAACATAATTCAGGTAAAATGTAACAAAAAAAATATAAATAGGTAAGACATAATTACTCTAAGTAATTTAGTAAATTTTTTAGCAAAGACATAAATAAGTAGATAAGCACAACTGTTCTGAGTCATTCAGTATGGTTGATTGTTCTTTATAACTAGGTAAGACATAATTAATCTAAGTAATTTAGTAAAATTTTTAGCAAAGACATAAATAAGTAGATAAGCACTATTGTTCTGAGTCATTCAGTAGGGTTGATTGTTCTTTTTTTTTGTTATTAAATAGCGGGCAAGTCTATGGAAAAGGTATCAGAACGACAAGAAATATTGCAAAAACAACGGGTAGATATTTACAGTAAGAACAAATAGGAAATAGTGCAACTTACACAAAGTCCTTCAGTACCGCTTCCTTGCCATTGCAGTGTGGGATCCACGATGTCTGGCACTAACGAAGCATTGCACCCTATACTGTGAGGGTGTTGATGGAACTTATCACAACTTACCTTAATCACACTGACTGATTTCACTGGGGTTAGCAGCGGACCTTATCACGCGAAGGAACTAGGTATATTAGTTGCATAACCATACAAAAAGTAGCGAGGAACTTCAACCACTACTTTTGTATACCGGTAGTCGGTCACAGTTTAAATATCACCAGACCAAGCAAGCAACAAAAGCCATAATAAGTAAAGCACATGTATCACTAAAAGGAGTCCGTAACCATGTCCTTAAAACCCGCGTGCATCGAGTTAAAAGCAGAACGAAGCAGTATCTTTAACGTAATTCCTATATCGGAACCCAAAGACCAACTACGACTCCGCGACAGTTAGTTCTACGGCTTTTTTTTCCCCATAAGAAAGACGACTAAAAACGTTTAGTAGACACGCGTAAGCACTAAAGCCGTACGTCGAAAGTTCTTCGAACACACGTGCGTCGAGTTTCACCAACTCTACCACCCTTAGTTCAACCAGAAAAACCGTATCTTGCACTTAATTTTTTGACATCTCCCAAGCAAGAACCAAACACGACCCTTTTTTGTTTATATCTAATCCTACTAGTACAACTTCTGATCGCCTACCTAGACTGTATATCCACATATTAATTACAGCGGGATTATTTATTAATGACAAGTGGAAAGTTATTTTACGAGTATTCCAATTTACAACTAAACCATCTTTTAAAATTAATACCGGCGAGTCAACTTGCATATCAATCTGAAAACTAGGCGGAAGTATTTACTTTATACAAACCGCGATCCAAAAACGATGTATTTTAAGAATTAAGTAGACTAAAAATGTTAGGCCACCAAAAATGCACGTTACATGGTGTTGATGATTCCTCTTTACTATATACAACCTGTTATGGATACTTCTTACTCACGCGTAGTGGATGTTTTATGTTCAGCCGACGCAAGTTTCATCAATCGTATTCGTAAGTTTTTGAAGCCCTAACCAAAATAGTACATTGTTGTCTTTGTTACTAACTTCCTTCCAATTTTCTACTTTATTCTTCAGTCTTGGAAATTTAGGTTGGGTATTTACGTACTTTTTCTTACACCAATGATCATCCTTCCAATCAATTTCTGTATTTTCAGGTCGATCTTGCGGATCCAAAATTTGTTTTATCTAATTCAGAATTATCAGAATGACCGTTTGAAGAAATATCGATACCATTAATAAGTTTTATATTTTTAATTACCGGAGCGGCTCGAGATGAGGCGTTGTTCTTGCCTTTCCGGTGTACAGAATGGCGCACATAAAACTGGCTCCATAGTTCATGTAATATTTCCGTAAGGAATATTAATATTCTTTAATGAAACTGTTAATATCAACGTTTACTTGCCAGTAGTCTATAATTAATTTTCGGCTCAGTTAACTCCACGCGAAAAAGTATTTCTAGCAGAATGGAGTAACTTTCTATACGTGAAATCGGTCATTAGTTCGTATACATACCGATTTTACACGGGAAAGGCCCATTAGCAAGGGTTTGTGGCCGTCCCACTCTCCCTACTTATCACCATGTGACTACCTCCTAGAAAGATTTCTAAAAGTAAAAGTCCACCGAAACAATCCCAGAACACTTGACAAATTAAAAAAATAGCATAGGCAAGAGATCTCTAATATTCCTCAACGTGTTTTGAAATTTGTTTTCAATAACATGCTTCGAGGTGCACAACTTTGCTTGGATGTTGGTGGATAACATTTCGAACACATGCTTTAAATTGATTTCTAAAATGTTCCGTTAATTAAACTACAATAGTGTAATGTACGTTGCATATTTAGTGAAAGCATCAGTGGCGGCTGGTCGTATGAAGAAAGTGAACCGCCGCCTCACCGTAAATTGTATGGATCTTCTTTTCAATTATAAAGAAAAATTATGTTATAACTTGTACAAGCGCCCCCTAAACAATTTCAATTTTAGTCAAATATATCATAATTCGATTAATAATCAATGTTATATAATGAACGTATGTAATACAAAATTCATTTCTAAATTTGTGCATGATTTCTGTCCACACAAATTCATCTGTGGCGTTATAAAGCGCGCCACACTTATTCAATCATCTCCCTGCATCCAAAGCTACAAATACGTGAGCTTGATCGCATCGTCTTGGGTAAATAATTCCGGGGTTAAAATAGTCCCCAATTCGGATTTCCGGGAGGGAACTACTTCGGAGGATGTGATCGGACAGTTTAGAAAAAGAGTCGGAAACATTCTGCGAGTCGGAGCGTGGAATGTAAGAAGTATGAAGCAACTAGGCAAGCTGGAGAACTTGAAAATTGAAATGGATAGGTTAGCATTAGCGAAGTTCGGTGGCCAGAGGCGGGAGATTTTTGGAACGCAGACTTTAGGGTGATTCACACAGGATCATAGGAAGGAAATTCTGGTGTGAGAGAGTTATGAGAAAAAAGATAGGACACTGTAGAAAACTACATACAAAAGAACAAAAGAGTACTCATGGTTAGATTAGAATCTAAACCGGTAAATACAGTAATAATACAATTACAAAGATATCGAAGACATACTAAGATACGTAAAAGGACATGAAAATTTAATAATTACGGAGAATTTTAACGCAGTGGTAGGTGAGGGTAGGCAAGGAGCGGTAGTAGGTATACTTGATTTAGGCACAAGAAACAACAGGAGAAATATGCTAGTAGAATTTTGTGACAAAAACAATGTAACTGTCACAAACCCATTATAACATAATGCTAGGAAGGCGATACACGTGGAAGATGCCAGGAGATATAGGAAGGTATTAAATAGATTAAATTTCTGTTAGATAACGGTTTAGAAATCAAATAAAGGACTGTAGAAACTACCCAGAAGCAGATATAGACACTGATCACAACATTGTAATTAGGAAGGCCGCTTTTAAATTTAAAAACTTTAGAAAAAGGAACGGAAAAGGACACTTTAACTTTGAGAAACTAAAAGATAAAGATATCCACGAAAGATGTGAAAAAAATTCAAATGAATTGCTGAAAGGTATCGAGGAAATTTCTGATACGAAGGAAGTAGAAACAGAATTGAATAACATAAATCCAGCTTAGACATTACGGCCAGAGATATTCTGGGGTATACACAAAAAGCAAATAAGAACTAATGGATAACAAAGAATATTCTAAATTTAATAGAATAAAGACGAAAATACAAAAACAGACCGGGCGTAGCTGAAAAACAGAGATGCAAAGCCATAAAAGTTAAAGAGCAATGGATTGATGAAAAGTGCAAACTAAGATGGAAATAGGAAAAACAGAAGAAGCATACAAACTAATTAAAATGAATTTTGGGGATATAAAACCGTATAGCAAAAATATAAGTGACGCGGAAGGAAACATCAATATAGAAAATGTAGAAAACGTTATTAGATGGCAAGAATATATACAGAATTTATATGCAGGAGAGGAACTAACGCACTAGAACAGGAATCAGACATTGAAAACGATGACTTGAGATATCCTATACCTAGAGATGAGTTTGAATTAGCATTAAAAGGTTTGATAAATGGTAATGCACTGGGTATAGATAAGGTACGAGAACCAACTCTAAAAGCCGCTGGACAAGCAGAAACAGAACGTCTCTTCCAACTCTTCAAACGTAACATCATAGTCACTATACCAAAAAAGAGAGACGTGTAAGGATGTGAAAATTTTCGAATATAAGTTTGACAACACACGTATCAAAAATATTAACTAGAATTGTACAAAGACGGATCGAAAAACGGGCCGAAGATGCACTAGGAGAAGATCAATTTAGGTTTAGGCGAAACAAGAGAATACGGGAGACTATTTTAGCTCTGAGGGTGATAATGAAAAACACGATAGAAAAAGGAGAAAGCGTGTTTATAGGGTTTGTAGATCTGGAAAAAGCATTCAACAATATAAAATGGAAAAATATTCGAAATACTCAAAAGATTGGAATAAGCTTTAGGGATAGATGGATAGAACATAGCTTATACATAGAGCAAACGGCGGTAATAGAATTATAGCAGGAACGTAGAGAAGTAGATATTAGGAAAGGGATGAGACAGGGATGTGCCCTATTCTATGTTAGTTAGAATGCTATCAAATGCAGGAAGACATTTGGAATTATTATGCAGGGACAAAAGATTGATTTGTTTAGATTTGCAGATGATACAGTGGTATTAGCATCTAGCAGGGAAGAATTAGAAGCAGCTCTTAATGAAATGAAAACAGTTCTAACAGAGAGATACGGTATGAAAATTAACAAAAATAAAGCTAAAGCACTATTATGCAAAGAAGAGGAAAATAAATCACAAAGTAGAATACAAATAAGAAACGAAAACTTACAAGAGGTTAAGAATTTTTGCTACCTAGGAAGTCAAATAACGCAAGATGGGAAAAGCGCAAAAGATATACAACAAACATTAGCACAAGGTCGTGCTACATTTAACAAGGAAAAGCAATTACTGTGTCCAAAGATAACATACATAGAAACAAGGAAAGGATTGCTTAAAACGTATATGTAGAGCTCAGCACTGTACGTTTGTAAAACTTGGACAGTTGAAGAAGCAAACAGGAAAAGTTAAAACCCTTTCAAATGTGGTGCTATAGACATATGATGAAGATATCATGGACAGACAAAGTTAAGAACAAAGAGTTTCTAGAAATGGTAGGGGAAGGAAGAAATATGTGGATAACAGTAAAAATAGGAGCGATAGGATGATATGTCACATACTAATACATGAGGGAATAGTACGAAATATATTAGAAGCAAAGATAGAAAAAAATAGAGGTAGATATAGACCTAGGTTAGACTATTGCACACAGATAGTCAAAGATGTAGGTTGTGGGAACTTCAAGGAAATGTGCAGATTAGAATAGAAATTAATGGAAGTACACGTATAACCAGTTCCAAGACATAATACCTTAGACGGAAAAAAATAATTGTACTTAAACCTGATGATTATTATAAGCAACTACAAGTGTTAGTTTTGCAATATCCTCAGCTATATTAATTGTGTGAAAGAATTTACTGGAAAACTATTCATTCGGCAAATGTCTATGTTGGGAAATCTTGGTTGCCGCAGACTGCCTAAGTCCCTTCATATACCCCTACATTTGAGTTTTTAATGCTACACCCGAAGGTACTACATTGGCCAGGAAGCGAATTGATCTTTTACCGAGAAATTTTTGAATTTTGCTCAACCCTTGCTGTTGAATTCAAGGTAGGAATCTTTAACGTGTGTGACAACACCCACACACGGGACGTCTATTTTACCTCCCCCTTCATATGCCACTGAATATCGGTAAAATAAAGCATATATATCTAGAAAACAATAAAAGAGGAACCAAGCTGTATCTAGGCTGTAGGAATGTCAGGGAACTGTGTAAGCTAGCTCAGAATAGAAATCAGTGGAGGTACGCGTCCAACCTGTTCCAAGACGAAAAACTTAATGAAGAAAAACTAATTGCACTTAAACCTGACGAAATAAATAAAGGTGTTGGTTTTGCAATATTTTCAACTAATCCTGATTGTGCGAAAAGATTTATAGGAAAACTATTAATTCGAAAAATGTTCAAGAGTTGAGGGATCTAAGTAGCCACAGGCTGCTTAACCCCCTTCACATACTACTAAATATTGCTGAAATAGGGTATATATCTACAAAACAATAGAAAGGGAACCGAACTCTATCTAACAAGAAAGAGCAGCGGCTATGTTCGAAGACAACAAACGTAGAAACAAGGACAAAAGTGTTGGAAGCATATGTGTGGAGCACATCACTGCATGCTTATGAAATAGGAACAGTAGAAGAAGCAAACAGGAAAAGGAAGAAGCCTTTTGGAATGTTATGCTTCGGATGTATGATGATGATAGCATGGACAAATAAAGTTAATAACAAAGAGGTTATAAAAATAGTAGGAGAATAAAGATATCTGTAGAAAACAAAAAACATAGGAGAAATAGAAGGACAGGATACGTTCTAAGGTATTTTTGGGGAATAGTGCAGACTATATTACAAACAGATATAGGAAAAAAAGATAGGCATATGTAAACCTAGATCAGACTATTGCATTTAGATAGTGAAAGATGCAGACAGAATTTCAGGGAACTGCGCAGGTTAACTCAGAAGAGGTATACGTCTAACCAGTTCCGGGACTGAAGACTTAATGATGATGACTCATAAAAGATATAAAATATGAAATATCAACTTATCAAATTATATATTATACCTGAAGAATATAAAACAATTGCACCATTAACACTATTCGAAGAAAGTAAATAGTATGTGAAAAAAAATTCGTAACTGCACTTTGTACTATCTGACTGTTTTTACTTTACTGCGATTACTTGATGTATAACTAGGCAATGAATATACCTGTTAGAAGACAGTTAAGAAAAGGATGGGTTAGTTTATCTGTTATTTTGGAAAATCGCTATGTTGTTATGATGTTACACGGTATATTTTCGTAAATTTCAAATAGTTTTATTGTGTTATACTGGATTTTTCTAACTTATACTACAACAGCACAGTTGTTAATACAGGGTTTAACTGTTGTACTGACTATTATACAATTGTAGGTGTGTTATATTTCTTAACAAAAATTGTTGTTACTTAAAACTAATTCCTATACAAATGTCTATTTTGTTACATTTTTGTTTTGAAAATGTGCCAGTAATTTTTGCGCCCCAAATAATAAAGCGCTCCAAAGCAAATTTATTTTGCTTACCGCTTAGAGCAGCCACCTGATTTATTGTCTTGAATCCTTAAAAATTTACGGTTTCTCTCTGGTACACATGAAAATACATCCACTTCCATTTTTGTTAGAGAAAAGATCATGCTCTTTTAAGTTTGTATAGGTGTTACTCTTTATAAGAATCTATAAATGAGCTTTTTTCTTTTATGAATACTACAATAAGAAAAGTAATTTTTTAAAAGCATTCGCTTTTCTTCGATACCCCTTTTCAGTTGTGAACACATTTCTAAACCCTAATACATAAAGCTGCACATAATGGAATATTTTTCCCATTACTCATGGAAATAAGTAAGCATGAAGCATACAAGACTATTATGTGACTACATATTTTGCCAATGTCCAATTATTGCATTAAAATTGAATCTCGATAAACGTTTTAAAGTCAAATAAAGTTTTTCAGATTGAGTTTGTAGCCAAAAAAAATTTAATCATTTTCAACAAATACAAAGACTTACACGTATAAATGCAGATCACAAAATATCACTAAGATTTCTACCGACAATATCAAAATGATAATCCACTAAACGAACTTTCAGGCTAAAACACGGATACAGACTGCACGCTACTGGAGTTTAACTGAAACATTATCTCTCCCGGGGGTACATTTTGTATTATTGTATTCCTTTATGTTTGGCTCTTCGTTTCACACTAAATCAATTTTGTGCTGCATTTATAATGTTCATCTAAGCACAGGATTAATATCCTGTCATAATAATAATGCTGCAATATTAATATTGATTTCCTTGTTAGGATTTAATTTTCGGCGCAATTTCTAGTACTATACTGCTGAAATTAATGCTTTGTATCGTTTCGATGTGCATATGGAAAGGATGCCATATGTTTTGTTGTTTACTAACTTTATATCAACCTTTTGAAGTGTTCAGAATACGCAAAATGTGGTATAAATAATAAACGAACTTGAAACTGTTTTTACCTTATGTTAGAGTTGATCATTATCTATTTTAATAGCTAATTTCAGTGTAAAATAGAACGAGATTTTGTTGCACTTTCTCTTCCAATAAATACGCGAACGCATACACCCACACAAGCACACACCCATACACACGCGCGCGCGCCCGCACATGCACGCTCGTGCATCATAATTTATTCCAATATTTATTCTGATTTTTTAAACACTCAAAAGTGTATATATATTACTCATATTTAGACCAGGGTAGAAAATTAATGAATTACATAAAATAATTTTAATCACCGTGTATAAGGAATTTTATTAGATAATACGCTTTATTAAAACACCGTGGAGAATAAAAATTCATTCGTTTCAGTAAAAATAAGAGATTTAAAGCATGTACAAGACGCTTTATATCAAAAGAAACAGTATTAACAAGCTCTACGTGTAATGTAATTATTCCGAGGAAAGAAACAAATGGAAATTACGTGCAAAATGTATATCAATAAACCCTATTTTAAGTAACCGGTATTAAACAAAGTGTACAAATAATAATTAATATTTAATTTGTATTCGCTAAAAATGAAAGGATAGAAGTCAATTTTAATTGGAGTTAATTAAACCATTATTAATAATAAGCATAAAAGTCTGTTAAAATCCAGGATTATAATACCAGAAAATAAAGCTCTGAGAATTAATATTATGTTTGAACACCTGCGTAGTTTAAAAAGCTCATCCTGCGTAAATTTTGCAGATAATTAATGGTTACAAAGAATCTTGGAGAAACCGGGGCTTAATATTCACGGGAAGGCGCGATACGGGGTTATTTAACTGAAATAATCGATAGTAAGGAATATCAATTTGCACCACTAAGAACAGGTTAGAGAAGGAAAGATAATGTGCGTAAGACAAAGACACTAATAATTAAAAGCGTGATATGAGCAACGTCACGAGGGTCACGATTGGTTGAAAATAGGATGCACATATGAGAGGTAGAAACAACAATTTCTGTATAAAATTTAATTAGTTATTCTCGGACATGTTTGCGTGCCGTGTGAGAATTTCTGAGATTTAACTGGGACGAGTGCAAAATTCGTAAAAACCGACGCACAGGCTACGGACTGGGAACCTAGCATGCGAAATTCTTGAGAATTGCCCGTTTTGGGGAACAGACCGACAGACAGGCTAACTTCTATATATACCCAGGTGAATATAAACAAGCTCTCTTAGATCTTCGACTTGATTGAACGCGTTATACAGTGCTTTTTAGTTTTCCGGTTTTAATATTAAATAATTTAAACAGTTTGCTCGAATATTATGTGATTTAAAACAGCTTGTTCTTTACGTGCTACAATGAATGTACGTTAGTGCACTTAGAAAAGAAGATACAAGGTAATAAAGTTTAGTATCACTGTACCAATTGGTAAAATTTACTATGACTAATAAATACACAAAAGTAGGCAGTTTTGGCGTATCTTGGTGAAAGAGGTATGAATTTCTTTGTTATTTTTCGGGGGTATTAATACTTAAATGGTGCATAAACGTGTCTGGATCCACGAAACAAGGGTGAGATATACACAGAGGAGTTCCGGAAAAGCCCTGAAACAACTTTAAATAAATGGTGATGGAGAAAAATTTTAAAGCGTTGAGAATCAGAAGCCGTAAATATAACCCAGTTGGAATGGTGTGATTAACAAAAGGGACGATGTACATTGAAGCTACGAGTGCAAGTAACCTTCAGGTAAATTATACTATTTTGTTTGAACTTTGAGATGTTGGTGTGTGTTGAATAACTTTCTAATTTGTTTATTTAAAATGGACAGTAGTGAAAGTGTACTAACAATAATATTTTAATTTTAAGGTGAAATTTGCTTGTTTAAGTAGAAAGGGTATTTAGTATTGATGTTCTGGATTATGATAAAAATATGGGTATGTCTTTGAGCTCAATTAGACGAACCTGGTTAATTAACGTAAAGGGTGGTAGATGCTCCTTTGTACTCTGCATATATTGTTATAGTAATTAGTAGGCATCCTACAAGGACTTTAATTCTGGATGCACATTAAAATGAAAATCAATTTAATTTTGAAAGTTTCCGATATTAAAATTTATGCTGCATATTAATTTTGAAATTTTAATGTATTGTGAATATTGATGTAAATAGAGTTGACGTTGATGTTTGTGGTAGGAATGTGTTTGTTTTTTTATGTATGAGGATGAAAGCTATCTAGAGGAGCAACCGAGGCGATTAACAGAAGAAAATCAACAGACCAGGAAATTCAAGAGGTTTCACAGCAATATATATATATATATATATATATATATATATATATTGCTGTGAATTATTGTTGAAAAACCCTTTTTCTTCTCGCCCCACGAATTGTGCACCATAAAATATTGCTGTGAATTTCTCTGGATTATACCCCTGCGAACGTAACAAAAATTTTTTTTAAAAAATAAAATACTCCAATCTCTGGAACGCCCCCTTAATTTCAGCATACCACGGCTAGCTCTAAAACCTGCTTTTTCATAGATACTTACCTTCCTAAACTTGCTCTTTCTCACATATACTGCCAAATAAAATTACCACTCAAATAATGCAACGAAACATACAACCTCTTATTCATACAAATTAAAATTTCCATTACCAAGTAAATATTTACACATTCGGATATACAGCTTCATTAAATATTACAATCTCAATCATTGAATCCTTTTAAAATTTTATGCCTTTAATTTATTTCAACAGTTTTTGTTTTATATGAGTAGATGGGCCCGTCTTGAAACCCTAAATTGACTTTTACTTCTGGTCTATGATGAGCTCAGTATAAACCCAGTTACTCTAAATGCATAAATACATCGCATCTTTGTTTATAACAACCCTAAAGACCCGTTTACTCTTTACATTGAATTTTTATAGCATTTATTTATACCTTTAATTAATAGATACAAATTGTCCTTTACATATGCCCTTCAAATGAGCTTTTATGTTCATCAAATACACACCCAATGCGTCAAATCACTCTAGCACAAAATAACAGCACAAAATGTTCAAGCAATAGCAATAGAAATCAATTTCGTTACCTAGAGTAAGCTTTTTCGTCGTCACCTCTGAAGATGTTGTCCTGTTGTCCAAAAAACCTCGTCGTTGCTTCCATACACCTCTCTGCTATGTGTAGATCAAACCCATTTCCACTCGCTATCCAAATCTTTGCAGACGGCTTCAATGTTCGACTCAGATAATTGTCCAAACCAAGTTAATAACTTTCCACATCTACCAAACACCAAGCATCCTCGTTCCAACAATTTCTCAGCACGCTTACCTTAGTTACATCTCTTCGTTGGTTCTTTGAATGTAAGTACAGTACCGTCTACTAAATAGCACCCACTTGTGCAATTCACACTTTTATTTAATTTTAGCCGGACTGTACTAACACTGTTTTTATTTTACATTTGAATGTTTCCATAAAAGCTAAGCGAAGTCTAACAGATAAGCGACGTAAGAGCTTTACTGCATCTCTTAGTGTGTTTATAACGATCGCTACACACCTCCTTGTACCCTATTTCAACCGAAAAGCTCTCCTACAGTAATAGATTCCAAAAATTTTGTACGTAACGAACTTTGTACAACCGAGAATTCTTACTCCATCGTCGCATTAGCCCGAAAACTAGTCAACAACATACAACGGTCGCGAGTTTCTTTGAAATTTCTAGCGCTTAGCCAATCACACACATTTCCCCCATTCTTATGTCCAGCCTTCAACTATGTTACCCTCGTCTAACACATATTTGTTGTCTCCTTTACAATCCCACTCATGCAACAGAAAATCGATATTGTGGTTGACCTCCAAACTTGTCGCGCACTTTAAACGAGTGTTTTACCCAATGTCTATTATATGTAATCTCTGTCTGCTTTACGCTATCGATATTCCGTCCCATTTTGCTTTCAAACCACCTGTTGTTTTCGAAGCTTTTGGCATTGACCGTTAACTAAATTTCTACAGAATTTTGTTCCAACGTTCATTTATGTTCCTTGAACTTCTTTATTTATCTGTCAGGCTTTTCTATCAAGCAACTGTCCGTTTGAAATCGTATTTTCCAAGTTGTTCAACTTATAGAATTTCTTAGGATTTGTATTTAATGAACGCTTTGATTAGTTAAATGGAAAATATGCGTTTACATTATTGATTTTATATACCCGAAAGCTTTCATTATTATCTGATGTACTTGATTTACAACTTTTAAAATATTCAAACTAATTACATTCGTATCCTTGAGTTTTTACGTACTTCAAAGCTTCTACACTTATACAAATTTAACATTTCGATTTATAAATACAAAAGTATGCTATTATCTGTCCATTTTAATGTCAAAACTAATTAATTTGGCGCGTAAATAAATTATTCCTATTGCCTATATGCACAGTCGTTACAAATTTATTTTCTTGACTTATCTATGCCTTTTACCTGTATAGAGATAAGGCCAAATTATTTACACGCAAAATTTATTTAATTTATTTAGGGAGAACAGACATGTGTTGACGTATTTTTATAATTAATAATTGAATGTTAGAAAGTACATAAAGAAAAACCGTTTTAAAACAAATGGGATACGCATAATTAATTTTAATTTATTTTAATTCAACGCGTAAAAGCATAAAAACCCACTAGGGTAAGGAAAATCAATAATTTCAAGGCAAAAGTTCTTTGTAACTAGCAGATGTCAGTTTTGTACAAATACAACGAAATATAAACTCCAAGAATTGTTGTGCTAAACGGTCTATAATTAACGAACACCTGCATTTTTAAAAAGTTTCATTCATCAAAATTATGAGCATAGTAAGACAAGATTTCATAGAAAATATTTTCAACCGTCGGTTGGTTCAAACAACAAACTAACAAATTTCTTAAAGAGCAAAGGAAATGTACGATAGGTTATATACTACAGAGAGAGACAGATATGAAAACATTGACATTGAAAACGCACGTACTAATACACGTAGAGTGGAGATGAACTGTCAGCAATATCGATTTTCTATAACTCAAGTGGGGTTTTGAACGCGACAGCAAAAATGCATAATACAGAGATAAAAATATTACAGGCGGGGTTTAATGACGACACAGAATAGTATCATTAGTTAAGAACAGACAGTTTCCCAAACGTAGACAAACGCGACAGGTGAGAACGATTTCGGATACGTATGGCACGTCCACGGAGTAAATTTCAGGAATTTTCAACACGCTTGTATCAAAATTTGCAAAATTTTAATTTGAAAATAAGCTGTTCGCGTAAAGTGTGTCCGGGAGGTAGCATTTTGAAATGATATAAATACTCTAGCTAAATTATTACGGCTCTCTTTGTCTCTTTGGTCTTCTCGTCGCTTTTATACTACTTTACTACAGTAGACCAACATTATAGTAGAGTTTTTGGTTATGTGAGTATTAGATATGTTCATAATACAGTAAATATGGTGCTAGCACGTGTAACTGAGTAGTAATGGCCTTCTATTTATTAACGCAAAATACGAGTAGTGTATATTAAATTAATAGAGGTCTGGCTACTATTATACTAAGCTACAAAATCAATAAATAAAAGCATAATATACGTGGGTAAGCATCACAGCAACCAGGATTGTATGCTGTTATGGAATAGTACTTTGAAACGAGGCGCTTGCTCGCAAATGGGGTATCGTCTGTGAATCCGTTGTGTATTACAGCGCATGGTCACGTAGCCAAGGGGTTCTGGTGATCGTCTTCGAAGGAATGGAAGCCTGAAGCATTCTCCAGGTAATTTATTTCAAATTTCTGTTGTCTGGTAAACTTTTGTGAAATTTGGTGATGTGTGAGTGAATTTTGGGATTTATTTATGGTTATATAAACTTATTGGAAAAGATATATGTACTGGACAATTTATTGGGGTTATTTAAATATTGAAAAAGGGCGTATTTAAAACTTACTAAATTTTATTCTGAATATAAATTAGATTGTAAAGGGTAAACGGGTCTATCAATTTTGTATTAATCTATGCAAGGTAAAAGGCATATACAAAATAAGCTGGGTTATTATGAGCTCGCCATACTCCAGTGTACAATCATCTTAGGGTAATCTGTGGGGCCCTTCTATTCATATCTCAATAAATTTGTTTGCAAATAAGTAGAAAATCAAGGACTTTAAAAACATATCACATTTTGAGTTTGTAATTAGTGTACCAAACTGTTTTTATACATGTAGATAATTTGTCTGTAAATAGCGGTAAATAAAAAATTGTATGATTGTTGCATTATTTGGTGATTTTATTGAATGGCGTGCGAGTGTGAATGAAGAATGGTTGTAAATTTAGGTATCAGAAAAGAGGCACAGCTGAGCTAGCCAGGGAAGCTGCTGAAGATTTTTGAAGCAGAAATTTTCACGGGTAAGCAATGTTTTTTGAATTTTTTTTTTATTTATGAAAATTATTTAATGAAACTGGCTCGATGTTAAAAGCTTAAAATTCCCTACCACAGCAATATATATATATATATATATATATATATATATATACACAGTGATTACATGCTAAACGAGAACATACATACATACATACAGTGATTACAAGCTAAGCTAGAACATATATATATATATATATATATATATATATATATATATATATATATACCGGCTGGTTTTATACTCTTCCATGAGGCTGATGGGGTGACGCGCAACCAATCAGCGTGCGCAATTTTTATGTTGGGGATTGTGGTCATCGTAAAAGGGGCGAGCCGTGTTAAGCTATATATACGGGTGTTGTGGTCGCGCGCCTTCCTTATAAGATGTGGATTGTTACGAGACAAGGTCTGCGACAACTGTAACATGTCTTTTGGCTAAGACCTAGCCCTATTATGACGTGCTCTGCACTTATTCAAAAAATGTATTTTATTACCACTTGGAATTAAGTTTGATTTTGTTCACGTTTACTCTTGTACTAGAAAATAAAACTAGACACGGGGATTAAGTTTATTCACAATTTTCTTCTTTATTTACGTTATACAAATAAATACGTTTGTAAGTAATTTTCTTATTGGTCGAGCACTTACTAGAAGCATGTCTTTCAATACACAACGAGTGTGAATCTGAATCTATGTCATTGAGGAGTATCATTTGTTTCAACGCTAGCTCCTTCCTTTGTTTTACTATATCGTTCAAGTAACATTCGTCCCGTTTGATATTTGACTGCCTTCTGCTTCAGTAGACGCCAATGTTAATATACCTTGTTACGGTATTCCGCGCAAACACGAAAGAAAACAGTAAAAGTCAATAAAGAACCCGTTTACGCCGAATATCGCAACAAAACAGGGACAGATGATAGATTTCGAGCTAACTCAAAAATGTCGTAGAGTGGCGTGGGTGAAATAAAAAGAACACATTGGAAACTATATTGTTAACATACAATCTCGAAAGGCTACTTACAAAACAACAAGAATCCAATAAATTGCGTACTCGTTTGTTACAGCGTGATAGTAAACAAAGCATCATAACATAAAAATATAAAATTGTTAAGCAAATTTAACATCTTATAATCTAGATACTTACTTTATGGTTCACCTTAAATATAATTAAAAGAAAATTAAACATAAACTGTACAGTAATTTTAGAAAAAGAAATATACATAAATTATACATTCGGCATTTGCGAAGTGCACCTCCTCAAGAAATAGTATAACATTAAAATTATACACCCTAACTTAAATTAATCAAATATTAACTACTTTTAAGTTGATGCGTAAATTCTTTACGTTAATGTCTATACCAAAAGGACAAAAGAAACAGTAAAACGGACAAACTTTAATTGACTAATTTTTAACATAGTTGCTCGTGCATTGTGGTTGTGAGTTTTGTAACGTGGTGTTGGTAATTTACTGGATAATCATGAATAATACCATTATGAACAGCAGCATAAATAAAAATTACGAAAACAGAAAACTTACCTTGAGTTATTAGCTTTGTGTTGGTACCATCTTGTGGATGAAAAAATGCGGTTGCATTTCTTTATGGGCTGAATGCTGGAACCACCAACTTAACTCATACTAGCACAGAAAGCATTGTATAAGCGCGATTTTAAAACATGTCTTTCGGTAAGAAGATGTTCTATTCAATGTTCCTTTCAAAGCACGGTCTCTATTTATAAGGATAAAATCATGTATGGGGGTAGGTATTTGGCTTTCAATGATATCGCCGAAGAATCAAGTGTGCAAAATTCCCAAACAACAACTGCTGAAATACAAATTGAAACAGCTTACCAACAAGCAGATAACGCATCTAACAAAAGATTTTTAGACAAAGGAAAGCAATCTCATTACTTTGAAACATCTTAACAGCTGCAGAATAACAGTATAAACTTATAGATAACAAACCCATTGTAAGTAGATGCAGGCAGGTGGTAAGTGGCCTTATCTCTTAGAAGAAAGCTGTGCATGTACGGGCAGCTTTTAATTAAAATGTAGTACTGTAACGAATACGATTATCTGTTTCTTAAATATACGCTTTTGTTCTAAATATCTATTCAACAAATATCCATTATTAAACAGTAAATATTAAATTCCGATAGAAACGATATATTACTAATTCATACATAGAGCTCCACCTATATTTAAATACTCAAAGTAAAATTTAAGATTTCTTCTATTTGTATGTATCTTGATACTATATCTCCTTTTCTGCGCGTGCTTGGACAGTAATTTAGCCTCGTGGCCAAGTTTCATTATTTTACATTGGGATGTAATCAGCGTAGCAAGTGTTAAAACGTGGGCCAGCAGGTTTTGATAAAACATGCCGTCCCAGAGGGAGGTGAAATGGTGTCAACGGATACCATGGCCTCATTTTAGTTGTTGTATCGACCTAGTATAATCAAGAAAAATATATCTACGGTAGGTGAATAATTCTCAAGTTTACCTTCAAATCATTTTCCTCGTTTCTTTTTAGCACAAGTACCAAATCATATCGAAGTCAAGTAAAACAATATGGAAACGCAAACACGTAATGTATAAAATTGCAAAGCAATAAATCTTTTGTATATAATTGTTATGGAACGCAAATTTTATGTGAGCATGTGATTTGTCGAGTTGTAGAGCAATAAATCTTTCGTATATAATTATTGTGAAACACAGAAGCACTTTTGGATGTTGGTGCTATTGAAAGTACAGCCTTAAATGTTGCTATGCAAGAGGGTGAAATTTTCCACATATGTTAGTTCGTATAAAGGTCAAGCCCGGGCACATGTATCAGCCGCGCGCACCTGCTGTTGTAAGTACCCAAGATGTTTAACAAATTTGGTGCCTAGCAGATTGTCTGTGGTGAGTCATCCTCAATTTTAGATCAATTTTATTTCATGGAACCATTACTTACAACGTACAAATAATTTTTGAAAACTCTATATATGTTTACTTAAATTTGGTACACGAAATTTTTGTAAAATTTTTATGGTCATTTAATTTGATACACGTAATATTTTGTTCAGAATTTGATAGTTGGAAATTTCATAAATGTTCTTATAATCACAAAGGAATTTCTATAAGATAATTTTTGAAGTTACAAGGTTATACTAAAATGTATTCGTAACTAAACATGTGATACGTTGATATTTGTTTGTCACATTATAGAGTATAATTTTTTAGGCAGTACACTTGAAGTACAGCTTAATTTAAACAATAAGTGTTTTTTGACTTTTGATTCCATCAAATAAATCAATTAAAAATGTGGTTCTGTAAGCTACAAATAGTCTGAGCATTTAATTTATTACTTGTAAACTCGAACAGGATCCTATTCAAGTATCATATATAAATTGTAAAATAACAATGAAAACACTCTATTTCTTATAGAGAATTAACATAAACTTTTCAATTATAAATTTTCTATGAATAATCAGAGATTAATACTAGATCTTAATAAAAGTAATTGTTTCGAAATTTTTAGTACATATAACTTTGTACAAGCGATGTATATATATTTTTTTGCAAATTAATAAAAAGAATAATAAGTTGTTTTAAAGCTTTTTTCCATTGAAGTCATCAGTAATTATTCTATAGAAGCAAACAACCACATTTATAAATTTTGTGGTAGTGAAGAAAGATATATTATTAAGCAGAATAATTACTTGAGAAATTTTATTAAATAACATTAATTTCAGACAGTAGGAAATCGAGCTTGTTGAGAAATTTTAGAGTGTTTTAAATATGATTACAGAAAAAATTATTTGCAGGGTTTTGTACGTAACAACCAATCAATTAACATGAAGCCACTTTTGGTACGTACTTTCTATTTAAACGTATAATGTTTTGTTAAAAATTATCTTATAGACGTTTTACCTGAGGTGCAAAAAATAAGCCTTACATATGTCTTTTGTTTTATATTTTACGTTAAATATCGTCGCATTATTCATAAATTTCTCTCAACTTTTTTTCTACCTTTAAAAACTACCATAAAATGCAACAATAGTACCTATATCATATAAAATATCTGAATGCCGGGATTTTTCTTTGATGGAACCTAATTATCTGTAACTACTATTCGGCGGACAAGACAGCTGTTACTATTAGCACGAGGTGTTCACACAGTCAGGTGTTTCTATAAGATGTCATGTGAAACTCGAAGGAAACTAAAATACAATTAACAAATTCTGCTGATTAGTTACTTACTCCAGGTATGAGTTATACTTTAATTTTTTTTTTTAGTGTAAAAAGTAGTACATAAATGTTGCAACTTAATTTTTTTACACATATCTAAATTATTTATGTGACTATTGATAAGTCATTTTGCCTTCTGCTTATTTTCATTTAATCAAAATGTGCCCGTGCATATTTCTTACTGCTTATAACCTAACTATGTGAACATATGAAATTTCATGAAATTTTCAATGGTTTAAAGGTCAACAAGCATGTAGTTTAAAAAATTGAAACAGAACTATTTTATTGTGCTTATAAAGAGCTTGTTTAAATGTTTATAAAAAGCATTGTATTAAGACTGTGATTTCTAAGGAATGAGTGTTGATCATTATTACACTTTATAGAAATAACTATTCACATGTTTTAAACCAAACTGTCAATATACCAAGTTTTGTTTTTTTGCTCCATCTTGCATTTGATTTCTAATTTTTTTTATTGCAAGATGAGCAAGGAAATGAAAGTAAATCCTATCAAGAGTTTTAAAGTTTTATCTGTGAATCGGACACCCCCCCCCCCCGGTTATTCTTTTGCAAACTCCGCAGTCACTGAAAACGATGCTAGATCTGCCAGAGTATATTTACTTTATACTCTGTATCTTATTGGAAAATGAAACTGCAATACAAGAAGAAGCATAATGCATGCCATAATAAAAATTGCTATTTAAAGTTGAATCCTTTGATCTCATCATATATTCACAATTGTAATAAATATTGATGCAACGGGCTTATTGTACATCAATTACCATTGTAGTACTAACAGAAATCAACCTGTTTAGTTGACTAACAACCATGCACAGATAAGGTTCAAGATTTTACCACACTCTATTCGATAAACTCAAACAAACAGAAAAAAGGAAACAGCAAATTAATTCCGCGAATTAAACAAAGACCGACGACGCTTTAATGATGCTCATAAACCACGCAGCTGAACACTAATTGATTGTTAAAAGCCTACATTCTTGTAAATTCATACATCAGCCGTGGATAATTCTCGAGAAAAATCTGGAATAAAATAGAAATTGTGACGTAGTTAGATAATTTGTATATAAGCGGGAATTTTATTAAAAGGATTTATTTATATCAATTTACGCGATCGACAGTGGAAAATTCAAGATTCCTTCATAAACCTAGTAAAATGTAACGTTCATTATAAAGCCAAAATCACATGCAGAATTACATGCAGCTTATACGTTTAAATAATTTCATGTATGAAAGTTTGAAATATCAATTGTTTTATAAAGATTGAACGTTCTCCAATACAGAACCTATTCCAAAGCTAATTAATTAAAAATAGAAAATGTACATTGAAAATTAAGATTCTAAATAGAGATTTAAAATTATATGAACAAAACTGGTAAGCTGAGTCTTTAAAGTTAATTTAAAAATATAAACAGAAGGTATTTACTACCGTTAATTACAAAAAACGTTATTGGATTTTGCAAATATTAATTTTAGATTACTTGGTTTGTAATTGATATTTGAGTATTTTGTCTTTTGAATTTAAGGTAGAATAAGTCTTAATCATATAATATTTTTTTATAAGGATATTTACTAGAAAATTTTGAATCAGAGTTTGAAACATTTTGACCTTATATATAAATTGTCTGTGGAATATTATTGGTTCATTGTGCGCTTTTTCATTACCTCATCTATATGATTGCTAAAGCTCAGGGTTTGGTCCAATATCACTCCTAGGTATAGTTGATTGCTATGGTATTTTGTTTCCCTTATATTCCATTGTCATTAGGTTGTCCAGGTGTTTCTTAGTTTTATTAAATATTATTGCTGCCAACTTGTGTAGTGGTACTTGGCAGTTGTGTTCATTCAGCCATTTTTCCACTATGACTAGTTGTTTCTCAATGCTTCTGATTATCTTGTTCAGGTTTTTCCTTGTTGCAAAGAATACATTATCATTTGCGTATTGTAGTATTTCTACCGGCTTTTGTATTAATTTGTGTAAATCTTGAGTATATTGTATGTTAAATAGCAGAGCGTTCAATTGTGCTCCTGGGGTAAGTCCTATAATGGAATTGACTGGCCGAATAACTGTACCTGTTTTCGTTTCATTAAATATTTATCTGTTACTCAGTAGATTGTATAAATCATTTACAACTGTTTGTTGGATATTCAGGCTGTCCATTTTTTGTATTAGTGTTTGTATGATTACGTTGTCATATGTTGTTTTAATGTCTAAAAAGACGGCGATGGTTATTTACTCTAGCGAACCCTTATAATATTTTTGTAGTCCAGTGTGCCACACTTTCCGTTATATTTCGCCCTTTCCTAAATCTGGATTTTAGTATATTTTCAAATACTTTTCCTATGCAGGATGTTAGGCCAATGCATTTAAAGTTTATCGTATCCTTACTATCTTTGTTATTCTTTAGTATTGGTAATATTTCAGTCATTTACCATTGTTCTGGAATTTGCATTGATGATAGTATTTTGTTGAAGATCAGTATAAGCAGTTGTATTGCCTTGATTGGTAGCTGTTTGATTATTTAATAATGTATTGTGTCTAGTCCACATGTTGTGTCGTTTTATTTTGTATGTACAATTCTGTGATGGATATGGGGGTCTGCTGGCTGTCCACCTTTGGTTAGTGTAAGGTCTGGGCATATTTGGATTTGTTATCTTGTACCTGATACATTTTCTTGGTCTCTTTCTCATTTGGTAAGCTTATATTGATTTCTTGTGTGTTGTTTCGTCCCTCAACCCTTACACCTTTACCCATTTCCTCAAACAATAGGGTATTAGAGTGACTGCGGGATGGTAACTCATTTACGTGCATTATTCCTCATAAAACATGCAGACTTCTCGTTCGGTCAACGCAGAGTGCACACACCAGTGCATTCTTGAGTAAACCGCAAGTTTTCGATCACACACAGTGTGCTTCGTCCTAGAACACGCTGTCAAAGTACATAATTGTGTGCATGCAATATTGTTACAATGGTTAGCATCCCAAGTCATATTGGATGGTCCTTTCCTATCAAACATTCATTTTGTATATTATCAAATATCCACTAATATCAATCCGCAGATACCTCCTTAATTAATTTGCACCCATAATGTGTGTTTGGAAAATATTGTCATGATTGTCCATATGTCTCTGATATCAGTTTTCCTATTGATTTTCTCACAGTATATTCTAAACCTTTATTTGTTTTTCCTTCGCGTCAGTCTCTTCATTCTGGCTACTTGGGATTTTTGACCTCTAAATAGTTATTTAATGTGCCTTCACTTCTGAATTTGTGCATAGCCTTTCTTCATTATGGAGAGCCTCCGAACAATCCCCATCCCACCATAGGACCGTTGGTTCTTTGATTTTCTGGCTCTTCTGAAAGGAATATAGTCTTCAGCTGCTAAGATGATAGTTCTTTCCCATTTTACGTATTGTTTGCTCATCTGTTATATTTATTAGTGCATCAATTTTATCTGAATATTTAGACCAATCTGTTGTTTTTTAGATTTCTTGTTGGTGGTGTTTGAAGATTGATTGTGGGTAAATTTTTACTCAGTTCAATTAAGGTAGGAAAATGGTTGCTATTGCCGCAGTTCTAAAACCCTCTGTTAACCCGACTTGAAACGTAAAGTAAACAGTAGAAACCTTCAATAGTAAATTTGCAGAGGACCATCCGAATCGAATTAACATACAAGAGCTTGTAAATATGTAATAAGTAAATCATAGACAGAAATACGTTGATAAACACAGGTTGCATGTAACGTATTGATACTTACTAAATTCCTCAAAAGGTAAATAGTATGTCTACTCTATCTTATAGGCGGCAGAGCCTCGATAGATTACGAGGGGTTCCTGTTTGACGATTAAGCCTAGGGTAAAAAGGATGTTAAATGGCTTTGAGAGAAAAAGGTCCCTCTAAAGAGATCTTCCAGCCAGCTAAGCTTCTTCAACTTAGGGCAGAGCTATGAGCTAGGGTCGTAGGATTGGTATACGATACAAAAAAGAAATTTTATTGGACGCCACCGTATCTTAATAAATGCTATAATAAAAATCTATCCGAAGATGAGATATGGAAATCTTCGGAGACAAAAAAAACTTAAGACGAGCAACATATAAAAAAAATACTTACTTTTGACTCTGCTATCTGGGATGGGAACGACGATCTTGTACTATCTGAAAATTTAACCACATCTAAACATTTTCCACCTAGAGCTACATTAGAGCCTAGTCACTTTATCACAAAAAAAAAATAGATTATAAATAGATCAACTAGTCAAAATTATGCTTCAAAAAAAAACTTTTAAATTCAACACCAATAATATCATTCTTCAATGCCAAAATTTCATATTTGTGATTGTTTGCTTCTATAAGACAATTACTGCTGACTTCAAAGAAAGAAAGCTTTATAACAACTTATTATTCTTTCTATTAATTTAAAAAAATATATATACATTGTTTGTATAAAGTTATCTGTACGGAGACCTTCAAAATAGTTTCTTTATTACAATTTAACATTAATCTCTGAATATTCATGGGACATTTTTAGTTGAATAAATTACATTAATTCTTTATAAGAAATATATGATTTTCATTTTTATGTTACAATTAAATCATGATACTTGAATAGGATCCTGTTCAGTTTACAAGAATCAAGTTAAATGTTCAAAAATTATTTCTGTAGATTATAGAACTATATTTTTAACAGATATATTTAATGGAATCAAAGGTCAAAAAATACTTATTGTCGGTATTAACCTGTACTTCAGGTGTACTGTCAAAATATATTATACACCATAATTTGGCAAACAATTCTTATCGTATCACATGTTTAGTTATGCAAACATTTTAATATAACCTTGTAACTTCAAAATTATCTTATAGAAATACCTTGAAAATAATAGGGACATTTATGCATTATTCAAATATTAAATTTTGAATTAAATATTAAGTGTGTCAATTTAAATGACCATAAAACTTTTAAAAAAATTTTGAGTATCACTTTAAATAAACATTTATGGAATCTTCAAAAATTATTTGTACATTGCAAATAGTTGTTCCTTGAAATGAATACAGTTATAAAATGGATGATGACTCACCGTGCATTTACATTTCCAATGCTCCACCTGAAGGTACTACATTGGCCAGGGGGCGAGTTTTTTGTTGCCCGGAAATTTAGAATTTTGCTGAACCCTTGCTGTTCCAAGCAAGGTAGGGATCTTTAACGTGCATGACAACACTCACACACGGTACCTCCATTTAACCTCTCATCCGAACGAGGGCGTAATTTTTGTGAAAAATGATCACCTGCTATTTTTCAACCAGTCGGCCGTGTCGGGATTCGAACCCAGGAACTTGGGATCCGTAGTCTTACGCTTACTACATTGATCCACGGCGATGCCCGCTGAAGATCTGCTTAGCGGCCAATTTTTTTTTATACATCTACGTACTTACAAATGTGGTTGTGCGCAGCTGACGCAGGTGTCCGAACTTGACCTCAAGCATAACCAATCATAGGTGGAAATTTCCACTCTCTTGCCTAGCAACAAGTGAAACTGCATCTAAAGCTCAACCAATTTCCATACGGTTAATAGTTGTTTAATATAATTCATAATTCTTATTACTTTAATACTTAAAACGTTGAAACTGTAAAACAAACTTCATAACTTCATACTTGATAACTTACAACCTTCCAAACCCCGAAACTATACAACTTTAAGACTTTAGAACTTTAAGACTTTAAAACTTCAAGACTTGCACTGAAAAAAAACGGGAAAAATAAATTTAAAGGTAAGTTTGAGAATTATTTACCTACCGTAGAAATGTATTTATGACTATATTAGGTTGCTGCTACAACGAAAAATGAATACATGGTATCCGTTGACTCCACCTTACTTCCCTCTGGGACGGCATGTTGTATCAAAAAATTTGCAGGCCCACGTTAACACTTGTATTCGGATTACATGCTGATATCAAAATGGAGCTTGACCACAAGGCTACGTTGCTTATCTTATCTACGCGCAGGAAGGGGGATATTGTATCAAGATACATACAAATAGAAAAGTTCTAGAATTTTACTTTGGCTATTTATATGTAGATGGTGCCCTATGTATGAATTCGTAATATATTATTTCTATTGCAATTTAATATTTATTGAATAGATGTATGGAACAAAGTGTATTTTTAAAAAAGCAGAAAATCGTATTTGTTACAGTATACAATAAATAACTTACCGTAAATGTCCGTATTGAAATGAAGTTAATTATTATCACCTATGAAATTGTTGGATAGGGAATGAAAGGAATTTATGAAACAGAACACAACGTTTTAGATTCATTAAGCGATAAACAACAGCACCATGCCAAAAAACCAACTATTTCTTTGTTTTATCATATGAAAGTGAATGTCCTTTATCAACTAAACTGATACTAGAGTTTGAAATTAAATGATGCGCGCACACCTTCCGACCACTAGCGGTTTTGCCTATTATTAAAATACCAGAATACATGCAAACTGTAAGAAATAAATTAATAAATCTTTTTTAAATGTAACTGAAATGAATGTTGATTATAAAATAATCGCGTTGCGCAAACATACCGGCCGCCAAAATACACAATGTTTTTCTTAACTATAAATTAAATGTAAAAAAAAAGTAAGTAACCTCTCTAGAAGAGAAAGAAAAAATAATTACATATTTGGCAGAGGACACGGTTTAATAACTGGCCTCCGAAAAGTTCCAGTGGAAGTCCTGACAGACACCACCCAAATTTGACCATCGACACCTGGATGTAACTCAATCACATGACCCAAAGGCCAACAAAATGGAGAAGTACTATCACTTTTCAGTAGCACCAAACAATTAAGTTGGATTTCAGGCACAGACTTATTCCATTTTCTTCTCATCTGTAACGTATCTAAGTACTCCAGGAAATACTTCTTCCAGAAGGAATGTCGAATCCTCTATATGAGCTGCCACCGTGAAAGTCAGTTAATATTGACCTCAGTCTTAAGAGTCTCTGGAATAGCCTTTCTAATAGACAATATCCAGAATTGTTGCCTTAACAAATAGTGCAGAGCTTTAAACGCTGGATGTAGATATTTGAAATAAGTAGATTCGATAATTGCTGTTGTAAGCTGATGTAAACTGGATAACAGTAGGAAGTGCATTGCTTCATATGACAGTTCAGAATTGCTAAGGCGACCTCCTATTCTTAATAATCCGTTGGGATCAAGAAAAAGGAAAAGCGGTCTAAACTGTTGATGATGCCACAGTAATATCTTGAACATGGCTAACCCCATTGGCCACAAAAGTTTTCCAACAGTTAAGAGATGCATTTAATCAGGCGAGTACTATTTGTGCATCTGTCCACGCGTATACCTCATTAATGTAAATTTGTGAAGAAAATGTATTTTTAACAAAGGAAATTAAATCTACTAGCAGAACGGCTCCTAGTAATTCTAACGGTGGTAGGCTCAACGATTTAAGTGGTGCAACCCTGCTCTTAGCACAAGATAATGACACCGTAAAATAATTATTAGGACCTTCAATGCGAGTATAGATCGCTGCTGCATAGTCTATACTAGATGTGTTGCAAAAGCCAAGCAGTTCAGCCTTATAGTTTACTGGAAAGTTGATGTGACGTGGAATTTTGAATTCGAAAATGTAATAAAATGCACGCTTTAACCGAGTACAAGTTTTAACAATATCTGAAGGAAGCGTTTTATCCCAGTCAATTTTTAACTTCCAAAGGCACTGTATTAAATATTTTGTGAAAAGAAGAATAAGACACAAAAGATCTAGTGGATCGAATATTCTATCGATGTCAGAAAGAATGATACTTTTTGTACAAGGACACGCAATGACTTCCCCTGTATAAGAAAATGTATCACTAGAAGGATGCCACTGAAGTCCCAAAACCTTCGTACTGGGCAGTTCATCTTTATCAAACGAAATAGAAGTTGCCGAATCTGAATTGACAACTGCAGATAACAATTCAGAAGCGTTATTGCCCACTTCCGTAGTTCAAACCCTCCCAACTTTAATACATCTATTAATTCTTGTTGAAGAGAGGGTGCAGCTGAAATTGATGTACTAGTTCCAATCACATCATCTAGATACATTTGCCTTTTTAAAATAAAACTAGCATGCGGAAATGATTCTTGCTCCTTGTCAGCAAGTTCAAGCAAAGTCTGCATAGCTAAATAGGGAAAACTAGTTAAGCCGAAACTAACTGTGTTTAATAGATATTCTGAAACCAGTTCTGCCGGTGAAAATCACCATAGAATTTTTTGAAATTTTCAACGTGAAGGAGAAACTAGTATTTGTTGGAACATTTGTTTTATATCGGCAATAAAAACTGCCGGAAGAATTCGTAAACTTAATAGTAAGGAAAAATATATTTTTGTAATTTAGACCCAGAAAATAGGGTGTAGTTAAGGCTAATCCCTTTAGAACCTGAGAATAAGCATCTCAAACAACCCTAAGTTTGGTACTGCCACTCTGTGGTTTTAGCACACAATGGTGCAGAAGATAATTTGATATCGAGTTTTTCTTATCAGTGTTTTTAATTAAAGTCATATGGTTACTTTCTAGATAGTCCCGCATAAAATCCGAATAAGCGGTATATAATTCAGGTATCTTAATCAATCTTTGTTCAAGTGAAAGTATTCAGAAATATGTAGGTGAGTAAGTATCACCTAAATCTGGTTCACCATCCCGAATAAGAAGGTCTACCTGAAAACGGTCAGATATTGTTTGCTTTTAACGGATTTTTGAAATATTTGTTCACATTTAACTTCGTCAACTGAAAGAAATGTCTCAGCAAGAATTTATTCAATTTCCCAAAATTTACAAATATTTACTTCTAAGGAAATTTGAGCGTCCGTAAAGAAAGAATGAACATTTAAACGTTCGATTTTTAATTTTTTCCAGAACCACCCAACCAAAGATCGTATTTAAGGCAGCAGGTTGGCCTGAGTCACGTAATATTTTACCTTCTCTAACAAGTTGCCGAAAAATTTCTGCACTTAACAATAAATCTATTGGCCCCGATTTAAAATATGATGGATCTGCGAGCTGCAGTCCTCTAAATGTATCCAGTTACTATTTTGTAAAGAAAAACATGGCATATCAGAACAAAGTTTTAAAACGACTATAGTGTCGAAAGAAAATATGGATTCATCTGAATTTTTTAGTTTTACTTGACAAATAGTTAACCCTTTTGATGAAAAAGTAGCCATTTTATTAACGCCATGTATGGACGTAGAACTGCAGCGCCGAGGAAAACACAAACGACGCGCATAGCGTTCTGTAAGAAAATTACACTGACTTTCGGAATCAATAATGGATTGGACCGTCTGAAAGTTCCCAAATCCATCGCAAATACAGTATTGCCCGAAATAAACAGTACTGAAACTAAGTTGGCGGTGTTTTTATGCGTGCGCTGTCACACTCAAGTTAGCTAGTATAGACCTGTCAGTAAACCTCAAACAAGTAATTAGTAGGGCCTAATTGTTAAAAATGGTGTTAAGTACAGAGGAGAAAGTGTTTCTGGTAGAGCATTATTTTCGTTCATACGGAATCGGCCGACGTAATGGTGCAAGTTTGCTATACGTGTCTGATCAATTCACACAAAGGTTTAATAAACGTTCTCCAAGTAATGCTGTAATTTTGAAGGTTATTGAAAAGTTTAGAAATACAGGTAGTGTATTGTGCCAACGAAAAGGAAACTCGGGCGTCCCAGGACAGTTAACAACAACAATAACCATGAACGTGTTTTTGAGCAAATCTTAGAAAATTCGAAAGTCAGCCAGGCAAGGACAGCGTTACAACTTGATTTAAAAGAACTTCCTTTCAAAGAATCCTGAAGGAGCTGGGTACATTTTCGTATGTGATTCAGGTACATCAACAACTACATCCTCGGGATTATCGCAGTAGAGTGGAATATTGCGCCAGAATTCTCGCGTTACAGTATGAAAATCCTGAATTTTTGAAAATGTTTGGTTTTCAGATGAAGCACATTTTCACTTGTCAGGCTATGTGAATCGTCGCACAAATCGATTTCTGGGCTTTGCCAGACCCGATGAGGTTCAAGAGGTTCCTTTACATAGTGAAAAGTGAGTGTCTGGTGTGCTGTTTCTGGACACGGAATCATTGGTCCGTACTTTATCGAAGAGAATGGTAGGCAAGTCACACTTAATCAACAGAGGTACAGACAAATTTTAACACGATTTATCCCTGATCTACGTCAATTCTGTCGTGCACGTAACTTGGCATTTCGAAACCAATTTTTTCAGTAGGACGGGCAACTTGCCATGCTGCCGCAATTCGTCAATTTCTTCAAGAACATTTTCCAAGCAAATTCATATCACGATTTACTGACTTCCCTTATCCTTCACATTCTCCAGACCTCACACCTCCAGACGCATACATTTGGGGCATGGCTAAAAATGCCGTTTTCAAACGGGCACCACAAACCATCGATGAATTAAAGGATGCCGTTAGAGTCTTCTTCGCAGCCCTGAGACAACCCTTATTCAATAACATGACCAGAAACTTAGAACATCGTTATGAAGTCTGTCTCGAACGAGGAGGTGCACATTTAGAACATATAATAAAGTGTCAATAATATGTATTTTTTAAATATACAAAACAATTACAATTTCAGTACTGTTTATTTCGGGCAATACTGTATCAACTATGGCTGTACCTAAAAGTATAGTGCTTTGATTGGAATTAGCCATTCCACATGTAGTGTTTGGAAAACTGCTAACTTCATTAGTAAACTATTAGCTTGCTGTTAGCTCAGAGAAAGACGGATCCTGTTGAAACCGAGTCGTAGTTTGTTGCAGAAGTTCGGTATGAAGCAATGTAAATGGAAGAGCAATATGTTACTCCATGCGAAGAGTACAAACAATTAACGCATAGCCCCTTTTGTTCTACAAAGGTGATCTTATCCTGAACATCTTTTGCTAAGAATTTAGGACACGTTGAAATAACGTGACCCTGCTTGCATGCATATCAAGTAATATTGGAAGTTTGCTTTTGTACTAAACCTACCTTATAAAGCGCAAAAAATAAAGCATGAAACTTATCATTACCTTTAACAAAGTTTTGTTCCTGTCAGAACGGAGAATCTTTTTCTCTTGGCAACTGTTAAATGCTGCACAGACTCGAGAGCCTTGTATTTTGCTTCTAAGAAAGAAAGCAAACTCTGAAAAGTGGGAATTTCCACTTGACTGTATTCTACCTTGAAATCAGTGTGGGTAGTGGCATCAAGCTTTTCTATTAAAATGTAAAATAGTAAAAAATCCCAATTATCGGTTTTAAACTGTAAAACCTGTAAAGCTGAAATTGATTTGGAAAATGTTTTAATAAATATCGAAATTCCTTTGCAGAATTTCCTTTTAACTTAACTTTCATGATACTATTAACAGCATTAGATGCTAACAGTCGCTTATTTTGATAATGCTTTATTATCTTCTGGTAAGCAACATCAAAATTGTCTGCAGTCAATTTAATACCTGATAGCATTCTCAACGGTTCACCATCGACAAAACTAAAAAAGTACTGAAGTTTTTGAACCTTGGGAATAGATGGGTTTTTATTGACTATATTTTCGAAACATTAATTTCTGATTTCGAAAAATTGGTACAGAAAGAGGAGGTAATTTTACTGCAGATTCTGCCTACAGAGAACTGACCCCAGCGCCGTCGGCACCGACTGGACTCAAGTTTTGAAAAAGCAACTTTACATTCGTAAGAAAAGTTTTCAGTCTTGACGAACCTTTCCTTGTACCTCAAAGGCATCATCAACGTCTATTAACTTAATCATTTTATTGTGCAGTTTGAAAAACTGATCGAACGAAGATTGTAAATCGTTGTATTTTATTTTAAATTGGCAGAGAAAAGCATCTTCGCTAGCCGCTTTCTTTAAAAGTTTATAAAATTTTTGTAATACGCTGTATAAAAATTGTGCGCTGGCGTTCTAGGCTTTTGATCTGTTGGGCCATATTGTGAAGGAACGTGAACGTAAAGTAGAAAGTGGAGAAATATACCAACTCTCGAAATATGTTATTTTCTAGTTTCAATAACTAACCCCACTAACAATAGTGCCCTGATGAGAAAGGTTGTAAATGTAATATTTTGGTAGTCTTATAGCCAGTAGGTGAAGAATATAAATACAAGCGTTTTGTAAACAAGAATTTCCTTGACCTCAGAATAGAATGAAAATATGCACACTTGCCGGCCGGCACTTGTGGAAATGACGCTTTTAGTAACTAATAAATTGATATGTTTTAGAAAATGTAACCAATAATCTCAATTTATTGTGATAATTTAATATAATAATTATATTACAAAATATTTTCCCTATCAAACACTGTGTGTTTCAACGGAGTATTACGCTTTTGCAGCACAAAAAATCCAGTTGGATATGACCACTATCTTAACTCGACTCGAAACATAAACTTCGATAGCTAAATTAGCAAAGGATCATCCGAATCGAGTTAACATACAAGAGCTTGTAAATATGTAATAAGTAAACCATAGACAGAAATACGTTGATAAACACAGGTTGCATGTAACGTAAACAATAAATAACTTACCGTAAATATCCGTATTGGAATGAAGTTAATTATATCACCTATGAAATTGTTGGATAAGGAATGAAAAGAATTTATGGAACAGAACACAACGTTTTAGATTCGTTAAGCGATTAACAACAGCACCATGCTGAAAAAACGACCGTCGTGTTGGTTCTATCATACGAAAGTGAATGTCCTTTATCAACTAAACTGATACTAGAGTTCGAAATTAAATGATGCGCGGGCATCCTCCTCCTCAAATTTGTGGCTATGTCTGATGTAATATTTGATCAACTGCACTTTTATTATTGTTTGTTGGTTGAAATCTAGTTTCCATTCTGTCGTTTAGTATAATCAGTTCATATGCATCCAATGCCAGTTCTATAGTTATGACGTTAAAGTTTCTATTACTACTACCCCATCTAAGACTGTATCCATTTAGGTCTCCCGTGATTATCGCTAGATTGCTGGCCTGTTCTATCACTTTGTTCCAATCTCTGAGTTTTAATTTCATATCTGGGGAGCAGTATACATTCACTATTGACAAGCTTTTGATTTTGATTATTTGCCATTCAATCTTGGCACCGATGCTTAAGTTGAGGTTATGCTCCTCATATATTATACACTTCTTGATCAACATTGCTAGGCTGCTATAGTCATCCTGTCTGTCCTTTCGAATTGTATTGTATCTCTGTATATTAAATATGTAATTTAGTTTCAGCCACGTTTCATTAATTGTTACTATCTCTGGATTATATTGCTTAATCAGTGCAGTTAGGTTATCTTTAATGCTATTTGCTATTTGCTATTTGAGTATAGTGATATGTGGTGGTTATGTTGTTGTGTCATAATTGTTATTGAGAGTAGGTAGTAGATTTCCTGTTTTATAAGAGTTTTAATCCATCATTTGTCTTTCCTGTATGATTTTTTTAATAGAGTTAAACATGTGAGTTAAATCTCCTTGATTTAGTTCCTGTAAATCTCTTAATATATCAGATGTAAATTTTCTGTACACCGTCATATTGATTAGGGACATTGCATTTGAGCCTTTTGCTGTTTTGGAATCGGGGAAGGTTAAACCAGCATTGTGATCCTGCTCGTTATACCCTTTTATGGGTGACGTTGGAGTTTTGCGTTTTTACTTCCTGTTACTACTTTAAGGCATTTTGTTTTGTTTTTTGGGCTCCATTAAGGCCTATCTTCTTGGGTTTATGTATGGAAGTTCCTTCCTTCTGAGTGCTTAATTCGGGCAAGTCTTTTGGACTATAGCTATAATTGACGTTTTTGGGGTACTTTTCATTGACTTTGTGGTATGTAAGGTTGGCTGCAGACATCGTGTGCTATCTGTTTTTGTTGTTCTAATTCTTTACATAATTTATCCAAAGCTTTATGGTCATTTATTTTACAATTCATGCAGTAGGTCGGTCCTTTTCTTACATTCCCCCTCATGAATAAACTGAGAACATTGTTGGCATTTAGTTTTCCCTCTGCATTGGATTTTTGTGTATCCAAATAATAAGCAATTATAGCATTGTGTCACTGGTAGTATGTAGGAATGACTTTTATTGGTAACATACATATTTTCACTGCTGCTGGTTGATATTGCACGTGTCATTCTTCTGTTATAATTCGTCTTTTTAGTCATCTTACGCTTATTACTTTTTGTGGTGATTCTATTGCTTGCAATAATTCCTCTTCTGAAAATGTCCAGTCTATTTTTCTTATGATTTCCTTGCATGAGAACATATTTGTGGATATAAAGCTTATACATCCCTTGTTGCGTAGGTATTTATATTTAACAAAATCATTTGCTGCTAAGTAGTTTGTGAATTCTATGCCAATTGTATTGCCGTCCTTTTTATCTATTTTATGAATGTCTTTTAGTTTTAAATGGTACACTTCGCTCGCTAGTGCCAAAGGGTGATAGTTACCAATGTTTCGATCTGCACCTTTTATCATTACTATGTATAGTCCTATATCCGTTTGTTTATAGTATAAATTTTTATGTGGTTTAGCGATTGTTTTTTTCTTGGGTTGGTGGTGTTTGTCTTATCCCCTATTATTACCTGCATACTTTCTTCTTGCACTATATTCATTTGTTTTTCTTCGGAGACTTAGGTCCCCCGGAGAAACTATTCATTTTCTCTTAAGATTTTATAAATGGTTAGGCACGATGATTAAATAGTATTGTTAGTTACATTAACATAGGAGGTTAGTATATTAACGAAATGTCTCCCTAAGGGTTGTAAGAAAGTTGTATACCTTTATGCTAACACTTGAGCACACACTCGATAGTCGAAATAAATATTTTGACAATTAGATTATATATGCACCACAGATATGCATTGAGCAATATTGTGAGAATCCATGTAATAGGTAAAGCTTATGTTTCTGTCATTAATCTTATAACCAGTGTGTGGATGAGTGTATTTTAGTTATAAAAAGAATCTATATTATAAAGTAATATTGTTTGGGATTGCCTAAAACTGTTACCCTACTTACTTGATATTTCAGAGTGAGAGAATATGGCATCAAGAGGTGAGAAAATGGTAAGAGCATCCTTGAAGTTGTATGAAAGGAGACACTTTAATGAGAGAGTAGTACCTGCTACATCTTCTAAAACACAAGATGAAAGTCTGCATATGGGAGAAATTGTATGAAGGTTTACAGTACCTATTTCAAATAAACTTAATAAAAATGAACTTGAAATTCTGCATGTAGAGTCACTGAATGAAATAGTAAGTGCTCCATAATTACATTCATTAGCAAAAAACGAGTGCAATGAATATATTGTCGGCTTTAACTGTGTCCTAATACCAGCTATATTTTCTGAAAAGCAAAACAATGGTACCAAATACTGATAATAATGAAGTTTCCATTATAATTAAACCCAATGACAAAGAGCGGAAATACTGAAATGAATCCTTTTGCCAGGAGACAATATTACATTTAATAACATTATTGCAAAAGCTTATATTTATTTATTTATTTATATTTATACGGTTAATACCATTATTTTAAATTACAATATAATTATCGATACAGGTAACTTAAACAACATTATGCAGCTTTTAAACAACTTGCAAATTAAATTATATGCACTAATTAAATTAATTTATACAGGAAGAATAAATAAGATAAGTGAAGTGTATAAACAAAAATGAAGTACACAACAAAATAGCAATTAGATACTAAAAATATTGCTGTATAGCATAGTAATGTACGTACAACTAGAACTTACACTATTTGAATGAGACATATCGTAATGATTACTTTAATGAATATAGAGTACAATCAAACAAATGGAATGAATTATGATGCTTATTAATTAGTCTACACATTCTATCAATAGAAGAAAAATAATCATAGTTGGTTCTATGAAACCCAATAAACAAGATTTCATGATTCCTAGTAACTTTAGAAAGCACGTGTATACATATCTTCTGTAAAAGTTCAGGGCAGATAATATGAGAATTCAAGACATTGAAGACAAAGCATATATCGTTGATACACCTCCTATCAGATAGAGAGGACATATTCAAAACTGGAATGACAGTGTGCTCGTTATTTAAAGTTACTTGAAGACTCACCTTATATAAAATATATTTAAGAAATCTATTCTGAACACGCTCAATCAACTCAGAATAACAATGTTAGATTGGATTCCAGACAGGCGACGCATACTCTAAATGTGAACGAACCAGAGATAGGTGTACAATATTTTTATTGAGTTAATATTTGTGAAATGTTTAGTATTTCTTTTAATAAATACAAGCATGCGCATTGCTTTGGCTGAAATGTTTTTGATATGGGAAACAAATGTTAGGTCCTTATCAATTAACAGTCCTAAATCGTTTGTCTCAGTTAAGATCTCTAAAACTCGATTATTTAAAGTATAAAATGTCATGAACGGATTATGTTTTTGTTGTGTATCATTCTATGGAATAAAACACTTGTGGGTTCACTAATAATATATTTATAAAGAAAACAGGTTGTATAAAAGTTTCAGTGAGGTACTTATACATTATTACAACAGCACACCGAATCGTGCTACAAGAATACGCCATTACTGGTTTTTTCAAAAACATGGGGGTACTCTAATGATCCCTCGAACCAGTGGCGTGTTTACTATAAAGCTAAATACTAAAACATGACAGTTTTCTATAAAATCTTAGGCAATAACATTTATTAATGTTTAGCTGTAATTCGTAGTGATCACACCATTCACAAAATCTAGCCAGATCAGATTGAAGTAACAAATGATCATCAGGAGAATAAATAATATATATATATATATATATATATATATATATATATATATATATTACTCATATTTAGACCAGGGTAGAAAATTAATTAATTACATCAAATAATTTTAATCACCGTGTATAAGGAATTTTATTAGATAATACGCTTTATTAAATAACCGTGGAGAATAAAAATTCATTCGTTTCATTAAAAATAAGAGATTTAAATTATTTACAAGACGCTTTCTATAAAAAGAAGCAGTATTAAAATGCTCAACGTGTAATTTAATTATTCCGAGTAAAGAAACAAAGAGAAATTACGTGCAAAATTTATATTAATTTATATTAATTCAATTTGATTTCACATAAATCTGCCAGGTAGAACTTCTACGGTAATGACTATGTACTTTAAGAAGAAGTTTTGACAATTTTTTAATGTTTGCAGTCATACGTTGATTTCTTTGCCTTTTTTACTCATGTTGAGCAATTTTGTGGAGTTATTTTCTTCTTTTTTGAGTAGGCAATTCAAATTCATCTTCGGAGCTAGCTTCACTATTATTGCCTTTACTGATAAATGTATCTTCACAATCACTTTCTACCCACCTTTTAAATATGTCTTCTTTAAACATATGTTAATAAAAAAATGTCCTACAAACGCAAACCCTTAGCTGACTTTCGCAAAAATACATCACTGCTGTCAATCTTTTTTAGTTTTTTGTTTTGCTATTCAAATAATTTTCTTCTGCTGCGTATTTTTCTTATAGCCACCAATCCTTTTATATAAGATCTCTTTTCAGTCCATGAATTTATCTTCCAAAATTTTCTGAACACCGCATCTCGTTCTTCTTCTGAAATCGGCCTACATAAAAACGATCCTTGCATTTTTCTTTGTATGATGTTATGATTGCAACGACTTTTAATGATTCTTGGCTCTTTTGGTTCTTTGTGCATTATTAGATTTTGCCATATTTTATAACCTGCATATGGATGTCCAGGGGGTCTTTTCCTTTTATTTTTCAAACAGCGTTTAGATATTCTGCTTGGTATCATTTGCTACTGCTATTACTTTCTTCTGATACTATTTCCTGATTTTCTGTTCTTAATAAGTTTGTGTCTTGATCGTTTTCGGTTATTTCTTGTAACATATGAATACAATGAAAGATACAGGTGTAGTTAATGTGCTTAGTTCGTTCTGTAAATATTACTTTTTATTGAGTGTTATAGTGTTTTAAAATATGAATTTTTGCTTAGTAGTGTAATTAATGTTGGTGAACAATACTGTGATATTTTATTATCAGTATTCTAACTTAATTGGTAAATTTACTACTATTTACTTCACTGCATTATTGTTAGATATTTAAAAGATTTACAAATCAACATTTGGTTCATGTTATCAGACATATGTTTGATAAGTATTATAATTTAATATCATTCTGCAATATACAAATATTATTGAAGGAAGATGAGTCTGTGTATATATTGTAATCAGTCTGAATCAAATGTAGATGGTAAGGATGCCCTATATTCATGTGATAGCTGTGGTAGAAAGGCTAATCAGGTATGCAGTGGTTTAACATCTACAGAAATAAGAACATTAAAGCTATCATCTCGTGTTATGAAATATTTTGTAAAGAATGTGAAAGTGGATTGCGTGTTGTTCCCTTATTATTAAAAACTATATAAGAGCTTAAAAATGACATTCAAACATTGAGAGCAGAGGTTAATAATCAGCCAAGATCACTTGATTCGGGTGATTTTAATAAATATATGTTCGAACTAGCTGAAGACAGAAAAGGTCATGCAATGTAATGATTTATAATGTTAAGGAGGATAATTCGCTTAATATAGAAGCTCGCATTCAATATGACAAGCAGACAGTCACTTCAATCATTGATGGTATATGCAATATTAATACAGAAAATATGAAAGTTATACGCGTGGGTAAAAAAGGTGGCAGCTGCAGACCAATAAAGGTAATATTAAGCAATGCCAATGATGTCATAACAGTGCTCAAGAATAAACATAAATATACTGGAGATATACGGTTTAGTTCTGATTTAACAGTGATGCAACGGGAATACTATAAAAAAGTTAAACAGGACTTAGGAAATTTAATAAGCAAGGGTGTAAATGATAATGATAATGATAATGCAAATCGTTCAAAAAACTGAGTACTTCTATATACTATCAAAATGTACGTGGTCTTCGTTCTAATTTGAATCAATTATATGTTGCAGTTATGGGTCGTTCTGAAGACTATGATGTGCTGGTTTTTAGTGAGACTTGGTTGTCTAATGATGTTACTAATGCTGAACTCAACTTAAAAGGCTATGTGATATATAGAACGGATTGTAGTGATCTCACTAGTAAATTTAGTAGGGGTGGTGGTGTGATGATTGCTGTGAAGTCTAATTATCTTAGTAGTTCTATATCAGTGGATTGTGATTCACTAGAACAATTATTCGTTAAAATTGAGTGTGCTCAATCACTTCTAATCATTGGAACTATATATTTACCACCAAAATCTTCATAGGATGTTTACCTTGCTCATTGCTTAACAGTCCACCATATAATGAATATGTATGACAGCGCAAAGCTTATTTTGATTGGGGATTACAATTTACCACATACAAGTTGGTATAATGACGATTTTGATGTCTATGCAATTTCTCAGCCTAATAATACTATTTCCGAGATAGATTCCTCATTTCACATATCTGAACATTGTGGCTATTTTAATCTTTATCAGCTTAATAATGTAGTTAATGCAAACAATGTTCTATTGGATCTTGCATTTTCCAGCATGTCTAACATTAGAGTGAATTATGCAACTGATATATTATTACCTTGTGATAACCATCATCCCGCACTTTGTATATTTGTACCTATTTATGCGGTCAAAAATGACTTGGAAAATAATAATGATTATTTGTACGACTTTTGGAATGCTAACTATAGACTCATATCAAATTATTTAGATGGATTTCATTGGGATGATATATTATCCAATTTGCCACTGAATGAGGCAATAAATGTATTTTATAGCATTATTTATGAAGCAATCGAACTGTATGTTCCTATTCGTAAATCCAGGCGTTCCAATTTTCCTATTTGGTTTACATCTCAACTCAGATCTCTAATCTATAGAAAGAAAATAGCCCACAAGATATATAAGTCTACAAACTGTGTTCATGATTACCTTATTTTTTCTAATTTAAGGAATAGGCAAAAAAAATTAGCAATCATTTGTTATAGGATTTATGTACGTAATATTGAGAACTCTATTTCGGACAATGTTAAACGGTTTTGAAGTTTCACTAGTAGACTAAGGGATGATTATGGAATTCCAAACAGGATGTTTTATAATAATGAGGCTGCATGTGGAGGCAATGAGATTGCAGATTTATTTGCAACCTATTTAATATATATATATATATATATATATATATATATTACTCATATTTAGACCAGGGTAGAAAATTAATTAATTACATCAAATAATTTTAATCACCGTGTATAAGGAATTTTATTAGATAATACGCTTTATTAAATAACCGTGGAGAATAAAAATTCATTCGTTTCATTAAAAATAAGAGATTTAAATTATTTACAAGACGCTTTCTATAAAAAGAAGCAGTATTAAAATGCTCAACGTGTAATTTAATTATTCCGAGTAAAGAAACAAAGAGAAATTACGTGCAAAATTTATATTAATTGATTCAAGTTTGGGTAACGAGTATTAAACAAAATGTACAGATAATAATTGAATATTTGATTAGGATTCACTAAAAATTAAAGGGTATTATTTTAATTGGAGTTAATTGAACCATTAGTAACATATAATATGCATAAAAGCTTGTAAAAACCCAATAATATTCAAATCGTAGAAGTGTTATTTAGAAGTAGGGCGATTAAACACCTGCGTATTTTTAAAAGGCTCATTCTGCGTAAATTTTGCAGATAACAAATGGTTACAGAGAATGTTGGAGAAACCGTCGCTTAATATTTACGGGAAATGCTAATAAGGTGGATTATTTCACAGCCCACGTGGGTTGAAAATAACCGATACTAAAGAATATCGATTAGTACCACTCAGAACAGGGTAGATAGAGACGGATAATATGCGCAAGACAGAGACACCTATAGTAAAAGGCGTGAGTTGAGCAATGTCACTGGGTTGCGATTGGTTGAAAATAAGAGGCAAACATGAGAGGTAAAAATAACATTTCTGTATAAAAATTAATTAGTTATTCCCAGATATTGCGAGCCGTGTCGAAATTTCTGAGATTTAACTGGTGCGAGTGCAAATTTAATAAGAACCGATGCACGGGCGGTCGAGATGGGAACATAGTATACGAAATTCTAGAAAATGGCCGTTTTGGGAACAAAACCGACAGACAGGCTAACCATTATATATACCCGGGTTAATATGAGTTTCTCTCTCTTAGATTTTCGATTTGAGTCAATGCGTTAAACAGTGCTCTTAGTTTTCCGATTTTGATTGAATAATTTAAACAGTTTGCTCGTATATTTTGGTGATTTAAAACAGTTTGTTCTTTACGTGCTACAATGAAAGTAATTTAGTGCACTTAGAAAAGAAGATGCAAGGTAATAAAGTCTAGTTATAATTGCGAGTACTGTACCAATTATTCAAATTTGCAACGACAAATGAATACACAAAAGTAGGCAGTTTTGGCGTATAGCGTGAAAGAAGTATGAATTTTTTTGCTATTTTTCGGGGGTGTTAATAATTAAATGATTCGTAAACGTGTCTGGATCCACAAAACAAGGTTCAGATATACACAGATGAGTTCCGGAAAAGCACTGAAACAACTTTAGATGAATGGTAGTGTAGAAAATTTTAAAGGCGACCAGTAATCCGAGGACCTAAACATAACCCAGTTGGAATGGTGTGATTAACAGAGGACGATGTACATTGGAGCCACGAGTGCATTAACCTTCAGGTAACTTATGCTTTGTTGTTCGATTTTGATGTTTTGGTGTGTGTAGAATAACTTTATAATTTATTTACTTAAAATGGACAGTAGTGAATTTGCACTAACAACAAATTTTTAATTTTAAGGTGAAATTTTCTTGTTTAAGTAGAAAGGAGTATTTAGTATTTATGTTCTTGATGAAAATTTGGGTATGTCTTTGAGCTCAATTAGACGAACCTGGTTAATTAACGTAAAGGGGTGGGAGATGCTCCCTTTGTACTCAGACTCAGGTCTGCATATATTGTTATATTAATTAGTAGGCATCCTACAAGGACTTTAATTCTGGATGCACATTAAAATGATAACAAATTTAATCTTGAAATTTTCTGATACTGAAATTTATGCTGAATTTTAAGTTTGAAATTTTAATGTATTGTGAATATTGATGTAAATAGAGTTAACGTTGGTGTTTGTGATAGGAATGTGTTTGTTTTTTTTTATGATTGAGGATGAAAGTTTTAACTAGGTGAGCAGCCGAGGCGGAAAAGAGTAAAGAGGCGATTAACAGAAGAAAGTCAACGGACCAGTTAATTTAATAGCTTTTTGTAGGTTTCACAGCATTCTTGACGCCCAATCTGTGGGGCTCGATTCGAAAACCGTAGTTCCCGGATTTTGGTGGATTCACAGCAATATATATATATATATATATATATATATATATATATATATATATATATATATATACGATATATTATTAATGGGTTTGAGGTCAGCTGGAGAAAAGTATACTCTTTTTTAAGGCCTAAATTTTCGAATCTATTTCAAATTCTTGATCACAGGCTTTCTAAAATACAATTAACTAGGCTAACATATACATCAATTGCTATTAACTTACAAGGTGAGGATATATATTAAATTAACATAGATATTAAATCGAAAATTATTTTTAAAATAATGTTTGCTTCAAGTTGTGGTATAAAAATTGTATAACTTGTATAAATATAAAAATGTCAGATTTTGAAACCTTTCAGTTTCATTTTTTTGTTATTTAAAGCGTTAAATATAGGATGCCTATATGTGCGTGTGTGTGTGTATGTATGAACATGAGTGTGCGTACATGTTATACTTATATGAGTGTCCATGCATATTTCTGATTATATATTTTAAATCTGTTTGTTTGTTAGTACGTGTGTGTATGTGTACATGTGTATGTATGTATGAATGTGATGTGCATGTATGATGTGAAGTATTAATCACTACAATATCAATTATTGCATTAGGTACAGGTTACTTCTGAAGACTAAGAAAGTATGTATAAATCGAACTTAAACCACCAATATCAATGCAAAAAATTTCTAAAAGAACATGAAGATTTATTGATAGTTAATGCTGATAAAGGCAACATCACCGTTGCTATATCTAAAACTAGTTATTTAGAAAAAATGTCAGATTTACTGAAAGATAATACAATATACAAAGAAATTAAAACAGATCCAACAGCAAAACTTAAGAAACAAACATTAGACCTTATAAAACAGTTAAAAAATAAAAAAATGATTAGCGAATTAGACGCAAAATCATTTAATAATTATAGCAGCACAATTCCTAAACTTTATGGTCTACCTAAAATACATAAAGCCGATTTTTCATACCGTCCCATTGTTTCCACAAATAACGCTGCCACTGAAAAACTTTCCAAATTCATTTCTGAAATTCTAACAAAATCCGTCCGTAAAACCGCATTTAATATAAAAGATTCCTTTTAATTTTCTGAACAAATAAATAATTTTCTTTTACCAGAAAATTATGTATTAATCAGTTTAGACGTCGTTTCCTCTTCACAAATATACCTAAAAATTTAGCTATGAATAACATTATTAAAATTTGGACCGACATTGAACAAAATTGTAATTTATCAAAAACATCATTTTACAAATAGTTGAATTTCTATTTGACAACTGTTATTTTCGTTTGATAATAAATTTTATCTACAAATTTTGGATGTCCGATGGGATCAAATCTAAGTCCCATTATTGCACAAATAGTTATGGATGAACTCTTAAATTCTGTTATTCCACAACTTCCATTTAATCTTCCATTTATTAAAAATTTGTAGATGATCTAGTGACAGCTATTCCAGAAGATAAAATAGATGAAACTCTTAACATTTTTAATAAATACAATAGCCACATTCAATTTACTGTCAAAACAGAATCAAATAACTCAGTACCGTTCCTAGACACTCTATTAATTAGAAATAATGAAAATAAAATCATTTTAGATTGGTATCAAAACCTACACATTCAAACAGATACTTAAACTATTATTCTTTTCATCCATTTAAAACAAAGCTAAATTTTATTTTAGGATTAAAAGAACGAATTTTAAAAATATCCCATCCCTCTTTTCATAATAAGAACATCAAAAAAACTTTCAAATATTCTACAAAACAACAACTATCCTATAGACCTTATCACAAAATTATTATATAACTCAAAAAAATACATTAATACAAACAATAACGATGGTAATATAGATAGCAATAACACAACTAACGAAAATAACAAAACTTTACAACTATACAAAACACTACCAAACATAGATGATCACCTAACTAATAAATTAACTCAAGTATTTAAAAATTACAATTTCAAATACGCTAAAAAGAATATTTTAACATTAGGAACTATTTTTTCAAAATTTAAAGATAAAACTCTGGATTTGTTTCAAAAAAAACATTGTATATCAAATTAATTGTATAGATTGTGGTAACCCCTATATTGGACAAACGTCACAATTTTTAAAACAACGCATAACCCAACACAAAAGTGACATTAGAATCAAACCAAATTCTTGTGCTTTATCAAGTCACTCGCTCAATTTAGATCACAAAATTGATTTTGAACATCCTAAAATTTTAGAATTAGAAAAGATACAAAAAAGATTATTCCTTGAAATGTATCATATTTTTCAAAAAAATTGTATAAATAAAAAACAGATATTGGTGGTTTAAGTTCGATTTATACATACTTTCTTAGTCTTCAGAAGTAACCTGTACCTAATGCAATAATTGATATTGTAGTGATTAATACTTCACATCATACATGCACATCACATTCATACATACATACACATGTACACATACACACACGTACTAACAAACAAACAGATTTAAAATATATAATCAGAAATATGCATGGACACTCATATAAGTATAACATGTACGCACACTCATGTTCATACATACAACACACACGCACATATAGGCATCCTATATTTAACGCTTTAAATAACAAAAATGAAACTGAAAGGTTTCAAAATCTGACATTTTATATTTATACAAGTTATACAATTTTTATACAACAACTTGAAGCAAACATTATTTTAAAAATAATTTTCGATTTAATATCTATGTTAATTTAATATATATCCTCACCTTGTAAGTTAATAGCAATTGATGTATATGTTAGCCTAGTTAATTGTATTTTAGAAAGCCTGTGATCAAGAATTTGAAATAGATTCGAAAATTTAGGCCTTAAAAAAGAGTATACTTTTCTCCAGCTGACCTCAAACCCATTAATAATATATCGTATTTGTGCAAGGTCATTATCTCCAAACTGTATTATATATATATATATATATATATATATATATATATATATATATATATTGATGTCATCTGCAAACAAAAGGAACTTCGCAAACTTAAAAATTGATTTAATATCATTGATGAACAATATAAATAAGATTGGACCAAGGTGAGAACCTTGTGGAACACCTGATTTAACTACAATTTTCTTTGATATAAAATTTCGGATTTTAACAAACTGACTTCGCCCAGTAAGGTAGCTAGAGATCCAATCAAGCAAAAATCCTCCAAAAGCCAATTGTTGCAAGTTTAGTCAAAACTAGTCTATGGCTGACAGTATCAAATGCCTTTCTAAAATCACCATAAATACAATCAACTTGATTACCTCTTTCAAAAGCAGTAGTAATAAAATCTACAAACAACAGTAGGTTGGTTGTGGTAGAGTGTCCTACACAGAACCAGGTTGTTCATCAATAATTAAATTCCTAAATGTACAGGTTAGGTGATGAGATAAAAAACTTTCAAAATTTTTTGGTATACAACTTATTATGGAAATAGGCCTATAATTAGAAATGTTAGACTTATCACCTGATTTATGAACTGGAGTAGCAAAGCTAGCTTTCTAATAAGCTGGAAACACCCCTTCACTTAAGCACAGATTAAATTATATTAATAAGGGTTTTGAGATAGTACAAACACAATTTTTTAAAAATATAGGTGGAACTCCATCAGGACCAGGAGATATATTTACATCAATATTGTTTAATTTTGAGTAAATGTCTGCTAAATCAATATTAAGATGTGTTACATTGATATTAGATGTATTATTGTTTACAGTAGACATATTATGTCCACTGCTACTAACATAAACAGATGAGAAATAGGTTGCAAATAAATCTGCAATCTCATTGCCTCCACATGCAGCCTCATTATTATAAAACATCCTGTTTGGAATTCCATAATCATCCCTTAGTCTACTAGTGAAACTTCAAAACCGTTTAACATTGTCCGAAATAGAGTTCTCAATATTACGTACATAAATCCTATAACAAATGATTGCTAATTTTTTTTGCCTATTCCTTAAATTAGAAAAAATAAGGTAATCATGAACACAGTTTGTAGACTTATATATCTTGTGGGCTATTTTCTTTCTATAGATTAGAGATCTGAGTTGAGATGTAAACCAAATAGGAAAATTGGAACGCCTGGATTTACGAATAGGAACATACAGTTCGATTGCTTCATAAATAATGCTATAAAATACATTTATTGCCTCATTCAGTGGCAAATTGGATAATATATCATCCCAATGAAATCCATCTAAATAATTTGATATGAGTCTATAGTTAGCATTCCAAAAGTCGTACAAATAATCATTATTATTTTCCAAGTCATTTTTGACCGCATAAATAGGTACAAATATACAAAGTGCGGGATGATGGTTATCACAAGGATATAATATATCAGTTGCATAATTCACTCTAATGTTAGACATGCTGGAAAATGCAAGATCCAATAGAACATTGTTTGCATTAACTACATTATTAAGCTGATAAAGATTAAAATAGCCACAATGTTCAGATATGTGAAATGAGGAATCTATCTCGGAAATAGTATTATTAGGCTGAGAAATTGCATAGACATCAAAATCGTCATTATACCAACTTGTATGTGGTAAATTGTAATCCCCAATCAAAATAAGCTTTGCGCTGTCATACATATTCATTATATGGTGGACTGTTAAGCAATGAGCAAGGTAAACATCCTATGAAGATTTTGGTGGTAAATATATAGTTCCAATGATTAGAAGTGATTGAGCACACTCAATTTTAACGAATAATTGTTCTAGTGAATCACAATCCACTGATATAGAACTACTAAGATAATTAGACTTCACAGCAATCATCACACCACCACCCCTACTAAATTTACTAGTGAGATCACTACAATCCGTTCTATATATCACATAGCCTTTTAAGTTGAGTTCAGCATTAGTAACATCATTAGACAACCAAGTCTCACTAAAAACCAGCACATCATAGTCTTCAGAACGACCCATAACTGCAACATATAATTGATTCAAATTAGAACGAAGACCACGTACATTTTGATAGTATATAGAAGTACTCAGTTTTTTGAACGATTTGCATTAACAATAGTAGGAACTCCATTAATGTATCGAATAGTTTTATCATTTACACCCTTGCTTATTAAATTTCCTAAGTCCTGTTTAACTTTTTTATAGTATTCCCGTTGCATCACTGTTAAATCAGAACTAAACCGTATATCTCCAGTATATTTATGTTTATTCTTGAGCACTGTTATGACATCATTGGCATTGCTTAATATTACCTTTATTGGTCTGCAGCTGCCACCTTTTTTACCCACGCGTATAACTTTCATATTTTCTGTATTAATATTGCATATACGATCAATGATTGAAGTGACTGTCTGCTTGTCATATTGAATGCGAGCTTCTATATTAAGCGAATTATCCTCCTTAACATTATAAATCATTACATTGCATGACCTTTTCTGTCTTCAGCTAGTTCGAACATATATTTATTAAAATCACCCGAATCAAGTGATCTTGGCTGATTATTAACCTCTGCTCTCAATGTTTGAATGTCATTTTTAAGCTCTTATATAGTTTTTAATAATAAGGGAACAACACGCAATCCACTTTCACATTCTTTACAAAAATATTTCATAACACGAGATGATAGCTTTAATGTTCTTATTTCTGTAGATGTTAAACCACTGCATACCTGATTAGCCTTTCTACCACAGCTATCACATGAATATAGGGCATCCTTACCATCTACATTTGATTCAGACTGATTACAATATATACACAGACTCATCTTCCTTCAATAATATTTGTATATTGCAGAATGATATTAAATTATAATACTTATCAAACATATGTCTGATAACATGAACCAAATGTTGATTTGTAAATCTTTTAAGTATCTAACAATAATGCAGTGAAGTAAATAGTAGTAAATTTACCAATTAAGTTAGAATACTGATAATAAAATATCACAGTATTGTTCACCAACATTAATTACACTACTAAGCAAAAATTCATATTTTAAAACACTATAACACTCAATAAAAAGTAATATTTACAGAACGAACTAAGCACATTAACTACACCTGTATCTTTCATTGTATTCATATGTTACAAGAAATAACCGAAAACGATCAAGACACAAACTTATTAAGAACAGAAAATCAGGAAATAGTATCAGAAGAAAGTAATAGCAGTAGCAAATGATACCAAGCAGAATATCTAAACGCTGTTTGAAAAATAAAAGGAAAAGACCCCCTGGACATCCATATGCAGGTTATAAAATATGGCAAAATCTAATAATGCACAAAGAACCAAAAGAGCCAAGAATCATTAAAAGTCGTTGCAATCATAACATCATACAAAGAAAATGCAAGGATCGTTTTTATGTAGGCCGATTTCAGAAGAAGAACGAGATGCGGTGTTCAGAAAATTTTGGAAGATAAATTCATGGACTGAAAAGAGATCTTATATAAAAGGATTGGTGGCTATAAGAAAAATACGCAGCAGAAGAAAATTATTTGAATAGCAAAACAAAAACTAAAAAGATTGACAGCAGTGATGTATTTTATGAAAGTCAGCTAAGGGTTTGCGTTTGTAGGACATTTTTTTATTAACATATGTTTAAAGAAGACATATTTAAAAGGTGGGTAGAAAGTGATTGTGAAGATACATTTATCAGTAAAGGCAATAATAGTGAAGCTAGCTCCGAAGATGAATTTGAATTGCCTACTCAAAAAAGAAGAAAATAATTCCACAAAATTGCTCAACATGAGTAAAAAAGGCAAAGAAATCAACGTATGACTGCAAACATTAAAAAATTGTCAAAACTTCTTCTTAAAGTACATAGTCATTACCGTAGAAGTTCTACCTGGCAGATTTATGTGAAATCAAATTTTTGATTTGTGTGTCATATGCATGAAGTGTAAAAACGTTGGTGTGAGGAGCAGCAGATTAAACTGGTTGAACAAACATTTTTCATGAAAGAAAAATTAAAATTCATAAACTTTGCAAGGACCAATGCGACATCTGTTGTGGTTATGAAGTGAAAAGCATTTCTGAAGAGATATATCAAAAGTGTATAGTCATGAAAAATGAAGCCAGATATGCAAAAAATAAGATACAAGAAAGTGTTGATGATAACAATACAAAGTGTTTTGCTGTGTCGTAGAACTGAAGCATCAAAGGTATATTACAAACAAAAACTTCAGTTACACAATTTCACTATTTATGTACTAAACAACAAAGCTGTCACTTTATATGTCTGGTATGAAGTCAATGGAGGTGTTACGATGAACGAATTCACCTCTTGCATTATAGATTTCTTATCCAATGTGTCCTATACCTAAGGGAAAATAACTCTTATTTCAGAGAGTTGTTGCCATCAGAATAGAAACCGAGTTTTGTCCAGCTTACTCAGTGATTTAGTAGTATGTCGTTCTATCACTGTTGAACAGCTTTACTTAGAACCGCAATATACAATTTTGGAGTGTGACATCGTTCATGCGACATTAGAGAAACTTCTCGATTCTGTGTCAAACTCTCCTAGTGACTATGTAACACAGGTAAGACTTGCTATATCAAAACCTTATTATATGGATATTGTCGATTTTACTTTTTTCAGGAAATTTGATATTCCAACCAACTTGACTTCATTAAGGCCAGGGAAAAAGTCTGAGACCCTACAGTTATGAATATTAGAGCTTTGCGTTTTGTCCTACAGGTGAAATTACGTACAAACTCAGTCATACAGAGAACTTTCAACAATTACCACAAAGAAAAAAAAGATTTGTGATACTAATAACTCACAAGCATTGTATAAATGACCTATTCCGATATCAGAATCTAAATAGAAATGTCTTCATGATCTTAAAGAGGTAATTGAGAAAAATATCACCTTTTTTATGACAATCTGCCATACAAATGAATTAATACTTTTTTAAATTACCCAATGACCTTCTATATTTATTTTATTATTTTTCAATATGACCTTTAATGTTAACCTTCTTCAAATTCAAACAAGAATGTTAGTTTAATTAGGTGTTTGTTTATGTGTGTTTTTAATATATTAAACTGTTTTAATAAGTAGCATTTTAAGAGCAGCTACATTGAAGATTTAAATTGTACAACTATTACTTGTTAATGCTATTAAGTTAGTATTTAAATTATTTTGTTTATTTTGTTACACTTTGTTTTATAAAGCTTTAACATTTATTGTATTAATTAGGTTTGGGGGAATTTTAAAACTCGGCACTGGGAAATTCCCAGCATATTGGTATTTTAATGCAAACGTACGTGAAAATCATATAGTGTTTTGGTTCGCACAGAAAGTTCAGATAGTGGCTTATTTTTGTGGTGTGAGAGAATATCATGGTTTGTATGATGTTGTATCCGTTAATGTGTGTCAGAGACTTTAACCTCTGTCGGAGGGAATAGATATTTTTCTGAGAGCAAATGTATCGAAACAGAGGACTTGACTACAACTTCCTTCTAGTGTTGAAGTGTGAATAGTGCTTCAACTTATCAACCAAGTGATTCCCACCTACCATTCCTATTCCATAACGTATCGGCATGTCGTCAAAGAGGGCTACAGGAAGGCAAACACCATACAAATAGGAAGCCACAATAGACCCCCTCCTCCAGGGAACCAAGGAAATCGCTGCAACAGGAGCAAAATACCACGGGCAAGTGATATCCTTATTAACTTGCGATGCATTTTGTTGCCTCTGGGAATTTAAACTCAGAGTAAATTTGAGGTTATACATGTGTAGTAATTACTATTGCATTTTACTTTAAATGCATTGGTTTTTAGTGGATAGCAATGTTCTATACTAAAAATAAAAATAATATCTGTACCTGCACAAATTAAGCAAGCATATAAGGAATTTAATTGCTACCTTCAAAAATAAATGGGTTATAAGAAAATAAGAAGATGCAAAAGCTATAGTAGCGATAGTAGTTCTTCAATAGTTAACATTGAATTAGCTGATAGCGATGACAGCATACAGTATTTTTCCTTAAGCAATGCAGAAATGCAAGGTCATGCTTTGTATACCGATACAAACAGTCCTTGTGATAAAGGTACCCTTTACTATACAAACAGGTCACTGTTATTGTTCAACATGAAAGAATATTCTATCCAAGGCAAGTTACTGATGTAGACGAAGATGAAGCTCGTGTAAAAGTAATGCAGAAATCCGGTGGAAATGGCCACCAGTGATTGACAAAATTCATAATAAATTTGAATATATTAATATAAAGATAAATTTGTCAAAACCTGTAGGAACCTCAAAAAGAGAGCTTTATGAAATAAAAGAATTTGAAGAATAATGTGTAAATAAAAACTTAAAAATTGTAGCTATATCGATAAAAATATATTTATACAAAATATTTTAAGCAAATACTTTAATATTCTTACTATTTTTAACTAGTGTATTGGTGTTTTGTGAGTAAGTTCTAAATTGTAAGTGGATTGCCTTTCACTTTCTTCTTGCAAAGTATTTTCCAAGTGTTATGTCTTTTGTAAGCACCTATATATTAAATAAATCATGGATACGGAGCGAAAACCTGGTAACTGCATACAACTGCGAAAATATGTTAAATATACTACAACATGCAGTTCTTTCCGCTTTTTCAAATGGTATAGCCAGTTATATTATTTTCGCTCTCCTAGTTATTGTAAATTACACCTTAAGCACCCTGTATCTCCATTTTTAACAAAAAAAAGTATGGTGTAAAAATCAGGTAAGTACTATAATATGGTTTTTGCTTAAACAGTATGCTAAATCAAATTATTTGTAACAAGCAAAAAATTCTATCTTGTTTTATGATATTTTATCTTTGCAGGCTTTTCTATTCAAGCATGAAAAGTTAAAGCAAAAACCAGATAATTATATATGTTGAATTTTAACAAATTCTTTAGAGATATATGTCTAGAAGCTAAACAATGTACTTAGACCTACAAGATTTTATTAAATGTACATTTTGTGTTAATACATTGGAAAAGCACTCTAACGTAAATTAATCGTATTTTGCTTTTCTTTTATTCAAAGTTAATGTTATTGGCTTCAAGCTAAAAGCAGATAATTCCTCTTGTAGGTTTGTTATCTATGATTGTCAGCTTATTTTAATTATTGTTGGCTCCACTTGTAGAATTGTGAAACGTGAACAATTTTGTAGGTTATTTGGATTTACATGTAGGTAGTTGTTTTGTCGTTTATTACAATGTAATAGTATATTATACAACAAGTCTATAATGAAGGCTATTATTCCTGAAGATGAAAGTTGCTACATGAGCGAGCGAAGCGAGCGAGTGTAATAATCATCCGAGGGAATAGTACCCTTCATTAAAACGAGTGGTATACTATACTTTATCTACAACTAAGTATCAATATAAGGAAGCATAATATAATATAATATAATATAACTTGACTTTCCAAATTATCAAAATTCTACACTAAATTAGCGAAAACCAACATGGCTAGTTGTTTGTGTTATTGTATTGAGACACAGTATTTGATATTTGGCATTTGACGTTTGTTTTAAATTTCAAAGGTAATGGGATTCAATAACATTATTTTCAGTTGGTCTGTAAGAGGGAATAAAAAGCCATTATTCCCTCTGCTCTTCATTATTCCTAGCATGATTAATATATAGCACTATACTGCAAAAGCCACAGGTATAATACGTATATTATATATTAGTTGTACATAAAAATAATTATGTGCCAGAAAAGTGATAGAATATAGATAATTATGCAGTTAGCTCTTGCAAATACAAGGTAAGTTTTAAATTTACACACATGTAGCCACAAATATTTCTATAGTGTTAATTACTATGAAACTGTTCTAGGGCTACATGCTAGTAGTAACAATGCACCTTCTGAATCAGCTTTAGATAAAGACGGCCTGGCACCACTATCAGGTACATGCATGATTAATTCATCACTGTTTGTTAATATTTCTGTGTACAACAAGCAAAAAGTTGATTTTGTTTTAAGTTATTTAGTTTTAGATTAAAACTATTGTCGTTTGTACAACTCAAAAATTTTACTGTTATTAATTTATTTATTGGGTATTTGATTGCATTTATTTAGGTTGTAATCTTAGAATACTGGGTTTTTGCATAACACTTTTGTTGCAGTACAACTTTCAAAAATAGCAAATACTCCTTGTAAGTTTGTTGTGATTTGTTGTTTATTCTTCTTTCTCTTTGGGAATAAAATCACGTATAGTTGTTGAAATAGTTTTTATTGACGTTTCAATCCATGTAGAATCGTTATCAAAATAATAATGAAAGTTTCAAATTTGACATTTGTTACATAAACTGAAGGCAACTTCGTATTGCACACCTGGGAGTGACAATGTGGTATGCAAATTGCTTAACGTGAAATCAGCTGACTAATTTTTTATATCTAGTTAAATTTCATATTAAAGAAATAACATGAGAATTGGATCCAGTGGGAAAAAGTTATTTAGAAAAAAATGCAATTTCCAGTTTATCAATTGAACAACTAGTCTATATAGATGCAGGTAATTTTTAAATAAAGTAAATCATCATCATTAGGTCTTTAGTCCTGGAACTGGTTAGACGCGTTGTCATTGTTTCCTATTCCGAACTAACCTACGCACTTTCCTGAAATTTGCACAGTCTGCATCTATCACTATCTGCATGCAACAGTCTGATCTCGGTCTGCTTCTACTTCATTTTTCCTATCTCTGCTTGTAATTTTACCCAGTACTATTCCCCAAAAATGCCTTAGAACGTATCCTGCCCTTCTATTTCTCCAATTTTTTTTTGTTTTCTATAGATATCTTTATTCCTTTACTATATCTATAACTTATTGGTTATTAACCTTGTCCTTCCATGCTATTATCCTTATACATCTGAAGCATAATATTCCAGAAGACTTCTATCTCTTTCTGTCTGCTTTACCTACTGCCCCTATTTCATAGACGTACTGTGCTGTGCTCCACACATATGCTTTGGGCAATTTTTTTCTTGTCTCTATGTTCGTTGTCTTTGAACATATCCACTGTTCTTTCTTGTTAGACGCAGTTCGGTCACGTTCTATTGTTTTACATTTATATACCCTCTTTCCCTGATATTCAGTGGTATGTGAAGGGAGGTAAGCAGCCTGTAGCTGCCAAGTTCCCCCAGCACTTGAACATTTATCGAATTAATGGTTTTTCTAATATATCATTTCGCACAATCAACATTAGTTGAAAATATTTCACAATTCACACCTGTAGTTGTTTAGAATAGTCATCAGATTTGTGCACTTATTTTTTCGTCTTTAAACTAGTTGGACGCAAAGCAAATATGAACATAAAATGAATCTCTGTCTGAGTAGAGAATTCTGGAAATTGAGTTTTTAAGAAAGGTTATAGAAACACCAATTATTGCATTTTATACTTTTTATAGAAAGAACATGAATTAGTTAGAACTTATTACCATGAATGTTATTAAAAATTTCAAGTGAACTCTAAACAATGTTGTACAAAGTTGAAATTTTTATTTTAGATGAAACCCATCATAATATAATATTTTCTTCTGTGTCGGCCTCTGGTGATGAAAACGGTTATTTAGCAGTGACTTAGATGACGATCCAATTTACAGACCTCCTTCTGGGCATACGTCTCCAGTACTGCAAGTACGGATTCAAATAATAGCATTATGCGTAATGTATACCCAGAAGAGCCTTCTAATGTTTTCGTTATCCAAGTTATGACAATATTTTGGACTAAGTGTGGAAACAATGTCGCTCAAGAAAAACATGGAACATACCACACCCAAGTGAATAGAAAAAAAACATAGCAAAAAAGAGGTAAAGTATATGTTACAAAGAAGAAAGTATGTTTATAGCATAAATTCTTAAGACCGTGGAATGTAATAGGCGAAAATTTAAGTGTACTATGCACTTAACGACGAAGAATGCAACAAAATTTGCAGGGCTTATTGGAGTATAGAATTTATAGATAAAAAATTTTTATTTTGAGTAATCTAACTGTTGAATCAGTTGACATAAGACTTCTGCAAAAATCATGTAATAAAAAAATATCTTTTAGTAAAAAATGTTATTTCAATAAAAACCATGTTTGTCATCAAGTATGTCAAAGGGTTTTGCAATAACACTCTGAATATCAAATGACGTGATTGAAGATGTCATTCATAAATCCTATAATACTGGTACTTATTCATCTGAAGATCATGATCACTTCATTTTGTTTTCGACCTGACTTAAGGTCGGTTTGATGCAGCTCTAACTTCTGTTCTATTCTGTGCTAATTTAAAAAGTTCTACATACCCTTCACAACCTAAATTTCTCATAATTTGACTAATATAGCTTGGTCTAGGTCTTCCTATACTCTTCTATCTATTTCCTATCTACCTAGCTTTACATAGATATTAGCAACCTGGTGGTTGTTAACTACATTACTCCCATTTATAAGGAAATGAAATATTACCTGGTTATTCCCTCCAAAAAAGGAAAAGTGTTAAATTATATGTTATGGTAAAGCTTAAGCAACGAATTGCTGCCAACATGCAGGATCGCTAACTAATTGTGAGTTATGTCATGGAGATGTTAATTAAGTTATACGTTATGGTAAGGCTTAAGCAACGAATCGCTACCAACATGCCAGACCACTAACTAATTGTTAATTATGTCATGATGACCTTTAGTTAACTGATTTTTTTTTTTGTTTTGTTTTCGGCTTACTTAAGGTCGGTTTGACGCAGCTCTAATTCTTTTCTATTCTGAGCTAGTCTAAAAAGGTCTACATAACCTTCACAACTTAAATCTTCAATAATTTGACTAATATGGCTTTGTCTAGGTCTTCCTACTCTATTTTTATTTGGTAGTCTACAATCTAAGACCTTACTAAATAGTCCCTCATGTCTGTACTAGTGCCCTATCATTCTATCTCTCATGACCTTTAATTGTTTCCACATACAGGGTTCCTCACCTATCCTTCTATAAACTTCCTCATTTGTTACTCTATCTGTCCAACTAATCTTTAACATTCCTCTATAACACCAAGTTTCAAAAGCTACCTCTTTAATTGTCCAAGTCTCAATACCGTATAATAGAACGCTCCATACGTACGACTTTAAGAAATTTTTCTATCATCTAGACTAATACTATTAGCTATTAGTAAGTGTTTCTTTTTAAAAACATTTTTCTAGGTTGAGCTATTCTAGCTACTATATCTCTTCTGCTACGTCTGTCCTTTGTAATTATACTACCTAAATAGCAAAATTCATCTACCTCCTCTAACTCGGTATTACCTATTTTTAATTTTGGTTTAGAACTAGGTTGTAACTCACTTGTCATTATCTTTGTCTTTCCTGAGTTAATTCTCCTACCATAGTTACTCTGTAGTATCTTATCTAAAATATTTAAAAACTCTCCTAACTCTTTTCTAGGCTCTGCTATAATGGCTATATCATCTGCAAAACTAAACATGTCTATTTTCTGTCCCTGTACACTAATACCTATCTCTTTTCTCTCTCTAGCTAAGTTTAAAGCTTCTTCAATATAAACATTAAAAATCAAGGGAGATAGTATATGCCCTGTCCAACACCATTTCTAATCTTAGCTTCCTTTTCTATTTTCTATTTTTATATAGACTGTAAATAATTTTTCTAACCCCATGAGAGATTCCTAATTTTCCCAAAACCTTGAACATAACAATTCAATTAACCCTATCACATGCTTTTTCTTAATCTACAAATGCGAAATGAGTCTTTTTATTTTTTTGTAACCTTTTTTCAATAATTACCCTAATCATTAGTATCTGTTCTCTAGTCCCTATATCTTTACGAAAACCATATTGGTCATCACCTAAATAATTCTGTCAAAGCTTCTACCCTATTTTTAATTATTATTCTTAATATTTTGGAAGCGTGGGAAGTTAAACTAACCGTTCTAAAATTCTCACACCTATCAGTTCCTGACTTCATTGGGATTGGGATAATAATATTTTTTTCGAAATCTATTGAGACCTTGCCTGTGTCATATATTACATTTACTAGTTCATATAATCTGCTTTGCACATTCCATGTTATGCAAGCTTTGTGGTGGTGTATATGGAATCAGTCACATGAGATTAAAAAAGAAGATAGGAAATCACTAATGTTGAAGTTTCGCGATACTCTGTATGCCAAAAATTTTATTGACTGCAATTTACTAAAAGACAATTTCTGCAAATGCTAATTATCATCAAACTATGAGTTGTTTTTAAATCACTTTAATGGGCTTTAGAGAAGAAACTCGCAATGGTGTCTTTGTTTTCGCAATAGCTTACTAACGAAAGGACATAATACTAATAACATTTTAGAAGTTTCTGTTCGTATTTTTAAAGATTTGATTCTTAAAAGATGTAAAACATTTAACTCAGCGTCATTGATTTCATTGCATTTTCTATGGAGCAGTTTTACCAACAGAAGCTTATTGCTGCTGCAAACTCGAGGAATCAACATCTTTAAATTTATTTTAAAAAGTTTGCCATTAAATGTGTTAATCCAACTGCAACCAGAATTAATGATTTTGAACTTACTGTAACTTCATCTCTGGATGAACATCTCTTATATATTGTGAACATCCAAACAGAGCAGTGCAACTGCTCAGATGGAATCGGTGGCAAATTTTGTAAGCATTTATGCACTGTGTATAACACCAGAGTTCATTTACTGTACATTCCTAATTTAAATTTGCAAGATTGTGTTGCATTAGCCACACTTGCCTTAAGAAATAATAACGAATCGTTTTTAAATCTATGGAGAATAATACAGATTCACTAAAAGATACTTGTTGCATTAACAACGGTTTCGATAAACCTATGGAAGACTCGGCACCAATTTCGGCAAGTACAATTTCAGCATTTGGTTTAGATAATAACAATTTACATCAGGAATATCAGGAACAATTGGAAAAATTAAAAATTAATTTAGAAAATATACACTGCTTTGCAGAGAGGAATCAGTCCAAATTTATGTTAAAAAGCATTTGTCAACTTAACAAGAAAATTGAAAATATTGAAAATGTTTATTTATTTATATAGTGCATCTACAGGACAAAACTCTTAATTAGCACAAAATACAATAAAAATATACACGTAAATAGACAAAAGAACAGAAAACTACAAATAAAATGTATCTAAATTGATGTAAAAAAAATCACCAGGAAATTCCATTTCTAAAACTAGTTATAGTGATACCAAAAATATCCCTGCTACTGCTCTTATTAAATGCTCTTGTTATTTGATCGATAAAGGCAGATCGTCCATAATTAGTTCTGTGAGAACGTTTTTCAAAAAAATTACTGTTGCGTGTAGCCTTATTGTTGACATGTATAAAAACCATATCCAATAAAGGTGAGCAATCGATTAGAGCCAGAGGTTCCCAACCTTTTCTGAACCACCGCCCCCTCTACTGGAAAAAAAAACTTCCAACGCCCCCCTCCTCATCATAGTGCATTATAACGAATATTAAAATATTGTTGCATAGTATCTATATATATATATATATATATATATATATATATATATATATATATATATATATACATACATAGATACTCATATACAAACAAACGTTGCACTTTTGACTGCTATTACAAGCGTTTACTAAAGCGTTGGGCAAGGTATATATATTAAAAATCGCAAAAGTAAACCTTAATAAAACGACTATCAAATGTAGTACAAACTTGTTTATTAAAAACTTAAATATGAATACATAATGAACAGAAAAAAAGCAAGTCATATCGCGTCTTTGCTTATCAACTTGCAAAGACTTGTTGCGGACAATATTAAACGGAATTAGGTATTCATAGACCTAATGCTGAATTAAATGTTTTAAAGTATATTTTCTCGATAACAATAACATAGACATTTTAGATAGCTAAATAAACTGTCTATTCATGCCAACTAGGTATTTTCAAAGTATTTGAATATATTTATTTTCTAAAAAGGTAAGTACGTCACGAACGCCCCCCTTGATCCTCCTAACGCCCCCCTTTTGCCACTGTACTCGCTACCGCCCCCTTTGAAATCTACAGCGCCCACTGGGGGGCGGTACCGCCCCCGTTGGGAACCTATGGATTAGACCATTTACCCATTTATATAAAAATACTGCCTTGGCCAAGTTTCTTCTGAAGGTGAGATCTTTCATACCAACCAGCAACAAACGAGTGGCACCTACTTATAAGGAAAGTGATGTTACCATAAGACGTATTTAACAAAACTGTCTTGCACTCTTTGTAACTTAGAATTATAACAGTTATAGGACGGTGTCCATATAATACTATTATACTCTAATACACTAAGAACTAAGCTGTTGAATAAAACTATAATTGGATGAATGTTTTAAAGTGTATGGTGCACCTACGTAGGAAACCCAACATCCTGTAGCTTTTAAGCACAACAGTATCCACTTGTTTAGCGAAAGTCATACCTGAGTCAAAAATAACTCCCAAATCACTAATACTGTCTACGGTTTGGATTACACTCGTAATGGTGTAATTAAACTTTACGAGCTTATTACATTTAGTGAATCTCATGACCTTACACTTACTTTCGTTAACTTTCAGTAGATTATTCTCACAGTAATGTAAGAAGTTATTTAAATCGACTTGGATCTTGGAGCAGTCCTCAATGGATTTGATACAGGCAAAGAATTTTATATCATCAGCGTACATTAGAAATTTACTGTGAGTGAAACATGAAGCCACATCATTTACAAATAACAAGAATAATACTGGTCCAATGTGTGACCCTTGTGGCACACCAGAGGTAACATAAAACTCTTGAGATGTTGAATTACCCAACTGAACAAACTGTCGTCGGTTTGTTAGGAATGAAGCAATTCATAATAAGTATTTACCGAATACACCAAAATATTCCAATTTTTGTAATAGCAAAACATGACAAACACTGTCGAAGGCTTTGGCCAAGTCTGTATATATGACATCAACTTGATAGCCACTTTCCATGGAGTTTATTATAAAATCTTGAAACACAGCTAAATTTGTAGCCGTTGACCGACCCTTAATAAATCCGTGCCGTTCTTCTAGAAAGGTTAACCGAAAAACCTGTAGTAACTCTTCAGCTATAATTGCTTCCATTAATTTGGGTATAATGCACATGAGTGAGATACCTCTGTAGTTGGTTATCTGGTGTCTGTTACCATTTTTAAAAATTGGGAACAGGACTGAACATTTCCAACAATCAGGAAAAATCCCAAGACTAAAAGGCGTCTGAAAAAGATAGCACAATGGCTTCGCTAAAGAGCTGTTACACTTCACTAGTAAAAGTGGAGGAATACCATCCGGCCCACCTCGCTTTTTTGTATCTAGTGTCTTAATTTTAGCAGTAATTTCTTCAAATGTAAAACAGTGTTGAGATAGGGATACAGACCGATTGAGAGAAAACTTACCAAACACTGGCTTCAAAGAGTGTTCAGAATAAACAGACTGAAAATGCCTGGCAAAAGCCTCTGCGATACTTTGAGGTGTGCCAAGTACTGTGCTATTATACTCCATATTTGCAGGTGCACCATCTTTCCTCTTTAGTCCTTTTACAAATGCCCAAAAGTATTTGATGTTAACTGGTATGTTCTCTTCAATATTGGAGATATATTTCCATATAGCATAAATCGATGGGCAACTTACAAGTACTTCTAGCTTCAGAGTATTTCCTATAGTCTGACTCTGTGTATGTTTATACGTTTTATATAGTTTATTCTTTTTGCCAAGATGCTTTTTCAGATCCCAACTGTACCACCTAGGGTATTTTTCCAGATGAACTGTTTTCTTGGGTACATGTTTGTTTATTACGCCAAACAAAATGAAATAGAAAAGATCAACGACTTCATTTAAATCAGTTATTTCTGTAATGAAAGACCAATAATGTGAATCATAATACTGATTTAATTTTAAAAAATCTGCTTTATTAAACAAAAATACTTCTGTGCTGTCCCTGAAATCTTAGCTTCTTGACTTGAAAGCGATATACACCTATCCCCCGATTTACATGGTAGATACGTTCCTGAGAAAAACGTGTAAATCGAAAATTAAACATTTTCAAGTCAAAACCGTGTAAATCGAAAAGCTTGCAGAAAATGCATAATTTTGCTATTTAACATTTTGGAGGGAAAATTAAAAACTTTTATTTTTTATTAAATAAGCGTAAGAGAATTCTACCTAATGTTTATTGGTTAACTAAAGAAAATCAACAAATTACATAATGTAATTGTTATTTTCATTAATTTACAAGTAAGCGCCAAATAAGAACAAAATTATACTTTTAATAAAAGAACCAGTTGTTTTAATTCACCATAACTATACTGTTTTAATTAATTTTTTTTCAAATTAAAATGTTTTAATTTTTTTATTTTAATTAAACCTATTTGGTAAATTGCCATCATTTCCCTCCAAAATTTCCCGCATTTTTTTCTTCTGAATTTTACTTTAATCACAGCCGTTAATTTATAATAATCTAAATTATGCACTCACTTGTAATTTTCGAATATGGAAAATTAAATCTTTCTGAAACTGTGAAACTTTCACTCAAATATGTACAATTTTCCGTAGATAAAACTTTAATTTTATGCGAAGAAATACAGACACAGTGAGCGTGTGCAGCAAGTCAGCACATAAGCTCGGGATTCCCCGTGAGATGTGTACACAGCGCACGTGTTCAATCACAGTAGCGTTTAGTAGAGTGCGATAAAAACAAAATAAATTATTTGGAAAACCGTGTAAAAGCGAGAACGTGTAAAACAAGTACTGTGTAAATCGAGTGATAGGTGTATACAATTGCAATGGCAGATGGTAATTATCCACACCTACCAAAGGGCATTTGGACATGCTCACTTTACAGTTTAAACTATCACTACAAAAAATAAGGTCGAGCACCTTATTAGGTGCTGTAAAAACCCTATTCACCTGATTTAGCTCAAGGAAAAACATATCATTTATTAATATTTCAGTTATCATAGTAGGTAGTGTGTTAGGATTATAATTAGCTTCTTCCCTAATCCACAAAATTTCAGGAAAGTTAAAGTCACCGCTAATGACAAAGTAGGCATCTGGATATTTTCTATTAATTGATTCACATGTGTTAATAAACTTTTTGTAAAATTCAGCCTCCATGGTTGGAGGAAAATAAACAACTCCTTGAACAAACTTATGGTTAGACACTGTTAGATGAACCCATATATCTTCAAAATTTGGAGCAGTGCCTCTACAAATTTCTTTAGCTATAAGCAACTTATTTATTGCAAGCAAGACACTACCGCCTCTACTGTAATTATTTAGATCATAATTGCGATCGCATCGAAAAACTTGATATTTTGAACCACAAAACTCTGAGTCCAAGAAACCCATAGAGAGCCATGTTTCTGTTAATGCCAAAATCTCAAAATCAGAACATAACATTTGTTTACGAACCTCAGTGATCTTGGTTCTCATACCTCTAACATTTTGGTAAAAAATAATCAGACTTTCCTCATTGCTTAGATTACATTGGCTACTGACGTGTGTGCCGTACTTTGCTATGTGCTGAGAGCAGTGGTCAAGGTTGTACTTAAAAAATTGTCATTGGCAGAAGGATTTATAGAGGGAATTTTCTTAGTCGACAGTGAGAACATCAGCAGAATCGAGTTTCGGGATGGCCAAACCAACTAAAGTTTTATCTCTCTGAAGTTTGGTCTTCTTACGCAGGACTGTAGACCAGACATCATTTGCAATAGTATTTAATGGGGTTTCAACTTGACTTGGTTATCATTATTAGATTTCAGTTGCACTAATTTAGTATTGACATCCATACCAGAATTATTAATTGTATTATTGTTATTGGTGTTATCACATTCTAAACGGTTATCAGCTCCAATATAGGTTAAAGGTGTTACATGTGAAGGAACTGCCTTTTCACCATAAAGTACATTATCTATAGAATTGCCACCTTTGCTATTATTGGTATCAACTAATGGAGTGGATTTTAATAGTTGCTTAACTTGTGCATGTTTGTTACCTTTTACTGGATTATCAATGACAAATTGTGAGACATTAGACCTTGATGTTAATAATTTTATTAGGTCTAAATTGGAATCTTTTAAGATTTGTAGATCAGTTCCCAATTCAATGATTTCATGCAGCAAAGGTTTTGTTACCATCTCAACCACATCCTTTAATAGGAATTTAAACTGTTTGTTTGGAAGGTAGTCGATTATTATAACATCCATTGCATCTCCAGGCTTGTTTACCAATTCCATATCAACAGACATTACACCTTGGGTATTACAGCCATTTTGTTAAATGCAATCATTGCAATAATAACCCTTTGAACCATCCAGGTGAGCTTTTACAACACCTTTTCTGTCACTACAGGAAGGATGAAATTTTTCCTCACACTTATGATACTGTACGTATTTATTTTGTACATTTTTTTTGCAATATAAACATGATTTTGCTAGCACATTTTCTGTAACAACAAGCTTGTCAGCCATCTTGTCCTATATAACTCATTATATGCTATTCAAACTGTTCTTGTCTCAAGCTTCTTTACTTATTGGTTACAGTAGTGCAATGTGGGTAATACTTGCAATTATTTTAGTTTAGTGTTGGCATATGTGAATGATTCTAAATGAGTCATTAAATTTATTGGTCTTAAGTATATCATTACGTATTTTGTGGTTTATTGCAAGGCTAGGGAGATTAATGCAAATTGTTCTATTCGGTTCACTCTCCCCGACATTCTATTAAGAAATACGATCCCTGTTATTGTACCTGCTATTACCCACGGCCACTCTTCCTGAGCTTAGCCGCTATCGCATTAGGCTTTGGTTAAACTGATTGATATTGTCGGTCAAGAATTTCATTCCATCAGTCAACTTTTTAACAACATTTGGAATTACAATCAATATTGAGACGCTAAAAAAGGGAAATTAGGGCGTTTTAAACTTATCTATAACTTCTGTGAACGACTAGATTAATGTTTTCAAGTCAACAAGGCGAAAATGATCTTACACTGTTAAGGAATTCAAATTCAACGAGATCCTTGATTTGAAGGTCCTTGCAACACATAATAACCACTAAGAAAAAGGACAACGATATTCTTGTGTAAAGTGGTTGCAAATTAAAAGGATTAGATACTTAAAGGGGAAGAACAAAATTTACTTCAATTACGACATGTCTGAAAACTTTAAGTTTAAAGAACTTTGTGAAAAAAAAAGTTTATTGAAAACAGTAACCTTAAGCAGTCCTCTAATGAGGAAAAAAAAGAAAACCGGTAGCTTGCCCAAAAATCGCATCCACCACAAGACAATTTCCAGATTCAATAGATAGTTTGTACGATACTGTGTTACCAGTAAGTGTAATGAAAAAAAGGATCTTTTATCTCTGTGTAAAAAGGGTACTGCATGGATGGTTTGCAAATTTAAAAACCTTATCATTTGTTACTGATAAGATTCTGGAGCCTGATATAAGTGAACAGCCTGGCCAAAAGATGACTAGATAATGTATTTTAATTAAAAAATAATTATTAGTACTATTTGTTAGTAAATGAGCAGTCTGATGCAGAAGATAACTAGACAATGTATTTTAATTAAAAAAGAATTTTGAGTACTATACACTGTGTCCGAGATAAGGAGGGCCATTATGGGGATCTTGAAAACGGTATGAGATACAGATTTGGTTAAATGGGAGAAAAGTTGTGTTAATCAAAGGCCTAAAAAAGGGCGTTTAGAAATCCCTAAACCAATTTTTGGTTTTTGAGATATTTCGAAAAAATTGGATTTTCTTATTTTTACATATTATTTTGTTCTGGCGTTAATATGGCACCCAGACCAAAACCGAAGGCACTTCTCCACAGCAACTTTTAATGTCCCTTAACATGGCATTGTCAGTTTTTTCACCTGATGTTTCGTCTTTGCGGAACCATCTTCAAATTTTTTTTATAAATACCGTCCTGATGATCTGGTATTAGATTCTGAAAGCCCTTTTTATGCCGAATTCAACGATGTATTACACTTTATGGTTTAATTGCGTTTTCGTTTTTTTTCGGACTTAATCAAGAAAATTCCTATTACGACCTGTAGTGCATAGTTTATAATTTTAAAGAATAAACAATTAGCTATACCAATTAATAGTTTAGTCATTTAGGTGTTTAGTAATAGTCTACTGGCTAAGATTATGCACTAATTTAATAGAATAAACAACGAACAAATAAAATTAAATTAACAGAAGACCAAAAAATTAAAAGCTTGCTTTGGAAAACAAATGAATGTGATAGTGGCCTATTTGGATTGACAGTAACGTTAGTTTTTGGTGCTTAATTTATTGTGAAGTAATTAATAATTTGTTCCATTAATTATGTTATCTAACGAAGAAAAGTTTGATATGGTGACATGCTTCATTTCGTCCAACTGAAATTGTTTTGTTGCAGAGCGTATGTATTTGCAGAAATATCCCGAAAGGAGACAGTCAAATAAAAGGACTTTTAGCAAATTAGTAGCAAACCTTAAAGCATATGGTAGTTTTAAAAAACCTGCAGTTTCTCGAACCAGACCAGCAAAGAATAAACTGTACATAATGTTTTGTTAGCCGTCACAGAGGATCCTGGAACATTAGTCTGGCGGATTGAACAAAACGTTGGTATACCAAAATCAACGGCATTGTATTTTACAAAAACAAAATATACATTCCTATAAGTACAGAATTTGTCAAGGACTTAGACCAGGTGATTTAGAACGTCGTCGCTTATTCTGAAAATGGTACACAAGAAAATGCCAGGAAGATACGAATTTTCCATATCAAATAATATGGTTTTGGGGATTTCTAAACGCCATTTTATTAGGCCTTCGATTACACAGCTTTTCTCCCATTTAACCAAATCTGTATCTCATACCGTTTTCAAAATCCCCATAGTGGCCCTCCTTATCTCGGACACAGTGTATTTGTGGTCTCAACGATAGTTTCTCTATATTACTAAAAATGCAGCTTTATATTATAATCTTTATTAACTAGCTTGATTTTTTACATAAAGTACCTGGGCAAAAACCCGATAAATGTATAAACATGGCTTCTTTTGAAATATTTTTGATTTTTCAAAAAAAAATACATAAAGGATGTTTGGTTTTATTTGCCACAGTTATATATCTATTGCCTTATTCAATAAATTCCATGTCAGATTTCAATAAATAACGTTTAAAAAATCTTAAAGTTTATTTAATTCATAATTCTATTTTAGCTATTTAGGAGGTTTTCCCTCTACACCCATGAAATATAAGTTGTATGCCTTTGATTGTGACATGCAATTTATTATATATGTATTATTATAGATAAGTCCTTGTTATAAAGTAACCCCGATCTGTGGAACAACATTGTGACACAATATAATTTCTAGAAAGCATATCAAAAGAAATAACTATAATTTAATAAGAGGAAATGATAGCCAATGGATCTCAGAACCAGAACATACCCAAAGATGACAATCACTAAAAAAATTAAACACTAGTGATTTTTTAAATGCTACAAAAACTGTTACAAAGTACTACTGGTTTATGGCATCCATCAAATTAAATTCCATTAAAATTTATATTTATTTCCATAATGTTGCAAATTTGCAACATACTGTATTTTTTGTAAGTTGTAATACATTTTTTTAAAAACATTTTGAATCCAGGTTCCAAAGAATTAGTGAAATAATACTTAATTTCGATTTTTGTAATCAAATGGATTAATTTTTGTACAATTTCTTCTTAATATTTTCTACAAAAATTTTTATTTATTAGCTTTTTTCTTTAAATGCCGGATTCAAACGCACCAAGAATTTTAATCTACAGAAGGCAAGTCTGTAATTAAAAACAATCAGGACCAATCTGGTAGGGATATATCATGTATTTTATTTGAGCCCCTCTCTTCTCTGTATATTATTTATTCAAAGAAAGTAAATCAATGGAGTGTATTCAGTGCGCATCCCAGGCACGCGATATCAATTTCTTGCCTTCTGAGTGCACACTCGCGCCGATGTTTTCAGTGCAGTGCGGGCAACCGTAGTGATCATGCGGGATAGTAAGATGGCAGAGCTTAAGTTTGAAGCTCCACTTGCACAATTCGAGGAATCGGACGAATGGGGTTCAAGCGAATTTCAATCAAACACAACATTTAAAAATGAAATGAACAATATAAACTTGACTAAATATATTAAAGATAAGGAGTTAAACGATGTTTTAAATGATTTTAATGAGGATATCCTTCTTAATGATAACGCGAAAAATAAAATTGTCCCCTCAAAGAACATAATTATGACTGGTGATACAGCGTCTGTTGCTGATAATTTTACGGAAACGTTTTCGGGATCTTTGGAAGATTTAGTTAACACGTTTGATGATAAGATTACTAAATGTTTTGGAAATTACGAAGAATCCGTGGAAAAGTTAGCGCCTGTTCAAGTAAGGACCCAAGAAGAGATAATGAATGAATGCCAGTAAGTACAAGTTTTTAATTTTTTTGTTTATGTTAAAATAGCACTAGCTGTTTGTAGTAGAAGAAGGTCAAAGTAATAACGCGTAAAACTGCTTTCATTACCAAAACAAGATCGTCGTGGGAAGATTATCCATTACGACTGATTCATTTCGCAATCGTCGCAAATTTTAAGATTGCCAATTTTTAAACCCGCGAAATTTTGAATTGCTTTGAAATTGTATAGACATTCGATTTCTAATCACAGAAATTATTTATTGTTTAAAATGTTCTATTATTGTTAAGATATCGAGAGCACATGCGCAAATTAAAGGGCACGTTGGGAATTTCTGTAAACAGAATCAATACTAACCAAGGGTGTGGAGCACCCTCAACTTCACCACAATTATACTCCTAGGTTTCAAGCACTTGTTGTTACTTCTGTTTGCAGTAGGGAGGTCGTCTTACTTTTGTTAGTTCTTGAATCCAAGACTCGTAGGTGCCATTCAAGGTCTTTTTTATCATTTAGGAAATATATAGTAAAAATATATAGAGCTTCAGTTCCTTCGTCATTGTTAGTCTCATAAATCAATGTTTGTGCGTCTTGTCAATACATCGCAAAATACCGGAAAAGTTATCCTAATTATAGAACCGACCCCATTCGTGCTCATTATCATGTCACAAATTCACTTATCTACAAAACTATTGTAATTAAAGCAATTAAATAATGCTTAACTGTTAAAGATTAGATAACTGTTGTACAGGATATGCAGAAAAGAATTACGTCAATAGCATTATTTTCAAATAAATGTGATTGCAAGTGGGTCGCTCAATAAAATATGTTTACAGTTTACAAAATAATGAAGAAAACTCCTCGCTCTTATTTTAATGCCGATTTGCACCCTACAAATTTGATCATTACTGTTTGTTTTTTATATTTGAACCGGCTATTTGTAGGACAAGTTTGTTGTACATTTCCGCCTCTAAATTAATCCAGTAGTTTTCCTTTTTAACGAAAGCGTACACGACAATAATAATACTAATTCATCATCATCAATAGGTCTTCAGTCCTGAAACTGGTTAGACGCGTACCATTATTGTTTCCTATTCTGAACTAACCTACACATTTCCCTGAAATTTGCACAGTCTGCATCTTTCACTATCTGATCTAGGTCTACATCTACCTCCTTTTTCCTATCCATGCTTGTAACTATCTCATACTATTCCCCAAAAATGCATTATAACTATTCTGCCCTTCTATGTCTCCCTCTATTTTTCCACAGATCCTTCTTCCTCTACTATTTCTATAACCTATTTGTTATTAACTTTGTCTGTCCATGCTATCATTTTCATACATCTGACGCACAGCATTCCAAACGGCTGCTACCGTTTTTCTGTCTGCTTTTCCTACTGCCCGTATTTCACAGGCATACTGTGCTCTACACATATACTTTCAACAATTTTCTTCTTGTTTCTATATTTGATGTGTTTCATCAAAGGCGCCGTTCTTTCCTGTTAGATGCAGTTCAGCCCCCTTCTCCGACTTTCAGCGTTTGTAAATGGGGAGGCGGCGCCGTAGCGTAGTGGTATGTGTGTGACTACTACGCCCAAGGTCCCGGGTTCGAATACCGACACAGTCCGCTTGAAAAATGTTAGGCGAACATTTTTCACAAAAATACACCCTCGTTCGGATGAGAGATCAAATGGAGGACCCGTGTGTGTGTTGTCACGAACGTTAAAAATCCCTACCTTGCTAGGAACAGCAAGGGTGCGCGTTTTTTTTGTATTACATACAAATCCTACAGTCGGTTTGCAAACGTGAAATATTGAACACATCTGGAGTGGTAATAAAATTGTAAAAGCTGCAGATTTCTTCAAATATTTTAGCTACATTAAATTTTTGGTGGACCTTTGAATCTTTGAAGTTCAAAGCCGTCCGCTCTAAACTATGAATTATATCCTAACACTTCTAAGCGTCTTGACAAAGCGTTAGGTTTTACGACTTGTTGCTTAATACTTATTGGAGCCTAATATTCATAAACGTGATTGGTTTATGCGATATTTTACATTTTCGTGCTTGAACAAGAACCCATAATATTTAATTTCTCAGCGCACAGCTGAGGGTTGCTATGTATACAGGATCTGTACGTCTTTTAGAATAACATTTTCATTATGGCTCCAAAAAACAGATTTAGCTCAACTTGAGTTGATTAAAATACGCATTATGGAAATATTGGAACTTAGAAGCACTATGCAGAGTGATTCAAGTTTAAAAACGTTATTCCATATTCAAACAATGGGAGTAAATGACATTTACTCCAATTTTAATAGGGTTTTATTTGATGTCTTAGCACCATGTAACGATGTAGAATTATTAGCATTCAACGCTCTACGGAAAGAGGTAGATACGGCTTATTATTGCATTTTGCTTCATCTTGAAGCGGTGCAAGAAACGCGGGCGCCACATATTACTGAAAGTACTCCAAGCAGTACTGGATCAAAATTGTTTCCTTTAAAGTTTCCACATTTTAATAATAAGGTAACTGAATTCTTATCCTTTATTGATTTATTTGACAGTCTCGTTTACAATAATGCTTCGTTGACCAATATTGAGAAATTAAATTACCTTATTAACTGCTGTAGGGGAGAATCTTTGAAAATTGTTAAATCTGTACCCGTTTCTAGGGATAATTTTATTATTTCATATAATGCCTTGCGTGAGCGATTTAGCAATCCACGTTTATTAGCAACTTTGCATTGGAAAGTTATGAAAGACTTTCCACCTTTAAAATCAGAAGACCCTAAGAAACTTAGGGTACTTATTGATTGTTTTTCAGAAAACCTTGCTGTTCTAACTAACTTAAAACTTCCTACTGAACATTGGAACTTTATTCTGGTCGATTTTCTTTTAGAAAAACTCGATCCGTTCACTAGAAAACGCTTTGAACTCCAATCGGATCCGATGCAAATACCTAATTTCGATGATTTGAGATATTTTTTAACTCAGCAATGTGCAGCGTTGGAAACATTTTCTTCAACCGCACCTGCTTCTTTTTCGACGTTGGTTCATACATCTCACACATCAATGCCTAAGAAATCCTCAGCGTTTCAATTTAAACCAAGAGTTTTTTCTAACGTAGTTTCACTGGATACACCAATTAGCTCCAGTGACTCAAAGAATTCATTTTTGCACCGTTGTCCTTCTTGCAAGGGTAATCACTTAATTTACAGATGTCAATCGTTTCTAAATAAAACTCCGACAGAACGTTTCGACATTGTCAAACGCTTACGCCTCTGTTTAAATTGCTTACGTACAGACCATGCGTCCATGCAATGCAAATCTTATAATTCTTGTCGAACTTGCGCCAAGCCGCATCATACCTTGCTACATTTTGAAGCGCAACCTGCTTCTAGCCGTTCACCTGAACCGACCGCTACACATATGCATAAAAATGCCAATAGGACGCAGTCAGCCTCTCCTATTCCGGCAAATGTTTTGTCTTCACAGACGAATTTAAATCTTGGGGTTACTGTCTTACTCTACACTGCTGTTGTGGAAGTTCAAGACCGTTCTGGTAAATACAAACCGATCAGGGTACTCTTAGACACTGGCTCCTAAGCTAGTTTTATTCGAGACGATTGCGTGAGCAAACTTTGGCTTCCACGCAGACGTTCTCAAGTTACGATTTATGGACTTGGGCAGACAACTTCAGCGGTCAATAGGGGTGCCGTCAGCTGCGCCATTCGCTCTATTTTAGACTCTGGAAAATCTCTAGAAATCACAACTTTTGTGCTTTCATCAAAATCTGGTAAATTACCTAGCGTTGAAGTTCCTAATAATTGGGAACACTTATGCGGCCTGCACTTTGCAGATCCGACCTGGAATTCTCCAGGAACCATTGACATGCTCCTCGGAGCAGATGTTTATCCGTTCATCATCACTGGCGGTGTTATACATGGCAAATTTCTTTAGCCTGCCGCCGTAAATACAATTTTTGGTTGGACTATTATTGGTCCCACAAAAAGCTTGCAGTCTGATACTGTCCAAGCATTTTTTACTTGTGTAGGAGATCTTATCGACCAGACCCTAATGCGTTTTTGGGAGATCGAGGAGCTGCCATCCAAGCCTTATACTTCTCCAGAAGAAGAAAGGGCGGATTTGATTTTTGAAAACACGTTTTCTCGTGACTCTAGCGGTCGTTTTTATTGTTGCGTTACCGTTCAACGATAATTTTCCCATTTTTGATGATTCCTTTGACATGGCTATAAAAAGACTATTTTTGTTGGAGCGCAAATTGCATGCTCAACCGGAGCTAAGCGCACAATACAACAGTTTCATGCAGGACTATCTTGATGCGGGTCATATGGCACTACCCGATTTCCCGCCCGTTGAGAACGATAATTATTTTTTATCCCATTACCCTGTGTTTAAAGAGGAAGGTCGTACTTCTAAAATTCGTGTTGTTTTTGACGCCTCTGCAAAGGCTAAAAACAACATGTCACTTAATGACACTCAATTGGCTGGACCTAGTCTCCAAAACGACATTTCGTCAATCTTACTTAAATTTCGTGCTCATCGTTTCGTTTTTACTTGTGATGTTCGCCAAATGTATCGACAAATTTTGGTTACCGAAGAACATCGAAAATTTCAATTAATTGTTTGGCGGTTCTCTGCAGAAGAACCCATTCAGACTTATCAGCTTAATACAGTGACATATGGTATTAAGTCATCGCCTTATCTAGCATTAAAAACCCTTCGGCAATTAGCCATTGACGAAGGCAAAGGTTTCCGTTAGCCGCTGAGGCTATACGGTCAAATCTATATATTGACGATTTCGTCGCCGGTGGAGATTCTATACAATCGGCCCGAGAAATCAAAGATCAACTTATTCGACTTTTACATTTGGCTGGCTTTAAACTTCGAAAATGGAGTTCTAATTCAGCTTCCATTTTGGAAGGCATCCCGTCAGATTTTTGCCAATATACTTCATTCGATTTCGATTCTGACGAATCAATAAAAATATTAGGTCTTCAATGGTCACCTACAGAAGATATTTTCTCATTTCCGGTTAAACCATTAAACCCAATATGTACAAAGCGCAACATACTTTCGCAAGTTGCCAGAATGTATGATCCGTTAGGGTTTTTAGCCCCACTAACACTTTTTGCAAAACGCCTAATCCAGCATCTGTGGATGTTAGGTTTAAATTGGTATGACATCCCACCAGCAGACATTTCGTCTCAATAGCAGCAGTATAAAGAAGAGTTGTCGTTATTATCGTCATTAAAGTTACCACGTTGGTTACCCCCTTCGGATCCTTTTACTTGTCATTTGCATAGGTTTTGCGATTCTAGCGAGGTAGGGTATGCAGCGGTAGTATATTTCCAGTTCATAAATCAAACTACTGGAGAAATAACTGTACAATTTGTAACCGCTAAAACAAAAGTAGCTCCATTTAAACGCATTTCAATTCCACGTTTTGGAATTATGTGTCGCCGTTTTATTAACCGATTAACTTTCTTTTGCCATTCGGTCTTATCAAGGCTTGATTGAAATCTCTGATGTGAGTAGATGGTTTATGGGGCGACTGGACCCTCATTTGCTCCCAAAACCCTCATTTCCACACAGATTTACATGTAAATTCCCATAAGGTGGAAATGAGGAGGTGGTGTGGAAATGAGGAGAATCCCGCATTTCCACACACAATCCACATTTGCTCCCACATCTGGCGACAGTAATAAATTACCATTACCATCTTAAATTTTGCTCTTTGCTCTCACATCTGAACGAAATAGTTTTCTTCGTCTAACCAATGCATCTTTCGAGATAAACCTATCTTGTTTAGTATCAATTAGTATTAGATTTTTCTCAGCTACCCGAATCTCTAGGAATTTTTTAGATTGCATCATCCCCCAGAGAGCTACCCCAATTTAAGATTTTCTGCATGCCGCGATTTTCTGACCGTCCATATAAATTTTTTAGCTATGTGACACATCTTGTTCGTCTAGATTTTTATGCAGAATCCGAATCTGCAAACAGATTTAAAATCGGACCATCGCTTACAAAGTTATACTTTAAAGCCTCAAACCTCTAAATTTTGCTCTTTGCTCCCACATTTGAACCAAATAGTTTTCTTTGTCTAACCAATGCATCTTTCGAGATAAACCTATCTTGTTTGGTATCAATTAATATTAGAATTTTCTCAGCTACCCAAATCTCTAGGAATTTCTTAGATTGCATCATCCCCTAGGGGAGCTACCCTTATTTTAAAATTTTTCACTGCTAGCGATTTCTGACCGTCCTTATAAATTTTTTAGTCACGCAATACATCTTGTTAGTCTAGAATTTTATGCAGAATCCGAATCTGTAAACAGATTTAATATCTGACCACGCCCTGCAAAGTTATACCCCTTTAAAGTCCTGATCCTTTCAATTTTTTGCTCATCTATGACATATGCTTTAACCGACACAAAGAAATAAGCACACAAAAGTTTAATAATTTATTTTATCCAATTTACAGTTTAATAAACTAATTACTATTTTTACAAAGTATAACATTATTTTCTTCGTTTAACCAAATCCAAGCAGGTTAAAGTAACCTGTAACAAAAAATAGAAATTAATGTGCTGTTTAAAAAGACCTATAACAAAAAAAAATTAATGTACTGTTTAATAAGAGCGGAAAAGTGTTTTCGGCCAATAAGACATATTGTCGTTAATCTAACAATATGAGAATAATGTAAAAACATTCCAATGTAATGTGTTTTTAATATGTAAATGGGAAGGTCGACTTTTACGTAATCATCCTCCGAATTACATGTGAAAGCTGTACATAATTTATTTTTAAAAGTGTATATCTTCTCCAAACAAATACGTTAATTACAATAGGAAAGTACGCTAAATGCGAGTCATTTAATAGCAATTTAATACTGCTTACTGACCTACCTTAATTGTTTGTACAAGGAAACACAATAAAATATAGTAACTATCTTATATATTTATGCCCCATGCGTAGGTTGCTGTACTATTAGGAATGATGTACCTTTTGTTGTCCTCGTCCGACAAACTGATTTTATTAATTAATTGGGTATAAAGTTGGTGTTTACATGGTTTCGTTTAAGACCTCGTACATATTTTCCGGATTACTAGAAGACGTTATAACCATATTTTTTGTGTTAAAGGATTTCACATCGGTAGTCTCTTCTCCCATTTTTGTTTAAACGCCGTAGAGTTCGCAATTAACTTTTATTGCTGTATGTTGTATTCTTTTTTCATTAATTAATCAATAACTCGTTCTTTCTGCTTCCAAAGAAACTCAGACACTCCATCGTCGACACTAGCGTTCTTTTTGCGATAGCTAGCCATACGGTTGTTAAACGCAGTGCTAACCATTTCTACACCATCGTCGCTAGTAGCGGTAACTGCTGCATTTTTGTGTTTTTGCTTCGTAGATGACCAGGGTATGCAGACTTTAACACCGCCATGTCGCACACTTTACACAAAATCCGTGACTGCTTCGGGGAAGGCTCTCCAACTGCTGGCGGAGCTGAACGTTTACGGCTTAATGACATACCGTGCTGTTTTTCCTTGTGTCGCTGTAAACTGCCCATTCTCGTAAAAGTACTTTGCTGCGGACGGATGTATAAGCTTAACCGTGGACGATGTTACACCACGACATTTGTTCTGGTGCCGTTTGAGAGCATTTTTCCAGGTATAGGAAGCACCGCAAGAGTCGCATTTAAAAACGTTTGCAGGTACCATTTTAGTACAAAACAAAATCCGCACTATAAGACTTTGGTTAAACTTGTAAGCGAACTAACTTATAACTAAAGAGTTTACTCTTGCGTACCTGCTTTATGTACCCTATAGAATGCAAACCCAAGGTTTCCGAAGACGGGCGAACGATGTTAAGGATTTAGCGGGGAACTAAATGACGTCATAATCCTTGCTGCTCGTCCAGTACATTTAGCGCCAATGCATGCACCCGGTTCGCATCGTCGTTGGTGCGAATGCAGTTAGTAGAAACACCGGAAAACGTCTTCCATGTTATACGGATCAATAATCGCATCGCGCACATATTAAAAATCCAAAAGAGTTATAGCACACGCACACAAATTGGTTGCAAGCCGTGCAGTAGAAGATGCAGTGCTACTATAAACAATAATATAATAAAACATTTTAAACCTTTACTAAGGGGATACCAAACTTGTTGCCTACAGAATTCTTACTAATAAAGCAATTTAATTTTAAATAACTTTTACATAATATTTTAGAAAATGGTAGGTTTGAATATTTTCTTTGGAAACAATCGAAGATTGCCGAAGACACTCGAAGAGTGCACAAATGCGGTCACTAAACCAATCAGCATTAATACCAAGTATTCTATGCTTTCGTAGGTTTCTTTTCTAGAACCAAATCTTCCGCATAGCGGTTGGTAGCACGTAATGATTTCTAGAACCGGCAAGTACTCGATATCGCCCAAATACAGAATTAGATGCTCGATGTCCGTCAACCCCCGATTCCCTCGTAAAAGTTAGAAAAAACTCGGTCAATCATCCATCTAACTTAAACTTCGGCCCGCTACCGTTTTGATAATTTCCAAATATTTTTCAAACGACAATGGACTTCCACACTAACACCTAACGTATCTTTCCTATTATTTGTTAAAAAAAAACTACAGGTATCGTCATGCCCGTATTGCGGACGTAAGCAGATGTTTGTGGATATGTACGAGAATATTATACATTAATCACTTTAAGCTATTTTATTTAGTCCAAGAAAACTATTATTTTTCTAAACCACAATTACTAATCGTCTTTATAGGTTTAACAATTCTACCATTTCCCAATGACTGGTGCTACGTACATAGAAACTTTAATTTCTTATTGGAGAAAATTCTTATTCTCCCACGCACTGCTGCGTAGTTGCATGCCCATCCCTTTTGGGGATATATACTCGTTATAGGTTGTAGGACCTTCGGTTTTACACAACTACACTTCTTGAGACCTCTTTAATCTTTTTAATCGTATCTTTCTCGCCTACAAAACAGTAGGACTTAGCCCTACTACCAACGAATTCTAATACTGGACCCCCATTAAATTTGTCTTTAAATTTCCCTACAACTTTTTTGTCGACAAGTGTTATATTGTATTTATTATACGCGGGGTAGTCACTCTTTTAAGATAAATATATTTTGCTAGGTATCAACTAACATTAAATTTTTCTAGGGACCCCAAATCTGTAAATAGATTTTAAATAGGACCACCCCATACAAAGTTATGCCTTTTAAAAACCCAAATCACTAATTTTTGCTCATCTTTATTTAACTCCATCTTTAGAACCTTTTTTTTGCTACCCAAGACATATGCCTTAGCCAACCATCTCCCGAGAAATCTAAAACCGCTGTGTTACGCAAACACCACGTGGAGATAACACGTATACTCTGTCAACCAGGATAGCAGCAGGAAAGATTTGGAAGAAGGAAAGGTGGGAGAAGAACTTAAAAATTATGGAATCTTAAAACTAATATACACAATAGATTTACAAAATCTATTCAAATATAAACAACTATCTTATATCTTTATGCCTCCATGCGTAGATTGTTGTACTATTAGGAATGATGTACCTTTTGTCATCTTCCCTCGATAAACTAATTTTATTAATAAGCTGCGTGTACAAATCGTATTTTTTACTCCGGATACATACGCAGGCAAGTACTCGATACCATCCAAATAAAGAATTGGATGCTTGGTGACTGTTAACATCCGCTTCCCTCGTGTACGCCCAGACACATCCCAGCCCATGAGCACCCCTGCGCATGCACACCCCTGCCCATGCGCACCCCTGCGCGTGCGCACCCCTTCCCGTGCGCGCTGCCCATGCGCACCCCTCTCTGTGCGACTGCTGTTTCAGGGTAACGTCACAGCCTTTTATAAATAAAGAACAATGTTATATACTATTATAAAATGTTTATTCTGACATTATACATAACAAATTTAAAAATATTTAATACCAAGCATGGAGTCATTTAAACTTAATTTTAATACAAAGTTATACACAGAAGACAGTCCTTTCTTTATGTTTGTTTGGAGTGGTTTTAATTTTATCTAATTTTATTCACAGCTTAAAATTTAAATCGACACCCAAGTCTTCTATCTCCTTTTCTAGCCAATAGTTTGATACATAGAGACCGTCTAGGTTTTCGAATTGTAAAATGTACCGAAGTTTGCCTCTATATTTAAAGTCTTTGATTCCACCGACAACCAGATCCATTCCTTCATGTAATTCTTGCAGCTTGTGACAATCTTTTAATTGCAGCTTTCCCACTATATCCTGCATACGTATCTTGTTAGCTTGATCGACTTCTTCTTGTCGATATTGGAGAAAATCCTGATTCTCCCACACACTGTTGCATGTCCACCACTTTTGGGAATATATGGTTGTTATAGGTTTTAAATGATCCGAAAGATTCTTTACTAGGCAAATATACAATGTTTAGCGGAACCCCTTTACGTGTGGTGTACGCCAAGGTTACGAAACCCGCATTCCTTAGTTCGTCTTTGTTATCTGCCATTTTGATAAATACGTTTTTAGAATAACCTTTTAAAAAGTATACGGATTTAGTACCATCCTTTTCCGGAAGAACGCCTACATAACTAAAAGAGTCTTTCTTACTAACCGCAAATGCATACAGCTTGTAGAACCCAGATGTATCTAAGTCAGTCCATCGGCACATAAAATAATCTTTTAATTCTTCCTCATTTTCTCTAATAAGATGTTCTTTGTCTAACACATCTTTGTATTGTTCGCGTATTGCCGCAGTGTTTTCCATGTAGTCCAATTTTCGCCTTTTTGCATCCATTTCTTCTAATTCCAGTTGTCTTTTCCTTCCACTTACAGCGTATGGCATGTATAATGGGGCAATTTCCTTTAGCCTAAACGGATAGAGTTTACTACCAATATTTGCGCGTTGTCGTACAACCTCTGGGCGAATATTAGGTGTATTTATCAATCCCAATTCCGAATTGACTATTTCTTTTGGAATTGTAGAATATGGTGTTGCAGATTGTGTAAAATAAGTACTACCTGCTTTAATGTAGCACTTGTGTAAGATTTTTATTTTATCTTGGCTGTCTTCCTCCTCTACTATCTCCAAATAATTTACGGGTAAATAGTTAAAACTAAAAGCCGAAAGCACATACTTTATCAATGTTTCCCTTTTTTTTTGGTTTTTTCGGACAACTTAATTTGCAAGCCCGTCAATTTCTTTGTATTGCCATTCCCCCAATACACGTACTGTAGCAGGTTATTATACGCTAAACAGCAGCTATTTTGTAGCTTGTCCGATAGCTTACTCCACATTTTGGCAAGTGGTACCGAGTACATTGGCGCCTTTAGGAAGTATAACTAACTATCTTCCAATAAGGTTAAACAGTCTTTTAAGGGATTATACACCCGTTCCGCACTGACATAGCTTCCAATTGCACAATTGTATATTGTCGCTTCCAATCGCGTAATACCATGTTCTTTGGCCAAAGTAGACGCAAATGTTTCTCTTAAACGTAGGTCTGGACAACGTAAAAAATCTAGTATATGATTGCCAAGTTGTTTATTAACACCAGGACTTATTACCTGACACACAAATTTGTTGTATATCTTAATTCTTGCATTGGTTGTTAGCCATGTTAAACAATCAATTCCCACAGTTTTATCGTTGTCAACTATAATATTACACTTTTCTTCGTATTCGCCCTTATAGCAAAAGTTATGGTTTGTAGTTAAATAATTACACATCTCCATCTTGCTAAATATGCCCGCAAAATCTTGGGTTACATCCATGTCAAAAAGATAATAATAATCTTTTTTGAGTCCGTCTAATATATCTGGTAGTTCCTCCAATAAAGTTTCCAACTTAACATCTGCTAGTTCCACTTTGTACGGGACACATAGGATTTTGGAATTTTTTATTAATACATTTGAGGTAAGACTTAGTTGTAATTAAAGCCGATTCTCTTCATCCTCTTCAGTGGTCACTTGGGCGTATTATCTCCGTGCATCCTGGCGCCGACGGGATTGTCCGTGTTGCCACCGTTAGAACAGTGCGTGGTGAGTTAAACTATGCCCCATCTCTCTAGATAAAAATTTTAATGTTTTCATTTTGGTGGGCGGTATGTTCCGTCCAACCCTGTATATATTCATTTAGTTTCTTTATATTATTACTATAAAATTTTAATTTTATTTGTTAATGGTAATATATGGTCGTTTATTTAAATTTGATAAACCTGGTCACGTTATCACCTTCAATGTTCTATCTTGTTTGCCATATGTTTTGGTGACTGCGCGGCCTAACACAGTCTATTGTCACCGTTTGGACAATAACTTTCTTTTTCGGAGGTTAGTCCCTGGTTAGGACTACCTCACCGCTTTATATTATTTGTCGAGTGTAGTAATAAGTGTTCTGGATCCAAGAATCTTCACCGCTCGAACTGGACATCAGATAAGAATATTGAAGGCCGCATTTGTTTAGTAACTGTCTGGTTATACTCCTGCTTTTCTCTCGTGAGTATCTATAATTTGGTAACTACAAGGAATACAAAAAACATACGTATAATCAATTTTATTGCAAATTTTATCAGCTTTAATTTTGTATACAAGCATGATTTAGCTCCGACTAATGGTTTAACGAAAAATCGAAAAATTAACATGTTTTCAATCATTGCCGCTAGAGTTCACAACTGATTCATCGGGACTTTTTATTTATTCACCATTAGGGACTAAAAAGTTTACAGAGTCAAAACTTTTGGATTTTTTTAAGGTGAAACGTTTTGTTGACTGGACAAAAGTAGACTGAAATAAAGATCTATGAAAGAAGTATTTCAAACGGTCACATCTCTGCTTTAAAATCCGCAAGTTAGCACTAGTATTTAAACTAGAATTTGAATCTAAACAGAAACACTATTCGAACGTTTACTAAAAAGTTAAGTTTCATGGTTATCATCAAGCTTTAACAGATATAGATTTTTAAAATCATGAAACTTTTTGGTAATGGATAAATAAACTAACATAATTAATGATGAACTCAATTCTGTTAATAACTTCTGCTACCGGACGAAGCAACTTTCGCAATAATACAAACTGCAATAAATATAGCTATCATTACTATTCAGATAGTAATCCTTACATCTTAAGAGTTGCCGACCACCGGCATCGATGGTTTAGTTAATGTATGGGGTGGCATATTCGATTGGAATGTTGTCGGTTCTTTTTTCTTTTTTATGAATATATTTATAGATTTCAGGCATTGGCGGGTCTTCATTAAGGGAGTGTTATTTGAAAAATTAAAGTAAGGATGACCGGAATGGAGGACTGCCATACATTGCAATTGATAATAATTTTAAACATCTCCCCTCAAACTATAGCTGACATGTTTTTTCTTTAAATCATATTTTCATACAGTAATGCTTTATTAAGGATACTTGGCTTTGAAATGAAAGCAAGGTGCGACTAATCTTCGGTGGTGGTAAGAATATCAGCTTATTTAACATCCGCTCTTTCAGGAAATAAAAAAGAATATGAGTATGTCCGGCTACGAAGATGAAATGTGAATACTATGAATTTTAAATATTATCTTTGGTATTAGACGAGCTTTGTATAGAATAATAATTAAATTATTGCTCATTATAAAATGAATTTGTAGTTTAAGGTCAGCGTTAGATTTAAATAAATATTAGTATCCTCTGTTCTTCTTTCAGTAGTTAGCCAACCCAACTGGTTTAGAAACTTATACGCATAATAAATCGATAATATACATAATTTCTTAGAGGCCAAATTTACAATCGTTGTATTAAAATATGTGTGTATGCAGGAAAGAAAAATTTCTCCAATTTTGAAATACAATTTTTGAACTAATCGAATTCAAAATAAATTATGTAATTGTAATTAGACGATAGCATAAGTTACACATAATGCTAGTACAGTATTGCCCGAAATAAACAGTACTGAAACTAAGTTGTCGGTGTTTTTATGCGTGCGCTGTCACACTCAAGTTAGCTAGTATAGACCTGTCAAGTAAACCTCAAACAAGTAATTAGTAGGGCCTAATTGTTAAAAATGGTGTTAAGTACAGAGGAGAAAGTGTTTCTGGTAGAGCATTATTTTCGTTCATACGGAATCGGCCGACGTAATGGTGCAAGTTTGCTATACGTGTCTGATCAATTCACACAAAGGTTTAATAAACGTTCTCCAAGTAATGCTGTAATTTTGAAGGTTATTGAAAAGTTTAGAAATACAGGTAGTGTATTGTGCCAACGAAAAGGAAACTCGGAACGTCCCAGGACAGTTAACAACAACAATAACCATGAACGTGTTTTTGAGCAAATCTTAGAAAATCCGAAAGTCAGCCAGGCAAGGACAGCGTTACAACTTGATTTAAAAAGAACTTCCTTTCAAAGAATCCTGAAGGAGCTGGGTACATTTTCGTATGTGATTCAGGTACATCAACAACTACATCCTCGGGATTATCGCAGTAGAGTGTAATATTGCGCCAGAATTCTCGCGTTACAGTATGAAAACCTGAATTTTGAAAAATGTTTGGTTTTCAGACGAAGCACATTTTCACTTGTCAGGCTATGTGAATCGTCGCACAAATCGATTTCTGGGCTTTGCCAGACCCGATGAGGTTCAAGAGGTTCCTTTACATAGTGAAAAGTGAGTGTCTGGTGTGCTGTTTCCGGACACGGAATCATTGGTCCGTACTTTATCGAAGAGAATGGTAGGCAAGTCACACTTAATCAACAGAGGTACAGACAAATTTTAACACGATTTATCCCTGATCTACGTCAATTCTGTCGTGCACGTAACTTGGCATTTCGAAACCAATTTTTTCAGCAGGACGGGGCAACTTGCCATACTGCTGCCGCAATTCGTCAATTTCTTCAAGAACATTTTCCAAGCAAATTCATATCACGATTTACTGACTTCCCTTATCCTTCACATTCTCCAGACCTCACACCTCCAGACGCATACATTTGGGGCATGGCTAAAATGCCGTTTTCAAACGGGCACCACAAACCATCGATGAATTAAAGGATGCCGTTAGAGTCTTCTTCGCAGCCCTGAGACAACCCTTATTCAATAACATGACCAGAAACTTAGAACATCGTTATGAAGTCTGTCTCGAACGAGGAGGTGCACATTTAGAACATATAATAAAGTGTCAATAATATGTATTTTTTAAATATACAAAACAATTACAATTTCAGTACTGTTTATTTCGGGCAATACTGTATGATGTCAAGCTACGTTCAACATATAAATATTGTAACGAAAAGTCTATTTGCAATAACAACAGTTCTTTATTTTCGAACTATTATACAAGCCTTTTGCAGCAACTTGTAGTACCAACAAAATTTCTAAAAGCTCGCAACGATTTACTTTTAAAGCTTTAACTAAGAGTACAAATATAATCTTCATAAATTATGATTTTATCTTCTTTATTAGCTTAATCTCGAAGCACTACAATTAATTTATATACGAAGCACTAATTACTAGAATTTATTTATATCGAGTGGGCGATTTTTGTCAACAGCAGAATAATTTATGCCACCTATTTTATACCTTTAAACAACAGGATATTGCAATCAAGACAAGTACTACAATCGAGACTGCAATTAGAACTGATTTGCAGAATCCCTTGACGTTAATTTATGTCCTATCCAATTCTTCTGGATTAATCTGCAATAACCCAGAGTATGCACATGATCTTCTGGAGATTTATTATTGTAATCTTAAATAACTTCAGGAATGTACCTATAGTAATCGTAATAACCCTTAAATGTACAAACCTGTACTTGTCAATCAAGAGATCTCGCACAGCAGGACCTGCCAATCTCAGATATTTGAAAATGTTACGCCACAGGGTGCACAATAATTATCCTTCGTGCATTCAACCCTTATTCTGCGTTCTAATGTAATCGCAGGTAGACCAAGCGGCGTCAGATTGCCTCTCTTAAAGCTGTTTTGTCCAAGAACACTGTGACCAGGACGTTGGAAGTCCCTGTGACGGTAAGGATAATCGAAACAATTTCTGCAGTTCCCATGTTGCTAGAAGAGGCAATCAACACTTTTCATAGCAAGCGCAGTACCATTTAGATTGTAACTGTACACCAAAATCTCGACCCTGGTTTTCTGGAACAGTACCTCTAGCATATTTCCTACCACCCTCGAGTTCAATCCATGGAGCCCACGACCGATCTTGGGTATGGCTAACTTATTATCTTCAAATTCGATCGTCTTCCACTGACGTCTTCCACAGATTCTGGTAATCCGATTCATCAGAAGGCTGCTGCTTAGTCATCAAGTGGTAGATGCCCCGATGTCTGTCCTTTAGCCGTATGGTTTTTCCAACCTTTGATTATTGTCGGTGAAGTTGATCAAGACAACCAAATTTATTTTTAAACACTTGAGTCGGTCCTCGGAACACGTCAAGGCCCGCGATATGCAATGCGTCAGGGAATATTCCGGTGGCGTATCGAATGGATCACTTTGAATCTCTTCTGTGACTCCAAATCTCGCTTTGCCTGTGCCACTGTACAAAGACATGAACCAATCATAGCTTGACCCAGACCTTTGTTCATCATCACAAGCATAACTGTTTGTTCGTCTCGCTGCTTGCCGTTCTTCGGCATTACTTGTTATACTCCCGACGTAACTGTTATAACCCCGGCGTCGCGCGTTCATAGCTACTCCCACAGTTGGCAACACGGATACTATCCACGTTCACATTATTGCACAACAAAGATATTACGACATAATTTCGTGTCAAATTGTATCACATTCCAAATATGTTTTCAGTGATACAAGATGCACCATAAAAAAGATGAAAGACACTCACCCAAAAATGTGGAACTCTTCACGATTTCGCGGTCATCCTTGCGCAGGGGCCGTGCTGATTTCCATGTATCTCGTTTGGGTGTTGTTTGGGGTGGGTTACGTTATGCCATCGTTGAATCCAGATTTATTGTCTTCCCTCTTCTGTCTGTAGCGGTACGATAGGACACAGGTAAAGGTACGATAGGGCAAGAGATAAAGGGAAACCTACATCCTAAAAGAGAAAAGACAAGAAAAAACACGACACAGGTGCACTTCACTGTTCAACGTCTCGTTGGCTAATCCTATCGTGTCCTGTCCAAACTGCGCACTTACCCAATCCGCGCATGCGCATTTTTTGCGCCGACGCAACTGTCCGGGATGGTGGAAATGCACAAGTTTATTTGAAATAATGGCGGGAATTTAGTCACATATTTAAAACTGCACATCTCCAAATTTAGAATGTAACATACCAACGTCATTACTATTATAGGATGCTAACCGGTTAACATGCACAATTATCGTTCTTCCTTTTTGCGATGATCCTCTTTACAACTTCGTACGGACCCTCCAAATGTCTTTGTAACTTTAGCGAAAGTCCACTCTTTCGTCTGGGGTTGTATAGCCAGACACAGTCACCCACTTGAAAACCAGACTCCGGCGCCTTCATGTCACATCTTGTCTTCATTCTAGTCAGATCTGACGTAGTCCTCGCCCACGATGTTATCTCCGAGTTTACACCCAAACTGAAGATCATACGGCAGACGTATCTCGCGTCCCAGCATAGCACATGTAGGTGTCTGTCGAGTGCTCCCATGAACCGAAGACCAATAAGCCAATAAAAATAGATGCAGATATTGGTCCCTGTTTCTCTCATGTTGGGATACCACTTTGAACAAGTATTTGCCCAAGGTGTGGCTCATACTCTATCATACCATCCTATTGTGGGTGCAATGGTGTTATTCGGGTCTTCTTCGTCCCTGGCAACCGACAAACCTCTTGGAACAACGCTGACTTAAAATTTCTGCCCTGGTCGACGTGTATAACTCTAAAACAATAAAACAGTTCCTTTACTTGCACGTCAGCGACGGCTGCAGTTTCTTGCTTTAGTATGGTATACGCTTCGGTCCACTTTATACCAAGAAGTACTTATTCCCGTTGTCGGTCTCAGGAAATGGACCAGAGTATGATTTGCCACTCTTTCAGAGGGGCTCCCCACGTTGTATTGCCCCATTGGAGTCTTACAATTTTCCTGTGGTGCACACGGCTAACATTTGCAGCACCGCTCTTTACATCGTCCTTGCAATTTATCCAGTAAAATCTTGATCGGACTTTTTCCAGAGTCTTCTTAACATCGAAGTGTCCTGCCGAGGTTCCATTATCCAGGGTCTTAACACCTTCAACACTCGGCTTTTAGGAACCACCACCTGAAGCGTACTCACGAATCCTTCCCCATTCTCCAAGGATCACACAAAATCCCATTCTCTACTTTCCGGGAATCACATTGTGCCCGGTATGCCTTTATGGTGTTACTCAATGGACTAATGTCTTGCCAGGGTGGACGTTTTCCTCTGGCTTTTCAACACAGAATGATCTAAGTTTTTGTCATTTTTCTGTTCTGTTCGCAACTGTACTGTCTGCCAATCATCGTTGATCACGGTACTCTGACCTACACGATCACATTTTACCTGCGCGACACGGACAACCATTTTCGGGGGCAGAATCTGTGCAGGTCAATTTTCGTCCCATTCCGTCGACCCTCTCTAGTAATTTCGGCGCATGTTTTTCCTTAAACCGTTTACATCGGGTCTAGCTGTACCTACATTTGCAGTTCTGGCGTCATGGGCGGCTGCGTGGTGTAGTTGGTATGCGTGTGACTACTATGCCCAAGGTCTCGGATTCAAATCCCGACATGATCCGCTTGAAAAATGTTAGGCGAGCATTTTTCACAAAAATACGCCCTCGTTCGGATGAGGTAAAATGAAGGTCCTGCGTGTGTGTGTGTGTGTGTGTGTGTGTTGTCATGCACGTTAAAGATCCCTACCTTGCTTGCAACAGCAAGGGTTCGGCAAAATTCAAAATTTCTAGGCAAAAAAAACTCGCTTTCTGACCAATGAAGTACCTTCGGGTGGAGCAGTGGAAAATCAGATGTAAGATTCTGGCGTCGTGGCCTTTCCTCCGACTGCTCGTCACGCAGTGTCCGTTGAATCATCTCTGTTCTTTTGGCTCTCCTTCACCAGAGCGTCCTACCTTGCTACAGATTAAATGCGTTGCTTTTTTGTCGCCACAAACACTAAAATATGAGCTAATGCATCACGTGAAGTCTTTGTTCGGGCCAGTCGTAGTGCTTGCCCGATTACTTCGTCGCGGATTCCATCAATGAAGGTCTGCACTGCCATCAACTCTAGAAAGCTATCCGGTGCCGTTGAGTAGGCTCGTAAGCAAGCGAGCAATATCTATTTCAAACTCCTGCAAATTCTCGTTGCCTTTTTGATAACGGCTCTTCACTTGAGCGTAGTACACTTGCTGCAGATGAGATTTGCCATACCTCATTTCCAGTCTTGATGTAACCACTCCGTAGCTTATTTGGTCATGGTCTGGTATGATCTGCAGAATGTTCAAAGCATCACTTTTTAATGCGACAATCAATGCGGTTACCCTTTCACCGATAGCTCTGACGGCAGTTTCGAATTGCTTAAAATACGTTTGCCAAGGTGACTTTCCATCAAATGTGGTTGGCTTTATTCTGAACCTTGACGTATGTTTGCATTCCTCGACATTTTTAAATTATGGGGCTTGTTGTTGTATCACTACAACTGTGGGTTCCGCCACCTGTGCTGTTTTTCCACATTTTCATTTATTTTTATCCAAAATTCTTCTAACTTCGCTGCCAGTCATGCAAAGTTTTGGCATTGTTTCTCTGCATGTTCTTCCATGCCTAATTTGAAGTTTTTAAAAACAAGAATTTCGCTATCCATTTTCTGCTGAGTACGAGTTTTTGGTATGCAAATATAAATCTTTCAAAAATCTTAAATCCCACAACTTGATTCCAATATAACGAAAAGTCTATTTGCTGTAATAACAGTTCTTTATTTTTAAACTGGTTATACAAGCATTTTTCAGCAACTCGTAGTACTATAAAATTTCTAAAAAGTAACAACGATTTACTTTCAGGGCCTTAACAGATTATATTTATTGCTTCTGATTCTTTGTACTGATCGTTAGAATTGTTTTCCTTATCGGTAACTCACAGTTGTACCTGGCGTGAATAAAGAGTTCATTCTTTGTATATAAATCGAACCAGTGGTGTCAACGATGATAAGCGGGCAGCACATTATCGACACTTCACCTTTATTGGCGATCTTGGCAGCACTTAGTTGGGTTGCTTATCGACTTGGAAAGAATTGGGGCAATTGTAGTAATAAGTAATAACATAGTGCATTGTTTTAGTGAATATTTGCAAAATGGCACGGTCTGCAGAAATTAAAAAGAAGAGTAGTGCAATTGCTTGTGCGCAGTTTACGCGTTCAACTAATGAGCTGGAGCAGCTTTTAGACCAAAAACCTATCAATGTAAAAATTTTGTGGTAACTTATTCAGTACGGCTCCGTAGTGTAGTTGGTATGCATATGACTACTATGCCCAGGGTTCGAATCCCGACACGGGAAAGATGTTAGGCAAGCATTTTTCATAAAAATACGTCCTCGTTCGGATGAAAGGTAAAATGTAGATTTCGTGTGTGAATGTTGTCACGCACATTAAAGATCCCTATCTTGCTTGGAACAGCAAGGATTCTGCAAAATTCAAAATTTCCAGGTAAAAAACTTGCTTCTTGACCAATACTGTCTTCGAGTATAGCATTGGAAAAATCAAGTGGGGGGGATATTCATCCAAAATACAGTATTGCCCGAAATAAACAGTACTGAAATTGTAATTGTTTTGTATATTTAAAAAATACATATTATTGACACTTTATTATATGTTCTAAATGTGCACCTCCTCGTTCGAGACAGACTTCATAACGATGTTCTAAGTTTCTGGTCATGTTATTGAATAAGGGTTGTCTCAGGGCTGCGAAGAAGACTCTAACGGCATCCTTTAATTCATCGATGGTTTGTGGTGCCCGTTTGAAAACGGCATTTTAGCCATGCCCCAAATGTATGCGTCTGGAGGTGTGAGGTCTGGAGAATGTGAAGGATAAGGAAGTCAGTAAATCGTGATATGAATTTGCTTGGAAAATGTTCTTGAAGAAATTGACGAATTGCGGCAGCAGTATGGCAAGTTGCCCCGTCCTGCTGAAAAAATTGGTTTCGAAATGCCAAGTTACGTGCACGACAGAATTGACGTAGATCAGGGATAAATCGTGTTAAAATTTGTCTGTATCTCTGTTGATTAAGTGTGACTTGCCTACCATTCTCTTCGATAAAGTACGGACCAATGATTCCGTGTCCGGAAACAGCACACCAGACACTCACTTTTTCACTATGTAAAGGAACCTCTTGAACCTCATCGGGTCTGGCAAAGCCCAGAAATCGATTTGTGCGACGATTCACATAGCCTGACAAGTGAAAATGTGCTTCGTCTGAAAACCAAACATTTTCAAAAATTCAGGATTTTCATACTGTAACGCGAGAATTCTGGCGCAATATTCCACTCTACTGCGATAATCCCGAGGATGTAGTTGTTGATGTACCTGAATCACATACGAAAATGTACCCAGCTCCTTCAGGATTCTTTGAAAGGAAGTTCTTTTAAATCAAGTTGTAACGCTGTCCTTGCCTGGCTGACTTTCGGATTTTCTAAGATTTGCTCAAAAACACGTTCATGGTTATTGTTGTTGTTAGCTGTCCTGGGACGCCCCGAGTTTCCTTTTCGTTGGCACAATACACTACCTGTATTTCTAAACTTTTCAATAACCTTCAAAATTACAGCATTACTTGGAGAACGTTTATTAAACCTTTGTGTGAATTGATCAGACACGTATAGCAAACCTGCACCATTATGTCGGCCGATTCCGTATGAACGAAAATAATGCTCTACCAGAAACACTTTCTCCTCTGTACTTAACACCATTTTTAACAATTAGGCCCTACTAATTACTTGTTTGAGGTTTACTTGACAGGTCTATACTAGCTAACTTGAGTGTGACAGCGCACGCATAAAAACACCGCCAACTTAGTTTCAGTACTGTTTATTTCGGGCAATACTGTATTATCTCATAGTGGGGTTAGATTCTGAGATTTTTGAGTTGATTTTGAATGAGGCCAGTGAAGAACTACTTAGTGCTGAAATCGATGCATGAGAGGTGTACAAAAGGAATCTTGCTGAATTGCGATGGCGTTACGAGGATTGCGTGGATCAGGATAAGAAATCTGTTATTAGTAATGGTCAATGAATAGATCTGTAGTTAACAATGAATGTGGAAAACGTAAATTTATGATTCCCGTGATAAAGTTTAAACCGTATAATGTTAATAAAATTACATGAGGATCTAGACATTATTGACAATCATGACAAAATCGAATAGTTACTCGTAATGAATTTGATGTGACAACGCCCAATTAATGTTTAATTAATTAATTTAGTTTGTAAATTTAGAATTTTACTTGAGGCTTTTTGGTCATAAGCTATATAATTGGGACTATGCGAGCCTGAATGTTCCACAGAGGGGCATAATAATGTACCGCGAGTGAAATAAATAGGGTGTGGCAGGTAGTGTTCGTGGCAGTTGATTGTCAGAAGGGAGGGTGTGGACACAATTTAAAGTCCCTTCCTATCATAGACAATTTTTGAAAGAATAAGGCTAACGGTTTGTTTTAGATCTGATTGTGTAACGCAACAAGCCGAAGAGTCTAATTACTAGTATTGTTTCATTTGAAAAAAGTACCCTACGGGATTTTCATAATTTTTTGAGAAAAAGAGGGATATAGCATACTACAAGCCGCGTTGGAAGGTAGTAGACCAAAGCGTCTTGTAGAGAGCTTTCCGTCGGTAGCTGGAAATTATCAAAAAATGATACTGTATTTAAAGCACGGTTTGATAGGAAAGATATTCAAATTGGAGTATATATTCGTGAGTTACTAAAACTTATTTTGAATACTACTATGTCTCGGAAAAGGACTGATATATATGCGCGCTACACGATAATTGAAACTGCTTTGCACTTTAGAAACACCTTACATAGATTTTCCAATGCTCCATCCGAAGGTACTACATTGGTCAGGAAGCGAGTTTTTTTTACCTGAAAAATTTTGAATTTTGCCAAACCCTTGCTGTACCAAGCAAGGTAGGGATCTTTAACGTGCGTGACAACACACACACGGGACCTCCATTTTACCTCTCATCGAACGAGAGCGTATGTTTGTGAAAAATGTTCGCCTAACATTTTTCAAGCGAATCGTAGCGGAATTCGAACCCGGGGCCTTGGACGTAGTAGTCACGCGCATACCAACTACGCCAGGGAGCCGCCACTTTAGAAGCACCGTTTATTTACATTTCCAATGCTCCACCCGAAGGTACTACATTGGCCAGGAGGCGAGTTTTTTGTTGCCTGGAAGCTTAGAATTTTGCCGAACCCTTGCCGTTCCAGGCAAGGTAGGGATCTTTAGCGTGCGTGACAACACTCACAAACGGGACCTCCATTTAACCTCTCATCCGAACGAGGACGTAATTTTTGTGAAAAGTGCTCACCTGCCATTTTTCAAGCAGTCGGCCGTGTCGGGATTTGAACCTAGGACCTTGGGATCCGTAGTCTTACGCTTACTACATTGATCCACGGCGACGCCCACTTTAGAGCACCGTGTGCAATGGAAGAATGTGATAAGTCTCACATTGTAGCGTTGTGTCCAGATTTATGACGGAAAAAAGGCTCTATTTCTTTAAGGGAGCAACTTAAAAACCTTGATAAGTCTAGCAGCAATAAAACTCAAGTGCTCCCTATACACGCGCGCCAATCAACTTGCATTTTCTCAAACTTTAAGAATTTCACTAATCGGCGAGAAAAAAGTACGTGATTCGGGCTTTCATTGACAGCGGGTCGCAACGTTCCTACTATCTTAAGTTTGCGGTTGGTGGTCTTGGATTTCAATCTAAACGCATGAAAAAGATAATGCACTATTTGTTTGGAGACGATGAGTTACCTAGATCACATGCTTGCTACGATAGATACGAAAGATGAGTATAAAATTACTTTTACGGCGCTAGATCAAATTAACATATACACTAATGTCGCGTCTATTTTTTTATAGATCATGGTTTGAAGAATTGCGCGATTAAATATTGATGTTTCTGATACGAAGTCTGATCCTATTAAGGTTTTGATTGGTGCCGACGTGGCCGGTAAGCTTTATACAGGCAATAGCAAGGTATTGGTGGTTTAGTTGTCAGAGAGACTCTTTTGGGATGGACTTTCATGGGTAAGGTTATATCAAATCAGGAAGACTTTTTTCGACCAATCCAACTACTGTTCTATTATCCTTGTTAATGCAAAATGCTAGTATTGAAAATTTGCGGCAATTGGATTTCCTAGGTATTATAAATCCTTCAGAAAAGAATTCTGAAGTAGATAGGACTTGTACGGCCCAGGATTTTTTTGTCAAGCCGTGGAAATAGATCAGGAAAACATATCAGATACGTTTACCGTAGGCGGAGAGCCAACGCGTTTTACCTGTTATGAACTAACCGAAATAAGAATAGCTTATACAATGAAAAATTGGAGATAAAGTAACTCGTCGATTCATACGACCAGATATTTTGTGAGTGTTTAGAGGAAGGGGTGACTAAGGAAGTAGATGTAGTAAATCAAAATAGTACAAGCGGCTACTAATATGCCTGATCATCCAGTCGTAAAGGAAAATAGTGGTATCAGCGACTTCCGGTAAAACCGGAAGTGCTAACGTATTGAAACTATTTTAATCTTGTATTCGTTCTAACATTAGTCTTTCATATACAGGTAACCCACTATTTAAAAAACACACCGTGTATAGTGTCTTACTCCCATTTTTGGCGAGAACGTTATTTTCCTTTTGGGATAAACAAAACACGCCGATTGCTGTGCATTAAATATACGTTTTTATCAGCAATGTTGCTGTGGTGTACATACAAGCAGGTTCTAATTCTTTGGAACCAATTTATGATTTTGTTCGTGATACGTTTAAGTTTTGTTATCCTTTCATTAATTTCAGGATGCCTCTTACAGAATAAGAAACCACTGTCTACCTTATACTCCATTGTTAAGATGATAAGACGTTTTGGGTGTTGAGGTAAAAGCCCAACTCAGTTTAGCAATTGCTCCTTTGTGACGGTAAAGCTCATGCGTTCCATATTTTGTCCTTTGGACCAATAGATCTTGTTAATTTTGAAGGAGCTCGAGTTTGACATTCTTCAGAATATCTGTAATTTTCCTCCGAGATTGGGTTATTGGTGGATAATATAGTTATGAACCTTTAAGGTATTGTATCTGAAAAATTTAAACATTCTCTATAAGACTATTCACGGGTTATATTTTTATAGGCACGCAACTACTTTTAAGATTGGCTTTGACGCACCGTTGTTGGTGAATGATTTTGATTTGAGGATTACATGTGAAAATTTTAATATGTATCTTACGGTTTACACATAATTTTTTTAGTATAAGGGTTGCAAGCACTCTCCAGGATTGGCGATGGCGCCTTTGCTCGTGAATGATATTACGCGTGGAAATTCATTCTATCCGTTTACGAGTCGTAATTTTTTAAATGCAGGTTGTTACGGATAAAATGGGCATTATGTTGTAGATTTAGATTTGCCCTAAAGGTGTGGGGACTCCGTAATAATTTAAGGGTGCACCAGCTAACTACAGTAGTACGGCAGTGGGTTTATATGAAAGAAATAATAAAAAAATAATACAAAAATTAAAAATAATAAATAAAATGAATGAAATACAAAAACTACGTTACACTAATCACTTACCCTGAAAGGCTTTTTCTACGGTTATAATTGAGAAGCACCAAACCGTCTTGTCTCTGTAATCCCTTCGATATTCCTCCTACACTGAAGATAGTTCTTGCGAATAGGTCTCTCAGGTTTCCTAAATTTATCACATTATATTTTACCTGTCTTTACACTACCTTAAAAGCACTTTTTATTTTTTGTCATAATTAAAGAAATTTTCAAACTAAAAACCTCTCCCGAATGCGACTCCATCACTGGGGTAGTTGAATATCCTTTCACACATTTGCTTACTTATAAATAACTTCAAATAAAATTCCATCTAAAGTCTATTAACAATAAGTTCCTGAAATATAAATATACACATACATTAACCTTAAAGAAAAACAAACCCAATGTAATATCAAACTGGCTAGGTATTATTAACAAAAATCCTAAAAAACCTTAAGCCATAGTTACTGTCATATTATTGTTCCAATTTCCAAGATTGATTTATACGAGATTTGAAATCCCATTTCTAGAAATGTTCGTTATAATAATTAATCCAGAAACAGCGCAATACCAACTTTTTCATTAACCATTTCAATGCCCATTAAACATACTAATTTTTCACTTTTTATAGCATATATTTAAAATCAATTCCGTATCTAATTTAATCCAACAAAACAATGACTTACTTTGATTAATTTTCTATTACTTAAATTCAAACATTGATATTTTCAATCCACGTGTGCATCAACATACAAGCTCATGCTACTCACTGTTAAATTTCATTACATCCAACAACACCAATTTTTCTTGTATCAATTACTCTGGTTTTCCCACAAACGACAGCTCCTTCAACCCAAAACGAAATTTAAAATTTTTGTAGAGTTAACTCATAAGTTTCTTAGCGCTTTACTTAGGTTGTCACGACATTAAATGTACCCCCCCCTCCCGGGAATCAATTTGGCACTTGTAAGCGTAGTTCAAACTTATGTCGCATGCCGAGTATTTATGTCTTGCAGAGAATCCACAGTCACACCTTGGAGCTCTGTTACTTTCAACGTGTCCTCCTTTTTACAGGCTCATTACTTTTTACTACACAAGTAGTGCTAATTGAGGTCAAAGTTTCATTTATACAATGTAACAATTGATTTATGTTGAATAAAAGGGTTATTGTCAAGCAACGATCTATTACAATGTGTTTGTGGGAAATGTATACGTAGTGTCTAGTCTAGTGATGTGAAAAAACGTGTTTTTTTATTCAGGATTTTTTTTATAATAAAAAACTTTTTTTTTAAAATAAAAACCCGTTTTTAATTTAAATCTTTAGGTTTTTCATAATCTTGTTTGTGCTATAATCAAACAAGCTCCAACATAATCTCCTATCTGCTTATTAACCATTTCTATGAGAATCAACAATGAAGTCAGGGGATTCACTGGGTTTGTCCAGTGGTATAATATAGCCCTTCAACACTAACCTATAAAATTGTATTTTACAAATGTTGCATATAATCATTTCTCATTCTGTGTTACTACATGCAAAGCTTGTTAGAATTTTATTGCAAGAAGTAGTTATTGAGTTTGTGATACGCTTGTGTGTGAATTATGGCAGGTAGGAAACGAGTTGCGGTGCAATGCTTGTTTACTGATGCAAAAAAAATTGGGAAAACTGAACGTGTAAGGTGTAACTTTTGTGGTTTTGTTTTTCTAAAGGTGGTGCAAGAATGACAAATCACTTATTAAAGTGTAATAAGTGTCCGACCGATGTAAAGTAAAAATATAATGTAAATATGGCATTAACATTAACAAAGGGTAATACAATTTTGCCAACTTGTAATATTGCACCAGTGTCTAGCGTTTCTAAGAGTTCCATAAATAATTGCAGATCCCTCGACGGTTTCTTCGACAAAATGTCACTACATGATCAAAATAAAGCACATGAAATACTGTCTGGAGCTTTGTATGCAAAAGGAGCGCCTCTATGCTTGGTCAATAACAAGTACTGGTTTGAATTTTTAAAATTTTTAAGACCCTCATTTAAGATACTTCACGCTTCGCTGTTTCAAATTCTTTGCTAGATAATGAATACTTACCAGTACACACTCAGGTTAATGAACAAATAGCTGCAGCAAATAGTGTAGCTTTAATGTGTAATGGTTGGAGTAATATCAGAAATGAGGCAATTGTCAATTTCATTGTCACTACTCCCTATCCAATTTTTATATAAAAGTTTGCTAACTGGAAAGACTTCTCATACGGGTGAATTTATTGCTACCCAAATGTCTAAAATTATTTATGAAATTGGGCCCCACAAAGTGTTTGGTATTGTGACGGATAATGCTTACAATATGCAGAAGGCATGGGGATAGTGCAAAATAAATATTCAAATTTGTTTTGCTACGGTTGTGCTGCACATGGACTAAATCTATTGTTTTCGGACCTTAATAAAACAAAAACTTTTAATTCAACAGTAATTGAAGTAAAAGAAATAGTGACGTTGGTTAGACAGTCTCATAAACTTAATGCACTATTTGCAGAAAAACAAAGTTCTTAAGAAAGAAAAATTACTTTAAAACTGCATGTAAAGACTAGATGGGGATCAGTAGTTACTTGCCTTAATAGTCGTAATAGCCGTAATAGTCGTTAATCATCGATGCCGAAACACAAACTCAACTTGCTGGTAAATTAAAATTAAAATCTACTGTTTTGTCAGATATTGTTTGAGATAAAGTAGATGGATTTTTAAATTTGCTAGAACCAATTGCAAATAAAATCACAATCATTGAAGCAGATAAACCTAATTTATCACGAGTGTATAAGATCTTCGTCGATTTAAAAGATCATTTTAAGACATGTTTGCCGCAGAATCCCTTTAATAAATGTGAAGAGAAAGAGGTAGAAAGCTATATTCAATTGCGAATGGATTTTTGCATTAGCAACATCCGTAAAGCTGCAACATTATTAGATGCACAATTGCATCATCAATATAATTGTTGTTTTTTAACAGCGGAGGACCAAACTGATGCAACTGAAGTGGTTTTCGATATTGCTTCAAAAATGCTAGGTATTGATAAAACTATTGTAATATCGGAGTTAGTGAATTACAGAGCAAAGGAAGGATTAAAAAAAAACTTTTTTGTGGGCTGCAAGTTTAACAGTAACACCTGTTGCATGGTGTAAAGGATTATGTGATTTTACGCAACTGGCTAAGATTGCAATTAAAATTTTAGAACTACCGACTACAATTGCTGCTTGTGAGCCTATTCCATTATACACACAAAAAAGAGAAATCGACTAACCAACGGAACAGCTGGAAAATTAGTATACATAGCGCAAAATCTTGAGTTGCAGAGTGATGATGAACACTGTGAACTTACTTTGGAACATATTCCTTCAACATTAACACGCCCAAAAGCGAATATAGCATCAGCTTCACCTAGAACCTCTGCAAGCATACTTCTAACAAATCACTCTAATACAGAAGCAGATACTGAGACTGACACAAGCTTGGAAGATAGTGTTTCCTTACATGACAGTACAAGTTCCAACCAGAACACTGAATTTGAATATTCTGATACTGAGTTGTAGCAATGTCTGCTCTGTGCTTATTATTTTATTTTTTCTTATAATATAAATAACCAATATAATGTGCATTTTTTACTACATATTTGAGTTTAGTAACAACTAAATTTGGAAAACATTTGCGGGGAAGTTATAACCTAAAAAAACTAAAAAAAAAGCCCTTGAGTTTTTTTAAAAATAAAAAACCTGTTTTTTTAAAAACGGTTGTTTTGTAACTCACATCACTAGTCTAGTCACGTACCGATATCTGTTTTGAGGTTTTAAAATAAGCTATCGTGTTGGATTATTATTTAAAAGAAATAATGTTATACCTTTTGAAGTAAAGTTTGTTAGCTGAACTGGAAATAAAAATTTGAAATATCATGCTTAATTAATTTAACTATTCAGTAAATTTACTATAGAGATGCGTCTTAGTCTGCCCATTCTAATTTAATAATTTTCCTTTCCTATCTAATTTATTTCTAACGTAACGCAAAGGCGTTACAATGTGTTGTTATTTTTGAGTAAGGATAATGTAATTGTACATTGAGTTATAAGTGTAAGTGTTGTTACGGTTGAATTTTACGTAACGCGTTTCCCAATTTTTATACGTACTTCGTTCCCAAACACGACGCCTATGGTTTATTTCCTTATTGTAATTTATCAAGTTTCGTTCATAAATTCAAGTTTTAATTCTTGTATGTTGATAACGTGCATAAAACTAATCCTTATCACTTCAATACGAGTCGTGATTATTTGTTCTATTCTGAATTTGATCCTCGACGCTTGGTAACGTGCATCTTATTGTGAACTAATTTGTAGTTCCGCCCTTATTATTTTAATTTTGGGGAATTGATGATCCGTTATTTAAGAGCGAATTATTAGTGAAGATTTTATATTTGCTCTGCTCTTTTGAGAATTTTATAGAAGTTCGAGGTAAGGTTATTTGTAATTTTTATGCACGTAAACTTCATACAATTGTTATCTTTGTAGGACACACATTTAAAAACTCGTTGATAACATCTAGTTTTGTTCTTATTATTTAAGCCCGTTTTGTAAAGGAATCGCAAAACGGTAAAGTAAATAGCAGGTGTGTTCACATCTAATTATAACATTTTAGGGTTGCAGTTTTACAGCTGTAGTTTGTAGTTTACAGTTTGCAGTTTTACAGCTTTGTAGTTTGTAGTCTTGTAGTGCTTGGTATTTTAGTCTGGTACATTATGTACGTATTTTATTGAAACAAACTCAGACGTACCTGCAAGATACGATATCCGCGCTCAGGATCTGTTCTGGTAAGATCTTTCCATATTATATTTTGATTGTACGTGCCGCTAATCTGGTATCCATGCTGGCTTTCCACCTGCAGATAACATTATAGAGCCATCTCACATTATAACTGATATTGTAATTTATTTTATTTTTGTAACAATTGTGCGTCGGAATTAATTTAACCAACGAATTGTTGTACACATTCGTTTGATAGGTATTTTTATCTGCATAATCGTTCGCACAAGCGTTGGTACCACCGCGAGCAGCGTTCGACTGATTTTAAATTTATACAAAGTGAACCTAATGAAAATATACTGCAGCCATTTAATTTCTAATAAGTGTAAGGTACATATTAAAAAGTACGTTGTTTCATTAACCCAATCGCTTGCATTTAAACTTTGTTATGATGTAAAATTGATGTTGATGTTCAACCCTATAAATATTAGAAACCATAAGTTGTGTAAGTAAACGATTATATGTCACTTGTATTTCCTTGTTGTCGAGTTTTATGTCCGTTAAGCATCTACAGATTGCGTGAGAAATTTCCTAGATTGATTTCGCGGGAGGCGTACAGTTCCGATTTAGGTGGCGCTCTCCAAGACTCTTGTTCACCGTGTCAACCTTAGGTTAATTGTATCTTGGTGCAAATTCCCACTCCCCCTTTTACCGACCAGAGTCTAGTCGTGGTAAAATACGGTTACTCCTGCGGCTAACGGTGTGAATGTTTTTTTTTGTGTTAGGAAACCGTGTTAGTGTATATACTTACATACGCAGATTATACTAATATTAGAATAATAATGATAATACTGTAGAATTAAACATCATTATCTTATTCGTAAATAATTTCACTAGACTAATTAGACTAATAGTGAAATCTGAATTATCAACCTCTACGTAATTATCAGGAATCTGTATAAGAAATATTTTCCAATGACAGGTTAACTTAGTCTTCACGTCATATTTAAATTAGTTCACTTCAAGAACTTTGTCTTTCTTTAAACTTCATATTTGTGAATTCTAATTTTAAAACATTATTGTTAAATGACGTTTTTAAAAATACTCTTTACGACGACAAACCTAATTATACGTGGACAAATTGCAAACCTTAAAAACTGTATGTAAATATTTGTTATATACATGATTATTATATTTTTTCTTGGTTCTACAAACCAGTTGGTGGAAAACCCTAGAGAACTTATACTAATGAACTGCAAAATGTCGTGGGTATCCTGCCAGCAGTTATGACTTTTCCTTGCTAAATCCTTACCAAATAGCTCTGAGCGTTTGTAGCGTGTTTAAATTATAGTTATACGAGTGTAGCAGTTGGTGCCTCTTTAGTCCTGTTACTAAGAACGATTTTTCTTAAAAGTCATGAGGTGCGATCGATGATGAATGCGGACTTACTGTTTGAGCGTTTTAACAAGTAGCTTTCTCTCTTTTAGAAAACTTAGTGAAAAAAATTTCATCTTTTGCTTTAAATTACTTACAGATAACTTAATTTTTTTCTTTAAGTGAATTTACTAGCAATACTTTATTCTGTTTGTTTAACTTTAATATACGCAAAATTTTGACGAACCCACATACTGATTGATGTAGAGTTTCCAGCTATAGCCAAACGTAAACAGAGCTGCGAAAATATGCTCTAACATAGTATGGCGTACAACTACGTAATTAAATAATCAGGTTGTGGTTACGTGTGATGCAAATTTCCATTAGCTTGATTACGTTCTTTTCTATATGCATATACAGGGAATTTTCCGGATCAATATTGTACTCCAAAGGGTGTATTCAATTTAGTTTGCGTTGCATCAACGTAATCGCAGGGATCTTACCTCCTATTATAACTCCCTACTCGAATGAACACTGCGACGGAATAATTTAATTTTAATTTCTGTTCAGACTTTGTGTCGCCGTAAATGTATTTTGTGGCACCACCTAGTCTTATGTAGGTGATAAATAAAATATATGGGTATGACTTATTGGATTTTCTTCTAGCTTAGAATAGCTTAGAATAGTGTTTTTTACTTTTACTCACGCTTGGTTTTTGATTGAGAACATACGCTGATAATTGTTAACTTGTTCTCCAGTCTCTAATAATTGAAAGAAATTTCGAATTAGTGCCGTACTATGTCTACAATGGGAACTTAGGTTTTTTTTATTTAAGATAGTTTTTATTGTTGGCCAAAGTACCCTTCTTTATCATCAGCATACTTCGATTATACTTATTTTTGGCATACTTATTCAAACAACGTTTTTTGGAAACCTCTTTATATTTAAATTAGCGAAGCTAACAGCAATTTGACTTTCTTTTCGATTGGCTCCGGCCCTTCCGAGAGCCCACGTTAAAAGTTGCGCTTTTTCTTGTTTACTCCAGCGTATTATAAGTAACAATGCGTATTAACCCTAATTATTCCTGAAATTAACCAAATTGGCTTTCTTGTAAATATCCATAATATACCACGTTTAATTATTAAATGTGATTTTCCAATGCTCCACCCGAAGGTACTACATTGCCCAACAAACGAGTTTTTTTACCTGGAAAATTTAAAATTTTGCCGAACCCTTGCTGTTCCAAGGTAGGAAGCTTTAACGTACTTGACAACACTCACACACAGGACCTCCATTTTACCTCCCATCCGAACGAGGGTGTATTTTTGTGAAAAATGCTCGCCTAACATTTTTCAAGCGGACCGTGTCGGGATTCGAACCCGGGATCTTGGGCGTAGTAGTCACACACATACCAACTACGCAACGAAGCCGCCCAAATATTAAATCCGCAGGAAGATATAAATGAACTTATTGCATACTATTTTTTAACGATTATTACACATGCTATTAATTTTTTTGTGAAAACCAATGAGTAACAGTTTGCGCTACATCGATCGTTCCAAATTCAAACAACACTTATGTATTAAATCTGCATAAATTCACATTTTATTAACGTTCATTAAACAAACATCTTACAAAATCATACCGCGAAAAAAATTATTAATTTTTTATGATATCATGCTATGACCGTCAAACCTAATTTAATTTTTCTTTCCGATTATATAACAGCTCCCGATAGTTGTTTAACCTGCAAATGAGCATCTCTGATGAAAAGCAGACAGACAAATCAGTTAACGTGTTAGATCACGTTAGTGAAACTAGCGGACACTATCTACCGACCGCTAAATATGGATACGCCTACCAATCGCCATCATTACTAAACCACGTCAACTGAACTGAACAAGCATTTCTATTGTTCAATTATATTTCTTGTATTGAACCAATTATCTTTACGCATTTTAAATCTAAGGGTGATGAAAAATAAATAACTTTGAGATTCCTATATTATTCTTACGTGTATATTTTAAGCAGTTGCCTGCGCTCTTAAAACTTGTTAGACAGCAAGTGTAGGTATACTAAAACAACACTTACCTTTTACAGAAACGCGTTCGACCCGGCACACACGTTTTTGGAATTTGCGTAAAGACAACATAAGAAAATTAAAGAATTTTTTTCTTAGCTTCTGAAAGACCTGCGTTCTTGAAACTTGGTAGAAAGCTAGTGTAAGTGTATCAAAATAACACATACCTTTTGTGAAACCTGTTCACCCCGCTTCACTAACTTTTTTGCAATTTGCGTAATGACACCATAAGAAAATTAAAAAAAAATTTTCTTAGCTTCTGTAAGACCTTCGCTCTTGAAACTTGGTAGTCGCTAAGGTAGGTGTACTAAAATAACACATACCTTTTACAAAAACTTGTTCATTCCGGTTCCCAAATTTTTTGGAATTTGCGTAAGGACAACTTAAGCAAATAAAATTTTTTTCTTAGCTTCAGTAATACCTGCACTCTTGAAACTTGATAGAAAGCTAGTGTAGCTGTACCAAAACAACACATACCTTTTGCAGAAACGTGTTCACCCCGGTTCACTAATTTTTTGGAATTTGTGTAATGACACCATAAGAAAATTAAAAATTTTTTTTCTTAGGTTCTGTAACACCTGCGCTCTTGAAACTTGATAGACAGGTCTTACAGAAGCTAAGAAAAAAAATTTGAACTTAAGTTGTTTTTACGCAAATTTAAAAAAATTTGTGAACCGGGGCGAACAAATTTCCGTAAAAGGTATGTGTTATTTTAGTACACCTACCATAGCTGGCTACCAAGTTTCAAAAGCGCAGGTTTTACAGAAGCTAAGAAATGAATTTTTAAATTTTCTTAAAATGTCCCTAGATAAATTCGGAACAATTTATGAACCGGGGTGAACACGTTTCTGTAAAAGGTATGTCTTGTTGTAGTACACCTACCCTAGCTGGTTACCAACTTTTAAGAGCGTAGGACATACCGAAGATAACAAATGAAATTTTTAATTTTCTTATTGTGTCATTACGCAAATTCCAAAAAATTAGTGAACCAGGTCGAACACGTTTCCGTAAATGGTACGTGTTGTGTTGGTACACTTACACTAGCTGCCCACCAAGTTTCAAGAGCGCAGATATTACAAAACCTAAGAAAAAAAGTTTTTAATTAGCTTAAGTTGTCTTTACGCAAATTCCAAAAAATTTGTGAACAGAGGTGAACAAGTTTCTGTAAAAGTATGTGCTATTTTAGTATACCTACCCTAGTCATCTACCAAGTTTCAAGAGCGCATGTCTTACAGAGGCTAAGAAAAAATTATTTTAATTTTCTTATGGTGTCTGCGCAAATTCCAAAAAATTAGTGAACCAGGGCGAACACGTTTCTGTAAATGGTATGTGTTGTGTTGGTACACTTACACTAGCTGCCCATCAAGTTTCAAGAGCGCAGGTTTTACAGAACCTAAGAAAAAAAATTTTAACTTGCTTAAGTTGTCCTTACGCAAATTCAAAAAAATTATGCACCGAGGCGAACAAGTTTCTATAAAAGTTATGTATTATTTTAGTACACCTACCCTAGCTGTCTACCAAATTTCAAGAGCGCAGATCTTACAGAAGCTAAGAAAAAAATTTTTTATTTGCGTAAGTTGTCTTTGCACAAATTCCAAAAAATTTGTGAACCGGCGCAAACAAGTTTCTGTTAAAGGTATGTGTTATTTTAGTACACCTACCATAACTGACTACCAAGTTTCAAAAGCGCAGGTCTTAGAGAAGCTAAGAAATGAATTTTTAAATTTTCTTAAGATGTCCCTAGATAAATTCGGAACAATATCTGAACCGGGATGAACACGTTTCTGTAAAAGGTATATGATGTTTTAGTACACCTACCCTAGCTGCCTACCAAGTTTCATGAACGCAGATCTTACAGAAGCTAAGAAATTTTTTTTTTAATTTTAATTATAGTGTCATTACGCAAATTTTAAAAAATTATTGAACCAGGGCGAACACGTTTCTGGAAGTGGTATGTGCAGAAACGTGTCCACCCCGGTTCACTAACTTTTTGGAATTTGCGTAATGACACCATATGAAAATTCAAAAATTGTTTCTTAGCTTCTGTAAGACCTACGCTCTTGAAACTTGGTAGGCAGCTGGTGTAGGTGTACTAAAACAACACATACCTTTTACAGAAACGTATTCACCCCGGTTCACAAATTTTTAGTAAAAGTGAATAATTTTAAAAGTTGAATTTTATCGTGAAGTGATATAAAACAGTAGAGTGCGTGTTATAAAAAAAGTATGTAGAATTTTGCCGTTAATATAAACGTAAGTTTAGAAATAGTTAATATGAATAGCAATTTTATTAATTTAGGGCACTCAGTAATTCATTAAGTCGCTGGTAAAAACACTAAGGTACTACTAAGTTACCACTAGGTCACTATTAAGTCATTAGTAAAGAAACTAAGAAACTCAATCACTGAATAATAATCTAAATTACGGAATAAACGACCCTAAGCTACGGAATAAGCGATTTCAAGTTACTGGATAACAATCCATAGTGATTTCTGGGTCAGGAAATTCCAACAAGAAAAAAATAGCAGAACTATAAGGTCAGAACTGTTTATCCAATTTATAGCATGTTGCAGTTGTAATTTTAAATAATTTATGTATTAGAAGTGAGTCTAAAATTTGCAGGTGATAAAATATGGTGTGTAAAAGGTCAACAAAAATTTGGTTACTACGTAGAATTATATTAAAATGGGATATTTCTTTGAACGTTCAACGAAACTATTTGTGGTAAGATACATTTCTTTGTGCTGGCTTTAATTGTCTTTAATCTTCCTAAAGAGCTGATTCGATAGGAATATTTATTTTAATTTTGATTTGAAACTTCTATTAAAAGTAAAAGATATTAAAAAGGGCGCAGATTTGTAAATTGTAATATAACAACACTTTTATTTAGTACATTATACAATCTTTGGTGAATTTCGTTTGTCTTATTCAGGTGTATTGAGTGTTGGAGAGGAGTAAAAATTCTTCGTTATCATATCGTCGTTTCACTCTGTGCGTTTTATCACTGAGCGAGGCATAAATTTAATTGTGTTAATTTTAATTTTTTTAAAGGCACAAAGGTGGTGATCAGCAGGCAATTGGTCGTTGCACATCAGGCGAGTACGGCGATACCGGAGCAATATATATATATATATATATATATATATATATATATATGTATATATATATATAGTATATATATATATTATATATATATATATATATATATATATATATATATATATATTGCTACGATATCGCCAATTGCCCGGTGTATTTAACGCTCAGTTGCTTGCTGCTCATCACCTCTCTGTGCCTCTAAAATTAATCTAAAATAATTTTAAAATCAACACAAGTAGATTCATGCCTCGACTAGCTCAGTTCTACCCTGCACAGAGTGAACGGCGATATGATTACAGAGAATATTTACCCACTTCCTTCCAACACTTCATATACCTGAATAAGACAAGAAAATTCATCAAATTTTGTATAATAGGCTAAAAGAATGTACAATTTATAACTCTACATCCTTGTAATATTATTAGCTATAAAAAGCTTTTGAATCAAATGAAAATAAATATTGTTATTAAATTTGTTCAAAAATTTTAAGCAATTAAAGCCAGCAAAAATAATTATGTTTTATATTGAAAGCTTCGTTCAACGTTCAACAAAACTATTCCCTTTTTAACGTAATTTTTACGTACTAAGATTTTTTTGTTGACCTTTAACACAAAATTTACCTATATTACGTGTGAGTTTTATGCTTATGAAATATTTGAAATAAGACATGCAACATTCAAGATTTTATAAATTTTAATTCTGACCTTGTATCTTTCTGTTGACTTCTACGGAAGCTTTGTGACTCAGTGCGATTGTTAGTTCCAGTCGTGACTCTTAGCTTGGCCTTGAACCCAGTAATCCACAGTTTTCCAATAACTTGTACACGTTCTTTAATGAATCTATTGGTTGTTTATTTAGTTTAACGTCATCATTAGATTCTTATTTATATTATTACGTAGATGATTACTTAGAGAATTTCTTAGATCCTTACTCGGATTGTTTCTTAGAATATTACTTAGAACATTACTTAGAACATTCCTTAGAGCCCTAAATTAATAAATCGTAAAGATTATGTTTACTTTAATTAAATGTAGGCCTACGTTTTTAATACTAACGGCAGATTTTCACTAACTCGTAATTCACGCGCACTTTTTTCATTTGAATTTTATTTTATGTCACTTTTGACTTCACATAATTTCAGATTCACGTAATAAATTCGTCTAGACTGGTACAGCCGTGCGTCGTTAATGGAAAGAATGAATCTTATCAGTTCGTTCCCTCCCATCTCTTAACCTGTTGGGTTAATTCAAAATTGCTTACTTTATGCATTTAACTTTGCACGTATCTCAAAGTTTTGTATTGGGATTTGCTAACAAGTGTTGTTATTTATGCCTGAAACATATCACGTAGACATAAATTTTGTAAAGGAACTTATTAAATTTTCCATTTAATTCTAAACGTTTACCAAAACTTATGATTCCATATTTTGTTTACTCATGCCGGGCTTTACAAAACTCGATATTCCGTAATCGTCTCTAGATATGCTGTAACGCTAATACTGTTAGGATCAACAGAAAATGAGATTCTCTATTTGTAGACCAGAATGCCTTTTAATTGCGCAGCTGCTTGTGTAGATTCACAATTTAAATTTTCGCTGTTATTACTTGCTGTATTTGGACAGGATCGGTCCCTAGTTTTTCAGATTCCGCCGTATTTTCGTCTAACACCGCGTCGTTTGAATAACTGTTCTATTATATTTTGTGCATCTTTGTCCATTTCAATTGTTGTAAGGCGAGTTAACCTACCCAATAAATGTTTAAGTTTAGCTTTAATTTTTGTGACAAGTGAAGATTTCCCTTCTGATCTTAATATTTTTATGTCAGTTTCCAGCTCCACTGTTTTATTTCGTATGACCTCTAATTCCTGTGCAACATTAGGTTTTATTCGTTTTAGAAGTTTTAATCTCCCCGAACGTTTCCTTACCTAGTTCGTTTTTAAGTTTACACCTTAGTTCACGACATGTTTCAGTACCGGAAAGTTTAATTCCCTTAACTAAAAGTTCATCTTCTATTTCGTCTTTTGAAATCCTGTATGGGTCCATATTAATATTTTCTGCGCACACCGCAATTATTATACTTATCCTGCCAATCTATTAATATTAACTGTCACTTATTATCCCTCACGGTACGGCACGTTAATATTTAACAGATATGATCCCAATTTTTCCAACTATTGACCCACATAAACAAAAAATTGTGTTCATATATCTTTCATATCTCCTATATTTCTTTGCGATTTAATTTGCAACCTTGTATCAGACTAATTTTTGCCTTCCCGCGTAAAGGGCGCAAATTTGTGACGCTGCCGTAGTGATGTTAGGCGTCTAGTTATTGTGTGGCGTCAAGTTATGACGTTCCGTAACAATAATAACACTACTGTTTTTATTTTACACTGGACATACAATGAGTAGTTTCATATCGAGTGTCCCAAAGCTAGTCAAGAGCCGTTGGGCTCTCGGGGTTAAGAGTGTTAATGGAAACAATATATTAATGGGCGCAAGGGTGCTTACCCTCCTGAAACGCAACTAAACCATTGACTTTCAACCACCCAATTAAACCAACCAATGTCTTATTGTATTTACTCGTGTAAAATCTCCCTCGATTTATTTATTTATAACTCGCATACAAATACTTTATAGGAACACATCAATCCTTCACCAGAATTTTATGTATTATCAATAATTAAATAGTTCAATGTATCTATGTGCAAGTACAGAATCCCAGAAGGTGGTCATACAACACGTTCATATTTCAAGCAAAATTTATTATAAGAACACAATACTTTAGGAATTACTTGTTTACCAAAGACTGAAGACAGAACGGTCTGATTTTCCGTTTCTGGAGTTTACCTGAGAAGCAAAAAAAACACAACAAAATAATATATCGTAAGTTTCCAGTAAGTGCACTATGGATAACTAATATTTGCAACGTTGGTAACACCACGACTCAGCAATTAATTAATATTTGACTTCAGTCATAAGGCTTACAAATATTTTAATATTTAACTTGATATTTATTTCATGCACCAGGAAAATATAATTATGCAAGTTCGACTATCGTCGTTCAATGTTTTATTTTGCACCCTTGTATATCTTAATGACAATACTCACGATACCATAGGTTTAATACTGCCTTCTAAACCGCCTCCATAACCGTACTCTATATCTCCCCGGTGTTGATCCTCCCCTGATATATTATAAATATTTATGGTTCCGGGTTGGGACCGTGTCATTTTATACATTAAGGTCGATGTTTCGCCCACTTTTGTAAGGGGCTTCATCAGGACAAGTAAAGAAATAAGTAATAAAATTAAATAAAAAACAAGAATGATAATATTAAGCAGACATCTTAACTTTAAGAGCCAAAGGATCTTAAGTACAAATTTGGACTAAAAAATATTAACAATGTTATTAAAAAAATCCCAACCTTTAAATACTTACCAATCGGGAAAAAATACAAAGCTCATTTTTCATGAGAAGAAATTTGCAACTGCTTATTTAGCAGGGAAGAAAATACTGCGATCAAACGCCAAGTATCAAGTGAAATCGTTTTTCCAATGTAGTTGTAAATTTGTTTTACTAAAAAATAATCCCAGAAATTTCAATATAATCGAAATAAATTAAGCAGGTGTTTATCTTGTCAAGACAACATTGCGGTTTTAACTAAACTTCATTTAAATAGGAACATTCAGGACAGCCCTATTTAATAAAGATTAGGTGTATAGATAAGGTATAAAGATATAGATAAACGAACTCGTGAATTTAATGAAGGTCGAACAAAGTTGGTTGCCTATCTATGTGGCTTTAAAATTATAGAAGTGTAGCAAACATAAATTTAAATGACTGGAAACGTGATGAGATCGTAAATTTCAAATGTGAAATGGAACGTAACAACTTCTTTTACTTGTTTTTTTAACTTTTGAAATGTGCGATTAACATAAATATAAAAAATGAACTATGACGATCATTTATTATTCCTAAGTCTTAAAATAATACAATCGTATACTATGATAAAAAGGAAAGTGTGTTTTAACACGTATAAGTTAATTAAATTTTGATAATAAGTCGGCGACAACATCGTTAATATACAAAAACATCAGGCTGCATGCTGACAGACCAAAGTATAAGTAAACACTTTGATGTGATCTATCGTAATGAGTTGGTTTCATTGGTAACTCGATGAAATAAAAAAGGGCGGTTAACTGTAATTACGTTTGGTTTGTCTGCGGGACCTACCAACGTAGGCCGCGACAGACCAACAATTTTCTACTTATTGAGCTTTATCCCAACAGCTTAGTTTTGTCGGGTCTTCGAAGGCCAAAAAAATCCTTTCGAAAACATTTGTTGCAAAAAAGTGTCAAATTGCCCCTCGACAGACCAACATATTTTAAGATCACTACGGTCTACAAATTTCCTGTTTCTGGTAATTCGATGCGCTAGTACTTTAAGCTACCAAATATTGAACTATAAACTGGGTCCAACTGTACGTTTGGGAACTTGTTCGATAGTGTTGTTTTGTAGCTATTAATGTCGCACATTCCTTTGCACTTAATTTTTCTCTCTTTTGCGATTGTTATTTCACTAGCTGCCTGGTGAGTGGTTTTCTTCATTCTTCCTACTCCCCGTTATGAGCTAGACGTAGACGAGTACTTTTTTCTACCACGTCATTAATATATCCCATTCGCTCATCTCCGCATTGCATTTGGAATGCGGCGCCTGTTCCAGCCCGCTTACATGCACGTCGTAGATTAATAGGTTATCATTTTCAATAACTGATCTTTAAAGTTGCAAAAAGTTCATGGGCAAACTGCTTTAAAAAGTGTGTTCTAGTTTTTCAAAAGATTTCGTAAATTTGATCTTTGTTTTCTAATGTTCGCTTGTGAACGGCGGAACTATCGCAGAGGTATAGAAATTTCACCATTTTCAGTTATTTTGTACATGTGATATGCTGTTTGTTACGATTTGCACACTTTACTGTTTAATACGCAACGGAAAAGTTAAAACTACTGAAATATAAATGGCTAATGTTCTTTTTATATAAGTCAAGGTCCGTAGAGTAATGATCTTCCACACATTTCACAGCTTCTTTTGAACTTTCTTTATAATGGCTGACATTCAGTATGAAATTGTGTTTTACGATCTGTGTTTTCCAGCGGGCTAAACGTTTTAACCAGAACGTTGAATTGCGTCATTATCAAACATCTATTTTTAACAGACGGCTTTCGTTTACTTCAATCCACGACCCTCTACTACAATGTTTCAACGTTCCCTTAACCTTTCAGGGCGCAGACCTTATTTTCCAGATAATTACATTTTTAAAAGTTTATGAGGTGTAAATGCTATAGGGCGGATTTTTTATATTTTCCCCGTTGTATAGGTCAATCAAGGCTGATTTCCCAAGAGAATTTGACGCAGTATTCAATCGTCCAATAGGGTAAATTATAATGAACAATATGGGTAATCTGTTTATATCTTCATTGGGGTAAGGTTTTGTGACTCATTTTTAGTCGAAGGTTTTCTAACGCTGGAAGCCTTGACACCGGTATTTTTGTGTTTTAAGACCAGTTTACTACTCGCATTAACATGGATTCGAATCGCGTTTGAATTGAAATTGCGTATTAGAAAAACTCATATGCCACGTAATCGATTTTCTACTCTTCCAGGTATCTTTATATATTATGACCTGGATGCTCGTAAATTTGCTGAAGGGTAATAAACAACGTTTATGATTTAATAAAGAGACTGCATCTTTTCATACCGTAAATATATACAAACTAGAATACAGTTTCTTCGCGTTAATTTTTCGGTGACGACACAAAACTTAAAAAGATAGGTTGCCACTATGAATTTACGCCCCTAACTATACATAATTAATGATTTATGTGGATCCTATACTTTAGATTTTCTAGAAGTCAATCGGAGAGGTGACTTTTCGCCGATTATCTCATACGTTGAAAGTTATTAAAAATTAAGACTGAAGTTTTAAATTCTTCAATTTATAAACGTTAAATTTAATTTTATATATATAATTAAATAATTAATAAATAAATAATAATAAAATAATAAAAAAATTAATATAAATAAAAATATGTGCATTAAAATTAATATGTAACGGTGCTTAAAATAAAAAATACTACATTGGGATATTATTAAAATATGCAGTAAATTATTGAACTTTGTTATATAAAAATTATTAACTTATATTGAAACTAAACTAAATAATATTTAAAACGAAAATCTCATTGGTTTTTGGGCAAGAGAAGCTGAAGATCATGAACTCTACTATGTCGTGAATGCAGATCTGTCCTATAATGTACGACGAACGGCTGAAAAAAGATTTAATCACTTGCAGAACTCTAGGTCTTAAGGCTATTATTTAGCGCTCTGCTAGATCCAGCAGCAGAAAGGTTCTTGGAACAGTGGGATTCATTAAATAGATATTATTTGAAGTATGATCTCACTTATCTAAACAAAGACGTCGTAAAGAGATGTACACGAAAATTCTAGCCTTGGCAAAGAAACCTAGTATAAAAGCCGAAGGAAAGTATCAAGCTTGTTACTATATAGTATTTTCAGTTAGAATGGCACATAGTTCATCGTCTATACTTAAAAGGTAAGGAACAGATTGTCAACGTTGGTGAAACTTTGCCAATACTCTGACATTTCCGTATTGCACAACGGATGAAAATAGTTGAGGTTTAATACGTATCTGCCTGATGATGATATAGCATTTGAAGATTATTGGCGACATTGATTTTTCTATACAAAGTTTTTCCAATCAGGATAAATATCTCATCATCATCATTAGGTCTTCAGTCCTAGAACTGGTTGGACGCGTACCCTTATTGTTTCCCAGTCTCAACCAACCTACACATTTCCCTGAAATTTGCACAGTCTCCATCTATCACTATCTGTGTGCAAAAGTCTGATATTGGTCTAGCTCTATCTCTCTTTTCCTATCTCTGCTTGTAGTATATCTCGTACTATTCCCCAGAAATGCCTTAGAACGTATCCTGTCCTTCTATTTCTCCTATTTTTTTCATTTTCCACAGATATCTTTATTCCTCTACTATTTCTACAACCTATTTGTTATCAACCTTGTCTGACCATGCTACCATGCACATACATCTGTAGCACAACATTCCAGAAGGCTTCTATCTTTTTCTGTCTGATTTCCTATTGCCCCTATTTCATAGATGTACTGTGCTGTGCTCCACACTATGCTTTGAACAGTTTTCTTCGTGTATCTATGTTCGTTGTCTTTGAACATAGCTGCTGTTCTTTCTTGTTTGATGCAGTTCGGTCACCTTGTATTGTTTTACAGTTATATACCCTATTTTCCGGATATTCAGTGGTATGTGAAGGGGAATCCCAAGGTCCCGGGTTCAAATCCCGACACGGTCGACTACTTGAAAAATGGCAGGTGAGCATTTTTCACAAAAATTACGCCCTCGTTCGGATGAGAGGTTAAATGGAGGTCCCGTGTGTTAGTGTTGTCACGCACGTTAAAGATCCCTACCTTGCCTGAGACGGCAAGGGTTCGGCAAAATTCTAAATTTCTAAGCAACAAAAAACTCGCCTCCTGGCCAATGTAGTACCTACTGGTGGAGCATTGGAAAAGTAAATGAACGGTATGTGAAGGGGGGGTAAGCAGCCCTTGGCTTCCAAGTTCCCCAAGCACCAGCACCTTTGTCGAATTAATATTTTTTCGCAAAATCATTAGTTGAAAAATATATCACAACCAAAACCTGTAGTTGTTTATTATATTCATCACATTTAAAAGCACTAATTTTTTCGTTATTGGGTTTTACATCTTGAAACTGGTTGGACTTGTACCTCAGCTTATTTATGTTCTGAGCTAGCCTACACAGTTCCCTGCAATTCTCACAACAACCGATATACATGTGATTTTCCAATGCTCTACCCGAAGGTACTACATTGACCAAGAAGCGAGTTTTTTTTTTACCTGGAAAATTTTGAATTTTGCCGAACCCTTGCTGTTGCAGGCAAGGTAGGGATCTTTAACGTGCGTGACAACACTCACACACGGGACCTCCATTTTACCTCTCATCCGAACGAGGGTGTATTTTTGTGAAAATGCTCGCCTAACATTTTTCAAGCGGACCGTGTCGGGATTCGAACCCAGGACCTTGGGCGTAGTAGTCACACACATACCACTACGCCACGGAGCCGCCTTACAACCGATATACAGCTCGATTCCCTTCTATTGTTTTCTAATTATATGCCCTATTTCACCGAGATTCAGTGGTATGTGAAGGGGGTAAAGCAGCCTGTGGCTGCCAAGGATCCCCCAACACTTAGACATTCGTATTAATAGTTTTCACGTAAATCGTTTCGCACAATTAACCTTAGTTGGGAGTATTGCAAAACCAATATCTGTAGTTGCTTATATTAATCACCATGTTTAAGTACAGTTATTATTTTTGTCATTAGTTTTTCCATCTTGAGACTGGTTCGAAGCGTACCTTCATTGATTTCTATTCTGAACTAGCCTACACATTCCCCGAAATTCCCACAGCCTACATCTTTCACTATCTGTGTGTAGTAGTCTAACCTAGGTCTACCTCTGCTTCTCTTTTTTCCTATCTCTGCTTCTAATATATTCCGCACTATTCTCTCATGTCGTAGTATGGGGCCTATCATCTTATCTCCCCTATTTTTTACCGTTTTCCACATATTTCTTTCTTCCCCTACCATTTTTAGTGCCTCTTTGTTCCTAACTTTGTCTGTCCATGATATCTTCATCATACGTCTGTAGCACCACATTTCAAAGTCCGCTTCTCCTACTGTCCAGGCTTCACAGCCGTACAGTGCTGTGTTCCACACATATGTTTTAAGCTATCTTTTCCTTTTTTATATGTTTGTTGTTTTTGAACACAGTACTTGCTTTTTCTTATTAAATGTAGCACGGCCTTGTGCTAATCTTTGTTTTATATCTTTTGTGCATTTCCCATCTTGCGTTATTTGGCTTCCTAGGTAGCAGAAATCCTTAACCTCTTGTAAGTTCGTGTTACATATTTGTATTCTTGTTTTTGATTTATTTTCCCTTCCTTTGCATACTAGTACTTTAGTTTTAGTTTTGTTAATTTTCATACCGTATCTCTCTGTTAGAACCGTTTCCATTTCATTAAGAGCAGCTTCTAACTCTTTCTTGCTAGATGCTAATACCGCTATATTATCTGCAAATCTAAGCATATTAATTTTTTGTCCCTGCATAGTAATTCTAAATGTCTTTCTGGATTTGACAGTATTCATTGCCTCTTCTGTGTACAAGTTAAAAATCAATGGGGATAGGGCACATCCCTGTCTCACCACTTTCCTTTTGTTTACTTCTCTACGTTCCTGCTCTAATTCTATTACTGCTGTTTGCTCTTTGTATAAGCTATGTACTATTCGTCTATCCCTATAACTCATTCCAATCTTTTTGAGTATTTCGAACATTTTTTTCCATTTTACATTGTCGAATGCTTTTTCCAGATCTACAAACCCTATATACACGTTTTCTCCTTTTTCTATTGTTTTCTCCATTATCACTCTCAGAGCTAATAAAATAGCCTCCCGTGTTCCCCTGTTTCGCCTAAACCCAAATTGGTCTTCTCCTAGTATTTCTTCAGCCCGTTTTTCCATTCGTCTTTGTACGATTCTAGTTAATATTTTTGAAGCGTGTGCTGCCAGACTTATTGTTCGAAAATTTTCACATCTATCCGGGCCTTTCTTTTTGGGTATAGTTACTATGATGTTACGTTTGAAATCTTTAGGTATTTCGCCTGTCTCATATATATAGCTTACAAGTTGGATGAGACGTTCTGTTGCTGCAAGTCCGGCGGCTTTTAGAGTTTCTGCTTGCACCTTATCTGTACCCGGCGCCTTACCATTTTTCAGACTCTTTAATGCTAATTCAAACTCATTTCTAAGTATAGGATATCCCAGGTCATGATTTTCAATATCTAATTGCTGTTTTAATGATGTTAATTCCTTTCCTGAATATAAATTCCCTATATATTCCTGCCATCTAGCTACTTTCTCTACATTTTCTATAATGACGTTTTCTTCCGCATCCTTTATATTTTTGCTATATGGTTTTATATGTTTAAAATTCATTCTATTACTTTGTATGCTCGTCTGTCTTTCCTATTTCCATCTTAGTTTGTACCTCTTTGCACTTTCATCAATCCATTGTTCTTTAGCTTTTTTGCATTTTCGAATAATTTCTCATTTTATGGCTTTGTATCTCTGTTTCTTGTTTCGTCTGATTTATTTTTGTATTTTCGTCTTTTTTCTATTATATACCGGATATCTTTTGTTATCCATGGTTTCTTATTTTGTTTTTGTGTATACCCCAGAATATCTCTGGCTGCCATGTCTAGGCTGGATTTAATGTTATTCCATTCTGTTTCTACTTCCTTAGTCTCAGATATTTTCCCGATATCTTTGAGCAATTCACTTGACTTTTTTTCGAATCTTTCTTGAATATCTTTATCTTTTAGTTTCTCTAAGTCCAAGTGCCTTTTTCCGTTTCTCTTTTTCACATTCTTAAATTTAAGTGCGACCTTCATAATTACGATGTTGTGTTCAGTATCTATATCTGCTTCTGGGTAGCTTCTACAGTCTTTTACTTGATTTTTAAATCGTTGTCTAACAAGAATGTAATCTATTTGAAAAGATACTGCATTGGGATATTATTACAATATGCAGTAAATTATAGAACTTTGTTATATAAAAATTATTAACTTATATTGAAACTAAACTATATAATATTAAAAACGAAAATCTCCTTGGTTCTTGGGAAAGAGAAGCTGAAGATCACGAACTCTACTATGTCTTGAAAGCAGGTCTGTCTTATAATCTACGACGAATGGCTGAAAAAAGATTTAATCATTTGCAGAACTCTAAGTCCTGAGGTTATTATTTAGCGCTCTACTAGATTCAGCAGCAGAAAGGCTCTTGGAACAGTGGGATTCATTAAATAGATATTGTTTGAAGTATGATGGCGAAGTTCCAGCTTAAATGGTGCGTACAGGTAGAATATCGCTACCAACTATATTCGCATGGGTCAACTGGATCCTTACTTGTAAACATCTTCTTTTTTTAATTGCAGATGCCACCTCTAGAACTCGAAATTCAACATACAGTTTACAACGGTACTTGAACCTAGATTAGCAGAACGTAGAACGTAGAATGTAGAACGTAGAACAAAAACGTAGAACATAAATCTAGAACTGGAACTAGAACTTGAATTTGAACCTGAACTAGAACTTGAACCCAAAAATAAAATGCCCTAATTTCAGTCAGTAAAATCGCGGTTTACTTACCGATCCACAATCGGGTTCAATGCACAAATAACCAAAATGTGTAATAGGTGGTTACCAGATAGCAGTCGAGGACTCAACTTTATGAATCGCCTTAATCCCAATTGGCAATAGAGAAAATTATATTATATCACCTCTGAATAATTTCCTTTCAAATTAATTCGCTAAAATCCCTTCAACGAAGGCGGGCATATATACGAACCCAAAGCGTAAATTAAAAGTGTACGATTCAAATGAAAAATCATGTGAAGATGATACCACTAAAGCTGGTTTGCAAACTCGTACCTGATAATGCGCTATCAATATTGAAGTATGTACAATCTAATACGGAAAGAATTAACTACTTAATACACTGCTAAAGTGCAAATATTGTATTGAAAATTTCAACGGTAACATACCCATCTTACCCAAAAATGATTAACCTATGGTGGGGTTCGAAACCACGCACAAACATATCGAGACATCGAATCCGAACTTCCTCGCCTCCAAGCAACTGTAGGCAACCAAGTTACTCGAAGTCCGGCACAGGGAACAGATCCAACAATTGTCGAGAAGTACAACCTAATATTTCCCAAATACTGAAATTCAAACTCCAGAATGGGCAACAAAAAAACAACATAAACAACTGAGAAAAAGAACTCACAAACATAGTCAAGGATCAGGACGCAAATCCTTGGCATGCCAAATCCCAACCTTACTACCGTCAGCGGATTCTAACGATAGGTCTACGGTGAAACGCATTCGGACACAATAAAAGGGCCAACATATTTGGGTGCAAGTTTACTTGAAAAATATCGGCGGCATTCGATTGCGCGAAATTTTTGTGCCATACTTTCTGACCAACAACATAGCGATCGGGACGACGTCATAACTCATACACCTTTTTGCTACGTTCAAATACTATATCTAGACGAGTACGAATATCTTTAAACACTTTGTCAAAAATTGGGGGGCGATTCACAGGAAGCACGGGATCTTGCTCAACTCCATCCTCTAAAGGGACTATTGGTAAGTCGTGACTATCGCCACTATGGTGCATCTCACGACCAAAATTCACGAAATATGAGGTGAGATTAGTAGCCTCATGTCTCGAAGTACGAATTGCACAAGCGGCCTTCTGAAGTAATGACGCCCACTTGCGCTGATTGTCTTTAATAAAAGAAATCAATATAGTCTTGAGAGAGCGATGCTGTCGCTCGGCGGGATTCGGCTGGGAATGATAAGTTGCAGTATGGCTAACCGTAACACGGTAGGCATTCATCAAATTTTTGAACTGACTGCCCTGAAATTGGTTGCAATTGTCGCAAACCACGGTACGAGGGACACCAAATAACAAAAACACATGATCCTCTAATAATTCAGCAAGCTTTGATGAAGTAGCCTCTCTGATGGGTAGGAAAATACAAAATTTACTCAAATAGTCCTTTACACTCAACACATACTTATATCTGGAAGTAGACCTAGGAAAAGGTCCAACGATATCCACGAAAATAAGTTCCCAAGGTCTCTTAGTAACTTGCGTTTCTTATGAACACCGCCTTTGGTTCTTAGTATGTCTTCGATATTTTTGTAGATCGGCTCAACCTCTTCCTCACTGTAGCTAGCGGTGGGCATGTATACTTGTATTATTACTGTATTTACTGGTTTAGATTCAAATCTAACCATGAGTACTCTTTCGTTCTTTTGTAGGTAGTTTTCTACACGTCGTCCTATCTTTTTTCGTATAACTATCCCCACACCCGAATTTCCTTCCTATGATCCTGTATGAATCACCCTGAAGTCTCCACTCCAAAAATCCCCTGCCTCTGGCCAGCGGACTTCGCTAATTCCTACTATGTCTAGTGCTAACTTATCCATTTCGAGTTTCAGGTTCTCTAGCTTACCTACTTGTTTCATACTTCTGACATTCCACGCTCCGATTCGCAGAATGTTCACAGATCTTTTTCTATTTTTTCAGATCACGTCCCCCAAAGTAGTCCCGTCCCGAAAATCCGAATGGAATTTTTTACCCCAAAGGATACCATCATGTTTAACAATTTCTGTACGCAGTGTACTTGGGAGGTAATATGGTGGTTTCACGTTGCCTTCAACATCACAGTAGTGTGCCTTAGAATGTCATACCGACCCCTATGGTCTCTGCCACTCTAAGTACCGACAAAGCTGCTGCCCTCTTTCGGGGACCTGTCTTAGTCTGGTCCCTCACTAAAGACCCCATTAATTTGGTTAAACCTAAAGTTCGGTTCTTTAGCTCATTGAAACGCGAAGCCATTCTACCTGTTCTAGTATTCTAGAACGTCGTCAGGTTACAGGTCCGTTCAGAATGGGATAAATATCTAACTATGACAAAAATTTGAAAACAGTGTTGTCTACATCTACTAGAATTTTGACCTATTGCAAAGTGGGTATGAACGACAGAAATTAATGCAAGATTTTAATAATTGTTCACTCTGTCGTTCATTTATCCAATCAAAAAACACCCGAGCCTTTCTTTAATACATACATTTCCGTCTAATTCAAAAATTTTCCATCAGCAATTTTGCTTGAAAAGCTATTGCTAAAATTACCGATTGGCAAAATTGTTTCGTTACGAAGAGAAACTTATCTGTTACGAAAATCTCCTGTTTTAATATTGAAAATTCAACGCTTGAGTTATTATACAACATTTACGACAAGGTTGATTACTCAATGCAACATCAGTATTTCTACATTATTATATATCCAGTTGGGTGCCTTATCGTTTTTGTTTTATCAGTAATTATATATTAATTTTATTATTACTAGCTCAGTCAACTCACCAATATATAATTATTTGTTATTATTACTATAACTCTTATTACCTTCAAGTGGACCTGTATATGTTGTAAATGCCATAAAATAATAGTTTTTATTGCAAACATAATTCTTAGATCAATTAAAAAAAATATTAGAAATGTATATTTTCAGAAATTTAATAAATACAATTGAGGTGTAAAAATAAGCTTTTCTAAGTAGTTAATGACTTTTCCAAAAACGTGCCACCGCTTCCAATGTGATTTCGATAGCATACTTTTGTGATACCTCATATGCGTTCAATAGGGCTAAAAATACAGTGGTATGGAAGAAATTGCAATACTGAATGTCCACATTTTTCAGCTAACCTATCAACTGCGTACAATGGTTGGGGTTTATTACTAGAAAAATAATCAACAATTAATTTAATTGCCAAAAGCACAACAAATTTACAGTTTTAACACTTTTAACAAATCGTCTTTTCTCATACTGTTATTAAATTCTATGTTATTTGCAGTTAATCAATGTTGAATTTCAGCTTTACGATTAGCAGCAGTTGTGGAAGATTTTTCCAAGTTTGTCAAGAGCTGAAATTCAAACAATTGCAAAAGATTCTCTTGATTTACTTCACCATAATCGTCACTGTCCTGTGTTTAAGATGTAAAACAATATTAACGTTTGTTATAAATTCATCTTTTCAACCCGCACGAAGGACAATACTTCTAAAACACTAATTCTTTTTTACTTGCACGTACGTTATGAATTTAAATTTGTCGGTGAGGGGGGGGGGAGATGTTGTTTCGGCTAAAATGACTGAAATACAAACAAACTACGTTACTATATTCACTTACACTGAAAGACTTTCTCTTTGTCGCAATTAAGGTGCGCCAAACCGTCTGTCTCAACGATCCTTTCAATATTATCCCTATGCGAAAGACTGTTATTCTGCTTAGGTCTCCTTTGTTTCTGGTTTCCTAAATTTATCACATTATACTGCACCTTCCTCTAAAATACCTTAATAAAACTTCTACATTTTTTATCTTTACTAAAATATTCCTTAGGTATCTACTTTACAAGGAATCATCCGAACACTTTTCACTAACCTATTCTTCCTTGCCTTGTTATTTATGAAAGAATCGTTAGACTGTTAAATTTTGAAATGCCCAGAGGAGGCGGGAATCCCGTAAGAAATTAAGGGTGCACCGGCTAACTACAGTGGTGCAGGAGTGGGCTCTATATAAACAAACAAAAAGTAATAGAAGAAATAGAACTATTAAGCTATGTTACCATAAATATTTACCCTAGAAGGCATTTCCTCTGATATTGTCTTAATTTATGGGCGCCAACTCGTCTTGTCTAGGTTATGATCCTCTGGAAGAAGAGTTTTCCTAGTGGATCTTGATTATGTCGACTTCCTGGTGGAATGGGATTCTTTTTATAATCAATCTAAATTTTATACAAAAAAACAAACACCGTCTCGCTGCGTCACCTAATTCTATTTCACCACAATAGTCATAACATTTTCCTGTAAACATGTACAAACAACATTTACCTTACACAAATTACACAGCTACTTGCTTAAATAAACTCATCTTCGATCAGGCATAGTATTAGAATACCCAACGACATTTATTGCGTTAAATCGTCAAATGTTCTCTTTAACTTTCAATTCGTTTTCGTAATAACATAATTCTTACACTATGCACTTCGGGTGGATGTTTCCTAATTTCAGCAGTGTCTACCTTAGCACACTTAATTTGTAAACGCCACCAACAAAAACAAAAAAATATGTTGACAAAACTTTCAGCTTGATTTTCAGTTTAGATAAAGATTTCCAATGAGCCAGTCTTGAGTTTACTTTCGTTGGGTAATTAATTTTCAAACTTATGTTGGTTTGGAACCAATCTATCCAAATTTCTACCTTAGTTGTCGAATCGATCTGCGGATATCACCACGTTTAACTACCGCCGACCAATCTCAGCCCAAGAGGTTTCCTCGACGTCTGTATCAACGATTACCATTACATATGATCTCGTCACCTGCTAGCGAGTAATTAATTCTTTGGGTTCGTCCATTGTCTAGCTCGCGTTCCCTCTCCATTGAAAACTAATAATTCCCTCACGAATATCAGATAGCAAATTGGATTTCCATATACCATAAACGCCTACCTTACCTGATATCACAAGGTTGAGAATTTCTTGTTAATGAGGAAGCCCAAGGTAAAGTTGGATGGATAACGGCTAGAGGAAAAGAAAAACTCAGTAGAGATAAACGGCTAGTAGAGTGTTAGCTCTGGGTAGATCATGAGCTTGGGTCATGGGTGGACAAATGACCAAAAATATAGATAAAAAGCGCCACCGTATTTTGCAATACACCAACGTACAAAAATACATGTAATTTGTATTAGGGGAATGCGGAAACCTGAAGTCTACACCGCTTATGTAACCACAAAACCTAAATATCAACCTTGCAAAGCACTTACCAAAATGTCACTTACCAGAAGTATTACAGATGTCTCTGCATATCTTGTGAACAAACAAATGTACAACAGGGACACCGTTTGTGTCCTTTAAAATTTTTACCAATAAATAACATATTTGCTTTTAAGTTTCAAAAATATATACACCCAGGGTACTTGTTATCATAAGACAGAGTTAATCTTTTGCTTATTAAGAACCAAGAAATTTCCTTTGAAATTTTTAATAATAAAAGAATGCAGCAAAAAAAATTCTATTTAATTAAATTGGTTTAGCTTGTTTCAACATTAATATTTACAATGAAAATTTACATGGAAAGAAACTAGTATTGTTCGATCTTCAAAAATACGAACATCTTTAAACTCAATATTTTCAACCAAATTTACGAAGTAAGTTAGGTTAATAGGATCGCTACGTCGCCGTCGTCGCCGCCGTCGTCCGTTGCACGTTTTTTTCGTTTTACAAACATTTGATATATGGATATTGTTCAGTTTTTTACGCTGATTAAGAATATGCTATCCATTTTTCGATATCTCATTTAGTTTTCGAGTTATTCGACTTTAAAGTCGAAATTTTGACTATGATGAACTTCACTCCAGCAAAAAATAAATAAAGTTTTAGGTTAATATCGACCTCTTGAGCATATTTTCTCATAGCTCTCATAGCTCCATACCTCCTGAACATATTTTCTCAAAGCACCAATGCTCTAAGTCGAAAAGTTTTCGAGTTATTCGACATCTTGTTTTCATTAATATATATGTAATATTTATATTTTTGATAAAAACATATCTGTAAGTTTGGTTAGAAGTTCTGCACATGAGAACTTAGATTTTTTTCAACATATGTTTACTGTAAGGTATTTGCTTTCTTAATAAATTAAATCTCAAATTTAATTATAGCCTTCAGTAGTACTACAGTCGACTTTACAAGTGAGAAACAAGATTATTTTACGTGATTCTAAAATGTAGCATTAAAACAAAGAATAAGCTTTAACTTTATATCCTTCAAAAATTTATCATGTCTTAAAAATAAAATTGCATGACCTCAAAATAATCAAAGATATTATTAATGTAACACAAAATAACATGTGGTAATTATATTGAATAACTAGATATTTTTGACATCACATCAATAACAATTTTTTTTAGTGAAGCCAAAACTGTTTGCTTGTGGAACAAATATGGTAGGCAACAATGAAGCCATCTTTAAAATTTTGTAAAGTTACGAGAATAAAACTGGATGTTTCTTACAAAATGAATTTCAAAATAACTAAATCAAAGTAGAATATCAACCTTTGATCATACGTAAGACATTAAATAAATACAAATTAAATTAAAGGTTAAATATCACTCACGTGCTTGAAGTACAGTTCAAACAAAAAAACTTGAACGTTCTCACCAGAACCAAAAAACGTCAGATGTCGACAAATCTAAGCACATCTGCGATGCACGCAACATGAATAACATACCATTATGCTGAATTTTGCGCTGGAATTTTTTAAAGACCTTCAGAACAAAATATTATCCAACCAAATATAATCTCCGTTACATATGTCCACTAATTTTCATGTTGCCTAAATTTTAAACTAAAGCTTTATATCTGTGGTATTGCACTACGGAAAACGAATTAATAAATTTAATCAAATTATTTATACTAACTGTTTTAATGATGGATTACTTCAAATACTCTTCGCGTCTGCAGGAATCAACTAACTTTACAGATGGTGGAATACAAAATAAAATCTTCACCAAAAGTTGTCACGAACCACATCAAAACACGAAGGTATTCGTTAATCAACTTCTTTTACGAACGCGACAGCAGGCGATGTGCCTTACCATGTTGACTTTCTTGCTCCGGAGAGCAGCTTACTTCTTCAAGCGCTAATGGAACAGCGAAGTCGAAATGACAGACAAACGATTTGTGTTGTAACTTAGATATAGAAAGCGAAGGAGCGCATAATTCATTATACACTTAATAAACTATTTTTAGTGATCAGACAATTATAAATTATGTTTTTATATTATCGAAACATGATATTAGATTTATAAGGAATGTGTAACTAACTTAAAAAAAATACGTTACACCATTTGCGATTGCTTCGAGGGGTGTGCCAGTGTTTTACGGTCATTTATATCGAGCTTACATTAAATCGCGTGAAAAATGCATGATTCCGTGTGGTTTGAGCATATTATTACACGTGATTTTTGTTGTCTTATGTCTTCAGCAGATTGTAAGTGGTAACATTGAAACATTTTACATAGTGTGTTATTAGTATATTTGTAATATTATATTCCTGAATGATACTTTGGCTATCGGCCTTATCTAGGTGATTTAATTATATTGTAACAATATTACTTTTATTTTACCTGGTTATAATGTAACTGTAGCTACATTTGTTTCCTTGTAAATTTATATTTAATTATTTCTATTGAAAAGTGTAAAAAAGCTTTCCTATGTATAGGGTAATTGTATGGAAATATGAATATTAACAATTCCACTGTTATTTAATCATTAATTATCGTAAATGCTTGTTTATAATATCATCTGCGTTATAAAAATTTACTGTTACAATTGGTATGTTTATTCCAAACTATCTATGGTAATTACACATACTTGTATCTGGATTCGTAATGTGTAACATTCAAATCAGTTTTCCTTTTGCGGTTTGTAAAAAAATCGTTGACCTCAGTTACGTTCAACAGTGTATTGTATAAAGAAATGGCTTTCTGTTTCGTGGTTTAAGTTTATTGTATGAATGCCCTTTATAGAAACTAAAAATAATTGAAATTTCATGCTTAATTAACACTACTCTTCGTGAAATCATAATATACAGGATACATTGGCATTTATTCTATTCATTTCAAATTAATTTTTTTCTTTCCTATCTAGCTTCTATATGAAGTAACGCGAACGTGATTTTTTTTATAGCCAAAGTGTGGGACTCCCCGAGCGGCATACTCGCTAAAACCACTCCCCCATAGCGGGTGCGTATGCCATACGTTTCCGCCGCACTGCAACCTAAAAGGCTTATTGTACTGACCCTGGTTCATACCCAATCTGCAAAGCCTGCACCTCGAATCATAAAGTACAGGTGTCTTAATGAAAGGGTATCGACTTCCTTCGGGTCTAGCCTTGGTCACCCGAATAGGCGCTGTCTCGTTCTGTCCAACGCCTAGCATCTGCATAGTACATGCATTGCAGCCTCTAGTTCCTCTGAGCAGAGTCTGCATTCGAGGCCTCCGTTATATTTATGCATCCTCTAGAGGTGAACCTTGACAGAAGTATGTTTTGTCAGGAACCCAACAGTGATTCTGAGTTATTTCCTACTTAAATGAAAACGGTTCCTGGATTCTATTTTTGCTAGGCCCCTTTATCAGCGCTTTGCTATGTGTTAGTCCTGGTCTATTCTGATCGTCTCTTTGGTGTTCGCTGCACATCCATTCGCTAATATAGCTTCGGATGGCAGCTTTGGTGGCTTCCAAGGCAGGTTCGGGACCGGTAAATGGCTCTTGCGCCTCCCGTCTTGCAAGTTCATCTGCAATTTCATTTTCCTTGAGTCCTTGATGGCCTGGCATCCACTGCAATGTAACAAAGTTCTGTTGTGCCAGTCCATTAAGTGCCTCAATACATTCCCACACCCGTCTAGATGACACTTTCTGACTTGTTAGAGCCTTGAGTGCCGCCTGGCTGTCAGACACAATATAGATATGTCTTTTAATAAAGGCATCTCTTATACTTTCCCGCACACTTTGCAGTATGGCGTATATTTCCGTTTGAAAAACGGTAGCGTTAGTCCCTAAGGGCACGCTTAAACGTATCTTCGGTTTCTCCCTAAAGAGTTCAGATCCGGACCCGGTCTCGCCTTTAGAACCATCCGTATACCAGACCATGCTGCTCGGAGGTAATCTACCCTTCATATTTTCCCACTCCACATCCTTCGTAACAGTCTTGAATAGTGTATCCGGCGGATGCTGGGGAGTCATTTGGTCTGAACGCATCTCAAACAAATGTCCTAAGTTTTTCCCAAGCAATCTCGTATGCTCCGTACCTTCAATATTCCTAGACTGAAGGTTCTTAAGTTTGTGTATTCCAAGCCTTGCCTCCCCCGCCACTACCAAGTGTGGTGGGGAAGGCCAAGAAGAGTCTCCACAGCAGCAGTGGGCGAGGAACACATCGCCCCTGTAATACTTAGACAGGTCAGTCTCTGGATTCTGCCCAACTTTATTTTGGTGCTTGATTGTTCAGCCTTGGGCCACCATACCAAGGCTGCATATGTTATTGCTGGTCTGACCACCCTAGTGTACAACCAGTGTACCATGTTTGGTCTTAGCCCCCAGGATTTGCCGCAAGTACGTCTAACTATTGCTAAGGAGGTTTCCGCCTTGCGTACGGTCTTATCTATCTGCAGGTTCCATGTAAGTTTGGAGTTCAAAGTGACTCTCAAGTACACCACTTCGCTTGACAGGCCGATTTCGTTACCGTTAAGGAAGAGGGGTGTAATGCCCTCAATCTTCCTTCTTCGGGTGAAAGGTACCAATGTCGTTTTTGTGGGGGTTGACTCGAAGGCCTTTCCTCGTTGCCCCCTCTCTATTATTTTTAGGGCTTCTTGCATTCGGTTCCTGATAATATTATTGTATTTACCCTTCACTAAGACTGCTAAATCATCAGCATATCCCAGCGGGGTAAACCCTTCTCTGCTCAGCTCCCACAATAGTCCGCCATGACTAGGTTCCACAACAGGGGAGACAAGACTCCCCCTGCGGGCATCCCCTAGCCACCCGAACTGTCATGGTCTCGCCAAGCAGTTCTGTGACTGCCACCCTTCCACTTAACATGCAGTCTATCCACCTGCAGCAAGTTTCCTCCATTCCAACTGATCTGGTGACCGTCGAGATGGAGCTGAAAGATGTATTATCAAAGGCTCCTTCGATGTCCAAAAAGGCACATAGAAAGATATCTTTGTTAGTTAGTCTTTTCAGCTCTGGAAACCAGATGATGAATAGCTGACTCTGTTGAAAGTCCTGTTCTAAAAAGCAATCTGGTTCGGGTGTAATGGGTTAGTTGCCAAAACACTCCCTCTGATATGCTTGTCAAGCAGTTATTCCATCGTCTTAAGAAGAAAGGACATAAGACTAATGGGCCTGTAGGATTTTGCCTGTGAGTGGTCCGTACGACCAGGTTTAGCAATAAAGGCTACCCTAGTTAACCTCTAACTGCGCGGAATATATTGGAATGCCAAGCTAGCCCTCAAAACTCTGCAGATTCAGCTCAGCAGAAGGTTTGATCCGTTTTGTAGCATGGCTGGGATAATACCTTCAATGCCGGGAGATTTATAAGGTTGAAAGTATTTATCGCCCATTAAATTTTTTGGAAGTTATTCACCTTCTTCGCTACTGTTCAGTCTTCCTGAGATGCCCTCCTATCGGGGACCTTAGGCCCCCTGGACTTACCACTCAAAAGGTGATTGTTCCAGTTCGGTCGAACCATGGAAGTGAGTTTGGAGGAAAAAAGCCATCGTTCCCTTCTCATTCCTGGTAAAACTACTGTCGCCCATGGGCAGAGCCAATAGATCTGTGGGTCTCCTTCGAGAGAATTCTTTGAAGTCTGGGGCATTCAGGATATCCTTCGATATCCTCACAGTACCTCCTCCCTGATTCTCTCTTGGCCTTCCTCAGAGCTTTGTTATACTCAGTAAGAGTCCGCTTGTACACCTCCCAATTGCTTGATTTTTTTGCTTTATTAAATAAAGTTCCTACCTCTCTCCTAAGTTGTCTGAGTTTAGAGTTCCACCACGGCACCTTCCTGATAGTTCTCCACTATATGCTGAAATAACCGCGATGGTAGTATTTCCTGCGGCCACTACAATATCCAGACAGCTTTGCACTGTTAAAACTTCGCTTGCAAGGTACCAATCCAGGTCCAACTTACAGTTACCCCAGTTCTTGGGTTGCGATAAAATTCCTTCACCTGGTTGAACCTGGTGAAGGAAAATCTGATGTATCTGTGGCCTGTACAGCTCTCCTCATTAGACACAGTTCTTAACTAAGTTGGTTATGTATGGCGAACATATAGTTATATCAATGACTTTCATCCTGCTTCTATTTACGAAGGTTGGAGTATTACTTTTATTCAAAATGTCTAAATGCGTTGCATTATTACTACACCTCTAGGATTGGTCCCAGTACTGCCCGATATTGTGTGGTGAGCATTTGCGTCGCTACCAACGACGAGGTGAGATCTATCCGCTCTGCACCTAGCCACCAGCGCCTCTAGTTCCCTTGAGGGCAGGAGGCCAGGGGAGTCGAACCTCCGCCTCCGCCTAGTCCCACCTTGACCGCCACAAGGTCTTGTTGACAGAATTCTGTAAGCTACAAGCACTTGAGGTTTTGTTGATTAGTATACAAGTCCTGGGTCTATCAGAGGATCTACCGATTGAACCCAGTTCTAGCATCTTTCTTTTGCAAACCCAAGGTTCCTGGATAAGGGCTATGTCACTGTCCCCCATCAGCTTACATAGGGCTGCTGATGCTGCCCTACTGTGCTGCAGGTTCACTTGGACCACCCTTATCATCAGGTGAATTGCCCTTGATAGGCTTGAACAAGACCGTTCTCAGCCCGTAATAGGCCTTGAACTTAGCTTGTTCAAGTACCTCATAGGATCCCGGATCGACTGAAAAGGTCATGATAGTTCCTTCCTTATCAGCTTTCCGGGAAAGCATACGCCAACCACCCGTTTGCCAACTGGGATTCTGCTTCTGCAGTCGGGTCCTGGCAACTTTCTCCTCGACATCTCTGTCGGAGATCCATACTATAACCTTGGGTCTCTTCGGGAGGTCCGCTGCGTTCACTATTTTTAGGCACGCAACCTCCCAAAGGTCTCCCTTGATCTCTACGTTGTATTTGACCCACCCCTAGTCTCTAGGTTAGCAGAGGTCAGCCAAAGGACACCCTCTGCAAACCTAGCACCCTCGAACTGAGCTGGACTAGAGCTTCCTAGCAGCAGCACTATGACCCAATCTGATCATGGCACGCGAATGTGTTACAACCTGCCTTATATTTACTACGTTGTTTATAAAAATCTTTCTGTTGTCGTACTTTTGTATTAGTTAGCAATACCTTCTTGTCCTTTTGAAGCGGTAGTAAAATAGTTCTCCAACGAAAAGTTTTCTTTCGTTCCGTCGAACCTTACATTTATATCCACAATATCTATCTTTAGCTTATTTATCTCCCGTTTTAAATCTTCTAATCTTCGTACTTTATTGAAACTCCCAACAACCTCGTTTCGACTCGCAGGACATTCGAAGTTTTGTTCGCATTTCTTGTTATGGCCATCTCTTTAGTAAACACCACCCCGAGATTCGAAGGGGGAGAAGTTTACCTTTGGCATATTTAATAATTCTTAAGTTTATGCTTTGGGATGGATATCTGTAAGTGTCTCCAAAGCAACGGCTTCCATTGCCTTCTGCATCCTTATGCCGGTGATCACGTCAATGATTCATCTGCCTTTAGGAACGAATTTTTCCCTATGATAAATGTTTCCTAATCTTGTATCTTGCTGTTTTCGCTCTCTTAAGTAACCATTGATTCTTGATATGGGTGGAATTCTTAACCTGTGATTCCTTGGACTAGTTGACTACAATGTTGTAGTATGGGACGATGGGGTCGTCAAGTTCCCACGCCTCAGTGTTATATGAATGCTAAACTTTGGGTTCAAATCACTTTTGGTGTTCGCTTTCCTACAGTTCAATAATTTTTTTAATGAATCACTGCACATACATCTTTCAAGAATTTTATTACAATAGGTTGAATCATTCTAATCAGAAATTGTATTTTCGATCTTAATGCATATTACTTTTAAAGTATGTATAATTAAAGTTATACTGTTGCATGCTTACTCCACCCACACTCTCTACTACGGTGAGCGGACGTGCTATATTGGAGTAAAGCTTCTTACGTCGACTTTAAACATCCTTTATCGTATGTTAGTGTCAACACGTGCTTTAAAACGTTCAATTTATTTGTATTAAATAGGTACTGAAAAGAACTTACAGCCTTTCGAGGTTATAAAGCAGTCAGCAGCACTTCTTTTGTCTCTGGTTTAACTTAACAGAAGTGCATCCTTCTCAACAAGGAAAATGTTAATAGATTCTTACAACACTTACTAAAATTAAAACCAATTGTAGGAAAATACCGATTGTGTTTGAGGGTATTTCTTCACCAAAATGTTTATCTAAAATTATCTAGTTTTTCCAGAAACGGTTTTGAAAAGTTTAGAAAATTTTATTTTGATATATACAGTAAGCATATACGCTTGGTATTTTAAATCCCCTACCTATACTTCTAGGGTGACAGCAATTTCTAAAATTAAACCTTAAGTACCATACAAAAGCATAAGTTAATAGAAAAACTATATTAGTTCTGGCTAAAAAGCAAGTTCTTACACGCATTTTGCCATAAAAGGAAATAAGATTTACTTTACAATTATTGCACATTTCAAGGTTGTGACTTTCTTTTGAAGTGTTTATAATCATATTTCATTTTAACAATTTCTGTATTTGTAAATCCCACCAATAGGGTTAGGTTATTTCCTTTAACAAATATATCTTTTAGGCTACATGCATTTTTTATCTAAGGAAGGATTAATTTTGTATCTTATATTGTTCATGCTCAAGGGTTGTAAAATTCATTATTGCGATTTTAAAGGTTAGAAATGATACCACCGCTATTTTGTATAGTATTACAGTTTTATGATTAATTTGTTTTGATTAACAATGTATACCACTGGCACCTATGACCTCTGCTAGGCGTGAAGACGATCACGTACAAAATTGTGCACAGTAAAAAACAAGAAAAGTCCTCTGAGTAGAAGTTAGTTAATTTTACATGTATTAGATAAAGAAAACGACACAAAGCCGAATTCTGCCAAAGATGTCTCGAATTATTTTATGGAGTGATGGTCAATTTTTATAGAACTCTTCGTAATTAACATCCAAAGAAACAACATGTAACTTGAGTAGATTGGTTTACCTTAAATAATAGGTATCGAACATACTGGAAGCAGTCCATAAAGTCTAGATAATACCCTATCAGATTGGATACTTTTAATTTTAGAAGCACCTTGGTTCTGTTAAATTGACAACTTCACGTTAAACATAAGCATACTGAGAACAACTAGTTTTTTCGAAGTCGCAGAGATAAAGGCTTTAAGTGATCTCCAAGTTATTTTCAGGCAAAAATCACTCGTCATGTATTTATGAAAACATCTGAAACTATAACCTAGAGTAATTGTAAATGAACATTTTTAATTAATTGCATGAACTGATAAACATACCCATAGTACGTTCTTGTGATTGGTTAAGAATTTAGATAATAATGTTCTGATATATGTGGTTGTTTCTTTTTGTTTAATACTTATATGTACTTGTAATGAAAACATAATTGAATAATAATCTTATATCGGTGTTCTTTAGCACTGATGTGAAGATGATAGTTCTAGTTTTGTTGTAATAAATTATTTTGACACTACCTAAAGACTTCATTAAAATTTACATCATTTAACATTTGATATAAAACCTTTTAGTTAGCATTTTAAACAGGCACATTAGTGTTTGTATGGTTAACGTTTATTTTATGTTTATTTCAACAATAGTGTAGTTAGAATCACTTTCCTAATCTCTGGTTTTGGCATCCCCTTGTTATTCTTTCTGGGCTTTTTCTATAGAAACCCCTGTATTTTGAGATTAGGTGGCGTCCAAGATACTTTCCGATTAAGACATTGCACACGATATGATTCCGGTACTCTCTTCAAACATTTACACCACTCGTCCTACTTAGTCAAAACAGAATTTTTAGCAGGGTACTTCATCGACTTTTTTTGTATATTACCGTCAAGATTTTCTGTAATTATTATACGTGCATGTTGTTGGAGGTATTCTAGTCAAAATTATTAAGTCTTTTTCAATTACAGGAAAAGAATCGCCATGTTGGGAAATTATTGCCATCATTATTCGAAGTAATGTCATCTTCAAAATTTGGGTTTCAATAATGATACCATGTTTTGGTCTTTACTTCGATGTCGTCTTTTAAATAATCGGTGCTACATTTAATTTTCCAATACTCCGCCCGAAAGTTTACATTGACAGGAGCGAATTTTTTTCCTGGAAATTTTGAATTTTGCCGAACCCTTGCTGTTCTAAGCAAGGAATGGATCTTTACCGTACGTGACAACACTCACACGCGGAGCCTGCATTTTACCTGTCATCCAAACGAAGGCGTATTTTTGTAAAAAATGTTTGCCTAACATTTTTTAAGCGGTCGTATCGGGGTTCCAGCAGCTTTATACACAAATGTCATATAGTCTGGTTTATCATAGGTTTCGAGCACTTTCGGTTGCGATATTAATGAAAGGAAATTTTGTCCATCAAAAATTTATTGTTGAGAGAGGATACCAATGAATATAAATATGGAATGAATATTGAAATTCTATAATATTCCTCTACTGACTGTCTGGTAATTTGCTCTGTGTTTTTGGTATCCTGTTTGTCTAGGTAGAGCAGATCGATTTCTAGTTTTTTTGCCAATTGCTTGATTTTTTTGAATATACTTTTGAAATCATGGACTTTGTTGCTCTATTGCTAGCGAACTTATCAAATGAAATTTTTATATTATTTTGAACTGTTACTAAGTCAATGAACTTTTCTTGTAAGTTATTTATGATGGTTTTAGTATACTGGAATATTTATAATTTTATAAAAACATTAGGAAATTTGTTGACGAAGTAGCAGCACATACCAAATTGGTCTTTTTCTTGTGATTTGATCGTATCTATTATCAGTTAAATCATCCAGCTGTTAATAGATTCTCCTTAAAAATCTTTATATCTTGTATTTTTCGGACCCCCCTAGTTTCACAAAATAGAGGTATATTTGGTTTCAACTTCCTCCGTAAATAAAATTAAATAAAAACCCTTAACCACAAAAAATATTTAAATTACTAAATACGTATTTCCACTACTATGTGGCCATCATCAGTAGAAAAGAAAAAAAAAAGGCTGTTGTTCTGGAACACTTCAGAGGATATTCTCCTCACCACTTAGGCTGAAGTGAACCTTCCCAACCTATAATTTACTATATTGTTGCTTTAAACACTATCGAGGATATTCTCCTCACCCGCAGGCTAGTGTTCTCAACAACAAACAAGTGAATTGTGACATTATAACTTAAATCTACTTAATTTATACTAATTCTAAACCTACTGAAGCGGAACCAATTTAATCTTGCTTTTTCATTGGTTGTTGACCAATAGGGAAAGCAAATCAGATGACTCCATTGGCCCTTTATCGGTGTTTAAGAGGGGTCCTTTATGTTTAACAATTTTAATTGATTCATAGGCATTTAAGGAGGAAAACGTTGGTACCGCTTTTAACAATTTAACATTTTCTAGTTTAACGGGGTGGCTGGTTTCAAATATATGTTTGGCGACCTGAGACCTTTCATATTTACCATATTTGAAGTGAGCAATGTGTTCTTTAAATCTTGTTGTTATATTCCTCTTGGTCTGACCAATATTTTTTTGAAAACACCCTGGCCCTGCACAACTAATTTCATAAATCCCCGACTTTGCAATTTTTCCCCTTGTCTTTTGGATTACCTAGCAAGTCTTTAATTTTATTAGTATTAGTGAAAGCAATTTTGAAATTACACTGTTTGAATATTTTATCAAGACCCTTTGTGGTTTTGTGAAACGGAAGTTTAACATATTTCACATTATCGTTAGAGGTGGTTGATTGCAAAGTCGTTGATTTACGGATGTTGATCCTACTTTTACACTTTCTAAAAATATTATCTATAATATCAGAAGAGAAACCATTGTAATTCGCTATTTGTTTAATAAGAGCAAATTCCTTATTAAATCTGTTTTTATTTAAAGGAAATTCAATAATCTATTAATTAAAAGTTAAATGAAGCCAACTTATGTTGTATGCTATGATTAGAGGAAGACAAAATAAAGCGATTTACATTGGTTTCTTTTCTATAAATGTCAAATTCTAATTTATTACCATTTCTAATTACTAATGTATCTAAAAGGGTAATTGTCCATTATTCTGTAGTTCATACGTAAATTTTATGCTTTGAAATTTTGAATTCATTTCTTTAAGAAAATCATCAACATTTGATTTAGAAGTGTCAAAACTGCAAAAATATCATCCACGTACCTTAACCATATTCTTGGGAAGTATTTGGAGTTTTCTTTTAACTCGGTTTCAAAACGAGACATAAATAAATTTGCTATGAAAGGTGATAAGCTATTTCCCATTGCTGTGCCTTCATGTTGTTCGTACAACTTGTTGTTGAATTGAAAACAGTTCTGGGACATGCAATGCGAAACAAGCTTGATATAGTCCTCAACTTTATCATCATCAATATCACTATCTATAAGAACGTCCTTTAAATATGTTAAAGTACGTGGTATTGGAACACTAGGGAATAATGAACTGACATCAAATGAAATTAAGATTTCGTTCTCTTCTAATGTGATATTTTTAATTTTATTAATGAACTCTAAAGAGTTTTGTACAGATAAACTATTAAACTTTAAAATCTTAAATTCATTTGACAGCCACCGTGATAAATAGTAAGTCGGTGAGTTGATACCTGAAACTATTGGTCTCATCGATTTATTATTTTTGTGAATCTTTGGTAAACAGTAAAGTTTTGGCATTTCGGGATTTGAAATTGTTAATTTTAATTTTAGTGTGGGCGGAATTAGGTTTGGACATTCTTTCAAAACAGACTGTGTTGATTTAATCATTTTATTTAAAGGAACTTCATTTTTACGTTTTTTGACTATTGGTCTGTAAGGACCCTCAGACAGCAAAGTCTCTACTCTATCAACATAGTCTTGTTTATCCAGAATAACCAACCTATTCCCCTTATCAGCCTTTAAATAATAACAATTCTTTTGTCGTAAATCTTTAATAATCAGATGATCTTTCCTTGTTTGTTCTGAGACATTCCTTGCGCAAGTGCGTAAGTTGTTCGAAAGTTGAATTTTGCACGCGTTTCTAATAAAGTTTTTTGAATTGTCATCTAATTTTGAAATGGATTTTTCAATGCCAGCAATAATGTCTTCTAAAGGAGTTTTCAAATGATCCACTCCAAATTTTAGGCCTCGATCAAGGAAAGTCAACTCATCATTATTAAAGATTTTCGACGATTCGTTAACAACTATTGACTCTAATTGAGGTGAAGTAATTTCCAGTTTTTTAGGAGGTACATTGACATTGTGTTTCTTTAAAAGAAACTTCAACTTAGTGTTTTGACTATTAATTTTGTCTAACAATTTATGATTGTTGACTTCAAAAACAAATTTCTGGAAATTATTCCATTCCTGAAAACCGGACTCGGATAAATTGCACGTTAGTGCTAGGTGCGATTTATACGTTTCCAGTTCCAATCTACTAAGCTTACTGTACAGATATTTGATTTCCAAATTAAGCCATTTATCTTTTGCAAAATTGATTATTGCGTTACTACGTTTACAATTACTGCTGATTTTTACGTTAATGAAATTTGGAAAAACTTTGTGGGCTTTACAACTTTTTAGAAATCGAATATCTACTTTTACAAAACTAATTTTAAGAGCTAAGCTCCGATACCTGTTAAGTTCCGAAGACCGGGAAGTCATAGTTAATAATCTATAGGAACACTGTGGCACGATTTAAATAAAATTAAATAAAAACCCTTAACCACAAAAAATATTTAAATTACTAAATACGTATTTCGACCACTATGTGGCCATCATCAGTAGAAAAGAAAAAAAAAAAAAGGCTGTTGTTCTGGAACACTTCAGAGGATATTCTCCTCACCACTTAGGCTGAAGTGAACCTTCCCAACCTATAATTTACTATATTGTTGCTTTAAACACTATCGAGGATATTCTCCTCACCCGCAGGCTAGTGTTCTCAACAACAAACAAGTGAATTGTGACATTATAACTTAAATCTACTTAATTTATACTAATTCTAAACCTACTGAAGCGGAACCAATTTAATCTTGCTTTCTCATTGGTTGTTGACCAATAGGGAAAGCAAAGCAGATGACTCTATTGGCCCTTTATCGGTGTTTAAGAGGGGTCCTTTATGTTTAACAATTTTAATTGATTCATAGGCATTTAAGGAGGAAAACGTTGGTACCGCTTTTAACAATTTAACATTTTCTAATTTAACGGGTTGGCTGGTTTCAAATATATGTTTGGCGACCTGAGACCTTTCATATTTACCATATTTGAAGTGAGCAATGTGTTCTTTAAATCTTGTTGTTATATTCCTCTTGGTCTGACCAATATATTTTTGAAAACACCCTGGCCCTGCACAACTAATTTCATAAATCCCCGACTTTTGCAATTTTTCCCCCTTGTCTTTTGGATTACCTAGCAAGTCTTTAATTTTATTAGTATTAGTGAAAGCAATTTTGAAATTACACTGTTTGAATATTTTATCAAGACCCTTTGTGGTTTTGTGAAACGGAAGTTTAACATATTTCACATTATCGTTAGAGGTGGTTGATTGCAAAGTCGTTGATTTATGGATGTTGATCCTATTTTTACACTTTCTAAAAATATTATCTATAATATCAGAAGAGAAACCATTGTAATTCGCTATTTGTTTAATAAGAGCAAATTCCTTATTAAATCTGTTTTTATTTAAAGGGAAATTCAATAATCTATTAATTAAAAAGTTAAATGAAGCCAACTTATGTTGTATGCTATGATTAGAGGAAGACAAAATAAAGCGATTTACATTGGTTTCTTTTCTATAAATGTCAAATTCTAATTTATTACCATTTCTAATTACTAATGTATCTAAAAAGGGTAATTGTCCATTATTCTGTAGTTCATACGTAAATTTTATGCTTTGAAATTTTGAATTCATTTCTTTAAGAAAATCATCAACATTTGATTTAGAAGTGTCAAAAACTGCAAAAATATCATCCACGTACCTTAACCATATTCTTGGGAAGTATTTGGAGTTTTCTTTTAACTCGGTTTCAAAACGAGACATAAATAAATTTGCTTGATTAATAGATAATATTTTTAGAAAGTGTAAAAATAGGATCAATATCCGTAAATCAACGACTTTGCAATCAACCACCTCTAACGATAATGTGAAATATGTTAAACTTCCGTTTCACAAAACCACAAAGGGTCTTGATAAAATATTCAAACGGTGTAATTTCAAAATTGCTTTCACTAATACTAATAAAATTAAAGACTTGCTAGGTAATCCAAAAGACAAGGGGGAAAAATTGCAAAAGTCGGGGATTTATGAAATTAGTTGTGCAGGGCCAGGGTGTTTTCAAAAATATATTGGTCAGACCAAGAGGAATATAACAACAAGATTTAAAGAACACATTGCTCACTTCAAATATGGTAAATATGAAAGGTCTCAGGTCGCCAAACATATATTTGAAACCAGCCACCCGTTAAACTAGAAAATGTTAAATTGTTAAAAGCGGTACCAACGTTTTCCTCCTTAAATGCCTATGAATCAATTAAAATTGTTAAACATAAAGGACCCTCTTAAACACCGATAAAGGGCCAATAGAGTCATCTGCTTTGCTTTCCTATTGGTCAACAACCAATGAGAAAGCAAGATTAAATTGGTTCCGCTTCAGTAGGTTTAGAATTAGTATAAATTAAGTAGATTTAAGTTATAATGTCACAATTCACTTGTTTGTTGTTGAGAACACTAGCCTGCGGGTGAGGAGAATATCCTCGATAGTGTTTAAAGCAACAATATAGTAAATTATAGGTTGGGAAGGTTCACTTCAGCCTAAGTGGTGAGGAGAATATCCTCTGAAGTGTTCCAGAACAACAGCCTTTTTTTTTCTTTTCTACTGATGATGGCCACATAGTGGTCGAAATACGTATTTAGTAATTTAAATATTTTTTGTGGTTAAGGGTTTTTATTTAATTTTATTTAAATCGTGCCACAGTGTTCCTATAGATTATTATTTTCCTCCGTAAATGTTGACGCGAAAGAATGTTATCCCTTCTTTAAAGGTACCACACGCACACGCATTGGTAACAGCGGCCACAGAATTTTATTATTACCCGTAAGCCGAACAGGCAATGAAGAAAAGAAAATCTGTGATTAAGAAGCTCGTCCGACTTACGGTAATCAAGAGAGACGAAAACCATAGAAAAATAAATGCCGCGCTAACAGTCTTAAAGGGGCTAAAGAACGAAACAAAAGAACACACAACCCAAATCGTTCTGAATAAATTATGATTTATATATTACTGTGATATTGAAAATGGGCGTGAAGCCCCAGGTTGCAATTCTAATACTATACTGTGTTATTAAAGTCATCGAGGGAGGCCCACGTTGCGGGTGTAAAAAATATACTCTACATTTGATTTCTAATGCTTCGCCCGAAGGGACTACATTGGCCAGGAAGCGAGTTTTTTCTACCTGGAAATTTTGAATTTTGGCAAACACTTGCTGTTTCAAGCAAGGTAGGGATCTTTAACGTGCACGATAACACTCACACACGGAACCTACATTTTACCTTTCATCCGAACGATGCCGTATTTTTTTTTAAAAATGCTCCATAACGTTTTTCAAGCGGACCGTGTCGAGATGTGAACACGGGATCTTGGACTTAGTAGTCACACGTATACCAACTGAATCGCGGAGTCGCCTGTAAAGAATATACTGTGATAAAGATTAGCCCCACGTTGCGGGTACCAATAAAATATGCTACTATATTAGAGAAGTTGAGATATTAGTAATGTCGAAGGAGTCTCTCGAATTGGGCGCCAATAATATGCTGTGATGTTAAAGTCTGAGGCTTGGGTCGGCAATAATGTGCTATGATATTATTGAAGTCGTGCCCCTACAAATTGGGCGTCAATTTTCTGCTGTGATATTGATAGATGACCCACGTTGTACGCCAATTTACTGTTTTAAAATATAAACAAACTTTCCTGTACCTCCACAGATGTAGAATCTTCTATCAAGACAAAAGAAACTATTTCCTCAACCAGCTCAGTGGGTTGAACATAAGCATCCTCCTACTCTAATAAATGAGTATATTATCCTTACAAAATTTTGAATATAAATGTTTACAATCAATAATCGTATAAAAAGAAAATTGAGGCATTATCAGTCACATAAATAATAGAAATACAATAAAATATTCAAAGTACAAACTTACACTTATATTGTTCTTACATGACATTCCAGGAGTCAGGTACTCTCATCTCCCTGTTTTCTTCTTCAAAATATAGTTAAACGTGCGTCTAAATTGCCCTTTGTTACAAATAAGTATTTGAATGAATTTTTGAATTAATACTATCTTGAAGCTACTAAATTTCACAAAAATGTCATAACTTACAATTCTGATCACAAAAAGTCTTGCAAGGAGCAGCGTAAATTCTTATAATTAATTTAACTTTTAAAATTCATGAGATAGAGTTAATTCCAGATACACAACCTCACAATGCTTCCTACCTTTGAAAGGAATCTTCAGTCTCTATATCTCAAAAACCCAAGTGTGATCCAAATCAAAAACTAATTAGGAACACATTTTTAGCACCACCAAACCAAATAGGTTAAAGCCATTATTGTCCAAAACAGTCGGTGAAATGAAATTTAAATTTACGAATTCGTGTCAACTATTGTATTAGGAAAAATATTTGGAGTAATAATGGAAGTAACGCTCGAAGTCTAAGATATAAAGAATCATTCGAAGAATACTTGAAGCCGTATTTGAAGCCTATTAATTTACTTACGATATTATCGACTGAACTGAACTACACTTTCATTAATACAAATTATAATTTCACTGAATAATCTTTTTCAAAATAAATCAACTTATATTTATAGCATTTAATGCAAATAAGCGAATCATTTGCCCCAGGAATTTCATTGTAACGAAATGTAGAATACTTGGTTAAAGATCAAGGACTCCATGTCCAACCAGAAAGCTTTATTTTCAAAAGAAAGGATGCTATTCATCCAGCGCTTTGATTATTGTTATTTCGACGTCATATACAATATGTAAAATCCAGCAATTTAATTTCTCTAGGTAAATAACCATTTGTTTAGATATCGCCCGTTATCATTAGCGAATCTTGATTTTATAAAAAAGAAATAATCGTGGCCTACGTGGCAAATCTCTCATCGCTAATAATTTCTATTTTTGCATGTTGCAATTTTTCAGTTTTGGATTTAATAAAAGTAACTTAGTAATTTTTGTAATAGTTTTTTTTATGAATAAATACTTAAAAATTCATTTCATAAATATGAAGCGCATTTTCTTATAACAAATAGATGCATCCGCGTGTCTTTTCAAGATTTATGCAGTTTTTTATGTTTGTTTTAATGAAAATAATTGTTGAAAATTTGCATTGAGCAGGATAGCGTTTTTTTCTCAGCAATATACACAATATATACATACGGATAGAACACAGTTTCTGCACTACAATAAAATATAACACTCAATTAATAATATAGACAAATAAACGGAAAGATTATTTGGTTTATTACAGAAAGTATGTACCTATTTGCATCCCATAACCACACCAATTAAAAAAAAAGTATCATATAAATATCACAATAATCTTATCTAATTAATTATTGTGTTGGAAAAGACGAACACACGTTCCAAATAAAATCTACTAAAGCAAGACACAAAATACATATTTACAATAGTACATTTAGGTACAATTAATAAACCAGCACCAATAATTATTCAAGTATTACAGTTGTTGAATAAGTATCAAGTCTATACAATTTCGAACCTAATTAACCCAGTTATCCGTCAATATACAAAACGATATCACACAAAATTTACACTAAATCCTTATCCTAATAATCATAACAATAAATAATCCACAATAGTTTACTCATCAATCTCTTAGTATTTCTATACTACAATTCACGTACCGTAAATGAGCAGGGTATCCTTATCTTTCGACGATGAGGACGAAATGTTTGGAAACGATAAAGCGAGGATTCTATTTCGAGACCGATCAAGCACCTGCTCAAAGAACGTAAGAATGTGGGTTTAGAATTCGGAGAATATGGGTTACAAGTCCGGGCTGAAAATATTAAAATTTCTATTAAACAACAATCACTCTTAAATTACATACTAGTCACATAAAAAGGAGCAAGTTTACACCATCAATATTTTGTGATTATTCGATTAGGTTTATAATATTTAACACAAAGGAACTACTCGAGCTAACACTTGCAATAAAGAAAACTCGTTCAACGAACGTATCATAACGTTACTTTCTGAAGAGTACTTCACGTATAACACAGAATCACAACAACTTTTGAACACATTTATAACATTCAAAGATAACAGCCGTTTTATCTAATTACAATTAAACTAGCTTATTTAATTACAATATAGGCACCTCGTATAATTGAGGAATTTTATCAAACGTGAAAGCAAACATTTATTAAAAACAGGGTGTCGAATGTAAAATGCAAAAAGTATTTATACTACGATATGGATCGTAACAAAATCACTTAGAATTAAATTGAGTCGGTGTGAAGCGTAATGACAATATATTACTTTTTGATATTTGTTGCGAATAAATTTTTGAACACACCTTCGTTGTCTGACATGGAACACCTTCAAAAGCAAGATCCACCAATATACTCATATCAATTGCTGTCTGTTAAAAAACTTAGTATTTTCCTCGCAATTGCTTCAGCTCCTTTTTGCATGGCCAGCTGTCTCATCGGCAATAATGGAAAAGGCTACCGATTCCAAAACTTCCTTTATCGGATTTAAGAAATCACTACACAAGCTTGCTAATTCATTTTGAATTCTTTAGGATATATATATATATATATATATATATATATATATATATATATATTTATTCTTTACTGAAAATCTAATCCGTTAAAAAGCGCTCCACAATTGTTTTCAGTAAAAAATTAACTTGGGGGATTTCTGTATAATTAATTTTGTTATATAACACATATTTGGGTAATGTAATTTTAAAAATTTGGGCGTATGAATTACATTTGTGTTTTCGTAGTAATAGTTTCGTATATCGTAGGAAAGGAATGTTAAGTATGATTTTCCACGGTTTTTGATATATATATATATATATATATATATATATATATATATATATAGCTATGATAATAAAGTAGTTTAGGGGTAGGTTAAGTTATAGGAGTCGTAGAATAAATATAAACAACTTCAACGTTAAGAAAAGCAAATAATTCCGAAATTATAAGAGTGAATCGGTCACTCTACATAATGTTAATTAAAAGGACACTGTATAAAATATGCGGAATTAAATGCGTTAGAACATAAATATTTCTAAGTGTAGTTTACAAGTAAAGATAAGATTTTAAAGCGCAATAAATTGCATCAAAATTAAATCACCGGGAAGCATAGATAAATTGTCATTGCAAAGATTTAACAATTGCGTCGAAAATATCAACGTAAACGCATCCTAAATAATTAATTATTAGAAAATCGTTACGTGACTAGAAAAGAACACATTTGTTCAGAAAACCAATATTTTGTGGAAACAAATAAACACCAGGCGGTTCAATTATATGATAAATTAACAAACGTCAAATACGTGAGTTAATGAAAAGTCAAAAGTTGGAAATCCTCGAATGATACTGCAATTTGCTGAATGCGGACGTGATTTAAACTAAATAATTTGTAAAAATTCCGAGTTATGCGAGATAAGGCAAAAGTATCAGCCTAGAATGTAAACAAGCCAATGAAAACAATTGGAGGCAAGGGCTTATATATACGATAGTAACGGAACGACATTTTAGTCTATATTCAAACTTAGCAACGACTATGTTCAAAGGTGTTAAAAACTTACGTAACTAATGAAGTATAAATCAAAACAAATTAAAGTTAAAAAGTGCGAGAATTTGTGCAAGGAAAACTAAGTCGATCTATAGATAGACGTAAGTTAAACAACTTAATTAAATTTATTTCTAATACTAATGAAACAGGTCTTTAATTTGGACTTTAATTTGGGACATATTTAAGTGAGACGACTTTAATTTGGGCTGTAATTTGAGATGGTTTTACTTTGAGATGGCTTTAATTGGGGACCTTTAATCGAGACGACTCTAATTTGGGACTTCTAACTTTGAACATACTTTAATTTTGGAGATAATTTAAAAATGAACGTATTTTAATTTGGACATATTCCGATTTGGTACGATTTTAATTGGAAGTGATTTATGCGATGCGATTCTTATATGGGACTGGCATATCAATAAGCAAAGCGGACACAGAAAGGGGATGCAGATCATAGACTAGGATGGAACTACAGAACCCATTCCAGGTTATCAATCTTAATAACACTTTATTATTGAAAACTGTTTTGATTTAATATTTGCCATACATTGTATATTTGTAAGAGTCATCAAAAAAGTCACTTAAAAATTTATAAAACGGAATAGGTATTTTGGAACGTTCGAAGGTCCATGAATATAATTAAAAGATATTTTTGCTGGCCTTCAGAAAAAGCATAAATCTGGTATATGTAGATATTTCGTACAAAAAGGAAAATTTTGAGAGTTGTAAATATTATCAATTATTATATGGTGTGTTCTAAAATTGCCTTATTTGATTCAATAAGATTTATTCAGTAAGCTAGTCGGGGTAAAAACCTTAAAACAGTTGCGCCCTCTCACAACATAAATATGACTCATCACACCCCAAATTATGATGAATTTCGAATTTTAGATTCTGAAACTAATCATAAGCTTAGGCTTTTTTTTGGAGGCGTATTATATAAGAAATGAAGTTAATTCGCTAAATTTTAGGCAGGACACTCAAAATTTGCATCCCATATATTCCAATCTATATAGAATTGCAAAGTCAAATTTTAATTTTCAACAATGATGTGAAGTCCAGAGCGCTTCTTATTTACCTAATAATCGTACAAAATGTGGAACACGCTCTCACTCTTATCAGACTGGTTTTATATTAATTCATTCGTAGTTGGTCGTTTACTTTATGAACAAGTAATTTTATTAATTAGCTTTAAATAATCCTCTTTTGGGCGCTCCAATGTTTTTATTTTATCCCGTTATGACTAACAACAACCTTGGTGTGTAGGGTTGTTTTTATAATTTTAATATTTAGGCATTAACAATTAAGTAATTTTTTAAAAGAAAAGTCAACCACACAGCACAAAATTTTACTAATGTTTATAAAGCAACAGAAATTTCAAATAAATTACCTGGAGAATTTTTCAGCCTTCCTTCCCGTCAGAGATGAGGGCCAGAACACCCGTCGTCGTTGTTTTGACTTACTGTGCTGCTCAGCGGATCCTTAGGCCTCTACTATTTGCTACCTCTGTAAGCTATGCGCCTTGTCTCACAGTACCATTCCATATATCATGCTTACAAACTCGATTACTTGTGGTGCTTACCCCCATATAACATGCTTCCATTTAATGATTTTTGTGTTTGTAGTAGCGGGACCTTTATTAATTTAAAACGCACTATACGTACTTCATGTCAATAATTAGAGGTCCACTACTACTGTTTCATACTTGCAACCACTATATTCACATATACTCACAGAAAGCTTTACTGTTATCGGTGATCTGAATCGGCATTCAGCACTTTATCGAAGTAAAGGAACATAGAAGACAAGAGAACGTTAATAACCTAGGTTGGGTATTTATATTCTCCCCAACACCCCCCTAGTGGACGCGCTTCTTGCAAAAAGCTTATTTTCAAAACGAATTCTACAAATTTTGAATATAACCGACGCTTAATTCCGCAAATTTTTCCCGCTGTGCTTGTTGTATACATCGAATTTGCTTACAACCGTCGCGTGTGCATTTGTTTTTAACACTGTTGACTTTCGACCAATGATAGTTTTCTGTCATCACCCAAACTCCTCCTAAACGCTATGCATTTCAGTTCTACGCATGTTTTATACATGTTTGCTGTCTCGTTCAAAACCCCACTTGAGTTACAGAAAATCGATATTGATGACATCCCATCTCAACTCTACGTGTATATCGTACGTGCATTTTCAATTCCTTGCTTGCTTTATATCTGTCTGTATCTGTTGTATATAACCGATTGTGAATTTTCCTCGCTCCTAAAGATGTTCGTTACCCTAGTTGTTTATACGAAACTGACGGTTGGAAATATTTTCTATGAAATCATATCTTAACATACGCTCGACTTCTTCGAATGTAACCTTTTAAAACGCAGGTGTTTCTGTTAATTATCGACCGTTTTGAACATAACAATTCCTAGACTTCTACTTCTTGATAAAACTGACGTAGACTTTTACAACGAATACATTTGCCTTGGAAATATTGATTTTCTTACACAGCACGTTCCGTTTTGCTTATATGTGTTGAATTAAAATAACTTATGGTTAATTATGCATATCCTTGAACTTCTATATGCCTTGACGCTTTCTTACTTCATGTAATTTTTAACATTCCAATTATTAATTATCAAAATACGTTAATACTCTTCCGTTTTCACTAAATAAATTAAATTAATTTGGCACGTAAAATCTTTGCTTTTTTCTATATACAGGGTTGTTGAAATTTTATTGTTTCACACTGATTTACTTCTTTGAATCCACAACAATATATATACACACACACACACACATATATATATATATATATATATATATATATATATATATATATATATATAGTGAATAAGATGAAATAATAACTTAGACTTTTATGCAAAGCCCAAAAGATCATTTCAAATCGAGCTAGTAATTGAAAGATGGAAAATATAAGGTCTTGGACAGGACTTGAACCTGTATCCTGGTTTTGCCGGCAAGGTCATCAAGCATTACATTATATATATATATATATATATATATATATATATATATACGTCGTTTTCTCGACCAATCAGGACCACGAACGAAGAATCGGTTGTGATTTTACAGTTGGACAAGCCGACCGCCATATTGTATCTTGACATGACTCTCATCGTTAACCACTTGTATGGAGTAGTGCATTATAGGCAATGTAGTGTAGTTTTACATTCCTTATACCAAGTATTTACCAATATTATCTTATTTTCCCGTTTATGTTTTAGAGTAAGTAATAAACTTTTCTATGAACATCTGAGCCAGAACTGACAACCGCACCCACGCGGTAACCTGAGAAATCGATAAATTTTCGGCACCCACCTTGCTAATCTCCATTAATTTAAAAGGTGCAACATTTTGCGTCTACTGTCCAGGCAAGCGAGTAACTAATACCAATACCTTTTATCTGTAAGTAACAAAGAATTTTCTAAATGATGTTCTAAAACTTCGTCGTTAGAAGTAACGTGGGAAATTTGAGTATTCCAAATATAGGTATCTTGATTTCATGTACAATATTAAGGAATCGACTTTTAAAATTATATGGATATCACTGTATAGTGCACGTGCACAGAGTGGTTGGTGGTAATTAACGTTGACGAACATCTTGACACGATAAAGTTTCCACAAATTATTTTTAGTAAATAATTAATTTTAAGGGATTTCTGTACAATTAATTTATGTTATTACACATACTTGTGTAATATAGTTGAAAATTAGGCTTCTTTGAATAACCTTTTGTGTTTTTGTAGTACCGGTATTTATACCGCGAGAAACGAATGTGAAATATAATTTCTCACGACTCGTAATAGATATATGTCGCCTTCTCGACCAATCACGATGGCGAACGAAGAGGGTGGTGGTTTTACAGTTGTAGAAGCTGGTGGTCATATTCATTCTTGTTGTGACCAGCTTATCTTTAACTAATTGTGCGGGTGTGCAAACAGATTATGTAGTAGAGTGTTTACTTGTCGATCTCTATATCAGTCCGTTATTGTACCTTGTCTTGTGTTCCCGTTTTTGTTGTATAAAACCAACGAGCTCCACTACAGAGAATATGAACTAAAGCGGTATCCACGTCCACGCGGTAATCTGAGATAACGATAGTATTCGATACACAGCTTACTAATATGTATTAATTTATTCGCTTGTATTAAGCGATTTATAATTAATTTATATTTTTAATTTGAATCGTAAATTATATTGTTTCCTTTTGTAAATTCTGTGCAATATATTGCACCCTCAGTGCAGGCAAGCGAATAATTAATACTTTTTCCGTAAGTAATAATACACGCTTGCGTAAGTAGTAGTAGAAACGGCACACATAAAAGGTTCGCACTGCACTTGTAGGTACACATGTTTTCAATAGTTAGTTAATCGCGCTCCGCCAAGTAGAGGCGACAGACTACAAAAGTACGGACGATAGTTTTCGATTTTTGTACGTAAATTGAATTTGTTTAAACATTTTATATTTAACAAGTCATATCATGTACTCCTGAGTTTACCACAGTTCTACTATACTATTTCAGAATAACAATTTTGTATCTCTCTATTTAGTTACTTTTTTCGTAAAAGGCTTAGACTATTTCGTTATTAATTAGCCTTGTACGAATTCTTAAACGAGGCGAAAAACACTTTCAGTAGAATTAGTATGCGGTTGGAGTACGCATATTTTACTTTTACTGTATAGTTGCATCATGTACCTTTATTTTTATTCTTGTTATAAAAAATTGAAATTGCAATTTTTCAGGGAAGGGGGTGCCTTTCTTTGCCCCTGTCGGTGTCGCCAGTGACATAAGAATAAATGGGATATAAAAGACTCTTACAACCACGTGCCTGTGACTTTTTTGCCAGGTTAGTCGCGTGTGAGCATTCATTGTCGTGTAGAAGCTATAAGTGTATGGGCCGTTGAGGTAGTCTAGTAGGGAGATGCTATCACAATGTTCTTAATAAGAAAATGGCATCAAGAGGCGTGGGTTCAATATAGCCGATTTGCCAGGGTTGTATTAGATTATTTCTATTGAGAAAGCTAGCGGTGGCGATAATAGTGACGACACAAGTTACGTCGCTACGGAAATCTATAAAGATATAAACAATAAATAAATAATTTTATTTTCAGCAACCGGAATTTATTTTATCGTACTAACAGTTGCGTAAGATTCGCCCCTGATTATTGTTTACTTACTTATGAAAAGATATTCCAGTATATTTTTCTTATCAGCAGCATCTCTACTGTTAGAAGCGCTGGGCAGACGTCACCATAGTTATTTCACGATTAGCAACTTCAAATATAATTCACGCACACTAATTTATTGAAATGTACCAAAAACTCATAGGTGTATACATGTGATACAAACGTCGATTCGGCATAGCTGACATAATACCACTTTTATCATGTAACAGCGGCTTTCCACTATATCACCTCAATGGTATGGGCATTGCAATTTAGAGTTCCTATTTTCTGAACGCTCAAATACTCTGTTCTTGTTCTTGACGTTAAGGTGCAGTTGTTTGTCACCAGTAATGATCTTGGACCGGACTGGCTAATCTTGTTCACAATTAAATCAATTACAAGCCAGCAAAATTTTATGGACTTAGGTACTCATGCACACCATGCAATGCAATGTAAATGTTGCAGTATTACCAGACAACAATCCTCAAATATAACTATTTTGTTCAGTGAGTCACCCGTGTAAAGGTTGCTGTGAATTTACTTCCTTTTGCTCTGTATGCTGCATGTGTAAAATGGACTCAAAACTTACCCTCTTTTGTTCTGTATGCCACACTTGTAGAACTTGTTCAACACTTAATTTCTTTTGTTCTGTGGGCAGCACGGGTGAGAACTACTTTTAAAATTAAATTTCTTTTACGAAAGCCACGCTTACAATCAAAAGGGGAAAACGTGTGTAAGCCGCGCCGACTCGATCAGAAAGTCTGTTTTTATCGAGTGTTATCCAAGGACCAGTAACTACTAACACGCTTGTGATTGTTATCCAAGAGTCGTCTATCCTTTCGCTTTGTGCAAGTTATGCTTACTTAAACCATCATTACTCGGTCAGTGATAGTTATCCTGACTAAAATATAATTCTTCTAACCTTACACGGTCAGTGATTATTATCCTGACGAGCACACAATTACTCTATCATTATACTATCAGTGATTGTTAGCCTGACAACATCCACTACTCACTTGCACTTGGACATACCAGAGCATATATGCACTTCACAAGTGTTTGTATCGTCTTTTGCTGGGATTAATAACAATCATTTATTAGTCAGTAATAACCTTTTATTAGGTTAAGTTTATATATATATATATATATAAAATATATATATATATATATATATATATATAAACTCTTTTTTATGGTTTAAATTTTTGAATTTATTTTAAACTTTTGATCACTGGCTATGTAAAATTTTTTAAACGCTAGGTTATAAATGTGGTACATAGATTATAAACTTACAAACTTGAGGTTAATTTGTCGATGACACCATAACAGCAGTTCCTGAAGATAAAATAGACGAAACTTTATATATATTTAATAATTATAATCCTAACATACAATTTATGGTTGAAAAAGAATGTAACTGAGCAGTTCCATTTCTTGACACGATACAAATAAGAAGCAATGATAACAAATTTATTTTAGATTGGTATCAAAAAGCAATACATTCAGAGAGATATTTAAATTTTTATTCCTACCATCCACTATCAACAAAAATAAATATCATATTAGGTTTAAAACAAAGAATAAAAAGAACTTCTCATCCCTCTTTGTACCAAAAAACATAAAAATCTTTACTAATATATTAAGAGCTAACAGTTAACCACTCCATTTAATAAAAAAATTACTATCCAAACAATTTAATCCTAACACAAACAAATTAAATAACAGTAATCAAAACAGTGCCAATCAATTATTCACTTACTAAACAATATCATATATTCAACATTTAACCCCAAAATTAATAAGAGTTTAAAAATGAAAAAATAAAGTTTGCTAAACGAAACGTACTAACATTTCAAAATATTTTTACTAAAACTAAAGACACACAATATCTAAAATGAACCAGAGAAATTTAATATATAAAATTAATTGTTTGAATTGCGTTCACTCGTATGTTGGGTAGACTTCTCAACTATTAAAACGAAGGATAACTCAGCATAAAAGTGACATAACCATCAAACCATAAGCATGTGCATTAACCACACACGTAATAGATAAAAATCACAGTATGGATTTTGAAAATCCGAACATCTTAAAAATAGAGAACAACAAATCAAAAAAAAATATGTATAAAACTAAAAATGCAATAAAGAAGAAAGAGCACAGATATTAGTAACTTAAGTTCCATATACACATTTATTAAATTTTGAACAAAATTAATGACAAAAATTAAACTAAATACACACACACACGCATACACTACACACTCACATCATATAATATACATGCACACCCACACATACGTATGCACTCGATACTCTTTCATCAAATAAATTAGTCATCTTATATCCTATGAAACAAAAAAATTTTTTACATCAAAATTTATGACATGAAATTGATGTATATACAATTTTAATGATGTTTACAATTTATATTTAAAAACTTTTAATTTTGTTAGTTTTATAAGTTTTTCCAAGATTTTTATTATGTTTGTTATGCTATTTTCCAATTAACCTCAAGTTTGTAAGTTTATAATCTATGTACCACATTTATAATCTAGCGTATAAAAATTTTTTAGATAGCCTGTGATCAAGAATTAAAAATAAATTCGAAAATTTATGCCATAAAAAAGAGTTTTCACCTTAATCCAGAGACCTAAAACCCACAAATCAATTCTGAATTTTATATATATATATATATATATATATATATATATATATATATATAAAACTTAGTGGGTTTCGACTATAAAGATTTGATATTGTAAAGTAAATATCGGGTAGTAGTCAATTTGGGCAATTATAAAACTCTTTTGATCGATTTAAGCCTTCGAAAAATGTATTTTCTTTATCAGGAAAACTATAATAAAAGGATTACAAAATTTCTTGATACATAAATTGCTTACTTACGATTATATAGCCTATTTAATAAATAAGTGGAACATAGCACATGTAGGTTACGCTGCCGAAATTGATAAAAACATTCCAAACACAATAACTAGTATAATAATAATAATAATTATATACAGTTGCAAAATAATTAAATATTAGTAACAAAACAATTTAAAAGTTATTAATTTAAAATTAAATTAGAAAAAGTCAAAATATAAAATTCTTTTGGCATATAAATTATGTCATAAGCAAACATAGATAATAATAATAATAATGAAATATAACGAGTCAAGATTGAAGTTAAAAGAATTTATAAGAGCAAAAGAAATAAGGCAAATAACTAGTTACTACTTGTTATTTTTGTAATTTTTTTTTAAAATTTTTGTAACGGAAATAAGATGCGTGAAGATACTATTTAGATTTTGGGTGTCAGTTTTTTTGTTGAGAGTGTGATATTGCAGCGCTATCGCTACCATTTCTAGAAAAACGCGTTTTCTGTAGTAGTTTTCCCTGAACATGATTTTAGCGTTCTTATAATCGATTGTGTGTCCGGGTACCAATGCGCAGGTTTTTGAGTATCTGTTAAGGTCACTTTTGTGGGAAGTGATTCTGGATGAAAACCACCTAGAGATGTGACCTACATATTGGCCTTAATAATTCTTACATGGTATACGGCTGGTGAAAAGCGTCTTTCTTAACATTAAGGGAGATTTTTAGTAGAGGAATCTTTTTGATATCTTTAAAAATATGACAGAATTTAGATGTGAGGTTGTCTATATATGGGAGAAAAATGAAAAATTTTGGAATCCAGTTAGCTGCGCGAGTTGTATTGTGTCTGAGAGTGGGTTGGCTGATGAGAGAAGGGGTGTTGAAAAGCAATTTGTTGAGTAGTCAGAACGGGTAACAATTTTGACGAAGAAGGTCTTTTAGAATATCAGGTTTTTTTTTATTTTAGGGTGCGATGAGAAATTAGTTCTACTCTTTCTTTCAAGTCCAAAACCAGGTTGATTTTTATATTAATTGAATATGAAAAGGTAGGTATCTCAACTAATACCGGGTCTGGTAATGATAATTGGAAAACATTACAAATATAAATTATGTATGTAATCATACATCAACCCAAAAATAATTGAAAGTTGGGTTGATGTATAATTACATACATGATTTAGATTCGTACTGTTTTCCAGTTGTCATTACCAGTCTCGGTAGTGTAATAATATATATTTATTTATTAAGTAGGTAATCCTAATATTACGTACATACATCAGCCGCTATAGCTGAAGATGCAGGTTCGAATCCTGTCTGGGACCTGCATAATGTTTTATATAGCCTTGGAGTTATAGATTTAGCAAAATCTAGAGGGCAGTCTGTTATTAAGAGAAAATAAAGGCAAAGAATGACACAAATAACTTCATTGTATCACACACACTAACTGGTCATTTAATCTGTTTAATAAGGTAACCAGATCATGGCGCTCGTTCACATCAACTTTAAAATCTTCCTCTATATCGCACATTCTCAATTGGTTGAAGCAATGACGCACATCCTTAACGCATGATGAAACATCTAATCCAACATTTCATTCACACGAAATATATAATAAACATACAAAACTATTCCTAAAAGTCCCTGACAGTGCTAAGAGCTCAAAACCGCATTTTTAATGCGTCTTAATCTACTTATACTAGCTAAATTATGTTGGAAATATACTTCTAATTCAGGATTAGATATCCCCTTTGATTAATTATTGAAATAAGGCATGTGAAGCCTAAAAAGCGTAACATTTTAGATACATCTATTATTTGTAATTGTTCAAGCGATATACGTTTACAAAAATACAGAATCATCTCCACAATATCAGCGCATAACAGCCACTTAAGCACCAACCTAAAAATTGCTTATTACCCCTATCCTGAGTCTATATATCTCACTCGCATGTCAGATCGGCCTAGACAACGATTACTTTAGTATCTGCACCACTAACATTTCGTATGAGGCACTTCTTCACTCACCTAGTAGTGGAACCTCGTTAACTTTTTTGAAGCTACAATAAAAAATCGTGGTTTTGCCCTTTTCGCTTTAACAAAGTATTGCTCAAGTTGGTTTCGTCTGAGACTTGTTTGGTGAGTTGATTTCAGCGACTATTTTCATCGTCTGTAGGTGATCACCATCAGACTATAGAGTCGGCGGTGGAAAACAAACTCGCTAAACAGATCTCCAACACAAATAATCACTTCTTATTGTTATCAACTCCGTTGAACGCACTGCACCAATATATTTTTGAAATTATTTGGAGACTGTTTGGAACTTCCATTTTGTCCGATACAGATAGGCGTAGCATGCTGATAGTTTTTTTTTAAATTCTGCTTCGCTTCTTTTGCATAAAAAAGTAATGTTGTCAACTACTGTTCGATAGCTTCTTTGCAGTTTCCATAAAGAGTTTTGTGCTTTTGTTGAATGTGTAAAGGTAAATGTTTATTTAGTCGCTGTGACCACATTTTGCCAACTGTTACTACAATAGCATGGTAGCATTTTAGATTTTATTGATAGCAAATTAGTAGTTGGGAGATGCAAATTACAAACTTATGTATTAATTTTTTCTGTCAATGTAACTAACCGTAATTGTTTTAATATGAGTCTGGCACACTTATAGTCTTAAATTGTTTTGTCATTCACCTTTTACGCAAATTAATATTTAGTCATCATTATTATTGTATGATGATGAAGTGCCTCTATATCAAAATGATTATAGATATCTATAACTGGTGTGGTATCCTTGTATTTAATTTTTTCCTAATATGTATTGCTTCGCGGTTAGTTACCTATCCTTTGTTTTAGAATAGCTCGTAAGCGTTTTTTCATAATTACCGTAGTAATTTAAGAGATTATTTAAGCTTGATAATATTCTTTTCAGATATAGACTTTGAAAGTCGGTGATCGATATCAACAAAATAAATAAAATTAATTTTTGGTAGAATGTCCACTTCGCTACTTTCTAAATCTTGTTGATTTAATGTCATAGGATGTCATAGAACACGAGTGTTAGAAAATCAAGTCTCCTATGAAATGTCTATAATTTTGTTTTTAATTGTAAATTTGTCGTTATCGTGTGAAAACTTACCTGGATTAATTTTATAATATTTTACCCGAAGTAGGCAAGAAAATCAAACTTTTAACGCAATTTTGATTAAATAAAGTTAAACTTTACTAGATTAGTATTGTAATGGTTTTACACGACGCTGTTTCAGTACCTGCTACGCGCCAAAAACCGCTTCACAAAATTATTTTAGTAAATAATTATTGTAGGAGATTTTTTGTATAATTAATTTAGGTGTATTACGCATATCTGTGTAATTTAGTTTTAGAAAATAGATCGTGTGAATTACCTTGACGTAGTAACAGGTTGTTATACCGTAGGAAAGGTATATTAAATATAACTTCCACGGTTTGTAATAAACGTGTCGCCTCCCTATCAATCAGGACGACGATCGGCGGAGTGGTGATCTGACTAGTTAGAAGCGCACCATGAGAGGATTCCGGTCTTGACTATCTTTAACTGCATATGCTGAAGTAGTGGATTATAAACAATGTAGTGGAATGTTTACCTGTTGATTCCTACCCAAATTCATATATTGCACCTTGTCTTGTTCCTGCGTATGTAGTAGAAAACGAAAAAATCAGCGACTTCGTTACAAACATATGGACTAAGAAGGCAATCCGCACCCACGCGGCAACCCTGAGATAAAAGACCAAATATCTGTTACCCAGCTTACTAATATGCGATAATTTAGAAAGATTAGCAAGCATTTATTAATTTACATTATTAATTTGAAACGTAAATTATTTTATTTCGTTTGTAATTTCTGAGAAACCTAGTACGTCCTCTATGCGGGCACGCGATTAACTTTAACTTTGTTTACTGCTATAAACCTAATATGTCACTTATAAAAGTTTGATAGTTTTAGGAAAATTAGATTAAATGATAAATTGCTTTGCTGACGAGAGATATTACTACTAACACATTTAGCTGCTGAATTTTAAGAGTGTCCGAAGTTGTAATAACAGACCATGAAAGGTTTGTATCCGATTGAAAAAGTTCACTAAATTCATTCATATCATCCTCAACATCATCTTGATGTTGCATTTGATTGGTAATTGAAATTATAATAAGGATTCTTTTGTGTACCTCTCAGCTGTAGTGCCACCTTGCCTTGTATAGTACGAAGTACGCCGCAAATGTCCTGTAGACAGTTTTTCTAGTTGTTACACCGTGTGGCTGCACAGTTTCGCTAAAATATTAGGTATAGATTTGTTGTATAATCCAAAAAGAGAAACCTTTTTTCTCGTTTCTAATTTGATTAGGTTTCTACGTGTAAAGTTTGTGGTTTCTACGTACATGCGAACTAAGGTGGAGAACCTGTAATTTATCGATGTATTCTTTTAAGCACTCATTTTCCCAGGCCGAAAGAATGTGGTTATCGTGCTTAGCCAATGATAAACGTTATATGGTGGTGGGGACAACGGCGAGTTCATGTAAAAGGCGCTTTTAAAACTTTACCGTCAGCTATTGGCGATATTGACATATAAAACGCGAGTGCGTGTTTATTGCAGTGAGGTGTATCTGTGAATTCCTACATTTCCTTTTAAAATACCGTTATCTTCTGTTGTAATACTGTGTAAATTCAACATCCCACTTCATTACAAGAATTTGGACAAACATAAGAAACGGACTACCACGAAACCTTACTCCATATTTAGACGTCAGCGAAGGCATACTTTAACTATAACCCTTAATCAAAGTAAGCCTTTTGCTTATTTTTTAATTGCTTTCTTTGTATGTAAATCTCTAACCATTTGACAGCAATAATTTGCAACCTCATTTGAAGCGTAATAAAATACGCCTGGGGGTTAAACGTAATAATTGGCGCTCTGGCTAATGGACAGCTTCTTATGACACAAAATTTTTTTACTGATTGCATCATGTACAGCTAGGTTAATTTGATTTGTACGTAGCATATCATTTGCGGTTGTCGTCTAACTATTAACTGAACTAATAAAATATCAATTCTAGTATCGGGCGAAAAAATATTTTTCAATTTCGGATTTAAATAATACGTTCTTTGTTGTAAACTTCGTTGACTTTGACCTTTAGAATACACTGCTGACGACCCTTAGTGACTAATTTGTACACTTTACCTAACATTTTGCTTAATACCTTAAAATAATACTAAAATGTCAATTTTCTTTTCGTAGGGCACGTTGTTTTTCAAAAGAATAATTAATAATTTAGGAATTAATAAAGTTTAATTAAAAGTTTGGTTTTGTGAATATTTAACAAAACTGGCGCCTATTTCAAAAAATTTTTTGTATAAATGACTTGGATTTGTCTCTAATTTGCCGTTGCCGAAAAAATGCTTCTCTTTACATTAAAGTTGCGTTTAGGTAAGTTTCATAAGGACACATATTCGTAATTCGTAATAACTTTTTGAACTATTTACTTTGTAGTTATTTTCATTTACTTATTTAATATATCGGCGCCCAATACATTTTTCCGGTTTGAATGCTAAAACATTTTCTATTTAAATAAACTTGTGAAAACATTTCCTTGTCGAATATTTCGCTTAATTATTCATTAAATTAACCTAGCTATTGGTAATGTTTATTTTTCGAAAATAAAAACTCGTAACTTGATTTTTTAGAGATTTTGTTTCTGTAAATTAAATTTAGACTTTTATAAATAATTCCAAATTTACCTAAGTAGCTTTAATAATTTTTTTCTCTATTTTTATTATAAATATTTCAATTTTTCTACTAAAAAATGCCGATCTGTATGTGCATATAAACTTACATAAAATTAAGCTTAAATTGAAAATGCAATCAAATTATTTCTTACCTATACGATTATGAATTCCTTTTTAAAATTTACTTATAATTATAGCTTATGTAAATTATATCACACGGTACCTTCGTTAACTTATGAAATGCACGATTTTAACTGTAAATTTCAAGAATCGTGGCATATAAAAGATTTATAATCTTTTCTCTTTACCTCTAACGATTAACAAGCTAGTTGTACCTGTGGTATTACCTTTAATTATCTAAATATACTTTTTTGTCTTTTCCTCTTTAATTGAATCAAATTTTTTCTTTTGACTTTACCTTTTCGCTGTAAATATATCTTACCATTGAACTTTCATTTCCTTAACCTCCTAGGTAGCAGAAATCCTTAACCTCTTATAAGTTCTCGTTACCTATTTGTATTCTTGTTTTTGATTTATTTTCCCCTCTTTTACATACTAGTACTTTAGTTTTATTTTTGTTAATTTTCGTACCATATCTCTCCGTTAGAACCGTTTCCATTTCATTAAGAGCAGCTTCTAACTCTTCTTTGCTAGATACTAATACCGCTATATCATCTGCAAATCTAAGCATATCAATCTTTTGTCCCTGCATATTAATTCCAAATGTCTTCCTGCATTTGACAGTATTCATTGCCTCTTCTATATACAAGTTAAAAATTAATGGGGATAAGACGTTGTAACATTATTTTGAAATGTTAACTAATAAACAGATTAATTGATTAATTAAATTTCAATAACATGCATAACTTATAGGAAGAATTCCATAATAAATTACTTTTATATTTTAGTTAGCATCCCTTATAATAAAGATCAGGTTTAGAAATAGCTTTAGGCTTAAATATTATAAATTCCAGCGGCTGTCATAATAATTTAATGGTCCTACTTTGCAAATCCGAATACAATAACCCTTTTAAAGCTTATGTCGATTATAGATTGACAAATCTGATAAAATTAAATGGAATAGTACCTTTTAAACGTAAACAAAGAAAAGCAATTTTCAGTTGTAAAACTTAATCTTCTTAATATTTTCGTGATTGACAGCGGGTTATAGAAAACGAAACATTACAAATAGCCAAAGTATTTTCCAATTTGATTTGTTCAAAGATTGCAAGTAATTTTAAGCAGTCTGGAGACATCCATTGTATTTAAATCCATTTTGGCGCGGGTACGGCTATCCGGTCTTTTGTTAATGGCAGACAACTGTCGCCAATAGGTATGGTCCACAATTCAGTAATTAAAATTCCAAGAAGATACAACGTAGTTATACCATTAGAAAAATAATTGTTTCTGTGACCCTCATCGTGAAAGGGGTTGGATTTGGGTTCTGAAATCTTGTTTTTGGATGACAGAAATATGACGTAAATAATGGTTAGAGTAGGGATTAATATATAACTTAAGGCTTTAGCCAAAAGACGAGAGATTCCAATGGGGGTGTCCGTTGTCAAAAGGTAGAAACGTAGCTACAGAAGTTCGCGGGTAGCGTTCTCCGGCATCACAGATATGATATTGCACTTAGTATCAAGATAGTGAAATTGGAAAGGAGTAATTAACTCTTCCAGTTCGCGAGGGTTACGCCCGTATGTTCGCGGATTTATAGTGATATAAAGTAATAATAAAAAGCTTGTATGCATGTTGCACAAGTTAAGTTAAGCTCAACAAGATCCTGCCGGGTTCGTGTGCCATTGAATTGTTTAATAATTGCAAGGAACAAGAGCAACAAGCGAGATTTTCTCCCCCAATTTAAGAGCTGTTCTGCGTTGGAAGGCAAGCCATCAACCAATTGACGATTTTTAGTAAGTTTTTATAGTTAAGTTAGCATGACCAATTTTTAGTTCATGGCGCTCGTTCACATCAACTTTAAAATCTTCCTCTATATCGCACATTCTCAATTGGTTGAAGCAATGACGCACATCCTTAACGCATGATGAAACATCTAATCCAACATTTCATTCACACGAAATATATAATAAACATACAAAACTATTCCTAAAAGTCCCTGACAGTGCTAAGAGCTCAAAACCGCATTTTTAATGCGTCTTAATCTACTTATACTAGCTAAATTATGTTGGAAATATACTTCTAATTCAGGATTAGATATCCCCTTTGATTAATTATTGAAATAAGGCATGTGAAGCCTAAAAAGCGTAACATTTTAGATACATCTATTATTTGTAATTGTTCAAGCGATATACGTTTACAAAAATACAGAATCATCTCCACAATATCAGCGCATAACAGCCACTTAAGCACCAACCTAAAAATTGCTTATTACCCTATCCTGAGTCTATATATCTCACTCGCATGTCAGATCGGCCTAGACAACGATTACTTTAGTATCTGCACCACTAACATTTCGTATGAGGCACTTCTTCACTCACCTAGTAGTGGAACCTCGTTAACTTTTTTGAAGCTACAATAAAAAATCGTGGTTTTGCCCTTTTCGCTTTAACAAAGTATTGCTCAAGTTGGTTTCGTCTGAGACTTGTTTGGTGAGTTGATTTCAGCGACTATTTTCATCGTCTGTAGGTGATCACCATCAGACTATAGAGTCGGCGGTGGAAAACAAACTCGCTAAACAGATCTCCAACACAAATAGTCACTTCTTATTGTTATCAACTCCGTTGAACGCACTGCACCAATATATTTTTGAAATTATTTGGAGACTGTTTGGAACTTCCATTTTGTCCGATACAGATAGGCGTAGCATGCTGATAGTTTTTTTTTAAATTCTGCTTCGCTTCTTTTGCATAAAAAAGTAATGTTGTCAACTACTGTTCGATAGCTTCTTTGCAGTTTCCATAAAGAGTTTTGTGCTTTTGTTGAATGTGTAAAGGTAAATGTTTATTTAGTCGCTGTGACCACATTTTGCCAACTGTTACTACAATAGCATGGTAGCATTTTAGATTTTATTGATAGCAAATTAGTAGTTGGGAGATGCAAATTACAAACTTATGTATTAATTTTTTCTGTCAATGTAACTAACCGTAATTGTTTTAATATGAGTCTGGCACACTTATAGTCTTAAATTGTTTTGTCATTCACCTTTTACGCAAATTAATATTTAGTCATCATTATTATTGTATGATGATGAAGTGCCTCTATATCAAAATGATTATAGATATCTATAACTGGTGTGGTATCCTTGTATTTAATTTTTCCTAATATGTATTGCTTCGCGGTTAGTTACCTATCCTTTGTTTTAGAATAGCTCGTAAGCGTTTTCATAATTACCGTAGTAATTTAAGAGATTATTTAAGCTTGATAATATTCTTTTCAGATATAGACTTTGAAAGTCGGTGATCGATATCAACAAAATAAATAAAATTAATTTTTGGTAGAATGTCCACTTCGCTACTTTCTAAATCTTGTTGATTTAATGTCATAGGATGTCATAGAACACGAGTGTTAGAAAATCAAGTCTCCTATGAAATGTCTATAATTTTGTTTTTAATTGTAAATTTGTCGTTATCGTGTGAAAACTTACCTGGATTAATTTTATAATATTTTACCCGAAGTAGGCAAGAAAATCAAACTTTTAACGCAATTTTGATTAAATAAAGTTAAACTTTACTAGATTAGTATTGTAATGGTTTTACACGACGCTGTTTCAGTACCTGCTACGCGCCAAAAACCGCTTCACAAAATTATTTTAGTAAATAATTATTGTAGGAGATTTTGTATAATTAATTTAGGTGTATTACGCATATCTGTGTAATTTAGTTTTAGAAAATAGATCGTGTGAATTACCTTGACGTAGTAACAGGTTGTTATACCGTAGGAAAGGTATATTAAATATAACTTCCCACGGTTTGTAATAAACGTGTGTCGCCTCCCCTATCAATCAGGACGACGATCGGCGGAGTGGTGATCTGACTAGTTAGAAGCGCACCATGAGAGGATTCCGGTCTTGACTATCTTTAACTGCATATGCTGAAGTAGTGGATTATAAACAATGTAGTGGAATGTTTACCTGTTGATTCCTACCCAAATTCATATATTGCACCTTGTCTTGTTCCTGCGTATGTAGTAGAAAACGAAAAAATCAGCGACTTCGTTACAAACATATGGACTAAGAAGGCAATCCGCACCCACGCGGCAACCCTGAGATAAAAGACCAAATATCTGTTACCCAGCTTACTAATATGCGATAATTTAGAAAGATTAGCAAGCATTTATTAATTTACATTATTAATTTGAAACGTAAATTATTTTATTTCGTTTGTAATTTCTGAGAAACCTAGTACGTCCTCTATGCGGGCACGCGATTAACTTTAACTTTGTTTACTGCTATAAACCTAATATGTCACTTATAAAAGTTTGATAGTTTTAGGAAAATTAGATTAAATGATAAATTGCTTTGCTGACGAGAGATATTACTACTAACACATTTAGCTGCTGAATTTTAAGAGTGTCCGAAGTTGTAATAACAGACCATGAAAGGTTTGTATCCGATTGAAAAAGTTCACTAAATTCATTCATATCATCCTCAACATCATCTTGATGTTGCATTTGATTGGTAATTGAAATTATAATAAGGATTCTTCTGTGTACCTCTCAGCTGTAGTGCCACCTTGCCTTGTATAGTACGAAGTACGCCGCAAATGTCCTGTAGACAGTTTTTCTAGTTGTTACACCGTGTGGCTGCACAGTTTCGCTAAAATATTAGGTATAGATTTGTTGTATAATCCAAAAAGAGAAACCTTTTTTCTCGTTTCTAATTTGATTAGGTTTCTACGTGTAAAGTTTGTGGTTTCTACGTACATGCGAACTAAGGTGGAGAACCTGTAATTTATCGATGTATTCTTTTAAGCACTCATTTTCCCAGGCCGAAAGAATGTGTGGTTATCGTGCTTAGCCAATGATAAACGTTATATGGTAGTGGGGACAACGGCGAGTTCATGTAAAAGGCGCTTTTAAAACTTTACCGTCAGCTATTGGCGATATTGACATATAAAACGCGAGTGCGTGTTTATTGCAGTGAGGTGTATCTGTGAATTCCTACATTTCCTTTTAAAATACCGTTATCTTCTGTTGTAATACTGTGTAAATTCAACATCCCACTTCATTACAAGAATTTGGACAAACATAAGAAACGGACTACCACGAAACCTTACTCCATATTTAGACGTCAGCGAAGGCATACTTTAACTATAACCCTTAATCAAAGTAAGCCTTTTGCTTATTTTTTAATTGCTTTCTTTGTATGTAAATCTCTAACCATTTGACAGCAATAATTTGCAACCTCATTTGAAGCGTAATAAAATACGCCTGGGGGTTAAACGTAATAATTGGCGCTCTGGCTAATGGACAGCTTCTTATGACACAAAATTTTTTTACTGATTGCATCATGTACAGCTAGGTTAATTTGATTTGTACGTAGCATATCATTTGCGGTTGTCGTCTAACTATTAACTGAACTAATAAAATATCAATTCTAGTATCGGGCGAAAAAATATTTTTCAATTTCGGATTTAAATAATACGTTCTTTGTTGTAAACTTCGTTGACTTTGACCCTTTAGAATACACTGCTGACGACCCTTAGTGACTAATTTGTACACTTTACCTAACATTTTGCTTAATACCTTAAAATAATACTAAAATGTCAATTTTCTTTTCGTAGGGCACGTTGTTTTCAAAGAATAATTAATAATTTAGGAATTAATAAAGTTTAATTAAAAGTTTGGTTTTGTGAATATTTAACAAAACTGGCGCCTATTTCAAAAATTTTTGTATAAATGACTTGGATTTGTCTCTAATTTGCCGTTGCCGAAAAATGCTTCTCTTTACATTAAAGTTGCGTTTAGGTAAGTTTCATAAGGACACATATTCGTAATTCGTAATAACTTTTTGAACTATTTACTTTGTAGTTATTTTCATTTACTTATTTAATATATCGGCGCCCAATACATTTTTCCGGTTTGAATGCTAAAACATTTTCTATTTAAATAAACTTGTGAAAACATTTCCTTGTCGAATATTTCGCTTAATTATTCATTAAATTAACCTAGCTATTGGTAATGTTTATTTTTCGAAAATAAAACTCGTAACTTGATTTTTAGAGATTTTGTTTCTGTAAATTAAATTTAGACTTTTATAAATAATTCCAAATTTACCTAAGTAGCTTTAATAATTTTTTTCTCTATTTTTATTATAAATATTTCAATTTTTCTACTAAAAAATGCCGATCTGTATGTGCATATAAACTTACATAAAATTAAGCTTAAATTGAAAATGCAATCAAATTATTTCTTACCTATACGATTATGAATTCCTTTTTAAAATTTACTTATAATTATAGCTTATGTAAATTATATCACATGGTACCTTCGTTAACTTATGAAATGCACGATTTTAACTGTAAATTTCAAGAATCGTGGCATATAAAAGATTTATAATCTTTTCTCTTTACCTCTAACGATTAACAAGCTAGTTGTACCTGTGGTATTACCTTTACTTATCTAAATATACTTTTTTGTCTTTTCCTCTTTAATTGAATCAAATTTTTTCTTTTGACTTTACCTTTTCGCTGTAAATATATCTTGCCATTGAACTTTCATTTCCTTAACCTCCTAGGTAGCAGAAATCCTTAACCTCTTATAAGTTCTCGTTACCTATTTGTATTCTTGTTTTTGATTTATTTTCCCCTCTTTTACATACTAGTACTTTAGTTTTATTTTTGTTAATTTTCGTACCATATCTCTCCGTTAGAACCGTTTCCATTTCATTAAGAGCAGCTTCTAACTCTTCTTTGCTAGATACTAATACCGCTATATCATCTGCAAATCTAAGCATATCAATCTTTTGTCCCTGCATATTAATTCCAAATGTCTTCCTGCATTTGACAGTATTCATTGCCTCTTCTATATACAAGTTAAAAATTAATGGGGATAAGACGTTGTAACATTATTTTGAAATGTTAACTAATAAACAGATTAATTGATTAATTAAATTTCAATAACATGCATAACTTATAGGAAGAATTCCATAATAAATTACTTTTATATTTTAGTTAGCATCCCTTATAATAAAGATCAGGTTTAGAAATAGCTTTAGGCTTAAATATTATAAATTCCAGCGGCTGTCATAATAATTTAATGGTCCTACTTTGCAAATCCGAATACAATAACCCTTTTAAAGCTTATGTCGATTATAGATTGACAAATCTGATAAAATTAAATGGAATAGTACCTTTTAAACGTAAACAAAGAAAAGCAATTTTCAGTTGTAAAACTTAATCTTCTTAATATTTTCGTGATTGACAGCGGGTTATAGAAAACGAAACATTACAAATAGCCAAAGTATTTTCCAATTTGATTTGTTCAAAGATTGCAAGTAATTTTAAGCAGTCTGGAGACATCCATTGTATTTAAATCCATTTTGGCGCGGGTACGGCTATCCGGTCTTTTGTTAATGGCAGACAACTGTCGCCAATAGGTATGGTCCACAATTCAGTAATTAAAATTCCAAGAAGATACAACGTAGTTATACCATTAGAAAAATAATTGTTTCTGTGACCCTCATCTTGAAAGGGGTTGGATTTGGGTTCTGAAATCTTGTTTTTGGATGACAGAAATATGACGTAAATAATGGTTAGAGTAGGGATTAATATATAACTTAAGGCTTTAGCCAAAAGACGAGAGATTCCAATGGGGGTGTCCGTTGTCAAAAGTAAGAAACGTAGCTACAGAAGTTCGCGGGTAGCGTTCTCCGGCATCACAGATATGATATTGCACTTAGTATCACGATAGTGAAATTGGAAAGGAGTAATTAACTCTTCCAGTTCGCGAGGGTTACGCCCGTATGTTCGCGGATTTATAGTGATATAAAGTAATAATAAAAAGCTTGTATGCATGTTGCACAAGTTAAGTTAAGCTCAACAAGATCCTGCCGGGTTCGTGTGCCATTGAATTGTTTAATAATTGCAAGGAACAAGAGCAACAAGCGAGATTTTCTCCCCCAATTTAAGAGCTGTTCTGCGTTGGAAGGCAAGCCATCAACCAATTGACGATTTTTAGTAAGTTTTTATAGTTAAGTTAGCATGACCAATTTTTAGTTAATTTATTTGTTAGAACGTTTTGGCCATAAACCGTAGGATTAATTTAGTGTAAAATTTATAGTATAAGTTTTCTTCCATATAAAATGTTTGGGAATTGCTTATGTACATAAAATTATCATAATTCCATATCAACCATTCAATTACAAGTTCTAAATTAAAATCAATGAATTGAAGAGGTTCACGTTTATTGCTCTGTTAATTAAATAGTTTTTGTTTACCGTTGATTAAGTCAATATATTTTTTATTTTTTTGATCACGAAAGTTGCATAAATAGTAAAAAAGGTAAAAGTTGATTAAAAGAAACAATTGTCCTCATTGGGATGACAAGTCTCTCAAGGTTTTGCATGAACATTTGGACATTCTCGACTTGTCTGGTGCTCTTGGTAATTGTCATTAAGCCACAATATTTATGAAAGGTAAGTGCCAAATTTTTGTTGTTGTATAAAATATATTAATTTATATGATCCACGACCATCCGCTAGCTAGTGCCGGTGACCATCCTTTAATTTTTGTTTTACAGGCCGCCCCCATTTTATACTTTTAATGAAAAATATATACTTAGTAGCTTTTCCGCCTGTAACAACATCCCTGTCTCACCCTTTTCCTAATATTTAGTTCTCTACTTTCTTGCTCTAATTCTATTACCGCTGTTTGCTCTTTGTATAAGCAATGCACTATCCGTCTATCCTTAAAACTCATTCCAATCTTTTTGAGTATGTCGAACATTTTTTTCCATTTTACATTGTCGAATGCTTTTTCCAGATCTACAAACTCTATATATACGCTTTTCCCCTTCTCTATTGTTTTCTCCATTATCACTCTCAGAGCTAAAATAGTCTCCCGTGTTCCCCTGTTTCGCCTAAACCCAAATTGATCTTCACTCAGTATTTCTTCAGCTCGTTTTTCCATTCGTCTGTGTACAATTCTAGTTAATATTTTTGAAACGTGTGCTGTCAAACTTATTGTTCGAAAATTTTCACATTTATGGGCGCCTGGTTTTTTTTTTTTTTTGGTATAGTTATTATGATGTTACGTTTGAAATCTTTGGGTATCTCGCCTGTCTCATACATATAGCTTACAAGTCGGAAGAGACGTTCTGTTACTGCTTGTCCAGCGGCCATTTTTCTAATTCCTGTTTTAATGCTGTTAATTCCTTTCCTGAATATAAATTCCCTATATATTCCTGCCATCTAGCTACTTTCTCTACATTTTCTATAATGACGTTTTTTCCCGCATCCCTTATATTTTTGCTATATGGTTTTATATGTCTAAAATTCATTCTAATTAATTTGTATGCTCGTCTGTCTTTCCTATTTCCATCTTAGTTTGTACCTCGTTGCACTTTTCATCTATCCACTGTTCTTAAGCTTTCCTGCATTTTCGAATAATTTCCCATTTTATGGCTTTGTATCTCTGTTTTCCTGTTTTGTCTGATCTATTTTTGTATTTTCGTCTTTCTGCTATTAAATTGAGGATATCCTTTGTTATCCATGGTTTCTTATTTTCTTTTAGTGTATACCTCAGAGTATCTCTGGCCGCCATGTCTAAGCTAAATTTAATGTTATTCCATTCTGTTTTTACTTCCTTAGTATCAGAAATTTTCCCGATATCTTTCAGCAATTCATTTGACTTTTTTCAAATCTTTCGTGGATATCTTTATCTTTTAGCTTCTCAAAGTCAAAGTGCTTTTTTCCGCTCCGGTTTTTCAGATTTTTAAATTTAAGTGCGGCCTTCATAATTACGATGTTGTGGTCAGTGTCCATATCTGCTTCCGTGTAGATTCTTCAGTCTTTTACTTGATTTCTAAACCTATGTCTAACAATAATGTAATCCATTTGATATCTTCCTATATCTCCTGGCATCTTCCAGGTGTATCGTCTTCTAGCATGATGTTGAAATAATGTATTTATGAAGGTTCAGCTGTTCTTGTCTCAAAATTCTACCAACCTATTTCTCCTGTCATTTCTCGTGCCTAAACCAAATAAACCTACTATCGCTCCTTTCATACCCTCACCTACCACTGCATTAAAATCCCCCGTAATTATTAAATGTTCATGCTCGTTTTCGTATCCTAGTATGTCTTCGATATCTTTGTAGATCGCCTCTACCTTTTCCGTACTGAAGCTATAGGTGGGCGTGTATACTTGCATTATTACTGTATTTACTGGTTTAGATTCATATCTAACCATGAGTACTCTTTCGTTCTTTTGTAAGTAGTTTTCTACACGTCGTCCTATCTTTTTGGATAACTATCCCCACACCCGAATTTCCTGATCCTGAATGAATTACCCTGAAGTCTCCACTCCAAAAATCTCCCGCCTTTGGCCAGCGGACTTCGCTAATTCCTACTATGTCTAGTGCTAACCTATCCATTTCGAGTTTCAGGTTCTCTAGCTTACCTACTTCTTTCATACTTCTGACATTCCACGCTCCGACTCGCAGAATGTTCACGGATCTTTTTCTATTGTTTCGGATCACATCCCCGAAGTAGTCCCCTCCCGGAGATCCGATTGGGGGACTATTTTACCTCCGGAATTTTTTACCCCAGAGGATGCCATCATGTTTAACAATTTCTGTACGCAGTGTACTTGGGAGGTAATGTGGTGGTTTCTCGTTGCCTTCCATATCGCAGTAGTGTGTCTTAGAATGTCATACCGACCCATAGGGTCTCTGCCACTCTAAGTACCGAAAAAGCTGCTGCCCTCTTTTGAGGACCTGTCTTAGTCTGGTTCCTCACTAAAGACCCCACTAATTTGGTTAAACCTATAGTTCGGCTCTTTAGCTCATAGAAACGCACAAGCCATTCTACCTGTTCTAGCATTTAGAACGTCGTCAAGGTGCAGGTCCGTTCAGAATGAGAATATTTTCTGATTAAATTTGAAACTAGATTTTTGTACAGCGAAAAGCACTTAACTCTCAATTAAAGCCATTAGCAAGACTATAATGCTTCTTTCTAATCGGAAGATATTGACCGCGACAGTGTAAGAGGTATGGGCTTATTAAGAGAAGCAATTCCACGTCCGCGAATAACAATCTCATTTCATTTGCACTTAGGAGATCAATTTTAATCTTTGGTTAGTTACGTAAAATATAAGGAAATTGTTTTGTTCGTTAATGTTTTAGGGAAAGATTTTTGCCGCCGGACATCTCTGATTAGCTCGATCTCTACAAGAGATCAACTTAGATACACCCACTTCGTATTATCATTCTTAATAGACATCTAGATAGTTCTTCGCTCTTCACTGGGATCCCATAAAGGAATTTCTTCTGCTTATCTAAATATCATGTCGTTCCACTCTTCTCTTCTCAAGAACACTTATGACAAGCGTATTGAAGATAACTCTCTTACATATATAAAATAAGTCGTGTTGGTGCACTGAATTAATTTTTTGTTTTATTTAGAAATAGTAGAAGTCGTACCAAGATGCATGTGTCTTGCTTTGATCTCTGCATTGGTTCTAGCAATGCAAATACAACTGAAAAATTGCCTCTTTAAATATATCCTTGTCAGTTGACTAGATGTTCTTGATTACACTTCAGGAGTTTTATAAAAACCAGCTTCAGGTTTAACGTGTATATTTTCTCAGAAATCTACTAACTAGAACTATCGTGCAGACAAGGTGTAGTTACTGATGTGTGACGCTTGCTTTGGTAGTTATTTTATTAAAGCGCCTCACGTGCACACATGTTAGTTAAATAGGCGTCAGTTATTTTTGATATCTTACCAAGGGCATGACGAAAAACCCAAAAATAAGCACTATGACGCGGGTTGATTGAGTACCTTTATTTTTCTAGTAAATACGTAAACTTGATCAGTTACAGTGGCTTCTACGAATAGATCATTTTTTTGTGGATGAAAAACATCTGCGACTTAAATAAATATAAAGCTATCTTTGGCGCCTAAGTTACTCTTATATTCTTTCTCTACCGTATGTTTTTGAAAAAGTTTATTTAGCAATTAGGTATTTTTAGATTTTTGTTAATTGAACTCTTGTGGCGTGGAACAAAGTTGGAACTGTTGGATGATTACTAAGATTTCGTCTAGCCAGTCGCCATTGGTATATAATAGGACCAATTAAATTTATCCAATTATAACTGTTAACAATTTTATGTAGTGTAGAATTATCTAGTGTTGGCTTTTAAACAAGAATGATATTAAATCTTTTTATTGAATAATTAAGTAAAGTGCATGAAGTTGGTATCAGGTAGATGTTTCCAAAGTTTCCAATGGCATCTCACTATAACGCCTAAATTTTTAATTTCGGGAAAATAATTTTTGTTTGTATTCTTTACTTTCATAGTTATTAATATATTTAACAACCAAAGTATATTTAACAAAATGTATAATTGGCAATGTTTTTATGTATAACCAAATTGTCACATTCGTTCATGGATTTGTAATACTAGAAAAAAGTTGTACTTTAATTTCTATTTTATTTTTATCTTATTTTATTATTAAATAAAAAAAACAAACTGAAAACTTATTTTATTTTTAAATATGATATAAAATTATTTGTAGTGTAGTTTTAGTGTAACACTCTTGCCGGAGTGTCTAGAAATGAAAGATCTCTAGAGAGCGAACAGTGCTATGATTAACAGCTACAAGAATCGAATATAATTGGGAAGATTTGAGAAAATTCCGCCGGCTTCTGGAATAATATGGAAGATATAGTTCGATATTTAAATCGTACGACCAGGTAGGGAGTTCAGTCTGGTATTAATCCACAAATGGTACGAAATAACTTAGTAGGCAGAGTTGAGCGTGAAATTGATACAAAACAATTTTTTTCTTTTGTGATACAAAGATGAACTTTGCATTTGCCGCAGAAAAATACTGGTGCACTATTGTAATTTACATTTTTGCATCTTCCTTTGTTTGTGACCTCAGGGTATTGTTGAAAACCACCTAAACGGGCATCTTTTCTAGGGATACTTTTGGTATGACCTCTTCTCTTTTTGTTAGCGAACTCAACATCAGTAGAACTAGTAGAAGGTCTGCCTCTTTTTGTTGGTCTATTACTTTTTCGTTCAACAAGAAGAGCTTCGACGATGCTCATTTTGAACTTTTGCAGACTTTGAATTTTTTTTTGCTAACTGAAAGCATTCACGGTCTCTACGATAAAGTATCCAACAGTTCCATAATAGTCACATTTAGAAATTGAAAAATAATTTGTGATAATATTTTTCGATTCTTATGTAAATTCTGTACAGCACTGTTAGCGATGGTGATGGTTTATTTTGTCTTTTTGTCATATCGTTTACAGTTGGCATTTGGTTCTGTCGAGGCAAAAGTTGACAGAAATGTGCCGCCAAAGAGGAATTCTTCGATTTCTCGATGCAAATGACTTTGAACTTGTAATTATGGGAATTGAGTCTTCAACTTCAACAACTGGAGTTTCTAACTCATCTTCACTAGTATTATCATTACTAACTACGAGGTCTTCTAATTCATCCAAATCAGAATAATCGGACGTATAATCACTTTCTGTCATGGGAAGAAATAAATATTATGAAAATATTTATTAGCGCTCCCTATAGTCGTAGAACCTTATGCTCGTCTAGAAATGGGGTAAGTTTATACATGAGGCAGGTTTTGTCTAATGGGCTTTCCGGATCGTTATTAATTTTTTAAATCCCTAAAGGGTACGCTTCATATTGAATGCTTCGGCTTCGCCTCTCTGGATCTCTTCAGCTCTGAGTGCTCCTTCTACTTTACGATTTTAGCACATATAGAAAAAGCGTAGAGGCCAAGCTGTACTTCTGAGGAAACGCCACCATTTCGAAAATCGAGTTGCATTTGGAACTATGCCGTTACCAGTCTATTCCGGACCTCCACACATAGCGAAGGCGCATTTTTGCGTACACGTTTACAAAGGCTTTAAGCCCGAGGGGATCAAAAATTGTCATAAAGGCTTTGGGAATTTCCCGTTTCGATGGTTTCCATTGCCGTTCAAAAAATCCTCACTTATTCTTATGTTTACGCGATAGTAGAATGTATCGTCTTTCGTTGACCCACCACATTCCTAGCACCTTAGCTGTGTTTGCGCCCGAGTTGCTGCCTATTAGGCAAATCTCTTTTGTATCACCACTCTTTTTAGTTCCTAACGCATTCAAAACGAAGTCGGAATGTGATACAAAGTTACAAATTTCGAAACTTCTTAGGGCATGAATACGAATCACGTCTCTGGCTACTTCAACCGCTTACTTTTCTGTTGAAAATCCATCTAGCCAGTAGTCAGTCGTCAACATAGTGACAGTGACGTATGGCGTAGTACGCTCTAGGATTGGATTTTTCAAATCGTTCCGCATTCTAGTTGTTAACATATTGAGCACAAGCAGGTGAGCAAGTTGCCCCTAAACTTATGACTGTCATATCATACGTGTTAGGTGGTTTTGATTTGTCGGTGCGCCAGATGAATCGTTGCGAGTCCTGATCATCTTTAGCAATATGAATCTGATGGAACATCTCTCGAATGTCGCCGGAAATGGCTACTGACGTTTCGCTAAATGGATGCAAAATATATGATAAGGACATGAGTAATTCAGGACCCGTAAGAAGAACAGAGTTTAGAGAAATTCTATTTACTGAGGCTGCTGTGTCCCATACTAATCCTGAATTTTGATGGTTTGTTCGGATTTGAAGGTAAATATAGGTTAGTACCAATTTTGTGGTGTTATATTAACCTCGTTCGGAAGAAGACGGCGTGCGTATTCTTTATCAATATAGTGCTGTATTAGCTTATCAATCCTAGCTGACAGTTCAGGAATTTTGGCAATTTTCTTTTCCAGGGAGGTTAACCTTCGCATAGCTAGCGGGAGGGAATTTGGCATGGTCACTGTATCCTATTGCCAAAGTAGGCCAATAGCGCATTTATTTCCAACTCTACGCGTTGTTGCTTTTAAAGTGTTAAGTGCGCACTTTTCGCTACTTGTCTCTCAAGCAGTGGTTGAACTTTTTACTCCAAATCCTCCAGTAGAGAAAAACTCATTTACTTGGTCGTGAAGCACTTCATTAGATATATGAGATACATGGTGAACATTGTTGCACTCATGCTCCCTCTCGGATGGGTTGCAGTACCCTGAGCCGAACACGATCCATCCTAGCCTTGTTTTAGCGGCAAACCTAAGTTGACTTCACGAATAACCAGTAGGACTGCTAGTTTCCAGTGTAGTAGACCTATCAGCATCCTTAATTGAGCATTCTCGTACCCTTGAAATGGTATTCCTTTAAGGTGACAGAATTTCGAGCAGTTGTTGTTAAGTTGTAGAGTTTGCACGGGCAAGTTCAGTTTGGAGACTTTGCGGATTTCAGTAACGTTGTACTTCCGAGACCCGGGTTCGCCTGTGATTTCGATGGCAACCATACGACTATTGGTTTCTTCGCGTGATGGTTTTCCTGTCCACTTAAGAACCAGTTTACATGCGCTTCCTTCTATCTGGAGCATTTGAGCTAGGTTGTCTTCAATCATAGTTACTGAAGAGCCTTCGCCTAGGAACGCAAATGTTTTCACGATTCCAGTTTTTCGGTACATGAAGATAGTAATGAGACCAAACAGAAGGATTAGTCGTTTTACCGATGTTGGCGAAGTTGAGAACATTGTAGCTACTACATTTTTGTTCACTGTTGACTTACTTGTGGGCGTAGTCAAAGACGCGACGGACCTTACATGAACATCTGGATGTGAAGCAGTACTTGGTGTTTGTAGGAACTTCCATCTACTCCACTACTTCTTTTTACTTCGGCATTTCGAAAGATGATGCTGGCTTAAACATTTTCGACATACGCTATTTAAGCGTACATTTTTCTAGCGCTCCTTACTAAGCTTTATAAACCTTTGGCATTCTAAGATACAGTGACCATCCTCTTTTCAAATGATGCAGTTGTAGTTTTTATCTAACTGCTTACTCTTATCACCGTGCGCGTATACATAGTCTGTTTGATTTTGTTAATGTACTGTGTTTTCTCTTGTGACTTAGAATATGTAGGTAGGGGTTTATAGAATAGCACGCTACTTGCTGCATCTGATAAATCGTTTAACCAGTCGTTGAATAACAGTAGATCAAATTTTGGTTTCCCCATTGTAAGCATTGCCCAATTTAGCCTAAGAGAACCTGGTAGCAGGTCTATCAACTCTTGGAGTAACATAGGGTTATGTAAATGATATCATATTGGACGCTTCCATAACAGCATCGAGATGCTGAACAGACGTGGATAACCGAACTATTGAATCTAATTTTTCTGTATTTATAAGCGATTTTTTTCGGATGTCTTCGACCAGCATTTTGATCACCTGCTGCGGACGTGTTAAGCGCCTTGGATACGGTTTCTGGATATATTAGTTTGCTCCTAACTTCTGCTAGAGCTTCTCTTTTTAAAGAGCGCTGAAGCCATATAGGTTTTTTTTTCGTCTGAAAACTGACAGCTTTTAGTGGAGCGGATGTAGCTAGATAGAAGCATAGGTCACTCGACAGGATCTTCGCTGAATATTGGAATGTCTCTAGGCATAGATTGTCGAATTGACTGTAATGCCTTCCAGTTTCAAACTATTGGCTAGAAAAGGAGACAGGATTTGGGTGTCATTTTAAATTTTAAGCTGCGAATAAAATTAGATAAAATTAAAATCACTCCAAACAAACATAAAGAAAGGAGCATTTTCTGTATATAACTTTGTATTAAAATTAAGTTTAAATGGCTCCATGCTTGGCATTGAATATTTTTAAATTTTGTTATGTATAATGTCAGAATAAAAATTTTAGAATAGTATTACATTGCTCTTTATTTATAAAAGGCTATGACGTCACCACGAAATAGCAGTCACACATAGGGGTGCGCACGGTCAGGGGTACGCAGGGGTAGGGGTGCGCATGGGGTAGGGATGTGTCTGGGCGTACAGGAGGGAAACGAAAGTTAACAGTCCCAAGCATCTAATTCTTATTTGGGTGGTATCGAGTACTTGCCGGTGTATGCAACCGGAGTAAAAAACACGATTTGTACACGCAGCTGATTAATAAAATTAGTTTATCGAGCGATGATGACAAGCGTTACGTCATCCCCAGAAGCATATCAACCTACGCATGGGGTCATAAAAGTCTCTCATGTTTTTGATAAAAGTGTTGGGTTTAGAATGTTTTATTAAAGAATAGTTTTCGAATTTTTTTATAATGCTTAAGAATTAAATGCATTTATCTCGAAAGGAACAAAAATAATCTTATATATGCTCGCTAGAGGGTATGTGTGTAAAATGGTAAGGGGTTGTCCCGATTTTAAGTCTGTTTTCAGATTCGGATTTTGCGTAAAACATCAAGATGAATCCGCATCTCGAACCCTCTAAAAAAGCATATAGGGTCACCCCCTAAAAACCAGTTGGTAAAAAAATTTTAAACTGTGGGCAGCTCCCTGGGGAATGATGCAATCTGAAAAATTCCTAGAAATTCGGATAGCTGAGAAAAATCTTATATTAAATGATACCAAACAAGGTACATTTATCTCGTTTGTGGAAATGTGGAGAAAGATTGATCTCGCAGAGGGTATGTGTGTAAAACGGTAAGGGGTGGTCGGATTTTAAATCTCTTTACAGATTCGAATTCTGCGTAAAATTCTAGACGAATTTGATGTGTCGCATGGCCAAAAAATGTACAAGGACGGTCAGAAATCGCTGCTGGTAAAAAATTCTTAAAATGAGGGTAGCTCCCTGGGGGATGATGCAATCTGAAAAATTCCTATAAATTCAGGCAGCTGAGAAAAATCTAATAATAATTGATACCAAACAAGATAAATTTATCTCGTGGTTGGAAATGTGGGGATTTATCCCGCGGGTGGAAAAAAAGCGGGTATGACGTAATCAAAATGGTTGATGTGGGGGTGTCCGAGCAAGGAGGGGAGCAAGGAAAAATTCCTTCTCCTCAGATCCTCCTCGTGGGAATTTACATGTAAATTTGGTCCAGATGTGTGAGGAAAGGTAGAAAATGAGGTTCCTGGACCTCCAAAAACTCCTCTACTTGTCTACATTCCAATAATGAGTCTCACCCCCCCCCCCCCCCGGTTACGGTTGTTACAAATGTTATACAATGTAAACCGTTTTCAACAAATATCTTAATATCTAAGGGTGATACGAAAATGTTAAATGCAAATTCAGTTTCTCAGTGATTAAAAATACATAAAAGACACCCGTCAGACTTCGGGAAACAAAATTTGTGGTGGTCTGTGAACGGTTTCAATGCATAATTCTTCGTTAATGGAGAGGATTTTTATACATAAAAATATTTATTATTTTTTGTTGTACAAGAAAATAATCTCGACGCGGGTTCTTGCTGGGAGTTTAACTTATTACTTCGCATCGTTTGTTTCTGTACACTGTCTATGAGTTAAGGGAAAATTTATGGTGAGAAACAACAAACAGTTCCTTCTTGAACGAAAATTACGTAGTATACAGAATTGCTCTATGTCTGTCTATTCAGCACACTATGTCACTGTTTGTCATTGTTTAATTTTCTAAACAGCATGAGCATGTTAGTAAAGGTGTATATTCTATGCAAACGCTATTAAGTAGAGCAATTACTTTCCTGACTATATTTATTTCCCTGTTTGTTAAACCCATGAGGCTAATTAGAATATTCCATTACAGAATTATGAATATATAATGCTTAAATTCAATTTCATTTGGTGATAACTTTTAAATAATGCTACTTTTAAGATAGTTTAATGTTGCTAATTCTTGGCAAGTGTGTAATGTTCCTGTTAATTATATAAGTACACACTAAGCCTTCCAAATGAGGAGTTGACCTCAAATTTGTTTGTTTTATAACCAGTCGTTGTTTAATGACACCAGTAGGTTTTGCAATATCCTAACTGATTAGATATAAGTTGTACGGTGTAGGAATACCTTTCTATTCAAACCGTGCCTGTATTTGTCAGGAAAATTAAGTAAAGGATGGCATTAATTCAGTACAATAATGAACAATCAAGATTTAACTTGAATTTGCAAACCAGATTATAGGACCGCACCAAACCGTAACTAGATTACTCAGTCAGAAGTACAGTTAATACTTTCACTAGTAACTGTTTAAACTTTTGTTTATAATTAGTAATTGCATCATTTTATATGGTATATGGTTTAAAATTAAGTATTTAGTTTGTGTATTACAGTCTACAATCGTAATGTAAATAAAGTTTAAGATCGTTCCGTTATTATTCTGACAAAATAGCTTGAGCGTTTATAGTGTACATGGTCGGATAAGAAATTTGCAACTTCATGCAAGTTACGCTTTCACGAAGACAGTTAAAATGCAGTATATTAGTTAGTCTACAACTCGGAACTGCAGATAAACTACACATGGGGTTTCTGGAAACTCGGATTTTTAGAACTCTGCGAGTAAGAGTCCTAAACTTTGAAAACTCGGATCAAAATCTAAACTCAAATCAATAAGCGAAAACTTTAATATTTTAGAGTTCAACAATGATCCTCATAACTGAAGTTTTTGTAACAAAAAAAGTTACTAAATTTGTTAAATTTATAATTATTTATAATATTACAAAATTCTCAACTGAAGTTTGTGATGGTATCAAGAAATTAAAAAGAAAATATATTCAAATTTATTTATTTTCAAAAATTAAACGTTAAAACCAGATGTAACTATTGTACGTTTATTTCATCTAACTCAATTGCTTTGTTTTGTCCTAAGGTAGAAATATTTGGGAAATACTAACGAATTAAGAGACTTGTCAGGAATTAATGATTGTAATACAGAAGCTCTCACTTATCGAAAATGTTCGTTCATTAGAAGTTGAAGTCGGATTAGGTTGCCATTGTGGGTTTTTTATCACGTTTAATCGTATGTTGAAACACTTTTTCCCGTTCCTAAGATGATAAAAGTGTTTTTGCTAGCTCTGGACTTTACTCCAACGTTAGAGTAATGACGTCAGTGAAGCTAGCGGCCACTATTTACCGGCCGCTAAATATGGATACGCCTACCAATCTACAACACAATAAAACCACGCCTACTGAAATGAACAAGCATTTCTATTGTTCAATTATGTTTCGTATATTGATCCAATTATCTTTACGCATTTTAAATCTAAGGGTGATTGAAAATAAATAACTTTGAGATTCCTATATTATTCTTAGGTGTATATTTTAAGCGGTTGCTATTTTAAATTGAAATACATGTCATTGTCTTAACTTGTGTAAAACCTGCGCTCTTAAAACTTGTTAGAGAGCTACTGTAGGTATACTAGAACAACCTATATCTTTTACAGTAACGTGTTCGCCCCGGTTCCCTAACTTTTTGGAATTTTCGTAATGACACTATAAGAAAATTTTAAAAAAATTTTCTTAGCTTTTGTAATACCTGCGCCCTTGAAACTTGGTAGGCAGTTAGCGTAGGTCTATTAAAACAACCCATACCTTTTACAGAAACGTGTTCGCCCCGGTTCACTAACTTTTTGGAATTTTCGTAATGACACTATAAGAAAATTAAACAATTTGTTTCTTAGCTTTTGTAATACCTGCGCCCTTGAAACTTGGTAGGCAGTTAGTGTAGGTGTACTAAAACAACCCATATCTTTTACAGAAACGTGTTCGCCCCGATTCACAAACTTTTTGGAATTTTCGTAATGACACCATAAGAATATTAAAAATTTTTTTTCTTAACCTTTGTAATACCTGCGCCCTTGAAACTTGGTAGGCAGTTAGTGTAGGTGTACTAAAACAACCCATATCTTTTACAGAAACGTGTTCGCCCCGGTTCACTAACTTTTTGGAATTTTCGTAAAGACACTATAAGAAAATTAAACAATTTGTTTCTTGGCTTTTGCAATACCTGCGCCCTTGAAACTTGGTAGGCAGTTAGCGTAGGTCTACTAAAACAAACCATATCTTTTACAGAAACATGTTCGCCCCGGTTCACTAACTTTTAGAATTTTCGTAATGTCACTATAAGAAAATTAAACAATTTGTTTCTTGACTTTTGCAATACCTGCGCCCTTGAAACTTGGTAGGCAGTTAGTGTAGGTCTACTAAAACAACCCATATCTTTTACAGAAACGTGTTCGCCCCGGTTCACTAACTTTTTGGAATTTTTGTATTGACACTATAAGAAAATTAAAAATTTTTTTTCTCAGCTTTTGTAATACCTGCGCCCTTGAAACTTGGTAGGCAGTTAGTGTAGGTCTACTAAAACAACCCATACCTTTTACAGAAACGTGTTCGTCCCGGTTCACTAACTTTTTAGAATTTTTGTAATGATGCTATAAGAAAATTAAAAAAAATTTTTCTCAGCTTTTGTAATACCTGCGCCCTTGAAGCTTGGTAGGCAGTTAGTGTAGGTGTACTAAAACAACCCATATTTTTACAGAAACGTGTTCGCCCCGGTTCACTAACTTTTTGGAATTTTTGTAATGACACTATAAGAAAATTAAAAAAAAAATTTCTCAGCTTTTGTAATACGTGCGCCCTTGAAACTAGGTAGGCAGTTAGCGTAGGTGTATTAAAACAACCCATATTTTTTACAGAAACGTGTTCGCTCCGGTTCACTAACTTTTTAGAATTTTTGTAATGACACTCTAAGAAAATTAAAAAAAAATTTTCTTAGCTTTTGTAATACCTGCGCCCTTGAAACTTGGTAGGCAGTTAGCGTAGGTCTATTAAAACAACCCTTACCTTTTACAGTAACGTGTTCGCCCCGGTTCACTAACTTTTTAAAATTTTTGTAATGGTGCTATAAGAAAATTAAATATTTTTTTCTCAGCTTTTGTAATACCTGCGCCCTTGAAACTTGGTAGGCAGTGAGTGTAGCTATATTAAAACAACCCATACCTTTTACAGAAACGTGTTCGCTCCGGTTCACTAACTTTGTAGAATTTTTGTAATGACACTATAAGAAAATTAAAAAATTTCTCAGCTTTTGTAATACCTGCGCCCTTGAAACTTGGTAGGCAGTTAGTGGGTCTACTAAAACAACCCATACCTTTTACAGAAACGTGTTCGCCACCGGTTCATTAACTTTTGGAATTTTCGTAAGACACTATAAGAAAATTAAAAAATTTCTTCTTGGCTTTTGTAATATCTGCGCCCTTGAACTTGGTAGGCAGTTAGTGTAGGTGTATTAAAACAACCCATATCTTTTACAGAAACGTGTTTGCCCCGGTTCACTAACTTTTAGAATTTTGTAATGACACTATAAGAAAATTAAAAAATTTTCTCAGCTTTTGTAATACCTGCGCCCTTGAACTTGGTAGCAGTAGTAGGTCTACTTAAACAACCCATACCTTTTACGAAACGTGTTCGCCCGGTTCAGTAACTTTTAGAATTTTGTAATGACACTATAAAAAATTAAAAATTTTCTCAGCTTTTGTAATACCTCGCCCTTGAAACTTGGTAGGCAGTTAGCGTGGGTCTACTAAAACAAACCATATTTTTACAGAAACGTGTTCGCCCCGTTCACTAACTTTTGAAATTTTGTAATGACACTATAAGAAAATTAAAAATTTCTCAGCTTTTGTAATACCTGCGCCCTTGAAACTTGGTAGGCAGTTAGGTAGGTGTACTAAAACAACCCATATTTTTACAGAAACTGTTCGCCCCGGTTCACTAACTTTTAGAATTTTCGTAATGACACTATAAGAAAATTAAAAATTTTCTTAGCTTTTGTAATACCTGCGCCCTTGAAACTTGGTAGGCAGTTAGTGTAGGTTTAAAACAACCCATATCTTTTACAGAAACGTGTTCGCCCCGGTTCACTAACTTTTGGAATTTTCGTAATGACACTATAAGAAAATTAAAAATTTTCTTAGCTTTTGTAATACCTGCGCCCTTGAAACTTGGTAGGCAGTTAGGTGGTTACTAAAACAACCCATACTTTTACGAAACGTGTTCGCCCCGGTTCACTAACTTTTAAATTTTGTAATGCACTATAAGAAAATTAAAAATTTTCTCAGCTTTTGTAATACCTGCGCCCTTGAAACTTGGTAGGCAGTTGAGTGTAGTTATAAAACAACCCATACCTTTTACAGAAACGTGTTCGCTCGGTTCATAACTTTTGAATTTTGTAATGACACTATAAGAAAATTAAAAATTTCTAGCTTTTGTAATACCTGCGCCCTTGAAACTTGGTAGGCAGTTAGTGTAGGTTACTAAAACAACCCATACCTTTTACAGAAACGTGTTCGCCCGGTTCACTAACTTTTTGGAATTTTCGTAATGACACTATAAGAAAATTAAAAAAAATTTTCTTAGGCTTTTGTAATACCTGCGCCCTTGAACTTGGTAGGCAGTTAGGTAGGTGTATTAAAACAACCCATATCTTTTACAGAAACGTGTTGCCCAGGTTCATAACTTTTTGAATTTTGTAATGACACTATAAGAAAATTAAAAATTTTCTCAGCTTTTGTAATACCTCGCCCTTGAAACTTGGTAGGCAGTTAGCGTAGGTCTACTAAACAACCCATACTTTTACGAAACGTGTTCGCCCGGTTCACTAACTTTTGAATTTTGTAATGACACTATAAAAAATTAAAAAAAAAATTTTCTCAGCTTTTGTAATACCTACGCCCTTGAAACTTGGTAGGCAGTTAGCGTAGGTCTACTAAAACAAACCATATTTTTTACAGAAACGTGTTCGCCCCGATTCACTAACTTTTCGAAATTTTCGTAATGACACTATAAGAAAATTAAAAAGATTTTTTCTCAGCTTTTGTAATACCTGCGCCCTTGAAACTTGGTAGGCAGTTAGTGTAGGTGTACTAAATCAACCCATATCTTTTACAGAAACATGTTCGCCCCGGTTCACTAACTTTTTAGAATTTTCGTAATGACACTATAAGAAAATTAAACAATTTGTTTCTTGGCTTTTGTAATACCTGCGCCCTTGAAACTTGGTAGGCAGTTAGCGTAGGTGTATTAAAACAATCCATATCTTTTACAGAAACGTGTTCGCCCCTGTTCATTAACTTTTTGGAATTTTCGTAACGACACTATAAGAAAATTAAAAAAAAATTTTTCTTTGCTTTTGTAATATCTGCGCCCTTGAAGCTTGGTAGGCAGTTAGCGTAGGTCTACTAAAACAACCCATACTTTTTACTGAAACGTGTTCGCCCCGGTTCACTAACTTTTTAGAATTTTTGTAATGACACTATAAAAAATTTAAAAAAAATTTCTCAGCTTTTGTAATACCTGCGCCCTTGAAACACGTTTCTGTAAAAGATATGGTTTGTTTTAGTAGACCTACGCTAACTGCCTACCAAGTTTCAAGGGCGCAGGTATTACAAAAGCTAAGAAACAAATTGTTTAATTTTCTTATAGTGTCATTACGAAAATTCTAAAAAGTTAGTGAACCGGGGCGAACACGTTTCTGTAAAAGATATGTGTTTTTTTAGTACACCTACACTAACTGCCTACCAAGTTTCAAGGGCGCAGGTATTACAAAAGTTAAGAAAAAAAATTTTTAATATTCTTATGGTGTCATTACGAAAATTCCAAAAAGTTAGTGAACCGGGGCGAACACGTTTCTGTAAAAGATATGGGTTGTTTTAGTACACCTACACTAACTGCCTACCAAGTTTCAAGGACGCAGGTATTACAAAAGCCAAGAAACAAATTGTTTAATTTTCTTATAGTGTCATTACGAAAATTCTAAAAAGTTAGTGAACCGGGGCGAACATGTTTCTGTAAAAGATATGGGTTGTTTTAGTACACCTACACTAACTGCCTACCAAGTTTCAAGGGCGCAGGTATTGCAAAAGTCAAGAAACAAATTGTTTAATTTTCTTATAGTGACATTACGAAAATTCTAAAAGTTAGTGAACCGGGGCGAACATGTTTCTGTAAAAGATATGGGTTGTTTTAGTACACCTACACTAACTGCCTACCAAGTTTCAAGGGCGCAGGTATTGCAAAAGCCAAGAAACAAATTGTTTAATTTTCTTATAGTGACATTACGAAAATTCTAAAGTTAGTGAACCGGGGCGAACATGTTTCTGTAAAAGATATGGGTTGTTTTAGTACACCTACACTAACTGCCTACCAAGTTTCAAGGGCGCAGGTATTGCAAAAGCCAAGAAACAAATTGTTTAATTTTCTTATAGTGACATTACGAAAATTCTAAAAGTTAGTGAACCGGGGCGAACATGTTTCTGTAAAAGATATGGGTTGTTTTAGTACACCTACGCTAACTGCCTACTAAGTTTCAAGGGCGCAGGTATTACAAAAGCTAAGAAACAAATTGTTTAATTTTCTTATAGTGTCTTTACGAAAATTCCAAAAAGTTAGTGAATCGGGGCGAACACGTTTCTGTAAAAGATATGGGTTGTTTTAGTACACCTACACTAACTGCCTACCAAGTTTCAAGGGCGCAGGTATTACAAAAGCTAAGAAACAAATTGTTTAATTTTCTTATAGTGTCATTACGAAAATTCTAAAAAGTTAGTGAACCGGGGCGAACACGTTTCTGTAAAAGATATGTGTTTTTTTAGTACACCTACACTAACTGCCTACCAAGTTTCAAGGGCGCAGGTATTACAAAAGTTAAGAAAAAAAATTTTTAATATTCTTATGGTGTCATTACGAAAATTCCAAAAAGTTAGTGAACCGGGGCGAACACGTTTTTGTAAAAGATATGGGTTGTTTTAGTACACCTACACTAACTGCCTACCAAGTTTCAAGGGCGCAGGTGCTGCAAAAGCCAAGAAACAAATTGTTTAATTTTCTTATAGTGACATTACGAAAATTCTAAAAGTTAGTGAACCGGGGCGAACATGTTTCTGTAAAAGATATGGGTTGTTTTAGTACACCTACGCTAACTGCCTACCAAGTTTCAAGGGCGCAGGTATTACAAAGGTTAAGAAAAAAAATTGTTTAATTTTCTTATAGTGACATTACGAAAATTCTAAAAGTTAGTGAACCGGGGCGAACATGTTTCTGTAAAAGATATGGGTTGTTTTAGTACACCTACGCTAACTGCCTACCAAGTTTCAAGGGCGCAGGTATTACAAAAGCTAAGAAACAAATTGTTTAATTTTCTTATAGTGTCTTTACGAAAATTCCAAAAAGTTAGTGAACCGGGGCGAACACGTTTCTGTAAAAGATATGGGTTGTTTTAGTACACATACACTAACTGCCTACCAAGTTTCAAGGGCGCAGGTATTACAAAGGTTAAGAAAAAAAAATTTTAATATTCTTATGGTGTCATTACGAAAATTCCAAAAAGTTAGTGAATCGGGGCGAACACGTTTCTGTAAAAGATATGGGTTGTTTTAGTACACCTACACTAACTGCCTACCAAGTTTCAAGGGCGCAGGTATTACAAAAGCTAAGAAACAAATTGTTTAATTTTCTTATAGTGTCATTACGAAAATTCCAAAAAGTTAGTGAACCGGGGCAAACACGTTACTGTAAAAGATATAAGTTGTTTTAGTATACCTACAGTAGCAGTCTAACAAGTTTTAAGAGCGCAGGTTTTACACAAGTTAAGAAAATGACATGTATTTCAATTTAAAAGAGCAACCGCTTAAAATACACACCTAAGAATAATATAGGAATCTGAAAGTTATTTATTTTCAATCACCCTTAGATTTAAAATGCGTAAAGATAATTGGATCAATATACGAAACATAATTGAACAATAGAAATGCTTGTTCAGTTCAGTAGGCGTGGTTTTGTTGTGTGTAGATTGGTAGGCGTATCCATATTTAGCGGCCGGTAAATAGTGGCCGCTAGCTTTACGAACGTGAGTAATGAGCAGGGAGGTTTACTGTAAAACTAAGATGTAAAAGAATTAAAGTTAGAAGCCACTACACCCGTATAAATACTTTTTGTTATGACCCTAGGGAAGTTGTAAGAAACCTAAGTAAATATCCTTAATAACAAAAGGTTGATTATTAATAGGGCACATCTGATATAAAAACAAGTTATTACAATACAAAGAGAGACATCAGTTTGCTGCTCAAAATAATAAAGTAGATGATAATATTTAGGTGAACCTGTAAAAGTTTCAATATTTTACCATAAACACTCATGAACATCGAGATAACCTCAATAAAAAAATATGTACTCGCATAAAAAACATACATTAATTATAAATAAACAAATGGCCGAATTCCTACTTAGCATTGGAGGATCTTCTAAGAAGGTACTGCACCCAATGCTAATTGAGGATATTGGCCTACTGAAACTAATACGTTTCTAGCTACTTGATAATAAATAATTTTGTCTGGCATGGGGAAAGTAATTCAAGCATAGAAAACGAAAGTCATTATACAATATATATTGCTGTGATATGCCCTATTTTATTTTAAGCCCCAATTTTGTGCGTCATATTTATTGCTATGCTATTCCTTTTACTGCTGTGCTATTCCTTTTATTGCTGTGCTATTCCTTTTATTGCTGTGCTATTCGCCCCATTCGATATGAAATGTTAAATTAGGATTTTACCCCGACTAGCTTACTGAATAAATCTTATTGAATCAAATAAAGCAATTCTAGAACACACAATATAATAATTGATAATATTTACCACACTCAAAATTTTCCTTTTTGTACAAAATATCTACATATACCAGATGTATGCTTTTCTGAAAGCCAGCAAAAATATCTTTTAATTACATTCAGGGACCTTCGAACGTTCCAAGATACCTTCCTCTGTTTTCATATATTTTTAAGTGACCTTTTTGATGACTCTTACGAATATACAATGCATTGCAAATATTAAATTGAAAACAGTCTTTCAATAATACAGTGTATTAAAAATTGCTAACCTGGAATGGGTTCTGGAGTTCCATCCTAGTCTATGATCTGCATCCCTTTGCTGTGTCCGCTTTGCTTATTGGTATATTTTTGTTTGCGTTAAGACATCAACAAAATGCCGTCGTCATATAAGAATTGCCTCCCATAAATCGCTTCCAATTAAAATCGTACCAAATTAAAGTACATCCAAAATTAAACGACCCAAATTAGAATATGTCCAAATTAAAATATCAAACAACCCAAATTGAAATGTGTCCAAATTAGAATATCACCAAAATTAAACGTCCCAAATCAGAGTATGTCCAAATTAGAATTTTCCAAATCAGAACCATGTTTTGTTAATATTAGAAATGAATTTAATTAAGTTGTTTAACTTACGTCTATCTATAGATCGGCTTATATTTCGTTGCACAAAATTCTCGCACTTTTAAATCTCATTTGTTTAATTTTTATTTCACTAATTGTGTGAGTTTTTAACGTCTTCGAACATAGTTGTTGCTCAGTTAAATATAGACTAAAATGTCGTTCAGTTTCTATCGTATATATAAGCCCTTCCTCCAACAGTTTTAATTGGCGTGTTTACAATCAAGGCTGATACTTTTCCTTATCTGGCAGAACTCGGAATTTCTACAAATTACCTAGTTTAAATCTTCGACGAATGCTCTGTTCATCACGTCCGCATTCAGCATATTGCAATATTGTCCTAAGATTTCCAACTTTTGGCTTTTCATTAACTCACGTATTCGATGTTTGTTAATTTATCATATAATTGAACCGCCTGGTGTTTATTTGTTTTCTACAGAATGTTGGTTTTCTGAACAAATGTGTTCTTCTCTAGTCACGTAACGATTTTCTAATAATGAATTATTTAGGATGCGTTTACGTTGATATTTTCGACGCAATTGTTAAATATTTGCAATGCCAATTTATCTATGTTTCCCGGTAATTTAATTTTAATGCAATTTGTTGCGTTTTCAAATCTTATCTTTACTTGTAAACTATACTTAGACATATTTATGTTCTCATGCATTTAATTTCGCATATTTTATATACAGTGTCCTCTTAATTGACTATTATGTAGAATCGTCGATTTACTCTTATAATTTCTGGAATTATTTGCTTTTCTTAAAGTTGAAGTTGTTTATACTTATTCTACGACCCCTATGACTTAATCTACCTTATTATTATAGCAATATATATATATATATATATATATATATATATATGTATATTGATTTTCGTATTCTATGCTCGAATTACTTCCCCCATGCCAGACAAAATTATTCATTATCATAGAAACGTATTAGTTTCAGTAGGCCAACATCTTCAATTAGCGTCGGGTGTAGTACTGTACTTCCTTAGAAGGACTGCCAATGTTAAGTAGGAATTCGGACATTTCTTTATTGATTTTTCTTCTTGTCTTTTGACTAAGTTTTTAAAAATTTTGTCTGGCAACTCCATCTATGCTGATCATGTTGGGACTTGTAAAAATTACCGATGGTTAGTTGCTTACATTCGAGTATAGAGGGCGCATGTGAAACTGTTTGTATTATAAATACACCTTGATTTGTGTATAATCCCAGAACTTAGTAGGTTGTTTTGCAAAAAGAGATACGTCCGTCTGATGATCTGCAAGAACAGTGAAATCGGTCACGGGCTTTTCTTTTTGCAAAATAACCAACAATTTATATTGATTTTCGTTTTCTATGCTCGAATTACTTTCCCCATTCCAGACAAAATTATTCATACATTAATTGTTTACTAAATAAATAAATAATAAAAATTATAATAGACATATCTATAGTGAGTACTCTTTGATCGAAGTTCATAAAAAATTTCGGTTTTATTTTACTGAACTAATTTAAATCTAGTTTCGTTTTTAAACAAAAAGTTTCGAAGATTAAATTCAATAAGTCTGAGGCTGAGGCGGTAACGATTTAGTTTAGCAAAAAAGTTATCTCTACATTACACGATGAAAGACAAAATATTTGATAGTCGCTTTTAAATTTATAACCTTACATTTGATTTCTTTCCAATGCTCCGCCCAAAGGTAGTGCATTGGCCAGGAGGCAAGTTTTCTTTATCTGGAATATTTTTAAATTTTGCCGAACCCTTGCTGTTCCAAGCAAGATAGGGATCTCTAACGTGCGGGACAAAACACACACACACACACACACACACACACACACAAACACACACACACACGGGATCTCCTTTTTACCTCTCATACGAACGGAGTCTTATTGTTGTGAGAAATACTCGCCTAACAGTTTTCAAGCGAACCTTGTCGGGATCCAAACCAGACACCTTGGTCATAGTAGTCACATGCATACCAACTACGCCACGGACCCGTTCAAAGAACCGGAACAGTTCGTCGAAATGCGATCACGTTTCCCCGAGGATGGCAAGTTTAAGATGGTTACCCAGAAAGACGTGTTCCTTTACGATCAGATAACAGATTCTGTATACTGGAAGAAAGGACTTTACTACCAAGAGATGGATTTTTCAATATGCTAACCTCATCCAACATTTCGCTATCAGACTACGAACGCGCCCAGAAGGTATGACAGGCCTTCAAGCTTCAAATCTTCGGGGGGATACAACGACCTCTATATAAAGACAGATGTACTGTTGTTGGCAGATGTGTATGGAAGTTTCCAAAATGTATGCATGAAGATATACAACGTCAATCTATGACTGCTGACTCACGTTGGCAATCACAATTTTGTAAATGGGATTAGAGGTGGAACGACTCGGTGTTGTTGTAGATATGCCAGGGCCAATTGTAACTACATGGATGATTATGATCCCACCGCACCCTCAACATGTTTATTCTATCGAGTTGCTATGGGTGGGCTGTGAGTCAGTGTTCCTATAGGAGAGTTTCGGTGGCTGATTGCTGATAAAATAGCTCACCTGAAAAATGATATCTTACACGTTCCGGTTACCTGCGATATAGGACACATCTTCGAAGTAGGTATCGCCTACCCTGACGAACTCCATGATAAACACAATCATTTACCTTTCTGCTCCGAAACAAGGACCCCACCATCCATCAAGATTAGGACCGCAAAACTACTCGCCCCATTAGAGGATAAAACAAAATGTATCATTCATTATCGGAACCTCCAGCAGTGTCTGCAATATGGACTAGTGTTGACGACAATCCATCGAGACCTCGCGTTTAACCAGTCTCCATAGTTAAACCCCCATATAGATCTCAACATTGGACTCAAAACTCGTGCGGTAAGTTTATTTGAGAAAGCTATTACTAACTTATGAACAATGCCATACTTGGAAAGATTACGGAGAACGCTGAATAAGCGCCTGGACGTTAAAATCGTGTCTCGGTGGAAACCCGAAGGTCGTAAGTTGTGCACGAGTAGCTTACTAGCACGTCCACACTATAATAGTTGTACGGTACTAAGTGAGAGTATGTGTGTGGCTTTATAGATGAACGACAGCAGGTGAGTAAATAAGTTTTATAAGAATCAAACTCGTCATTAAATCTTAACAAAAAGGGGATTACAATTCATTGAAGCAGATATGTAACAATCTACAGGACCAAATGCTCTACACTTGTCAACAAATCAGACATATAGTTTATTCTAAACAGATAAAGCGTAATTAATTACTAACCCACCATCAATCAAAAGGTAGTAAAGTGAACTAAACTTGAGATACTGTGAAATGTCTAGGAAAGAAGATAATAGAAGTACAATATTCCTTTCAACTATGTCTGAGTTCGGCGACGATATCAGACTAACTGATGTTAAAGCCGAAAATATCACATTGTCATCAGCTCGAATAATAACCATATCTAAAACATTTTTTTCTTTTAATTATTATAAACCGAATAGCACAATTACTTTCAAAAATATCAAACAGAAAATATGAGAGAAAGCATATCAAAAATTCTACACTACATGGCAGACAATCGTAGGCTGCAGCAGTGGTACATTGAATTATCATCCTAAACTATACACTACTGATCGGAACGAGAAAAAGAGGATCACAATGAAAAAGGATTGACGATTGTCCTGTGTATTATAAAGAATGGAACGTTAAATATTTCTTCATACTGTCAATATAGACGGTAAAGCCCTATGTTTAATTAATTATGTTTAATTAATTAATTAATTATGCTGTTATGTAGTAAAAAGGTACAATATACGTCTTCAGTATGAAACAAAGCATGCTTCAACGTTTTCGCAGTTTTTCAAATGGGAGCAAAGTAGTAGCCATCGCCTTTGTTTAGATTGTAAGAATGTTTAGTGATTTCTACAAATTCTCTGATTTTTCTATTGTAGAAAAATTGGAATTCTGGCAATTAAATTCGTCTTGTGAAAGTTAATGTTAGTTCAGAAGTAATTTTTCATACTTTTTATATTTTTTACGCTTGTCAATTAATAATTTATCATTCTTATTTTTTTATAATTATTTCATATTTATATTTTATTTTCTTTTTTTGTCCTGATGAAGTCCTTTATATCAAATATTGTTGCTCCTCGAATGGAAAATACTGAACACAGTTTAATCCAACAAACCATGCCTCCATCAGTGTTCCAGTAGTTAGTCTCTCACTCTGGTCGAGTGAACTGATGCAATTCTTGGTATGTTTTTGTGACAATAACGATGAACATAAAGTTGCACATGAATCAGCTTTATTTCATAGCATGCATGGCATTACAACACGGGACATCTTCAAAAAAGTACAAAAAAGAACGCTAACGTGGTATAAATTGAATTAGAAGCATTTGGCAATGTGTGGCAGTTAATGAAGGAAAAATTGTCTTGTGCAAAAGTGGGTTTGGTTGAACAAATTACAAAAGCTAGCGAAAGTGCAGTACCATCAAAACCAGTATTTTCTTATTGGGTTATATTTACCAGCAAGCAGCTTGCAGGACAGATTTTATGCTGACCTAACATTTTTGACAGCAGTTTGATTGCACAGCTGTATTTGTTCGCACTTCTTTTAGGTCATGAATGAAATTGATATATTTCTTACAAAAAAAAGTTATCAAGAACCACTTATCGAATATCAAGGGATTTGGAAATTAGCATTCGTGTCTGATTTAGTAAACCACATGAATAATTTAATGTGATTTAATTTCACATTTCAAAGCACTCGAAACAAAATTGATGTTGCTGAAGTGTGAAAATCTGTAACTTTGTTCACATGCCATTTTGTGCAGAACTACATAAAATGGTAACATAATTTCCTTTTTTGTTTGCAAATTTAATAATTTCATATTTGAAAGAACGGTTTGAAATCGATTCGCTGATTTGGATATCAATTCTTAGGAAATTACATTGTTTTAAAATCCATTTGACTACAGTTGCTTTGAATTAAATTCAAATGAAAATTATTGAACTTCAAAGAAGTTGTAATGTCTTGGTGTTACGTTAAATCTATGACCACATCTTAGATTTTTTAATTTAGTAACGTAATTAACAACGATTCAAATATGTGAGTTTTTTAAAACAAAATTCTTACTTCAAATTGTATTTACTGAGATACTTTCCAATGTACAAATATATTTAATACAAAGTTGCCTTTAACAGCTATAGCAAGATATTTAAGAATCAAATTTACAATATAAGGAAACAAAAGTTGTCAAGTATCATATAGATGCTCTCTAGAAACAAATTCTAAAAACTCATTACATTTATAAAGTCTTTATAGTAGTTATTGTTTTAGAACGTTATAAATAAATGCGTATTAAGAATGTTTATAAGATCCTTGAAAACGAATGTTCAATCAAAGGAAATTTCTAGTGATAATTAGACGTTCTGTAGGTGTTTCCAGTTCGGCGAGCAAACAAAATAACAGATTTGACTTACCCGTCTATTGAAGAAATGCCTTTCCTAAACAAATCAGAAACAGATAAAATTTACGTGTCCCGCGGACATGTAGGCTTCGAGATGAGCTTCATAAGATTTTAAATCATCTCCATAATTTTCAGCTCCTCGCAAAATAACAACTGCACGAGGTTTAATTAGATAAACCTACTATGTAGTTAATACACAAATTATGTAAAACTTTGGCAATAAAAAATCATGCTAACACTACTTGTAAAGACGTCACTCCTTAAGCACTTCATGTCCTACTTTCTTGATATACATATATTTTACCGGTAAACAGATTTTTTGAATTTGTACCCCCCGCGAGGGACTGACGCAACTTGTACCATTTGTACCGGGTACTTATTTTCAGCGTTCACCTGGTTTTCTACTAACGTCTTGGGTAGTGAATTCATGACCATCGCAGTTTAGACATTTCATAGTCATGGAGGAGAAAGTGCGTTGTACAGGTCAACTAGATTTCTTGTTCTTTTTCCAGTATTTCTAAAATGCAAAAAATCTTGTTTAAGTTCGCTATAGATCTCGGATTCTTTTGGAGGTTCAACTGCTTTTTTAAAAATTAAATCATGTTTTTCCTCCATTGTCAATTTTTTTTTTACTTTCAACTGTTATTAATTGTTTGCCTTGTGAAATTTCCATTAATTCATTATTAAATTCTTTTTGGTAAGGTTTTTTTAATAATTGTGTGGCTAACTCTAGGGCCTGTTTCGTAGGTACAAATTTTAGATCTTTAAGCACTTTGAACAAATTCGTTAAATTTACATTTACTCGCTCATTAATTCTTTTCTTAATATTTTCTAATAATTCAAACACTATTTTACTTTTACAGTTGAAATTTTCTTTCTTAACTTTTTTATAGTCACTTCTTTAAGATCGTTGTTTTTGTGACCCTTGCAATAAAATAATGATGACAAATGAAGTTCCGGTTTCCTGTTTTTAATATAAAACCAAGGGATAAAAGTGTTACATAATGGCCTATGGAAATAGGGAAATCTAATTGGGCTAGAACGGCTGACTTTCTAAATTCGACGTTAGTTTTCTTTATATGGTGGTGATGGTGTTGTACATTGTTCAGCATATGTTGTTTCTATAGTGGAGATGGCGGTGGCGACGGCGTTGACGTAGCTGCCGGACGCTATTGGAGTATCCTTTGCGGCGTCGGGTGGGATGGTGGCGGTGGCGTTGCTGTTTAGTTTTATTCCTGAGGTTGGTTTCTTGTGTTCGGCATTTCTTCTTCTCCATGGTTTCTGTTTTTGTCTCTGTTTCAGATGTGAGATTGTTACTCTCGTCGTCTGCGATTGGTGCTCTCGTCCGTAATAATGATTGAAGCTCTTTCCTTAAAAAGAATCCTTGCCTGTTGGTCCCATTATCGTAGCTGTGTTAGTTTCGCTCTAACAAGAACGGTTAAATACGTAAATGCATATCAAGTGCTGGCGCTTGAGGTGTACACCTCTGCAGTTAAAAGTTGGAGATCACTAAAGCGCCGTTGTGGGACAGTGCTGTGAAAATCCAAAAAACTTTTCTCTGGTTATGTTGATTTTGGTTTTTTCCGTAGCGGAGTCGGACTGAGACTCTTAAAGAGAGTGCTATGACGTCACCTATAACAATAAGGAGATATTTTTAAGGTCTTTATCGGATCGGCTTACGAATGGATCGCCGACGGACAGCTTTCAAAAGAATTTCACCTGAAGTGGTCAATCGCTACGTCGTTTTATTATTATTTGGTTAACAGGTGCGCCTTGGACTGGGGTCCGTGTGGGTCATGCATAAATACTAGTTAACGAGTAAGATTTGATGTACCATGCATACATCGATACAGCTGTCATTTCTTCATCACGTGAGCTGATTCTCTAGTAAGAGTGATTGGATCAGATCATATATATATGATTAGAATGCGAAGTAACCAACCTCACAAATTTTTCTAATAAAACAAAATTGAAGGCTCATCTTCGTTTAAGGGTGCATTTAATCATATGCAATTCAACATTTATTTAGTCTTTTCATGTGCACAACTTGTCACAAACGTCTTTATGAACACAAATGGAACTGTTTATCGATACAAGCAACGTACGTCCCCTTTCATTAACGAATCAAATCCTTGAAACATTTTTAAACAAAACATTGTTTGTTCTAATTATAAGGTTCTCAACGGAATTTATACAATAGTTTTATCAAGCCTGGAAGTAGATTGTTTTATAACCACCTACATACTGATAAGCTTTGTACATGCACTGAATGGTCCTGTATTTCTCTTTTTACTTCTTTATTACAAAGTATGTTCATAATTCAATTTATGACTAAATTTTAGAAAGCGAGAAAACAACCCACAATTTAACATTGTGCATGAAAATGGATAGGAAAAAGAAATTCGTTTTTTAGCTTTAGCATGATATCGTGCCTCTAAAATTAAAAGCAATTTTAAACTACGGGAACTATATAACTTGATTGCTAAATAAATGAAGACAATTTTTTTTTAGGTGGATCTAATCTGAGTAATCACAAATTCCTTATAGACGTGGCGCTAGAAGGACGTGAGTGCAGAAAGTATGACCGCCTCATTTTCTCGATTGATACAGCTCGCAAGAGTTCAAAGAATAATATTATGGTTCATACCACAACATTTTTGGGTCTAATTTTTATTTATTCACCCTTCGTATTAGGTATTATAGTAATTGATTGGGCTCAGCTGTAGTCTTTTATATTCGTTTTGAGCGACAGTTATTAGGTTTTTTTTATGAAAATTAGTATTAGCAGGTCATTCCAGTAAATAACAACAAAGAAAATTGAAAATATTGTTTAACAAAAATGACTTGGTGACCAAATAGTAAAGAGAAATATAAAAGTACTTAGTTGATTCTATGTTTCAATCATTGTTCCACACACTTACACATTAGAATACAAATCAACCCTGGATTTTTACAATTACAGGGCACTGTTTTACAATTAGAATTGCATTTTTTTTGTTGGACGTAGGATGTGCGACTCGGTAAAAAAAGAACGAAATCATCGGTAACGGATGCTCACCTGAATTACGGGGTAACAAAGAAAGAAAAGGAAAACGAATATTGCGCTAACACAGTCGAAGGTTGAAGGTCTAAAAAACGAAACGACAGTACACACGAACCAATTCGCCTTTCTCTTCGAACATCGGTACCTGTAAAAATGTGGAAAGTGACCCATTTCACACGCGAGGGAGAGTTGTCGCACGAGATATCAGCCGAGTGCGACAATGTCACGAGTGTGAAGTGGCATTTTCGACACGATTACTGTACGCAATTATTCCGACGACCACAACTAAAGAAAAACATTGGGAAAAATATTTTGAATAAACATCCACTGTTGCTCTTTCTCTCAAATACCTTACCTTGATGCAAGGGAGTGCGATCGTCTAGTGGCTATGTCTAACACACCCTAATTTAACAAATCTTATAGCCTAAAGTATTCCTATTAACATTTCTAGAATGTAGAATTCTACATACCGCCCAGGAGTAAAGTCAACAGCTGTCGGTCATCATAATATAATATTCCTTCACGTAGACTGTGAAGGGTATGGTCAACTGCAATGGATATCCATCTCATCTTAACTTGATCTGCACACAAAACGGCAGCCAGACAAAATGTGCTGTAACGACAAAGCAAGACTTTCTGCGCTACAGCTGAACAATCATGAGTTCAAGCAACCTACGAAATAGAGCGTAAAATCTGAAGAATACTTGTTACAAACCGAACTGAAGATATTAAAATTTTTATTAAAGGAGTTCACCCTTCAATTACCTACCAGTCCCTTAAAAAGAGAAAGCACGTTCTTTATTATAAGGATTTTTGTAACTGTCCATTTGGGTTTATATTATTTAGCATAGAAGAAACAACGCGAATTAACGCTAGAAATCTCATTTAACCAAGATATTTCTAAAATCATTTTCTGAGAAATAATCACGGAAATTCCATATCGAATAAAATAAGTTTGAGCATATGTCCATCTTTCAAAGATAACACGAACGCTTTATTTGATTACAACTAAACTAGCAACATTCCGGAAATTCCTAATTATCAGAACATATGTCTAGAACCAGAAAGTATAAACATGTCGACTTTGAATTAAATTAAGGGGGAGTAATGTTGATTGCCTAACTGAGCTGACGTGAAATAATAAAAGTGGAGACAATCCGTATATTCGAATAAAATTGAAATAGTTTTTAAAATAAGGAGGCAGTAAATTTACAAACGGAACATAACAATTTTCATTAAGAATTCTACTGTCAGTAGTGTAGTAATTTGCCTTAGGGACAAGAAACTACCTTGATTTTCATAGCTAAACAAAGTAAAATGAATGGGTTCGAATAGCGGTTGGAACGCATTTTCCCACAAACATGTTTGTGCTAAAGCCCGTAAACAATGTAAGTACGATACATTGGATGTGCATTTAATTCTTAGTAATTTAAATCAAAACCCATACTTTGAGATATAAATCTACATCTATGTTCATCACCTATTAACTATTTTTTTATTAATTTAAGTACTTACTTTTTCTACATCTCTAAAGCGTTGCATCTAGAAATTCATCTCCGAAAGATGCAAGAGTTGTTACGTTTATTTTCAACATAAATTAAATACCTCCTTTTCTCCCTTGTTAATTCATTACTCGTTCGAATAAATTCCGTTTCAATTCTTCAACAACACCTTCTATAGTGTACCTGTTCAGTATAAGCCCGCTTAACATAATTTTAACTCAAATCCACTCTGCTTTTAAAAACGAAAATTTATTCGATAAATTAAATAGTCTATACCTTGTTTTAGGTATCCTGTAATTTGTTAAACCTTCCGATAACGTATAATTGCTTTCTTTTGTGTTTCCCATTTAAAGACCTTGCATTTACATTTCCAATGCTCCGCCCGAAGGTACTACATTGACCAGGAGGCGAGTTTTTTGTTGCCTGGAAATTTAGAATTTTTCCGAACCTTTGCCGTTCCAGGCAAGGTAGAGATCTTTAACGTGCGTGACAACACTCACACACGGGACCTCCATTTAACCTCTCATCCGAACGAGGGTGTAATTTTTGTGAAAAATGCTCGCCTGCCATTTTTCAAGCAGTCGGCTTTGTCGGGATTCGAACCCAGGACCTTGGGATCCGTAGTCTTACGCTTACTACATTGATCCACGGGGACGCCCGTATTGGCAGACCTTACATGTGATTTTTCAATGCTCCAGCCGAAGGTACTACATTGGCCTGGTAGCGAGTTTTTACCTGGAAAATTTGGAATTTTGCCGAACCCTTGCTGTTCTAAGCAAGGTAGGGATCTTTAACGTGCGTAACACACTCACACTGGGGATCTCCATTTTACCTTTCATCCGAATGAGGATGTATTTTTGTGAAAAATGCTCACCTAACATTTTTCAAGCGGACCGTGTCGGGATTCGAACCCGGGATCTTGGGCGTAGTAGTCTCACACATGTCACTACGCCACGGAGCCGCCCGTATTGGCAGACCGCCGATTGAAGGTGCGCGAGATAGCTGAGACAGTAGGCATCTCAAAAGACCGCGTCGGTCATATCCTGCATGAAATTTTGGGCATAAGAAAGCTGTCGGCGCAATGGGTGCCGCGTTTACTCGCTCCGGACAACAAGCGCAACCGCTCTCGCCACTGCCAAATTAGTCGAATTGGACTACGAACGTCTGCCCTATACACTGTATCTCCAGATTTGACCCCGTGCGACTTTTTTGTGTTTGAAAAAGTCGCTCGCGTGCAGAAATTTGAGTCGAATGAGGTCATCGCTGCCATGGAGGCCTACTTTGCAGACCTCGAGAAAACGTATTTTTCAGACGGGTTAAAGAAGTTGGAACATCGCTGGGTCAAGTGTATCGAGCTAAAAGGAGAAATAAATCGCCACTTTTCCAAAATTTTCGTTTTCTTTTTGTAGGCTAAGTACTCGGGCCACCCTCGTAGATATTACGAAGACCACATTTCCCATTGACCTTTAATAGGTTACAGGTACTGCAACACTTGATTAAGTTTTGAACGTCTTATTTGTCTTTACTGATAGTTGATTACGCCACTTACTATGAACATTAAAGTCAATATCACCTGTACTATCAGCTTGTATTGCAAAATATGATAACGGATAGAATGAATAGCGTTTTTATAAGGATATAAAATCAGCCATCTGTGCATTGCTTCTTTAGTTTGAGTAATTACAAATAAGCCTCCAGTTACGGCGGAAGAGCGATTTTGGGATTGCTCCAATACTAAATCACAGCTTACCGAGTTGAATTTTCCCTGATTTCGTTTAACATATAGAATTCCTTTATTCATTTCATTTACGATAATTTTATTTTATCATATCCTGTAACTAAAGTGTTATTCTTCGGACGTAATTTGTGTGATTTATCGCGAATATGTAAGGTCACATTAATTTGTCTCGTTGTTAGTAGATGTAGTTCGAAATTACCACTTCTATCTATTGAATTTAGAAGGATTTGCACCATTTTACGGCAATTGTTAATATATTCGAATATTTCATTTTCAGTGATTATAACGTCTAAGAAATTAGAGAATTTGACAAAATATCTTCAATTATTCTTGTATATTGGTTACATTTTTCGATTAAAACTTGATCATCTTTGTCCATTAGAACCTCTCTAATTTCTAGAAGGTACTTATTTAATAACTGGTCTATTTCATCATTGGAGTATTTTACATGTTCAATGAATTCGTTGAAGAGTATACACTTCTCAATACTTCGTACGTGAGCTTATGTGTTCGAATACCTCGATTATATTGGATGCCTTTAAGAATTGATGCCAATGTATTTGTACTGTAACATTCGCTTCAATTTAATACTATCATGTCCTATGCATTCAATTAATTGGCCCAAACATCGTAAAAAAATTTTTTGCAAATGAAATGAGCCTTATTATTAATCCTTCAAATTCATTACTTGTTAATTGCATATTTTTTGCTGTGAGATATATAGACATATCAGAAGATAAAACAGTTTAACCTCTAGTCGATGAATTGCACGTGTTAAAAAGTTTTTCATTGTAGCGTATACGACATCCTTTGAATTTGTGATTGCGGAATGACCGGTATAAAAGCCCCACGACTTAGGCGTCCATCAATACTGCGACCGCCCTACGACTTGGGGGCCATTAATTGCTACGATCTTCACTCCTACTTCCATGACACTCGACCCCACGTTCTGGGCGTCATTAATACTGCGCTCTTCGATGCTCCACGTTCTGGCACCTTTGGCTTATAAAATGTGCCACAGATTTTTGTTCACTTTCCTTAAAATAAACTATCTACTCAAAAATTCTGCTACGGAAAATAGACAACATTTATTTACACTCCAACTAAGTAGAATATACAACACAAAACAAAATTAGTCTCTTCTTTCTCTCTCTCACCTCATTTACAAATTATATACATTCACTTTAATATACGCCTTTACAGTACATTTCGAGATCTATATTTACATCATATAATATCCAATTAATAAAAAAAGTAATAGGGCTTTAACACACTTCTTACTCTAACTCCGTTTAAATACGAGCTCATAGTAAAACCTTGACCTTTTAGTGCTAAAATTTGCAACCCCCATATTCAAACAGACTCTTTTACCTTGTACATAATATAAATTACTTCCTATACCATAAATTATTCACACAAAAATATTAAAAATAACCCAAATTAAAATATTCCATCAGAAACCTTCCTCTATTTTGTCCTTTTAGTTAATATAGAATTATACACCCAATCCACAAAGTCATTAATTAACATATTTACACATGTACTACAATAAAGCACAGTTACCTGAGATACATATTTACACAAGGAGTCTGCTGCCTGGAACTGCTGCATGCATGAATCGGATTGCTTCATCCAACTTATGCTGTAACCAGATTTACCATGAGGTCTTCTATCGTTAACCAAACTACTGCAGTACCTCAAACCTCTTCTTTTATAACCATAGTTTTCGATAATAGTCCAAATTGATTAGGCGTCGACATTTACTCCACATTAATTGCACGATTTTTACAATAAGTACAAAATAAAATCAAATTGCTGTTACTTAAAAGCTTTTATCGTAGTTCAAAAGGATTATGCAATCCTATAAGCATATCGGAGTCTCAAAGTCATAGTATACTAATACACTTAAAGCGTGAGAACGTTGAAAATTAAGAGCTTGCCATCAAACCTAAGCTGTTTATATTTAAGTTCTCTACCTCCAAATACTGCCACAATTCGTGAAATCGCCGAGGCCAAATTCTTGACTTCCACAAACCGCCTCACACTCACACCACACGTTCACAACAATTCTACGTATCCTTTCCAACCGCCACTCTTAGTTACACAATTTTAAAAACACTTCTCTGTAAATAACTTGCAACGAACAACAACCCGCACGTGTACTAAAGTTTTCGTAGTATTTTTAAAAATCGATACTCAAAACAGCTTTGGCATTTACCCTAAGTCAACAACAACGAACATCTAAGCTACGCCTCCAACGAACACGTGTTATCTCCGTCTCACTTCTACCTACGCGCTAAAATCACCTTTCTCTGTTACTCAGTTTTCAATATTTGTATAACGAACTAACGCTACCCCATCCAGTTCTGCGTATACTCAAGTTTTACGTCCTTTTTAGAAGTCATAAATATGTTTATCGCTCTACCAATTGACGTCGATAACTACACTACCCAGAATTACTGTTGTTTTGTTCAAGTCTTATCTCCCCTAATAATACATGCTTTTCGAACCATTCCTACCAACTTGTCTGTAATATAATAAGAAGGTTAAATTTGTGTTCAAAAATCTGAAATTTAATTGCCGTATTAAACACGGGATGTTTCTTGTATATCCTGTGCTATATTTTCTGAATAATTGTCTGTAAGATTATGAAAATAAAATTTTAATTTGCTAAATTTTACTGAAAAATTATGACATTCTAAACTATTTACTTTAAAAGAGTTATTTGATGTATTTTCACATGTTGAATACCATATCAGTTTCAAAAATGAAAAATAACATCCTTTCAGTCCCAAATATCACAGTAATATATATATATATATATATATATATATATATATATATATATATAGCTATCTATAGGATTTATTATGTAGTTTCGGTTCAATTCTGTACTTCCACACTTTAGTAGTGTTGGTGTTTTATCACCTGATGGCGGTTTTATTTACTTTTGCCATAGTACAGTGATTGTTTCGAAATTATATCATTATAATAGCTTCGATTACTTCATAGGGTTCTTGGAGACTATTTCACTCTGAGGAGGCTTAATAAAGCCGAAACCGTCGGTCAGTGGATGTTTCCTCCCCTATGAAGTAATAAGCTAATGTTTTGTTAATGGCTATATAACTACCAGCCCGATTTGTATTCGTCAATAGGCTCTATTATTTTCATAGAGTTTGTTTACAGATACATCTTATTTTATACATTGTTTTACACAATTTCTTATTGCGGACTGCAAATAACCGTTCTGTTATATATATATATATATATATATATATAGCTGTAAAATTATAGGGTTAATTTAGGGGTAGGTTAAGTCATAGGGGTCGTAGAATAAACAAAAGAAACTCCCAAATAACCAAAGCGCATAGTTACTGATATTAGAAGAGTAAATAGGTCATTATGAATATTGTTAGTAGAGAGCACACTGTATATAACAGTACAAGCAATTAAACACATATCCAAGAGTAGCTACGAGCAAAGATAAAAATTTAAAAATGTAACGAAATGCATCGAAATTAAATCAATAGAAAACTTGTATAAATTGGCTTGATAAATATTCAACAAGTGCGTTTATATATCATCATATACGCAGGCAGAAATTATGCACTATTTGAAAAGCGTACGTGATAGAAAAGTATTACATTTGTTCAAAAATCCAATTTAACTAGGAAATAAACAAACACCAAATTTAATTTTATTTAGATTAGAATAAAGCAAACAACAATAAGACGTGATTTGATGAACGAAGGTTCCTGGGATTTCTGAATTAAATATGATGTATGTGAATGTATTACGTGACAAATTGAGCGTTCTTTTATGCAATTAAACTACACAATTGGTAAAGTTTTCACAATAACACAAGGTATAACACAATTGGTGTCGCCCAGCACATGGAATCAACGAATCGCAAACAAAAGGGGCCAGGCTATAAATATGATAACAATTGAACAACGAGTTGGTATACATTTGAAACTGGGCAGTCATTATACTCAAAAGTGCTAAGATATTCACGCAAATAGTTAATTAAAAGTAAAGTGAAATCATTTTTATAAGAGTGTAAAAATTGTGTAAGCGAGCCGTACTGCCACAGACGTAAGTAAACTAGATTTAATGAAATTATAAAATTTCTAAAAATAAATAAAACAGGGCTCTTAGATACGGTCTTGCGTACGATCTTGGATACGAGTCAGGAAGCCTCTGGGGATTACTGCCTCTTAATTTAATTTGGTAATATCTGACAATGGTAAATATTCTATTACTGTTTCTTTAACTACGGAGATGAAAAACCTTTTATGGGAATAAACTCACTAATAACGATTTGGATAGTATTTTGGTTGGATGTCGACTTACAAATTCGACTCAAAACATTCAGACTGGACACGAAAACTCTTGGGGATGCAGAGAAGCTACTGAACCACTCCAGGCTAGATAATTTGATATGATTTATTTCTATAAACTGTTTTATTTCAATAATAATTCAAAAATGTAAGAGTCGACATAACAGGGGTTTCTTAGATAAATTTATGAAAGGCAATAGGCATCTTGAAACGTTTCAAAAGGTCTCTAAATGTAACAATAAAAGCTCGTTTTGCTGGCTTCATTTTCTCAAAATCTGACAGATGTAAATAATTTAAAAAGGGGAAGATATTTAAAAAGGTTGTAAGTATTTAATCCTTATACTGTGTATTGTAGAACCGCTTTATTTAATTGAATCAGCTAGTCGAGGCAAAGAGATTTATAAATTAACATTTTTACAAGTGCTTGAGTAATCTAAAGAAAATATCACAGCATCTTATGGTCTGCCAACCTGGGGCTTAATCAAGATTTATGGGCGGAAAATAGCACAGACAATATATATAATATATATATATTATATATATATATAAGGCTTTTGGTCTGCTGGTTAATGATAAATATACTCTTTATTATAAACTAAGCTTTCGGTATATATATATATATATATATAATATATAAACTAACGTTTGTTAATTTTAGTATCTTTGATAATGGTTTAAAAATAAAACCGAAAGCTTAGTTTATAATAAAATATATTTCATTAACCAGCGAAAACTGTTATATATATATATATATATATATATATATATAATATATATACGTTTGTTATTTATATTATCGTTTATAAAATACTGGTTATATATATATATATATATATATATATATATTATATATATATATAATTATATATATATATTCTAGGTAGTTTTTTACACAAGGTAAGTTGATAAAACTAACGTATTACAGTTAATAAGATGAAATAATAACTTGGACTTTTATGCAAAGCCCAAATGATCATTTCAAATCGAACCAGATTTTGCGCTAACATAATGAATGCAAACATTTTGTGATGCAATGTACTTGAATTAATTTGTGTCTAGGACAGTTCAAGAAGACGGCTTCCTGCGCGCAGAAGACGGCTTCCTGCGCGCACAGTTGACCGAACGGAACCTTTATATTGTGCGGCATTACACGTTCAAAGGTGTTATTGACTCTCTTGAATACAACCTAATATACACGTTGAGAATCATTGAAATCTGCTGAAGCTTGAATAAGGAAAATTAGTTCTTAGGTGCAACAGGTACTGGAAACTCTCCAAGGTTTAAATTTCTCTTGGGAACCGAAACTGCTCCTCTGCGACTGATTGACCGGCTTCATTGCGGTAGTTTATAGGCGAGCGGTTGTCTGCTTGACGACGAATTGAACTTCATATTAGGCCCGCCTACTGGAACAAAATGTCTCCACGTAGGCAGGGACTTTCGTTTCGTTGAAATTTTGCATTAGAAAAAAAATGATGAAATTGGTCAACCGGATTGTGGGAACAGTTATTTCGCTACATTCTCTGTTCTAGTCACAAGACGATTGTAAAGAAGTAATTAATTTTCTCTTCCTTGTATTTTCGTAAAATGCCATTTTGAAAATTTATTTCGGGCGGCTATGAAATTGTTTATTTGTTAAAAATGTTGTTATGTAACTTCTAATAACTAGTCATTTTTTTATTGAGCCGCTCATGTATGTGAGTTTTTTGTTTGATTTTATGCTTTGTGCGTATGGTAAAAGTATTGTGAATTTGCTTTTTGACTTTCATTCGGAAAGATGATGCGTGAATAATTTACTTGCTTATTTACCAAGATAGTTTTGAAATAGAATTTGTTTAATTCATTGTCCGACGGTAGTAGAGCATGCTACAATACTAAAGAAAGCTAAGCAGGTAGATGTGAAGATTACAGTACTCTTAATTTGAGGTGGCATGCGGCAAAGATGAGCTAGGAGGAGACCAATTTAGTTTTAGAAAAAAATTAAGGTGCGAGCGGAGCGGTTGTGTCTAAGGTTGCTGAAAGAATGTAAAATAAAGAAACATAGTGGCCTTAAGATTTAGAAAAGGAGTGTGATAACGTTGAACGTAATAGGATGTTCGAGATCTTTTTTATGCAGAGTAGTTTTCTTTCTTTTGCTACCGCTGCGGGATACGTCTCATCTATAATAAAATAATGCGTAACCTATCCTTTTTGAAAGTGTTACTTCCCGCAGTTGCACACAGGATCAATAATTGATTTGTCAGGCATGGCGAACAATTTTTACGGTTACTTTGGCAAAACTGGTTATTTTTACGATACTTGAGAAAAAAATTAAAAGTTATGAGACTAACAAACCCTTATTATTACTTATGTAATTTGTATGTAATGCAAATAAATTAATAACGAGACTACAGTACACGAATTTTATCACGCTTGATAAAACAGTAAGAAACTATTTGTAAAAACTATATTGGAAAGCACTACAACCTAGAATTGACAGCCACAGCACACGCACACGTACAAAAGCTATTTGAATGCAGGTGCGCTGTAATTAGTCTCGCTAGGTATAAGATTTGTCCATTGTTGGATCTGCTTCAGTACGCAATAAATTTTGGTCTTAATTCTAGTTCATTATCTTTATAGTGCTCTTTAGATGCAGCATACTATACTTTACCCATCAATTACACGAGGAATAGCTTTATTAAGTGTTCCTTGTTAAGCAGTTTTATTCAAGGCGTGTTTAGGATTCAATAACATGAAGATTTAATCCTAACGGATCTTTATAAATCAACTCTTCTATCTCATTAAATGAGATGTATGTAACATGTATCACAGTTTGGATTTTATTTTACTCCACATAATAAATTATTTCGTGAATACTCAGAAACTTTGTTTTCAATTTTGATATGAAGCATGTATAAGCGTAGTGAGTTTTGCGTTCTTGACACTATTGTAGCTTACCTCTATTTCAATATCTTTATTCGGTCTGATGCAAGTTTAATTATTCACAAATATAATATTTACAGAGAATCATCAACCTACTGCAATGCTTACAGAAATCACCTATGATAGTTAAAAACGGCAACTTCCACGCGCTGTCTTCCTAAAAGCGACTGAACACAATATTTATTACTAATCCAACCGCTTACCTTGTATTTATTTATATATTAATTTATTTATACTAGCTCTAATTGACTTACTGTTATAGATACTAGGCGTATTTTAATAACTCCACCAAACACTTTTATATCACTCCCGGATTAACCCATTACCGCCTAAATTAATTTTTTTATATAAAATGCCTACTCTCGTTACATGTAATTGATTTTCAGACCTCAAGTAACACAATTGAAAATTTTCTATTTACATTATAGGTTATGTAGAGCTAGGGGTGCCAATTTGAACCCACTAGGCGGTTTGTAAATAAAATTGTATATTGAACAACACACGCGCACGCACGCACGCGCGCGCGTTCACACACACACATAATGCTATGATAATAGGGTAGTTTAAGGGTAGATTAAGTCATAGGGGTCGTAGAATAAATATAAATAACTTCAACTTTAAGAAAGGCAAATAATTCCAGAAATTATAAGAATAAATCGGTAACTCTACATAATGTTAATTATGAGGACACTGTATATAAAATATACGGAATTAAATGCATGAGAACATAAATATGTCTAAGTGTAGTTTACAAGTAAAGATAAGATTTTAAAACGCAATAAATTGCATCAAATTTAAATCACCTGGAAGCATAGATAAATTGGCATTGCAAATATTTAACAATTGCGTCGAAAGTATCAACGTAAACGCATCCTAAATAATTCATTATTAGAAAATCGTTACGTGACTAGAAAAGAACACATTTGTCCAGCAAACCAATATTCTGTGGAAATAAACACCAGGCGGTTCAATTATATGATAAATTAACAAACATCAAATACGCGAGTTAATGAAAAGCCAAAAGTTGGAAATGCTCGAATAATACTGCAATATGCTGAATGCGGACGTGACGAACAGAGCATTCATCGAAGATTTAAACTAAGTAATTTGTAAAAATTCCGACTTCTGCTAGATAAGCCAAAAGTATCAGACTAGATTGTAAACACGCCAATGAAAACAATTGGAGGAAGCGCTTATATATACGATAGAAACGGAACGACATTTTAGTCCATATTCAACTGAGCAACAATTATGTTCGAAGGTGTTAAAAACTCTCGTAACTAGTGAAGTACAAATTAAAACAAATCAGATTTAAAAGTGCGAGAATTTGTGCAACGAAATATAAGCCGATCTATAGATAGACGTAAGTTAAACAACTTAATTAAATTCATTTCTAATATTAACGAAGCAGGGCTTTAATTTGGGACCTTTAATTTGAGACCGCTTTAATTTGGGACCTTTAATTTGAGACGGCTTTAATTTGGGTCCTTTAATTTGAGACGGTTTTAATTTGGCACCTTTAATTTGGGACTTCTAACTTTGGACATATTCTAATTTTGGTGATATTTTAAAAATGGAGATATTCTAATTTTGGAGATATTTTAAAAATGAACATTCTAATTTGGACATCTTCCGATTTGGGACGTTTTAATTTTGGATGTACTGTAATTTGGTACGATTTTAATTGGAAGCGATTTATGTGAGGCGATTCTCATATGGGGCCGGCATATCAATAAGCAAAGCGGACACAGCAAGGGGATGCAGATCATAGACTAGGATGGAACTCCAGGTCCCATTTCAGGTTAGCAATCTTAATACACTTTATTATTGAAAAACTGTTTTTGATTTAATATTTGCCACACATTGTATATTTGTAAGTCATCAAAAAGGTCACTTAAAAAAATATGAAAATGGAATAGGTATCTTGGAACGTTAGAAGGTCCCTGAATATAATTAAAAGATATTTTTGCTGGCTTTCAGAAAAACAAATCTGGTATATGTAGATATTTTGTACAAAAATGAAAATTTTGAGTGTTGTAAATATTATCAATTATTATATTATGTGTTCTAGAATTGCTTTATTTGATTCAATAAGATTTATTTAGTAAGCTAGTCGGGGTAAAAATCCTAATTTAACATTTTATAACATTGGGGCTTAATATAATAAAAGGAATATCACAGCTTATATATATATATATATATATATATATATATATATATTGCTGTGATAAGGGGTTGTTTAAGGGTGTATTTTATAGCAATGGTCATGTAGTAATCAGAAATCACAATAGGAAGCAGAAAACTGCATTTATTTAGGAGAAAATTGAGTAATTGGGATAGATTGTAAATAGTAACAGTAGAGTCACGCGTATTTAGAAGTAAGCATAATAAAGGTAATTAAACACGCATTCAAAAGAATTCCAATCAGTTATGATAATACGGGGATAAGAGATAAAGCTTAAAAAATGTAATGTAAGTGCGTACAAACAGTTAACAAGTTTTGATAAGTAAAGGTAATTAAAATGCGTAAATAAATAAGCATATATGAAAATTGAAAGTCGAATTGCATCAGGTATTTGTGTATAATATGGAAAAGCGATTATATTTTTCAAAACACCGCATGTCTGATAACAATGCAGCTGTAAGCAAACAACAATTACTCGAAAGACCGAGAATGTTACATCAGAAAACTACTTTAAGTGTAGGAAATGGATAGACTTGATTGGTTAAAATTAGTAGGCCAAACCCACAGACAGAGGGGGGCCTACTCATATATTAACAACGAGGAATGATAACGAAACTCAGTTTTTAACTCAACAAGGCCAAGCTGTGTCACTATGAACCAAAGAGTAACGCGTACGTAATAATATTTTGATAGTAAAAGTGTTTAATGACAGATAGTGCTACGAATATGAAAATTTATATTGCCGATGAACGTAAGTAGAATTTGGGGAATTTATTTAAACTAAAATATACTAATAATAGGGCTCCAGAGAGGGACGATAACATTCTAAGTTGGACGATAATAAATCTAAGTGTGATAATAGGTGCTTTCCTTTTACCGTTTTTCTTAGGTATTCTAACCTATCCTAAGTTGTACTTAGTTAAATGATACATTCCTTTTAAAAACTAAGTAGTTCAAATGTCTCAGATTTTTTCTTCCCCCTTTACCGCTGACGAGTATGCTAAGAATCACACTTGTAGTTAAGTAATTCGCCCGAGTTCTATTATACATTATACTGTGTAAAGTGTGGTTACGGGAGTTTTTAAAAATGTATTGTATTATGAAGACTAAAAATAATAATTTTAATCTCAATCTAATAATGCTATTGCGTATTCACCTCTAAAACAAAAACAATTTTTTTATGCTTGTTTTCCCTACCAGCTATTTACACCAATGCGAAATAAAATAGTTTAAAACAATAAAATAGAAATCAATAAAAATTCGAAAGTAAGGTTAGAGACTCACAGTTTAAGTATCTATTACAGGTTAATGCGTTCCTTTTACACAGATAAGTAAGCAAAGCCACTTGACTCTAATCTTAGAAAAGATACTTTACTTAAAAAGGATAAGTTGTAAAAGGAAAGCACCTAATAATAATTCTAAGTCTGAGGCTGGTGAGAATAATTGGAGGGTGTATAATAATCCAAGTTTGAGGGTGACGACAATAATTTAAATATAATAATTCAAGCGTGTGGATAGATAATATTTCAAATGGGTATATAATAATTCCGAATTGGTGGAAAATAATTCCAAATACGATGGATGGTATAATAATGCATGGAGAATTCTAATTGATGTTAGTTGATAATGGATGCGTCGATAATTTTGGTTGCGAGAAGGAAATAAAGAAGCAAACAGACCAGGCTAGATCTTTTTAGTTCTAAGACATTTTTATTCTATTAGAATTTAAATATTGAATTTGCTTGATTAATATAAATTAGTGTAACTGATTCAACAACGAACTTGCATACGTAGAAAGTACGTAATATAATAAAGGGGTTTTGAACGTTCCAGGCTGCTTTTATAAAAACAATAGTTTTTTTTTTGGTACTTTAGGTTGATTAAAAGCATATGATGTTTGAGACAAATAAGATTTACAATATTAATTGATAGAAAGTGTATTTTATTAATTTTCAAAACCTGTATATAATATTTCTTTTTATTATATGCAATTGAATCGATTTCATTTTATAATTCAGAATAAAAGCTAGTCGAGGCCGAATGATAAAATTTGTGGGAGTGTAATTTGATAATTTAAACGGAGAGGTGGAGTCAAGCTAGAATACGCCATTGATACCGAGCACGGCGTTATCATATCAAGTTTTGTTATTGGTCGACACAAGGTCGGTTCACGATAGTTCCAGTTAGTTCATAGCAAATTCAGTTAATTCATAGCATAATTAATATGGCCGCCCAAACGATGGCGCACGAATAATTGTGAGAGTATCATAGCAAAATTAAATATGCGGCCCAACGTCGGGGCGTGACAGTTCCCGGAAATCATAGCAATATATATATATATATATATATATATATAGAGTTGTGAAGCTTGCTCTGGATCGCTCCGCTAATTCGTGCCCCAATGTTGGGTCGACATAATATTGTGAGGTTTTCTTGTAGAAATCGTGCCCCTCAACTTGGGTGTCATTAATATTGTGAAATTATCCTCGGCTGCTCCTCACTTAATTCCTAAATCGCCAAAACCTTTTAAAATCAACACAATCGCTTACCTGTTAACGTTGAATATAAAGACTCCCGCTCAATGCTTCTTTACTGAAACCTAATAGAAATTCACACCCTACAATCACACACTTAAAATAACGCAACTCACAAAATACATCACACTTTATTTACATGAAATACATATTACAATTGTAAAACACCTTTCCTTATGTACATTCGTATTATTGGCAGTGTCAACGATTTCATTTTCAAAAGGATTTTAATTCGATAACCTTATTTAAATAAATATTTTATTAAAGTAAGAGGGCGTTCCTCATACTTTACGTTAAACCCTTTGTCTTATCATGAGCTCATAGTAAAACTCGCTATATGTGAGTGCAAACCACCAACCGCCAACCAGCCCTTGAAGATGCTGCCGTCCAGTATGGCACTAGTCTAATAAAACAGCTCCCCGGTTAAATCACCATCATTCTACACCTGCTGCTACCCCAAAATCTCTTCATTTATAATACAACCATGAGCATCCAATTTCCAAACTTTACTCTTCGTATTCCCTAAAATATTAATCAAAAATTGCCGCCTTCACCAACAAATACTTCCAAATTTTACTAAGTTCCGTGCATAAATGCAATAAAATTTGTTTTTAAGATATTTTTCAAGAGAATAAATATTTACACACGAACTTTTAAATCAATGAATGATTTTGTATTTTGGCGGATTATACTTGTTTTAAGATTGGGCTTCGTTCTTAAATGGCATGTGTCAATACTAAAGCGTGATAGTTTACATGGGATTACACTTGTCTGTTAAAGGAATCTTACGAGAATACTATACAGGATAAAAATTAAATATATGAAAATTTTACTTTTCTCAGCTTTGGATCGGTTTTTCTCCTCACAGAGTGTGGTACTCAATGACCTCTTATTACCTCCTTATATATATATTTTTTAGGTAGTTATTTACATAAATGTAAGTTGATGATAAATACTAACGTATTACAGTTAATAAGATGAAATAATAACTTAGACTTTTATGCAAAGCCCAAACGATTACTTCAAATCGAGCTAGTAATTGAAAGATGGAAAATATAAGTTCTTGGACAGGACTTGTACCTGTATCTTAGTCTTTCTAGGACCTTGCGTTTATCAATTACGCCACTGAGACCGACGACGATAATTGGATAATTTACAAATCTAAATCGTGTACACAACTATACATCAACCTAACTTTCAATTACGTTTGGCATTTTTCTCAATCATATCTGACATTGTCAAGTTTTGACTTATGACATTTATATATATATATATATATATATATATATATATATTGCTATGAACTCCTTCCAGGAACTGAATTTATCGGGCCCGGACGTTGTGCTGCATATATAAATATTGCTATGAACTAACAGGATTTTATCGTGGACCGACCTTGTGTCGACCAATATCAAAACTTGATGTGATAACGCCTTCTTCGATATCAATGGCGTATTCAGCTTATAACTCCACCTCTCTTTTTAAATTATCAAATTACACTCCCATAAATTTTATCATTTGTTTGGCCTCGACTAGCTTGTATTTTGAATTATAAAATGAAGTTAATTCAATTCCATATAATGAAAACAAATATTATGTACAGGTTTTGTAAATTATTTAAAATACACTTTTCAATCAATTAATGTAGTAAATCTTATTTATCTCAAAAATCATATGCTGTTCAATCAATCTAAAGTCGCCAAAAAACCTATTGTTTTTATAAAAAGAAGCCTGGAACGTTCAAAACCCTTTATCATATAACGCACTTTCTACGTATACAAGTTCATTGTTGACTCCGTCACATTAATTTAAATTAATCAAGCAAATTCAATATTCAATATTTAAATTCAAATAGAAAAAAGTCTCGAAACTAAAAAATCTAACCTGGTCTGTTTTCTTCGTTATTTTCTTCTCGCAACCAAAATTATCGACGCATCCATTATCAACCAGAATCTTCCATGCATTATACCTTCCATTTGGATCAAAATTATTCTCCACCAATTCAGAATTATTATATACCCATTTAAAATTTTATCTATCCACACGCTTGAATTATTGCATTTAAATTGTTGTCATCGCCCTCTGAATTATTATTATTCAACTTAGACTTATGCACTCCAAACTTAGACTTGTATTTTATGCTCACCGGCTTCAGACTATCATTTGAATTATTATATTACTTTTTCTCACCAGCCTCAGAATGTCATTTAAATTCCCCGGACTCGGAACCTTTTCATCCGTCTCCAACTTAGAGTATTTTTCTCCCCAGACTCAGAATGTCATTTATTCTCACCGGACTCAGACTTGTAATGTATTCTCCCCAGACTCAGAACCTTTTCATCCGCCTCCAACTTAGAGTTTATTGTCCCCGGACTCAGAGCCGTTTAATCGGCAATAGTAATTTTCATCTTAATCGCACTATCTATCACTTAAACAATTTTCACTTTTAAATATTATTACGCGTCGCTCTTAAGTTCAAAGTGACGCATCTTGGCCTTTGTTGAGTTGAGAACCGACTTCGTTATCATGTCGCTCTTAATATATGCTTGATATCCCACTTCGTCTGTGGGTATGGCCTACAAGCCCGTCGCTAATTTTAACCAATGAGGTCTCTTGATTTAAAGTAGTTTCTGATGTAACATTCTCGTTCTCCCAAATAATTATTATTTGCTTGCAGCTGCTTCGTTATCAGACATGCGGTGTTTTGAGAAATATTATCGCTTTTCCATATTATACACAAATAACTGATGCAATTCGACTTTCAATTTTCATATAGGCTTGTTTATTTACGCAATTTTTAATCACCTTTACTTATCAAAGTTGTTAATTGTTTGTACACACTTGCACTACGCTTCTTTAAGCTTTATTTCTTATCTCCGTATTATCATAACTGATTTGAATTCTTTTGAATGCGTGTTTAATTACCTCTATTATGCTTACTTATAAATACGCGTGCTTCTACTGAAAAATATCGTTATTTGCATTACCTAAATTAACTAAAACTCTATCTACATGGTGTTAAATATTCATTATCTACTTAATGCATGTATTACTTACTTCTATGCTAACTATGCGTCTTCTTGTCCTAAGATGTGTCTATTTGCGTCGCTTAAAACTACTTATACTTTATATACAGGGTGTTGACTGCTTACTATTTACAAACTATCCTAATTACCCAATTTTCTATTAAATAAATGCAGTTTTCTGCTTTCTATTATAATTTCTGATTCCTAAACGACCATTGCTATAAAGTACACCCTTAAAAACCCCTTATCACAGCAATATATATATATATACATATATATACATATATATATATATACATATATATACATATATATATATATATATATATATATTACTCAAATTTAGACCAGGGTAGAAAATTAATTAACGACATCAAATAATTTTAATCACCCTGTATAAAGAAACAAATAGAAATTACGTGCGAAATTTATATTAATTAATTCAATTTTTAAGTAACGGGTATTAAACAAAGTGTACAAATAATAATTAATATTTAATTGGTATTCGCTAAAAATTAAAGGGCAGAAGTCAATGCCATTCATTATTATTTTAATTGGAGTTAATTGAACCATTAGTAATATATAATAAGCATAAAAGCCTGTGAAAATCCAAGGTTAAAATACTATGAAAACAAAGCTCGGAGAATTATATTTAAAACATTCATTAGGAGCGCACACCTGCAAACTTTTAAATGTCAAATTCTAATAAATTCCAGCTGATAAACATGCAGATTCTACGTATATTGGAAACGGTCGGATGTTTTAGCAGGAAATGCTAGATGAGCGGTTATTTTACTCAAATAGGAATCCACGTGGCGCGATTTGTGAAGCTTCACTAGGGCCACGATTGGTTGAAATAAGATGCAAACATGAGAGGGGAAAGCATAGCAGTTGGTGTGTAAATTAGTTAGTTGTTCGCGGACGCGTTGCGAGCCGTGTGGAAAATTCTTAGATTTTCAACTTGGACGTGTGCAAATTTTAGTAGAATCGCTGTGCCGGACCGTCGAAAGGGAAAAGAGAATGCGAAATTCTAAAAATTGTCCGTTGCGGGACAAATTCGACGTGCAAGCGGGCCATTATATAAACCCGTGTTTATAGGAGTTTCGCTCTCTTACATTTTTGATTTTATTCGATACTTTAAACAGTTTTGCTCTTGATTTTTTTTATTATTCGATACTTTAAGTAGAATACGTGGTGATTACGTGCTACAATAAAAGTTATTAGTATACTTAGAGAAGATAGATAAGGTAATAAAGTCTAGTAAAATTTGCGGGTATTACTGTACCAATTATCCAAATTAGTAGCGATAAATAAATATATTGAAGTATGCAGTTTTTAGTATAGCGTGAACGAATTATGAATTTCTTTGCTATTTTGTTCGGGAGTGAGTAATCAAGTGTTATTCGTAAACGTGATTGGATCTACAAAACAAGATTTAGATATACATAGACGCGTTCCTGAGAAGCCCTGAAACTTTTTAGACGAATGGTGGTGGACAAAAATTTTAAAAGCGCGAAATACAAAACAGGGTTTATTTAAAAAACTCTGAGAATTAATATTATTTTGAACACCTGCGTAGTTTAAATATCACGTACGGCGAAAATTGTGTAGATAACAAATGGTTTCAAAGAATCTTGGAGAAACCGGGGCTTAATATTCACGAGAATGTGCGATACGGGGTTATTTAACCCAGATAGTCCACATGGACTAAAATATAATCGATAATAAAGAATATCAATTTGCACCAATACGAACAGGTTAGAAAAGGAAGAAAAATGCGTCAAGCAAAGACACATATAGTAAAAGGCGTGATTTAAGCAACGTCACGAGGGTCACAATTGGTTGAAAATAGGATGCAAATATCAGAGGTAGAAACAACAATTTCTGTACAAAATTAATTAGTTTTTCTCGGACATGTTTGCGTACCGTGTGAGAATTTCTGAGATATAAATGGGGCGAGTGAAAAATTCGTAAAAACCGATGCGCGAGCGACGGACTAGGAACAGAGAATGAGAAATTCTTTAGAATTACCCGTTTTGGGGAACAGACCGACAGACAGGCTTTTTGCTATATATACCGAGGTGAATATAAACAAGCTCTCTCTTAGACTTTTGACTATTCGATGCGTTAAAAGCTCTTACATCCGCGACTTGATTCAAGATGTTAAACAGTGCATTTTAGTTTGATAAAATAATTTAAAATTTTGCTCGTATATTTTAGTGATTCAAAATAGTTTGTTATTTACGTGCTACCATGAATGTACTTCAGTGCACTTAGATACAAGGTAATGAAATTTAGTATCACTGTACCAATTAGCAAAATTTACAACGACAAATGTATACACAAAAGTAGGCAGTTTTGGCGTATATTGGTGAAAGACGCATGAATTTCTTTGCTATTTTTCGGGGGTGTTAATAATTAAATGGTTCAAATACGTGTCTGGATCCACGAAACAAGGGTCAGATATACACAGATGAGTTCCGGAAAAGCCCAGAAACAACTTTAAATAAATGGTGATGGAGAAAATTTTAAAAGCGTTGAGAATTAGAAGCCGTAAATATAATCCTGTTGGAATGGTGTGATTAACTAAAGGGACGATGTACATTGAAGCTACGAGGACAGTGACCTTCAGGTAAATTATACTATTTTGTTTGACATTTTGTGTGTGTTGAATTACTTTATAATTGATTTACTTTAAATGGACATTAGTGAAATTGTACTAACCATAAAATTTTAATGTTAAGATGAAATTTGCTTGTTTAAGTAGAAAGGGTATTTAGTATTGATGTTCTGGATTATGATGAAATTTTAGGTATGTCTTTGAGCTCAATTAGACGAACCTGGTTAATTAACGTAAAGGGGTGGTAGATGCTCCTTTTACTCTGCATATATTGTTATATTAATTAGTAGGCATCCAACAAGGACTTTAATTCTGGATGCACATTAAAATGATAATAAAATTAATCTTGAGATTCTTTTTAAAACTGAATTTTATGCTGAAATTTAATTTGAAAATTTAATGTATTCTGAATATTGATGTAAATAGAGTTAACGTTGATGTTTGTGGTAGGAATGTGTTGTTTAATTTTTATGAATGAGGAGGTTTATAAAATTAGGTGAGCAGCCGAGGCGAGAAGAGGATCACAGCAGTTTATGACGCCCAATCGGTGGGACTAGAATTTTTTTTGTTGAAAGGAGCCAGTTCCCGCATTCAAAGGAGCATTTCACAGCAATATATATATAAAACTACCAAGCAATTCCAAAGTATATTATTTATACAATGACCCCTCTCTTTCTCTAAATAATAGCAGCCCTGTGTTATAGTACAACATAGTGTTAAATTTGTATTGCAAAAAATATTCAATTAATGCCACTTCCGTTTCTTTCTTGTTGCTAAGAAATAAATACATAGTACTAACTTGTTTCATACCTGAAACAATAGAAACTAAAAAACTAATCATTTCTAAACAATCACAAAGCTATGATATAATATGGTAATATGAATGTTTATAGGTTTAATCTTCTTGAAAATATAAAGCGTAGAAGGTAGAAAATATCCATGTCCACAAATTACTTCACGGAACGACAAAGAGCTATCACGAAATACGCACGCAACTGTCAAACATTCAAGAAATGTGCACGCATAATACACAAGTCAGCCATATTCGTAAACCTATTTCTTCCCTTACAGCATAACAAAAGGGGGAGGATGATATTGCTTGTGCTAGAATGATAAAAGGTATTTCAAGAAGTGAAGGGTTCCCCGAACGGAATTCAATCTACCAAGGTAAACAAAAATTCAATTTTATAAACTATAAACGGAAACTTGGTTGAAAAGTACGGAAAACACGTAATACTATAAAAAAATGCAAATTTCATAAAATGGGTTTGGTAATTTATTCATCATATTCGAGTAAATTTCATATAGCAACGTTAGTTAAAAAGAAGAGGGCAGCATGCGAAAGTCTGAAACTCCATCTTTCCCACAAGAACCTTCTAAAAAAATTTCATTTAATAAATATTAGATTTAAACTAAAAACAAAGGACGATTTTACGTTTTTGATACTTGAAAATCAAATAGCAGAATTAGTTCAAACTCGTTTTATTTACAGTTAAATTAAAGTGCAGGGTTTGAAAGTTAATTTAAGGCAAACAACCATTTGTAAATGCGGACCATCCGCTCATATTGGCTGGAAGTGAAGTTTCCAATAACTCACTGGAACATTGATATAACGTTGATTTCGTCTCTGATTCTTTACTTCAAAATATTCAAGTTGGAAATAATGCGTTGAAAACATTTCTTCTAAGTGTGCCCCTAGAAAAAAATCAGCAGGCGTTACATCTGGACTCCTAGGTGACCGGACAATGTCTCCTCAGCGACTATTGACTCTTTCAGAGAATAAATTGTGGAGAGCCGCTAACGAGTTATTTGTAACGTAGAAAGTGCCCCTGTTGCTGGATAATGTGTTGCACACGTAGCTTATCATGTTCTGCATTTTTGGAGGCAAAAGTTTTTCATCATATGGCAATATCGATTGAAATTAACGGTCTGAGTGCGACCACGGTTATCCGGAAATATGGGTCGAGAACTCATTGACTTGATATAGCAACCCAAACACCGACCTTAGGCGAGTGTAATGGATGTTCCAGTGGATTTTCGGAAGTCCAATAACTACAATTTTGTTAATTCTTGTGGCCGTTGATGTGAGAATTGGATACATCAGAAAACCATATATTAAAGCTCCTAAAATGGTTTATCATTTCCTGCAGAACTCGACTCATTTAGCATGATCTTCGGGCTGCATACATCTCTTGAACAATTATTTTATATAGGGATGAAAATGTAAAACTTTGCAAATAATGCGATGCACTGTGGATTTGTTCAAAGTTATAGAAGCAGCGGGCAATCGTAGTGACTCGTGGATCGTCTATAACATTCATGATCGTTCTTGATGTCTTTTTGCGTCCTGCTGATTTATCCGGCATTGTGTCTTCGCACTTGGAACATTTCTCATGAACGCCAAAGTAAAACGTGCTCTGTAAAGACGTCAAACAACAGTGTAAGAATCCTTGCTTTTATAAAAAACGTTCGCACGCAAAATACGCGCTGTAGTTCTGTGAATATAGCAGTATAATAATTAGATGTAAGCAGACGACCACATTTTCGAATCGCAGAGAAATTTATATTCGAGGCATTTATAAATATTGTGGCGGTTGTGCTCGCATAAGCATTGATTTGTATTAATAAATATATTTTGCAATTAATTTTTAACGAGCACATTCCAGTGTGATGGCGCTAGCCGAAATAATGCCTACACAGTGCACCTCATAATTTTGGTGTTACGTGAGCATTTTGCTTAAAAATAGGCCTCGTTCAGATGAGAGATAAAATGTTGGTCCCGTGTGTGAGTGTTGTTACGCATGTTAAAGATTCCTACTTTGCTCGGAATAGCAAGGGTTTGGCAAAATTCAAAATTTCCCGGTAAAACAAACTCGCTTTCTGGCCAATGTAGTAACTTGAGTGGAACATTGGAAAATCAAATGTAAGGGTTACAATGAAATCCCTTTTAAACTGCACTATTGAGAAGTATATATAGGCATGAGAAATGAATTGGTTCGAAGCAATGCGAAGGGATCGTTTTTCACAAATTTATAGATTCCTGCACTTTTCAGTTGATACCGCTATTGACACCAACTACAAAATTTATAAATTAAAATCTATTATTGATCTGGTATCTGGTCTCAGAATCTCTCATACGACGAATCAATGATTAGATATTATGGCCGACACGAGTGTAAACAATAAATCTGTGACAAGCCCAAAAGATTTGGCTACAAAATATGGCGTTAGAATACCGCCATTAGATATATCGTTTACTTTGAGACATGTCAAGGTAAAAATCCTAGGGCAAATAACACTTATGAGAAACTTGTTGAAAAAACAGCAACACCATTGCTTCAAATAATTGAGGACTTGGGCGATAAAAGATTTCTAGACTAAAAATTTTATTTTGACAACCTTTTTTTGCTGGGGTAAATTTATTATCCACTTTCAAAAATAATGGGTACAATGGAACCGGTACCGTAAGGGATAACAGAATTTCAATGTTGTACCCCATAATATCAAAAAATGTAAGTAATTTTGAAGAAAAAAGAGTCATGCAGCACATCGCTAGATAGAAACTGTGGTATAAAATATATTCCGTGATGTACAATAGTTTTGTGACAATTGCTAGCACATTATTTGTTGTAAAACCTCTAGAAACTGTTGAGAGATTTTGTCGTAAAGATAGAAAAAGGATTTCTGTTGATAAGCCACAAGCATTATTGGAATACAATAGCAACATGGATAGAACTGGTTTCATGGATGAAAGTATATCAAAATAAATTTGCTAGTTTGTAATAGCAAAGAATTAATTAAATTATTTTTACTTTTCAAGTATCGCGTAGTAAAAGCTAAAAAATTGTACTGGCGCAAAGGAGATTTATGACAGGATATAACGGGACAAGGGATGACAGCTTTGCTATTTTATGTACTACTACGAATTTACATCGACTTAAAATTAAACACGAACAACGTGCGACAACGAGACCAAACAAACCGAATGTTTTCAGAGTACGTAAAAATAATGAGGCGACTAATCATGCGCTTCAATTGAAATTCTTTGGTGAGTGACCTCCGGTATAATGTTTATGCTATATGACAAGTCAATCATAAAATTTGATAGCATGGTTTGGATTTTTAGTTTACAAAACCACAAATTGACGTATTTTATTATTAGCGGGGTTAGTAACACCGTCCGACGTTTCAAATAATGTTTACTCGTTGCTCATTAGTGAACTGCATTTTTCAACGAACTTCGTTCGTTTATGAAATCGATTTGTCGTCCGTCTGTCCGTTCGAGGCCTTTCTAATGGTCGGACATCAATGTGTGATACATCAATCGATTCAGCTCGGTGTCCTGAGCTTAAGTTTTGATGTCAGTTGAAATCGGGCCACGGGGACGCCGTGCCCCCGCGATATTCCGTCGGGAAAATTAAAATTTCAAATAGGTCCAAAATTAATGTGCGATACATATTTGGACTCCCCTAACATAGCTGAGTCGAAATATGGTACCCCCCACAAAATCTGACCACGGATACCCGACCCCCCGGGAATTAATTTTTATTTTATCTGAATACTTATAATTATTACAACATAATAATTTTAATTTCTTTAAATTGTTTTAAAGTAAGTCTACATTTGGAAGTTCGTTGCGACAATGCCTTGCATTTTCAACTTGTTTTAGTTGTAATACAAACTAGGGTGTTCTACTTTACAGGTAGGAAGCTTGTAAAACGCTACTTTCAAAAGCAAAATCTTTTATGTTTCCTACAAAAGTAGGATAAAGCTGGAACTGAATAAAACAACGAATTTTATCGTGTACCAACTGTCATTTGATTTTTTAAATTTATGACTGAGGGTTTTAGGTACTTTCAACACTGACGTCAAAAGGAATTGCAAATGCCAATCATATGCTACTAGCTTGTAAAGTACCTTTTTATAACCTCGCTACCTGTAAAATAGAACCCCTCTCGAATCTCGAGAAATGCTGTTTATTAATGAGTAACAAATAAAAATTATTTGAAGTGTTCGGTCGGTGTCATTGGCACTGTTTATAATAAAATACATCAATTCGTGGTTTTGTACTCTTTAAACCCCAAGCCATGCAATAAAATTTTAAGATAGACTTGTCATGCAGCATAAACATTATACCGGAGGTCACTCACCAAGGAATTTCAGTTAGAGCGCGTGGTTAATTACCTCTTTATTTTATACGTACCCTGAAAACATTCGGTTAAATTTGGTTTTTAAAAACTTTTTTTGCAAAAATACCAATCTATGACCCATTCTTAAGCATCAGTTAAAATATTTTTATGAAGTCGTGAATCACCTTAACACCTTAACACACGCACGTACGCACTCACACACACACACACACACACACATTGCGGTGGTAATGCCGCGTTGAGAGCTTCACTAAAAGAGTGCTGTGATACAGATACAGCAATATGTAATACGGAATTGACGAGTTTTCATAATGAAATCAAATACACCAATATCACAAAATATTTATACAGTATGTAATATTTTCTCTCATACAAAAGCATTTAGAACATTTACAACATAGTTTCTTTCAAACGTAAAATAATTTCTAAAATGTACTCATAAAAAATGTTCCTTACCTTATTTTAAATTTACAGAACTAAATTTCTTCTTTAATGAATATTTTACCTGACTCTTTTTATTCCCACGTTTGTAAGGTTTGTTTGGCCAAAAAATTCTTGACAGATAATCTATTAAAAGGTCAGAGTGTTTCGAACTCTGAACGCAAACATTCCTGGTAAACATCCTTTACAAAAAAATTATTAGAATTATCTTAAACTAAATGGCAAAATTCAAATATCAGTTAGAAAAAAATTATACTTGCAAATATCCACGAAGCGTTTCTTTATCGAACTCGTAATTAAATATCTTCTTATTTGAAATTGATGTCCAAAACGATTTACAAGATTTTTTCATATTTAAAATTCTCGTTTCAAATAGCAGTTACCAAAGTACATTTTTGGTTAAATCTTCCTTTCGATTATTAATGAAATTTTTAAATTAGCGTTATGTTGGAGAATTTTCCCTCTTCATTGTAATTTAATAATTTCCATTTTTTATGTAAGTTACGTTTAAAACATCACTGCGCTTGCCTACGAGGTTACTTCTAGTGAATGTATTAAGTGATTTTATTATAATTAATGATAATTGCACACAAGTTGATGTGGTGGATGATAAGTCAACTTATTTAAAATCTGAAAATGAATAAAGAATTCTGAGCGAAGCGTATACGAAGTATGTAAGTACAAACGACTACTATTTTGGATGTTGAATGTACAAAAATCATTAAAAATTGGAATTTAATGGTGGATGTAGCAATCATTGATTAGTTCTTTATAAATGGGAATATGATGTGGAAATTTTGGAAGTTGGATGCATTTGGTTTATTGTAAATGAAGAGAGATTTTGGGATAGCAGCATACAGAGAGGAATGATGATTCACCCTGGGAGCTGTTCCATAGACTAGAGCCATACAAGACGGCATCTTCTTCAAGGGCTGGTTTGCGAATACCTACCGGAGAATAGTTACCAGGCAACAAATTTTATAAAATCATTTTTGTAGTGGTTATTGGCTGTGTTTCTTTTAACTTTTTGTGCTTTGAAGTGTTCATATTTTATGAATTTAATGAACTGAAAATTTTATGGAACTCTAGATGTAGATGAAAACGTATTTAGGTAGAAAAGGATAATCAATGTAAAGATAACCAGACTATGCCGTACAAAGTAAAGGGGACTTATTTTATTTTCGCAGTGCTGTAAATTTGCACTCAAGTTTAAGGAGTTTTATTGTGAGTTCATAATAAGACAAGGGTTAACGTCAGGTATGAAGATAGCCCTTTTACTTTAATAGAGTTTTGACTAACGTAATATTTATTTCGTGTAATTAGAGTGTGCTGTATTTTGTGAGTTGCGTTATTTTGAGTATGAGTGTAGGGTGTGATTTTCTTTTAGGTAACAGTATAGAGGCAGTGGGCGGGAGTTATTAGATTGCTGTAGTCCAGGTAAGCTTCAGTTGTTAGTTTCATAAGCGTATTTTAGGGGTGTCAGAGTGAGTAGCCGAGGTAAACTATACCATGGAATTGTACCTAAATTGTGGGGGCACGAGGATATCCAGAGAAACTACATAAATATGACGCCCAAGCATGGGGCTTCGAATGGAATTCACAATAAAATATGTCGCCCAAAGTGTGGGGCACAAATTAACTTACAGGTTTCCCGAGTTGGACCCGAGAAGATTTCACAATACTTACTTTACCTATGTGCTGACTACGGCACTGAAATTACGAAAAACCCTTTTATTTTGTACATAAAGCCAAAATTACACCTTCATTTTATACCACCAAAATATTACATAAATAAGTTTTCATATATTCGTTTCTCAAGGTAAATCGTCAAATATAATGTCCTCATAATACAATAAAATACACCAAAAATCACCAAATTGTCAAAATCACCCGCAGAATCACAAAAGCAAAGTTTTACTAAGGTAGAGTTACCTGGAGTGTAGCACCACCAGCTCTCTACGTGGAAATCATCTCTCTACGTGGAAACCATCTCTAACGTAGTCGTCCCTCTAGACTGCACGTTCAAAATCTTTCTCCAGGTGGCCTTTCACCATCCGGAACGGCACGCTTCTACCAAGATTCCTCCATACAAATGCACGGTACTTCCATGCTCTGCTACTGGTTCATCCATATAGGCAGTTCCGTGGCGTAGTTGGTATGTGTGTGACTACTATGTCTTAGGTCCCGAGTTCAAATCCCGACACAGTCCGCTTGAAAAATGTTAGGCGAGCATTTTTCACAAAAATACACTCTCGTTCGAATGAGAGGTAAAATGGAGATCCCGTGTATGAGTGTTATTATGCACGTTAAAGATCCCTACCTTGCCTGGAACAGCAAGGGTTCAGCAAAATTCAAAATTTTCTAGATAAAAAAACTCGCTTTCTGGCCAATGTAGTACCTTCGGGTGGAGCATTGTAAAAAAATCAAATGTAAGGTCCATCCATATACTTGACACGTACCCAGAGTACACAAAGCGCCTCCAACCACAAGTAGTAAAATTGTACTTATTTGTATTTAGCTTCAATTATTTACAGCATTTTATTTACTTCAGAATTGCCATATACTTTAGCACCCACTTGTGCTTATTAAATTTTAATAAAATCTAAACTTACTTAATTATATTTGCACTTGTAAGTAACACGGTTGGCGATCGAAAGTACAAGAGAGAAGATAGCGTTTACCACCTCCTTCGGGTTTATATAGCCTCTAAAACTACCACATCGCATCTATTCTCACCACCTCGATAACGTACTTCTCGGTAACGTTTCCAACCGTCCACCGGTTCCAGAAACCAGTACACGGCACAAACAACAAACATACGCTCAATTCCACAAACACACGATTATCCTTGAGTTGTTCTACGTAAAACTTCTTAACCGTCGCAGAAATCCCAGAATTTTCAATAACAAACAAGCGCTTTACGAAGAAATGCTCATTAAATTGTCAACGGCTGCCGCTTTTCGTGAAATTTCCCGAAAACTCGTTTATTCTAGCCTCCAAAAAACGCCCCTAATGCAGGCGCATATTTGTCATTTCCCTCTAACCTGCATTTAAAATCTCCCATCTTTTGTCATTTTCCGTTACTTAATGTGCAAAATTAGTTGTGCCTTTCTCTTATCTTCGTCTAACCTCTATGTTATATCTGGTTGTTCTTATACCCCCTATTTATAAGCTCTGTTCTACCTAACCGATCGATACTATCGTCTATCTTGCTTTTGTTTACCTAATCTAACAATCGTACTCTGTTTATACCCTTCTACTAATTTCTCATTCTTATTTCAACCAATATCTTCAGAAAACACATCGCGTATTTGTTTCGCTCGTTTGCCTCTAAATTTCTTTGTCTAACAGACGTTTCAAAGTCAATGATCACTAAACATATGCTATTGTCCTTCCTTTGCTACCGCGTGTAAAATATTGTCTTTCTCTTTATATTATCGATGTTTTTCGTAAGTGCCTGTGTTTGTTGCTCAATCGTCTTCTTTTAACAACTATAATACTTGTTGACAAGCTTTATACTCGATACCTAGAACCTGTTTACACTGCTCAATCTTCCTAGAAATATTATACGTTCTCGAGCTTTATACTTTACGTTACACTAATAAATAACTGACGCTTTGAATCTGCGTTTACTAAATAATTAAACCCTTTTCAATTATCGATTTTTATGCTACAAACATAAAAGCTTTCGTATGAACATATTTATACACTATTTCCTAACAAAATCTTAACTATGCTTTACGGACTTACGTTTCTCATATATTTATGCAACTATGCTCTACGAAATCAAGTTTCCTACCTAATAGTAATTACTATTTACAGTGAATTTTACAACTACGTACAATTAACCCTAATATTTAATGAAAATTGGTAAATTATTATCATATTTTTCTGAAAAATGTCTCAAACTTTGCTTGACCCTTATATACACGTTTTTACCTTACAATAACTAATAATTTGACCTTGCTAATACCTCTTATAACCTATAAAACACCACAGTAATATATATATATATATATATATATATATATATATATATATATATATTGCACTGAAGTACATTCATGTTAGCACGTAAATAACAAGCTATTTTGAATCACTAAAATATACTAGCAAACTTTAAATTATTTAATCAAACTAAAATGCACGGTTTAATATCTTCAATCAAGTCGCGTATGTACGAGCTTTTAACGCATCGAATCGTCAAAAGTCTAAGAGGGCTTGTTTATCTTCATCTCGGGATATATAGCAAAAAGCCTGTCTGTCGGTCGAGTCTCTAAAACGGGTAATTCTAAAGAATTTCTCATGCCATGTTCCCAGTCTGCCGCTCACGCGTCGATTTTTACGAATTTTCACTCGCCCCATTTAAATCTCAGAAAATTTCCACACGGCACGCAAGCCTGTCCGAGAAAAACTAATTGATTTTGTACAGAAATTGTTGTTCTACCTCTGATATTTGCATCCTATTTTTAACCAATTGTGACCCCCGTGACGTTGCTTAAATCCCGCCTTTTACAATATGTGTCTTTGCTTGACGCATTTTCTCTTTCCTTCTCTACCGTGTTCTTATTGGTGCAACTTGATATTCTTTATTATCGATTATTTTAGTCCACATGGAGTGTGAAATACCCAGCTTTAGCAATTCTCGTAACTATTATGCGACGTTTTCCCAAGATTCTTTGAAACATTAATTATCTGCAAAATTTACGCCGAATGAGCTTTTAAATAAACCCAGGTGTTTAAACATACTATTAATTCTCAGAGCCTTATTCCGTGGTATTTTAATCTTGGGTTTTACAAGTTTCTATAGGTATTATATGTTATTAACGGTTTAATTAACTCCAATTAAAATTGATTTCTATCCTTTTCATTTTTAGCGAATACAACTTGAATATTAATTATTATATGTACACTTTGTTTTACTACCGGTTACTTAAAATAGGGTTAATTAATATAAACTTTGCACGTAATTTCTCTTTGTTTAGGAATAATTACATTACACGCAGAGCTTTTCAATACTGCTTCTTTTGATATAAAGCGTCTTATAAATAATTTAAATTTCTTATTTTACTGAAACGACCGAGTTTATTTATGCTTCAAGGTTTTAATAAGGCGTATTATTTAATGAAATTCCTTATACACGGTGATTAAAATTATTTGATGTGATTATTTAATTTTCTACCCTGGTCTAAATATGAGTATTTTCCCCCTATTTGAATACAAATAATCCCACTTATTTGACTAAAAATATAAAACATTTAGACAAAAAAAATTACAAAAAAAATTGCCTATCACTCTCTACCCTTATCTATCTAACTTACCTACTTTGTCTCCAATCCAAAAAAAATATTTACACCTATCCTATATCCCTATCCTATTCCTATTTTTCACCTCATTCTATAAACTGAAATTATCCCTAACTTCATCCTACTTATCCAACTAATCCTATATACATCCTATATACCTATCCTATTCCTAACTTTTAACTAATCTTTACTATACTTCACTTCCCCCTACCTAATCCTATATGCCTATCCTACTTTTACTCTATTCCTAACTCTCCACTAATCTTATATGAATTATCTACACTTAACCTATCTTATTTTCTTCCTACATTTACTCTTTATTCTCATCCTAAACCTATTCCTAATTATCTCCCATATTTATCCTCTACCTAGCTTTATTTTCTATACACCCCTACTTCTATTCTTCTATATACACCTATTCTATCCCTATTCTATTACTATTCCTATATCTACTCTCTATTCTATATTTATACTAAAATTTACCTATCTCTATCCTTTGTTCATCAAGTTATTTAAATCTAACTCTCTTCTTGACCCTCCAAGTCTTTCTTCTCACCATCCTAATACTCTTCATCCCTATCTCTCCCCCTTCTATATCTATACTTAACATCTCTATTATCTCACATACAATAAACTTATCATCCCTATTATCCTTACTCTTAAATATTACTTCTTCTTCAGTCCCTACACTTGTCTGTTTCTTATTTATTCCTATTTCCTTTTCTGCCGACAAACCAAACGATACTACTTTACAATTATCGATTTTTCCCTCTATGGAAAATCCTATGTACCTTCTAGAATTCTTATGTAATGGAATCCGCCAGAATGAATTCCTTAAATTTACTTTATTAAAAACAAACTTGCCAATTAACCTCGTCAAAAATAATTCTGCCTTCACCTGCTCCCGATATGCTGCTGTTGCTTCTACCCCCACTACTTCTGCATGTTTTTGTACTAAAGCTTGAACCACTACTCTCCTATCCTCTGGACATCTTATTGTGTTGATCTGTTTAACCTCATCATCCTCTACCTCTACTACATTAATACTTAACCCCGTGTCATCCTCTGTGACTTCATAACTGCCCTTCCATGGCACTACCCTATCTTTAATCCTTACTACCTTCCTTTCCATATCTATCAAAACCCCTAACTTCATCATACAGTCAACACCTAAAATGCTCTGAAACTTCAGTCCAGGTACAATTACAAACTCCTGTTCACAACTTAAATCTCCTATATCTATCCTAAGCACCACAACACTATTTACTACAGCAAACTTCTTTTTATTTGGAGCTACTAAATGGCTACGTTTTATAGGCATAATTCTATCACAAACCTTATCCCTAATTTTGCTGACGAATTCCTCCGATATTAAACTCGCCTCTGCCCCTGTATCAAGTAATACTTCTACATTATTTTCAAAAATTTCTAAATTAATAATTGGCAAATATAATTTTCTACAGTTTCTGGCTCTACTTCCTCCTCAATTTTGAAAAATTCACGTGGATGTTCGTATACATTTACACAGAAATCTAGTGGTCTGTCACGTTCTAAAATCCTGTCTCATCCTGTTTTCCGTGCTTGGTCCTGGTTGTCCTTCTACAACCTGTGCGTACGTCCTCCTCGTGTTAATATCCGTGTCCCTGTCTCTATTCGGCGTGCTGGTCACAGTCCTGTTTACTTCCGGTAAACTGTTCTGTCGCGTGTAACTAGGTCTTGGCGTCGGTCCCTAGTCGCACTATTACTTCTGTATTCCTGTCCTCGTCGTTCCCAATTCGGTCGAAAATTTCTGTTGTAGTCAGGCCGTCTCGGATAATTTGGTGTCCTGTTGTCAAACCTAACTGTGTTAACGTTTCGTTCTCGTATCTCTCTTGTCCGTCCTACACATACATCGTCATATCTCTGCAAATACTCTAAAAATGTCTCCCGTTCTGTGATGTTTTGTAAGGCCACATGTTGTCTAATTTCCAGTTCAAAATGTCGTGATAGGTACTTGATAATCTGTCTGTCCGTCAATGGTGGATTCAGTTGTTTGGCCACACTGTACTTGCGGATGGCATATTGCTCCCTAGAACCTGCAAACTCTCCCTTAAATTTTCCTGTAATCAAGTCGTCCCTAATCTGATCCTGTTTGTGATCACTCCAGTAATGTTGTAAAATTTGTCTTCAAAGTCCTGATACGTGTCTATGTCCTGTCCTACTAAATTGTACCATGCTTCCGCGTTGTCCTTTAATAAAGCCTTTACCGTATTCAGTTTAGTCTGTTCGTCAAATAAATTTCCCACTAGATTTCTTACACTATTAATAAAAATTTGTGGATTTACCCTGTTATCGCCATAAAACTTCATGTGTTGGTCCAATGATACTCCACCTGTAGAAAATCTGGGACCATCCCCCGTTAAATTTGACATGTTGTATTTAATACTACTAACTTCACGTTCTACCCTGCCTAACTGATCCCTACATGAGTCCGTCACTTCAGTCATTTTACATTAATCTCTTCTTCACAAAAAATGCGTACTTCGGACCTTAAATGTCCCATTTCCTGTCGAAGACCTGTAATATCACGCTCATTTTTATCAACCCTATTTTCAACTTCCCCATTTTTACGGTAAGACTGTTTTAAATTCTGTAAATTCTCTCGTCGATTTTTCTATTTTATTCCCTAATTCCTGATTTAATTGGTCAAATTTCCGATTTGAGTTTTCTCTCGCTCTATTCGATTCATCGCTTAGCTGTTCTAATTTTCTGTTAGACTCCTCCATCGCTCTATTCGATTCTTCCCTAGCTAATCGCATTTCCTCTAACATTCTCATCATTAACTCATTTCCTGTTTCTCCTGATTCCGTCCTCGACTGATCTCTACTGCCTCCAGCTTCTTCCATTTTAGAATTTTTCTCACACAATGCACTATCGTCACTTCCAATTTCCACTCCTTGACTCCTTAACCACTCCTTTCTCTGCATACGTTCTAATCACTCACACGCACTCTAAAAATACTCTTAAATTTATACACAACCAGAAACTCTCTCTCTCAGATCGCCAGTTTCCTGGAATAAAATAACAAAATTTTTATTTGGAACTCGAGCCTCACTTTTGGGTCGCCAAATTATGCTGTGAAACCTCCATCACCCGTGAACTACGCTTTTCGCCTCGGCTGCTCACCTAATTTTATAAACCTCCTCATTCATAAAAATTAAACAACACATTCCTACCACAAACATCAACGTTAACTCTATTTACATCAATATTCAGAATACATTAAATTTTCAAATTAAATTTCAGCATAAAATTCAGTTTTAAAAAGAATTTCGGGATTAATTTTATTATCATTTTACTGTGCATCCAAAATTAAAGTCCTTGTTGGATGCCTACTAATTAATATAACAATATAAGCAGACCGAGTCTGAGTATAAAGGAGCATCTACCACCCTTTACGTTAATTAACCAGGTTCGTCTAATTGAGCTCAAAGACATACCCAAATTTTCATCATATTCCCGAACATCAAAACAAAATACCCCTTTTTACTTAAACAAGCAAATTTCATCTTAAAATTAAACGTTTATGGTTAGAACAATTTCACTAATGTCCATTTAAAGTAAATCAATTATAAAGTCATTCAATACACACAAAAATGTCAAACAAAATAGTATAATTTACCTGAAGGTTACTGTCCTCGTAGCTTCAAAGTATCGTTTCTTTAGTTAATCACACCATTCAACAGGATTATATTTACGGCTTCTGATTCTCTACGCTTTTAAAATTTTCTCCATCACCATCCATTCAAAGTCGTTTCTGGGCCTTTCCGGAACTCATCTGTGTTTATCTGACCCTTGTTTCATGGATCCAGACACGTATTTGAACCATTTAATTATTAACACCCCCGAAAAATAGCAAAGAAATTCATGCTTCTGTCACCAATATACGCCAAAACTGCCTACTTTTGTGTATACATTCGTCGTTGTAAATTTTGCTAATTGGTACAGTGAAACTAAATTTTATTACCTTGTATCTAAGTGCACTGAAGTACATTCATGTTAGCACGTAAATAACAAGCTATTTTGAATCACTAAAATATACTAGCAAACTTTAAATTATTTAATCAAACTAAAATGCACGGTTTAATATCTTCAATCAAGTCGCGTATGTACGAGCTTTTAACGCATCGAATCGTCAAAAGTCTAAGAGGGCTTGTTTATCTTTATCTCGGGATATATAGCAAAAAGCCTGTCTGTCGGTCGAGTCTCTAAAACGGGTAATTCTAAAGAATTTCTCATGCCATGTTCCCAGTCTGCCGCTCACGCGTCGATTTTACGAATTTTCACTCGCCCCATTTAAATCTCAGAAAATTTCCACACGGCACGCAAGCCTGTCCGAGAAAAACTAATTGATTTTGTACAGAAATTGTTGTTCTACCTCTGATATTTGCATCCTATTTTTAACCAATTGTGACCCCGTGACGTTGCTTAAATCCCGCCTTTTACAATATGTGTCTTTGCTTGACGCATTTTCTCTTTCCTTCTCTACCGTGTTCTTATTGGTGCAACTTGATATTCTTTATTATCGATTATTTTAGTCCACATGGAGTGTGAAATACCCAGCTTTAGCAATTCTCGTAACTATTATGCGACGTTTTCCCAAGATTCTTTGAAACATTAATTATCTGCAAAATTTACGCCGAATGAGCTTTTAAATAAACCCAGGTGTTTAAACATACTATTAATTCTCAGAGCCTTATTCCGTGGTATTTTAATCTTGGGTTTTACAAGTTTCTATAGGTATTATATGTTATTAACGGTTTAATTAACTCAATTAAAATTGATTTCTATCCTTTTCATTTTTAGCGAATACAACTTAAATATTAATTATTATATGTACACTTTGTTTTACTACCGGTTACTTAAAATAGGGTTAATTAATATAAACTTTGCACGTAATTTCTCTTTGTTTAGGAATAATTACATTACACGCAGAGCTTTTCAATACTGCTTCTTTTGATATAAAGCGTCTTATAAATAATTTAAATTTCTTATTTTTACTGAAACGACCGAGTTTATTTATGCTTCAAGGTTTTAATAAGGCGTATTATTTAATGAAATTCCTTATACACGGTGATTAAAATTATTTGATGTGATTATTTAATTTTCTACCCTGGTCTAAATATGAGTAATATATTGCTGTGTTAATACGGTCATTTAGGGGTAGTTAGGACTAATAGTATAGCGCACTTTATATAAAATACATGAGGGCTCAGAAAACGAGACAGTTTTCTGAAGAAAACAAGAAATACAATGATTAGACTGGAAAGTAAATGACAACGCCCTGTATATAAACCATAATCATAATTAATTTGGTTAATGAAAAATATTTTGAAGATTAATTTGAATAAACAAATTCGCAAGTCATTAAGCAACATAATTACTAGTTGAAACGCGACACGCATAGATAACACATCATTATTACGTCAAGGTTCCCAATCAAAACAAGCAGGTTTAAAAATGCGTAAAATAGCAAACGCATATAATTTAATGCATAAATTGTATTACGTCTACGTGACTAGAAAGTTAAAATCGACACCTGATTTATTGGAAACAAGCAAGGCATGGTAATTAAAATCAAATTTCACCAAATTTATTTGAACAAACAATGGTTTACTTATCTAGAAGTATGAAAATCCAAGGGAATCAATGCTATTAACTCGAAATGGTACGTGATAAAAGTAACGCGTTGATGTTAACATACAATACTATACGATGGAATATCCAAAAACCTGGTATGAAAGAAACATGCACAACATCGAACTCTGCACTTATCAATAGATAGACGATGCATTTAAATACGATCGGATTTGTATACAAATCATTTTCAACATGAAGTAAGGCTTAGTTCACATCCCTTAAAACGAAGATATTTACGTGAAGTGATTTATTGTGAAGTGTGGAATAATACTATTGTAATTATAGAAAATTAGGAGGTTTGTCGTATTACCCTTCAAAAGACGTAAGTAACTAAAAGTTATTTTAATTTAAATTCTAATATTAACATTAATAAAAAGGACTCCAAATAATTATTGGAGAAGAATTCTAAATAATTACTGGATAACGATTCTAAATAATTAATGCATAAGCGATTATAAATAATTACTGGAACAAATGAAGAAATGCAACAAGCATTTATTTCAACCATGAATTGTCAAGGAGTTTAACGGAGGACGCTAGAGTGATTTAAGGTTATGCTAAGAGAGATGCAGACAATATCTAAAGCAGTTATACCAGGGACGGATTCGAGCTGAAAACAACAGGTTAGCCAATCTGAATGTTTTATTATTTTATTTTGTTGTACATTTCTAAACTGAATGATTTAAAAATTAACATTTCATTGAATATTTCTAATTTAAATACTTTTGCTTTCATGATCATTTATGTGAGGGGTCGGCAAGGATTTTTTTTGAGTACACGTTGTAAATTACGTGAAGATTTAAAGAAGTTGAATGAACGTTCATGGAGCTTCAGTTAATAATAATAATAATAGTGATTTTGCTGGCTTTTTGATCATTTTTGGGAATGATAATTATTATTTTTTTTTCATTGAAAGTTCTATTTAGAGAATCTTTAAACTTTTCATACGTTGTAAATATTTTTGAGAACATTCTAATAATTTGTGCTTAATGGTGTTTTGATCTAAAGATTAGAACAGGAAGTAGAGGTAGAAGGTAAATTTAAACCCTTTGTTTGTCGTATTGTCGCAAGCTCCATGCGTAATTTAAAAACTGAGCTAGCCGACGCAATTAAAATTATACATTAAAAATCAAAAATTGACAGATTAAAAATTGTTACCTTTTTGATTCCCAAAAAGGGAGAGCAGAGGTATTGCTACAGTATCGCAACAATATATAAAATACTCATATTTAGACCAGGGTAGAAAATTAAATAATCACATCAAATAATTTTAATCACCGTGTATAATGAATATTATTAGATAATACGCGTTATTAAAACCGTGAAGCATAAAAATTTATTAGTTTCATCAAACATAAGAGATTTAAATCATGTACAAGACGCTTTATATCAAAAGAAGCAGTATTAAAAAGCTCTGCGTGTAATGTAATTATTCCTAAACAAATGGAAATTACGTGCGAAATTTATATTAATTAACCCTATTTTAAGTAACCGGTATTGAACAAAACGTACAGATAACAACTAATATTTAGTTAGGATTCACTAAAATTTAAAGGGTATTAATTTTAATTGGAGTTAGTTGAACCATTATTAATAATAAGCATAAAACTTGTAAAAACCCAAGATTATAATACTAGAAAATAAAGCTCTGAGAATTAATATTATGTTGAACACCTGCGTAGTTTAAATGTCAAATACGGCGAAAATTTTGCAGATAATTAATGGTTCAGAGAATCTTGGGAAAACGTCGCATAATAGTTACAAGAATTGCTAAAGGTGGGTATTTCACACTCCATGTGGACTAAAATAATCGATAATACAGAATATCAATTTGCACCAATACGAACAGGTTAGAAAAGGAAAGAGAAAATGCGTCAAGCAAAGACACATATAGTAAAAGGCGGGATTTAAGCAACGTCACGAGGGTCACAATTGGTTGAAAATAGGATGCGAATATCAGAGGTAGAAACAACAATTTCTGTACAAAATTAATTAGTTTTTCTCGGACATGCTTGCGTGCCGTGTGTTGAAATTTCTGAGATTTAAATGGGACGAGTGAAAATTCGTAAAAATCGACGCGCGAGCGACAGACTGGGAACATTGAATGAGGAATTCTTTAGAATTACCCGTTTTGGGGAACAGACCGACAGACAGGCTTTTTGCTATATATACCGAGGTGAATATAAACAAGCCCTCTTAGACTCTTAGACTTTTGACGATTCGATGCGTTAAAAGCTCGTACATCCGCGACTTGATTGAAGATGTTAAACAGTGCATTTTAGTTGATAAAATAATTTAAAATTTTGCTCGTATATTTTAGTGATTCAAAATAGTTGGTTATTTACGTGCTAACATGAATGTACTTCAGTGCACTTAGATACAAGGTAATAAAATTTAGTTTCACTGTACCAATTAGCAAAATTTACAACGACAAATGTATACACAAAAGTAGGCAGTTTTGGCGTATATTGGGGAAAGAAGTATGAAGTTATTTGCTATTTTTCGGGGGTGTTAATAATTGAATGGTTCAAATACGTGTCTGGATCCACGAAACAAGAGTCAGATATACATAGATGAGTTCCGGAAAAGTCCAGAAACAACTGGTGATGGAGAAAATTTTAAAAGCGTTGAGAATTAGAAGCCGTAAATATAATCCTGTTGGAATGGTGTGATTAACTAAAGGGACGATGTACTTTGAAGCTACGAGGACAGTAACCTTCAGGTAAATTATACTATTTTGTTTGACATTTTGTGTGTGGTGAATAACTTTATAATTGATTTACTTTAAATGGACATTAGTGAAATTGTACTAACCATAAAATTTTAATTTTAAGATGAAATTTGCTTGTTGAAGTAGAAAGGGTATTTAGTTTTGATGTTCGGTAATATGATGAAAATTTGGGTATGTCTTTGAGCTCAATTAGACGAACCTGGTTAATTAACGTAAAGGGGTGGTAGATGCTCCCTTTATACTCAGACTCCGGTCTGCTTATATTGTTATATTAATTAGTAGGCATCCAACAAGGACTTTAATTTTGGATGCACATTAAAATGATAATAAAATTAATCTTGAAATTCTTTTTAAAACTGAAATTTATGCTGAGTTTTAATTTTGAAATTTTAATGTATTCTGAATATTGATGTAAATAGAGTTAACGTTGATGTTTTTGGTAGGAATGTGTTGTTTTTTTTATGAATGAGGAGGTTTATAACATTAGGTGAGCAGCCGAGGCGAAAAGAGGATCACAGCCGTTTATGACGCCCAATCTGTGGGACTAGAATTTTTTTGTTGAAAGGACCCAGTTCCCGCATTGAAAGGAGTATTTCACAGCAATTTTGGCGCCCAACGTGGGGCTCGAGTTCCAAATAAAATTTTTGTTATTTTATTCCAGGAAACTGGCGATCTGAGAGAGAGAATTTCTGTGTGTGTATAAATTTAGGAGTATTTTAGAGTGTGTGTGAGTGATTAGAACGTATGCAGAGAAAAGAGTGGTTAAGGAGTCAAGGAGTGGAAATTGGAAGTGACGATAGTGCATTGTGTGGGAAAAATTCGAAAATGGAAGAAGCTGGAGGCAGTAGAGATCAGTCGAGGACGGAATCAGGGGATCAAGGAAATGAGTTAATGATGAGAATGTTTGAGGAAATGCGATTAGCTAGGGAAGAATCTAATAGAGCGAGGGAGGAGTCCAACCAAAAATTAGAGCAGATAAGCGGGAAAATTGAACAAAATACGAAAGAATTTACAGAATTTAAAAATAGTCTTACCGTAAAAATGGGGGAGGTTGAAAATAGGGTTGAAAAAAATGAGCATGATATTACAGGTCTTCGACAGGAAATGGGACATTTAAGGTCCGAAGTACGCATTTTTTGTGAAGAAGAGATTAATGTAAAAATGACAGAAGTGACAGACTCATGTAGGGATCAGTTAGGCAGGGTAGAACGCGAAGTTAGTAGTATCAAATACAACATGTCAAATTTAACGGGGGATGGTCCCAGATTTTCTACAGGTGGAGTATCATTGGACCAACACATGAAGTTTTATGGCGATAACAGGGTAAATCCACAAATTTTTATTAATAGTGTAAGAAATCTAGTGGGAAATTTATTTGACGAACAGACTAAACTAAATACGATAAAGGCTTTATTAAAGGACAATGCGGAGGCATGGTACAATTTAGTAGGACAGGACATAGACACGTATCAGGACTTTGAAAACAAATTTTTACAACATTACTGGAGTGATCACAAACAGGATCAGATTAGGGACGACTTGATTACAGGAAAATTTAAGGGGGAGTTTGCAGGATCTAGGGAGCAATATGCCATCCGCAAATACAGCGTGGCCAAACAACTGAATCCACCATTGACGGACAGACAGATAATCAAGTACCTATCACGACATTTTGAACTGGAAATTAGACAACACGTGGCCTTACAAAACATCACAGAGCGGGAGACGTTTTTGGAATACTTACAGAGATATGACGATGTATTTGTTGGACGGACAAGAGAGATACGAGAACGAAACGTTAACACACTTAGGTTTGACAACAGGACACCGAATTATCCGAGACGGTCTGACTATAACAGAAATTTTCGACAGAATTGGGAACGACGAGGACAGGAATACAGAAGTAATAGTGCGACTAGGGGACCAACGCCAAGACCTAGTTACACGAGACAGAACAGTTTACCGGAGGTAAACAGGACTGTGACCAGCACGCCGAATAGAGACAGGCACACGGATATTAACACGAGGAGGACGTACGCACAGGTTGTAGAAGGACAACCAGGACCAAGCACGGAAAACAGGATGGGACAGGATTTTTAGAACGCGACAGACCACTAGATTTCTGTGTAAATGTATATGAACATCCACGTGAATTTTTCAAAATTGAGGAGGAAGTAGAGCCAGAAACTGTAGAAAAATTATGTTTGCCAATTATTAATTTAGAAATTTTTGAAAATAATGTAGAAGTATTACTTGATACAGGGGCAGAGGCGAGTTTAATATCGGAGGAATTCGTCAGCAAAATTAGGGATAAGGTTTGTGATAGAATTATGCCTATAAAGCGTAGCCATTTAGTAGCTCCAAATAAAAAGAAGTTTGCTGTAGTAAATAGTGTTGTGGTGCTTAGGATAGATATAGGAGGTTTTAGCTGTGAACAGGAGTTTGTAATTGTACCTGGACTGAAGTTTCAGAGCATTTTAGGTGTTGACTGTATGATGAAGTTAGGGGTTTTGATAGATATGGAAAGGAAGGTAATAAGGATTAAGGATAGGGTAGTGCCATGGAAGGGCAGTTATGAAGTCACAGAGGATGACACTGGGTTTAGTATTAATGTAGTAGAGGTAGAGGATGATGAAGGTAAACAGATCAACACGATAAGATGTCCAGAGGATAGGAAAGTAGAGGTTCAAGCTTTAATACAAAAACATGCAGAAGTAGTGGGGGTAGAAGCAGCATATCAGGAGCAGGTGATGGCAGAATTATTTTTGAGGAGGTTAAGTGGCAAGTTTGTTTTTAATAAAGTAGATTTAAGGGATTCATTCTGGCGGATTCCATTACACAAAAATTCTAGAAGGTACGTAGGATTTTCCGGAGAGAGAAAAATCGAGAATTGTAAAGTAGTATCGTTTGGTTTGTCGGCAGAAAGGGAAACAACAATAAATGAGAAACAGACAAGTGTAGGGACTGAAGAAGAAGTAATATTTAAGAGTCAGGATAAGAGGGATGATAAGTGTATTGTATGTGAGATAATAGAGATGTTAAGTATAGATATAGAAGGGGGAGAGATAGGGATGAAGAGTATTAGGATGGTAAGAAGGAAGACTTGGAGGGTCAAGAAGAGAGTTAGATTTAAATAACTTAATGAACAAAGGATAGAGATAGGTGAACTTTAGTATAGATATAGAACAAGGGATAGAATAGGTGTATATAGAAAAGTAGAAGTAAGTGTTTATAGAAAATAAAGCTAGGTATAGGATAAATATGGGAGATAATTAGGAATAGGTTTAGCATGAGAATAAAGAGTAAATGGTAGGAAGAAAATAAGATAGGTTAAGTGTAGATATTTCATAGAAGATTAGTGGAGAGTTAGAAATAGAGTAAGAATAGGATAGGTATATAGGATTAGGTAGGGGGAAGTAAAGTATAGTGAAGATTAGTTAAAAGTTAGGAATAGGATAGGTATATAGGATGTATATAGGATAAGTAGGATGAAGTTAGGGATAATTTTAGTTTATAGAAGTAGGTGAGAGTTAGGAATAGGATAGGGATATAGGATCGGTGTAAATATTTTTTTGGATTGGAGACAAAGTAGGTAAGTTAGATAGATAAGGGTAGAGAGAGATAGGCAATTTTTTTTGTAATTTTTTTGTTTGTCTAAATACTTAATATTTGCATTCAAATAAGTGGGATTATTTGTATTCAAATAGGGGGAAAATACTCATATTTAGACTAGGGTAGAAAATTAAATAATCACATCAAATAATTTTAATCACCGTGTATAATGAATATTATTAAATAATACGCGTTATTAAAACCGTGAAGCATAAAAATTTATTAGTTTCATCAAACATAAGAGATTTAAATCATGTACAAGACGCTTTATATCAAAAGAAGCAGTATTAAAAAGCTCTGCGTGTAATGTAATTATTCCTAAACAAATGGAAATTACGTGCGAAATTTATATTAATTAACCCTATTTTAAGTAATCGGTATTGAACAAAACGTACAGATAACAACTAATATTTAGTTAGGATTCACTAAAATTTAAAGGGGTATTAATTTTAATTGGAGTTAGTTGAACCATTATTAATAATAAGCATAAAACTTGTAAAAACCCAAGATTATAATACTAGAAAATAAAGCTCTGAGAATTAATATTATGTTGAACACCTGCGTAGTTTAAATGTCAAATACGGCGAAAATTTTGCAGATAATTAATGGTTCAGAGAATCTTGGGGAAAACGTCGCATAATAGTTACAAGAATTACTAAAGGTGGGTATTTCACACTCCATGTGGACTAAAATAATCGATAATACAGAATATCAATTTGCACCAATACGAACAGGTTAGAAAAGGAAAGAGAAAATGCGTCAAGCAAAGACACATATAGTAAAAGGCGGGATTTAAGCAACGTCACGAGGGTCACAATTGGTTGAAAATAGGATGCGAATATCAGAGGTAGAAACAACAATTTCTGTACAAAATTAATTAGTTTTTCTCGGACATGCTTGCGTGCCGTGTGTTGAAATTTCTGAGATTTAAATGGGACGAGTGAAAATTCGTAAAATCGACGCGCGAGCGACAGACTGGGAACATAGAATGAGGAATTCTTTAGAATTACCGTTTTGGGGAACAGACCGACAGACAGGCTTTTGCTATATATACCGAGGTGAATATAAACAAGCCCTCTTAGACTCTTAGACTTTTGACGATTCGATGCGTTAAAAGCTCGTACATCCGCGACTTGATTGAAGATGTTAAACAGTGCATTTTAGTTGATAAAATAATTTAAAATTTTGCTCGTATATTTTAGTGATTCAAAATAGTTGGTTATTTACGTGCTCACATGAATGTACTTCAGTGCACTTAGATACAAGGTAATAAAATTTAGTATCACTGTACCAATTATCAAAATTTACAACGACAAATGTATACACAAAAGTAGGCAGTTTTGGCGTATATTGGTGAAAGACGCATGAATTTCTTTGCTATTTTTCGGGGGTGTTAATAATTGAATGGTTCAAATACGTGTCTGGATCCACGAAACAAGGGTCAGATATACATAGATGAGTTCCGGAAAAGCCCAGAAACAACTTTAAATAAATGGTGATGGAGAAAATTTTAAAAGCGTTGAGAATTAGAAGCCGTAAATATAATCCTGTTGGAATGGTGTGATTAACTAAAGGGACGATGTACATTGAAGCTACGAGGACAGTAACCTTCAGGTAAATTATACTATTTTGTTTGACATTTTGTGTGTGTTGAATTACTTTATAATTGATTTACTTTAAATGGACATTAGTGAAATTGTACTAACCATAAAATTTTAATGTTAAGATGAAATTTGCTTGTTTAAGTAGAAAGGGTATTTAGTATTGATGTTCTGGATTATGATAAAAATATGGGTATGTCTTTGAGCTCAATTAGACGAACCTGGTTAATTAACGTAAAGGGTGGTAGATGCTCCTTTTACTCTGCATATATTGTTATAGTAATTAGTAGGCATCCTACAAGGACTTTAATTCTGGATGCACATTAAAATGATAATAAATTTAATTTTGAAATTTTCCGATATTAAAATTTATGCTGAATATTAATTTTGAAATTTTAATGTATTGTGAATATTGATGTAAATAGAGTTGACGTTGATGTTTGTGGTAGGAATGTGTTGTTTAATTTTATGAATGAGGAGGTTTATAAAATTAGGTGAGCAGCCGAGGCGAAAACAGGATCACAGCAGTTTATGACGCCCAATCGGTGGGACTAGAATTTTTTGTTGAAAGGACCCAGTTCCCGCATTCACAGGAGTATATCACAGCCAATATATATATATATATATATATATATATATATATATATATATATATATATTACTGAGGTCATAAATGGGCATTAACAAGCTCCAATTTGCATTTATGTCGAACTAAAAAGTATATAAATTTATCACGCGAAGTTTGAGCCATGTTTGAACAAAATCGGTTCATATTTGACGAAGTACCAGTAAATATTAGGGTTAGGTGAATATAGCATAAAATTTTATGGTAAATATTAATTATTAATAAGTTAAAAAACATAATTTGAGACGCATAATTGCGTAAATGCATATAAAACATAAATTACGGCAAGCGGAAGTAACATTTGTTTTAATATTCTAAAGAATAAAAGCCTTCAGCATACGTAAAGCGGCAGTCGTTAGTTAAGTTGCACGTGTTATAGAGATTCTAAGAACTTTATAGGAAAAAGATAACGAACATAAAATGTTGTCAACAAATAATAGCGGGAATAATTTAATGAGGACGAAATGCAGGTGCAGATAGCACGTACGCAAACAATATCGATTTATAGAGAGAAAAGACTATAGTTGCGGTATTGATATTGAAACGGGACGCAGACACGCTATGTTCTCAGATTAAATCCAGCAAAAAGGGTATAGAAATCAGGGGATATGTTGCTAACAGAGTACGACGGTTACATTAAGTAAGCAAGAGTAGGATAAACGACAATAGCGGGGGTTAGCTAAAGCAGAGCTGGTGAACGAACGGGAGAATAATGTTTAAAGACGAAATAAGATTGTGTATAAGTGTGAATGAAACGAGAGATATACGCTACAGGGGGCGTATTGTGGATGCTAGAACTTGAAATGACAGTTGCGAGGATTTCGTGGTATCGAGCTTGTTTGGAGTGGAAATTTCCTGGATTTGAAAGACGGTTGAGCTCGGTAGGGTAAAAATACGGGGAATTTGCCAAGGATAATAGGATTGTTTGTGGAAGCGTTCGACCGTTGGCGTGTTTGTGCAGCGATACCAGGAAAAGTGCGACAGGAGTTTTGGAAATCGATGTAGGGGGTGGCTTCTGAAGGTGATACAAACCCGTAGGGAGTGGTAAATTGCTCTCTTCTCTTTTGTCTTTACTTATGATCGCCTACCTTACTACATAGCAAAGTGATAGAGTAAAATTACAGTTGAGTTAGCACAAGTTATTGAAATATTAATGATACGTTTGAATATTTGAATCAATTAATATTTATTAACTGATATATGTATGTGTATGTATACGTATTAATGAAGGTTATATATTTATCAATACATACAGGATTATGTACATGCATACAACTATTATGTAAAAAATAACAAAAGCTATACAAAATAACTGCCAAAATTTAAATGATATACTTCAAAAAACACATCATCCAAACTTATACCAAATAGTTCTATTACATATTTTAACAACCTTTTACATTATTTTATTTATATATTTCATGCCATTTCATATATTTTAAACCCCAATTTAGTGAGTATATCTTGAATGTTATTATTTATTTTTAAAACAAGGACTTTGAAACATATCACTTATTGAGTTGTAATTAGTGTACCAAACTGTGTATACCTGTGAATAATTTGGCTGTAAATAGCGTAAATAAAAGATTGTATGATTATGGTATTATTTGGTTTTATTGAATGGTGTGCGAGTGGGAAGGAAGAATGATTGTAAATTTAGGTATAGGAGAAGAAGCACAGCTGAGCTAGCCAGGGAAGCTGCTGAAGATTGTTGCAGCAGAATAAACGGGTAAGAATATTTTTATAATTTTTTTTTTTTTTTGAAAATCAGTGTTGACACCGGCGATGTCAAACCCATAAGTCCCCGATCATAGCAATCTAATGACGGCCCAACTTTGGGGCTTGAATGGTTTTAGGAGACCCAGAGACTGTCCCAACGGTCCACAGCAATATATATATATATATATATATATATATATATATATATATATATATATATAGTAATGAATGTTCCTGGAAAATGGTCAGGTATAAGTAAAACAACTCAATTTGTTTTCATTGGTTTTCATGTATTTTCATGCTTTACGCGTTTCGGTTCCAAATAACCATTTTCAAAATAGCTGCTAAAAATTACATTGTTATAAATACTATAAAATTATACACTATAAACATATACTTGCACTAAAACATTTTTAAATAAATAACAGATACATTATAACTATTGTACGTCGTAAAGGTTTAGAAATGTTATACTGAATGACTAGATTAAGTTAACTGGTTAGAACAAATAATCTGTTAGTGTTGATAATTTAAAATATGTATACTATTGGAGTAAATTGTAGAAACATTCACATACAACGCGACAGACACTCCGTAAATTCCAAGTCGGACCATGAACAATTCACTAAAATTTACTACAGACTAATACAAAATAAATAGTAACCTATGGCACCTCAATAAGAATACGCTTTTAAGTAATTCACATTTCTCATACTACAATTTACTCCAATAGTATACATATTTTAAATTATCAACACTAACAGATTATTTGTTATAACCAGTTAACTTAATCTAGTCATTCAGTATAACATTTCTAAACCTTTACGACGTACAATAGTTATAATGTATCTGTTATTTATTTAAAAATGTTTTAGTGCAAGTATATGTTTATAGTGTATAATTTTATAGTATTTATAACAATGTAATTTTTAGCTGCTATTTTGAAAATGGTTATTTGGAACCGAAACGCGTAAAGCATGAAAATACATGAAAACCAATGAAAACAAATTGAGTTGTTTTACTTATACCTGACCATTTTCCAGGAACATTCATTACTATTTATATATGGTCAAGAAAATTTATATCTTAATATATATCCGTGTAACCTGGGATCAATCTCTGGAACTCCCTAAAAATCATTCAAGCCCCAACGTTGGGCCGTCATAAATTGCCGTGGAACTTCGCTCTAGCTCAGTACTTTCTCAAAATACATTCGAGGATTTATTTTCCAAAAATCGTCATAAATTTCGCACAATAGTTAAATTTTTCAAAAAAATTAATTCTTACCCAGATTCTGCTTCCATCATTTAATTACTTCAACAGCTCCCTGGCTAGCTCAGTTGGGCCTCCTTTTGGATACCTAGATTCACTATCATACTCGTTATCGTTCACGCACACTTTCAATAAAACCACAAAATAATACAACAATCATACAATATTTATTTACCACTATTTACAAAATAAAAATTCAAGATTATTTACATTTCGTTGTTCAAGTTACACTTCAATAGATTCTATTTTGTAATGTCCAGGATTTTAACTTGAAATATCAAACACATTGAATGTAACCGGAGTAAATGGGCCCTGAATAATACCTTATTTTTCTTTCTTTATTTATAATTAAATTTTAACTAGTACACTCTGGAGTATGGTGAGCTCATGATAACCCAGTTAATTATGAATAATGTATGCCTTTTACTTTGCATACTCTTACAACAAACACAAAAAAACCATGTACTCTTAACAATAAAAAAATTTTAATCCCCGAGGAACGTTAATAAGCTTTATATACACCATTAGATTTATATTTAAATACCACAATAAAAGTTAGTTATACGTATTATTTTCAATACGCAAAATAATGCAAAATACCTTCATCGTTCACTCTCACAACATCACCACAATTTTCATAGTTTATAACAACAATTCTAAAGCGTTACCTGGAATTTCTTGAAGATCCCTTCTCCGTTGACGATGCGGTAAATAAATTTCGCACGTAATTTTTGGTTGTTTCCTCTATACACAGGGTGTTTGAAATTGCCTTGTTTATACTTAAATTTAGCCCTTTGAAACCACTACATAATCCCCCTATTTCAATTCTAGTAAAAACCCTTCCCGGTTTTTTTGAATTTAAATAACTACACTCTAATTTAATCTTACCTGCTATATCTATACACCTATCTACTCACCTAACACTACTTATTTACCTATTTCTACACATATCTCTACTTATTTCTATCTATCTACACCTATCTTTACTTCTAATTACCTATTCACACCTATCGCTACCTTTTACCTAACTATTTCTATTTATTACTAATTTTTCACCCTCTTATTTCATTTTATTTTCTCTTTTCATTTCACCCTTTAGTCCTTTATTGACTCTTTACGTACCTTTTTGTACTTTTCTCTTTATCTTCACTTTTCATATCTTTTACCCTACTTACTATCACTATCTCTATCTTATCCTAACTATACCTACCTAATTCTATACCTACATCTAACTATTTCCCATATTTATCTATACCTACTTTTATTTTCTGCAAACCCTTACTTCTACTTTTCTATATACACCTATTCTATCCCTATTTATTTAAATTTTACTCTTTTATACACCTATCCATATTTTTCTATATACACCTATCCATATTTATCCTATTTCTACTTTTCTATATACCTATTTCTATCTCTAACTATTCAACTTCTACACTAAGAGTCACCTATCTCTATCTTTTTGTCATTACACTTCATCTTGCCCATTCTTATTTAAATCTAACTCTTTTCTTAATCCTCCAAGTCTTTCTTCTAACCATCCCAATACTCTTCATCCCTATTTCTCCTCCTTCTACTTTTATACTTATCATCCCTGTTACTTCCCATAAAATAAACTTATCCCCATTATCCTGACTCTTAAATATTTCTTCTTCCTCAGTCCCTATACCTGTCTGTTTCTCTTTTATCATAATTTCTTTTTCTGTGGACAAACCAAACGATACTAGCTCAACATCTTTATCTTTCCCCTCTATACAAAACTTTTCATCTCTTCTAGACCCTTCCTGTACAATATTCATTTCACAAAAATCTTTTAAATTCAAATTCAAATTACCAAAATTATCTTTGTTTCTTAACTCACTTATGCCTATATTTACCTCTTGTGTGTCACATAATGCTATTTTTACTTCTATCTTTCTTAATTCTGACTCTTTGTCTACTATTAATGGTGCGCCTGACTCTACCTCTATTTGTTCAGCTTCTTCTTTCACTATTACTTGTACCTCATCTAACTTTTCCTCACTATATTCCCCTGAGTCGATCTCTCTCACTTCTTCATCTCCCTCTATACTATTTATACATATCCCCATGTCATCTTCTGTGACATCATAACTTGCCTTCCAGGGCAATATCCTATCCCTAGTCCTAACTATTTTCCTCTCCATATCTATTATAACCCCTAACTTCATCATGCAATCGACCCCTAATATCCCTTTAAACTTTAACCCAGGTACAATTATAAATTCTTGTTCAAAGCGTACTGAACCTAACTCTACTTTCAAAATAACTACGCTATTTACAACAGCAAATCGTTTTTTATTCGGCGCAACCAGGTGACTTCTTTTTATTGGCATTATCCTGTCACACGCTTTATCTTTAATTTCATTGACGAATTCCTCCGATACCAAACTCGCCTCAGCTCCTGAATCTAATAATGCTCCTAAATTTTTCTCAAAAATTTTAATCTCAATTATGGGCAAACAAAATTTTTCTACAATTTCTGGCTCAATTTCTTCTTCTATTTTCAAAAATTCTCTAGGATGTTCATATTTGTACACAGTAATGTCTAGTGGTTTGTCCTGCTTTAAAAATCCTGTCCTGGTCTGTTCTCCCTACTCGGTCCTGGTCTTGCTGTCACTTCCGCGTATGTCCTTGGCGTCTCAACCCTGTCCGTGTTGTTACCTTCCCTGTTTGTATTTACTGTCCCCCTCATGACCGGTGAACTGTTCTGTCTTGTTGGTCCCGGTCTAGGTGCAGGTCCCCTACCTACCCTATTGCTCCTATAAAATGTCTGTCGCGGCTCCCAATTTTGTCGCTGATACGTAAAATTATTCCCCCGTCTTGAGTAACTGTCCCGTCTGTTGTCGAACCTAACCGTCTTTACCTGTCGTTCCCTATTTTTCCTAGGTCGTCCACTGTTAACGTCGTCATACCTCTGCAGGTACTCCAGAAACATCTCTCTGTCTACAATGTTCTGTAACGCTACGTGCTGTCTCACTTCAACCTCAAAATGCCTCGACAAGTATTTTATAATCTGTGGGTCCGTCAGTGGTGGGTTCAATTGTTTCGCTATGCTATACGAAAGTATAGCATATTGCTCCCTACTTCCTTAAAATTCTCCTTTAAATTTCCCCGTGATCAAATCGTTTCGTACTTGGTCCTTTCTGTGGTCACTCCAGTAATGTTTCAAAAACCTGTCCTCGAAGTCAGTGTAAGTGTCAATTTCTTGTCCTATTAAATTGTACCAAGCTTCAGCATGGTCTTTTAGTAAAGCTTTTACAACATTTAGTTTTGCCAGTTTATCGTATAAGTTATTTATTAAACCTCTAATATTGTTAATGAATATTTGCGGGTTTATTCTACTATCCCCATAAAATTTCATCTGTTGCTCTAATGACATATTACCTGTTACCTTGGACCATCCCCCATTAAAGTCGCTACATTCTGTTTAATCCCGGTCACTTTTCTCTCTACCCGACCTAACTGATCCTTACACGAGTCCGTTACCTCAGTCATTTTTGCATTAATCTCGTCCTCACAAAAAATCCTTACATCTGTCCTCAATTGTCCCATTTCCAGATTTAAACCTCTAATATCACGCTCATTTTTATTTACCCTATTTTCAATTTCCCCCATTTTTATCGTCAAGCTATTTTTGAATTCAGAAACTTCTTTATTCGTCTTATCTATTTTCTGACTAATTTTCTCAAACTTTCGATTCGATTCCACACTCATTTCCCTAATCTCCTCAAATTTCCGATTTGATTCCTCACTCATCTGCTCCAATTTTCGATTTGAGTCCTCTCGAACCGCGCTTAACGTCTCGCTCATCTGGTCAAATTTCCTATTAGATTCTTCCATACTTAATTTCATTTCCTCTAATGTCCTGTTAGATTCTTCATTCATCCTCTCTAGCATTCTCAAAATTAATTCGTTTCCAGCTTCTCCGACTCCATCCTCGACTGATCCCTACTACCTCCAGCTTCCTTCATTTTCGAATTTTTATCACAAGGCACTATCGTCACTTCCAATTTCCACTCTTAGGCTCCTTAACCACTTTTTTCTCTGCATACGTTCAAATCACTCCCACACACTCTCACAATATTCTTAAATTTATACACAACACCAGACTCCCTCTCTCAGATCGCCAGTTTCCTGGAATAAAATTACTAAAATTCTATCTGGAACTCGAGCCTCACGTTCAGGTCGCCATAATTTGCCGTGTAACCTGGGATCCATCTCTGGAACTCCCTAAAAATCATTCAAGCCCCAACGTTGGGCCGTCATAAATTGCCGTGGAACTTCGCTCTAGCTCAGTACTTTCTCAAAAAACATTCGAAGATTTTATTTATTTTCCAAAAATCGTCATAAATTTCACACAATAGTTAAATTTTTCAAAAAAAATTAATTCTTACCCAAATTCTGCTTCCATCATTTAATTACTTCAACAGCTCCCTGGCTAGCTCAGTTGGGCCTCCTCTTGGATACCTAGATTCACTATCATACTCGTTATCGTTCACGCACTCTCAATAAAACCACAAAATAATACAACAATCATACAATATTTATTTACAACTATTTACAAAATAAAAATTCAAGATTATTTACATTTCGTTGTTCAAGTTACACCTCAATAAATTCTATTTTTGTAATGTCCTGGATTTTAACTTGAAATATCAGACACATTGAATGTAACCGGAGTAAATGGGCCCTGAATAATACCTTATTTTTCTTTCTTTATTTATAATTAAATTTTAACTAGTACATTCTGGAGTATGGTGAGCTCATGATAACCCAGTTAATTATGAATAATGTATGCCCTTTACTTTGCATACTCTTACATCAAACATAAAAAACCCATACACCTTTAGATTTATATTTAAATACCACTATAAAGTTAGTTATACGTATTATTTTCAATACGCAAAATAATGCAAAATATCTTCATCGTTCACTCTTGCACATCACCACAATTTTCATAGTTTATAACAACAACAATTCTAAAGCGTTACCTTCTCCGTTGACGATGCGGTAAAGTTGTTTCGCTCTCAGTTTCGTGATTCTGCTCTGCTCGCCGCCTCCAGATATTTGTAGATGAACACCATCTAAGTTGTGCTGCATGCTCTGCATACAAGGTACATCCAAATTCAAATATTACACTTCTTTTATAATTGCGTACTTTAATTTAATATAGTTTACGTTACTTCGCGTTACTTCACGAGCTTGTTAAGATATATGTTGCACCCCAATTAAATTTAGACTCGACACTATCCGCGTATCAAATTATGAGGCCAACACTGTACTATTTAAATTAAAATTTTTTATGTACTTACAAGCTCGTGGTAAATTTCTGTACGTCATCTGAAGCAATGAAGATACTAAGAGATCGAAGTTAAAAGAGAGCGATGCTCATTCTCTCAGAGTATTTAAACAATTTGAATGCCACCTCTCGGCCACTCTTCCGCGAAAATCTAATTTAAAATAATACTTCTTCAAATTTTGGTTCAACCGTTTTCGAAATGTTTGAAATTTAGCGCATCGTTACGATATTTTCCGAAAAGCCCGCATTCAAATATTCCCGTGTTTGTCTGTTCTACAACTAACTATATCGACCAATGCTATATCTCGTGACGTCTTAAAAACCCCGCCTATATTAACTCTATTCTTCTCTTATGCTTATTCTGTTTCCTTCTACCCTCGCTTGAGTGGTAGAAAATCGATATTACTGTCCGCGTTCTATCTAACCCATGTGGACTTAGTACGTGCGTTTTGAAGTGACCTGATATTATGCCTGTCTCATTCCGAAGCATATCATAGATTGTCCATCCCTTCTGCGCTTTAAGGAAACTTTTAGTTAGCATTTATGCGAAACATTCTACCGTTGCACAATATACCTCGAAGCTTGTCTTTAATCTACACAAATTAGGGAAACGTGACCTTTCCAAAACACGCAGGTGTTCTTTAACGAACGTTTTTAAAACAACATTTCTAGGAGTTTACGTTTCAAGGTATTTTATATTCAACGGCTGTTTATGTGTTAGTGAAGCGTTTCATCTTGGTATTATCGATTTTTCAAGCTCTTATGCGTATTAGACGTAATAACCCTTTGAATTAAACTCAATTAAATTAATTAATAACTTGCATTGGCTTCTACAATTTATTTTCTTTACGAACCTAACTAAATTTTAATTACTAATTGTAAAATTATGGTAATTCTTGTTACTTTAAATTCACTAAGTGAAATTTCGCACGTAAATTTTGGTTGTTTCCTCTATACAGGGTGTTTGAAATTGCCTTGTTTATACTTAAATTTAGCCCTTTAAAACCACTACAATATATATATATATATATATATATATATATATATATATATATATATATTCAAGAGTTTTATTTGCAGTTCGTAATTAGGATTTTGTGTACAACAGAAGTAAAACTAAGATGTATCTGTAAATAAACCCTTATGAAAATAATAAAAGCTTATTCACCTATACAAATCGAGCTAATAGTTGTATAGCCATTGTGAAATAATAAAGCTATTTTTCTGTTAATGGCTATACAACTATTAGCTCGATTTATATAGGTAATTATGGTTTCATTATTTTCATTAGAGTTTATTTACAGCTACATTTTATTTTTTATTTTATATATTTATATATAATTTAACCAAAGATACATTTTGTTTAGTGTAGCATCTATGTTTTACTGTGCTTGTTAATTTATAGCAGAACCTAAGGCAATTAAAAGTTTTAAATTCTACAACGAAATTCTAATTGGAGTACGGAGCTATCTACAATGTTTTTTATTTCAAATCAATGAGAAATGTGGTCAGGCATCCGGTTTCGTTCAAGAAAGGAAGAAATCAAAGCTTCAGCACATGTTGTCGTATACCCAAAACTAACATGTTTGAAGGAGCAGCTGTTCGTAAATGCTCTTAAGAGTGATATTGGTGTACCTGGTTTTAAGATGCAGCTGCATAGTAGCACAGATTTAACAAGTCCATTATCGAATATGATTTACCTTTGGAAAGAGGGTCAGCGCTGCACTGACGCTTCTACAATTTGTATAATTATAATGCATAAAAATATTACCTGTCCATCCCGAATCTGGAATTTATTGTTGTCAGGAACTCTTTTTCTTACAATTAAAAAAATAATTAATACTGAATACAAATTATTGAAACTAGTAAAAAATTGAAACATTACTAGTGATTCTGACCTTTTACTTTTGACAGTTTGAGAAATTAACCATTTGGTAATTTGGTCACTTTTGTAGTTTTTCTCCGATTAACCAGTCTGTGGTCCCTGAGCTAAGAATTACACGAGTGGTCACGCATGTGCATTTTGCTCTTGCTCTGAAATTCATGTTCTGAGCGATAACACTAGATTGAAAATGAATTTTATGTCATTATATTTAAAGGCGCAACTTACACTGTAATTTGAGTACATACGTTCTTCAGGGTCTACACAGATTGAACAAACACTTTTCACATGCTCGTAAGACAAATATCTTCCGTACATTTTACACTTTTTTTTGTTTTTTTGATTTTTCGCTGAAGAAAAATAAACAAACTGAACTTCTGATTTGTTGGCAACCACAGTCTGCACTTCCAACACTTTCGCTATTATTTTCATGGATAAGCTGATCGATAAATTTACACTTTTTGTGTGTTAAATTAAGTAGAAAGACTGCTTGTTATGGAATATTTTGCTCCGTTTTCAAATTTGTATAGCATTTTTTTGTAATGGGTAAGATTTTTTGTAATACGAAATTAAAAAGTTCATACTGTTGTAAAGTGATTAGTTTTATTTAATTTACTTCATGTATTAATCTAAATCAAAATGTAGTTTTTAACGATTTTCTACTGAGTTTTGCTTGAGGAACATTACTTTTAACGTTCAGCAATAGTTTGCAAGCATAGTTGGATTTTATTTTCCCTGATAACTTTTTCCCACTGTTTACATGTCTTGAGATTTTCAGGAAAGAAGTCCAAATGTGAATCAGAAAATGTATTTTCAGAGACATGTTACTTCTGAGAGTTTTATAATTTTGAAGGAGTTGTGAAACTAGTTTTCTATAGTTCTCTTCTATTGCGAAGAAAATCAGTTTCGACCTTTTTAAAAAACTTCCGTGTAGGCTTTTCAATCGCATTCAAACTTTCCACAATGTCATCTTCATAAGCCCCTTATTTGTTGGCCTACTAATATATATTGTTTTATTTCAGCCTCACTGATCCTGGGGAATTTGTTTTTTAAGTACAGGAAACCTGGACCACTTTTATCCATCGCCTTAACAAAATTTTCATTAATCTGATTTGATGTGCAAGGGTGGAAGATATCTATGTTCAGGAATTATAAGTGGTTGAGAAGTTACGCTCTTTTGTCCAGGTATCAAATTTCGTTCAAGCCATTGCAAGTTGGCAAAATGATTTTTGCGATCTCTGCTATTCCACTCGCATAGAAAACAACAAAATTCAGTATATTCTTGTTGGAGACCTAATAATAGTCCTATAACTTTCAAATTGCCACATATATTCCAAGAATACTGTTGGAATTTTATCTTTGATAGCAAAATCTTCATACTGTCATACGTCTCTTTCATATAGACTGCATGGGCAACCGGAATCGAAGGTTTCTCATTTCCTATATGAAGAAGAATAGCTTTTAAACTGAGTTTGGAAGAATCTTTGAACAACCTCAATTCCTTAGGATTATCACAGTCTCCTAACTCGGTCAGCGATGACTCAACATCAGCACAATACTCTAAACTGCCTTTTGCGGAGAACAAGCGATGGTGGCTTTGTTTCAGTCGACGATAAAAAGAAATTGCAGTTGCCTTTTCAAAGGAGATTTCAACTCTTTAATCTGGACGTTAGCAATTCTGCCTGATTCTTTGACAAGTTCATGTCACGAACTAGATTATTGGGTTCAGACTGATTAATTCTATGAGGTTCTGTAGATGTTCCACTAAAATCCGGGTTTTCAATTTAGTCTTTTCCTGGACTTAATTTGTAAATCTTCATGGTCAGAGTTTTCTAATTTTAAATAGCACTGGAATTGGAAACTCGTCTCTCTAAGAATAAACCTGATATCAGAAGGGGGTTTGGATATTTAATGATCTTGTTTGTCTTGATTGTTATTCCAGCAATTTTTGTGATGCATAAACAACAGTTCGTGAAATGGTCTTTTGGTTCCCTTCATATCTTACATGTGATTTTCCAATGCTCCACCTGAAGGTACTACATTTGTCAGGAAGCGAATTTTTTTTACCCAGCTAATTATGCATTTGCATACTTTTAAAACAAATAACAAAGCAAAGCCATGTACTCTTCACAAAAATTTCACGTTCTGATGGAACGTTTAAAAGCTTTATAGACACCTTCAACTTTCTAGTTAAATACCATAATAAAGATTTTACACGTATTAAGTTCAATACGTAAATAATACACACTACCTTGAAATTTCACTCTCATACTTTCTCCCAATATTCACAGTTTATAAAGTCACAATTCAAATCGTTACCTGGAAATTTATAGTAGATCTCTGCTCTGAGGATGATGCCATCTATTTTTTCTGTCCGTTCTGCAGGTCGTTTCTAGCTGTTACTAGAAAAACTCCATCCAAATTGAACTGCAAACGCGGCCTCCCCGGTGTAACCAAATTTCAAATTCCATTTAAAATTATTTCTTCATTAATTAGATGCTTCAAACCACGTTACTTAATGTCCCGACACGAGTTGATTATAATTATAGATGATATCTCTATTAAAATGTAATTTCGACACACTTAACCGCGTATTTAATTAAGAGACTATCACCATGTAATATAATTCAACTGATTTAGTAATACTTACAACTCGTGATACTTAGATACGTTGTTTGGAGCGATCGAACCTTAAGGGCCTTCACCACGTTGTCCAAAAACATTTATACACTTCGAATGTAACCTCTCCATACCTGCTTAACGCGAAATCCCCTGTTAACACCACACATTCTCGCAATTTTGCACTCAACTCCATTTTTAACTCCGCGAATTTCAATACCTCGTTATAAAATTTCAAGAATATCACGCTACAGTATCCTCGTGCTTGTTTCAAATCAAACTAACATATCGACCAATCGTAGACCTCGTGACGCTTCACAAATCCCTCCTATCCTATTAGTGTCTCTTACTTATGTGTTTTCTCTGTCCCTTTCTACCCTGGTCTGAGTGGTACAAAATCGATATTCTTGACTATCTGCTGTCTAAACACACGTGGACTGGCGACGTGACTTTACCTAACCACTGTTTAGTATTTCATGCTAAAACATTCAACCGTTTCCAATATACGTAGAATCTGCATGTTTATCTACTCAAATTTATTAGAACTTGACATTTAAAAGTTTGCAGGTGTTCGATCGTAACGAACGTTTTAAATACAATTCTCCGAGCTTCGTTTCATGGTATTTCAACCCTCCAGATATATCCGTTTGTTAGCAACGCGTTTCACCTTGGGTTTTTACAGGCTTTTATGCTTATTATATATCAATAATTGTTCAATTAACTCCAATTAAATTAATAAATGCATGGCATTGACTTCTACCATTTAATTCTTTGCAAAGCTACTAAATTTTTAATTATTATTTGTACAATTTCGTTAATACCCGTTACTTAAAAATTGAATAAAATAATATAAATTTCGCACGTAATTTCTGTTTGTTCCTTTATACAGGGTGTTTTGAAATTGTTTCGTTTATCTTTATTTTTAACCCTTTAAAACCACTATAATATATATATATATATATATATATATATATATATATATATATATATATATTGCCGTCTAACTTCCTTAAGCTCAGGACCTCCCCAGTTAAATAAAAATTCTTAATTTTACCAAAAATCGAAAATTTCACAAAAAGAACTTTTCAAAAAAATTTCTTATCCAGATTCTGCTTCCATCAACTTTGATTTCTTCAACCGCTTCCCTGTCTAGCTCAGTTGGGCCTCTTCTTGGATATCTAGATTTACTATCATACTCTTTACCGTTCACGCACACTCTCAATAAAACCACAAAATAATACAACAATCATACAATATTTATTTACCACTATTTACAAATAATAATTCAAGATTATGTACATTTCGTTGCTCAAGTTACACCTCAATAAATAATATCTTTGTAAAGTCCTTGTTTTAAATTGAAATATCAAACACATTTAATGTAACAGGAGTAAATGGGCCCTAAATAATACCTCATTAAATTTTTTCTATTTATTACTCTCTGGAGTATGGTGAGCTCATGATAACCCAGTTTATTTTTTTATGTATGCTTTTTACTTGGCATACTCTTACTACAAACACAAAAAAAAACCCATGTACTCTTAACAATAAAAATTTAAATTCATGAGGAACGTTAATAAGCTTTACGTACACCTTTAGATTTATATTCAAATACCATAATAAAAGTTAGTTATACGTATTCTTTTCAATGCGCAAAATAACGAAAAATACCATCAAAGCTCACTCACAGATCACAAATAATTTCCACAGTTTGTAAAAAAAAAAACAGCAAATTCTAATGCGTTACCTGGAAAAACTTGAAGATTCCATCTCTGTTGACGATGTATTATGTTCCTGAACCCTCGGTCTAGTGATTATGCGCTGCTTGCCACCTCCAGCTATTTATAGATGAACACCATCTACATTGCGCTGCATGCTACTCACTCAAGATCCATCTCCATAACCAAATCCAAGTATAGTACACTTGTTATTATTGCATAATTTAATTTACTTTACGTTACGAGCTTGTTACAGTATACGTTGTACCTTAGCCAAATATAAATAAACTCGACACTATCCGCGTTCAAAGTATAAGTTCACAACCATCTAACACTGTACTATTTAATTTATAAATTTTAATACTTACAAGCTCGTTAGTAGATTTTTGGTACGTCGTAAGCGATGCAAATTAAAGAAGTCAAAAAGAAAGCTCTAAATTTCGCTAGCTTATTTATATTATAAGCCAGGCCCCTCTCGGCCACACTACCCGAAATTCTAATTGCAAACTAACTCTTTCTTCAAATTTTGTATAACCGTTTCCAAAACTCCCCGAAATTTAGCTCGTCGCTACGCTATTTTCCAACAAACCAGCATTCATCTGTCCCGTGCTTATCTGTTGTACAACTAACTATTTAGACCAATGATATATTTCAGTGATGTCTTACAACCCCGCCTGTATTAACTCTATTCCTCTCTTATGCATATTGGATGTTTCCTTCTAATCTTGCTTGAGTGGTAGAAAATCATATTCCTCTCCGCGTGATATCTACTCCACGTGGATCTGAATACGTGCTTTTCGAAGTGAACGTTATTATGCCTGTCCCACTCTGAAGCATATCATTGATTGTCTATCCCTTCTGCGCTATAAGGAAACGTTTATGCGAAACGTCCGACGGTTGGACGATGTTCCTCGAAGCTTGTCTGTTATCTACAAAAATAAGGGGAAGTTGACCTTTCCAAAACATGCAGGTGTTCAATTAACGATCGTTTTAAAATAACATTTCTAGAAGTTTGCGTTTCAAGGTATTTCCTATATTCGACGTCTGTTTGTTTGTTAGTAACGCGTTTCGCCTTGGAACTATCGATTTTTCATGCTTTGATGCTTTTTCTGACTTTATAACCCTTTGAATTAAACTGAATTAAATTAAATAATAATTTCTATTGGCTTATACAATTTATTTTCTTTACGAACCTACGAATTTTTAATCCCTAATTATAAAATTATGGTATTATTTGTTACTTTAAATTAAATACATGAAATAAATTTCGCACGTAAATTATGGTTGTTTCCTGTATACAGGGTGTCTGAAATTGCATTGTTTATACCCAAATTTAACCCTTTAAATCCATTACAATATATATATATATATATATATATATATATATAAAGTAAGATGTATCTGTAAACAAACTCTTATGAAAATAATAAGAGCTATTGACAAATATATAACTACTAGCCCGATTTGTATTTGTCAATAGCTCTTATTATTTTCATAAGAGTTTGTTTACATCTTACTTTATATACTATTTCTTATTGCGGACTGCAAATAACATGTCTTTATATATATATATATATATATATATATATATATATATAATATACACCGGATTATCCAAAAGTCTCGCAACCCTAAAATATTTTTTCTGGACCGCATTTTCTGGAAAAACTTTTTATACAAAATATTTAGGATTGTCGTCCAGCTATCTGGTTGTGGCCTTAAAGTTGACCTTGACAATTTCCTTGAAGGTCAAATCGTTGTCTAGTTCAGTTTTTTGAATAGACACTACTATTTTTTTATTGCAGATTCGGAAAGAGCACAAAATTTTATAAATGTCCTTGACCATGATCTTGAGATGGCTTGAAGACAATTGAGGTCAATTAAGAAAACGGATTTCCAATATTTTAGGTTGTTTGTAGAATTTTTTTTGCAAACGCTCAAGATTGTGCTCCACCTATCTGTTGATGACCTTGAAGTTGACCTTGATTGTGACCTTGAAGGTCAAATCGTTTTTAGGTAAATTTTTCAAATAGAAACCCCTATTTTTATTGCGGATTTGGAAAGAGCGCAAAATTTTCCGCATTACCATGACCTTGGTAATGACCTTGAAGAAAATTGAGGTTAATTTAAAAAATATTTTTATGCAAGAGGTAAGTGTTCCTAGCCAGTTAAGGCAAAGTGGCAAGTGTGCCCAGCCAGTTAAAGCGAGGTTTTAAGTATTCCCAGCTAGTTAAGGCAAGACCCTGTACGCATTCAGCTAGTTAAGGCAAGGTGATAAGTGTTCCCAGCCAGTGAAGGCAAGGTGGTAAGTGTTCTTAGCCAGTTAAGCAAAATGGTAAGTGTTCCCAGCCAATTAAGGCAAGGTTGTAAGGGTTCCCAGCCAGTTAAGGAAGGTGGTAAGTGTTTCCAGCCAGTGAAGGCAAGGTGCTAAGTGTTCTTAGCCAGTTCAGCAATGTGGTACGTGTTGCCAGCCAATTAAGGCAAGGTGGTAAGTGTTCTCAGGCAGTTAAGGCAAGATTGTAAGTGTTCAGAGCCAGTTAAGGCAAGGTGGTAAGGGTTTACAGTCAGTTGAGACAAGGTACTGATATGCTCAGTAAGTGATGTCCAAGAAGTGTGTATACGGAGCCAGCGAAGGTACTCCCAATTAAAACAGGGTGGGGTGATTTGTACTTTTAGCCAGCTACAGCAAGCTATTTTGTGTCTATTTTATTCAAAAATTATTTATTTAAGTAGGTGTTCGAATTGATTACCTTCTGTCCCTTGGCAATAGGCTATTCGATTGTAAACAGTGGGTAACAGCTTTGCGAATGGTTTCAGGATCAATGAGAGCTATCTCGTGCCGTATTCGTTGTTTGAGCTCCTTTACATCAGCTGGTTTAGTGCGATAAACTCTATCTTTAAGATAACCCCATAAAAAGAAATCAAGTGGAGTAGGATCCGGAGATCTTGCTGGCCATTTAATTTCTCCGCGGCGTCCTATCCACCTATGTTGAAAGGCTTCGTCAAGAAAATTTCTTACACTTAGCGCGAAATGAGGAGCCGCTCCATCCTGCTGGAACCAGGTCTCATCAAATTCGTCGGTAATATCTTGAATAGCAGGTACTATTTGATTCCTTAGCTACTCTTCATATTTAATTCCAGTAAGTTTGCCGTCAATAAAGAATGGTCCAATTATGTGGTTATCTAAAATACTTGCCCAAACGTTAACCTTTTGAGGGTATTGAGTAGAGCGTGTGTCCGTCACCCATCCGGGGTTTTTTTTTGTTTTCTCCAGTAATTCATATTGTGCCTATTTACGCTACCATTTAGGCAAAATGTGGCTTCATCGGAAAAGACAATATGATTCAGGAAGGTTGCATCTGCATCTATCCGCTCCATCATCAATTCTGCGAATTGCATGCGTCTATCAGGGCCATCTTCGTTTAGTTCCTGAACAAGTTTGACTTTGTAAGGGTGAAATTTGAGATCCTTACTCACAATACGTTGTACCGTACCATAACTCAAATTTGGTTGCTGTTGTATTTTTGGGATGCTTGTATGATGATCTTCTTGAACAGCCAATGCCACATTCAATTGGTTATCTTCAGTGCGGGCTGATTTTGAGCGACCTGATGTGGGTAGATCTTTCACAGAACCCGTATCATTAAATTTTCTTTCCAACCTGCTTATACTTGATTTCTGGATTTGATCTTGTCCTACCCTAAACGACTGATTGAAAAAAGTTGCGACATCCTCCAGCGATCTCTGTTCATTTCCCCAACCACTCATCATGAGAACGATTATTCGTTCTCGTTCACTAAGTTTAACAATCGCAACTAGGATATAATGAATATTTCTGCCCAGAAAAAAAACACTAACTATCCTGAGAAAAACTGTTAATGATATTTATGCAAAAGAAGCGACTCACCTTTAACTGTCCTAAGAAGGACTATTAAAAGCTACCGCTGGTATTGCTCTGAAAAGAAAAAAAAGCACCAACTATCCTAAAAAGGACTGTCAGTGTTTTTTATCCAGCTCTAGTGAATCACTTTCAATTATACTAAAAGAAGGACTATTGAGAGCTATCGCTGGTATTGCTTTGAAAAAATAAACACTAACTATCCTGTCAGTAATATTTATGCAGCTCTCAATTATTCTGAAAAGGACTATTAAAAGCTACTATCGCGGGTATTGCTTTGAAAAAAAAAACCCAACTATCCTGAGAAGGACTATTGATAATATCTGTGCAGTTGTAACGACTTACCCTTAATTATCCAAACAAGGACTATTAAAAGCTATCGCTGGTATTGCTTCGAAAAGTAAATAATAAGTATCCTGAGAAGAACTGACAGCAATATTTATGCAGCTCTAGTGAATCGGTTAAAATTGCTTTATAAGTGGCTATGAAATTATAATTCAGTGTAGTTCAATGATCGGAAAAGGAGTAATAGAACTACGATCAAAGAACAGAAAAGAATGAATGAATTATTGCCGAAAGTGATCTTAGTATTTACTACATCTAAAGCATTCCTATTAATTATTCAGAGGTCTACTAAACGCTTTAATTCTCTGTCATCTGACGATAAATCTGATAGTGCTTTTTCTTATAATTGAACAATGCTGTATTATACCTAAATTGATAGTAATTTTAAATACAATTAAAAACGATTCACTGAAGCTGCATAAATCACACAGTCGTTCTCAAGATAGTGAGTGTATATTTTTTCAGAGCTATGCTAGGGATAGCTTTTAATATGATAATTAAAGGAGGGTAGCTTGTACTGCATAAATATCAGCAACGGTTCTTCTCAGAATAATTAGTGTTTTTTTTTCTGTACAGAAATATTCATTAACTTTTAATTGTTACGGTTAAACTTAGTGAACGAGAACGGATAATCGTCTCATGATGCGTGCTTGGAGAAATTAACAGAGATCACTAGAGGATGTCGCAAATCTTTTCAAGCAGTCATTTAGGGTAGGACAAGAACAAATTCAGTAATCAACTGTAAGCAGATTGAAAAGCAAATTGGATGATACGGGTACTGTAAAAGATCTACCCAGAGCAGGTCGCCCAAAATTAGCCCGCGCTGAAGATAATTAATTGCGTGTGGCATTGGCTATTCAAAAAGATAATCATACCAGCATTCGAAAAATCAACTCAATTGCCAGCTTACTTTAACTGGCTGGGTGCACACATACATTGTCTTGCTTTAACTAGCTAGAAACTCTATCTTACCACCTTTTCTTAAATGGCTGTGTGCACTTATCACTTTGTCCTAACTGACTGGACACATCAGTATTTTGCCTCAACAATCTAAGTACACTCACCGCTTGCTTCAATTGCTAAGGAAATTTTACAACCTTGCTTTAACTGACTGGGAACACTTATAAACCTTGCCTTAACTGGCTACGAACACTTACCACCTTGCCTTAACTGGCTGGGCACACTTACCACCTTGCCTTAACTGGCTAGGAACACTTACCACCTTGCCTGAAAATATTTTTAAAATTAACCTCAATTTTCTTCAAGGTCATGGTAATTTGTAAAACTTTCTGCTCTTTCCGAATCCGCAATCAAAATAGGGTTTATATTTGAAAAATTGAGCTAAAAAACGATTTGCCCTTCAAGGTCACGGTCAAGGTCAACTTCAAGGTCATCAACGGATAGGTGGAGAACAATCTTAAGCATTTGTAAGAAAATTCTCCCGAAAACCTAAAATATTGGAAATCCTTCTTCTTAATTGACCTCAATTGTCTTCAAGGTCATCTCAAGATTATGGCCAAGGTGAAGGTCATTTATAAAATTTTGTGCTCTCCGAAACCGCAATAAAAAAATAGGGGTGTCTATTCGAAAAAGCGAACTTGACAACGATTTGACCTTCAAGGTCATTGCCAAGGTCAACTTTAAGGCTACAACCAGATAGCTGGAGCACAATCCTAAATATTTTGTATGAAAAGATTTTCCAGAAAATGCGGTTCAGAAAAAATATTTTAGGGTTGCGGGACTTTTAGATAACCCGGTATATACAGTTTTTAAAAGGTTAAAGTGCTTGGTAGTTTTCGGAACTCTTCGGAAGGCTTCGTAATTGGCTTGTGAGGTTGTGTAAGAACTTTAATAACGATAGTTAGGAAATATTTACAGTTTGAAGAGGTTCAGACGTCTTCGGCAGTCTTCGGAACTCTTCGGAAGGCTTCGTGATTTACTGGTTGGTCACGCGAGAGTATAAAGAATTACGATATGAATATAAGAACTATAAAGTGAACATATATACAAGCATAGAGGGGTTCAGAAGTCTTCGATAGTCTTCGGAATGTACTTTTGAGGCCAAGTAAGAACTTGAATGACGATAGTTAGAAAATATTTACAGTTTTAAGGAGTCCAGACGTCTTCGGCGATCTTCGGAACTCTTCGGAAGGCTTCGTGTCATACTTGTGAGACAACGTGAGGGTATAATAGTTATGGTATAGGCGTATGTACAGCTTTGGGAAGTTCGGTAGTCATCGGAACCCTTCGGAAAACGTCGGGGTAGTGGTGCCTTAGGCCTCGTCGAGTGCGTCGCCGTTGAACTTTACAGGGATGTCCCGGAGGTAGAGCTGATAGACGCAATCGGTGTCATCACAATAAATGACTTCCCGAACGTAGTTTATTAACTGTTTATTGATGAATTATAGTGACGTGTCCCAGGTACGGCGGCGGACAGCGTCACTGTCGGAGAAAAAGCAGGCTATGGGAGCTCTGCTCGCTGAAGTATTAGCAGGCTATGGTGAGCGCTGCTCGTTGAAGTGTTATCAGGCTATGGTGAGCACTAACGAATGTCTTTCAAAGAATTTGCAATGATTTTTATACACTTCCATTTCCTATGCTGCCTGTGTTGAAAAACGTTAATGATGTCTTTAACCAATGAAATTATGTGCATCAATTTTCTAATGTAAAAGAATGTACAAATTTTGTTTGGTCAATGAGCGTGCTGATTTTTGGGTAGCACAAAAAATGAGTTGAAAATTCTTGCTATTCTCTAGTTTGTTGTGTGTTTTGCACGTGCATTTTGATATAGTCAACATTCGTGCGAACTTTCGCAGTATAACTTGCACTTTTGAAGTAGGATTTAAAATCTATCCTATCGAATGCCGAGGGGGTTAGTTGACTTGCAGCCGAGGGTACATTATTTTTGGGAGGTAGTACAATAGGTCTCCTCGAAGTCTAAACGTGATTGTCACTCGTACAGTCGACATCTACAAATTCCCAACTATTTATCAGATTTTGAACTGTGTGGCTTATCAGATCAGACTGGAAGACTGTCTACGCATAAGCCAAAGGATGTTCTAAAGAATTTCTAAAAATCGCAACTTTATGATTAATTAATTGTATGATTGGTTCTAGGCTTAACTTTTAATCCAAACGTAGAAGTAGAAGAATTGCAAATATAGGCAAAGTCCGATCACACATTCTGAAGTTTTCTGCATGGACTGACTGATCGAGTTTTTTACTCCCAGAAAGACTATGAATCGACAAACGTCAATTCTAAGGCTTTGTCTATCAGCTACAAAATAAGTTCAACAAATGATGTCATAAACATGACTTGGTTTTTTAAGTTCTGCAATTATTGTAACAACAACAAATAGTACTAACTTTTACGATATGCCATGTTATGAAATAAATTAATATCTTATTCCTTAATTGTTTGATGTTAGTTTGTTGCTCTTGAAATTGTATCCCAAACTTTTTTGAATTCCGATCGACCCTGTTATACCAATTGGAATTTCTTTTTTTATAGCCGTAGGCAATTGTCGCATTGCGTCTATGAGTTTTTCTTTTCTAATATGTCATGTGTGGAAATTTGTGGAATATACTTCCTTGGTATTTCGAAAGTAAGGTAATATTATCGTAATACTTGTCCAATAAACCGCATGCGAATATCGAATAATCATAAAAACTTGTTTTCGAGTTGTTGAACTTGTACTATAGTGGTAAGAAATTAGCCTCAGGCACGTTACATAATAAAGAACTTCAGAGCATTCTTCATGGCGTGCTCTTCGTTTTTGGATATTTTACCTGCACATAACTGTCTAGAATTTCGTCTGGTCACGCCATGTTACATTATTCATAGCAGTCAACTTTAATTAGAGGTTAACCACAGGATATTGATTAATGTTTGATGCTCTACTTGCATACACATTATTTTTAATTAATTTTTGCAGTGGCATCACTGTATTTAACTAACACAATTTGACATCCTATTGTGATATATGGGAATTTGGTGCAGATTTTTAAGATTTAATTCTATACAATGAACTGTTATAAGTCAAGCTATTATCTTTCGACGTATTTTAGGGTTAATTTACCAACAACCAAATAACCCCAAACAATTTTAACATTTGATTGAAACGCTGTATTCATAGTTTTATTTAAATTCCTACCAAAGGTAATTTCATCATATACCTCAGCTTTCAATGTATCCCAATCACTCAATATTTATTACTTATAAAACTTGAATATTTTCTCATACTCAATCAAGATCCAGTTACTCTTTTGGTCACGATTTTTCTTACAGCCAGCACTTAACAACGTTAAAGTTGATTTTGACGCAACTTTCTACAGTTTCCTATCCTGAACTAACTCTTTCCGTATTTTGTAACTATTTTTACATACATTTTGTTTGATCTGGTCAATATACTTGAACTTTTATCAAATTATTTCTTTATACTGCAACGAAAACTATTTGCATAAAGAACAGTTCATTATTTACAAACTGATTATGCAAGCCTTTTCAACAACTTGTAGCTACAAAGGAATTTTCTAAAAGCGCTTACAGGAATTTACTTCCAGCTAATCGCTGGTAATATAAATACTAACTGCTAAAACTACGATAGTTCTTAATAACTTATTGCTGAAACACTATAATTAACTATGCAAGCACTAATTATTAATTTATATGGATCACTACAGTAATTTATATCACGTAGGGCAATTTATATCAACAATAATTTATATCATATCTTTCAAAGCTTTAAACTAAAACATACTGTAATCAAATTTTCAATTCGAATTGAACTCCCAACACGCATGGCGTCAATTTATATACATTATTCAATTATACTAGTTATTTCGAGAACATACCAGAAATTATGCAAATAACATCTCGAATGTACCTATTGTAATCTAAATAACTCTTAAATACCAAACGTCGATCAAGTCTATCTAAAATATGTGGTGCCGCAGTGACCTATCAATCATCTTTTGTGTACAAACACCTCGATTACATTCCATTGTAATTATTCTGAGACTTAAGATATCCACGAATTTTTAACATAACTTTTTCCACACTTCATTTCTTTACTATTCACCTGTCTTATATCTAGATTCACGCTAAATTATAACTTTTCTGCAGCTTATTCCTAAAAGAAAATCCAAAAACCATTCTTAAAACTTTTCATTAGACAATTTTTACTAATACAGTTTAAATTTTGTAAACCACATTTCTAAATACATATTCACAATTTTGATTCTTAACCTAGAACTCCTCACATCGGCTTATACTTAATAATATTTATTTTTAAATAGAGCACTTTTTCCAAAGACCAACCGGACCCACGTCTTTCAAATTTCTCTGATTTTGTTCTTATGATTTCGCTTAAGAACTCGTACATATTTTCCAGATTACTAGAAGATGTTATAACCATATTTTTTATGTTAAAGGATTTCACATCGGTAGTTTCTTCTCTCATTTTTGTGTAGACGCCGTTGAGTTCGCAATTAACTTTTATTGCTGTATGTTGTGTTCTTTTTTCATTAATTAACCGAATAAGCCGCTGTTTCTGCTTCCAAAGAAACTCGGTCACTCCATCGTCGGTACTGTTGTTCTTTATGCAATAGCTAGCCATACGGTTGTTAAACGCTGTGCTAACCATTTCTACACTAACCATTTCTACTCCATCTTCGTCAGTAGCGGTAACTGTTGCATTTTTATGTCTGTTGCTCCTCAAGTGTGCGGCATACTTTACACAGAATTCATTGTTGTTTCGGACAAGACCCTTTAACAGCTGGCGGAACTGGACGTTTACGGTTTAATGACATACCGTGCTGTTTTTCCTTGTGTCCAAGTAAGTTGTCTATTCTCATAAAAGCGATACCGCAAGACCCACAGTTTAAGTACTTTGCTGCTGACGGATGTATAAGCTTAACCCATGACGACATTTGTTCTGGTGTCGTTTTGAGAGCATTTTTCCAGGTATAGGAAGTACCACAAAAGTTGCAATTAAAAATATTTTCGGACAGCATTTTTCTTCGACCAGCTTCCAACGAGTGTGAATTATAACTAGAGCTTTACATGTAGCGCCATGGTTTATATACATTTTGGAAACAACCGAAGTTGTATTTAGAGCCCACTTCATATTGAAACATTTTACTTGTTGTTGACCTGCAACTATTATGATAGAAGCATAAATACTGGTAAAATCCCGAAAGAAACTAATAAAAGATAACTACAGTAACTAATTTTGAGTAATTGCGCCAGCAATTGCAGGTAGCAAGTAGAGACAATGCAATAAACTTAAACCACAGGATGCAAGAACGATGGGGTGTTGCCTGACAATGGAGGACAAGAATAAGTAAAAGTGTTACTGGTAGATTTAATAACGTAAGCATGTGTGCGGTTATTAGGAATGTTATTAAAAACTTTGACAAAATTATCTTTGAAATTAGGGGTGCCACTATACGGTATATTTCTTATAATTGAAAAATTTTGCTCAGGACGCTGAGAATGGATATTGATCTATTATTACTGACGTTTCTAAAACTAGGTTTAGAAATTGGTATTACATGTACTATAGTATGTGTTACTTACCAAATGACAGTTACAGATAAACATATTTTAATTTAAAGCTTGGTTCTACAGAGGGCGAAACATTGCACAGATTTTCAATACAAGAGTGAATAATAATTAGCAACCTGAAATAGGTTCACGTTTTTTAATATAGATATTTACGGTAAATGGAGCTAGTTACATCATTCTCGTATCGGAATAACGCTCTTCTAAACGTAATCTCAGGGGTCTTCGTTGGTCCATCACCTGTTTTTGCAAATTTGCAGTGAAGTTGTTGCTGATACTTACAATAATTTGGAACAAACTATATTGAGATAGGGGTAGCGGGAAGATAGTGAATTCACGGCTACTTCACTGCATCTTTCACGCACTAACTGTTACTACATCTGTTCGGTAAGGTATTTCAAGATACTTTGCTGGATTAGCCCGTCCTTTTACAGGAGCTTGGTCAAAATTCTTCCAACAGTCGAACATTCTCATTAGTTGAAGCAACGACCGCGCATTACTTCGAGCGCGAGAAAGCATGTATTCCACAAAATACATTATATATAATTATAAATTATGGGTTCTTCATCTACCACTGCATGGGAATTCAACAACAACATCCTCGTGCATCATAACCTATTTAAATAATGATGGGAAATAACATTTCAATTAGGACTGGAAATCCCCTATACCTAATTATTGAAGTACAGCTTGTAACGCCAAATATAAGCGTAACATTAGTTGGAAAAACTCCAATTTATAGGGACTTGTTATATAAAGGATGTCTCGTTGAGACTGCCTAATAAAGAGTGAAGACGTGGAGGTTTGCTATCTACAGTTTTGGCCCCATGAACTCTAGGCGGTAATCCACGGAATAATTCGGTGAAGAACTTCGCTAAAAATCCTGTTTCGGTAAAATACCGAAAACCTCGACTGTACTAACAAAGATAGTTGCCGACTGATTCAGCGGGACTGATGGTGTAAGTGTTTGAAAAGGGTTCCAGAATGCTATCAGGTATGAAGTATGTCTTGAATAAAAAGTATCGTGGACTTCACCTTGTAGGGTTTCTAGGGAAAAGCTTTAAAAAAATAACAAGGGGGTTCCGAAACCTGAGATTAGGAGATTGAGTTTAGCTTAAAATTTACCGGAAAAATCAGTAAGGGCACTATTGCTTAAACATAAAACAAACATGAACTGTAAGATCACATAGACCTATTTAAAACTGCTAGCCCAAAATGTTACTAAAACCAAATTTTAAATAACCTGAATATTAAATCACGCTTCTCGGTAATTGCAAAGCAATTTGTTACGGCATTCCGTGCTGACAAGAACGAAAAGTAAAGAAAATAGCCCGCACCGAGTAGCGCAACAAAAAAAGGAATCCAAAGAATACCGTGCTAGCCAAAAAATCGCAGAGTGGGGTGGACTACAAAGAAACGTTGAGAACGGAATTTTATTTACACACCTCTAATTAATAAAAAAGACAAGTTACAAAAAAAGAAAAATCAACCCGCGAAGAAAACTATGGTTTTCCCCGGAGATTAATAATAATTAATACTCTTTAATTATTTTAAACTAATTTTTAAACTCAATTCTAATATTTACATAAAACAAAATTAAACACACAAAAATCTATAGTGGATTGTTTTCAATCACTTGTTCAACACAATTATAAATATTTGGCATTCGCTTATATTAAAAATAGTCATATATATTGACGTGATAAAGGGCGACGAAAGGTCATTGAACCTCAAATTCTAAAAATAAATCCCACCAAAATATAATAGAATCCAGAAAAAATGGAATTTTTCATAAATTCATGCTTATACCCTGTAAAATACAAGTGTTGTTTTATACATTAAAGTGCTATGCAATAACGCAAATTGTGCGTGTATAAATAATCACCTTGTATGGTATATGCGTATTGTAAATAAATAGCAAGTAACGTAAGTCGTATATGTAAAAATAATTAATTGTAAGATACCGTAAAACGCATTAAATGCGAACGTAAAACACTTCATTTTAAGATTAATACAAAGCGAGTGTTTTTTATAAAAACGCAACCTTTTGCATTAAAAAGCAATTAAAGTTTAAATTAATTAACCCGTGGATTATAACAATCTATTCTAAATAAAGAATTTTTAGAATATAAAACAATGAGTCATTGGGATTTAGAACGACATAAATATCGTTAATAAATAAACATTTGTCCCAAGAAGCAGCTTGAACATTGAAAATTAACCGTAAAATTTCTGGAATAACTGACAAAAATTATTTATTACCTTTCGCATTCACTGTTGGAGAAAGTGATGCGACATATTAACCTTGGATATTAAACAAGGAAGAACAACATGCGTCATGGATAACTGGAACCAGATAATTAGTTCATAAAACTCTACAATTTCGAACGCTAATGAGAATTTCCAAGAAAATTACGTAAAATATGCGTTTAATTATATAGAATGGAATCGCGTACATTCCACAACATTCTAGATATAAATAATTTGGGCATATGAAGAAGCGTTTATTCAAAACGAAACATTCATTCATTGATTAGATTCGAATTCATTCATTCATTCTGTTATTAGATCGCGAAATTTAATTAAAGCGCGAGCTGGTACTATGCGAAGATAGTAATTCGAGTATGTCGCAAACATACTGTAATTTAATAGTTGCGAGGTTGCAATGAATAAAGAAGTGATGTTTTTTAAAACGCAAATTACATTCAAAAATGGATTTATTAATTACGATGAAGAGGCAAAATTCTTCAATATCAAGCTATTAAAAAATTTTTTAAGTAATCGAAAGTAAGATTTAACGAAAAATGTACTTTTTGGACCGAGGACTGAATCTTGTAAGCTGATTTGGACATCAATTTAAAAATAAGAAGATTTTAATTAAGAGGTGTTTTTGTGGATTCTGTAAGTACTAATTTTATATTTATTTTCAACTGATATTAGAGTTTTTATATCTAATTTAAGTAAGTCCTAATAATTTTTTTTGTATAAAGGATTTTTTTACCAGGAGTTTGTGTTCAAAGTAATACTCTGACCTTTTAATAGATTATCTGTTAAGGAGTTTTTGGCCAAAACAAATCTTACAAGCAGGAAAATAATTATAACCAGGTAAACCATTCGCAAAGGAAGAAGTTTAATTCTGTAAATTTAAAATAAGCTAAGAAAATTTTTTTTGTATGAGAGAAAATATTTCATACTGTATAAATGCTTTGTAATATTGCTGTGTTTGATTTCATTTTGAAAACTCCGTTAATTCCGTTAGGCTAGCCAGCTAAAGTTAAAGGAAGGTAAGTGAACAATTTCAATCTTACAAATTGCTGTATCTATATCACAGCAATCTTTAATTATTTCAAACTAATTTTTAAACTCAGTTCTAATATTTACATAAAACAAAATTAAACAAACAAAAAAAATTTATAGTGGACTGTTTTTAGTCACTTGTTCAACGCAATTATAAATATTTGACATTTGTTTATATTAAAAATAGTCATTTACTAATTATGCCAACGAGACCGAAGACTATAACTGGAAAATTGACAAATCCAAATCGTGCACAGTACCATACATAAACCTACTTTCAATTACGTTTAGCATTTTTGTCAATCATATCTGACATTGTCAAGTTTTACACTTATGCCAGATATAGACAGGAAGCAACGCTCAAAATTACGGCTATAAGCCAAGTATTAAATATATAAATATTTTGGGTAGTTTTTTACATATACCTTGTGTGTCAGATATGATTGACAAAAATGCTAAACGTAATTGAAAGTTAATTTTATGTATGGTTCTATACACGATTTGGGTTTGTTAATTTTCCCGTTATAGTCATTGGTCTCGGTGGCGTAATTGGTAAACGCATAGTTTCGGAAAGACTAAGATGCAGGTTCAAATCCTGCGCAAGACCTTACATTTTCCTTCTTTCAATTACTAGCTCTATTTGAAATGATAATTTAGGCTTTGCATAAAAGTCTAAGTTATTATTCCATCTTATTAATTATATACACACACGCACGCACGCACGCATACATTTTGTCATCAGCAAATGAATGGATGGGATACAGAAATTTGGTATCGCAGTACCGCATGTTCTGTCCAATTCAGTGTAAATAGCTATATTTGGTGTGAATGAGCTCTTAAGTTTTACATAATATTATATTGCTCGTGCTTGATTTACATTGTAAATATGGAAAAGCATTGGAATGATTCACTATTTATTTACTTAACAGATACATGGAGGTCAGCTTGTTTTTTTTATTATGCAAATTATGTTGTAACACCAATCCAAATTTCATTTATAACTTAATCTTTTACAATTAGTGAGTTTCGTTTTTGTCAGCAGAGTAGTATAAGCTCCGAAGCAAATCAATCAAGCATTACAAACCCTGCAAGATCGATCTGTTATGGTCTCCATCTGCTGTTTAAATTTACTTACCAAATCTGAATCTTAATAGTATTTCGAACAGCTGGCGGTTCTCACCTGCTTCTTTATATTCTGTAACATGTGCGAAAGCCTTGATTTTCCCTCGTAGTTATAAACGCTAAATGCTTTAGAAGCATTCTCCATAATTTAAAGTGTAACTAACAGCTTTTATAATATCATCCGGACACACAGAATTTTTTGTAAATAAAGAACTTTGCTTTGAATTAACTCGATTGTTGTATTAAAAAATTGTAATTCGCAGAACATATAGTTAGGTTAATTTTGTTATGAATTTTTTTAATACGTTTGTTCCTCGGGGAGCCGATGATGCTCCGATTTACTCAATTTGAAGCTATATGTGACATCTTATCATAAAACATCTACCTGTACACATGGTAAAATTTCCTAACGTCTCTCTACAAATGTTGATTATGCGAAAGGATTCATTGGATAACTATTAGTTCGGCAAATGTCTAAGTGTTGAGGACTTCTCAGGTTGCTTAACCTCCTTCACATATCACTGAATATTGGTGAAATATTGTATATATTTAGAAAACAATAGAAGGGTAACCGACCTGTATCTAACAAGAAAGAGCAACGGCTACGTTGAAACATTGAAACAAGGAACAAAATTTTGAAAGTATGTGTGTAGAGCATAGCACTAAGTCTCACACGTAGGGAAAGGATTTACGTCAGCCAGCTGCTCATAAATCTACGCAATTTGAACATTTTACTTTGAACGTTGCCAAAACTTGAGTGTTTTAATGCCCGTTTGAAACACAATCTACGAGGAGTTTGTCACGTGGTAACTATGTTATGGAACTGCCAAACCATTATATCATCATCATCATCATCAGTAGGTTTTCAGTCCTGGAACTGCTTGGACGCGTACCTCCATTGTCTCCTATTCTACACATTTCCTGAAACTCCCACAACCTACATCTTTCACTATCTGTGTGCAATAGTCTAATCTAGGTCTACATCTACCTCTCTTTTTTTCCCTTCTCTGCTTCTAATATATTACGCACTATTCCCTCATGCCTCAGTATGTGACCTATCATCATAACTCTCCTATTTTTACTGTTTTTCACATATTTCTTTTCTTCCCTTACCACCCTCTTTGTTCATCATACGTTTGTAGCATCACATTTCAAGGGATTCTATCTTTTTCCTGTCGACATCTCCTTCTGTCTACCCTTCACAGCCATACAGTGCTGTGCTCCACACATATTCTTTTAGTAATATTATCCTTGTTCCATGTTTATTGTTTCCGAACATAGTAGTTGTTTTTTCTTGTTAAATGCAGCACGGTTTTGTGCTAATCTTCGTTTTATATCTTTTGCACTTTTCCCATCTAGCGTTATTTGCCTTCCTAGGTAGCAGGAATTCTTAACCTAATGTAAATTCTGGTTTTCTATTTGTATTCTAGTTTTTGATTTATTTTCTCCTTCTTTACATACTAGTACTTTAGTTTTATTTTTGTTTTTCATACCGTATCTCTCTGTTAGTATTTGAGACGTTCCTGGGAAATGCTTATAATCATTTTTCATTTTAATAGTTTCTGCATTAATAAATCCCAGTTAGATTATTTCCCTTAAGAAATATAATTTTTGTTACTACATTTTTGATCTATGGTAAAATTGTTTTGCATCATATATGGTTCGTACTCAAAGGTAGTCAAATTCATTATATCAGTTTTAAAGGTTAGATATGATGTCGCCATAGTAATTTGTTCGGAATTTTTACAGTTTCATTATTCATTTGTTTTGATTAATAATGTTTTAATTTGGCGCGCCTGTGGTCGGCTGGACATGAAGACTTCACAGCCTGATTTGTGCTGACTCAAATAAATAATAAATCCTAGTCTCTGGTTTAGTTAAGATATCCGAGAGTTCGTTATACATACATATTAGATAGAAAAAAACGATACGAGGTATTTTCATTTTTCAGTCTTAATTCATCTGTTCAAAGTTCGCCGAGTATGCCGCGTTTTAGTTTAGAAAGGGAAGGTCTATTATTTTATTATTATTATTATTAAATGCTATTAATATTTTATTATAAACATGTACTCCTACATATATGTTATATGTTCGTTCTCGTTGTGGTTGGTGAGATTTTCTTTTCGTTAGGAAAAATCCACGTAGATTTTATAGGCATATATGTTTATTGGCGTATCGTTCCATGACATAAGATCCTTGTCAAACACTTCCATTCATAATTTCTTTCTTATTTTTGTAATGAAAAGGATGACTATTATATGGTCAGAACGAAAAGCTAGCTATATGAAACAAACGAGAAAAACTATATTTACTCTTGTCCATACAGTAAAAACATCGATTTTGTGAAACCGGTGGCGATGGGAAACTCTTAATGCAGAACTATGTTTTCTAAACTTAGAACAGCTCAGAACAAAAAGTTAGCCATTGGAACAAAAAAGGAAGACTATGTTTGCTCTTGTCGATATAGTAAAAACGTCGATTTTTGGGAGAACCGCTGGTGATAGGAGATTCATACTGCAGAACTATGTTTTCTAGGCTTAGAACAGCTCAGAACAAAAAGTTATCCATTAGAGCAATAAGGAAAAGGTATGTTTACTCTTGGTCCGGCTGTCTTGTTTGTTTTTTCTGTTTTTTTGAATAATCGTTTAGATACGGAATTGTCTTTTTGGATCAATGTTTGGAATAATTAGAACAATCTTAATCGAAGGCCAAAATTTAGATTTTTGAAAAATGGGGTGCCAGCTAAAAATGTTTTTTGCCGTTTTTTCGAAGAATCGTTTAAATACGAAATTGTCCTTTTGGAACAATGTTTGAAACAACTAGAGCAATCTTAATCGAAGGCCTAAATTTCGATTTTTGAAAAATGAGGTGCCAGCAAAAAAATGTTTTTTGTCGTTTTTTTGAAGAATCGTTTAGATACGAAATTGTCCTTTTGGAACAATGTTTGAAACAACTAGAGCAATCTTAATCGAAGGCCAAAATTTCGATTTTTGAAAAATGAGGTGCCAGCAAAAAAATGTTTTTTGTCGTTTTTTTTGAAGAATCGTTTAGATACGGAATTGTCCTTTTTTGGAACAATATTTGGAACAACTAGAACAATTTTAATCGAGGGCCAAAATTTCGATTTTTGAAAAATGGGGTGCCAGCAAAAAATGTTTGTTTTTGTTTTTTTGAGGAATCGTTTCGATACGGAATTGTCCTTTTGGAACAATGTTTGGAACAACTAGAACAATCTTAATCAAAGGCCAAAATTTAGATTTTTGAAAAATGGGGTGCCAGCTAAAAATGTTTTTTGCCGTTTTTTCGAAGAATCGTTTAAATACGAAATTGTCCTTTTGGAACAATCTTTGAAACAACTACAGCAATCTTAATCGAAGGCCAAAATTTCGATTTTTGAAAAATGAGGTGCCAGCAAAAAAATGTTTTTTGTCGTTTTTTTTGAAGAATCGTTTAGATACGAAATTGTCCTTTTGGAACAATGTTTGAAACAACTAGAGCAATCTTAATCGAAGGCCTAAATTTCGATTTTTGAAAAATGAGGTGCCAGCAAAAAATGTTTTTTGTCGTTTTTTCGAAGAATCGTTTAAATACGAAATTGTCCTTTTGGAACAATGTTTGAAACAACTAGAGCAATCTTAATCGAAGGCCTAAATTTCGATTTTTGAAAAATGAGGTGCCAGCAAAAAATGTTTTTTGTCGTTTTTTCGAAGAATCGTTTAAATACGAAATTGTCCTTTTGGAACAATGTTTGAAACAACTAGAGCAATCTTAATCGAAGGCCAAAATTTCGATTTTTGAAAAATGAGGTGCCAGCAAAAAAATGTTTGTTTTTGTTTTTTTGAGGAATCGTTTCGATACGGAATTGTCCTTTTGGAACAATGTTTGGAACAACTAGAACAATCTTAATCAAAGGCCAAAATTTAGATTTTTGAAAAATGGGGTGCCAGCTAAAAATGTTTTTTGCCGTTTTTTCGAAGAATCGTTTAAATACGAAATTGTCCTTTTGGAACAATGTTTGAAACAACTAGAGCAATCTTAATCGAAGGCCAAAATTTCGATTTTTGAAAAATGAGGTGCCAGCAAAAAAATGTTTTTTGTCGTTTTTTTTGAAGAATCGTTTAGATACGAAATTGTCCTTTTTGGAACAATATTTGGAACAACTAGAACAATTTTAATCGAGGGCCAAAATTTCGATTTTTGAAAAATGGGGTGCCAGCAAAAAATGTTTGTTTTTGTTTTTTTGAGGAATCGTTTCGATACGGAATTGTCCTTTTGGAACAATGTTTGGAACAACTAGAACAATCTTAATCAAAGGCCAAAATTTAGATTTTTGAAAATGGGGTGCCAGCTAAAATGTTTTTGCCGTTTTTTCGAAGAATCGTTTAAATACGAAATTGTCCTTTTGGAACAATGTTTGAAACAACTAGAACAATCTTAATCGAAGGCCAAAATTTCGATTTTTGAAAAATGAGGTGCCAGCAAAAAAATGTTTTTTGTCGTTTTTTTTTTTAAGAATCGTTTAGATACGAAATTGTCCTTTTTGGAACAATATTTGGAACAACTAGAACAATTTTAATCGAGGGCCAAAATTTCGATTTTTGAAAAATGGGGTGCCAGCAAAAAATGTTTGTTTTTGTTTTTTTGAGGAATCGTTTCGATACGGAATTGTCCTTTTGGAACAATGTTTGGAACAACTAGAACAATCTTAATCAAAGGCCAAAATTTCGATTTTTGAAAAATGGGGTGCCAGCAAAAAAATGTTTTTTACCGTTTTTTTGAAGAATCGTTTAGATACGGAATTGTCCTTTTGGAACAACGTTTGGAACAACTAGAACAATGTTAAGCGATGGCCAAAATTTTGATTTCTGAAAAATGGGGTGCTAGCAAAAAATGTTTTTTTCTCGTTTTTTTGAAGAATCGCTTCGATACGGAATTGTCCTTTTGTAACAATGTTTGGAACAACTAGAACAATCTTAATCGAGGGCCAAAATTTCGATATTTGCAGAATGGGGTGCCAGCAAAAATGTTTTTTGCCGTTTTTTGAAGAATCGTTTAGATACGGAATTGTCCATTTGGAACAACGAGAACAATGTTAAGCGATGGCCAAAACCGCGATTTTCGATAAATGGGGTGCCAGTAACAAAATGCGTTTTTTTCAAAATTTTCTAGGAATCTTTTGGAATAAAGTAATGTCGAATTGGAACAATGCGGTACAAGATTAGAACAACCTAGAACAACTTTCAAAACCATGAATTTTAAAAAATGGGGTGCCAACTTCACACACATTAGAATATGAGTGATTTTCAGGAATTTGACATAGTATCAATTTGAAATGGGCACAACTCTTTACAGAATACAGTTTCAAAAAATAGTAGAATGTGAAAAGTTTTTGAAGTCAAGTTGATCGTGGAAGTCCTTTCGGCTCGATTAAATGGATTGTCATATTTTTATCTTATTCTTCATGCTATCAAATCGCCTGTTCATTGAATAAGGTTAATATCCGAATAGAAAAAATTGTTAGCTGGTATGAATGGAATGGCTGTTTAGCAGCTCTTCTAGTATAGGTATTGATTTTTTTCTTCGACGCTTATTTTAATGTAAATTTAAAATTCTTTCTTTTCTGCAACAAATAATTTTCAGTACAGACTTTTGGTAAAGGTTAATTTTCTTTATGCGAAAAAAGTAATTTCCCTTTAAATCAGGAGTAAAGAGCGATGCTAATTATTACTTTGCACTTTATTCCAGGAGTAAACGATATTCATATTTAAAATTTTCAGTAATCAGCAAAAAGAATCCATCCTGCTTGCTTGTTTTTTTTCGATAACATTATATTATTGTGTAATAAATACATTGTGCTGATTATAAAGGAAACGAGTGATTGCCTTAAGCAGTTTAATTACAAGGTTTGCGCTATTTATATTCATACAGACTGTGATGTTATAACTCTTTAATTTAATTATGTTTTGGAGAACAAATGTAGCTAAATCTTTTGTAGTTCCGATACGAATTGTAATAGCTTAAATCATAGACCTTAATATTTTTATAACATTGCTACTGATGTAGTTTCCCAACTCTTTCAGGAAAAATGGGTGTCATACATTTATTTGTCTGTCTAAATACCGTTTTTGTTAAGCTGCTATATCTTCCAAGACATTTGTTCGTTTTTTAATACCGACCTTAATTTTTTCTCGTATGCGGACGTATGTATAATATATAGTCAGTATCTTTTAATACATGGTTCTACTTTCTTCTAAATTTATGTTAAGTATTCGTCCAAATGTTGCTCTGTGTACTTGAACCTCTTGTTGATTATAGAGATGTTGTAAAAAATTAGGTTGTTTCCAATCTCAAGATAGGTGAAGGTGAACTTGTTAACGGTTATTTATGAACTGTGATCTTCACACGCAACATGTTTATATACATACCAATGGCTGTTATAGTCTTTCAGATGATCGTGTAAGGTCGTTGATTTATTCTTTAATTAATTCGAACCATCTGACCCTAATAAAAAGCGAGTTCAGTCACAGTACCCAATTTGCTCTAATTTTTTTATTAAGATATCGAAGCACACGTAGTAGTAATAAAACTTAATTGATCGAAGCCTTTTTATGTATAGACAATGAGGATAAATATAGCCAACTGGAAAACCACTACCAGCGAGCTAATTTTAGACGTGTGACGTAGTGCCCGAAATCTGCCTTTTCTGTAAGTTTTATGGACATGCAATCTTGTACTGGCCCAGGAACTAGAGTTGTGACGTTATTTCAGGAACGATATTTTTGAACGTTACTTTTTGAAAACATTTCGTAATGTTTCAACGTTTTTTAAGGAACACTTCTGGAACGACTTGGTCCTAAACCGTTGCGCCTCCGATTCGGTTTGTTTGGATTGAAAGGTTAACGTTATGTGGGTTACTAAGGGGTTCGGCAATAGTGTTACAACCCCGGCGTCGCGTTCAGAGCCACTACCTCAGTTGGCAACACTGGTACTATCCACGTTCACATTATTGCACAACAAAGATATTACGACATAACTACGTGTCAAATTGTATCACATGCCAAATATGTTTACAATAATACAAGTTGCATTTTAAAAAGATAAAAGGTAGTCACTTAAAAATGTGGAACGCTTCACGATTTGGCGGTCATCCTTGCGCAGGGGCAATGCTGATTTCCGGGTATCTCGTCTGTTAGTTGTTTGGGGTAGGTTACGTCATGCCCTCGTTGAAACCAGATTTAGCGTCTTCCCTCTTCTTTGTTCGTAGGCCGGACAAAGAAGAAACCAGGTAAGGAACGATAAGGAAAAAACCTACATTCTCAAAGCGAAAAGACAAACAAAAGACACAGGCAAACGTCACCATTCGACGTCTCGTTGGCTAATCCCGTCGTGTCACACACCGCGCACTTCCGCAAACGCAACTGTCCGAAATGACGGAAATGCACAAGTCTATTTTAAAAATAATGGAGGGAGTTCAGTCACATATTTAAAAATGTACAATGCCAATTTTGGCATTTAACAATAGATGCTGCCGCAATTACGAGAGCTGCGATGGGAAGACAGACACTGAGTGGGGGACAGTACAGTGCGCAATAAGTTTGCCACATTACGCAGTTACAGTAGCCATACATTTTGGCCCGTACAGCAACGAATTTTTTGTGTTTCGGTGTTCATTCGAACGGGATCCTTAGTCGAAATTCAGCAGCAATTTCTTCGAGAATATGATGTTTCTAGGCGTGTCAGGATCCCTACACGAAACGCAATGGCATCGACTGCCTAATGAAAGTGGAAATGTGAACAACGTTTACCGCGGAACCGAGAAAAGCGTGCATGCGTCAGAAAATACTGAAAGGGCACGACAAGCGGTAGTGCGAAGTCCACGACATTGAGCATTGCATCAAGCAGCAGCATGAAAATTTTCAGACAGTAGCATCCGACGAATTTTATAAGTTGACTTGGGATTTCATCCTTACAAAATTCAGATTGTTCAAGAGCTTCATCTGCAAGATTTTTTAACACGCACACAGTTTTGTAGAGACTTTCTTGCTCTTATTGATGATAATCCAAGTGTTTTAATAATCTAATCCTGTCCGATGAGGCACATTTTCATTTATCAGGTTTTGTCAGTAAACAGAATATGTGGTATTGGTCGGCAGAACAGCCTCACAAAATGCATAAGAAGCCTTTGTATTCCGCGAAAGTAACAGTGTGGTGCGGTGTATTTGTCTTCGGGATATTGCGTCCTTACTTTTTCGAAGTAGAGGATTTGGCATTACTGTCAATTCGCTTCGCTATTTGGCTATGATCGAAAAATTGTTTACCTGCTCAATTGCATCGCCTAGGAAATAACTTTGACACTAATGAGTTATGGTTTCAACAAGATCCAGCAACAGGTCATACAGCTCGTATGTGCATGACACTTTTAAGACGAACGTTTTCTGGACTACTCGTATCTCGAAATGGTGTTGTTAATTGGTCGGAAGATCTTCGGATTTAAGTTGCTGAGATTTTTTCGTATGGGGATATCTGAATTCCAAAATGTTTGTCGACAGGCTTCGCACATTACAAGAGTTGAAAAACAATTAACGAAATTAAAGCAATTGACCCAAATGTTTTGCACCATATCATGCAGTTTTTTCGCAGATGGCTCCATCATCATTAAGTCTTCAGTCCTGGAACTGGTTAGACGCGTACCTCCATTGTGTTCTATTCTGAGTTAACCTACACATTTCCCTAAAATTCTCACAGTCTGCTTCTTTCCCTATCTGTGTGCAATATTCTGATCTAGGTCTACATTTACCTCTTTATTTCTATCTCTGCTTGTAATATAGCCCGTATTATTCCCCAAAAATGCTTTAAAACATATCCTGCCCTTCTATTTCTCCTTTTTTTTTCAGACAGCTGGCTCCCAGAATGCCAAAAACAAGAAGGAAGACATTTGTCTAACGTAATTCATAAAAATAAGCATATTTGAAAAGTGCATTATGTTGAGAATAAATGTTTTTTGCTTAGCTGACTGTGGGGATGTTTCGAATGTGAAACTTTAATAGTTCCGTGTCCGACTAGCTCAAAGTAGAATGATAGATTGGAACGAAATTTCAGTTATACCTAATACTTACCAAATCTAATGCGCATAATTAAAATGTATAATTTTAAATACGAGGGCCGTCCTGAAAGTAATAACCGTTTATGAATAAAAAATAACATCTTGACAAATTTTAATATTTTATTTGAAAAGAACAAACCTTACACTACTTCTCCACATAGTCACCTCGCAAATTTAAGCATTTATCACAACGCGAGACGAGTTTTTGTATGGCAGCTTCGTACTCCTCTGACGCCAATGTATTGAGATATGTAGTCACAGCTGCTTTCAGTTCATCATCACTTTCAAAATTCTTTCCTACCAAAAAGTGCTTGAGTTTTGTAAACATATGAAAATCTAAGGGTGCCAAGTCTGGGCTGTAGGGTGAATGGTTAAAAGTTTCCCATGTGAATTGTTGAACAAGGTGTTCTGTTATTCGAGCAGTATGAGGTCCGGCATTGTCGTGGAGGAGGACGCCGCTAGACAGCAGACCTCGCCGTCGATTTTGAATTACTCGCGGTAATTTCTTTAATGTCACACAATATGCATCGGATTTATAGTGTCCCCACGGGGCATGAAATCAATGAGCAGCCCTAATTTCACAACTGGCGGCGTTCTCTATTTTTTGAACATTATAAACACTCACAGAAAGAGCACAGTCAGTACCAGCGAGGCGTAACTTTGCACATAGACAGTTGCAATATAACTAAATGTGTTATAACTACTCCAGATGCTAACCCACTCACCAGCGCTCCCAGCGCTCCACACGGTATAAACGAGTACTACTTTCCGGACGGTCCTCGTATTTAAATATAGAAAGATGTTTTTTGTAGTTGCTTTATTTACAGGTATATTAGCAAGTTAAATAATCATTCATTCCTCACGTGCGATGTGTGTTTCTTGTAGCATTTTTCACGCTGATTACGAATCTGGTAACATAATTTTCCTATCACCCTCCAGTCAAAAGTTATTCGGATATAGGGTACCTCTGGAGCATCCCTGATTAGGTTCCAACAATAATTTGCGAGCATTGTGGATATGGGTTTTCGCAATACATGTCTTGGTGAAACCTTTCACCATGTTTGTCACTCGCAGACCATAATTTACAGGAAAAGTAAAAATGCGAGTGGAGAAAAAGAATCTTCAAAGACATGTTGCAACCCATATCGCTGTATGTCGATATTAAAAGATTTACAATTTATTCATAATTTTTTTCCTTTGTATTTCCTAAAAAGTTGGAACGCAACTTTTTAAATGATATATAGCAGCTTCAATCTCGGTCAGTTTTGAGTCGAATACATTGTCCTTTATCATGTGACGAATTTGAGGCCCAATAAAAATTTCTTCTTTTATTTTTGCCTCGCTTAGTCTGGGAAACTTTTCTCTCAGATATTGGAATCTTTCATTTAAAGCTTTGACAATGTTTTTTATCAATCGCAGTTTTATGTGCAGACGTCATGACAAAACTTTCTTTGTATCAACATAAAGAAGATTTGTTACATTTTTTTTCTCCAGCAGTGTAGTTTTCTAGCATTTTCTAGTCTTTTACAAAGTAATGTTTATCTTTTACTCTGCTGTTCCCATTCGCAGAGAAAACAGCAGTACTTGGTGTAACCCTACAGCATTCCTAATAAAACTGCTGAGTTTTAAATCACCACATGCTCTATCCATGTTTTGTATACTTAATTTATTCATGTCATAGTATTCCTTCACGCGTACTGTGTTTGCAATATGAACAGAGGGATACAAATTTCCATTGTGGAAGAGAACTCTCTTCAAGCTTGGAGTAGATGACTAAATAGTCTCGACTCATTAGTTTTGTATTTACAATCTAATACATTCAATATACCAACTGATCACACGATATAACAAAATGGAGAACACCTAGTTCACGTCTCCGATATGTGTAAATATGTGTACCACTCTGTAATAGATTCTAATCTTGTAACTATGATTTCAGCAGTTTGACTTGAGCTTTCGACAAATTTAAATCCCGTATCGAGTAGGTTTAGCTCATCTTGTGAAAGTAAATGTGGAGTACATATATCAAATGGTTGGAAATCAGGATCCGTGTCTCTTTGTAGGTTCAACAATATTCTCTTCATCAGAATTCATATCATCGTCAAGTGTATATGAATGTCGACGTTTGGGACAGGTGAATTATAGCTGTGGGGAACATCCGAGAGCTGATTGCAGGTTTAGGTACTGTACAATATGATTACATTTAAGTGAAATTTTAGAGAGCCTCGTCAAACAGAAATAGAAATCTGTAACATGATCGTTAGGTTCTCTCCCCATCATAGACACTGCAAAAGGCATTGACTTACTGGTACCGTTGATCTATCCTCTTAAATTAATAGCATACGTTGCGCAAATGATATTTGACGCCCAAGGTTTATCCTGATTTTTCAGTATACTTCCAAAATGAAGCTCATTAGAATATTTTGATTAACGTAGTTATTTTTTTTTTGTCAGATTTAATTCTAAACTCGCCACATACGTAGCAAAACGTATCCGTTTGATTAACACTTTTCCGACATTCTATAAAGTCCATCAGCAACATATACTGTATAGTAAAATATAAGTTTTTATTTATATTTTGTATCTATTTGTAGATGCGTTTCGCATATCAACTGCTGTTCATCTTGTCCGCGGTGCTTATATATCTTAGGCCGGATTTTTCAGCGATTTATAGAACCTTCGCCAGACATTATGACGCTTTTTACATTCCAATTATGAGTCACCTGCTGGATTTCCTTTACAATATGTTGTACAATGTAAACCGTAGTTAACGAATATTTTAATAGCTGAAAGTAATACGAAAATTTTGTGTGCAGATTCGGTTTCATCGATCAGAAATACATAAAAGTCATCCATTAGACATCAGGAAACAAATTCATGTTGTACCTTAGAAATAAAAGCCGACCCCTACTGAAGTTGTCTAAAATGAAAGCTAAATAAAGCATACTATATGGTTTTGGTTTTGACTTTTACCAAATAGAAAATTTACAGAATCCGCCATGTTATTCAATTTGTTCAACAGAAAGTCTTCATAATATTTCCATATGACTGCATGCTAATCTTCAGAAGCATCTTTTTAAAATACCATGGAAGGTTTTCACAAAACTGCATTACGGTTTGTAGTCAAATATTTTCTACAGATGTTAATATTCGATTTTTAGTTGCGCTATAATATATTGTCAGTTTTCAAAATTTAAATAAGATGAATTACGAACCATAATGTATAAGTTGATTAAAAATTTTAAGTTGTAGTCAGATACTGCACTATTATAATTGAATCGCCATACCCAAATTCGTCGACCGTCGTTTACTACATATTCTGTTGTTATCACCATTCGGGTCGGCTAACCTCGGGCGTATAAGAAACATGCTGTATAACCTATGATTGGTGGAACCGAAAGTTAACGATACGTTTGTATAAGAATGTAGTGTATGTGGGCACACTACAATCATGCAACCAACAATGCTCCGCGAGGTAGGTTTTGGGCCTTTGGGAGCATCTTTTAAAAAGTTTTTATACAGTAATTACATAAATGGTTTGACAACTTGTACGTTATATTCATTAACGTCTTACAATTAATCAAAATTATGTTTTAATAATTACCAATGAGTAGCTGAACAACTAACAATGTTAAAGTTATGAAGTTCGAGACTGACTGGCCATTATGGGCTCCTGAGGGTATTTATGTAATCCCTGCTCTTGTACCATCTTGTGTGAAGTGCTACTTCTTCCGAATATACAATGTATTACTTCTTAGAAATCTTAATTATTACAATTGTTTTCTTATAGTTCATTGTGACCTGCACCTGCAGTATCATGATTCGTCTGGAGTACAAAGTTGTTGCTTCCTTTCTCACGTCTGATTATGAACTTTCATTAACCTTTTATAATGTGTCCTTCAATTATACAATGTAACATTCTATTTCTTTAAACTTAATAATTATATTTAAATTTGTAGATATTAATTTGGGGGATATGTAACTCGCGATATATTAGTAGAAAGAATTGACTAATATTGTATTAAATCTAGTAAATATGAAGTAATCAGAGATAATGGATTAGTAAAATATATTGCTTTAATATTTCTGACAGAAGAAATGTTAATCAGAATAGTCAACGTCTACAAGTCGTATTTAACTGAATCAAATCTGAACTTGCTCCATAGAAAACAAAGTGGATTAAACCTAAGTCTTTATTGAGCTGTTGCTTACTTGAATGTTAGTTTAATGAAATTAAATAACAAACTATTTTATTCATCTTCAAAAAGAAATTCAGATTTAAAATATATTTTTGATTACCATTTTTCAACGTTTCATAAAAGTGTTGGTATTGTGTTGTTTTAATACCTTGTTTGCAGAGAGTTGATAAATCATCTAATTTCTCTTCTGAAATTTATAAGCTCTTTCCAGATTTATTGCATTGTAGTTCGTACATCCTCGCGTCTTTATACACTATGAACCTTCTATAATCAGACTGGTCCTTTGAATATTTGAAATAAATGTGATCTGCATCACATTTAAGATATTTCATTTGTGTTACTTTAAATGAGTTGATGGTCCGGTCCCCCGTGTCAATTTTTTTTAGTGGTTATTACCTGATTTTTAAGTTTGCCAGGATCAAAAAATATTTGATGTCCATGTCTGTCACTTCATACTTTGATGCTTTTGATGACATGCATACTACCGTGTACCATTCAGAGAGATCATTAATGTCGTGGCGTTTAGTACTGCTTTCAATATGGGCACGAACTGAGTCACACTCCATCATTGAATGTCCAGGTTCAAAATATCCCTGTTCTATCTGGGAAATGTTCAAAACCCGTATTGTGTACAATAGTACAGAGGCCAGATTAACATTGCAGTTTTGACCGCCACACGTGTCCCTCATCATAATAAACACCGTTCCAATGGCGTGTTATTTTAGATAATTATACGGGTAAGATGGAAGTTCACTAGAAACTTTTCATAGCTATTACTTCCTGTATATTTGTTGTGGTTGGTTATGCATTTTTCTTTCTCTTTATTTGGGAATGAAACCAGTTTTTAATTGCATATTTATTGACGTTTCGATTCTTGACTTCGAAATGTCAATAAATATATAATTAAAAGCTCTAATGTGGTTTCACTCTTATAGGGATACCTTCATTCCCTACATTTGATTTTTTCTAATGCTCCACCCGAAGGTAATACATTGACCAGAAGCGAGTTCTTTTTACCTGGAAATTTTGAATTTTGTCGAACCCTTGCTGTTCTAAGCAAGGTAGAAATCTTTAACGTGCGTGACAACACTCACACACGGGACCTACATTTTACCTCTCATCCGAACAAGGGCGTATTTTTGTGAAAAATGCTCACCTAACATTTTTCAAGCGATCCGTGTCGGAAATCAAACCCGAGACTTTGGGATTTGTGGTCATGCGCTTACCCATCTAACCCACGGAGTCGCCCGATACCTTCATGCCACATCAAATTTGTGACACCTATTGATTTCACGTCATAAATAGTGGCATTTGTTAAACGAGGTTTGTAAAAATTCGCTTTGACCTTTATTTTACGGCAATATCTTAGTGCTTTTCTAAATCGATTTGAATAAAGTTTATATGTTGTTGCTGCGCCAGATCTTTTGCGTAAGATGGTCTCTGCATAAGGCAAATAAAGTTCACGTTTTCCTCCTTTTGTGCAATTTGTATTTTTGTATGTTTGCGGACATGTGAAATTTTAGTTTTAAGTTGTTGAATGTTTTACGATAAAACCACATTTTTCTTCATGTTCAACGCCTTCTTCTTTACATTTGTTGAGATACATGTTGTACATTATAGACAAAGATTAGTCTTCAGCGAGGTATTTGAATTCCGTTTTTTTTTCTACGGTAATGGAATGGTTCTGTATGAAAGGACGATATATGATCTTTGATAAACTTCTAGTCGAGTGGTCTTGTTATGCCGGGTTGGTGATTGCCTCATTTACTAGGATTTACTATTCTGGCCTCAGTTTTATTTCTTAAATATCCTTTTAATATTTGTAATATTTTAAGGAATAATCTTTGACATATTTGCATACGCCCTTCATTCTTATGAAAAAAGAAATTACGTATTTTATTTCTTCTTGAATTCTGACCGGATGTTTTACTTTAGTTAGTATTTCATCAAATATCATAAATATATACCTCCTTTGTGTTTCAGTCTTGTAAATTCCAGTAAGTGTTGTATATTTCTAATCTACTTTCTTCGCTGACTGCCAGACTACAAACTTTCTCAGATAACTTGACAATCATTTGATTTCACACAACGAGCTTTTGCGTTTTTTCCTCTGATTGATGTAGAAACCTTTTCTGATTGTCTTAATTGTTTTCTCAAATTTTGCTTCCACTTACTAAATATAGCTCGTTTATTTTGAGACTTCTTCGGATCACAAATCTGACAGTCATCAGATGGCATAGAGGAAGGCAACAGGAACTAAGAGCAGTAAGCGAACTCTGACCTGTAGCATCCTGATCGTGATCCTGACAGTTTAATCGAAATACAGGGGTAGTGATTACTTCGCTGTTGGTGTAGGTAGAAGCAATGCTTAGAAGTATTGTAACAGAATGATAGATTCGATATCATCGTGATTACAAGCAGCTGTAGATATAGGGGCAACATTAAATTCCTCAAGAGTAAAAATTGTCGGCAGAGGCGGTAAACTATTCATTATAAAAGTATAAACTGGTAAAGTAGATGATGCTTGTTGTTTGGAGGTTGTTACCTGTTAAGAAAATTAACCTGTAATATGCACTTTTCAATCATTGGATAACCGGTTTCCATTTCTTACACTCACCAAATTTTCCGTATTTCGTTTAAAAGCGAAAGTGATTCCCCATGTTTCTTGGATCTGATTTTGAGTAGGTTTAGAATGATGTACGAGGGTAAGGTGAAAAGTTCTCGGCCTACAATGAAAGACTGCAATTTTTAGTAAAAAAAAAGATTTTATTTTTTGACATAATCCCTCTTAACTTCAACACACTTGGTCCAGAGTTTCTCCAACATCAGTATTCGTTCCCGGAAGTGAGAGTCTGGAAGGCTGTGAAAATATTTGTCTACGGCCCTCTCAACTTCTTCATTGAACATGCAGCGCTTCCTAGAAACAAATTTCTTCAAGTTTGGGAACAGATAGAAGTCTGAAGGCGCCAAATCAGGGGAATAGGAGGGATGGCCGAGCAAGTCGTACCCCATGTCTCATCCATAGTGACAAATCGCCGCACAAAATCGCTCGGATCCTTATTGAACAGGACCAAACATTGCTGCGAAACTCGTTTTCGCATTTGCTTTTGATCGGCATTCAGCAAATGCGGCGCCCATCTTGTGCAGAACTTTAGCATCCAAAACCCTTTGTGTAAGATGTTTCGCACCCTTTAGTCCGATATCCCTACAGCTTCAGCTATCTCCTTCACTTTCACTCGTCTATCGTCCAACACGAAATCATGCACTTTTCGATCGTTTCCGATGTGGTTGTGGTTTTTGGTCGTCCTCTCGTCCTTCACGTGGGTCATCTTCGACAGACGTGCGACCACGTTTAAATTCAGCTGCCCAATTTTTAACGGTTGACAGGGAAGGGTCAGAGTCTCCGTAAACTTTTATCAACTTCGGATGAATTTTCTGAGGGGTTAATCTGTCCAAAACGAAGAATTTTATGACCGCACGATATTCAAGTTTATCCATCCTAAGGAAACACGTATAAGACGTCTGCTTGAAAAAATTCGTGTAAATAAACTACTTGGGATAGCAAATGAAACTTGTCATACGACTAATGATATGTGCACGCAGGCAGCACAAATTTTTGCTGATTGAAACGCCATCTCTGTCAGGCCGAGAACTTTTTACTTTACCCTCGTAATATGTAGAAATATGTTAAGATGCTCTCGGGGATTTACATCACCTTCGCGGTATTTTTTTCGTTCTAAGGTAAATGATGTAAAACTTTATTGGACTTCGAACTAATTCTGCCAGGAATTACGTGGACACTTTAGTATTAGGACTTGACTAGAGCGCTTGTGTATGGTTTGTAATGCTGTTTAGTGCGTGTTTTACAATGTAGAGACCTAATTACTACTCCCACGTTTCTTATCTCATCCTTTTAGGACGCTACTAAAATTGAAAGATCTATGTAACGAAAATTTGATTAGAACCCGGACTACGGCTCCCTGAAAACTAGACGATAACGTAAGTAAAAACCTGTTATAACCACGGCATAGAAATTTGAATGCCTAAATCATAAAATTTATTATGTAAGGATTAAGGGGTATTTAACTTGTAGTAATTGACGCTCGAACAGGGGTTGTAATAATTTGCCTCCACATTTGAGGCGTAATAATTTTTGCTTGTGGGTTAAAACGTAATAAGGTTTGTGTCGACGATCTTGGGTTATGTAAGTCAGTGGTGGATAAATTTACAGGTTCTTGTACCTTCTCTGCAGTATGACATACTCTACTAAAATCTTTGTCCGTTTGGACATACGTCGGCGCATTAAATGAGGATCAAGGAGCATTTTGTAAATGTGAGGAAACTGCTTTAACCATTTTTAAAGATGACAAGTTTATATACGTTTTTTTTAAGCCACGACTGTTCTAATGATTTTATCTTCGTCCTCTGATTCAGAACTTGAGATTTCACTGTTTCTACTATCATCTAATTTTTCTTTAGAGTGTTCTGAAACAAACATGAAATACATTATAGATTACTGGATTACAGTGTAATTTTTTTTTTGTTGTGACACCGTTTCACCGTGTAGGGCAAATAATGTTACGTTGAAAATATTACGCTTAAACGCTAACGCAAGAATTTTAAACATTTAGAAGTTTGCTTTTGGTATCTAGTGAAACCACGAGAAAGAATATAGTATAAAGTCAGTTTTGCCTCTAACCCAAATAAGAGAAATCGCAGATTATTGCTAGAGAAATAGTTATAATGTAACGAGAATTATAACTAAAGTGAACAAGAACATTGCTTAGGAAATTAAAAATAAAAAATTTAAAACATGCATACCTTGCATGCTTAGTTGCCACAAAATGATCAGCGTCATAATTTTAGCGGTAACTCTAATACTGTCTAAAATAGCTTTCATTTGTGCTATTCTTGGATTCCTTCACACATTTTGCACACAACCACAAGGTAAAACTGATGACAAAAACCAAGTATTTCAACAAAAAACGAATATCAATAATGTCAAGTCGATACAACATTTATGCTAGTTACATTGTACATGTGTTAACTCTCACTTATGCGAACTTAATGAAGAGGGTGGGTGGCATGTAATATTTATCATTCATGGCTCAAACACACCCTCGTAAATACACGTTTGTGTTTTACAATTACAGAAACGTATACGTTCAAACCTAATTTCACAATTATAAATGTTACAGATACGTGTCTTTGTTATTAAAGAAATGCAATATATTTAATACTTTTGCACTAATCTCAAAAACGTAAAAATCAAGATACGTTTCTGTGTTGCTATGGGGACGACTTAGAGTAGTAGATAACTTAGCAGAAACACGCTTACATGCCAATCCTCGTCTATGAATACCACAATGAACCCATTCTATGTTCTCGTTGGTCTTTTTCACCCGCGCCACAAGACTAGAGAATTTTCCTGTCATTGATTTTGCACCATCTGTGTATACACCTACACAAGTGACTAGCTTATTTCATTTACTTCGATATAACCATTGATTATATCAAATATTGCTTCTCCTGTCGTAGTGGTTTTCAAAGATTTTGCAAATAGTAAATCTTCCTGAATGGGATTCTTAAAAATATATGTAACGTAAAAAAGAAATACTGCAGCGTTTTCTATACCGGTTGATACCTCAAAGCGGATCGCAAAACGATTCAATTTTATTCTCTTTTAAATTACATTTGCCAAATCATTAATTCTACCCGATACAGTATTGTTTGATAAGAGAACCAACTCAATTACATGTACTGTATTTTCTCTAAGTATACACTTCGCGATATCTTTAACACATGGTAGAATTAAATTTTCTGCCACTGTATCTGCCTGTCCGAATGTTACAATTCTATAACTTACTCGAAATGAGAATTCGAGAGCCATGCTACAATCTTTATTTAAATTCGACAGAAAAGAAGAGCTACTACACTTGTGATACATATTTTCTAATTAAACTTATAACGTTTTGCAATGTTATAGACGCCTTACCTGTAGTGTAAGATGTGGCCTCACGTATTCTAACGCGTTCCATAAATTACGGATGGTATGATATTAACATAAATATAAATAATATAAATATTATAACTTAACTTTTTATAGATATCTAAATTATTTATGTGAGAATTCACAACAGTGATTTTGCCTTCTGCTTATTTTCACTTAGCTGAATATGCTCTTAAATACTTACTACTTATAACCTAACTCCGTGAATGTAAGAAATTACATGAAATTTTCCATGGGTTATAGGTCAACTAGCATATAGTTTAAAAAGTTATAACAGCACTATTTTATTGTGTTTACAAAAGGCTTGTTTAAATGTCTAAAATATTGTATTAAGACTTTGTAATTTCCACTGAGTGAATATTGATCGTTATTGCCAAGTTTAGTATTTTTCTTGCATCAACTTGCTTTTGATTTCTTTTTTTTATTCGTCATTAGGCCTTCACTCCTGAAACTGATTAGACGAGTACCCTCATTGTTTCCTATTTTAAACTAACCTACACATTTCCCTGAAATTTGCAGTCTGCATCTATCACTATCTGATCTAGGTCTACATCTACCTCCTTTTTTTTTATTTCTGCTTGTAATATATCCCATACTATTCCCCAAAAATGCTTTAGAACGTATTCCCCTACTATTTCTATAAGCTATTTGTTACTAACTTTGTCTGTCCATGCTATCATCCTCATACATCTGAAGCACAACATTTCAAAAGTCTGCTACCGTTTTTGTGTCTGCTTTTCCTACTGCCCGTATTTCATAGGCATACTGTGCTTTGCTCCACACATATGCTTTAACAATTTTCTTCTTGTTCCTATTTTTGTTGTCTTTGATCATAGGTGCTGTTCTTTCTTGTTAGATGCAGTTTGGTCCCCTTCTATTTTTTTACAATTATCTACCCTATTTTCTGACATTCAGTGGTTGTGAAGGGGGATAAGCAGCATGTGGCTGCCAAGGTCCCCCAGCACTTGAACTATTGTCGATTTAATATTTCTTCCAAGATACGTTTTCGCACAGTCAACATTAGTTGCAGATATTTCACAAGCAACATCTGTAGTTGTTTATAATAATCATGAAATTTATCTGCGCTTATTTTTTCGTCATTAGGTTTTTCGTCTCAAAACTGGTTGGACACGTACCTCCACTTAGTTTTATTCTGAGCTAGCTTACACAGTTCCGTGAGATTCCCACATAGCCTATATACAGCTCGGTTCTCCTTCTATTGTTTTCTAATTATATGCCCTATTTCACCGAGATTCAGTGGTATGTGCGGGTGGACGGCTCCGTGGCATAGTGGTATGTGTGTGACTACTACGCCCAGGGTCCCGAATTCGAATCCCGACATGGTCCGCTTGAAAAATGTTTGGCGAGCATTTTTCACAAAAATATACCCTCGTTCGGATAAGAGGTAAAATGGAGGTCCCGTGTGTGTGTTGTCACGAACGTTAAAGATCCCTACCATGCTTGGAACAGCAAGGCAAAATTCCAAATTTTCCAGGTTAAAAAAACTCGCTTCCTGGCCAATGTAGTACCTTCGGGTGAAGCATTGGAAAAGCACATGTAAGGTATGTGCAGGAGGCTAAGCAGCATGTGGCTGCCAAGATCCTTCAACACTTAGACATTTGCTGAATGAATAGTTTTCCAGTAAATCTTTTCACGCAAGTAATATTATTCGAGAATATTGCACAACCAATACCTGTAGTTCCTTATAATAATCAGCATGTTTAAGTACAGTTCTTTTTTTCGTCGTTAGTTTATCCATCTTGGGACTGGTTGGATGTGTACCTCCATTGATTTCTATTCTGAAATTCCTACAGCCTACATCTTTCACTATCTCACTATCTCTTTTTTCCTATCTCTGCTTTTAATATATTCCGCGCTATTCTCTCATGCTGTAGTATGTGACATATCATCCTATCTCAGCTATTTTTTACCGTTTTCCATATATTTCTTCCTTCTCCTACCATTTTTAGTACCCCTCAGTTCAACTTTGTCTGTCCATGATATCTCCATCATTCGTCTGTAACACCACATTTCAAAGGCTTCTACCTTTTTCTTGTCCGCTTCTCCTACTGTCCAGGCTTCACACCCGTACATTGCTGTGCTCCACACATATGTTTTGAGCAATCTTTTCCTTGTTTCTATGTTTGTTGTCTTTGAACACAGTAGTTGCTTTTTCTTGTTAAATGTAGCACGACCTGGTGCTAATCTTTGTTTTATATCTTTTGCGCTTTTCCCATCTTGCGTTATTTGGCTTCCTAGGTAGCAGAAATCCTTAACCTCTTGTAAGTTCTTATTACCCATTTGTATTCTTGTTTTTGATTTATTTACCCCTCCTTTGCATACTAGTACTTTAGTTTTATTTGTTTTAATTTTCATACCGTATCTCTCTGTTAGAACCGTTTCCATTTCATTAAGAGCAGCTTCTAACTCTTCCTTGCTAAATGCTAATACCGCTATATCATCTGCAAATCTAAGCATATCAACTTTTTGTCCTTGCATAGTAATTCCAAATGCCTTCCTGCATTTGACAGTATTCATTGCCTCTTCAATGTACAAGTTAAAAATTATGGGGGATAGGGCACATCCCTGTCACACTCCTTTTCTAATGTTTACTTCTCTACTTTCTTGCTCTAATTCTATTACTGCCGTTTGCTCTTTGTATAAGCTATGTACTATTCGTCGATCCCTATAACTCATTCCAATCTTTTTGAGTATTTCGAACATTTTTCTTCATTTTACATTGTCGAATGCTTTATCTAGATCTGCAAACCCTATATACACGTTTTCCTCTTTTTCTATTGTTTTCTCCATTATCGCTCTCACAGCTAAAATAGTCTCCAGCATTTCCCTGTTTTGCCTAAACCCAAATTGATCTTCTCCTAGTATTTTTCTTTATTACAAGGCGAGAAAGGAAATGAAAGTAATCGTATCGAAAGCCTTAAGAGTTTTATCTGCGGAATCCCCCGATTAGTCTTTTGCAAACACCGCAGCCATTAAAGACTTATGCTGGCACTGCCACAGTACATTTATTTATACTGTGTATTACATCTACCTTTTATATTTCTTTGGAAAGGGGAACGGTGCAAAACTACTGTTGGCAAGAACTTCGTAACAAATTACACAAAGCGGGCTAGGTTGTAATATTCCCCAGTAAAATAAAGGACCCATTTGTAAATAGTCACTGTCATATTTTCGCGATTTTCTCGCCATCTTCTCGAATTTTTCCATGACTTTTACTCATGTGTGATAGTAACCCACTATAACTTTCGACATCACCACCCTGTTGTTTTGAAATCAGGTGCCGAAACTGAAGGACGAACGATCGACTACTTGTCCAGCGTTCTGTTAGACTTGACTAAACAACCCGGTTTTAATCAACGATTCGTAATACAATCGCTGATTAAAACTTACTAAAAGATATTTACACAAGACGAAGTGCACTAAACAATGTTACCGAAGTTGCAAACTAAATCAGTGGTGTTGCACAAGCCTCCGTACAATTTAATTCGACTCACTATTCTGGCTGTGATTAAGCGTCTAACTAAAGTCTACGTGCAACTAACGCCCAAGCCATTCTGCGGTGGAACCGGAATCGGCATGTGGAAGTTTCCAGACAAAACGGCAACGTCGCATTGCGAGCGGGGTAAAAATTTCGTCTTGATGTGGTGGTCGCAGACATGCAACAGACCTTCGTTTCATTTAAAATTATTCCGCAACAATTTTTGTTACACATCGAAAGTACGACATCTCAAGCTGTATGCGTTGCGTATCCTATGAACAAAAACACTGTCGTTCCATCGTAGAAAAATAATGGTATTTCTTGCGAAGTGTGGTTATAACAAGATGAAGGTTGTTTCAACAGCCTATTGTTATGTGTTAAGTGAATTAGACCGTAACATGCTTTTTATTTATTGAATATCCAAGTTTCCATCTCTTATGTTTATTAAATCTATGTTATTTTGTATAAAAGTAAAGGAACCCCTTCTGTTTCTTGAATCCGCTCCTTGTAATTTTATAAATTATCATTTACATTGTAAGAATAAAATGGTTTAATGTGTATAATATGTCAAGATACCGCCTCGGATATTTTTATCGTCCTCGGAAAATTATGTGAACACGCGCTAATGAAGTGACGAAGTTCTTTATTCAAACTGGTTGTAAGATATCAGCCGGTCAATTCTGGAAGGGACGTATAAGTGTTAGGGCAATGGGGTACGTACATGAACTTGAACACTTTAAAACCAGAATTCACGGAACGACTGTGTTTTCAGAGGTGACGTTATCGTGTGCGTTTCGATGTAGTGTACATAGTTACCGTTCCCACCTTTCTTACCTTTTCCTTATAGGGCACTACCAAGATATAGTAGACTACAACGTTATGGAATTTGAGAAAACCGAACTACCAAAACCCTGAGAAAAGTTGTTGCTGGAGGCCATGAACTGTAAGTGTTAATAACTTTATAATTTGCACGATGGAGCCTAAATATAATTAAGAGGGTTGTATGCATTTGTTTGTGAAGAAAAGCAAAGAAAGTCGGTAACTGTAAAATCAATGATAAATTCATTTGCCAAATGCCTCTTCTAACTTAATATAAACAATAAAACGAAAAATAAATCGCAGCCATGGTACACACATTTTCCATGCATACAAACGTGAACATCCGCATGTGTCAGTAAAATACCGATACGACAACCGGTAGAGCACCTCGATGTTACGTTGTTAGGCAATGCTGTACAGGCTTGTTGCGCAGCGCGGTTTCAGTACGAAGTTCTACTGCATGCTTGTACCTACCTGTAAGAATTCGACAACTCGCAGGGGTTTGAGCTAATTTCAAGATTTTAACACGTATTTGATGTATTGCCTTATTTTTATTAACAGAGCTGTAAATTTATGTGTCAACTTTGTTTTTCGTATTTTTTACGCTAACGATTTAAAATTCTACTCGCACAAGAATATTTTTGTGAACCACCTTTATTCATATCGCGAACCGCTGGGAGTATGCAAGCCCCTACATTACTTCCCAATGCTCCATCCGAAGGTTACTGCATTAGGCAGAAAGCAAGTTTTTTTAACTTGCAAATTTTGAATTTTGCTGAACTCTTGCTGTTTCAAGCAGCACACACGTGTGCACGCACCCACGCACGCACCCGCGCACGCACGCACGCACGCGCGCGCGCACACACGGGACCGAGGGCGTATTATTATGAAAGATGCTCCAAGCGATCTGTATCGGATGTCGAAACCGGGACTTTGGGATCGGGTCGCGAACAATCGGTTGGGAGTTGGAGTGTGTGTAGAAATTAAATTATACACGTTAGTAGTCTGCCAGATCTGTTTTGCCGATTCTTGTTCTGTATTCTCTACAATCTACATTTTTCAGCTAGAACTGCTTCCTGGAAATTTTGGAACTAGTTAAAATTAAGTGGCATCCAATGAAGTCACCAAGGAATAAATGTGTTTCCCAACACTTTAGCCCTCTACAAGCACTCACCTCCATCCGAGTAGACTAGGTCAACTGTAATTTTCCATATTACGTGAACTGTGTACAAATTAACCTTCTAAAAACTGCCTGAGAATTTTATACAACAAAAGAATCAAAGTTTTTCTATCGACTATAGGAATTTATTATTACAGTATTAATCTACTAGTCTGCGAAATTTGATCAAAAAATCTGGAAGCAATTTAGACATTGCGTTTTATAATGGGTTCAGTATATTGGTCTACATGTTAGTATCATATAACTAAACTAAACCACTACTATAAATGCTTATATTTTAATGAGGAGTACCCACAACATGCTATAAACCACAAAATTATGCAAAGTAGTAAGGTCGTATGTAAATCTAGATACGATCGAAGAATTTTAATTATATTATTTGGGTATATGTACCATTAGCGGCGCTATGCGTCAGTCTGTTTAGTACACATTAGTTATTCTAATTACTCATTAAAATACAGTCTAAGTATTGTCCATGAATTATAACTAACAACATTTTTTTTTCAGAATGTGGTGGACAATTACTGGTAATTTTGGAAATATTCTGCCAATAGATTGGTCAAAATCGTGCGCTAGAAAACTCCACATGCCAGCACTTAATTTGAACCAGAATCAGGTAAATACCAAAAATAAATTATTATAAATATATTTATTTACACTCAGTATTAGAATATCATTTAGAAGTGGGTTTAGAAATATAAAAGGAAATCAATTGTTAAAATTTTAAAAAACTTTCTCTTTGAATATGAGCCACAGTTCTTATATATCCAATGTTCTCGACGGTAAGAGATCCAAACATTGCGGAATTTTCACTTATAAGGCAGTGTTTAAAAAAGATTTTGCAGTGAACCCAAAAAGGTGACGGTTAATTCTAAACACTTACTATGTGTTTGTTTTAAAAACACCTTTTCTTCTCCTTGCAGCTCGAGTCTTTCAGATGCAACCTAATGAATTTGGGCTTTTCTACACGCAAAATAGTAATTAGGATTATGAATGCATATCATGAATTGAAAGAAGACGGTGTCTCACAATAGGGCGAAAATTATTAAGAACAATCTCCCTATGAATTTTTTTTTAATACATGTTTCAGACCTCAGTCTGAGTACATCTCCAGGTTAACAATAAATTAAAAGGTTACAACAATCTGTAATATACAAATTCTTCAAAATCATGGCCATTTAATAAATTAACGTACCTATTAAAATATAGGGAAGAAAAAGCTTTACGTCATTAATAATAACAGTGTTTTATCTTACTTTTTTTTTTAATTTGAAGACCCTCCACGGAAGAAAACCCACGGAGGAGTCAAAATAATCAATCAATTAATGCTAATCCCTATAAGTTAACGTCGGCAGACATTAGAACAAAATGGATGAGAGCTTTGTTCATAATGGATATAACGGTTGTAATGAACATGTTACCAACTTAATTATTACCAACACAAGTTCTGTCTATAAATTTAAAGAAAATAAGCTTGTGGTCAAAATTCGCCATCTCATTCAAACAAAATCCATTGTAATGCTTTTTAATTTCAAAAATCTCTAAAAAATTAAGCTTGGTTCCTTTATTTTGAAGGTGAAATTTTTCAAAACGATTTTTATCGCATATGTGAGAAGAATTGACAAAGTGACGGGCAAACCACTAGTTGGAATTATTGTTAGTTGGATCTAATCTAAATTGTGTAATAGCATACATGTGTTCTTTGAAACGTCTATTGAACTTACGAGCAGTTTGTCCAATATAGAAGCAGTTACAAGCTGAACAATTTAGTTTGTAGATACCTGAATGTGTTATCGTTTGGGTGGGCGGCGTCTGAAAGCATGTAGGCTTGATTTGATTATTTGTTTAATAAGTATAAGCAAAAATAATTGTAAGTTCATAAATACAATAAAAATAAAAGTGAACTCGTTAAAATTGAATGATTTTAATAGTTTGAAGCAGTTCTGAAGTCTTCGGTAATCTTCGGAATTCTTCGGAAGGCTTCGTGTTTGCTTTCGGAACCAAAATAAACTTAGACACTTATTAAATGAATGTATATACATTTAAAGGCGGTGTGAAAGGCTTCGGTAGTCTTCGGATCTCTTCGGAAGGTTTCGGAATTTGCTTTGAGGCCCAGTGAGAACTTGAACAGCGATAATTAGAAAATATTTACAGTTTGAAGAGGTCCTGACGTCTTCGGCGGTCTTCGGAAGGCTTCGTGTTTTCCTTGTGGGACAACGTTAAGTTACAAAGAATTATGATATGAAACTAAGAACTACTAATTGACAATATATACAAGTATAGAGAGTTTAGAAGTCTTTGGTTGTCTGCGGAACTCTTCGGAAGGCTTTGGAATTTATTTGTGAGGTCCAGTAAGAACATGAACAGCGATAATCAAAAAATATTTACAGTTTAAGGGACCCAGACGTTTTCGGAGATCTTCGGTACCCTTCGGCAAACGTCTTGGAAGTGGTGCCTAACGCCTCGTTGAGTGCGTCGCCGTTAAACTCTACGGAGGTGTTGTCCCGATGGTAGACTTGACAGATGCAGTCAATGACATCACAATAAACAACCTCTCGGGATGTACTTGTAGTGGAAACGGTTTAAATGCGTTCTTTTGGCCATGGTGGCAGAGGTGACAGAAGCTTTGGGTGCGGTACGATTGAACGCCGGAGAGCGTTCTGTGCCTGCTTCCGGTTGGTCTGGTGTATGAAACGGAGCTTACCACCCATACGTAGATTATTTGATTATTAACAATGAATTATAGTAGCGTGACCCAGGTACAGCGGCGGACAGCGTCACTGTCGGAAAATACGCAGGCTATGGGGAGCACTGCGTGTTGTAGTATTAGCAGGTTATGGAGAGCGCTGATCGCTGAAGGTTGTGCAGGCTATGGGGAGCACTGCGAGAGGATTCCTTAGGCTATGGTGAGCACTAACAAATGTCTTTCGGAGAATTTGAAATTATATTTATACACTTTCATTTCCTTTGCTTCCTGTGTTGAAAAACGTTAATGATGTCTTTAACCAATGGAATTGTGTATTTCGATTTTCAAGTGTAATAGAATCTCCAAATTTAGTTTGACCAATGAGTGTGTTGATTTTTGGGCACCACAAAAAATTAGTTGGAAATTCTTGCGATTCTTAGTTTATTCAATTTTCACTTCGTGTACTTTGACATAGTCAACTGCAATTCTTTAGTCTGTCCTGTGTTCAGCTCGGGTGCAGTGTTATAGTCAACATTCCCCACCGCTGAAGAGTCTAGCGTAGCTTGGTTGATGCGGGGTGGTGGTGGTCCAGTGGGTGCTGGTCGTATATCTTTGGAGTGTATCTTTACGTCCCCCCGTTCCATCCGAACCCATTAGATGTCGGGTCCGGCTCTTTGGATTGGGTGAGGTCCAGCCCATTTGGTTTCGAATCGATTTCTGGTGGAGGGATGGTTTCTAACCATGACCATGTCTCCGGGCGAAAACAGAGCGGGATCCTCGTCTTGGGCATACCTTTCCCTGAAGCAACGCTCACGATCCTGAGTCTCTCGGATGCGGCGTAGTCGGGCTTCTCCTTGATTGTCCACTGACGATTGGTGGAGGTCTCCTGGACTGGGTAGTTCATATCCCAGTAGGTCATAACTGGGTGTAGTTCCCGTAGCTGCGTTCTTCCTGGTGCGGAGGAAATACATAATCTCAGGAAGTTTCCGATTCCAGGAACATGCGTGGTGTTGGGTGGCGAACACTGGCAAGGCTTTCTTGATTTCCTGGTTCCAGCGTTCTACTGTGTTTGCTTGTGGGTGGAAGATTGGCGTAGTCTAGTGGTGACAACCCCATTAATCCAGAGTTAGGTCCCATCGTCGAAATACGTATTGGGAGCCGTTGTCGGCGAGGATCGCTTTTGAGTACCCATAGAAAGATGGCCTCGTTTTTGAGTAGGTTGATGGCAGTAGTTGACTTGGTGTCAGGTGCCGGGAAAGTTTCTAGCCATTTGCTAAACAAGTCGGTTACGACCAGTATGAACCGATTGTTTTGACGTGAAGTGATGTATGGTCCCATGGTGTCGACGGATAGGACCTCCCACGGTCGGGTGGGTAGATGTGGTCGGAGGGGTGCTTTTGTTGATACAGTTCCCTTTTTGTAGCAGCGCAGGTCCAACATTGGCTTACATATTGTCTTACCGCGTCACCTACCTTCGGCCAGAAGTGTCTTTCGCCGAGGACGCGGTAAGTTTCGTCGGTGCCTGGATGTCCAGCTAGGTCGTTGAAAGCGTGCAACACGTCGGTCTATGCATGGGGGGGGGGGCTCTGGGTGCGGTACGATTGAACGGATCGCACGTCAGAGAGCGTTCTGTGCCTGTTTCCGGTTGGTCTGGTGTATGAAACGGAGCTTACCACCCATATTAACAATGAATTATAGTGGCGTGCCCTAGGTACGGCGGCGGACAGCGTCACTGTCGGAGAAACGCAGGTTATGCGGAGCACTGCGTGTTGTAATATTAGCAGGATATGGAGAGCGCTGCTCGCTGAAGGTTTTGCAGGCTATGAGGAGCACTGCAAGAGGATTCCTTAGGCTATGGTGAGCACTAACGAATGTCTTTCGGAGAATTTGAAATTATATTTATACACTTCCATTTCCTATGCTTCCTGTGTTGAAAAACGTTAATGATGTCTCTCACCAATGGAATTGTGTATTTCGATTTTCAAGTGTAAAAGAATCTCCAAATTTAGTTTGACCAATGAGCGTGCTGATTTTTAGGTATTACAAAAATTGAGTTGGAAATTCTCGCGATTTTTACTTTGTTCTATTTTCAGCTCGTGTACTTTGATATAGGCATCACTCGATTCTTTAGTCTGTTCTGTGTTCAGCTCCGGTGCGGTGATATAGTCAACAAATGATCTAATAAAGGAATCTGTTTTTATTGCGAGTTGAAACATATTAAGGTTACAGGTATTAGAGAAAGCAATGTTGGTATTAAACTTGGAAAAAATATTTTTAGCTTTAAACGAAATATCGTCATAGGGGATATTGTGGTACACATAAATGAATGTACTTGAAAAAGAGACGGGAATGGTATTTTTAAACATTTTGGTGCATATTTACTTCTAGTCTTATTTGACATTACGATTTTTTGTTGTTAAATGTCTGAAATTGAAGTGGAGCCTTGTTTATATTTTTTATATTCAAATATATTAACTACCTACCTCAGTATTTGTACACAGTACACGAAATATACAAGTATTAAATGAAATGTTTTTCGAAATTTATTGTAAAAGTTGAAATAACATTTCAAATCAATAAAAAAGGAGCAAGTTTTGAATAGGATTTGTACCATTGCCGGTAGAAAATGTTTTCCAATTGCGACATCATAGCGTTGGCTTAACTGTCAGCTTAGTAATAATATTAATGACTACACAATGCGTGCTTTTTGCATATATGTTCAATCATGTTAATGCAGTTATATCAAGTCTTATTTGACATTAGACATATTTGTCGCAAAATGTTTTAAATTGACATGGATCCTTCTAGTTACCCGATACCATTTCTCCAACCATTGTCTCGGCCCCTTTGCACTTGGCCGAAGGTAATCTTCTCAACTGTTGTTATTGGTCGATTTTTTTGCTTGGCTACCGCGATTTTTTCTCAACTGACTGCCGTGAATCGCAAACACATCTGAGTATCGTCGAATCAGGTTTTTAAGTTCTGCCAGCTGTTATTCAAGATTCTGGCATTGTCTCATTAACGGACCCAACAACTTCGAAGGGTACCCACTGGTGGGCAGCTCCTTAACGATGCTGGTACTTTTCGCCACGAAAACAAACGAAGAGCACCACCCTACTGAGGCATTCTTTTTCAATTTGACGTCATGTTATTGGCGCTTAGAATCCTAACAAGTATAATGTCTAACACTTTTGTCAACGCATTTCCCACGAGTTCGCCCTTCCCAGGAGATTCAACACAGACTGCTTCGACAGCGCGCACAAAGTCCTCCCGGAGTGCATCATCCAATCGCTCCATCATCACACTTCTTGTCCTTACCGGTAGGAGAACATCGTCCGCACGGATCCGTCGTTTGCCTCACAAAACTGTATCTTTCCGTTCCCTACTTTCAAGACATTCTTTCTTATCTAAATAAAACATACCTTTTTCAAGATATCCATTACCATGATAGCTTCTTCGGTGATGTCCGCTATTATCACATGATGGTCGAATATTTTGCTACCAACGCCGCTCTTTACGTTTGAAATTCCGTGCGTCCGAATTTCTTCGCCGGCCACTGTCCGAAGACGCGTGGTCACGTGCGTCATAGTTGCGTATTACGACAAGGTTTACAATTGTCCTAGTGACATCGGTATCAACAAAAGGCTTAATAATCTTACTGTTATACTTTTTAATCTTTCTTGGGAATAAAACCACTTATATTTGTTAAAATGATCTTTATTTACGTTTCGATCCATGACCTAGGATCCTTGTCAAAATAATAAAAAATTTTAAGATATCCATTACCATGATAACTTCTTCGGTGATGTCCGCTATTATCACATGATGGTCGAATGTTTTGCTACCAATGCCGCTCTTTACGCTTGAAGTTCCGTGCGTCTGAATTTCTTCGGTCATGGATCGAAACGTAAATAAAGATCATTTTAACAAATATAAGTGATTTTATTCCCAAGTCAGATTAAAAAGAATAGTTAACAAACCACAACAAAAACATTCACGGAGTATTTACTGTTATACTGTTCATATACGTAAACACTGCTCTCGTACCTAGTTCGTGCGTTGCGGGTGGTCTCCGACGCAGAATCCGTATAGGTCGACCTTTGCCCCTTATCGTCGACTTCGCTTCCAATGTTTGTAAACCGCAGGAAAAGTTAGTAACCAATTATTCGTTTTGTAGTTTCTTACATAAACTTCCTTCTTAATTAAGAGGGAGCCAATTGGCTGTAATTGTCTATTAATTTTTGTTCAATCGCTTTTGCATTTTGGTTTAATTGCGCTATAATAAAATTTTCATGTACATTGGCGACGGCCTGGTTGTTTCCAGCCATGCTCGCAATGATTGTTTGTAATTTTATTTATAAAACGCGAGTTAGTTTTTTCAAATTTCGCTGCTAGACACGTGGAATTTTCTTGCATGTCTGACTTGAAGTCTTTCAAAAAGGAAAGGATATCGCTGTCCATTTTCTGTTGTTGACTACAAGTGACAGGCATGCAAAACAAATCGTTCAAATTTTTTTTCGCTATACATACTTGACACCCGTGTAACAAATTCGTTAATTGTCCTTTGGCCTTTTTCAATATATAAAAGTTTAATAATTATTCTTCACTATCATAAATATTTACAGTCTTATTTACATTTGCACTAGCTTAATTACTATTTGTTGGCACTAATTTAATTTTCTAAGTGCGACGAATTAATAGTATATTATTCAACATACGGTAATGTAGGCAATAACTCACGCAGATGAAGTTTACGGCACGTGCCGAAGGCGAGTGCCGTAATTCATCAAGTGAGTTATTGCCATTACCGTATGTTGAATACTATACTTTATCTACGACTATAAGCACAGTAACTAGTTTTAATAAACACATGTAATCAAGATTATTTTAAAAATTATAGTACAAATTTGTTTGACATTACGTAAATGTCAATGAGCATGGCTACTTTGATATTTTGGTAGGTAATTAAATAGAAATATAAGCTGGAAGCGTGAGTTATTATAACTCACGCTCATAACTCACGGTGTTTAATTATGAACACTATTACTTGTTCAAAAGTATATGAATAATGGTATTATAACTAAATAGGAGTAGATAAACACTATTATAACACTAAGCACTAATTTTGCTGGTAATTTATTTATCTAACACATTTATATCCCATACGTGAATTAACAGATTATTTTAGAAAACAATAGAAAGGAAGATTGTGAAAGATATAAAAAAGATTAGCACAAGGGACCGTACTGTGTTTAACAAGAAAAGGCAACTACTATGTTCGAACACAGAAACAAAGAAAGGATTGCTGAAAGCATATGTGTGAAGCACAGCACTGTACAACCGCGAAACGTAAACAATAGAGGAAGCGGACAGGAAAAGGATAGAAATGTGAAATGTGGTGCTGCAGACGTATGATGAAGATATCATGGACAGGCAAAGTTAAAAACAAAGAGGTGATAGAAATGGTAGAGGAAGAAAGAGATATATGGAAAACAGTAAAAAAAATAGGGGAGATAGGATGATAGGACACACACTAAGGCATGGCAGATTAGCGCGGCATATATTAGAAGCAAAAAAGAAAAAAAGAGAAGTAGAGGTAGACCTAGATTAGACTATTGCACACAGATAATGAAAGATGTGTGAATTTCAGGGAAAACGTAAAAACTGCATGCGTTCCATTTTTTCCGTCATAAGTAGAGTATAATTGGGAATACTGGACCCTCATTTCCTCCCGAATCCCTCATTTCCTCCCAAATTTACATGTAAATTCCCATAAGGAGGAAATGAGGAGGAGTGACTCTCGCCTTGTGGACCGCCTTGTGGAAACGAGGAGAATCCCTCATTTCCTCTCACATCTGGACCAAATAGTTTTCTTCGACTAACCATTTTTCATCTTTCGAGATAAACCTATAAACCTATCTTGTTTGGTATCAATTAATATTAGAATTTTCTTAGCTACCCGAATTTCTAGAAATTTCTTAGATTGCACCATCCCCCAGGAAACTACCCCAATTTTAAGATTTCTTACCCGTAGCGACTTTTGAGCGTTCTTATAAATTTTTTTAGTCATGCGATACATCTTGTTAGTCTATAATTTTACGCAGAATTCGAATCTGTAAACAGATTTGAAATCGGACCACGCCCTGCAAAGTTATACCCCTATAAAATCCGGAACCTCTAAATTTTGCTCTTTGCTCTATAAGCAAACGTAACAAATAGTTTTCTTCGTCTAGCCATTGCATCTTTCGAGATAATCCTACGTTGTTTGGTATCAATTAATATTAGAATTTTCTCAGCTACCCAAATTTCTAGGAATTTTTTAGATTGCATCACCCCCAAGAGAGCTACCCCAATTTTAAGATTTTTTACCTGTAGCGACTTTTGAGCGTCCTTATAAATTTTTTTATACATGTAGCACATCTTGTTAGTCTAGAATTTTATGTAGAATCCGAATCTGTAAATAGATTTAAAATCGAACCACCCCTTACCATTTTACACACACCCTCTAAATTATAAATTTCCTGCAGCTTATACCTAAAAGAAAATCTAAAAACCATTCTTAAAACTTTTTATTACAAACAATTTTTACTAATACAGTTTAAATTTGTAAACCACATTTCTAAATACATATTCACAATTTTTTATTTTCAACCTAGAACTTGTCATATCGGGTCATACTTATTAATATTTATTTCTAAATAGAGCACCTTTTCCAAAGACCAACCGGACTCGCATGTTTCAAATTCCTCTGATTTTGTTCGCATGGTTTCGGTTAAGACCTCGTACATATTTTCCAGATTACTAGAAGACGTTATAACCACATTTTTTGTGTTAAAGGATTTCACATCGGATTTCTCTTCTCCCATTTTGATGTAAACGCCATAGAGTTCGCAGTAGACTTTTACTGCTGTATGTTGTATTCTTTTTTTATTAAGTAATCGAATAAATCGCTCTTTCTGCTTCCAAAGAAACTCGGACACTCCATCGTCGACGCTGGCGTTATTTATGCGATAGCTAGCCATACGGTTGTTAAACGCTGTGCTAATCATTTCTACGCCATCTTCGCCAGTAGCGGTAACTGTGGCATTTTTATGTCTGTTGCTTCTCAAGTGTGCGGCATATGTATTCTTTTCCATCTCGAAATCGCATACTTTACACATAATTCGTGGTTGTTTCGTACAAGGTCCTTTAACAGCTGGCGGAGCTGAACGTTTACGGCTTAATGACATACCATGCTGTTTTCCTTGTGTCGCTGTAAGCTATCCATTCTCGTAAAAGCGATACCGCAAGTCCCACAGTTTAAGTACTTTGCTGTCGACGGATGTATAAGTTTAACCTTGGACGATGTTACACCACGACATTTGTTCTGGTGTCGTTTGAGAGCATCCCTCCTGGTAAAGTAGACGTCACAGGGCTCGCATTTAAAAACGTTTGCAGGTACCATTTTAGTACAAAACAAAATCCACACTATAAGACTTGACTTGTAAGCGAACTAATTTATAACTAAAGAGTTTACTCTTGCGCACCTGCTTTATGTACCCTATAGAATGCAAACCGAAGGTTTCCGAAGATACCCGAACGAAGTTGAGGATTCAGCGGGGAACTAAATGACGTCATAATCCTCGCTGCTCGTCCAATACATTTAGCGCCAATGCATGCACCTGGTTCGCTTCGTCGATGGTGCGAATGCCGTTAGTAAAAACATCGGAAACGTCTTCCATGTTATACGGATCGCGTGCATATTAAATAATCCAAAAGGGTGATAGCACACGCACACAAATTGTGTGCAAGTCGTGTTGTAGAAGATGCAGTGCTACTATAACCAAAAACTTAATAAAAACACTTTAAACCATTACTAAGGAAATACCAACTTGTTGTCTACAGGATACTTACTAATAAAGCAATTTAATTTTAAATAACTTTTACGTCATATTTTAGGTAGGCTTGAATATTTTCTAAATGAATCACCGAGCGAAAGTATATGCTTAGCAGTATTAAAATTAACCATTAATTTCCCATTTTTACGGCCGTGGTTAATTATAGATTAAAATTTAATTTGTGCACGTTTGACCTTCTCGTAAACTAACATATTTTATAGCAACAATGCGTTGTATAATACACGCATACCCCTTCGCCGCGCTACTGCTATTCTTGTAATTGCTAGAAAAGTCACTCTTCTTTTACTGTTAGGACCGATGCAAGCATCATTTTTTTTATACTTTCTATAGCACATCGCGCACTTTTTTGTCTGATGATTAAATTTTGCTTCTGTAGGCTTTTACACTTTCGCATAGCGGTCGGCCGCACGTAATGATTTCTAGAACCGGTAAGTACTCGATATCGTCCAAATAGAGAATTAAATGCTCGATGTTCGTCAACTTCCGATTCCCTCGTAAAAGGTAGAAAAAACTCGGTCAATCATCCATTATACTTCGGCTCGCTCCCGTTCTGATAAATTTCAAACATTTTCAAACGACAATGGGCTGACAATTTTTAAACCTCCGGGGGATCTTTAAGTCGTGATCAATTACACATCCGAGCTACGCGTAAACTGACATATTTTGTAGCAACTGTATAATACATGCATACTCCTTCTCTGCGCTACTGCTATTCTTGTAGTTGCTTGGAAAAGTCAGTCGCCCTTTTTACGGGTAGGGCCGCTAAAAAGCACCATTCCATACTTTCTTTATAAGTGTAGCACATCGCGCACTTTTTGTCAGATAATTAAATTTTGTTTATGTAGGCTTTTACACTTTCGCTTATTTAAACATCTAATACGATTGATTAACCACTTTCGATTATTTTAACGGATGCAACCATACATCCCACCGCACCGTTCTTTTTGAATCCAACGATCCTATGGGCTTCCACGCACTAACACCTGACGTATCTTTCCTACTATTTGTTAAACAAAAACTACCGGTATCGCCATTGTGGACGTAAACAGATGTTTGTGGATATGTACGAGAATATGTAACCATATGCATTAACCAGTCTAAGCTATTTTATTTAGTCCACGAAAATTATTATTTTTCTAAACCACAATTAATAATCGTCTTTATAGGTTCCACATTTCGATCATTACCCAATGGCTGGTGCTACGTACATGGAAACTTTAATTTCTTATTGGAGAGAATTCTTATTCTCCCGCGCACTGCTGCGTAGTTGCATGCCTACCCCTTTTGGAGGTATATGCTCGTTATAGGTTGTAAGACCCTCGGTTTTACTTAACTACAATTCGTGAGACCCCTTTAATCTTTTTAATCGTATCTTTCTCGCCTACAATACAGTAGGACTTAACATTACTACCAACAAATTCTAATACTGGATCCCCATTAAATACGTCTTTAATTTTCCCTACAACTTTTTTGTTGACAAGTGTTATATTGTATTTATTATACGCGGGTAGTCACTCTTTTAAGATAAATATATTTTGCTAGGTATCAACTAATATTAAATTTTTCTAGGGACCCCAAATCTGTAAACAGATTTTAAATAGGACCACCCCATACAAAGTTATGCGTTTTAAAGACTAATTTTTACCCATCTTTATTTAACTCCATCTTTAAAACCTTTTTCGCTAACCAAGACATATGCCTTAGCCAACCATCTCCCGAGAAATCTAAAACCTCCGTGTCCCGCGAATACCACGTGGAGATAACACGTATACTCTGTCAACCAGGATAGAAGCCGGAAGGATTTGGAAGGTGGGAGAAGAACTTAAAAATTATGGACTCTTAAAACTAATTTATACAAATATAAACAACTATCTTATATCTTTACGCCCCATGCGTAGATTGTTGTACTATTAGGAATGATGTACCTTTTGTCATCTTCCCTCGATAAACTAATTTTATTAATAAGCTGCGTATGCAAATCGTATTTTTTACTCCGGATACATACGCAGGCAAGTACTCGATACCATCCAAATAAAGAATTGGATGCTTGGTGACTGTTAACATCCGCTTCCCTCGTGCACGCCCAGACACATCCCAGCCCATGAGCACCCCTGCGCATGCACACCCCCTGCCCATGCGCACCCCTGCGCGTACGCACCCCTACCCATGCGCGCTGCCCATGCGCACCCCTCTCTGTGCGACTGCTATTTCGTGGTAACGTCACAGCCTTTTATAAATAAAGAACAATGTTATATACTATTATAAAATGTTTATTCTGACATTATACACAACAAATTTAAAAATATTTAATGCCAAGCATGGAGTCATTTAAACTTAATTTTAATATAAAGTTATACATAGAAGACAGTCCTTTCTTTATGTTTGTTTGCAGTGGTTTTAATTTTATCTAATTTTATTCGCAGCTTAAAATTTAAATCGACACCCAAGTCTTCTATCTCCTTTTCTAACCAATAGTTTGATACATAAAGACCGTCTAGGTTTTCGAATTGTAAAATGTACCGAAGTTTGCCTCTATATTTAAAGTCTTTGATTCCGCCGACAACCAGATCCATTCCTTCGTGTAATTCTTGCAGCTTGTGACAATCTTTTAATCGCAGCTTTCCCACTATATCCTGCATACGTATCTTGTTAGCTTGATCGACTTCTTCTTGTCGGTATTGGAGGAAATCCTTTTTCTCCCACAGACTGTTGCGTAGTTGCATGTTCACCACTTTTGGGAATATATGGTTGTTATAGGTTGTAAGACCCTCGGTTTTAAATGATCCAAAAGGTTATTTACTAGGCAAATATACAATGTTTAACGGACCCCCTTTGCGTGTGGTGTACGCAAAGATTACGAAACCCGCATTCCTTAGTTCGTCTTTGTTATCTGCCATTTTGATAAATACGTTTTTAGAATAACCTTTTAAAAAATATACGGATTTAGTACCATCCTTTTCCGCAAGGACGCCTACATAACTAAAAGAGTCTTTTTTACTAACCACAAATGCATACAACTTGTAGAAACCAGATGCATCTAAGTCAGTCCATCGGCACATAAAATAATCTTTTAATTCTTCCTCATTTTCTCTAATAAGATGTTCTTTGTCTAACACATCTTTGTATTGATCGCGTATTGTCGCAGTGTTTTCCATGTAGTCCAATTTTCGCCTTTTGCATCCAGTTCCTCTAATTCCAGTTGTCTTTTCCTTCCACTTACAGCGTATGGTATACATAATGGGGCAATTTCCTTTAGCGTAAACGGATAGAGTTTACTACCAATATTTACGCGTTGTCGTACAACCTCTGGACGAATGTTAAGCGTATCTATCAATCCCAAGTCCGAAATTACTATTTCTTTTGGAATTGTAGAATATGGTGTGGCAGATTGTGTAAAATATGTACTACCTGCTTTAATGTAGCACTTGTGTAAGATTTTATTTTATCTTGGACATCCTCCTCTACTATCTCCAAATAATTTACAGGTAAATAGTTAAAACTAAAAGCCGAAAGCACATACTTTATCAATTTTTCCTTTTCCTCTGGTTTTTTGGACAACTTAATTTGCAAGCCTGTCAATTTCTTTGTATTGCCATTCCCCCAATACACGTACTGTAGCAGGTTATTATACACTAAACAGCAGCTATTTTGTAGCTTGTCCGATAGCTTACTCCACATTTTGGTAAGTGGTACCGAGTACATTGGCGCCTTTAGGAAGTATAACTTACTATCTTCCAATAAGGTTAAACAGTCTTTTAAGGGTTTATACACCCGTTCCGCATGTGGTCATGTGGTCATGTGGTCATGGTCAGGTGGTCATGTGGTCATATGGTCTTATGGTCATGTGGTTATGTGAGCAGGGAGATTAAATTTGGTATATAAGGAACCTACATATATCCGGACATATGTTGATGCGCAACCCTGCCGACCTAGGTCGGATAACAAAACAGTTCCTAAACCAGAGAATGTAAGCGATATGGCGGTATCCGACATATTCGACTATTTTCGGTAATATACGCCCCACTCTGTAGGATACATAAGGGAACAAATTTTCGTATTCAATTTAGTATTTGACGGTAGCTAGAACGGTAAACATGAGCGTCTCCAAGGTGATTAACGTTTCTCAACTTCTTGGGAATAAAGTGAAACCGACAAATGAGCGATTTGGATTATGGCTGTTGGCAGAAAATATGTGCAACAATAATCTGGTGACAGATATTGGTAATATTTGTTATGTCGAAGGCGAAAAGATGCTGGCTGGCGGACTACACACACCAATTACAGAACCATTTTGTGACAATATAATGTTGGTTAAAATTTGCGATCTTTCTGACACCGAACAAGCATCTGCAAACAAACGGATGTTTATCCTAAAAAAAGAAATTTGTGGTGCATTTAACAGCTATCTACGAAGAAAGTTCAACCGATTTGTTTCCGCTAGGCATGGTGTTAAAGCTAAGCTTCCGTTTTCTCTGGAAAGCAGTAACAAGATAGGCCAGAGAGTAAAAGAAATTATCGGAAAAGAAGACCTCGAATGCATTAATAAAAAATTTCCAAAATCCTATATGTGTTCCATACAAAGTGGAACTAGCAGATGTTAAGTTGGAAACTTTATTGGAGGAACTACCAGATATATTAGACGAAGTCGAAAAGATTATTTCTATCTTTTGACATGGATGTAACCCAAGATTTTGCAGGCATATTTAGCAAGATGGAGATGTGTAATTATTTAACTACAAAGCATAACTTTTGCTATAAGGGAGAATACGAAGAAAAGTGTAATATTATAGTTGACAACGATAAAACTGCGGGGATTGATTGTTTAACATGGCTAACAACCAATGCAAGAATTAAGATTTACAACAAATTTGTGTGCCAGATAACAAGTCCTGGTGTTAATAAACAACTTGGCAATCATATACTAGATTTTTTACGTTGTCCAGATGTACGTTTAAGGAAACATTTGCGTCTACTTTGGCCAAAGAACATGGTATTACGCGATTGGAAGCGACAATATACAACTGTGCAATTGGAAGCTATGTCAGTGCGGAACGGTGTATAAACCCTTAAAAGACTGTTTAACCTTATTGGAAGATAGTAAGTTATACTTCCTAAAGGCGCCAATGTACTCGGTACCACTTACCAAAATGTGGAGTAAGCTATCGGACAAGCTACAAAATAGCTGCTGTTTAGTGTATAGTAACCTGCTACAGTACGTGTATTGGGGGAATGGCAATACAAAGAAATTGACAGGCTTGCAAATTAAGTTGTCCAAAAAACCAGAGGAAAAGGAAAATTGATAAAGTATGTGCTTTCGGCTTTTAGTTTTAACTATTTACCTGTAAATTATTTGGAGATAGTAGAGGAGGATGTCCAAGATAAAATAAAAATCTTACACAAGTGCTACATTAAAGCAGGTAGTACATATTTTACACAATCTGCCACACCATATTCTACAATTCCAAAAGAAATAGTAATTTCGGACTTGGGATTGATAGATACGCTTAACATTCGTCCAGAGGTTGTACGACAACGCGTAAATATTGGTAGTAAACTCTATCCGTTTACGCTAAAGGAAATTGCCCCATTATGTATACCATACACTGTAAGTGGAAGGAAAAGACAACTGGAATTAGAGGAAATGGATGCAAAAAGGCGAAAATTGGACTACATGGAAAACACTGCGACAATACGCGATCAATACAAAGATGTGTTAGACAAAGAACATCTTATTAGAGAAAATGAGGAAGAATTAAAAGATTATTTTATGTGCCGATGGACTGACTTAGATGCATCTGGTTTCTACAAGTTGTATGCATTTGTGGTTAGTAAAAAAGACTCTTTTAGTTATGTAGGCGTCCTTGCGGAAAAGGATGGTACTAAATCCGTATATTTTTTATAAGGTTATTCTAAAAACGTATTTATCAAAATGGCAGATAACAAAGACGAACTAAGGAATGCGGGTTTCGTAACCTTGGCGTACACCACACGCAAAGGGGGTCCGTTAAACATTGTATATTTGCCTAGTAAATAACCTTTTGGATCATTTAAAACCGAGGGTCTTACAACCTATAACAACCATATATTCCCAAAAGTGGTGAACATGCAACTACGCAACAGTCTGTGGGAGAAAAAGGATTTCCTCCAATACCGACAAGAAGAAGTCGATCAAGCTAACAAGATACGTATGCAGGATATAGTGGAAAGCTGCGATTAAAAGATTGTCACAAGCTGCAAGAATTACACGAAGGAATGGATCTGGTTGTCGGTGGAATCAAAGACTTTAAATATAGAGGCAAACTTCGGTACATTTTACAATTCGAAAACCTAGACGGTCTTTATGTATCAAACTATTGGTTAGAAAAGGAGATAGAAGACTTGGGTGTCGATTTAAATTTTAAGCTGCGAATAAAATTAGATAAAATTAAAACCACTGCAAACAAACATAAAGAAAGGACTGTCTTCTATGTATAACTTTGTATTAAAATTAAGTTTAAATGACTCCATGCTTGATATTAAATATTTTTAAATTTGTTATGTATAATGTCAGAATAAACATTTTATAATAGTATATAACATTGTTCTTTATTTATAAAAGGCTGTGACGTTACCACGAAATAGCAGTCGCACAGAGAGGGGTGCGCATGGGCAGCGCGTATGGGTAGGGGTGCGTACGCGCAGGGGTGCGCATGGGCAGGGGGTGTGCATGCGCAGGGGTGCTCATGGGCTGGGATGTGTCTGGGCGTGCACGAGGGAAGCGGATGTTAACAGTCACCAAGCATCCAATTCTTTATTTGGATGGTATCGAGTACTTGCCTGCGTATGTATCCGGAGTAAAAAATACGATTTGCATACGCAGCTTATTAATAAAATTAGTTTATCGAGGGAAGATGACAAAAGGTACATCATTCCTAATAGTACAACAATCTACGCATGGGGGCGTAAAGATATAAGATAGTTGTTTATATTTGTATATATTAGTTTTAAGATTCCATAATTTTTAAGTTCTTCTCCCACCTTCCAAATCCTTCCGGCTTCTATCCTGGTTGACAGAGTATACGTGTTATCTCCACGTGGTATTCGCGGGACACGGAGGTTTTAGATTTCTCGGGAGATGGTTGGCTAAGGCATATGTCTTGGTTAGCGAAAAAGGTTTTAAAGATGGAGTTAAATAAAGATGGGTAAAAATTAGTCTTTAAAACGCATAACTTTGTATGGGGTGGTCCTATTTAAAATCTTATTTACAGTTTTGGGGTCCCTAGAAAAATTTAACATTAGTTGATACCTAGAAAATAATTTTTTTTTTAAAAGAGTGACTACCCGCGTATAATAAATACAATATAACAACTTGTCAACAAAAAGTTGTAGGAAAATTAAAGACGTATTTAATGGGGATCCAGTATTAGAATTTGTTGGTAGTAATGTTAAGTCCTACTGTATTGTAGGCGAGAAAGATACGATTAAAAAGATTAAAGGGTCTCACGAATTGTAGTTAAGTAAAACCGAGGGTCTTACAACCTATAACGAGCATATACCTCCAAAAGGGTAGGCATGCAACTACGCAGCAGTGCGCGGAGAATAAGAATTCTCTCCAATAAGAAATTAAAGTTTCCATGTACGTAGCACCAGCCATTGGGTAATGATCGAAATGTGGAACCTATAAAGACGATTATTAATTGTGGTTTAGAAAAATAATAATTTTCGTGGACTAAATAAAATAGCTTAGACTGGTTAATGCATATGGTTACATATTCTCGTACATATCCACAAACATCTGTTTACGTCCACAATGGCGATACCGGTAGTTTTTGTTTAACAAATAGTAGGAAAGATACGTCAGGTGTTAGTGCGTGGAAGCCCATAGGATCGTTGGATTCAAAAGAACGGTGCGGTGGGATGTATGGTTGCATCCGTTAAAATAATCGAAAGTGGTTAATCAATCGTATTAGATGTTTAAATAAGCGAAAGTGTAAAAGCCTACATAAACAAAATTTAATTATCTGACAAAAAGTGCGCGATGTGCTACACTTATAAAGAAAGTATGGAATGGTGCTTTTTAGCGGCCCTACCCGTAAAAAGGGCGACTGACTTTTCCAAGCAACTACAAGAATAGCAGTAGCGCAGAGAAGGAGTATGCATGTATTATACAGTTGCTACAAAATATGTCAGTTTACGCGTAGCTCGGATGTGTAATTGATCACGACTTAAAGATCCCCCGGAGGTTTAAAAATTGTCAGCCCATTGTCGTTTGAAAAATGTTTGGAAATTTATCAGAACGGGAGCGAGCCGAAGTATAATGGATGATTGACCGAGTTTTTTCTACCTTTTACGAGGGAATCGGAAGTTGACGAACATCGAGCATTTAATTCTCTATTTGGACGATATCGAGTACTTACCGGTTCTAGAAATCATTACGTGCGGCCGACCGCTATGCGAAAGTGTAAAAGCCTACAGAAGCAAAATTTAATCATCAGACAAAAAAGTGCGCGATGTGCTATAGAAAGTATAAAAAAAATGATGCTTGCATCGGTCCTAACAGTAAAAAGAAGAGTGACTTTTTCTAGCAATTACAAGAATAGCAGTAGCGCGGCGAAGGGGTATGCGTGTATTATACAACGCATTGTTGCTATAAAATATGTTAGTTTACGAGAAGGTCAAATGTGCACAAATTAAATTTTAATACTGCTAAGCATATACTTTCGCTCGGTGATTCATTTAGAAAATATTCAAGCCTACCTAAAATATGACGTAAAAGTTATTTAAAATTAAATTGCTTTATTAGTAAGTATCCTGTAGACAACAAGTTGGTATTTCCTTAGTAATGGTTTAAAGTGTTTTTATTAAGTTTTTGGTTATAGTAGCACTGCATCTTCTACAACACGACTTGCACACAATTTGTGTGCGTGTGCTATCACCCTTTTGGATTTTTAATATGCACGCGATCCGTATAACATGGAAGACGTTTCCGATGTTTTTACTAACGGCATTCGCACCATCGACGAAGCGAACCAGGTGCATGCATTGGCGCTAAATGTATTGGACGAGCAGCGAGGATTATGACGTCATTTAGTTCCCCGCTGAATCCTCAACTTCGTTCGGGTATCTTCGGAAACCTTCGGTTTGCATTCTATAGGGTACATAAAGCAGGTGCGCAAGAGTAAACTCTTTAGTTATAAATTAGTTCGCTTACAAGTCAAGTCTTATAGTGTGGATTTTGTTTTGTACTAAAATGGTACCTGCAAACGTTTTTAAATGCGAGCCCTGTGACGTCTACTTTACCAGGAGGGATGCTCTCAAACGACACCAGAACAAATGTCGTGGTGTAACATCGTCCAAGGTTAAACTTATACATCCGTCGACAGCAAAGTACTTAAACTGTGGGACTTGCGGTATCGCTTTTACGAGAATGGATAGCTTACAGCGACACAAGGAAAAACAGCATGGTATGTCATTAAGCCGTAAACGTTCAGCTCCGCCAGCTGTTAAAGGACCTTGTACGAAACAACCACGAATTATGTGTAAAGTATGCGATTTCGAGATGGAAAAGAATACATATGCCGCACACGAGAAGCAACAGACATAAAATGCCACAGTTACCGCTACTGGCGAAGATGGCGTAGAAATGATTAGCACAGCGTTTAACAACCGTATGGCTGCTATCGCATAAATAACGCCAGCGTCGACGATGGAGTGTCCGAGTTTCTTTGGAAGCAGAAAGAGCGATTTATTCGATTACTTAATAAAAAAAGAATACAACATACAGCAGTAAAAGTCTACTGCGAACTCTATGGCGTTTACATCAAAATGGGAGAAGAGAAGTCCGATGTGAAATCCTTTAACACAAAAAATGTGGTTATAACGTCTTCTAGTAATCTGGAAAATATGTACGAGGTCTTAAGCGAAACCATGCGAACAAAATCAGAGGAATTTGAAACATGCGAGTCCGGTTGGTCTTTGGAAAAAGTGCTCTATTTAGAAATAAATATTAATAAGTATGACCCGATATGACAAGTTCTAGGTTGAAAATAAAAAATTGTGAATATGTATTTAGAAATGTGGTTTACAAATTTAAACTGTATTAGTAAAAATTGTTTGTAATAAAAAGTTTTAAGAATGGTTTTAGATTTTCTTTTAGGTATAAGCTGCAGGAAATTTATAATTTAGAGGTGTGTGTAAAATGGTAAGGGTGGTTCGATTTTAAATCTATTTACAGATTCGGATTCTACATAAAATTCTAGACTAACAAGATGTGCTACATGTATAAAAAATTTATAAGGACGCTCAAAAGTCGCTACAGGTAAAAATCTTAAAATTGGGGTAGCTCTCTTGGGGGTGATGCAATCTAAAAAATTCCTAGAAATTTGGGTAGCTGAGAAAATTCTAATATTAATTGATACCAAACAACGTAGGATTATCTCGAAAGATGCAATGGCTAGACGAAGAAAACTATTTGTTAGGTTTGCTTATAGAGCAAAGAGCAAAATTTAGAGGTTCCGGATTTTATAGGGGTATAACTTTGCAGGGCGTGGTCCGATTTCAAATCTGTTTACAGATTCGAATTCTGCGTAAAATTCTAGACTAACAAGATGTATCGCATGACTAAAAAAATTTATAAGAACGCTCAAAAGTCGCTACGGGTAAGAAATCTTAAAATTGGGGTAGTTTCCTGGGGGATGGTGCAATCTAAGAAATTCCTAGAAATTCGGGTAGCTAAGAAAATTCTAATATTAATTGATACCAAACAAGATAGGTTTATAGGTTTATCTCAAAAGATGAAAAATGGTTAGTCGAAGAAAACTATTTGGTCCAGATGTGAGAGGAAATTAGGGATTCTCCTCGTTTCCACAAGGCGAGAGTCACTCCTCCTCATTTCCTCCTTATGGGAATTTACATGTAAATTTGGGAGGAAATGAGGGATTCGGGAGGAAATGAGGTCCAGTATTCCCAATTATACTCTACTGTCATAACTAATTATATAAGCTAATGCAAACAGAAGCTATAACGAAATCAAGTCCACCGTATACTCGCTATAATTAAATTACCAAATGAAAGCGGCGTTAAATAAGTCTGCAGACAACTCAAATAGAGCCAAAGGTTGAATGTAAAGCGAACAATTATTAATTACTTGCATCTTATTAAAACTGATAACAAATACTTAAAATGATAAATTGAGTGAACTAAACTTAATATACGGAACAAATATCTACCGGGCTACAATCGAATAGAAAGCGATACAACTTGATGAGCGGTGCGTGTTTTTTTTTGCAAATAATGTAGTTATTACTAAAGTAGCTTGTAAGTAAAATATTCAGAACCGGCTCGCAAAGGCCCAATGTCCTATGTTAACTTCGATAACCACAGATGGTGGAAATAGTGGACGTCAGAATATGGGCAACGTTTATATCAGCGGAACCTTTAGGTTTACTTACCAGTAATACTTCAAATTTAATCGGCGGCGCTAGGACAAGGAACTGTCGTCCTTTGGCGGAACTTGAACATTAATATTTTTATAGCACTATAGCTACGATCACTCCAACGTTATTACAACTGTCGCGCCACACCACAACACAAAACACCTGAAGGTTAATCGCGGTAAAAACTATAGATTAGACTATACACGACTGAGGAGTGTTGACCTGCAAGCTACATCTTATGTGATAATTAAAGTTAACGTAACACTAACTTTTGAAAAATATCAGGTGTGCTTTTTCACAAAAGTACCGTCTCGTTTCCATAGGTCAACAGTAGGTTCTGAGTGTGAGTGAGATCACGTACCCTAAGTTTGATTTCGATGTTAGCAATGACCGTTCATTTACATTTCCAATGCTCCACCCGAAGGTACTACATTGGCCAGGAGGCGAGTTTTTTGTTGCCTGGAAATTTAGAATTTTGCCGAACCCTTGCCGTTGCAGGCAAGGTAGGGATCTTTAACGTGCGTGACAACACTCACACACGGGACCTCCATTTAACCTCTCATCCGAACGAGGGCGTAATATTTGTGAAAATGCTCACCTGCCATTTTTCAAGCAGTCGACCGTGTCGGGATTTGAACCCGGGATCTTGGGATCCGTAGTCTTACGCTTACTACATTGATCCACGGCGACGCCTTGTTAGCAATGACCGCTAAATTGTTTCCTAGGTAAAAAACTCACTTCCTGTGCAAGATAGTATTTGTAGGTGAAGCAATGGGAATTTAATTTTACGCTGGTGTATCACCGATAAACATGTGGTAGGTTATCGTCCGATTGTATTTTCTGTAGTATCTTTTGCACAATAAAATAAACCCCGACCTTCTGGTCAACTTATTTAGCGTTTTAACCGATGTGTATGTCAAATAAGAGAGATGGGTCAACTTGGCCCCCACTTTGTTTTCAATTTTTTTTTCTTTCTCACTAATTGTGCTCGTTTTGTGCTCGATTGTGCCGGTGTTTGTTTGAATTGTGCTCATTTGCTTATAGCGAAAAAATTAAAAACAAATCCGTGGGTCAGGTTGACCGCTAGCTCCCCGCTTTTTTTGTTTTCGAATTTTTCTTCAGTCCATTCAATTGTGCTCGTTTTGTGCTCAATTGTGCCGGTGTTTCTTTGAATTGTGCTCATTTGCTTATAGCGAAAAAATTGAAAACAAATGCGGGGTGGGGAGAGAGTTGATCGCTAGCCTCCGCTTTTTTTAGTTTTCCCATTTTTCTTCAGTCCATTGAATTGTGCTTGTTTTGTGCTCAATTATGCCGGTGTTTGTTTAAATTGTGCTCATTTGCTTATAGCGAAAATATTAAAAACAAATGCCAGGTTCACCGCTAGCCGTCCGGGTTTTTTTGAGTTTTCAAATTTTTTTTTGAAGTTCATTGAATTGTGCTTGTTTGTGCTGGTGTTTGTTTGAATTGTGCTCATTTGCTTATAACGAAAACCTTCAAAACAAATCCGCGGGGCTGCGGGGGCCTTACATTTGATTTTTTAATGTTCCTCCCGAAGATGCTACATTGGCCAGGAAGCTAATTGTGTTTACACACGGGGCTTACGTTTTACCTCTATCCGAAGGAGGGCGCATTATTGTGAAATATGCTCGCTTAACATTTTTTAGCGGTCCGTGTTGGGAATCAAACCCGGCACCTATGGGATTAGTACTCATAAGTGAATCTACCTAATCCACGAAGCCTCCGGCCAGGTTGGACGCTAATATTCCGTTTTTGTTTGAGTTTTTAAATTGTTTCTTAGTCTATTGAATTGTGATCGATTGCGCCGTTGTTTGCGTTAATTGTGTTCAACTGCTTATACCGAGAAATATGGAAAACAATTCAACGGAGACGGGGCGTGGGGCATTCTAACCGCCATCCTCGCAATCTTTGAGTTATTCAATTGAGTTTAAGTCCAATATATTTTGCTTTTTGTTTACGCATACTATAAAATTCATTATAAGCAAATAAGCACAATCCAAACAAACATCAGCACAATTGAGCACAAAACGAGCACAATTCAATGAACTTAAGAAAAATTGAAAACTCAAAAAACCCGAATGGCTAGCGGTGAATTTGGCATTTGTTTTTAATATTTTGGTTATAAGCAAATGAGCACAATTCAAACAAACACCGGCACAATTGAGCACAAAACGAGCACAATTCAATGGACTGAAGAAAAATTGGAAAACTCAAAGAAAGCTAGGGGCTAGTGGCCAACCTGGCCCCCCGGATTTGTTTTCAATTTTATCGCTATAAGCAAATGAGCGCAATTTTAACAAACACCGCTACAATTGAGCACAAAACGAGCACAATTCAATTGACTGAAGAAAAATTGGAAAACTCAAAAAACGCGAGGGACTAGCGGTGAACTTGGCATTTGTTTTCAATTTTTTCGCTATAAGCAAATGAGTACGATTCAAACAAACACCTGCACAATTGAGCACAATTCAAACGACTGAAGAAAAATTGTAAAACTTAAAAACGCGAGAGCTAGCGGTCAACCTGGCCCCACGGATTTGTTTTCAATTTTTTCGCTATAAGCAAATGCGCACAATTCAAACAAACACTGGCACGATTGAGCACAAATCGAGCACAATTGGTGAGAAAGAAAAAAAATTGAAAACAGAAAGTGGGGGGCCATGTTGACCCGCCTAAATAAGAGTTTGGTTACTGAATACATGATTAATTATAATATAAATAGCACTAAATGTAATAGCTAGGTATGCAAATTGATCATTTTTAAATAGAGAAAAATGTTAAAATGAGTTTTAAAAAGGCTGTGTGCATCCATTCGACAGCATAAGGAAAAATGTATATTAGAACAGAATATTATTACATCATTAAATTTATTTACTTCAGCTTGACTCCTTATCTCTAATATAAATTTCCCATTAATTTATTTAATTGGAGTATTTCGGCGAGTGGTTTTTAACCACATTATGGTTTTGACATTAAATTCAGAGTTATGATCGTGTGCTTACAAATATGTACTGGTTACCCGCGCGGTTTTTTATTAATACAATGAACTAGTGCGTAATTTTACAGTTGTTCATTAGATTAAAAATGAACTCGTCTTTAGACCATGCAATTTATCTCATCACGTACTTAAATTATTTAACTTCAGCATTAAATAATGACTCAAATTAAATTCTTGAACATTTCCTCTATTTCTTGCAACAGTATATTGTTCAGGAACAGCGTTCGCATTTCAGCGTTTTTGAATTAGGAACTTTAAACTGCTGTTTTAGAATTCTTTACAAGTAAAAAGTAGTCTAATGAAATAAACAACAGGTCATTGACAGATTCAATACTAAAAATACTCAAATCAAACGCTTATAGGAAACGAATAAACTTTCGATGCTATTTTTTAGATATCCGTCAAGATTTATTGATAAACATTCACTCTCTTGGCAAAAATTAAACAAACATTCAACGAACATGTTTACTTAGCGCGATTACGGATACGGTATTGGGAGATAATCATTGGGTTGCGCACATTGCAGACGATTTATAATTTGTATTTATAATGATCGGCATTTTCCTTTTTTGTATGTGCACTTTAATGTTGTATAACAATTTATTGGATACTTTGAGTTAGTTGACTAATTAACTTGGTTTCTTATGCTGGATATAGACCTGCAGAGTGCAGACAAAGTACTAATGTACAAAATAACTAAAATACAACGCTTTTTATAAAAACAGCTGTCGTCGCATATGGACTGAGATTAAATATAATGTTTTAATTGATAAATAACTGCTTACAAGGGTCATGTATATGTCACTGAAATTGTAGACTCCAGTTTGAAATACAATTAAATCTGCAACTTCTAAAAAATAATTTCCGTAGAGACTATACTAAACTGTTAATCATGCTTTTTTAGTGCTTAAATAACTAAATTCAAACCAGACACTTTTCAGTAGTAGGTGATGTTGTATATTCACATTGATATTCATGCATTTGTTCATACACGCTTGTAATAGTGGTTGCATATGCTAATATTCTAGCAGAACATGATGATTTTCAACCAAACTTACGAAGTAAGTTAGGTTAATATAATTAGGGCTGGGTCGGCGTATCGATATATCGATACGTATCGATACGACCCCCCCGATACAGCAAAAAATTAATATCGATATATCGATACTCGATATGTATCGATACGTATCGATACGTATCGATACGCATCGATACGTATCGATACGTATCGATATTCGATATAGAATATGTATCGATATTCGATACGCAAAATCCCGTATCACCCACTCCTATATACATACTTATGTCACAAATATTAAACTGGAAACTTTAATTATTTTGATAACAAATAATCTTAAGTGAAAGATCGAATTGTCAGTAAATACATTATTTTAAAACGATCTTGTGATTTTATTCCCAAAGAAAGAGTAGAAAAATTTATAGATGCGTATCGATTCGTACCGATAGGTATCGCTACGTCTCTATATGTATACTTATTCTACACATCTAAACGTTCCGATACGAATCACTATATATATATATCTATACGTACCGCTACGTATCTATACGTATCGATATGCATCGATACGAGTCGATACGTATCGATACGCACCGATACGCATCGATACGTATCGATACGCATCGATACGAATCGATATGTATCGATACGCACCGATACGCATCGATACATATCGATACGTATCGATACGTATCGATACGTATCGATATATATCGATATTCGATATATCGATACATATCGATATAGAATATGTATCAATATTCGATACGCAAAATCCCGTATCGCCCACCCCTAAATATAATCGCTACGACGCCGTCGTCATATTCTCATAATGATACAATAAATGATATATATGTACCTTGTTTAGTTTTTTACGCTGATTACGAATATGCTATACACTTTTCGATATCTTATTTAGTTTTCGAGATAATCGAATTTATTTGAGAAAAAATGTTAACAGTACAAACTAATATAAACTTTAATAGATATTTTTTCATTTTAATTTAAAATATGTAATTTCCTTTTATAAAATTTCCTTAAGTTTGGTTGTATGGCGTACACGCGTCTTAGATTTTTTTTTAATTATAAGATCCTTTAACTAAGGTTGCCAAGCGCCCTGGATTTTGCAGGATATCCTGGATTCAAAGCTTAATTCGCGCGTCTTGCGTAAGACTTCCGCAGGACGCTAAATGTCATGTATTTACGAATAAACACATTCAAACATTCGAAAGCCATTATTTCTGCATTTGCCGCCGTTAAACAATTTTTTAATTATGTTTGCTCGTTGAGACGTGTGTCAATACAGCAGCCCAAGATAGCAGTCAAAAATTTCGAAAAAAGCCGATCGTTATGTTTATATGCAACAATGTTGCCATTTATAATTAATGATACATTGCAGATTATAGGTCAGCTGGTGTCTGAAGAAAAACTTTTTCATTTATTCAATGCTTGTATATGAAGACTTAATGAGAATAAAAAGATATAATGCAAACACCAAAAAAGATAAATACGCCTAAAGATATACAATGTTAAATAATTATAACCGCAACCTTTAGAACAGTAAATAACGCAATAAAGTAACAAATTATCCTTAGGTAGTTCAAAAGTGTTCCGCATTCCCTATAAATACTAGTTTCCCAAAAAATTGCCATAAATATTACAACTTCAAATAGATTGCTCCCTTGTAGGAAAGAACCACATAGTGGCAAATTCAGCTTCTTGTTTCTATATTAGATAGCGTTACGCATTAAAAAATTATTTCTCATGTTATGCGCAAGTGTTGCTTGCACATTTGTCATAAAGGGAGTAGGTTCCACAAGAAGTGGTCTTTAAAACCCACCAACCCAAATCGATTGCTTCCTTGCAAAAAAGAACCACATAATCGTAAAATTAGTTTCTGGTTCTTATATTTAATAATGTTATGCATTAAAAAAATATTTTCTCATGTTACACAAAAGTGTTACACATTCGCGATAGAGGCATTAGGTTCCGCACGGAGTGGTCTTTAAAACCCACCACCCCAAATCGATTGCTCTCCCATAGGAAAGGACCCACAACGGCTAACTCAGCTTCTGGTTCTTATTTTAAATAACGTTATGTATAAAAAATTATTTTCTTATGTTATAAAAAAGTGTTGCACATTCACAATAGAGACAATAGGTTTCACACGGAGTGGTCTTTAAAACCCACCACCCCAAATCGATTGCTGTCCCAATGTGAAAAGAACCACAACGGTAAACTCAGATTCTGATTCTTATTTTACATAACGTTATCCATAAAAAATTATTTTCTCATGTTATACAAAAGTGTTGCGCATTTGCGATAGAGGCAGTAGGTTCCGTACAGAATGGTCTTTAAAACCCACCACCTCAAATCGATTACTCACCCATAGGAAATGAATCAAATAAACGCAAACTCAGCTTCTTGTTCTTATTTTAAATAACGTTATGTAATAAAAAATTATTTTCTCATGTTCTACAAAACTATTTCGAATGGACCTGCACCTTGCCGAAGTTCTAGATTACTAAAACAGGTGAAATGGCTTGCGTGTTTTAATGAGCTAAAGAGCCAAACTACAGGTCCAATCAAAGTAGTAGGGTCGTTAGTGAGAAACCAGATTAAGACAGGTCCCCAAAAGAGGGCACTGGCTCTTTCAGTACTTAGATTGGCAGTGACTATAGGGATCAGTATGGCAGTCTAAGACACACTACTGCGAAATTGGAAGGCAATGGGAAACCACCACATTATCTCCCAAGTACACAGCGTACTTAAATAAACATGATGGCATTCTCTGGGGTAAAAGATTCCGGAGTTAAAATAGTTCCCCATTCGGATCTCCGGGAGGGGACTACTTTGGAAGATGCGATCGGAAAGTACGGAATAATAGTGGGGAACATTCTGCGAGCCCGAGCGTGGAATGTTAGAAGTATGGAGCAAGTAGATAAGCTAGAGAACCTAAAAATGGAAATGAATAGCTTAGCACTAGACATAGTAGGGATCAGCGAAGTTCGGCGGCCAGAGGCGGAGTTTTTTGGAGTGGGGACTTCAGGGTAATTCATACAGGAGCAGAGGAAGGAAATTTGGGTGTGGGGATAGTTATGCGAAAAAGATAGGATACTGTGTAGAAAATTACTTACAAAAGAACGAAAGAGTATTCATGGTTAGATTAGAATCTAAACTGGTAAACACAATAATAATACAAGTATACATGCCCACCTCTAACTACAGTGACGAAGAGGTAGAAGCGATCTACAAAGATATCGAAGACATATTAAGATACGTAAAAGGACATGAAAATTTAATAATTACAGGGATTTTAATGCAGTGGTAGGTGAGGGTAGGTTTATTTGGTTTAGGCACGAGAAACGACACCAGAAAATAGGCTGGTTGAATTTTGCGACAAATTAATCATCACAAACACATTATTTCAACATCATGCTAGAACACGATATACGTGGAAGATCCCAGGAGATATAGGAAGATATCAATATATTACATTCTTGTTAGACAACGGTTTAGGAATCAAGTAAAAGACTGTAGAAGCTACCCAGAAGCAGATATAGACATTGACCACATCGTAATTATGAAGGCCGCACTTAAATTAAAAAATTTGAAAAAAGAAATGGAAATAGGCATCTTGACTTTGAGAAACTAAAAGATAAAGATATCCAAGAAAGATTTGAAAAAAAAGTCAAATGAATTGCTGGAAGATATCGGGAAAATATCTAACACTAAAGAAGTAGAAACAAAATGGAATAATATTAAATCCAGCCTAGACCTGGCGGCCAGAGATATTCTGGGGTATACACAAAAACAAAATAAACCATGGATAACAAAGGATATCCTGAATTTAATAGAAGAAAGGCGAAAATACAAAAATAAATCAAGACGAAACATGAAAACAGAGATACAATGCCATAAAATGGGAAATTATTCGCAAATGCAGGAAAGCTAAAGAACAAAGGATTGATGAAAAATGCAGAGGTACAAACTAAGATGGAAGTAGGAAAGACCGATGAAGCATACAAATTAATTAGAATCAATTTTAAGGATATAAACTGGTATAGCAAAAATATAAAGGAAGCGGGAGGAAACATCATTATAGAAAATGTAGAGAAAGTGGATAGATGGCAAGAATATATAAGGAATTTATATGCAGGAGAGGAACTAACAGCATTAGAACAGGAATCAAACCTTGAAGATGGTGACTTGGCATATCCTATACTTAGAGATGAGTTTGAATTAGCATTAAAGGGTCTGAAAAATGGTAAAGCGCCGGGTACTGATAAGGTGCAAGCAGAAACTCTAAAAGCCTCTGGACAAGTAGTAACAGAACGTTTCTTCCAACTTTTAAGCTATATGTATGAGACAGGCGAAATACCCAAAGATTTCAAAGGTAACCTCATAGTAACTATACCAAAAAAGAAAGACGCAGATAGATGTAAAAATTTTTGAACAATAAGTTTGACAGCACACATGTCAACAATATTAACTAGAATTGTACAAAGACGAATGGAAAAACGAGCTGAAGAAATACTAGGAGAAGATCAATTTGGGTTTAGGCGAAACAGGGGAACACGGGATGCTATTTTAGCTTTGACAGTAATAATGGAGAAAACAATAGAAAAAGGGAAAAGCATATATATAAGGTTTGTAGATCTGGAAAAAGCATTCGACAATGTAAAATGGAAAAAAATATTCGAAATACTCAAAAAGATTGGAATGAGTTATAGGGATAGATGAATAGTACATAGCTTATACAAAGAGCAATCAGCAGTAATAGAATTAGAGCAGGAACGTAGAGAAGTAAACATTAGGAAAGGGGTGAGACACGAATGTGCCCTATCCTCATTAATTTTTAATTTGTACTTTGAAGAGGCAATGAATACTGTCAAATGCAGGAAGAAATTTGGAATTACTATGCAGGGACAAAAAATTAATATGCTTAGATTTGCAGATGATATAGCGGTATTAGCATCTAGCACGAAACAGTTAGAAGGTGCTCATAATGAAATGGAAACGGTTCTAACAGAGAGATACGATATGAAAATTAAGAAAAATAAAACTCAAGTACTAGTATGCAAAGGAGGAGAAAACTAAATCGAAAACAAGAATACAAATAGATAGCAAGAACCTACAAGAGGTTAAGGATTTCTGCTATCTAGGAAGCCAAATTACGCAAGATGGAAAAAGCACAAAAGATATAAAACAAAGATTAGCACAAGGTCGTGCTATATTTAACAAGAAAAAGCAACTACTGTGTTCAAGGACAATAAACATAGAAACAAGGAAAAGATGGCTTAAAACATATGTGTGGGGCACAGCAGTATACGGCTGTGAAGCTTGGACCATAGGAGAAGCGGACAAAAAAAAGGTAGAAGCCTTTAAAATGTGGTGCTCAGACATATGATGAAGATATCATGGACAGACAAAGCTAAGAACAAAGGGGTATTAAAAATGGTAGGGGAAGAAAGAAATATGTGGAAAATGGTAAAAAAATAGGAGAGATAGGATGATAGGCCACATAGTACGGCATGAGGGAATAGTGCGGAATATATTAGAAGCAGAGATAGGAAAAATGAGAAGAAGAGGTGGACCTAGGTTAGACTACTACACACAGCTAGTGAAAGAGGTAGACTGTAGGAATTTCAGGGATGTGTAGGCTAGCCCAGAATAGAAATCAATGGAGGTACACATCCAACCATTCCCAAGGTGGATAAACTAATGACGAAGAAAGTAACAGTACTTAAACATGATGATTATTATAAGCAACTACAAATATTGGTTGGGTAATATTCTCAAATAATGTTAATTATTTGAAAGGATTTACTGGAAAACTATTAATTAGACAAATGCCTAAGTGTTGGGGGATCTTGGTAGCCACAGGCTGCTTAACCCCCTTCACTGAATTTTGGTGAAATGGGGCATAAAATTATAAAACAATACAAGAGGAACCGAGCTGTATATAGGTTGTGTGTGAATTTCAGGTATCTGTATAGGCTAGCTCAGAATATAAATAAGTGCAGGTATGTGCCCAACCAATTTTGAGACAAAAGCTAATGACGAAAAGATGCACCCAGATAAATCTGGTGATTATTATAAACAACTAGTTGTTGGTTGTGAAATATCTGCAACTGATGTTGAATGTGCGAAAAGATATATTGGAAAAAATATTAAATCGGCAAATGTTCAAGTGCTGGTGGAACTTGGCAGCCACAGGCTGCTTACCCCCTTCACAACCACAGAATGTCGGAGTGTAAAACAATAGAAGATGACCGAACTGCATCTAACAAGAAAGAACAGCGCCTATGATGAAAGACAACAAACATAGAAACAAGAAAAAAATTGTTGAAAGCAAATATGTGGAGCACAGCACAGTATGCCTATGAAATACAGACAGCAGGAAAAGCAGGCAGAAAAATGGTAGCAGCCTTTTGAAATGTCGTGATTGTTACGTGCCAAATTGGCACTAAACATTGTTTTAGGTTAATTTTGATGTGCGGAAGTTTCGCGCCATAAATTCAAAAGACTCGGTGCGCGTATTTCCGTTACGTCACAGTGCGTTTGCGCCAGATCGCGCGACGCGAGTGGAGTAGGGACAAAGTGGGGAGAAGTTTCCGTGAGTCTCTGTAACGTGGCTTTTTTGCCCGAACCTTCGAGTGCAGTGGACGTTTTTCGGTAACGTATCGTTATCTTTATCTATGTAGATATCCTTGCCTGATTATCTTTGTTTGTCGCCCTTATACCATGTTTCCTTTCCGTTCCCTGCATAGGTAGGTGATGAATTTGTAGCCGTTGGCAGAACCGCATTCCACGCCGGAGCACCATCTTTAATTACTCCGGAGTGGAGCCCTGAGATCGAATCCAAGCCATTTGGATGTACGTCAGACGTACCCTCTGTTAATTTCCTTCAAGGGGCCAGCAGCCGCCCTTATGGACGTGCTGACGCCATCTTTATCTATCTTGAAGGATGATTGGCGTACTTCGTGGAAATCTGGACCTATTATGTGAGTACCTTATTGACATAATTGTTGTAAATTTACTTTATATATTGCGTAATTTAATTTGTGCATTGATGACGTCATCGACAGATGGGCGCGTCAAAATCTGTACAAAGGTTAGCGTTACCAACCGCCAGTGGAGTCGCTTTTTCATCGCGCTTGCGCGATGTATTTATCGACGTTTTTTTAAACTGTAAGAATTGGTTTTAAATCGTAAGATGCTTTAGATGTATGTGGATGATAGCGTGGACAGAATAAGTTAATAACAAATAGGTTTTACAAATAGCAGGGGAACAAAGAGAATAGAAGGGCAGAATACGTTCTAAAGCATTTTTGGGGAATAGTATGGGATATATTACAAGCAGAGATATGAAAAAGGAGGTAGATGTGGACCTAGATCAGATAGTGATAGATGCAGACTGCAAATTTCAGGAAATTTTATGGTAGTTCAGAATAGGAAACAATAATGGTATGCGTCTAACCACTTCCAGGACTGAAGACCTAGTGATGATGATGATGTTATACAAAAGCGTTGCACATTTGCGATAGAGGCAGTAGGTTCCGCACGGAATGGTCTTTAAAACCCACTACCCCAAATCGATTGCTTCCCCATAGGAAACGAACCACTTAATGGCAAACTCAGCTTCTTGTTTTTATATTAAATAACGTTATGCATAGTTGGATAGCTGTAGTTAATTGTTTATTAAATAAGAATAGTTATTGTATAGTATTTTTCCATAGTACTTGTGAATATTCGGATCATTTTATTACAAATATTTTTGTAATTCATTATTTGTATTTGCCGCCTTTTTCTTGTCATGGGCCGATTATAACGATGTGAAAATGGCAGTTGTAAGTTGTTTGTGTGCCAAGATGGAAAACTATGAAAAATAAATTATGTTTAATTTTGAAATCGTTTACTTTCTCATAAGTGTTCAGAAGCACATTTAAACAGATATTAAATAACCTGTAGTCACAGTACCCGTTGTTTTTAGTTACACACGCACACATGCATGCATACGCACATACACAGAGACACACAAATAGTTTGATTGGTCTTGGAATTATGAAACACCCTGTATACTTGCAAATATTTCTAATATGTGCACTTTAGGTGTCCCTATTATGGTTCCAAATTTGGTTTAGATAGCTTGTATAGTAACGGAGTTATCGACCTTTGCCACACAAAAACACCCTGTATGTATACGTATGAGACAATAAGAGACTATTATTCATATCGTAACGGGTGAAGGTTGATTTTTATTTATTATAAAAGTTAAGAAATACTTTTTAGGCGTTTTGATGATTTTAGGATTCTGATGGATTGCAGTGACAGGTGCATGAGTTATTAAAATATGAAGACTAACTTATAAATGTTAATTTTTGAAAACCTGGACAACTACTTTGCGCAAAATTTCTCAAATAGAACATTATGAATATGGTTACGAGTCCATACGTGTTTATTTATAGATTATTGTAAAAAACTTTTTAATTTTTCCTTACATATTATATCTTTAGTGAGCGGTTGATTAAATTGTAAAAAGAGTTTTTTCATCCTTTAAACATTTGCGCTAATGCTAATCATATTGTACAGGAAGCTTTAGTCGTCAAGTTAATATTTCATCTTTGATGATACTGAATTATCTTTGGGCAGATGCAGTTTGAATGTTGTATAATTTTATACAGTACAGTTATCTTTATACCGGGTGTATCAAAATAAGTGTAAAGCATTTCAGGTGGTGATTCTTCATTGTAAAAGAGATAGGGTCTTTCATATAAAGAAACTTCATTGGAGCATCCCTTATTAAGATATAGCCCCTTAAAGGGGGTACATAAAATTTGTTTTTCATTTTTTTTACAAACACTAAAAAGTTACAAAATTGAAATTAAAGTGACATTTTTTACTATCAAAAATACACTTACTCAGTAATTTATTTGGTTTATCCCATGGTTGTAAGGGTGGAAAAGGCAACCTCTTTGTTTCCAATGTAACTTTTTGTCTTATTATTTGTTTGCCATTTAAAAATTTATTTCCAATAGCTTATTTCATTCTAAACAAAAAATGTATCTTGAATTTTTTGCCCAAGATTAACCAGTTCGCAGAAAAAAATTATTTTACAAATAACTACAGAGATACATCGTTATAAATGCAAACTGGATTATTATTGTTATTTTGTAGTTACTACCTGCATCAAAGTATGATTAAAGATGAATAAACAAAACTAATTCATTAATGACAAAACATACAACATGTAGAAATCATAGTAAATGTTCAATGTCCACCTTCAGTCATTACACATGCATCTATACATCGGCGCATTGAGTCACGTATTTGCTCAAATATTCCTGGAGTCTCTCTAATTACCCTGCACGCATAGATGATGCGGTTTCTTAAGTCCTCTACATCGCGAACAGGAGTAGGATAAACCAAACTCTGTAAATGGCCCCAAGTAGAGAAATCGAGAGGATTCAAATCCAGGGATCGAGCAGGCCAATTCTGTGATCCTCCTCGACCTATCCAATGATTTGGATATGTTTGAGTTAAATGCTGACATGCTGCTTGACTAAAATGGACGGGAGCCCCAGCATACATAAAAAATTTTACCCTTCTGTTACCACAAGGAACTTCCTCCAGCAGTACTGGATGCACTTCTCTTAAAAATTGAGTGTATGCCTCACGATTTAATTGAGGAGGTAGAAAATGAGGGCCAATTAAATAATCCCCAATAACTCCGACCCACACGTTAAGACAAAAATGTTCTTGATGGTTAACTTGAACAAAAGCGTGAGGGTTTTCATCAGCCCGTATGCGGTTATTATGATAATTAATAATCCTGTCCCGAGAAAAAGTACATTCGTCTGTGAATTCGATCGTCTTCAGAAAGTCAGGATTTCTTCTAATCATTTCCAGCATTCAATTAGAAAATTCAAGACGGTTCAGAAAATCTCGCGGTAACATTGCCTGTACTCGTTGTAGATGGTAGGGGTATAAGAGTTGTTGCTTTAAAATTTGAAATACCGTCATATGATCAACATTTAACTCGAAAGCAATCTTTCTAGTACTGCTAGTGGGTTGCTCTTCAACCAAATTAAGTACTGCTTCTTCAAGCTGTGGTGTTCTAACTTCTCGATGGCGACCACAATCCTGCGTTCTTTTCTCAAATGAACCATATTCCCGTAATCATTGATGAAGTTGGGCAAATATTCTATACGAAGGAAGCTGCCATTGAGGATACATTTCAGCATACCTTCTACAAGCTTCTAACCCATTACCCTGCGACAGACCGTAAATGTAATGCATATCAGCCATTTCCGCATTTGTGTATGCCATTTTAATAACAAGTGAATTATTAAACTAACACATTAGGAACAGAACAACGACGCACAATTATTAATTCAATTTCAAAAATTTACAAGCTGACAGCGTGATAACAATTTAATTGTCACTATCACTAATAGCAGCCTACTAGATAAATTAGTTTCGCATTTTCGTCTTATGACGATGTATCTCTGTAGTTGTTTGTAAAATAATTTTTTTCTGCAAACTGGTTAATTTTGGGCAAAAAATTCAAGAGACATTTTTTGTTTAGAATGAAATAAGCTATTGGAAATAAATTTTTAAATGGCAAACAAATAATAAGACAAAAAGTTACATTGGAAATAAATTTTAGGGGTTGCGTTTTCCACCCCTTACAACCATGGGGTAAACCAAATAAATTACTGAGTAAGTTATTTTTGATAGTAAAAAATGTCACCTTAATTTCAATTTTGTAACTTTTTAGTGTTTGCAAAAAAATGAAAAACAAATTTTATGTACCCCCTTTAAGAAGCGGTATCTTAACAAGGGATGCTTCAATGAAGTTTCTTTATATGAAAGACTCTTATCTCTTTTACGACGAGGAATCACCCCCTGACATGTTTTACACTTAATTTGTTACACTCGGTATAGTTTGAAAATTTTTATTACTACATTATCTGAACACATCCCCGTTTTCGAGAATTAACTAAAAGAATGCGATTAAACCTAAAACCCATTAACAAAAGTTGCACCATAAGAGCGATAATTTTTTGATCAATATATCAATCAACAATTTTTATTACTTGATATATTGTATTATTTACAATAGCTGTTCGTAGTTATCGTCCTGTTGTTGAACGCAAAACTCTCGTGTGGTGATCTACGAATTTTTATTAAGTAATCTGATGCCAGTAACTTTTTTCCAGCTGGCAAGGAATTTCCTCTATTGTCACTACATTGTTGGTTTTCCTTAAATTGTTCTAATATTTTATAAAGATGTAAAAATGAATGGCTTATTGCATTCGTATAGAATACGTTGACGTAAATTCATGAGACAGCATGCCAAAATGTGGTTCTTTTCCTGCGGGGGAGCAATAGATTTGGGGTCGTGGGGAACCTACTTCCTCTATCGCGAATGTGCAACACTTTTATATCACATTAAAAATAATTTTTTAATGCATAACATTATTTAAAATAAGAACAAGAAGCCATTTTGTGGTTCTTTTCCTATGGGGGGCAATCGATTTCAGGTAATGGGTTTTAAAGATTATTCCTTGGGAAACCTACTGCCCCTATCGCGAATGTGCAACAATTGTATTTTACATGAGAAATTAATTTTTTAACGCATAATGTTGTTTAAAATAAAGACCAGAAGCTGAGTTTGCCAGTATGTGGTTCTTTCTTACGTGTGGTAATTTTTTAAGACAATTTTTTTAGGAAACTAGTTGTATTTATAGCGAATGGGTAACACTTTTGAATTACCTAAGAAAATTTTGTTACTTTATTGCGTTATTTATTGCTCGAGAGGTTGCGGTTGCCATTATTTAACATTGTATATCTTTAGGTGTATTGTCTTTTTTGTTGTTTGCATTATATCTTCTTATTCTCATTGTCTTCTTTATATATACAGGCATTGAATAAAAATTTAGAAATAAAAGAGAGTTTTTTCAGACACCAGCTGACCTATAACCTGCAATACATCATTAATTATAAATATATACACACATATTTGTAGTTTGGAAGCTAATATTGAAGGGGTTAAGTAAGAACTAGTATTAATCTTGGCTGATCACTTGGCAACATTGCTACATATGAACATTATGATTGACTTTTTTCTGAATTTTTGGCTGCTATCTTTGGCTGCTATCTTCACACACGTCTCGTTGAGCCACCTCCCGCCTTTGTCGACGTTGAGTTTAAATGGTTTCAGCTCGTCAGTTTGCTTTATTGTGCCTTAGCTATAAACACATAAAGAGCATTATATATTTAGCTTAACGCACAGATTATGCTCGGTCAGTATTGTGTTTTAAGGTTAGTTGAACGTTTTTGCAACGTGGCATTTCAATAACGAACTATATTCAAGATTCTGGTTATTAGTTATTAATTATTATTGTTTAAAGCAATTAAATGAAAATAGTAAGTAAATTAGACAATAAATTTAAAGTGAATATTAATGAAGGTTTGTAATATTTTAGTAACTATAGCACCTAACCAGTAATCAAGTCAATCATTAATTATCATGGATGAGAATGATCCAGAAACGCCCTCCAAAAAAGTTGTTAAACGTGTAAGCAAATATAGAAAAGAGAAGAAAAGAGAAGAAAATTTCAAAAAACCTATTGTATGTTATGTAAAAAATCCTTTTCATTTGCTTATGGAGGCCTTGGAGAAATAAAGTGACATGCTGAAAGAGCTAAAGACAAAAGGAATGAAGTTTTAGTGAAACAAAACCCTATACTGCAAGCATTTTAAATTCACGATGTTTTGAATTCCGATCAGGAAAAATAGCGGCAGCTGAAATCACTGAAGTATACCATACCATAAAGCACTCCCAGTCATATAATTCATTAAACTGTACTGCACAATTAGGTGCTGCAATATATGCAGACTTCAAAAGAGCCTCAAAAGTACATCTGGATCGTACAAAGGATAGTTAAATCGCTTTTAATGTTCTTGGCCCCTTTTTCAATAGAGTCTACATTAGAAGAGCTTAGCAAAGGAATTAATTTTGGAATCTCAACTGTTGCTTCAAATCATGCAAGTGCTAAGCTTTTCCCAATACTTCTTGCATACTACGTGCCTATAGAAGGTGTCAAATTGTCTTCTTGATTTTTTTTGAGAATTGAGATAAGACTGCCAATGCAATCTTTTCCAATTTAAAAAATAAAATCGATGTGTTAGGGCCGTCCTTACAGAATATAAGTTGTTATTCGGCAGATAATGCCTGTGTCAATTTTGGGCATTTTCACTCGACATATCAATTGTTTTTGAAAAAAATTTCAATGTTGCAGTGGGATGTCCAGCACATATGGCCAATAATACTGTAAGTATGCATTGAGTAAATGCATTTTTGATGTTGAAACTCTCATTTTAAAAATTTACAGTCACTTTTCGTCGCAAGCTAAACATGTGAAGGAACTAAAGAGAATTTCTTTGAATTCGTAGATTTGCAGTTCAAAGCTATTTTACGGCACGTGCCTACAAGACGGATATCTTTATATCCTGCTATAGAAAGGATCTTTATTATCTTTCTTGTTCTTATAAGTTACTTTTTGTCGCTAGGAGAAGAAACTTCTGTGGCACTTCAATATTACTTTTCTGAATATGCGAGAGTTGTAAATAGAACTAAATGTTACTTAGGTTTTTTTTTCATAACATACTAAAAATTGTTTACGTAACCGAGCAAAAACTTGAAAAAATATCTTCTCAGTTTCAAAGTTTTTCAGATTTTGAAATCCCTTAGAAACAAAATTAATCAAAAAATTAGTGACAAATTTTTTGGGTTTTGTGCTGTGAATAGTTTTAAAAAAAATTGCACAGAGTGACAAACCAGAATTAAAGGGACGTTTTTTAACCAAAGTTTAGCTTTTTATCTAGATTCTAAATTTGATTTTTCACAAAACGTGTTATCTAAATTTGATATTTTTTTATTAAGAAATATGTACACATACGATTCAGTCATGGAAATACTTACTGAAATGTTGCTTGAGCTGGATTTTGACGCTCCTTATGAAGAGTTTTGTATTTTGAAATCAGCAATAGACAACTGATGGTCCTGTCATTGAAAAATGAAATCGAATTTTCTTGGCTAATGTCAAAATTACAAACTTTTTGAAAATAATTCAATTTATATTTTCAATCTATGGATTAAATGTTGCTTCTGAAATAGGTTACTTGTAGACCATGTAAAAACAGAGCCGCAAATTTAAACGAATTTTAAGTTTTTTTGTACAGAATTTTATTATTATGCACTTAAGTGCAAAAAGCTACTAGAAGCTGCCTAGTTTGGGAAGAAATAATAATAATAATAATAATAATAATAATGCTCCCTGTATGTTCTCGAAAAAATGATTATTATAATGTTTTTTTTATACCTTATGTCCTTGTAATTCAATTTTTGAATTTGGCAATCCTACCTTTAACCTGTTTATCTTCAAAGGGTCTTTAATGACCCAATGTGTTAATTTAACTGGAACAGACCCGTTTTAACGGGTGAGGGCACGCACTACTGTATGTTATACAATGCAAACTACGTATTAGTACACAGATGTACACACACATTCACACATATATACCCATCTAGTACCTGATTTGATTTGATTTATTTAAACCCATATGTACTTGGTAGTACAGTACATAACATGCTGATGCTAAGTTAGCGGCAAGCAAGGATATATGTTCTGACCAAGTTAAACCATGGTCGATAGTTAAGCTTAAGAATTTAGTATTGGTAACAATATTTAGCGATAAATTTTGTAATATACTTATAGTTTCAGAGGCGAATTCCTTGAATATAAATGAAATTAAATAATGCCTACAACTGTAGATAGTCCCAAATTGTTAATGTTTAAAAACCTGTCTTCTAAAAACTCACTTACACTGTAATAACAGTGATCACAAAGCAACGATGACAGAGCTGATTTAAATTTATTCAAACTGCTAGTGGATTTAATTGTTGTTGGAAGTTTATTACAAGGAGTTGGAGCCATGTATAAATTTTTTTTATTGTAGTTGATGTTTATTTTGGTCGATAAAAATCACAAGCATGCCGAGTGTAGTGTTTATGTACCGAGTATGCTATGGTGTTTTTATTTTTATAAAAGAGGGTTAGACTTTCATAAATATATAAAGAGTAAAACGTTAAAAGTTTAAGCTTTTGAAACAGTGGTTTACAGTGTGCGTTTTTAGCAGAATGGTTAATAATTCTAATCGCTCGTTTTTGCACTTTAAAGATAAGAGTTGTATTTTTAAGGGCAGTATGACCCCAGAAAGATATACCATAATGCTTTCTAGACTCAAACAATGCATAATGTATTTTTAAAGCACTGTCAGCAGAAAGTTCTGCAGTTATGGTTCCAAGAGCATAACAAACTGATGATAGTTTGCTAGCCAGATTCGATATGTGCTCAAAGAAGTTGAGGTTCTGGTCAACCTAAAAATGTTATGGCAATGACCCGATTTACTGAAAGTTCTTTTGAAAATAAATTTGGAATATTCAGCCTGTTGAATGTTATACTACATGCTTTGTAGGTATTTACAACAAACACGTTTCTTTTAAACCATTCTTTTGCAGCTGATAGGTAAGTCTTTAAATAGTTTTTTAGTAATTCTAGCGATGGACACTAATGTCATCTGCAAAAAGTGTACATTTTGCAAAGTTAATTACTGAAGGGAAGTCGTTTATGTATAGGAGAAACAGAATTGGACCTAACACCGAATTTTGTGGTAAACCTGAAGTTGATTTAATTTTATCAGAAAAAGTAGTTTGAAGACTATAATTTTAGTTGCGAGAGTCCTATCTTCTAAATATGATTTTAACCAGTCATGTGCATTTCCTTAAAAGCCATAGAAATATAATTTATTCAATAGAATAACGCGGTGGACACAATCAAACTCTCTGCTAATGTCTATGAATTATGCAATGGATAAAGAATCATTATTATCGAGCGAATAATGTTGTGGCGATAAGAAATTGTAGATGCAACAGTGGTGCATTTATTTTGGACAAATCCAAATTGCGTACCATTTAGGATCTTATATTTGAAAGTAAAATCTACCATACAAGATTTGACCAACGTTTCTAATAATTTGGAGAAAATGGACAACAAGGAGTAGGTCTAAAATTGTCAATACTAAAAATTCCACCTTTATGAATAGGGACTACAATAGCATGCTTTAGGCATGGTGGAAAGATTCCAGATTGGAAAGATTCATTTAGAAGTTTTGAAAGATATTTAATTATCTCTGTTGGAAGATAAATTAGTATTCTAACTGTGATATTATCATTATCTACACAGTTTTTGTTTTTGAAAGATTTTAGAGTATTGACGATTTCTAGTGGATTAGTTGGAAAGAAAGCAAAGGTATGTTGATTAATTTGTTTCTGTTGGTGCAAAAAGTCAATGAATTCAGAATATGGGGTATTGTTATTTGATAATATATTAGTCGCTGCATTAGCAAAATATGTGTTCAACGCATTTGCAACTAGTTCATCCGCACAATTTTCCAGGTGAATTTCTTTCTGTTATTTCATGAACAACTTTCCATGATTCTTTCTGGGGATTTTTTGAATAAATAATGCCATTAGATGTGTATATATTTTTCGCTAGCTTAACTACTTTATTAAATATCTTTTTGCAACAAGTGTAATATTGTTTAATAAATGTTGAGTTTTCATAATGTTTGTAGATATAGTGTAGAGCTTTTTTATTTTTAGCCGATATTTTGATGCTCCTTGTTAACCAACATTTGTGTTTTGTTTTGACTTTGACTAGGGAGAGTGCAATTTCAAGTGATGTTGAAAATGCCTTAAGCATATATAAAAAAATTTTATTTAAGTCGCCTACGTTTGAGGAGACCGTGCTTAATGTACAAATTTTTTTAAGTGTATGTATATTTTTGCATTATAGGTCCTTGTATATCTTATATCTGGGTTGTTTAATATGTTTAGAATGGAATTAAAGAGTACAACTGGTGGTTCGATAAATCGTTATTAATAATTGCAGTATTCAACAGCAGTTGTTTATTTATGTTTGTTACTATATAATCTAGACAAGAGCTAGTATTTGTAGTGATTCTCGTGTTTCCTGTTACCTGCATATTTAAGTTGTATAAGTTAAAAAGCAGTTTTAATCAGTGGACATTTTTATCGGATCCATTGAAAAAATTAATGTTGAAATCTCTAGTGAGGATTATGTAGCAGCGATGTGATAGCGACTGTAAGAGTGACTCTAGTGTGTTAAAGAAGAAGTCAATGTTACCATTGGGGAATGATAAATACAAATAATATGTAGTTTATGTTATTTATTGAAGGTATTACAGAATTCAAAATTGAGTTCTTGCAAATTTGTAGAAATCACGCAAACACATGTTTTCTTGCAGTTTGTCTATTTTAGACTGAAGGAATAATGTAAATCAAGCAACTAATCTTTTTAATTGTATTGTTCTGGGTTTTAACAGTTTGTACTGCAACTGGTAACCATGTATCTTTGGGCACAGGACCTATATGCAGGTTGTCGCAATTTTGACTTAAGCTTATAACGTATTTAATTCTCAATGAAATTAAAATGTCTAGATTTAACATTTTTTGAACTTTTTCCATTTTTTAAATAGCACTTAAATGTAGCTGTCTTACACCATTTGTTTGTTATTGGTCATATAAACCTAAAGCTTATTTCTTTTAAGTCTCATTAGAAAATTATTCTATGTTAGTTAGAGTCTATGTCTGTAAAAGTATCGGCTGGTTGAAATTAAATGCTCCATATTGATATATCTATGGAGATAATACATGTGCACTGATAGAGAAAGCGATTTTGTAATGATCACAGATATTCGTAGCCATCTTTATTAAAGACATGCTGTGAATTATCAGGCGAAAATGCTTGATAAAATTGCAACCTGATGGCGGGGATCGCTGTTGAATAGGTTTATATTAAGGGTATTCACAGAGATGTGAAGACATGTCTGCTTTTTATTAGTGCACAAACAAGAAATTACCTTAAAATTTAGAGCATACAAGAATTATTTTAGTTATAGAGCAAACAAAAATGAATTTAATTATCGAGATTTATATTTAGCGTGGTTAGTCAAGATATTAAGAATGGGTTACATTTGATATGCAGAAATAAAACAAGTTTTACAACTCAGAGCTTTTATAAATGTTGTGATCTATTTTATTTGAAGATAACATTCATTAGAAGTACAAGTTTTAGTTTTATGTTGGATATTGTTCGTTGTTGACCTGGAATAAATAGTAGAAGATATACGTATTCGTATTCGAAATGGTTCTGCAGAGTTTCGATGAGGAATCTAAAAATTTGTTGTGAGTTATAAACTGAAACTTAATGTGCCTGTTATGGAAGCTTTAGTTGTTTGAAATGATGAGAAAATAAAAGTTTTAAATATAATGAAAGAATTGTTTAATAATCGTTATTCTTGCAATTTAACAGTAAAATTGAAAACTTTAATTTTCTTTTAATAGAAATTCTTTTTTGTATTTAGAGATAGTGCAGACACATAATTTTTTTTTAATTGTTATAAGTGATAAATCTATATGTTGTTTGTTAAAAAACACACATGCATTCCAAGTAATAATTCCAACATGTGCTACCTTTTAATACTATAAATTGTTTATTATAAATCCTTATATCAATCATTTATACACGAAGTATTTGTTTCTTGGTTAACATATTTTAGATAAAGTGAACACATGCGAACAAATACCAGGTTGTTTGACCCTTCTTTAAATCCACGCGATTATATTTTTGAAATTGTTTTAAGTTAAAGTAAATTTTAAATAAGCATGGTTCTAAAAATCAAAAAGTGGATTTAATTAATTAAACTGTTAACTTGTAAATAAGAACTGTCTTATCATTATAACATTTAGTTAGATTGATCTTTTATTTATATCTGAAAATATATATGAAATAATTTTGAGAAGCTCATAACTTAATTAAAAGAGGGACAGTAAAAAGGTTAAAAGGCAATATTTTATACTTTGTGTTATAGGAAGAGAATTTACAATTTCTAACTTTTGCATTTTTGAAGAAACACAAATAGTGTTTTCTATGATAAATTTAATTGTGACTTTCTTTTCAGAGTCAGCGCTAACAACAGATTGGAAAATATTTATAGTAAATTATTGATAATTTATTTATAGATCTTGAGTTAAATGCTGGAGAGTTTCTGCCTCTCCTAGGTCAAATTTATTTTTATTCATGTTTAAAGATGCGGCGGTGATGTGTTTTTCTGAAATGTTGTCTTACTATATTCAGTCCATGCCCAAACTCATGCTCTCCCATGATTTGAACCTCAAGCTAGTTGTTGGTACAGTAGGTGGGGAGGTAGTATTGTTCTTGTGTTCAATGTTTGTTTTGCTGGAGCCTCAAGTTCCATTTTTATTTCACTGGCACCCAACACAAGAGTTCACCTCATATATTTCAAGCTAAAGGTTTTGATCGGACGCATACAGATCTCCTATGGTGGCCCAATATCCTCTCACAAATTAAAAAAGCCAACTTACCTCAAAATATATACAAAATCCTAAAATCCTACCTACACTCACGTTCTGCAAACCTAAACTCCAACTACTTTTCAATCACCAAACCCCTATCCCAGGGCTGTCCACAAGGATCACTTCTCCTACCCATACTATGGAACCTTTCTATAAACCCCCTCCTAGACCTTGACACCCCTAATATTTCTACCTTCGCCTATGCTGATGATCTAACCTACCTCATAAATGGAAAGTCCCACAAATCCTTAGAAAATATTGCCCACCTCCTGATCCAAAGAATCGAGTCCTGGTCCATACTCAATAAACAACCCCTATCACCCGCTAAATGCAAAATCCTATTACTTAAAGGACATCTCGAATGCACACCCCACTATTCACATATTTAACACACCTTTAACCTTATCCAAATCTGCCACATACCTTGGAATCCAAATCGAAACAAGACTTAAAATGCACGCATATCTATCATATCTCCGATCCAAAACCAAATCAATCCTTAACAATATACACCATCCCCTACCAAAATCCATTGAACTGACTCGTCCCATCCGTAAACTAATCCTACAACAAATAATATTCCCAATATAAGTTATACAATAGACTCCTGGTACCCCCCCTTGTAACACCTCGTTCGCACAAAAACTTAATCCAACCATAATGCCTTTCCTACTATTTTCCACAAGAGCCTTCAGAACAACCCCCACCTCAGCGCTATACATAATTCTGAAACAACCACCCCTAAACATCCTGCTCCACTCCAAAGTTCAACTTCGAAACGTAAAGAAAAGAAGACCAATACAATTACATGACTGCGTCCCCTACAACCCACAGAATACAAAACAATGACAGACAAACATAAAAGCCTAAAGTGTCACATGTAGACATATACACGAAATTTTCCCAGATATAACAAACATCCCTGAACATATCCCCTACTCCAAGTGATTCACTATTCAATTCCTGACCGGACATGGCAAATTCTAACAAAAATCTCACTCTGTCCAACTAATCCCCTCTCCTTATTGTCTCTGCTCGAACCAAAACATTACAGAAACCCCCCACCACAATATACTTATGCCCCCAACTCCATTCCTCACCAAACCCACATAAAACACACAATGCAACTTGATCTTTTTACCCCACTACCTAGCATCAATTTCCTCGCACCTAACTATCCTCTCCAATGTGACCATTTCCTAAATGAAATTCTTATCACAAAACCCCCCATCGAATAATAATATTCCCTCCACACCAATATCCCCACCTCTACAACACTATACTGCACACTAACTTCTCTGCCAACAAACAGCCCAAAATTAACTCGACAATAAAAAAAAAGAAAGAAACTCAAGATTATCAACATACTACATCGGAAATTCATATATATTGCAAAATTTATTGTAATTTATATTATTTGTAAAACGTCTGTTCCTATTCACTAGGTTAGACCTTTGGCCCCAATAAACAAAAAACTACCCGTTCATACCTCCACAGACCTGACCCCAGCCATAACTTCTCCGGGAGTTTTTTAAAATCAGGTTGGACATTATTTCCACCTCTATTTGACCAGGATTCACTTTTTACTTAAAAAATTCTCATTAACATCATTTTGGCACTTTCTGACAAGCCTCTGCCTTTGAAACATTTTGTCAATAATAACCAATTAAAAAGGTTGCCACTAGGTATTAGTGATACACAAGTTACTTGAAGTAAAATTGTTAGTTTCTATGTATGATAACCGAACCATAACGTATAAGCATTTATATTATTCAATACTGTTTTTTTGTTTCATATTCCAGAAAATACGTGATACTATACTTTAATTTTTATTTGTAGGATGCTGCGACACCAGATGATGATTTGGAATTGAGTTCAGAAGATGAAGCAGTGGCAAGTGATTTGGATATGCATGCCCTAATACTTGGTGGATTGCACCAGGATCAAGAACCTTTAAAAACGGCAGATGAAGTTATTCGAGAAATTGATGATATGATGCAGGAAGACTCCTCTCTGGATTATTCTCCTGAATCCAGAGAATCTGGTATTGATACTAATGAAGCTTTTGAAAAAGCCAAAGAAGTTCTTGGCTCACCATTATATGAAGATAGTAAGTTTCAACATCTTAGGATAGTGGAAACTAATATAATGTTTGCTGGTTTTAGAATTACGTGATTTAAGTTTATCTCAGCTAAATGAATTATACTTAGAACTGGAAGTGCTAATCAGAGAGTTTTCAGAAACATTAATAACAGAGTTGGCATTAAGAGATGAATTTGAATATGAAAAGGAGCTAAAAAATACGTTTATATCTCTTTTACTTGCAGTTCAAAATAAACGTAGACACTACCACGTGGAAAAGAAAAGAACTACAAAAGGTAATATTGTTCGTCCCCCATCTGGTTTAGATCCAAAGGTAACAGTGGATATGTTTTTCTACAGAAATGATATAATATATTTTTAGTACTTGACCACAGTAATACCCTACCATTTAGATAGTGGACCACCAGATAACCAAGCTCTCCAGGTTCTTATCAAAAGTAATATTTTAAATTAAATGCGACATTTATTACTTCACATTTCTTTACAGTATTAAAAGCGATTAATGAAGATAGTCCTACAGTACCAACACTTCTAACAGATTATATTCTAAAAGGTATGGTATTTTATAATTTTACTGTGCACTGTGTTTTTAATATTAGACCTTAAAACACTGCTGTTCTTGATTCAGAGGTGATATTTCTAATTTGATATATAGGTTTTATTGAGAAGTACGTTTATTTAGTGTACTTGCCATATTAACAATTAGCAGAAAGTAAAATAGTGCTGTAATATGATTGTAAATGAGAAATGAAGTTCAGAAAGTCATTGACTAAAATTTAAAAATAACGATGATGTTATTATCAGAGTCGAAATCTATTGCCTTTGCCCAAAAATGCTTATTTTTTTTAAATGTAGCTAAAAATGATAAGTTTAATGACATCATCAAACTGTTGATAGTTTTGTGGTCTAAGTTTAAGGATTGAATTTCCATAAAACTGTTCTGAAAATTATCTATATTTATTGCAAACAGGCATTTGATATGTAAAAGATGTTTTAAAAATTTCTTTCTTATGCCTTGGAATGGTCAATAGACCCAGCCCCTATGTTTTACATTAACATTGTGACAATTTGATTTTAAGGTAATTTTTTGAAACATATTTTGGCTATTTTGAGTTAAAAATATAAACAAGTAGCATTAAGTTTCTCTGCGGACCCTAGGTTTCCTAATGCGTAGTACATCACTATTTACTGATCTGAATTGTCTCAAAACCCTATACTTCTCTCTAATTCGCAGCACTCTTGACTATGGTTCTTAGATCTGGACACCTTTTTATAACAGTAACAGCACTAGAATCGAGAAAATTCAACGTAAATTCCTAAAATTCTTACACTGTAAAAACCATCATTTGTACCCATTGAATGACTACCCTTACTTAGACCTCACCACTGAGTTTAATGTTCCTCCCTTACATCAACGGAGGGTATTATTGGACATTATTCACTTTCACAAACTCTTGAATTATTTACTTGATGACCCTGTTAGCCTATCTTTTAATAACCTACACGTACCATCGAGGCCCAGTAGAAACTGCTCCATTTTTTACCCCAATTTTGCATGCATTAATTCTTATAAAAACTCTCCTATTTGTAGAATGTCCAACTTCTTCAATAAGTATTCTGCCGATTTAGATTTCTCACTTCCTCCCTCACATTTCCGTTAAGCAATCTTAGATGCTCTCTACTAACCTCATCACTGTTTTCTGATTTTTTTTCTTCTGTGTTATGCCAATACTATTATTATCCAATCCTCCTTGTCTTTATTTATATTTTAGTTATATTGTTTTATTATTGTAATATTATTTTTCTGTGACTCCATAATTGGATCTTGTTATCTGTGTGAGTCGTTATATTAAATAAATAAAAATAAATTAATGATATAATAATTGGTGATATAAACATTGTTATAAACTCTAATACAAGTGAGGTCGATAATTACCTAAACTTGAATGTTTGAATTGGGTTTTGTCCATATATTAACGATACTACTAGATCTGAAGAGCAAACAAATTCTTGTCATCATCATTAGGTTTTCAGTACTGAAACTGATTAGGCGTGTATCCTCATTGTTTCCTATTCTGAACTAACCTACACATTTCCCTGAAATTTGCACAGTCTGCATCTATCACTATCTGATCTAGGTCTACATCTACGTCCTTTTTCCTATCTCTGCTTGTACTATATCCCATACTATTCCCCAAATATGTCTTAGAACTTATTCTGTCCGTCTATTTCTTCTATTTTTTTCCCACGGATATCTTTATTCCCCTACTATTTCTATAACATATTTGTTATTAACTTGGTCTGTCCATACTATCATCCTCATACATCTGAAGCACAACATTTCAAAAGTCTGCTATCGTTTTTCTGTATGCTTTTCCTACTGTCCGTATTTCATAGGTATATTGTGCTGTGCTCCACGCATATGTGCTTTCAACAATTTTATTCTTGTTTGTCTCTATGCTTGTTGTCTTTGATCATAGGTGCTGTTCTTTCTTGTTTGGTGCAGTTCGGTCCCCTTCTATTGTTTTAGAATATATACCCTATTTCTCCGACATTCAGTGGTTGTGAAGGGGGGTAAGCAGCGTGTGGCTGCCAAGTTCCCCCAGCACTTGAGCTATTGCCGATTTAATATTTTTTCCAAGATGTCTTTTCGTCTCAAAACTGGTTGGACACGTACCTCCACTTATTTATATTCTGAGCTAGCTTACACAGTTCCCTGAAATTCCCACACAGCCTATATACAGCTCGGTTTCCTTTCTATTGTTTTCTAATTATATGTTCTATTTCACCGAGATTCAGTGGTATGTGCAGGGGGTTAAGCAGCCTGTGGATACTAAGATACCCCAACACTTAGACATTTGCCGAATTAATAGTTTTTCAGTAAATCCCTTCACACAATTAATATTATTCAAGAATATTGCACAACCAATACCTGTAGTTTCTTGTAATAATCATCATGTTTAAGTACAGTTATTTTTTTTGTCATTAGTTTATCCATCTTGTGATCGGTTGGATGCATACCTCCATTGATTTCTATTCTGAGCTAGCCTACACATTTCCCTGAAATTCCTACAGCCTACATCTTTCAGTGTGCAATACTCTAACCTAGGTCTACCTCTGCTTCTCTTTTTTCCTATCTCTGCTTCTAATATATTCCACACTATTCCCTCATGTCATAGTATGTGGCCTCTTTGTTCTTAACTTTGTCTGTCCATGATATCTTCATCATTCGTCTGTAGCACCATATTTCAAAGGCTTCTAACTTTTTCTTGTCTGCTTCTCCTACTGTCCAGGCTTCACAGTTGTACAGTGCAATTTAAGCAATCTTTTCCTTATTTCTATGTTTGTGGTCTTTGAGCACAGTAGTTGCTTTTTCTTGTTAAATGTAGCACGACCTTGTGCTAATCTTTGTTTTATATCGTTTGCGCTTTTCCCATCTTGTGTTATTTGGCTTCCTAGGTAGCAGAAATCCTCAACCTCTTGTAGGTTCTTGTTACCTATTTGTATTCTTTTTTTGATTTATTTTCTCCTCCTTTGCATACTAGTACTTTAGTTTTATTTTTGTTAATTTTCATACCATATCTCTCTGTTAGAACCATTTCCATTTCATTAAGAGCAGCTTCTAACTCTTCCTTGCTAGATGCTAATACTGCTATATCATCTGCAAATCTAAGCATATCAATTTTTTGTCCTTGCATATAAATTCCAAATGCCTTCCTGAATTTGTATAGACCATATATTTGTTAAAACTAGACTTTCCTTCATTTTGATAACTCCTTAAGTTGGGAAACACCTTGAAATTTTCTTGCCAAAAAACTTTGTCATACTATTTTCTTCATTAAATCCTTAAAAATTGCAGTCTCATTAGATGTATTGAAAATAATTTACCTTGACTTCTTTCATTAGAGTGTTGCTTATGCGATCATTGCTGGGGTCATTCACTTGCAAGTAATCGAATTTTTGGCTTGCAACGCAGAGTTACTCGTGTGATAGCTAATATTGCTTACTGTGAGGATTGTCCTACTTATTTTATGAGGTACAACATTTTAACTGTGCCTTGCATCTACATATTAGAATGTTTACTGGATGTTAAGAAAAATGAAGCTCTCTATAATCGACACGACGTTTACCACTCATTTAATACCCATAGTAAAATTAATTTAGTGGTGCCATACCAGCAGTTTGAAAGAAGTAGGTTGGGAACAAATTACTTCGGGAGTATGTTATTTAACTCTTTGAGTGTGAACGTAAGAAATCTTCCAATATCAAAATTTTAAAAAAATATAAAAAACTTGCTCTTAAAATATACTTTTTATAGCATCAAGGAGTTTCTTGATCGAACTAAATCTATAGAGGCTTACATAGATTCCTGAAATATAAATATAATTTCTGTTAATTTAAATTTTGTTAATTAAGCTCTAAATGGTCCTTAATTATAATTGTTATTTGAAGATAAAAAATTGACAATATACGATTCACTATTGTGACCTATGCATGTACATTTATAAATAAATAAAATAAATGTATTTAATAGGAACTCCAAATAACGGTTATTTCCATACATGTTTAATATTATCTGTAAAAGTAATTTAATGTGAACAACTTAAAATTCCTGAAATTTGTTTACCTGTGTACAAAAAATAGAATTTGCAGACTAGTTTGTAATATATACACAGCATCATGGTGCACAAGCAATAGCTTCTACGAGGTGTACTTACATTTTTATTTATTAAAATTTATATTATATTTTATATTAATATTGCTTTTATAAAACTATATACAACTTTATTGAACATTTGTAAACTACGGTTTTTGTATAAATAAAAATTTTTTTCTTTCTTTCTTTAGAAGATAAACAACGATTTTGCTTAGATTCCATTTTAGCTAGCGTATGTGGTGACGAATGCTCCTTAAATATTTCTGTTTAATTTTGAATTTTGAGATCTACTTGACTCTGTTGCATCTCGAACTATTCTTGGTGGACCAGGTTGGGATATTTTGAATTCGTGCGACCTTCAGCCTTCTCCTTCTCTAGCTGATGGATCTTGATGTGACGTCATTGGTACACTTGTTCTTCCAAATACTGTAGAAACTAAAAGTAAAGTGATAGAGGTTTTAGTTCTGCCTACCCTTGCCAAACAGTTCATTTTAGGTATAGATTTTTGGAAAATTATGGGAGTGGTCCTGTTGGATGCTTGATGATCTATATTGTTAGTTAATGAAGCTTGATACGAAGGACCTGTAAAAGTATATACACAAAACTGACTTGCCCTTGAACAATCTTTAATTTGATAATCTTGAAAGGAGTAAATGTGTACAAATTATTTGAAACAACTTGCACGTCATGCTTTCTCGGTGGCGGGAAAACAACAATGTCTCGCTGAGAATGCACGCTCATAATTAAAGAAAACATGTAAATTCGCAAGTCATCACCAGAGGGCGAGCGTGCTAAATTTAAACATGAAATAATAATTTATAAATTAATTTACAGCATGAAAAAAGGCTAAACAGGTCCCATATTTTCAAAATGGACAATGGCCGTTTATCTCTCCAGAAATTAGTTCGATTAGTTCACCTATGCATATTAGATCCATTCCTAATTTGAATTTTTCCCAACATTCAGAACTCAATACTCTTATAGAGAATTCTTTTCGCAATCAGCCCAAAGAGTTAGGTTGCACTCAGTTAATTAAGCATGTTGTATTATACCTAACTGGCTTTAAAAATACCTATATTCCTTACGTTGGTGTTCCAAATGCCTCGAGATCGAAACCTTATAATAATTAAAATTTTCATTATACAGTTCGGCATAGTGTGTTATTTGTTCAACTGTTATTATGCTTATGCTTATAATCTAGTGTACATTAGTTTATGCTACTTAGAATTGTTTAGTGTTTAATGATATGATTATGAATCTGCTTAGGAAGTTTATGAGATCTTAATTGATCGGGTCGATTAAAGAGTCAGGTTGGCCGAACTGTAGAACTTTTTATCAATTAGACTTGAATTTAAAATTTTACCACTATAGTTAGCTTACTGGGTAAGAGAATATCTGTTGGGGATTTGAAGAATATCATTGATCAAGGGATATAAAGGAGAATCATTATGAACGTGAGCGTAATGTTCTTGTTTCTTGATTGTGCAACAAAATGTACGTTTAAGTCGTTTAATATAGTTTATCACCGGAAATATTGTTATTTAATTGCTGCCCTGACAACACTTTACAATATAAAAGGGATTTACTGATTGCGTGTTAACAAGATACAGAAAGCTATCCTTCTGTTGTACCTAAATTTGTAAGGTGTTACAATATAGTACCCTGTACACATAACCATTTTAGGCCTCCAGATCCAACTACCTCCAGAATAACTTTTAATGCAGAAAGTACACCTGCTGCACATCTTAAAGAAATATACTTGGATCACAAATAATAGAGATGTTAGCCAAGATCTTCAGAGAGCTTTTTTCACTTAACTAACAACATTGAACAAGAAAATGATGCTACCTTACTGGGAGAGAGATTTCCCTTGTCTAATATACAGCAAAAAAAGACTAGTATAATTATACCCAAAAAAACCAACCTGAAGGGAAAAGACGGCCATAAGTGGTTAACTAAATTACCTTACATGTGATTTTTCAATGCTCCACCCGAAGGTACTACATTGGCCAGGAAGCGAGTTTTTTTACCTGGAAAATTTGGAATTTTGCCAAACCCTTGCTGTTCCAAGCAAGGTAGGAATCTTTAACGTGCGTGACAACACTCACACACGGGACCTCCATTTTACCTCTCATCCGAACGAGGGTGTATTTTTGTGAAAAATGCTCGCCTAACACTTTTCAACCAGATCATGTCGGGATTCGAACCCGGGACCTTGGGCGTAGTAGTCACACACATACCACTATGCCACGGAGCCACCCGGTCAACTAAATTATCACTAAAATCTAAAAGAACAGTAGAAATTTAATTCATTTTGTGGTTGGCAGCAGAGGAAGAGCTAAAGCATATTTAACTGTTGATGATCACTTCATGCATTTCATTTCTGATGATATACTTGATATAATTCTTGAACACACCACTGAGGAAATTACCAGACAATCTTAGAAGTATGCTAAAAGCCAAATCCTGGGTATCACATGTTTCGAACTAAGAATTAATGGCACTTTTTGCTGTGTTGATTCTCTCCTCGGTAAAAAGATAATCATGTTAACGCCAAAGTAATGTTTGATTCTACTCTGTCGGGTTTATTTTATAAAGCTTGCATGTGCTACGAACGCTTCCACTTTTTAATTAACTGTCTTCGATTTGGCGATAAAGAAAGTAGAGAGGACAGAAAGCAAGATGGTCCTTTTGCACATATACGAAATATATGGGAAATATTTATTGATACCTGCAGAACATCCTATACTTGACTATAGAAGATCAACTTCTAGGTTTCCGTGGCACGTGTCCATTTAAGCAAAATATGTAATAAAGATTGTGATGCTATGTGATTCTTCATCAAAGTACCTAATTGACACCTGTCCATATTTAGGAAAAGGAACAAAAACAGGAAGCTTACCAGTGGCAAATTATTTTGTAAAATAATTATCAAAGTCTGTTCACGGCAGTAATCGAAATATCACGATGGACAGTTGGTTCACTTCGGTAGCCCTTGCTGATGAACTATTGAAAGAGCCATATTAACTTACACTGTTAGGAACAATAAAAAATAAAACAGAGATACCTCTTGAACTATTAGATACGAAGGATAGAAAGCCAAAAACTTCAATATTTTGTTTTGATTAAAGTAAAACTTTGGTGTCTTATATGCCCAAAAAAAAAATAAATGCGTTGTATTGCCTATCCACATTACACGAGGGAGCTGAAATTTCAGAACAAAATTGTAAATCACAGATAATTCTAAATTATAATAAAACGAAAGGGGGGGTTGACACTTTTGATCAACTTTGTTCTAATATGAGTTGTAGCCAAAGAACTAGAAGATGGCTGTTATGTGTGGTTTACGGAGTGATAAATTCAGCCAGTATTAATTCATATATAGTCTATTGCTACAAAACAGTTCAGATGGGCAAAAAACCTTTACCACGTGAAGAGTTTATAATTGAATTGACCCATCGTCTTGCAAAGCCATGGATGGAACACAGAATAAGCATTGCAAGTTTGTGTCAAAATATTCGCCAAACTATTTGCGAAATACTCAAGGTAGATGCGGTAGATAAAAATACCGTACTTCAACGTAAAAAACGTACAGTTTATTTTTACTGCCCGAGTAAAATAAAGAGACAAATATTCATTAATTGAATTATAACTAAATTGTAATAAATATTTTTGACTTTGTTTTGAAGGCTTAAATATTTTTTAACGTATCAGGATGGTGGTTATATGCTTTTAAAGTAACTATGTAAGTGCTATTTACTACATATGCCATTCTATGTGGCGGTAAACTACTTTCCTATCGTATTATAAGTTGTATTTACAGACATTAACTGTTACCGCGGCAAAATTTTACCAAACAGGAAACCGTGAACTTACAATTATTCATCCGTTAAAACAAGTAAAACCTCTGAAGTATATGATGGTCTGGATTTATTTTGTGATTTCATGCATTCCTAGATACCGCCAGTGTAAACGGAGACCTTCTAAACAACATTTTATTTTGACCAATAAACAGGGTATTCGTGACGACTTATTAAGACTATTATGCCAGCATGATGTTTGAAGGTCATATGCTGAGATTTGATGTTCAAGATTATTTGAATCTATTGCGCATGACGTCAGCCACATCCGATAATAATTCTACTCTACATTCAAGAAATATAATTCTACAGCAATTTCGTTAAAATTACTTAATCATTATTTTGTTTAAAAATATGTTTCATCATAAGCATAAATGTAAATATAATAAAAAATAAAACAAAGATATTTATCAGTAACTGTTTGTTACGTGCAATTTGCACTTAAACATTGTTATTAGTTTAGTTTTGATGTATGGAAGTTTCGCGCCATAATTTCAAAAGACTCAGTGTGCGGGAATTTTAAATAGACTAGGCGTGTGCTTCCGATACGTCATAGTAGTGCATTTGCGCAAATCGTGCAATGCTAGAGGGGTAAACGAAAAGCTTCGCGGACGTGAAAAGGACAAAGAGAGTGGGGAGAAGTGTTTCCGGGACGCTCTAAAACAGGGCTGTTTGCCTTTGATCTTCAAGTGAAGTAGTCGTGCCTGGTATCGTATCTTATCTTATTATGTAGATTCCCTTGCCTTGCTTATCTTTGTTTGTCTTTGCCTGATTAAACCTTTCCTGTCGTTCCACTACATTTAGGACTCTGATACGACCCTGGAGCAGCCCACGACCCTGATGTCCAAGCTCAGCCAACACCACCGGAGCCCGGAGCAATACCATCTTTATCGACCCAGAAGGATGATAGGCGTACCTGGGGGAAAACTGGACCTATCATGTGAGTAAATTATCTTTTATCTTATATGTATGTAAATTTTCCGATTCTGGCGCAGTATAAATTATTGGTGACGTCATGGTAGTTGGCTACGCGGAATCTGTAATAAGGTTCGCGCTTCCGGCCGCCAGGGACGTTGCATTGCTTTCGTATTCATGGCGCTTGCGCGATGTATTTTATGAACTTTGGTAACTGTATTTATCGGCTGCTAACTGTATTACCGACTTTTAAGAACTATCTATCACCATATAAATGTATCACCAATAAAAGTGTAATTTGTTATGTAAATGTAATAGGATTTTAAACTTCCAGAAGAAATTGTTATAAAGCTACAACATTTAGTGTATATACTCCCTGTATGTTTGTTGTTTTTTTTTTGTACTTTTCTTAATCTTCTTTGGGAATTCAACCACTCATATGTTAAAATGTTTTCCAATCTTCAAGTTATAGAATTTATATGAAATTTAACTATAAAAAAATTAACCAGCTCATTTCACGTTAAGCATATTGGCTATCTCAAAGTCGCTCCCAGGGCGCAACACAAATTGAAGGCACTCATTCTTCTATACTAAAATTTTCACCTATTGTATTCAAGCCAAATATATCAAACATTAAGAAATCAAATCACCGTCAATTTATTTAATAAATGCCAAACTTGAAATTTTTATTATTTTGACGTGTTACATTCATTTATGGCCGATGAATTAAAAACCACATGGATTCTGTTTCTACTCTTCCTTAAGTCAATAATATCCTATATATTTTACCTGTTTATAATAAATACGGTTGTGAATAATTTTCAATTTCAATCTATCTACTTGAAAACGACGAGTTGATGCTATAAATTCTATAGTAGGCACCTTATTTTGAGTATCTGTTAACTGGCTACACATAACTATAGCGTAAAATTAATCCTTATTCTGCTACGACCAAAAGACTCGTTGAAATAGTGTATTCTATTATTTGATAAAGCTTGAGTCGAGTTTTCTAATCTCCTTTTTGGTATGTTGATAATGCGAGGAATCTTTGAATTCTTGTTATTTAAACAATTTCAATTTGATTCTGCAGTTCGTCCTTATATGTATTTTCTAAAGTACTCGTCCTATTACTTCAAGAGCGATACACGTTTTTTTATATAAGAAGTGCAGATCTTGGCTGCATCGGTAAGTGTTCCTGCATTATTAATACTAGTAAGACTCTCTTTTTAGCTCTTAGCTGGAGGCCAAATTGTTGTACGTAGGCCGATTATTCTTCTTATGTAGAATCAACTGCGCTGGTATGTGTTCTGCTGTTCCAGGGAGTGTCGCAGCGCTCAACATTTGTCAACTATGGTGATGCTACATCTGACCCCAGCACCCAGACGCTTCGCTGACTCACCTCCGTGGATGCAATGGGCACACGATAATAGCTGGCACTTGGAGGTATGTTGTATTAGTGTTCCCATATATCGGGAGCACCTCCTTTCTTCCTACTTTTGTTGGTCGTGCGTCGCTGGTGCTCCATAGTACTTCACTACATGATTATTAGAATTTGTTCGACCATAAATAATTTTTTTTTATTTTAACACTGGTATTATGAGCAATCATAAGCAGTAGTTTTTCTTTTCTTTCTTTTATTAATGAATACTAAATGTCAAACAAAATGCGCACTTCGTACGTAAATTTCTAAAATTTGTTCTTTAAAATACAACTACTTATTTATTTTTTTGTTGATGCAAACCAAATTCTTTTTTTATTAATGGTTACTGTAAATAGAAAATTGATGATATATTTTTGTGTGTTGCTAGGAATCCCCCCCTCTCACCGCATTGGTAGTTAGCCTGGTATTTCTACATTTCTTGTGTTCTGTTTCTTCATCGTGATCCGTGCGGTTCCGCACTTTAAATATCCTTTCTTTTTCTATCTTACTCGTATGCTGCATAACGTAGCAAACGATCCTAGATCATGGAGCGAAACGTAAATGAAGACGATTTTAACAACTATGAGTAGTTAAATTCCCTAAGAAGATTAAGAAAAAAAAACATTTAGTGTATTAATTTAGGTATAGGGGAATTTTTTAGAACTGCATAGGGAAATGTTGTGGTTCACACGGATATTCAGGACATCGGCTTATCTTTGCGGTCTGAGATTATGCTAAGTTGGCAATTCTCACGGTTGGAACGGGATTTTCCCACCAATGTGTGTCAGAGTGCTTCAACCTCTTCTGGAGGGGGTAGCCATTAACATGGGAGAAAAACGATTGGAACTCGAGACTTGCTTACCGTCTGCGAAGTATCGATGTGTTCATTGTATTGGTAAGTGGTTCCCATCTCCCCTTCCCACGTTCTTATATCATATCGACATGTAGCCCTCAGTGAAGCAACACGAACCGCAGGAGGAAGCCACGATGAAGGCTGCCCTAAGGATCAGAATTTTTGCATCAGCAGAGGACTATTGGGATGTGTCATTTGTGCATAATATATACCTCGGGTATTTAACTTTGAATGCGGAGCTAATGTTACAAAATTGAATATAGCGCAATGAATTTTAGACTTGTAAATCTAGTCGTCTTAGGCTTACTATGATTCTAGAATAATCATTGTTTTAATTATTGATACAAAGCATTTAATTCTATTTTATTGGCGCCAAGGAACAAGAACATAATTGTTTTGAAAAGTTGTAATTTATATAGGTACCAACTGGATTGTAAATATCAAAATTGAAAATGTTTGTCTTATCACGAGAGCTGTAAACAGGTTATTGATTTTTTTATCGTGTACCATAATCAAGTTGTATACTCCTACAAGTTTTTTAGGTCATTAAATAACCATCGGAAATGAATTCACATGCATGAAATATTATACAATATTAAAAACACAGCATATTGTAGTTGTTAGTTATATTTTCTACAGTGATGGCTATATTTTTATAATTCTTTGATTACATTTTGTATTTATTGACCTTTTGTTGCAGTAATTTGTCCAACCTAAATTAGTGGAGCAATTTCTGTGAAGAATAATGAAAAGCACGTAAATATGTATTTGACAAAAGAAAAAGTATACTTTTTGTTTAGCAGTTGTCAAAGTTTCTGTTCTAGCTTATTTATTGTTGTTAATTTGATGGTGTTCCTCATGTATATTTTGACATTTTAAGTTAAGTGTAAATAATGTTTTGCTTCAAATTCTAGTCTAATTAATGTAATAATAAAATAATATTAAATGTTGGAAAAATATTAGTGTAGATAAGCGAACCACAAAGTGTTAATGCCTTTTAGTATATAACAAACTTAGCACAGAATATGTGTATCAAATATTTGATATTTTGTAAGGTAAAAGTTAATTATGCTGAAGTTGAGTGGGTGTATCTAAAGTCCATGAGTGGCTAATGCTTTATTTGCGATTAGAATATGTAAAAGTCAAAACTTCATAAAATTGTATTTATATTGCCTCTAGGGGCAAAAATTCCATCTATTATATTCACGTTTGACCAAATACACTAGAAACATTTTACCACTTAATAAAACTGCTACGGTTCGTATTCATACAAGATCATATTTATGCAATGTAAGGGTTACTATGTAATTCACAAATAGGTATGATTCTATAATTGTATATACAGAATGATTCACAACTTCATAGTAATATTTTAACTGATGCTAAAGAATGGATCATAGATTTGGTATTTTCGCACAAAAAATGTTTTTCAAAATTAAAATTGAACCGAATGTTTTCAGGGTATGTATAAAAATAATGAGGCAACCAACTAATCATGTAGTCTAATTGAAATTCTGTGGTAAGTGACCTGGGTATAATGCTTAACTGCATGACAAGTCTATGGAAAAATTTTATAGCATGGTTTGAGGTTTAAATTTTACAAAATCACAAGTTGATGTTAAGGGTGCCAATGACATCACAGGCCTTTCAAATAAGTTTTATTCGTAAGTCATTAGTAAACTGCGTTTTTGAGTTTCACTACGAACAATGGGTGTTCTACCTTACAATTAGCCAGCTTGCAACAAAACGCCAGTAATACCACATGATTGGCATTTGCAATTCCTTTTTGGTGTCAGTGTTGAAAATACTCAATAATCGCAGTTATAAATTTAAAAGGATCAAATGACAGAAGCGTTTGTTGATACACAATAGAGTTCCTTGTTTAATGTTTATTCAATTCTAGTTTTATCATACTTTTGCTGCTGAATTTTAATTGTGTAGGGAACATCAAAGGTTTTGCTTTTAAAAGTAGCATTTTACAAACTCGCTATTTGTAGTAATAGTAGTAGTAGTTGGTAAAGTAGTACAACCTTGTTTGTATTACGACTTGAGATGCAGTTCACTAATGAGTAACAAATAAACTTTATTTGAAACGTCTGTTGATGTCATTGGCCCTGCTAAAAATAAAAGACATCTATTTGCAGTTTTGTAAACTTTAAATCCCAAACCATACTATAAAATTTTATGATAGACTTCTCAGGCAGCATAAACATTATGCGGGAGGTCACTCACCAAAGAATTTCTATTATAACTTGCAGTTAGTCGCCCCTTTATTTTTATACGTACCCTGAAAAGGTTCAGTTTTAGTTTTAGTTTTAGAAAGTAACTTTTTGTGCGAAATTACAAATCTACGACTCCTTCTTAAGCATAAGTCAAAATATTCTTATGAAATTGTGAATCGCTTTGTATATTAGAAGTTAAGTGGGCTGCATTTATGTTGTAATTCATAAATTGTTTTCTGATAAATTGAAGGAAATTATGCGATTAATAATTATTAATACGAATATGGCAATGTAATAGATGAACTTCATTGCTTCATAACCTAAGCTTATAAATTAATCTAAAAAATAAACACAGAAAGACCGTTGTTACTGTTGAAAGGAAAGATTTCTAGAAATGTTAAAAATTGGTGTCCAATTACTTAAACTTTCTCAAAACTTTCTGTAGTTATAACCTTGATTGCAGCTGTGAATAATGAGAGATTTGCCTAGCAATATTGTGGTTTCAGGCAGAAGTACTTGTGCAACAGTCTACAATAGTTTTGCAGCCGTCATTGTTAGACTGGTTAATAGTATTGGTTCTGCCCAATGCCCTATTCAGGACAGCAACAAAATGTTAACAAGTCTAACAGCTACAACTGTAAAATTATTGTTTTTTGTACAACTACTTGTCCCTAATGATACAAAGCTTAAGCAGACTATTAGCATTAGTTTGCTAGGAGTGTTGATATTCGGAGTCTGCAACACAGTCGATGAGTACACATTGTATCTAAGTAGTCAGTAACAGCATCACACTCAATACCCAAGTCGTGAGAAAACATGACTAATCACTGTTTAATCCTTATTTTAGTGAGAAGCACAAGTACATAGTTATTAAAGTGGTGTTGCTGAAGTCTGCTCTTCGATGATTTGCTTCACATTGTTTTGCATATCACCAAAACAAAGTTAACAGTAAACAGTACATTATTTTATATTTATTTCATTTTCTTTTCTTGTCCTGATGAAGCCCCTTACAAAAGTGCGTGAAACTTTGACCTTAGTTTATAAGATGACATGGTCCCCAACCCGGAACAATAAATACTTATAATGACTCTGGCCGTGAAAGCATCCAACAATATCACAATAACCTTTACGGGGAAGATATTGTAAACAAAACAAGAACTTTCAGTAACCTTAGACACTCATTAGCAAAAAAAAACTTTGTATGCTCAACTTGTTTGTTACGGTGCCATAAGAAAAAGCAGAAACGTTACGTTCACTGATACGCTACACTCCTCTCCATTCCTGATCACTTATGCATCAAGTTCTCGCTCTATATAAACTACCACTTTCGCTACTTTCAGCAGTTACTTTGCCACAAGATGCCTTTTGGCTTAAATGGGCTGGTAAGTCTGCTAGTTCCGAAGTAATTTTTCATATTCTTTACACTAACTTGTCTACTTAATATTTTATCATTCTTATCTTTATTATTATTTTTATATTTCATTTTCTTTTCTTGTCCTGATGAAACCCCTTACAAAAGTGGGCGAAACGTCGACTTCAGTTTATAAGATGACACGGCCCCAACCCGCAGCCATAAAAATTTATAATTCTCATTCTGCGTCGGATATCTAACTATGGTATTTTTCCCCACTCTATCTTGTGTTCGGTCAGAGGATTTTTTTTATCATAGTACAGTCCTCTTATTGAGTTTGGGTAATGAAACTTGGGGAAAGTACTTGAAGTTTCCTGTGATTTACTTAGATTAACTTCTGTATTCTCTTGTGTGCACTATAAAATGAATACATTGTAACATTTGTATGAAAGGATTAAATCGTCTGCAATCTGATATCCATCAATTTCTCCAGTGTTTTTTCCTGGTATTGCAACTACGTGACATTGAATTTAATTTATTTAACTAAATTTGAAAAAGCTCTCCTATATTTGAGGTGTTAATTAATGAATTCCCTGGATATTTGAGAAATATTAATGAATTCCTGGTCATTTCCTTGATAATTCTAAAGTTTTCTTAAAAATAACATGTTTCTACTATGGGAGTTTACAGTTCTACATATTGTTTTCCATGTTTGTGGTTTTTACAATAATTTATGAACCTGAATTACGTCCTAATATTTCTTATACCATAAATAACTTTCTAATTTCGTGGTTTGAGTTTATTACTTTAATTATACTAACTGCCCTCGTTGGAATTATTTTTTCTAAAAACAAAAGAATTAAAATATTATGGTTAATTCATCTTAGTTATTTATGAAATCTATTATACAAAGTGTGTCATATTTAACTTATTCGTTCAATTTTACTAAATTTTCCGTACCCATTTAATTTTATAGCTAACATAAAGTGCTCACATTACAGTGTTTAATCTTCTGTAAATTTACTGCTGCGAATATTATCCTAGATTCATACGATATAATACATGCTATTAAATATTTATGATTATATGGTACTGATAAATTTTAATAAATATATCTCTGGGCTATACATTACGTAGGTCTTGTATCTAAAAAGAGCAATTATTATTATTAATTCACACAGTTTTTATGTAGTTCTATCACATTATGTAAGTAACCTTTCAACTATGCAATTGTTCCACAAGGAATGGTTAACAAAAGGTATTTGGTTCATAATGTACTTCTATGATGTTATCAATTCATACTTCTAGCACAATAAACTTTTATAAACAACTTCAGCTAGTGTAATTAACTTTTATTATTTCTGAACATGCATGAAAAGGAAATTACATGTTTGGAAATTTTCCAAGTATAAAGTCATTGTACATATTCGTATGCTAACTTAAATTATCCTTGTTGTGAGCTTTCATTGATGTTAAAAATGTGGTTGTTTAAAAATGAGTAATATTTATGCACATTATTTATGAATTTGCTATTGATTTTATATTGCTAGATGTTTAAAAAGTCATGACTCCCAAGTGATGTTTTATTGCAAAAGTGATATTAGTTTTAATTATAAAAGTCTATTTATTATGTAATTAGTGATCTTGCCATATTTTTCTTTAGTTATTTAGCTTTTCAAATAATACTCGTACTATAAGAGCATCTAGAAACTATGCCGTAAGTGGTCTCATATTACATACATGTAGATCTCTAATAATAAAGTTCTCCTTCCACCAAAATGCAGTAGTGTTTTTATTGACATTTGTTTCATTATTGGAAGCTATTTCTTTGTACAAGATATTTAGGCATAAAGTAGAGGGTATCTGAAACACCAAGCCAAGCATGTAGTATATGGAAGCCAACAATAAGAAAAGGTTTGTAAAAATATGGTTTTCGCACAGCAAGGTTTGGATATATGCATGTAGCATATCTTGCATTACGCTACATTTTACAATGAATTTTTAGGGTTTGAAATTACTTAATTATTGTCTTGAGAGTATTTTTAAAATTCTGAATATGTATTTTATAATTAGGGTACGTTTATTTAGTTATTTGGAATTTTTTTGTGTATTTTGAGTTGAAATAATTCGTTACATTTCTTATTATATTTTGATTTTGTTATACATAAAGTATATATATATATATATATATATATATATTGAGTTCAATCGTGAGTAGATGTACACTACCCAACCAAACTGCACCCTCGTTTGTTTTACCACTTTTTTAATGTACTGAATTTACTATGTATGCCAAATTTTAATATATCAAAGTTGCCTGATGCCAAATTAATTTATGTAACTGTTTATGACTTTAATTTTTGACGTTATGATATATTTACGGTACTTACCAGAAATATACCGCGCTGAAGGCCTTCCTTTAACTGCTGACTCAAGTTCGAAATCGCCGTACGCACTTTCACAAAAGATTCTCCAACACTGTCCGCTTGCGTACTGCCTCCAGGTGTTCTTAAAAACAATTTCGATGACCCAAACCTGAAATAAATTTACCCCAATTTAGAATTTAGCAAAAAACCGTTGTCTACTTCCCTGCGTTAATTCTTCCTCGCCGTATCTTGATCTCCTGTTCCTCTGCTCCTACCCCAATTAATCCTCTCTTCGCACAATCAATTCAAACCCGCTGTCCTATTATAATTCACTCCTAGTCCTGCTATTCCAATTTTCCATACGATGTCCTTACTGCCGTTTAATCTTCTCAAATCAATCCAAAATTATTTATGTCGTCGATGCCTTCTTTATCCACTCCTATCCCTTACTGCCGTTATACCAAATCTATACCAAAACCAACACCAATCTTCTCAAACAAATATCCGTCGCTTTCCCCTTTGCACTAATAACCACTTCCAAAATCTTCTTTAAATACACGCTGACTTTCCGTTGCACTTTTAAACACTTTTACTTTTTTAATACTGTCGCCTTTTTACTCGAAGCTTCTTATTCCTTTCACACTTGGATTAAATAATACTCGATGATACTTATATAAACTTTTATTTCAAAATATTTTACACTTTAACGCAGGTTTCATAAAATAGGTCTTTATCTGAACAAATTCGAAAAGTAAGTCCCTTATTTATTTTGCTTAGTTATTAAATCAACAAACTTAGCTTACTAGAATAACATTTTAAACATATAACATCCAATAACAAATCATCTTTCTTTCAGTGTCCAACATACCTTCGCTACAGTCTTTATAATAATTTTAAATTTCTACTATTGGTCCAAAACACTTCACTAAACTCCAATAACCTTTTACATTTTGATTCACTTTAGATTTTGATTTACAATTCGTCCAAAAGTTTGATTCTATAAAAGGAAAAGCCAAATAATTTATACACGACCTGGACGCTTTGTTATATTGCAGATATCCATAAATGCGTTCGGCTTTCCGACGGCAAATGTACTCAACTGGCTCATGAAATATCAACTCAGTATAAAACCTCAAGCACCGTGCATTATATCAACGTCATAAAGTCATGTTATCTACCTTTTGGCATATAAGTTTCAATCTGAAATGGTACATACTTTAACGTATGTAAAGTATAGCAAAATTTATTTTTTTTAAATTATTAAATCTGAAATATTGATCCTATCGTTTGGCATACACCCCTATTAATACAAATATACCTTTAGAAACCTTATACCCCCCCCCTTTACATAATATATATATATATATATATATATATATATATATATATATTGCTGTGTTACCCTGTATAAAATCGAGCCTCACGAATTGGGCGTCATAAACGGCTGTGATCCTCTTTTCGCCTCGGCTGCTCACCTAATTTTATAAACCTCCTCATTCATAAAAATTAAACAACACATTCCTACCACAAACATCAACGTTAACTCTATTTACATCAATATTCAGAATACATTAAATTTTCAAATTAAATTTCAGCATAAATTTTTAATATCGGAAAATTTCAAAATTAAATTTATTATCATTTTAATGTGCATCCAGAATTAAAGTCCTTGTTGGATGCCTACTAATTAATATAACAATATAAGCAGACCGGAGTCTGAGTATAAAGGAGCATCTACCACCCCTTTACGTTAATTAACCAGGTTCGTCTAATTGAGCTCAAAGACATACCCAAATTTTCATCATATTCCCGAACATCAAAACAAAATACCCCTTTTACTTAAACAAGCAAATTTCATCTTAAAATTAAACTTTTATGGTTAGAACAATTTCACTAATGTCCATTTAAAGTAAATCAATTATAAAGTCATTCAATACACACAAAATGTCAAACAAAATAGTATAATTTACCTGAAGGTTACTGTCCTCGTAGCTTCAAAGTATCGTTTCTTTTGTTAATCACACCATTCAACAGGACTATATTTACGGCTTCTGATTCTCTACGCTTTTAAATTTTCTCCATCACCATCCATTCAAAGTCGTTTCTGGGCCTTTCCGGAACTCATCTGTGTTTATCTGACCCTTGTTTCATGGATCCAGACACGTATTTGAACCATTTAATTATTAACACCCCAAAATAGCAAAGAAATTCATGCTTCTGAGCTTCTGTCACCAATATACACCAAAACTGCCTACTTTTGTGTATACATTCGTCGTTGTAAATTTTGCTAATTGGTACAGTGAAACTAAATTTTATTACCTTGTATCTAAGTGCACTGAAGTACATTCATGTTTAGCACGTAAATAACAAGCTATGTTGAATCACTAAATTATACTAGCAAACTTTAAATTATTTAATCAAACTAAAATGCACGGTTTAATATCTTCAATCAAGTCGCGTATGTACGAGCTTTTAACGCATCGAATCGTCAAAAGTCTAAGAGGCTTCGTTTATATTCATCTCGGTATATATAGCAAAAAGCCTGTCTGTCGGTCGAGTCTCTAAAACGGGTAATTCTAAAGAATTTCTCATGCCATGTGCCCAGTCTGCCGCTCGCACGTCGATTTTTACGAATTTTCACTCGTCCCATTTAAATCTCAGAAAATTTCCACAGCACGCAAACCTGTCCGAGAAAAACTAATTAATTTTGTACCGAAATTGTTGTTTCTACCTCTGATATTTGCATTCTATTTTCAACCAATTGTGACCCTCGTGACGTTGTTTAAATCACGCCTTTTACTATATGTGTCTTAGCTTGACGCATTTTCTCTTTCCTTTTCTAACCTGTTCGTATTGGTGCAACTTGACACTCTTCATTATCGATTATTTCAGTCCACGCGGACTGTTATCTGGGTTTAATAAACCCGTATCGCACATTCTCGTGAATACTAAGCCCGGTTTCTCCAAGATTCTTTGTAACTATTATGCGACGTTTTCCCAAGATTCTTTGAACCATTAATTATCTGCAAACTTTTCGCCGAATGTGATATTTAAACTACGCAGGTGTTCAAAATAATATTAATTCTCAGAGCTTTATTCCGTGGTATTTTAATCTTGGGTTTTACAAGTTTCTATAGGTATTATATGTTATTAACGGTTTAATTAACTCCAATTAAAATTGATTTCTATCCTTTTCATTTTAGCGAATACAACTTAAATATTAATTATTATATGTACACTTTGTTTTACTACCGGTTACTTAAATAGAGTTAATTAAGATAAATTTTGCACGTAATTTCTCTTTGTTTAGAAATAATTACATTACACGCAGAGCTTTTCAATACTGCTTCTTTTGATATAAAGCGTCTTATAAATAATTTAAATTTCTTATTTTTACTGAAACAACCGAGTTTATTTGTGTTTTATGGTTTTAATAAAGCGTATTATTTAATGAAATTCCTTATACACGGTGATTAAAATTATTTGATGTGATTATTTAATTTTCTACCCTGGTCTAAATATGAGTATTTTCCCCCTATTTGAATACAAATAATCCCACTTATTTGACTTCAAATATAAAACATTTAGACAAAAAAAAAATACAAAAAAAATTGCCTATCTCTCTCTACCCTTATCTATCTAACTTACCTACTTTGTTTCCAATCAAAAAAAAATATTTACACCTATCCTATATCCCTATCCTATTCCTAACTCTCACTTAATTTTATAAACTGAAATTATCCTAACTTCATCCTACTTATCCATCTAATCCTATATACATCCTATCTACCTATCCTATTCCTAACTTTTAACTAATCTTCACTATACTTCACTTCCCCCTACCTAATCCTATATACCTATCCTACTCTTACTCTATTCCTAACTCTCCACTAATCTTATATGAAATATCTATACTTAACCTATCTTATTTTCTTCCTACATTTACTCTTTATTCTCATCCTAAACCTATTTCTAATTATCTCCCATATTTATCCTATACTAGCTTTATTTTCTAAACACTTACTTCTACTCTTCTATCTACACCTATTCTATCCCTATCCTATTTAAATCTAACTCTCTTCTTGACCCTCCAAGTCTTTCTTCTTACCATCCTAATACTTTTCATCCCTATTTCTCCCCCTTCTATATCTATACTTATCATCCCTATTATCTCACATACAATAAACTTATCATCCCTATTATCCTGACTCTTAAATATTGCTTCTTCTTTAATCCCTACACTTGTCTGTTTCTCATTTACTATTTTTTCTTTCTGCCGACAAACCAAACGATACTACTTTACAATTATCGATTTTTCCTCTATGGAAAATCCTATGTACCTTCTAGAATTTTGTGTAATGGAATCCCAGAATGAATTCCTTAAATCTACTTTATTAAAAACAAACTTGCCAATTAACCTCGTCAAAAATAATTCTGCCTTCACCTGCTCCCGATATGCTGCTTCTACCCCCACTACTTCTGCATGTTTTTGTATTAAAGCTTGAACCTCTACTATCCTCTCCTCTGGACATCTTATTGTGTTGATCTGTTTAACTTCATCATCCTCTACCTCTACTACATTAATACTAAACCCCGTGTCATCCTCTGTGACTTCATAACTGCCCTTCCATGGCACTACCCTATCCTTAATCCTTACTACCTTCCTTTCCATATCTATCAACACCCCTAACTTCATCATACAGTCAACACCTAAAATGCTCTGAAACTTCAGTCCAGGTACAATTACAAACTCCTGTTCACAGCTTAAATCTCCTATATCTATCCTAAGCACCACAACACTATTTCTACAGCAAACTTCTTTTATTTGGAGCTACTAAATGGCTTCGTTTTATAGGCATAATTCTATCACAAACCTTATCCCTAATTTTGCTGACGAATTCCTCCGATATTAAACTCGCCTCTGCCCCTGTATCAAGTAATACTTCTACATTATTCTCAAAAATTCCTATATTAACAATTGGCAAACATAATTTTTCCTCAGTTTCTGGCTCTACTTCCTCCTCAATTTTGAAAAATTCACGTGGATGTTTGTATACATTTACACAGAAATCTAGTGGTCTGTCACGTTCTAAAAATCCTGTCTCATCCTGTTTTCCGTGCTTGGTCCTGGTTGTCCTTCTACAACCTGTGCGTACGTCCTCCTCGTGTCAATATCCGTGTCCCTGTCTCTATTCGGCGTGCTGGTCACAGTCCTGTTTACTTCCGGTAAACTGTTCTGTCGCGTGTAACTAGGTCTTGGCGTCGGTCCCCTAGTCGCACTATTACTTCTGTATTCCTGTCCTCGTCGTTCCCAATTCGGTCGAAAATTTCTGTTGTAGTCAGGCCGTCTCGGATAATTCGGTGTCCTGTTGTCAAACCTAACTGTGTTAACATTTCGTTCTCGTATCTCTCTTGTCCGTCCTACACATACATCGTCATATCTCTGCAAATACTCTAAAAATGTCTCCCGTTCTGTGATGTTTTGTAAGGCCACGTGTTGTCTAATTTCCTGTTCAAAATGTCGTGATAGGTACTTGATAATCTGTCTGTCCGTCAATGGTGGATTCAGTTGTTTGGCCACACTGTACTTGCGGATGGCATATTGCTCCCTAGAACCTGCAAACTCTCCCTTAAATTTTCCTGTAATCAAGTCGTCCCTAATCTGATCCTGTTTGTGATCACTCCAGTAATGTTGTAAAAATTTGTCTTCAAAGTCCTGATACGTGTCTATGTCCTGTCCTACTAAATTGTACCATGCTTCCGGTTGTCCTTTAATAAAGCCTTTATCGTATTTAGTTTAGTCTGTTCGTCAAATAAATTTCCCACTAGATTTCTTACACTATTAATAAAAATTTGTGGATTTACCCTGTTATCACCATAAAACTTCATGTGTTGGTCCAATGATACTCCACCTGTATAAAATCTGGGACCTTCCCCCGTTAAATTTGATATGTTGTATTTAATACTACTAACTTCGCGTTCTACCCTGCCTAACTGATCCCTACATGAGTCCGTTACTTCAGTCATTTTACGTTTATTTCTTCTTCACAGAAAATGCGTACTTGGACCTTAAATGTCCCATTTCCTGTCGAAGACCTGTAATATCACGCTCATTTTATCAACCCTATTTTCAACTTCCCCATTTTCACGGTAAGACTATTTTTAAATTCTGAAACTTCTTTATTCGTCTTATCTATTTTCTCACTTAGGGTTTCCCTAACTCCTGTTAATGTCTCATTCATTCGGTCAAATTTCGTATTCGCTTCTTCCCTAGCTCTATTAGATTCATCGCTAACTGTTCTAATTTTCTATTGGATTCTTCACTCATCCTCTCTAACATTCTCAATATCATCTCGTTTCCTTGATCCCCTGATTCCGTCCTCGACTGATCTCTACTGCCTCCACCTTCTTCCATTTTAGAAATTTTCTCACACAATGCACTATCGTCACTTCCAATTTCCACTCCTTGACTCCTTAACCACTCCTTTCTCTGCATACGTTCAATCACTCACACACTCTAAAATACTCTTAAATTTATACCCACACAAAACTCTCTCTCAGATCGCCAGTTTCCTGGAATAAAATAACAAAATTTTATTTGGAATTCGAGCCTCACTTTTGGGTCGCCAAATTTGCTGTGTTACCCTGTATAAAATCGAGCCTCACGAATTGGGCGTCATAAACGGCTGTGATCCTCTTTTCGCCTCGTCTGCTCACCTAATTTTATAAACCTCCTCATTCATAAAAATTAAACAACACATTCCTACCACAAACATCAACGTTAACTCTATTTACATCAATATTCAGAATACATTAAATTTTCAAATTAAATTTCAGCATAAATTTTAATAAAAATTTCAAAATTAAATTTATTATCATTTTAATGTGCATCCAGAATTAAAGTCCTTGTTGGATGCCTACTAATTAATATAACAATATAAGCAGACCGAGTCTGAGTATAAAGGAGCATCTACCACCCTTTACGTTAATTAACCAGGTTCGTCTAATTGAGCTCAAAGACATACCCAAATTTTCATCATATTCCGAACATCAAAACAAAATACCCTTTTACTTAAACAAGCAAATTTCATCTTAAAATTAAACTTTTATGGTTAGAACAATTTCACTAATGTCCATTTAAAGTAAATCAATTATAAAGTCATTCAATACACACAAAAATGTCAAACAAAATAGTATAATTTACCTGAAGGTTACTGTCCTCGTAGCTTCAAAGTATCGCTTTTGTTAATCACACCATTCAACAGGACTATATTTACGGCTTCTGATTCTCTACGCTTTTAAATTTTCTCCATCACCATCCATTCAAAGTCGTTTCTGGGCCTTTCCGGAACTCATCTGTGTTTATCTGACCCTTGTTTCATGGATCCAGACACGTATTTGAACCATTTAATTATTAACACCCCAAAATAGCAAAGAAATTCATGCTTCTGAGCTTCTGTCACCAATATACACCAAAACTGCCTACTTTTGTGTATACATTCGTCGTTGTAAATTTTGCTAATTGGTACAGTGAAACTAAATTTTATTACCTTGTATCTAAGTGCACTGAAGTACATTCATGTTAGCACGTAAATAACAAGCTATGTTGAATCACTAAATTATACTAGCAAACTTTAAATTATTTAATCAAACTAAAATGCACGGTTTAATATCTTCAATCAAGTCCGATGTACGAGCTTTTAACGCATCGAATCGTCAAAAGTCTAAGAGGCTTCGTTTATATTCATCTCGGTATATATAGCAAAAAGCCTGTCTGTCGGTCGAGTCTCTAAAACGGGTAATTCTAAAGAATTTCTCATGCCATGTGCCCAGTCTGCCGCTCGCACGTCGATTTTTACGAATTTTCACTCGCCCCATTTAAATCTCAGAAAATTTCCACAGCACGCAAACCTGTCCGAGAAAAACTAATTAATTTTGTACGAAATTGTTGTTTCTACCTCTGATATTTGCATTCTATTTTCAACCAATTGTGACCCTCGTGACGTTGTTTAAATCACGCCTTTTACTATATGTGTCTTAGCTTGACGCATTTTCTCTTTCCTTTTCTAACCTGTTCGTATTGGTGCAACTTGACACTCTTCATTATCGATTATTTCAGTCCACGCGGACTGTTATCTGGGTTTAATAAACCCGTATCGCACATTCTCGTGAATACTAAGCCCCGGTTTCTCCAAGATTCTTTGTAACTATTATGCGACGTTTTCCCCAAGATTCTTTGAACCATTAATTATCTGCAAACTTTTCGCCGAATGTGATATTTAAACTACGCAGGTGTTCAAAATAATATTAATTCTCAGAGCTTTATTCCGTGGTATTTTAATCTTGGGTTTTTACAAGTTTCTATAGGTATTATATGTTATTAACGGTTTAATTAACTCCAATTAAAATTGATTTCTATCCTTTTCATTTTTAGCGAATACAACTTAAATATTAATTATTATATGTACACTTTGTTTTACTACCGGTTACTTAAATAGAGTTAATTAAGATAAATTTTGCACGTAATTTCTCTTTGTTTAGAAATAATTACATTACACGCAGAGCTTTTCAATACTGCTTCTTTTGATATAAAGCGTCTTATAAATAATTTAAATTTCTTATTTTTACTGAAACAACCGAGTTTATTTATGTTTTATGGTTTTAATAAAGCGTATTATTTAATGAAATTCCTTATACACGGTGATTAAAATTATTTGATGTGATTATTTAATTTTCTACCCTGGTCTAAATATGAGTAATATATATATATATATTTAAGTTAAATTTATAAGTCCAGAATTGGAAAGAAACAAGTGAAGACAAATTGCATCAATATAAACACGTAATCGGTAAAGATAAATGAACTTGCATTCTAGATATTTAATAATTTCCTCAAAAATGTCAACGCATGCATAAGTAAACGCATTCTAATACATCATTATTAGAAAATGAATATGTGACTAGGAATATTACATTTGTTTAAGAATCCAACATATTTTTAATAACAAATAAATAACAGACGGTTCATTATACGATAAGCTTTGGACTATAAGCGACACAAATACGTGACAAAATTGCTATGGATATTTGGAAATTCTAAGAATATACTGTGATATACAGAACGCTTATGTGATCAGCAGAGCATTTCATCAAGAATTAAACCAGGGAATTTTGCGAAATACCGGGTGCTACAAGTACAAGCCTTGATTGACGAACATGCCAATTGAAACATTAGAAGGTGGAGCTTATAAATATGATAGGAAACTCGAAAATAGACAGTCTATCTTCAACAAGGCACGAATCACGTCGATATAAAGTACAAATTTACGTACCAGTGACAATTTGTGAAAAGTCAATAATTTAGTAAAAGTGAAAGTGAAAACTGCCAAATTTGTGCGACAAAAAATAGCAGTTCTTCGTGTAAACATAAGATGAAACTATTAACTAAATTTTATACTAATATTTAACCATTTAGGGCTCCGATAAAGGTCTGAAGAAAGGTCCGGAAAGAGGTCCGAATAAAGATTTAAATGTACGTCTGAATAAATACTTTAAATGCATATTAAAATAATATGTCTGAAAATTCGTCTAAATAAATTATTACATGGAAATATAAAATAAACGTGAAGATACTCAAAGTTACTCCAGAAATCCGAAGGGAAAAATACAAGCAACCATTAATCCATCATTTTGGCCAATCAAGTGAAGCAAGTCGAGCTGTAACAACCAAGGGGATGCTGACCACAGATAATATGGGGCAATTCCAGTGACAAGCAAGTAAAGCGCAGGCTAGAGATCTTAAATATTTTTATTAGTTAAAGACTTTAAATTTTAATATTTGCTATATATTATATATCTGTAAGAGTCAACAAAAAGGTCATTTGACAATTTGAAAAATAGAGAAAATCATCTTTGAACGTTCGAAAGATACTTAGAGTAATTATAAAAATATTTTTGCTGGCTTTCAGGAAATTATAAATTTGACTAATGTTAATGTTCTAATCAGGGGCTAAATTTTGAATTTACATAAATTGTACGTACTATCAATCATTATATTGTGTAATCTTTGGATTGCTTCATTTAAATTAATTTAACAGTTAGGTAGTAGAAAGAAAAACGGTTAAACAATCTTTATTGTTGTGAAGTAGGGCATGTTGTGTTTTTGAGCTAGCTGAGGCAGAACAAATTATAGAAAATTTAAAGAGGTTCACAGCGAAATTAAGGAAGAAACATTCGTAAGGAATTTTACTGACAATCTTAAAGGCACGCCTACAAGGGCATAGTACAGCAATATTAATAACTTCCAATCAATCGTACGGGAATTTCGTATCAATATTAATAACAACCAACGTGGGGCAAGAAAGGGGAATATCACAGCCATTTTAACGGTACACCCAATTGTGGGGCATTTCATAGCAATATATATATATATATATATATATATATATATATATATATAAAGATTTCGCAGTTAAAATAGTTCCCCATTCGGATCTCCAGGGGGACTACTTCGGGGGATGTGATCCGAAAGTGCAGAATAAGAGTCGGGAACATTATGCGAGTCGGAGCGTGGAATGTTAGAAGTATGAAGCAAGTAGGTAAGCTAGAGAACCTGAAACTCGAAATGGATAGGTTAGCACTAGACATAGTAGGAATCAGTGAAGTCCGCTGGCCAGAGGCGGGGGATTTTTGGAGTGGAGACTTCAGGGTAATTCATACAGGATCAGAGGAACGAAGTGGGGATAGTTATGCGAAAAAAGATAGGACGACGTGTAGAAAACTACTTACAAAAGAACGAAAGAGTACTCGTGGTTAGATTTGAATCTAAACCGGTAAATCCAGTAATAATACAAGTATACATGCCTATATCCTATTCACGTTAAATATGGGATGACGTCATAAACAGTAATAAAGTGCTAGCGATTGTAAAATGTGAACGTAACTATGAGCGTAGGTTTAATGATATTAGGATTTAGTGTGTAGCAGTTCTGTTCGGTGTTGCAACATTTTTTACTTCTATTACATTGACATTTCTCATTTTATTGTCATTGTTTAGTTTTGTAGCAAATCGTTTGTTTTATATTTGCTAAAAAAAGTTATTTTCAGAACTAAAACAGTTTATTATACATTGCAAGTTTCGAGTATTTAACATTTAGAATGCCTAAACATTTGGATTCGTACGCACAAAAGATAACTTACTCTGATCAGGAAATACACATAAAATAACTTTACCATGACAACGCAGCATTTATTTGAATTATGACGTCATCCCATATTTAACATGAATAGGGTATACCTCTAGCTGCAGTGAGGAAGAGGTAGAGGCGATCTACGAAGATATCGAAGACATACTAAGATAAGTAAAAGGACGTGAAAATTTAATAATTACTGGGGATTTTAATGCAGTAGTAGGTGAGGGTAGGGAAGGAGCGATAGTAGGTTTATTTGGTTTAGGCACGAGAAATGACAAGGGAAATAGGCTGGTAGAATTTTCTGACAAGAACTTAACCATCACAAATACATTATTTCAAATCATGCTAGAAGACGATACACGTGGAAGATGCCAGGAGATATAGGAAGATATCAAATAGATTACATTATTGTTAGACAACGGTTTAGAAATCAAGTAAAAGACTGTAGAAGCTACCCAAAAGCAGATATAGACACTGACCACATCGTAATTATGAAGGCTGCACATAAATTTAAAAATCTGAAAAAGGAACGGAAAAAGGCACTTCGACTTTGAGAAGCTAAAAGATAAAGATATCCATGAAAGATTTGAAAAAAACTGAAATGAATTGTTGAAAGATATCGGGGAAAATTTCTTATTCTAAGGAAGTAGAAACAGAATGGAATTTATATTCAGGAGATAAACTAACAGCATTAGAACAGGAATTAGACATTGAAAATGATGACAGGGATATCCTATACTTAGAGATGAGTTTGAATTAGCATTAAAGAGTCTGAAAAATGGTAAGGCGCCAGGTACAGATAAGGTGCAAACAGAAACTCTAAAAGCCGCTGGACAAGCAGTAACAGAACGTCTCTTCCGACTTGTAAGCTGTATGTATGAGACCGGCAAGATACCCAAAGATTTCAAATGTAACACCATAGTAACTATACCAAAAAAGACAGGAATGGATAGATGTGAAAATTTTCAAACACTAAGTTTAACAGCACGCGCTTCAAAAATATTAACTAGAATTGTACAATGACGAATGGAAAAACGAGCCGAAGAAATACTGGGAGAAGATCAATTTGGGTTTAGGCAAAACAGGGGAACACGGGAGGCTATTTTAGCTCTGAGGGTGATAATGAAGAAAACAATAGAGAAGGGGGAAAGTATATATAGGGTTTGTAGATCTCGAAAAAGCATTCAACAATGTAAAATGGAAAAAAATGTTCGAAATACTCAAAAAGATTGGAATGAGTTTTAGGGATAGACGGATAGTGCATTGCAGTGCATTATACAAAGAACAAACAGCGGTAATAGAAATAGAGCAAGAAAGTAGAGAAGTAAATATTAGGAAAGGGGTGAGACAGGGATGTGCTTTATTCCCATTAATCATTAACTTGTACATAGAAGAGGCAATGAATACTGTCAATGGCATGAAGACATTTAGAATTAATATGCAGGGACAAAAGATCGATGTGCTGAGATTTGCAGATGATATAGCGGTATTAGCATCTAGCAAAAAAGCGTTAAAAGCTGCTCTTAAAGAAATGAAAACAGTTCTAATGGAGATATATGGTATGACAATATACAAAAATAAAACTAAAGTTCTAATATGCAAAAGAAGGGAAAATGAATCAAAAACAAGAACACAAATAGATAACGAGAACTTACAAGAGGTTAAGAATTTCTGCTACCTAGGAAGTCAAATAACGCAAGATCGGAAAATCACAAAAGATATAAAACAAAAATTAGCACAAAGTCGTGCTACGTTTAACAAGAAAAAGCAACTACTGTGTTCAAAGACAACAAACATAGAAACAAGGAAAAGATTGCTTAAAATATATGTGTGGAGCACAGCACTGTATGGCTGTGAAGCCTGGACAGTAGGAGAAGCAGACAAGAAAGAGGTAGAAGCCTTTGAAATGTGGTGCTACAGACGTATGATAAAGATATCATGGATAGACAAAGTTAAGAACAAAGTGGTACTAAAATGGTAGGGGAAGAAAGAAGTGTGTGGAAAACAGTAAAAAATAGGAGAGAGGATGATAGGCCACATACTAAGACATGAGGGAATAGTGCGGAATATATTAGAAGCAGAGATAGGAAAAAAGAGAAGTAGATGTAGACCTAGGTTAGACTACTGCACACAGATTGTGAAAGATGTACACTGTAGGAATTTCAGGGAAATGTGTAGGCTAGCTCAGAATAGAAATCAATCGAGGTACACTTCCAACCAGTCGCAAGATGGAAAAACCAATGACAAAAATAATAACTGTACTTAAACATGGTTATTATTATAAACAACTACAGATATTGGTTTTGCAATGCTCTCAACTAATGTTAATTGTGCAAAAGGATTTACTGGAAAACTATTAATACGGCAAATGTCTAAGTGTTGGGGGATTCTTGGCAGCCACAGGCTGCTTAACCTCCTTCACATACCTTACATGTGATTTTCCAATGCTCCACCCGAAGGTACTACATTGGCCTGGAAGCGAGTTTTTTTTACCTGGAAAATTTGGAATTTTGCCGAACCCTTACTGTTCCAAGCAAGGTAGGGATCTTTAACGTGCGTGACAACACTCACACCCGGGACCTCCATTTTATCTCTCATCCGAACGAGGGTGTATTTTTGTGAAAAATGCTCGCCTAACATTTTTCAAGCGGACCGTGATGTTTATAGTCTAAATGGCGTTTTATTTATACGTATCAATAAAACTAAACATTTGTATGTAATTAAAGCAGAGAAATCAATATCTGCTAAAAATTTAGAATCTAACGTGAATATTGCTTCTGCAGATTTGAAATCTTTATCACTTTGGCATAATAGGTGTGCACATTTGAGTTCTGAAAATGTTTTATAGAGCTATTAAAAACAGAATTGTGCTCGGTGTCATTGATGTAAATAAAGACAAAGTTCATTGCCATGCATGTGTTGAAGGAAAGCTTAAGAGAGATCCTTTTAAACGGTTAACTGGAATCCAATCAAATAGACCTCTTGAGCTTGTTCATATTGATTTATGGGGAGAAGCTCCTACTGTGAGTGCTGGGGGGAGCCAAATATTTTTTAAACATTGTGGATGATTCTACACTTATTGCTCGATCTGAGCGAATGTTGGGAATAAAGGTCGTTTCCATACGTTCTGATAATGGGATGGAATTTTGTTCTAACGAAATTGAGAATTACTTATGTAATATTGGTGTTAATCACCAATTAACAGTGTTTATATTCCCGAGCAAAACAGTGTTGCCGAGAAAATTAATTTAGATGCAATTAATGCCGTTAGGACTATTAGTTTCATCAAAGTTGCATTAGATTTTGGGCCAAAGCATTTCAATATTATGTTTATACTAAAAATCGTATACCATATGCTATCACTGTTATTGTTTCAGGTAACAATACTTGAAGGTTAATATTGGCGAATTTATCTTTAACAATTTGTGCCGATTACATACCATATATCAATAAAAATCCAATATTTTCGTCGCCATGTTGTAATGTTGTTGCTTACAACAGGGTTTGTTTTAAGGCTGGGGAATATCATTGTGTAGACACACATTTTACGATAAAGGGCAGCTCTTCCGTAAAAACTATTAAACACGAATTTACAGTCAGTCAGTGGTTTAGTTGTACCATTATAAACCAGTATTTAATTACCTTGTCATCAATGAGCTTACGTTATCTTTTAAGACATGATATAATTCGCAGATACGCCCACTTAGAACTTCTTTCGAGAGCGCTGCGTTTACCTACATAAAACAGGGTCACTAGCATTCCGCTTTATTATTTGGTTTGATTGTACATTTTATTTACAAGAAGATGCATTTTTTTATTTTAGTTATCGTTGTTTCATTATAAATTGGTATTTATACTATTTTAAAATACACTAAGTGTCAATTGAAATGTCAATCGTTTGGAATTATTCCATTATGAAAAAGTAAAAAGTAAGTTTAGTTTTTACTACTACTAATTCAACAAATATATATATATATATATATATATATATATATATATATATATAGTCGCTAAAATGCAGCACTATATGTGAGTCATTTCTCTGATTTATAAAAATGAGGAATAACCAACTTGCATGAAATATCACTAACTGCATATTTAGGCCTAAACTTTTGTTGATGTTACTTGTATGGCAAATTTCAGTCATATTTGCATTACTGAACTACAGAGATTTAAATGAACTAAAAACAAAATCGCCGTGACTCAGTTTTTCTTGACAAAAAATTGATTCAGTTAACAGTTGTGTGGATGTAAATGCAACATATTTCTTGTTGACTGAACAAGTAGAATTTATTGTTTTGCTGCTTGATGACTAATTCACACATTTCAATGCAATTAACATTGAACATACTTTGTTTACGTGTTTGATGTGTAACTTTAGAAAGACAAGCAAAAGGACCTACAATATTTACTCATTTTTCCCAACAAATTTGGTTTTTACTTGAACGAAATAGAAAATTAACTGCTGCAACAAAACTACAGATTTATGCTATTTGTAGGTAGTATCAATTTATTTTTAAGGGTAGTAATACAATCAAACGTAAATTCTAAATGTTTCAATTGATACGCACTTTAAGTATTAATGTTAACTAATTGAAAATCGAAATAATACCTACACCGGTCCTATAGCTCAAATCTTACAGACAATTGCAAAAGTGAAAATAGTGAGTATTGTTGTTTTCGAAATGGGCAAAGGCAATTATAAACCAAGAATGCGTGCAACTAATAGAAGTAGAACCAAAAATATTCAAGTAACAAAAGCAATAAATTCTGAACTAAAAACCTATCGAATTGCATATGAGTAGGTAAGTATGCTAAAATCATGAAATATTTAGTGTCTCGATTTGATACGTCAATAATCCAGAGAGCGGTACTACATGTGTGTAAAGTCAGCACCCCTTTTTAAAAATTATGTTTTTGAAAATTGTTCCAGGTTGTTCTATCCTTGTACCACATTATTCCAATTCAACTTACAAAAAGTTAGCCAATAGAATAAAAGAGGAAGATGAAGGGTATGTTTTACTCTTTTCGATATAGTCCAAAAATCGATTTTGGGATATCCGGTGGTGATGCGAGATTCATACTTTATAATTTATATAGGGCCACTAGGCGGCCGCGTTCCCAATACTCTACCCGAAGGTACTACATTCGGTTTGTTGGCGAAAAAGGGGTTCCAACAATGTTTTTTCGTATTTTCAAGAATCGTTTTTCAGGCGGAGTTGTCCTTTTGGAGCAATGTTTGGAACAAGTAGAACACTGTTCAACGAGTATCAAATCTTTGATTTGTGAAAAAAAGGGTGCTAGTATTAAATTTGGTTTTTCGAGAAATCGTTTGGAATAAAATAATATTGATTAGGAACAAAGTAGCACAACGTAAGAACAATCAGGAACAACTTTCAAAATCATAATTTTTAACAAACGGGGTGCTATGTTCACACACATCGATTCCATGCTACACATATAACATGGGGGATATTTTTGAACACTTTTGGATGCTCTTTCTATCCTAATGTATAAAAATGTTAAAAAAAGTTTTGAATCATGTTTAGGAGGCAAGGTTAGTTTTCGCTTTTTGCATTGGAGGTCTACACAAAATTTAGAACGCGAAGACAAAAGAACACGAATAAGAATGCCAAAAAATTTGAAAGTGTAAAGGACTTTATGGTATTAATTTTTTGGTGTAGAATCGCTCTTCCTAATATCGACGCTTTATTTCCGGACACCCTGTTAGGTTAGTCATGCTATGCATTTCAAGTAAGTTGTAGGACTAACGATACGTTAGCTTCCCGTCAGTTAACGGCTGGTGTTGATTTGATCGACTTGGAATCAGTTTGAAATGAGAGCAACATAAGTATTCCAAATAGCTCTTATGATCCTTCAAACCTATGGGGAACAGACGCCGAACTTATGAGTATGTGAAAATCCCTAGTATTAATTCCATTTCATAATATTCTATATAGAATTATGGCGGAGGAACTTACAATTGAAAATGATCCTCTACAGTATAAAGTTGAAGGCTACAGGATTGTGGACATCACTTATCTCTTGCAGAGACTCATGCAGTATGCAATGCAAGTAACTTGTTTCTTGAGAAAGAAAACAGAAATGGCTGTAATTAATTAACTGTGAATAAATGAGCGGACACGTCTTATCATTTGAGTGGACTGTATCACGAAAGACAACAAAACGCGAGCTTTAGATACGAGAATTTCTATGCATGTAAAAGACAAACAATAATGTTACATAAAGTCACTCACCAATATTGTTCATAGCGTGTTGTCCTCTTCATTGTTGCAATGACCCCAGGGGAGTAGGTTGAACACACTAGTTACAAGGCACTATTGTTCATTGTCTGTATAGGTATCCCGGTAACTCAACACAACCGTTCCGGTGCTAGGTCGGAAGAGGAGTCGCCGACAAACTTGACAAAACTACTTTCACACGCGTTACACTATAAAAGACGCAAGCGCACTGCACAGTTTGTTCCACAATATAATTGCGAAGTTTAATTATTACGAAACAATGGTCTTAGTATTCGGTTTTGAAAATGCAATACGTGCACAAAACATATTCATGTTCCACGGTAACTGTAAAAAAATGCACATTTAAACCATGCAGCAGTATGGGGAACTTTGTCGATTGGAACTACCTTTACCAACGTGGAAGAATTTTTGTCAATTTTGGATAAACCCTGTATAAGTAACAATCATTTCTATTCAATTCAAGAAACTTTGCGCCAGGTAAAATATACATTCATAATTTACAAAGCAAAACTATTACAAATACCTCCAAGGTTTGGAGCGATAGTAGTATACTTTCGATGGAACGAGATGGTGAGGAAGAAAAACACATTGCATTGGAAAATGGTGACATAGATAACGACGGAATTCCTTGGATAACTGTTTATCTAGATGCCGGATGGGTCAAAAGAAGCTATGGCCACAATTATGATTCTGCTTCTGAATTGGTATTCACTATGATAGTGACATTAGTATATATTGTAATTTTTATCTAAATTTTGGGCAGTTATTGTCAGGCAGAAAACAAAAGAAGTTTTGTATGTTTGTATTCGGAATAAATTTTGTATAATTTGTAAAAAACATGCGAATAAACATCAACATGTCTGTTTTAAAAATTGGGAAGGAAGTTCGACATCGAGAAAATAACACTCGATGACGATTTGTGGACACAAAACAATGGCTTTCAAAATTAGAGTCTTTTATATAAACTGTATTTGTCCGGAAATTGTACGCGGGAACTTAAAAAAAAGGACTAAGATGTGTTGATCCCGATTATATAAGGAATGCTCAAAAACTGAAACAGTTAGCAAAGTATAATATACCTTTCAATATTTCAATCGTTTGTAAAAATTTTAACTTTAAAAAAAAAGACTATTGACTTAGTGGACTAGGCCTACATGGGGAATACCACTTGTAAAAATAGCGTGCCTAGTATTCTACCTCTAATCGCATGTATTTTCGGCGTTTGTATTTTAGCGAAAGGTAGTGTGGAAACATGTATGGTTATATAGAATGATTATGTGCAAAATAGAAATCATATACGGGTGTATTATGTCGAAATTGTTGATAATATCAGTGTACTTTGTTATTCTGTGTATGTCTTTGGATGTGACAATTTGTATTTAATTTATGTATTTGAAACTTGCTAATGTTTCTGTTGATTTTTGAGAATATATGTTCAACTGTATTTATATATACCTAATAATGGGATTATTTATAAAAATAAGGTCTTTGGGTTGTTGGATTGGTCTAAAATAGACGAGCTCTGATTAGCTAAAATCCTATCAGTTTTCAATTTCCAATTATAAATAGAATGGTCCATTGCTACAGCATCATCATCCTTTTGTTTTCGACCTTACTTAAGGTCGGTTTGATGCAGCTTTAACTCCTTTTCTATTCTGTGCTAATCTAAAAAGTTCTATATACCTTTCACAACCTAAATTTCTAATAGTTTGACTAATATAGCTTGGTCTAGGTCTTCCTATACACTTCTATCTTTTTCTTATCTACCTGGCTCTACATAGATATTAGCAATCTGATGGTTGTTAAAGAATTTCAACATGTTTACATGAATCCCATTTATAAGTAAATAAAATATTACCTGTATATCCCCTCCAAAACTGGAAAAGTGTTAAATTATATGTTATGGTAAGGCTTAAGCAACGAATCGCTACCAACATGCCAGGATCACTAACTAATTGTAAATTCTGTCATGGTGACATTTGTTTAATTGATTTTTATTTCCTTATTTTCGTTTTGTTTTGTTTTCGAACTTACTTAGGGCTGGTTTGATGCAGCTCTAAATTCTTTTCTATTCTGAGCTAGTCTATAAAAGTCTACAAACCCTTCACAACCTAAATCTCTAATAATCTATTGGGACCTCACCTATGTCATATATTACTTTTACTAGTTCATATAATCAGTCTAGTTTTCTGGCCTGCATATTTTATTAATTCTGCGGGTATATCGTCTATCTCCATTGCTTTGTTTAGTTTAAGATCCCTAACAGCTCTATCAAATTCCTTTCTTAATATTGAGAACTCTATTTCTATATCCTCTTCTTGGTCGTTCCCTAACTCATCCATATCGTCTCCCTTATATAAATCTTCTAAATATCTTTTCCATCTATCTACTACCTCAACTTTATTTATTAGAAGCTCATTATTCTCATCTTTACTACCACTATATTTTTCCTATCTTCCTATTTTCTAAGTTCCCTCCTATAGTTATCCCTTTGATCTTATTATCTAATACTTGTTTAGATTCCTTTTTACCTCACTATCATTAACCTTACCTAGATCCCATCGCTCTCTTTTAGCCTTTCTCAATTTTTTGAATTTTAGGTTACACTGTAATTTAACCAAGTTATGATCGCTGTCTATGTCAGCCACTGGATAACTACAACAGTTTTTAACTTGGTTTCTAAATCGTTGTTTAACTAAATATAATCTATTTGGTATCTAACCCTATCACCTGGCGCTTTCCAGGTATATCTTCTTCTAACATGTTCGAATAAGGTGTTTACATTGCTCATATCCTGACATAAAACAGTTTTTTAATTAAAAATTTCCACAATATGTACGTATTTAGAATTCGTACCAAAAACTTTATTTTATACTATAGTTGTCAAACACATCAATTTTCAACAAACTCACCTTTACTGTAAACTACTGCAGAAGTCAACTTCTCCGACAAACTTCAGAGTATGCAGTAAACAAATGAACAAATCTTAATACTAACAAACTGCCACACTAACAAAACTTATATTCTTCCAAATTTATAACATAAACATTACATTGCACCACAAAATCTCGAACAAATTCCACAATACCCGATGCATAAAGCACAACCACGTCATTTGTGTTAGTCATTCTATCGTCGCTTTTTATTGATGGTGCCAACGTACATATGTCACAACTCGCAGCCGTGCATTTCCATTAAAAATCTATTTTTGAAAAATTTAACTTGTTCATTTTCATTTACACATACACCCAGGATCACTATACAAAAAGAATTAGAACAATAAACAACACACAAACAAATTTACAGCTCCTGCACGAAAGAGAACATTCTTGAAAACCCTATCCAACATGCAAAAATACACATGGAGTCATAGGCACCTAAAGAAAACATTTTTCATAAATTTTGCCTGTCCATTCTGATCTACACAGCCAAGAAAAGGATATGAAAAAATCAGAGTATAGAACTGTATACAAAAACACATTGCAGCGCCCCGTTAGAAAACATTTCTAAATTAGATTATAAGAATATTGCTTGCTTAATAATTTTGCCCATAGATAAATGTGTAAAAATATCAGAAACGAATAAATTTATTTCCACGAATATATATTATTCAACGAAAATTGAAAGCGTAACTATCAATTTTTATTGGTGTAAGATATTGATCAAATAAGCTCTTCTGGGACGTTCCTGAATGCAGCTAGGAAAGGCTTTTATAAACCATAAAACAAGCATCGTCAAGCCTATAATTTTAATTTATACCCAAGTACCTTCAAGGTTTTTATTTTAAAATAACAATAAAGCCTAAGTAACGCTTTGTGAAGTTATTTACTAATTATTAAAACTATAAAATCCAATTCATATTGAGATTGCTGTTGTGCATATATTTAACAAAAACAAACAATTAATAGCCGTACACTAAATATCAGTTGTCTTATTATATTCGGTCCACATTGAGTTGAATAGTATGTCAGCAATCTGTTAGATTTCCTATCCAATGAGCTTTAAACACTATTACTCTGGTTTGATGCACTTACCAACGATCATCCTTCTTCCTTTTACATTAACAGATGCAGAAAATGTTTGTTGCAGTCACGTCTAATTGCGATACACTCACTTTCATAAAAATAGCCTAGCGACACCTTCGTAAAACTTAAATCCACACTGCGCTTGTGGAAAATACTTCTGGCACAATTATAGATAAGAAAATTCAACAAAACAATTTATTTTTTGGTGCATTTCATAACAAGAAAGCATTCTGAAGATGATGGTATAAAAGTTACAACAATATTTTATTTAATTCAGCTATAAACAAATTTCAAAATGTTCAAAATTAAATTCACAATTTGGATTTTCATGTCATTATATTCTTTGATTTTTTTAAAACCAACACCACTTCCAAAATTAAAAAAAAAGTTGGCCTATCTAAGATTGTGCCAGAAGAATAAGGAGAGAATTTCCCCAGTCTTAACTCTCAAGTAAAACACCAATTTAGTACCATAGTTTTATTAACAATCAATGTTTTCATGTTTTTAGTATAATCATATTGATCAATCAGCTGGTTCGCAAGTACTGGCTGTGAGACCTTATGCACATGTCTGACAGATAATAAGATTAAAGACATGAAAACACCACAGGGATCTACATAAAATAGGAAGAACCACATTGTATGGCGGCTATGCCACATTACAGTACATCATGACATTTCGCATGTCATGTTTAATGCCTTAGATGTAGTTACATTAATAGAAATACAGGAAGGACATGATGCAGTTCCACTGTTTCAAATAAAACTTAAAAATTTAAAACCCAAATTAAATTAATTTAATAATTCTTAATTTATTGGGTTTTTAAATATTATTTAGTTTCTAGGGGAAATGCGCATTGTATATGTTTCAGTTAATGTATGTCTGTAATTTATCTTTATTTCTAAACAATTGTTGATATAAAATATACTTCAAATACAGGAGCATATTTATCTCACTTCAGTTACTAAATACGCATAAGTAAATCTATGGAAAAAATAACATTATTATCCTTCCAAATATTCAGATGAATGTAATTCAAAGTAATCAGAATAATTAGGGTTGCACTATTACTATAATTCTACATTATCAGTCATGTACATATACGATACTTATACATAAAAATATTCAGTCAAAATCTTAAAATGTAACTAATCATATACTCGTATTAAAAATAACAAAATATCACCCACTAAACACTATATAAACATGTCAACATCATGCAGTAAATGAAATACCTGCAAAAAGTACTACACTGCACAAAATTTAATATGTCCTGGATATGATAACCAGGGCATATAGCATATGTGATATGATATTAAGGCAAGCAGATTGAAATAATTACCATTATTTTTGAGAGGTATCGGTAGATGTACTGCAATTTTCTTTGTAAAAAATTTTTTGTGATTTTGTAACATTTACTACTATTAGAATAAGCTTCACTTTATTCAATTTCAGAGTTAGATTTTCAACTATGGAGCATTATCTTTGTTAAGGCTACATTTCTGTGGCACATTGACAATTGGTGGATTTCAGATTTAAATTAGCAAAACCCAATTGTCATTGGAAATCATTCAAATTATCTATATATCCCAGATTACTCCTAAGTTTAGTTCTTTTTGAAGGTTCTATGTGCGACCTTCAATTGTTGCTATACAACGTCTCACCATATGTGAGAACATATTGAACAGATCGAAAACCGACAATATCTGACAAATTCAGATGTTTTAAACATATAGTAGTACACGTAATAAACATTAATTTAATCCGCTTATTATTATTGCACCATGCTCTTATAGTTAAATAAACCATTTGGCAATATGGTTTTATTATCCTGTAAATAAATAATCTAATTTTGTCTAAGTATGTATATATTTTGTAAGAAACATGCATAGGTTTTAAGCTCGTCCATTTAGGGCTTGTAGAGTAAAATAAGCAACAAGTAGTCAAAATATAATAAGAAATCTGAAAAAGCATTTGATATTTTACAAAACAAGACCATGTAATGAAAACCCAACTGCAACTACATAACGAAAGGGTACTAACTATATTTACATTTTAACATGAAGTCAGTGAAAATTTTTTCTGACGCTCCAGAAGAATATACGGCACAAAGTATAAATCTGTTTAATGAATACATCATCCAAATTCATTGTAACAGGACATTTTGCCATAACAGTGTCATGTTGCAGCTAAAAAGCATTTTTCAAATTCTCTAAATTTATTTCTCCTTGACACGAGTTAGATTTGCTGCACATTTTGTTAGATTTCCTTAGTTTAGGTGTTTTTTGGTCTGATGTGTTGGTAACGTCATGTATGGCTTTGTGCATGGCTTTTGTTTTTATTGTGTGCACATTTGTATACAGTTTTATTCGTGACTGTTGAGTTTTCTATTATCTTATTGGCAGTAGTGTTTACCAATGCATATCTGGTGCGAGTTTAGATCTTGTCGTTTCATTTGATACATTTTGATTTCAATTCTGTTGGAACCATTGTTTGCAACTGCTGTTTACACAGCTGGTTATTGAATTTCGTCATTTTTAACTAAGATTTAGGTGATAGACATGTCTCTTAGGAATTGCATCATGGGGTAGGCACGGGTATGAGTGTTTCTTAGAATATTTATTTTAATTTTGCTTAAAAAGAATTTTATAGAATACTTAAAAAGGTGTTTTGTTGCTGTTTCCTTTGGTATAATCAGTCACATGGTCTAGTGATTGGAAGAATGATTCAAGATGTATATTGGTTTTCCATGGACTCTCTGAGGCCATTTGAAAATTAATACGTATTTTATTTCAGGGTTTATGGATGACATTAAAGTTTGTTCAATACCTTATAGAATGCTTTACTACAAAATTTACCTGACATAATTTAGAATTAATCTGATACAACACAATTTTCTTGTATGTTGCATTTCTACATGTATTCATAAATTTTCTAACTTAGAATGCTATATATCCAGCCCATTTTGTCGTTTTTGTTATGGTTCCAAGATTTCTCTATCAAAGCGGTGATGCCTTGACAAGAATCCCGACAAGGATACGGCTGTTATTTCTTTTTTGTTACCGTAAGTCCAAGTATGTTTAATTTTGTGTTCTGCTTGGTATGATTTGCTTTATGCATGAAGTACCTATGACGAAAATGAAGTTAAGAAATTTTCTAAATTACATTAAATTTTGTTTTGTTTAAAATACTGGTTTAAATTACTAAAGCACTCTGTTTATTTGAAATATTTATGGTCTTGGACAAAGCCATAAGATGTAGTTTTGTATGTTATATTATTAAAAGAAAAGAAAATGTAAAATCTATAAATTTCATGAAATTTTGTGGTTAAAGGTAATGCCAGTATCTGTGTTAACTTTATAAAATGGACACTGGTGTGTCTTTGCTTAGCAAGAAGAAAGGTTGTTCAAATATCTTCCTTTTTATACCTTTGGCAAAATTTCCTATACAGAAGAATATCAACTTTATCAGCTTCGATTCAAAGTTACTCTTGTTATAACTGAAATTTGACAACCGATAATTTTTTTATTTTGTTACATATATCAGAAAAATTTTATAATACTGTCTGTGTGTTTTATTTACGTGTTCTTAAATTTTCTAGTTTCTGTTTAGAGATGGATGCTATACCTTCCCGATGATATTCTAGCCTCATGCTTCTCAACACGTCCCGTGAGTGTTGATTTTAGTTGTGCCAGTGTGTAATCTACACTCTGTTGTGCAACTGTCCTTTTTGTACCACGAGTGAAAAAGGTAGGATGTATCATAAAAAAGTTTAGCTCATAATTGTACTATAAAAAATTGCATAGGGAAATTCTAGTAAGCTGGTGTAATATAAAATGCTCCAGGGGATTTTTTTTGAAATCAGAGGCTACAAATCTTTGAAAAATTATCTTTCTCAATAACATTACTGTCAAAATTCTTCAAGATAGCAAAGAAGAATAAAGTAAGAAACACACCGAGAATAGACCTTAAATCTAAAACCATTGCTTTACTGGAACAACGTGCTATTCAATTGCAACATCCAGTAGATTTCAAAATTGTAATTATGCCAAACTTATTTAGTTAGAATTGCTCATCACACACTAAAAATATTATATCTGAAGACAAGAGCCGTATAATGGGTGATGTTCCATAAAAACTTCCATAATTCCATTCCGACTAATACATTTTTAATTTATCAATTGAAAACGAATGCTTCCCATCGTAATTAAAGCTTGTAACACCTTGTCACTATGGGAAATAAAATATAAATGCAAAACGAGGAAAATTAATTTACAACAGACAAAATTATTATTGATGCACCCTATATAATGAATTTCATGAATCACTATTAATTAAACATAATAGTTCGAATCTTCTGGTTTTAGAAAGTATAATTTCAGTTAGCGTAGTTGTTATAATTAAAGCAATAAAATACAAATTTTCTTAAAATAAATTCAAGCAATTTAACGCAATATTAAGAAACGCATGAGTTATTCAATAGGATATATGCCGCGACAATAAAAACCGCTAAAATAAAAGATTTCGTAAATCATTCAATGTGGTAAATATGTAACGAATGTAGGGCATCATGCAATAAACTCAAACTATGAAATAAGAAAATTATTTATGGTAAAATACATATCAGGGCAGAACTCACATTCATAAATTAATTTAAACCACAAAATGATAAACAAAATATTGCAGTCAAGCTTCACAGCAAAATCATGTCATTTAGAAAGCTCTAGAATATTCAGGTAAATAACCATGAATTGACTAATAGGATTGTTTCATACAATAATTAGGTCAAATATTAAGCTTTTACAAAGTTTAGTTAAATAAATTAAATTAAATGCAAAATAGTTGCAAAACAAAGAAAACAGTTTGCAAAAAACCCTAATACTTAGTAGCGAAACCCGCCGATATTAAGTTTCAGATAATTAATTATAGCATTAAATACAAAGCGGCAAGATTTCAACATATCTATAATAGAATAACCGTAAACACGTATCTTTGGCATGATAGTACCATGTTAGTTCAGGCTTGATTTACGTGCCAAGAAAGATCAGACACCCTCAGACACCCCTCCACGTAAGGAAAAGTGAAAAGTAAATGACTATAATTATGTGATGAAAAATAGAATTAGTGAGTCGTGAGCCATAAACACAAACACATGTACAGGTGAACGGTAAAAGGTTGATCATCAAGTAGACTCCCTTTGATTATGAAATAATAAATGGGTGTTAACCTGGTAATCCACAGCTTTTCTACAGAATTCATAACATATATATTGAGATGGTTTGGTTCCCATCAAGGACAATTAGGAAATAAGCACCCAATGACCAGCTAATTTACTCTTGGCTCCAATAGACTTCTGTAGTCACTTGAAGGCGTAACTTAAGTTTTATCATACTAGAATTAGATATTTTTGGTGGCATTTATGAATGATGTTTGTTTTATAAATTATTGATAAACGTGTGTTCAATCATTAGAGATATATCATCTGGACATTGTAAGTTAATTGTAACTTAGGAGCATTTTGGAAATTATTATTCTAGCAAGGATCAAAGTTATGATTAATTGCAGAGAACTGATTATGAAATTTTACCATTCTGTGTATGTATTAGTTTACAAGAATATCCTTAGGTCGCTGACGTTAATATTAATGCAAGTATGTTTAAAATTACCATATGCATAACAAGAATGATAAAATAATGTTAGTAAAAAATAGATTTAGGAGATGTGAGTTAAGATTTGGTGTTTTATTTGTTCGCACACGCAGGTGACAATTTGTAAAAGAAAATCCATTTCACCAAGAGGGATTGTTCATTGTCAAAGGGATTCTCATTAGACTCGATTAAATGAGTTGGCACACATAAACTTGACAGTGATTGAAAGCTTTTGAAGGTAAGTGTTATTGGTAACGTAGTCTGAAATTGCATCTAGTAAATTGTAACATTTTGTGATTTTTTTGTTCTATTTTCTTACTTCTATAGGGATCCACAGTGCATAACTGTAGTTACTCGAAGCACCCTTATGTTGTTACAGGATTCCCACCCCTTTTGGGCAATTCCAATTTTAATAATTTAATATTTCATTAACCGTAACAAGCTTGCAAAAATAAAAAAATTATACAAAATGGGGAATGATAAATAATAAGTCTATAATAGACCAACAGTTTTACTTTTATTAATTCCAAAATTTCTTGAAAAACTAGTATTGTTAAAACTAAATTACTTAACTGTAAACAATATACGAGATCAGTTTGATTTGCGAAAAAACGAAATACTATTGTTACAAACATCTTCCTAGATTAATTAGTATATGCACTATATCGAGATTTAAACCCATGAGTTTTTGTGATCTCATAAAGGCATTTGACTATCGAATACATAGCATGCCGGCTAGAGAGCTGTAAATTTGTGGCGTTAGACAATTAGCATTAGAATTGTTTACCTTTTATGTAACAAATAAGATATTTTCGAAATGCAAAATTAAGATTAATATGGAAAAATAAGTAGCTATTAATCAAAAATGGGTATTACAAAATTTGGAGTACCTTGACCATAGGTCTGCTGCTATTTATTTTCTACATTTAATGACTTACTTGCATGTGGTGCATTATCCTACTTTACTTTATCGATGATGTGAATTCACTTATAATTGACTCAAACCTTCTAAATGCGGAAACTGCAACACACCACGTCATTCACAATATGTGTTGAGTTCAAATGAATGAATGTTCTGCCAAGCTATATCACACTGCTACACTTTTGGTCAACAATCACCATCAGCGATCTCTCTACTGGCATTTGATATTAAGGATTCTCTGTTAATAATTGTGAATAATCAGTTATATGGGATCTAATAAAGACAGTGAATTGAAGTTCATTACAACTCTAATAAATTTTGGAGACAAATCAGTAAATACAGATGGCACACATTTTCTACACTTAGTGTTTGAAAATTACTGAATAAACAATGATTGATTAATGTATGCATTTACTTTATCACATTGTGTACAAGTAATAGAAAATAAGGTAAATATGCCTAAAGTTAGCCCACACCCCAATAGTGGACAACTGAATAGAAAAGAACAAAATAAGCTTCCCACTTATGCCAGTCCTTATATTTAATAAATAAAGCTATTTCAGTCTTTAACTATTCTACTTGTTACAAGAAAGAGTCAGTATTACAGCACACCTTGCACAAAAAAGATTTTATTGTGAAAGTGACACTGAATATAAGTTTGTATATGAAAGCATAACAGCACTGTTTAAAAGGTAAGCGAATTTTAATCTTTATTATTACTGTTCTATTTGTGGTAAAAATTATTATTGCAAAGGTAAACTCCAATCATATAATCGTTTAATAAATATGTTTACTACAATTTAAAGGTGGTCCACTATAGGACCATAAAAAAGTTCATGCTTCTGAAATGGTCCACCTGGTCCACTATAGGCATTTCTAAGCTGTCCTTGTTGAACAACCTAAAATCACTTGTTTATTATTTGAAATACATCTGTATATTTACTATATCTCTATGAGAGCGAGAACATATAGTGGACAGAGTAGGTCCACTACCAAAACATCAATAAGTATATTTTATACTTATGTGCTCTTCTATAAGATTATGGGTAGAGTACGGAGACAAGAGAAAAAAATATACAAAAGAGAGAGTGCAAAAGGTACTCTTAACCAGGGACCGAGTCTTAAGTTAGTTGCCCAGAAGCATGATATAGAAGACTTCGAAGGAAGTTGAAATGTTCGGTATTAAGCACAATAAATGCCAGGGAGATTGTCTTTTCTGATGACCAAGAGACACATTGTCAATTGAATAAAAAACAATGGCAAAAGCAGGTTTTCCAGTGCTAAAAGAAACATTAATGTTTAACATTTCAAAACTTGCCAAAGAGGTAAAATTAACAAGACAGTTTTATTTATTAAGAAATAGTAGCCAATAACCGTAAACAATTAAAAAAGTTTGTAAAGCATCACACAGATCTTTGTCGTACTAGTCAGAATTTAACTGCCCAGAGAAGGGCCGTCACACAAGAGAACCTTGATCAGTGGTTTAAGGGGGTTGAATCTTATCTACATGAGAATATCTATAAAACTCTACAAGATCTTAGACGAATTTTTAACACAGACGAAACAGCTTTCCTTTTAAACCCAAAGCCTGATAAAGTATTGGCATAAAAAAGAGTAAAACGGTTTACTCTGATGTAGATTGAGATAAAAAACGAATTTTAACTGTGCTGTTGTCTACAAATGCTGGAAGACAGTTTCCTACACTAATGTTAGTTTTTAGATATTACAGAATTCCAATTGCTATAGTTCAAGCTATGCCATCTGGGTGGGCAATAATTGGATGATACAAGGAGCATTTTACGAATACGTCGGAAATATTATTGAACCATGGTTAGAAAAAGAAAGTAGTTCTCTTATTAGACGTACACCCATACCTTATGCATTCAGCAAGTTTTGTAAAAATTGTGGTATAGAACTAGTTGCATTGTACCCAAATGCAATTCATCTCATTCAGCCCATGTATGTAGCTGTATTTCATACACTAAAATCAAACTTGAAGCACACAAAGTTGCCGAGTGGCGAATGGAACATGATGGAAAGCAAGAGCATGATGATCAGAAACAAATTTCCTTTATGGAAGAAAACCTATAATAGGCTACATACTACTGTTCACTATCAAAAAGACAAGCAAATAATTTGGAAACCACATAATTTTGGAATAGAATCTGGCGAGGAACTCATAGCAATAGACAAAACTACTACGGATATTGATAAAAATTCCAATACTCCAAAGAAAGGTACAACTAAAATTGTGGTACCTGAAAAACGTAAATTTGATGAGTTACCAGAAGTAACAATATTGCCACGAGTTATTATCTACTTTAAAAAAAAAGGAACAAACAACATTTTAGCTTTGCTGAAGTAGAATGGACTAGAAAAAGATTAGTACTTGCACATAAGTCACCATCATCTTGTGGTCGAGGATCTGATATAACATTGGCAAAGTCAGATGATTCTCCATTGAAATCAATTAGTACTAATGATTTGGAGGTTGAACAATTCATTGGTGTGTAATTCATGGACGGTAAACTAAATACTTATACTTGTATGTTAGTCGCGAAAAGAATGAAAATGGATTAAGAGTGCAAGAAACTCACTTAATGAAGAAAAGAAGTCTTGATATTAATGAAAATGATATTTCTACAATAAATTCTAGTCATGTAACAGGTGCAGTACAGTTTTCAGAAATGTCAATCAGTGATAAAAAATAACAAATACCTTCAAGAAAAGATTACGTCATTGGACAATAACTCTACATTATAGTTACATTGTATTTTTAAATGTACACATGTTTTTAATGCAAAATCATTTATAATTAAATTTTAGGCAATTCAAACACAATTTAAGAATATAGTTAGAAAATGTGCATTTATAAGTTTTATTTTGTATGTAATGTCACGAGGAACTACACACTAAGTGACCTAGTACAGGTACACCAAGTTTCAAACCAATCCGCTATAGGTGCACAAAGGTATCATTAATATTAAATAAATATTGGCGCCTTTAACTAAGAGGTTTAAAAAGTGATATCTAGTTATATTGCCACACTATGTTTTATAGCTAATTGTCAGTCGAATCGCCATACTGTAACCAACTCGCATAACCAACATGATATGCATCAGCTAAGTAATGACCTTTTGTTGCTTCTTTACCTGCATGGTAGACTATAGAAAACAATTTATATTACTTCTCTTTAGCAGTGATTACACAATTTGTCTTTGATGAAAGCAACTTAGAATCAATTTTGTAAGTCTATTGGAAATTCCACCGACTTAATTATTTTACTACAACCATTTAATTTGTATTCAAAGCATTTTAGGCGAAGCACATGTACAAGCGGAAGTTCTTGTAATGTAACTTGTTTCCATGCTTCAACTTCCTCGTTTGTCTTTGATGACGTAACGTCATGAAATTGATTTTTGGTAACAAAAAGTTCAAGTGCTTTGCGTATAGTTGTTACTTTCTCTATACATAACTGTAGAGTAAAAAATGGATGTATATTATCAGTATCTGTATCACCAGCTCTGTGTACTCTAGAACATAATAATCCATCAAAAATATCACTGATAGGGGTATGCCTATTATTAGTATAGCGTGTGATAGTGTCTTTATTTTTTGATCCCATTACCTGCCACTTGTTATCTTCATCATTATTTATTGGTACAGTTTCTTCAACCGCATTGTAACTGTTAACTAACTTCATTAACTCCAGCATTTCATTTAATCCATTGTAGACAACCACGAAAATCTGTGGCATCTTCCGGCCGTCCTTCAACTATAAAAGTATCACTACGAACACCATTAAGCATTCTGTGTATCCAAATGGGCTCAAATAGAATATCGTAATTAACAATCACACTATATTCCTTTTTCTGATTTTTATTTAAACGTTGTCGAAGTCTCATTCCAGCAGGAAGATCTTTAAATTTTCTGACAAATTTCACCATGATAACAATTGTAGGTGTAATATTTTTTTCTTTCTAAAGCAAATGACCTGATTGGAAAACCCCTGTTGTAATTCAAAATCATGAAAATTCAAAAAATCATAGGAATGCTAGGTTATCATACTTAAAAAGAATGTTAGGGAAAAAACTTCAAAACTAGGGAAACAAATAAGAAGCACTAATACTGGCATTATGTTATGAAGAGAGTTTTTTCTGTAATTTACACACTTACAGATCAAGTTTACCATTCACAGTAGACAATGAAGAATTTAGAACTCCAAATAATGGCAATTAGTTTGGTCTTTTAGAACTAGTACTAAAATTCCATTCATTTTTAAAGGATCATTTCGATAGGTATGGAATTCTGGGTCAGGAAAACCTTTGTGTCTGTCCATAACTATATGTGAGGAAATTATTAAACTCGTGGAAAATAATGTCAAAAACACAATTGTGGTGAAGTGAAAAAGGCTGGGTATTTTAGCTATTCTGTAGATTCCACTCCTAACATTTCACATACAAATTGGTTGACTTTAATTATTAGATGTCACCTGAAGACGGTTTACAAACTAAAAGATTTTTAACTATTTTTGAGCTAAAAGATCACTCGGGGAAAGCATGGCTGATTTTTAATTATACCACTACTGAGTTTGAAATTGACTTCAGAAAATGTTTACGGCAGTAATAGGATAATGCAGCCAATATGGCTGGTAGATACAATAGCATGCGGTAAAAAATTATCAAAAGAACAAATTTGAAAGGTTTGTTCCATGCACTAATCGCTCTTTAAATTTAGTGGGTCGTTCAACCGTTGATTGTTGCCTTGATACAATCTTTTTTTTTCGTCTTCCCCAAAAAGATGGGAAGTTCTGAAATCACATGTGAAACCTCATTGTAAAGTGCTAAAATATTTGTCAAAACTAGGTGGGAAAGCACACGCAAAAGCTAGAGAAGGAAGAGAGCAACAAAAGCAAGGTAGGTTGTCTGCACTGATTACCTCAACAAAAAAAGGAAAGGAATTCTGTGCTAACGGGGGGGATCTCGCTTTCAAGGCTAATTCGCCCCAGAGGATTTTACACAGTAGCTAAAGTTCATGTTTGTCATATTTTTCATCTCCAAATAATCGCTTTAATGCTCAACTTTTTAATTATAGTATCTTGCGGTTAATAAAGTCTTCATGCAGTCTCTTGTTAAAAAAATTTATAAAAAAGTCACCACACCATTCGTTGTAATAAAATAAATGTTATGTATTTAAACGTAAACAAAACAATCACTTTCTTACCATAGCAATCCCAAATTTTAAACGTCCTTCACTTCATGATCCACCCGTTACTGTATGATTAAATCTGCTTGGTTACACTGGCCATCATATCAAATCTCATTTGAAGTTGTTTTTGTGTTTAAACAAACACTTGTTTATCGAAAGATCACTAAAATTGTTGGTGTCACATAAGATAAACAAATGATGGAGAAAAATATTTTTGTCGTGAAAAGTGAACGACAACTTTTACTAATTGCACGAATCCTATCCCGCCCAACAAACTTCTAACAACATTCATGAATGATATATCTACTTCAAAGGTATGCATGGACAGATAAGCAATCACAAAGTATACATAAACATGCAGACATTTAATTAAATAAAGGACGAGTAAAGTTGGTTACCTATCTACACAGGTTGAAATTATAGAAATGTAGCAAAGAAAAATTTAAATGACTAAGAACTGAAAAGATTTTTAAAGTAACCAGGTAATAATTTTTTTAATATGAAATAGGACGTAACACACTGCTGGATATTTTACATGGTGTTAGACAAAATGTTGATACGTTTGAGCAATAAGCAAAAAACACGTTACCAGATACTGAATATAGAACTGCCATAATAATAAAAGGATGTAAAAACATGGGAATTACGAAAATCCATCTAATCCTGATACCTTTCATGAAGTCTTCAGGAAATAGATTTATGTTTAAATCTTTTATTATTACACTAGATGCACTGGAATTAAATTTAAGAAGAAGAGCTTCTGTTTATGATAATATAGTGAAAATGCTTTCCTCTCTCGCCGATCTTGAATTATCAAAGATGGAAATTCAAGGTATTAAGCCACTAATGCAAAAAATACCCAGAAGATGTCAACCAAAATATTACTGAAGAAACTAATTATGCGTGTTGACGATGCTCATAAACTTTTGTGTAAAGTCTGTGAAAGAGGTGCCTCCGGGAACCCAAGTGTGTTAATTGTAAAATGTGCAAGGTCGTTCTTCATCACAGTTGTGAAGAACAGAAGAAATTGCATGTAGTTGATGATTTAAACGTAATTTGCAGTTGCTCTAATATTAATGTAACATCGGTTGTTTCCGCCGCTGCGGTGGTAAGTAAACAAAGTGAATTTGGTTGACATTTTAGATATTCATAAACAACTTGTTACGTCCTTAAAGAATGAAATTAGTCTGTTGCACAAAAATAATGGTTTACTCAAGGATAAAATAACTAGCCTACAGCACGAAAATGCAATTTTAAGATCTACACATAACTCTACTAGTGCAAAACCTGTTGTGACAAATAATACAATTTCAACATCTTTGATTACTGATAAAGAAAAGCAACCTTCATCTATAATAAAAACCTTGCTGTCAAAGATCCATATATTGATACCATTAAGTTTAGAAAATATAAAGGAGAGTTGTTGACCCTGGTTGATTCATTTGAAATAAAACAAAGGAAAATAATGGAAAAGATTATACATTTAGATAAGCATGATCCTGCGACTAATAAATAGAAAGATAAAGTTTCACATAACACAGCTGTTATGATGAACACAACATCAAAGCAGTCACTAATACGATCAGTGATTTATGGTAATAATAAAAAATCTATTATCCAGGGCATAGAAAAAGCCACGTACACCTTTATCTCAAAAGTTAATCTTAAATATTCTACATCAGATATAAATATTCATCTTAAAAACCTGTCTATTTGAGAAGCATCTTGTGAAGAACTTTACACTAAATTCAATACTTACAAATCTTTCAAAGTAGGGATATTGAAAGGAGATGTTAACAGGGTATTAAATCCAGGTATCTGGGGTGACCATATAATAGCTAAATCTTTTAAAAATAGCAATTTTAACAATAGGGGTTTTCAATAGTGTATGACAAAACAGTTATTAACAATTCTGTAGATTAAAGTATTTGTTCCGTTTGTATTTATAGTTAATTTACCATTAGTTTTAACATAGTCATATTATATGAATAATTGATAAAAATGCACAATGTGCTTTGCAATAACCTTATCTAACCTATGATAATTGATTTTGTCACGTGTTTCAATAATCCCAATTTACAAGTCAGTACAATGTTAGTTTGCAGGTAAACTCGCATCCGCCTTGTGGAAATCAAATATCATTAGATTTGTCACTATTCAGCCTTCAAGCTACTCTGTGTTATTGATGTACCGCTAAAACTTAGTTAAAAGTGTGCTGTGCGTCGTAATGGTTTTTTTTTAGACAGGTACGATCTCCTGTTAAAAGTCGACGTTTTTTACTACCAGTTTTTCGAACACCACTAAATCTAATAACTTAGGTAAGTACTTAAAGGTTTTGCTGTTCTTATTGTTAAATATACAGGTCCACTGATCTCACTATCTGTGGTTATCGAAGTTAACCGCCGCATTAACAGTATTAATACATCATATAAGAATATTACTTGTAGTAACAGGGATTTTTAAAGGTCAATGACCATGCAGTTGAAAATAATACTGTAGCGGGCTACTACTACCACGTTTCACTAATTTAAAACAAGTAATAACAGGAGTCCTTATTACTCACTGTTCACAAGTCTAATTAACAGTATATGTCTTGTTTATAGATGTTTTCAGTCCAATTAACAATGAAGCACTATCACACTAATGAATTTACAAGCACTAATATCTTCTTAAACTAACTTTTTTAGGATTGATCCATTTACAACACTAACATGACTATTTATTTATTACACTTTGTCTATTTATGTATTCTACAAGCTGCATGTACATTAGACACGTGCACTTAACATTTATGTTTACGCTTGGTCTTCCAAAAGCTCAACTATATAACTTTACACGATATAAATTTATGTTCGACATTCTGATATAGACTAACTCTGTACTTCATCATCGGTCTTATTTATACTGTGAATTAAAAAGGATGACTCATTCTCCAGAAATTGCTAGAAGCTTCTCGGCAGTCTATGGAGAATATGCAGTGCTTGCGGAATTTGTGTGTTTGACGGGTTGCCTAATAGTAGCTCGCAACAATACTGTAGATTTTGCTAAGGAATCTAAAGGAGGCACTATTGTAAACTCGAACTTGTTTTGTCTAAATGTTCAATCTATTTCCAATAAAATTGTGAATTAAAAAGGATGACTCATTCTCCAGAAATTGCTAGAAGCTTCTCGGCAGTCTATGGAGAATATGCAGTGCTTGCGGAATTTGTGTGTTTGACGGGTTGCCTAATAGTAGCTCGCAACAATACTGTAGATTTTGCTAAGGAATCCAAAGGAGGCACAATTGTAAACTCGAACTTGTTTTGTCTAAATGTTCAATCTATTTCCAATAAAATTGTGAATTAAAAAGGATGACTCATTCTCCAGAAATTGCTAGAAGCTTCTCGGCAGTCTATGGAGAATATGCAGTGCTTATGAATTTGTGTGTTTGACGGGTTGCCTAATAGTAGCTCGCAACAATACTGTAGATTTTGCTAAGGAATCCAAAGGAGGCACTATTGTAAACTCGAACTTGTTTTGTCTAAATGTTCAATCTATTTCCAATAAAATTGTGAATTAAAAAGGATGACTCATTCTCCAGAAATTGCTAGAAGCTTCTCGGCAGTCTATGGAGAATATGCAGTGCTTATGGAATTTGTGTGTTTGACGGGTTGCCTAATAGTAGCTCGCAACAATACTGTAGATTTTGCTAAGGAATCCAAAGGAGACACAATTGTAAACTCGAACTTGTTTTGTCTAAATGTTCAATCTATTTCCAATAAAATTGTGAATTAAAAAGGATGACTCATTCTCCAGAAATTGCTAGAAGCTTCTCGGCAGTCTATGGAGAATATGCAGTGCTTGCGGAATTTGTGTGTTTGACGGGTTGCCTAATAGTAGCTCGCAACAATACTGTAGATTTTGCTAAGGAATCCAAAGGAGACACAATTGTAAACTCGAACTTGTTTTGTCTAAATGTTCAATCTATTTCCAATAAAATTGTGAATTAAAAAGGATGACTCATTCTGCAGAAATTGCTAGAAGCTTCTCGGCAGTCTATGGAGAATATGCAGTGCTTATGAATTTGTGTGTTTGACGGGTTGCCTAATAGTAGCTCGCAACAATACTGTAGATTTTGCTAAGGAATCCAAAGGAGGCACTATTGTAAACTCGAACTTGTTTTGTCTAAATGTTCAATCTATTTCCAATAAAATTGTGAATTAAAAAGGATGACTCATTCTCCAGAAATTGCTAGAAGCTTCTCGGCAGTCTATGGAGAATATGCAGTGCTTATGAATTTGTGTGTTTGACGGGTTGCCTAATAGTAGCTCGCAACAATACTGTAGATTTTGCTAAGGAATCCAAAGGAGGCACAATTGTAAACTCGAACTTGTTTTGTCTAAATGTTCAATCTATTTCCAATAAAATTGTGAATTAAAAAGGATGACTCATTCTCCAGAAATTGCTAGAAGCTTCTTGGCAGTCTATGGAGAATATGCAGTGCTTGCGGAATTTGTGTGTTTGACGGGTTGCCTAATAGTAGCTCGCAACAATACTGTAGATTTTGCTAAGGAATCCAAAGGAGGCACTATTGTAAACTCGAACTTGTTTTGTCTAAATGTTCAATCTATTTCCAATAAAATTGTGAATTAAAAAGGATGACTCATTCTCCAGAAATTGCTAGAAGCTTCTCGGCAGTCTATGGAGAATATGCAGTGCTTATGAATTTGTGTGTTTGACGGGTTGCCTAATAGTAGCTCGCAACAATACTGTAGATTTTGCTAAGGAATCTAAAGGAGGCACTATTGTAAACTCAAACTTGTTTTGTCTAAATGTTCAATCTATTTCCAATAAAATTGTGAATTAAAAAGGATGACTCATTCTCCAGAAATTGCTAGAAGCTTCTCGGCAGTCTATGGAGAATATGCAGTGCTTATGAATTTGTGTGTTTGACGGGTTGCCTAATAGTAACTCGCAACAATACTGTAGATTTTGCTAAGGAATCCAAAGGAGGCACAATTGTAAACTCGAACTTGTTTTGTCTAAATGTTCAATCTATTTCCAATAAAATTGTGAATTAAAAAGGATGACTCATTCTCCAGAAATTGCTAGAAGCTTCTCGGCAGTCTATGGAGAATATGCAGTGCTTATGAATTTGTGTGTTTGACGGGTTGCCTAATAGTAGCTCGCAACAATACTGTAGATTTTGCTAAGGAATCCAAAGGAGGCACTATTGTAAACTCGAACTTGTTTTGTCTAAATGTTCAATCTATTTCCAATAAAATTGTGAATTAAAAAGGATGACTCATTCTCCAGAAATTGCTAGAAGCTTCTCGGCAGTCTATGGAGAATATGCAGTGCTTATGAATTTGTGTGTTTGACGGGTTGCCTAATAGTAGCTCGCAACAATACTGTAGATTTTGCTAAGGAATCCAAAGGAGACACAATTGTAAACTCGAACTTGTTTTGTCTAAATGTTCAATCTATTTCCAATAAAATTGTGAATTAAAAAGGATGACTCATTCTCCAGAAATTGCTAGAAGCTTCTCGGCAGTATATGGAGAATATGCAGTGCTTATGAATTTGTGTGTTTGACGGGTTGCCTAATAGTAACTCGCAACAATACTGTAGATTTTGCTAAGGAATCCAAAGGAGACACAATTGTAAACTCGAACTTGTTTTGTCTAAATGTTCAATCTATTTCCAATAAAATTGTGAATTAAAAAGGATGACTCATTCTCCAGAAATTGCTAGAAGCTTCTCGGCAGTCTATGGAGAATATGCAGTGCTTATGAATTTGTGTGTTTGACGGGTTGCCTAATAGTAGCTCGCAACAATACTGTAGATTTTGCTAAGGAATCCAAAGGAGGCACTATTGTAAACTCGAACTTGTTTTGTCTAAATGTTCAATCTATTTCCAATAAAATTGTGAATTAAAAAGGATGACTCATTCTCCAGAAATTGCTAGAAGCTTCTCGGCAGTCTATGGAGAATATGCAGTGCTTGGAATTTGTGTGTTTGACGGGTTGCCTAATAGTAGCTCGCAACAATACTGTAGATTTTGCCAAGGAATCCAAAGGAGGCACAATTGTAAACTCGAACTTGTTTTGTCTAAATGTTCAATCTATTTCCAATAAAATTGTGAATTAAAAAGGATGACTCATTCTCCAGAAATTGCTAGAAGCTTCTCGGCAGTCTATGGAGAATATGCAGTGCTTATGAATTTGTGTGTTTGACGGGTTGCCTAATAGTAGCTCGCAACAATACTGTAGATTTTGCTAAGGAATCCAAAGGAGGCACAATTGTAAACTCGAACTTGTTTTGTCTAAATGTTCAATCTATTTCCAATAAAATTGTGAATTAAAAGGATGACTCATTCTCCAGAAATTGCTAGAAGCTTCTCGGCAGTCTATGGAGAATATGCAGTGCTTATGAATTTGTGTGTTTGATGGGTTGCCTAATAGTAGCTCGCAACAATACTGTAGATTTTGCTAAGGAATCCAAAGGAGACACAATTGTAAACTCGAACTTGTTTTGTCTAAATGTTCAATCTATTTCCAATAAAATTGTGAATTAAAAGGATGACTCATTCTCCAGAAATTGCTAGAAGCTTCTCGGCAGTCTATGGAGAATATGCAGTGCTTATGAATTTGTGTGTTTGACGGTTGCCTAATAGTAGCTCGCAACAATACTGTAGATTTTGCTAAGGAATCCAAAGGAGGCACAATTGTAAACTCGAACTTGTTTTGTCTAAATGTTCAATCTATTTCCAATAAAATTGTGAATTAAAAAAGATGACTCATTCTCCAGAAATTGCTAGAAGCTTCTCGGCAGTCTATGGAGAATATGCAGTGCTTGCGAAATTTGTGTGTTTGACGGGTTGCCTAATAGTAGCTCGCAACAATACTGTAGATTTTGCTAAGGAATCCAAAGGAGGCACTATTGTAAACTCGAACTTGTTTTGTCTAAATGTTCAATCTATTTCCAATAAAATTGTGAATTAAAAAGGATGACTCATTCTCCAGAAATTGCTAGAAGCTTCTCGGCAGTCTATGGAGAATATGCAGTGCTTGGAATTTGTGTGTTTGATGGGTTGCCTAATAGTAGCTCGATAACAATACTGTAGATTTTGCTAAGGAATCCAAAGGAGACACAATTGTAAACTCGAACTTGTTTTGTCTAAATGTTCAATCTATTTCCAATAAAATTGTGAATTAAAAAGGATGACTCATTCTCCAGAAATTGCTAGAAGCTTCTCGGCAGTCTATGGAGAATATGCAGTGCTTATGAATTTGTGTGTTTGACGGGTTGCCTAATAGTAGCTCGCAACAATACTGTAGATTTTGCTAAGGAATCCAAAGGAGGCACAATTGTAAACTTGAACTTGTTTTGTCTAAATATTCAATCTATTTCCAATAAGATTAATGACCTTGAGGCTATGTTACTGGAAAGCAATTTAGATTGTGACTTTTTGTGTCTTAGTGAAATCAATTTAAATGAGAATGAATTGAAATTCTTACAAAATAATAATCTTACACCAGTTTCTAGCTTTTGCAGGACAACGCTTACTTGGGGTGGTGTTGTAATTCTGGTTAGATATGATTGTAAGTATGAAGTGATAAAAACTGATATGATTAATAAATTTACATGCTGAACTTGCTGCTATATATGTTAAACATTTAAATCTCATAATTACGGTTTACAGATCTCCTAATAAGGAAAATTTGGAGATTTTCTGTTAAACATATTCAATGCTATGAATAATTTAATTCATACGAATTTGTTTGTATGTGGTGATTTCAATGTGCATTTCGGAAGTGACCATAAAGATGCCAAATTATTGATAAATTTTTTGCAGGTTATGGTTTGTACTGCACCAATTTTAATGCTACTCGTCTTAATAATTGTCTAGATAATATTTTTACATTAATTTTTATACCTATTTTGTGAATGAGACAAATTTAGGTATTAAAAATATGTTGCGTATGTTTACAGACAAAATAGTAAATGCTGCAGCACTAAGTTTTCCATTTAAATCGTGTAATTCATCTTAACAGCTAACAAAAAACAGTCAAATGTTCAATCAAAATCTAAAATTTTACGGAATAATGATTTACTCTTATGTGACTGTTACAAATCTAAACCTAGCAAAGTATTTAAATCCTATATAAAAAAACTAAAATCTGAATACAGATCCGTCATAAAAGATGTAAAAATTAAAGCCTATGATAACATTCATAAAGCAGGGTAATAGTAATAGAGCTAAATGGAAAATTATTAATAAAAAAAGAGGAATTAATAGAAATGATTGTCATTCAATTGGTCTCGCTGCAAATGAATTTAATACCTTTTCTTTTATTCAGTCCAAAACATTATAGATAAAATAGACACTGCTGATAAGGATATACTGGTTGCTCCTATGCTAAATCTTTCAGACACTAATGATTACAAGAATAATTCGTTTATCTTTCAGAAAATTTCTTATACTTCTGCTATTTTCCCACGAGTTTTGTAACATGCAAAGGTGGTTGCTATACACAAAAAAGGTTCATATAATGATATTACAAATTATCGTCTGATATTGTTATTACCAGTATTCTCAAAAATTTTTAAAACAGTTCTTAAAGATAAGATACTAGTATATCTTGAAAATGAAGAATCATTATGTGCTCATTAATTTGGATACCACAAAGATTTATCTACAAACGACGTGGTTTAGATTAGTACTAAAGATTACTGAAGCTTTTAAAAATTGTGATTATCTGCTGGCAGATTTCTGTGATCTTAGTAAAGCCCTTGAATGTGCCAGTCATTCAATCTTGATAAAAAAAGTTGCACATGTTAGTTTTCGACTAAACAAGTACCAATTTAATCAAATCATATTTAACGGATAGGACGTAGTCTGTTTATTACAATGGTGTGCTGTCGTGTACTGTAAATGTGCCTTTTAGAGAACCTCAAGGTTCAGTTTTGGACCCACTATTGTTTTTGTTTCATTAATGATCTGCTTTCCACCAACTTGACTAATACAGAACTAATTTTATATGCCAATGGTACTACATTATTTTGTCAAGGTGAATCTATTGATGAACTTAAGATGAAAAGTAATGAATCCACAAATGCAGCATAAAATTGGTTTCAACAAAACAAATTATGCTCAAACAAGAACAAAACCCAACAAATGTTTTTTTCTTTAAAACGGAGGACTACCTGTTCTGTTCTGGGAAAACTCTGTTTCTTTTGAGTTCATTATATCCAGTTATTTAGCAATGTTCCATTGTGCATTTCTCATGCTGTGGGAGTATGGGGTCACTGCTCTTCTGCAAAAAGCATTTTTCGATTACAATATCATGCCGGTAGGACAATGGCGAACTTAGGTTTTAGGGATGATTGTCACAACTATTTTATTAAATTTAAATTTTAACATTTCCAAGTATTTATACACTAAATTGTTTAATATTTATAAAAATATATAATAAGATTTCATCAGCATTCTAGCATACATGATATTAATACACGTGGTAAATTCTTGTTCTGCCCTATTACCATATTTTTAGAAGTTCGGTCCTAATTACTGTGGCTGTCTTTTTTACAATGCCATAAATGACAATATTCGAGACTTGCCATTAGATAAATTTAAAAAAATTATCAAAAGTTTCTTATTGGATGATTTTTATTCAGTTCAAAAGTACTGAGTGAAGTGAAGGGTTTGTAGTTGCCTCCTTTGTTTTCACAATTTACAATATATTTATTATTGCTTATCATTTTATTGACCAATTCTAATTCACTTTTGTAATCAACGCGTTTTTTATAAATAAATAAATTATAATATTCAAAGAAAATATTCAGATGGCCTTCTTCAATGTGGAATCAATCTCGCAGCTGTTTCTTAGTTTCATAGTTACTAAATGCACTGAAGAAAGGTCCTTTTCAAACATCACGAATAAAATGAGATATCCAGAAAAATAAGCTTTGTTGAACTTATAGAAGATTTCAGTGCAAAAAATTCTGTAAATCTACTATTTTATTCAATTAAGTTTGATTTAGTTTACTTTTAATATTTAAATTTGGTTTAATGTATTGAATAAATTTAGTTGATAGAAGATATGATAATTTTAATTGCATATTTTCTCCTTAGCACATTTTTATAAAGATTAGTTGAATATGTACAATTTTATCATAGATCACAGTAATAATTATATTAAATTAATTAAAAAATCATTACAGGTTTCTATTATTTAGAGTTAAATTTCAAATAATAAGAATAATTATATTATAAATTATACTAATCACGATATATTGCATTCAACATACATTAACATGTGATTTTAAAACTAAAAGGAGGAGGTGGGGAGTAAAAGACCCTCACAAGTGAAATAGCCTAGGACCTTTCCTCATCTAAATCCAGCCCTGCACATGTCCAACACAAAATATTAAAATGAAAGCTAATTGCTAGTGAACTATTTTATACTTGTTTCATAAAACATGTGGGAAAAACTGAAACCTGAAAATTTAACTTTTTTTTTCTGAGACAGAATATATGCTTTTAAGTTTAGCGACTTCTGTCAGCAACATTTGGTAATCCTTGGAAACTAAGTACACCAAACTAAAATAAATAGTTACCTTAAAGTTGAAGTACTTTTTATATACCGAGATGGTACTGCAGTACATGTTTATATAATGCTTAATGTGTCTTAAATTAAATCTTTAATTCCTAGTACTTACAAGTTGTATTGCTTTATTTGCACTCACATTCTTAACCTACTAATATCAAAAAACAGTCATCAATAAAATTATGCTCAGATAATAATTATTCAATCTTTCAAGTCACTAGCGTTATCGCCTTGCAGTTGACCAAACCGTTACAACAATGTATTTAATAATTTTTCTCAAATTCAAAAGTTCTTTTAAATTATACTGTACCTCAAATTTTAAAAACATAATTTTTATACAAACACTATGTAAAAAATATCAAATTTTTGTGTGTAAAATGATGTGCAAAATCATTTACTTTTATATTAATATTTGATAGTTTACTTTTTATATATGTTCATATGTTATACGATATATCTGTACTAATAAAGATATTCTCCCATTAAGAAAAAAATTATGAAAAATGTAAACTAATATTCAAAAACCTTGATAATGACAATAACAGATCGAGATATACCAAACGCAAGCATATTTTAAATAAATAATCTCCTACACACGAATGATAATTAGCTATTATTTACACCATTTTGTGTAATTTTGATATTTTTAGCTATTTAAGAATGTTAAGAGAAGTGTAGCTGCTAAGGTTTTTCTATGAATAACCTAAATAGTCGGTAACTGTTTGTTGTTAACAAATATAAACTCGTGAAAACCATGTTTCAAAGAATAATGCAATGTATGTTGAAATCACTTTTCACAAAAATATATCAAGATAGCAAATTCTTGAATATTATTTACACTAAAAATCCAATATTATAAAAGTTATCGTGAAAAAAAAGTACAGACCATCTTATTGATGATTTTGAATTAGCAATGTATGGCAGTGCCGATGAGAAGAAATACATTACATGCCTTTATTAGTCTAGTACTCACAAGTTCAAAGTAAAGGTCCATAACAGCATTAGATTGTTTTTAAAACAAAACGACTAAATGCAATACTAGCTGTTGAAAACAAATCCACAACCAGTTACTTTGCAGTTACGTACAAAGACCAAAGAGTTGAACATTGAAACTGGGGAATGTTAGCAAAAGCATTCCTAAATATTAAAGTAGTTAAATAGAAAATTATTAAATGACATTTTTATACTTAACTCTTTTACGAACGTCTTTGCTTCACACTTAATTATAAATTTCAGCATACCAATAAAATATGTGCAACATAAAATCTTTAGTTTTCTTGATATTTTCCTGGAGTGCAAACAAGCAAAGAAAACCATTGAGTGCAAATCTACAGTATATCTTAAAATGCTTAATTAAAATACTAAAAATACCGTTATGTTGAACGGTGATTATAAAACGGAGATCCTTCACTAGACCGATCTTCATTGCTTTCAGTAGCTGGACTAGAAGGTGGTTGTTTTAAATCAATATCTACCAATTCTGTGAGATGTTCACTTTTACGCTTTGGTCTTGGAAAGTTAGATGAAGTGTGTCCCAACTCCAATATCTGTCTAGCCTTGTAAATTGGTTCATACTCCACTAATTGAGCAATAAATCCTTCATTAGGTTTAATGCAACTTCTGCGTTGTTTGACTAACATGTAAGCATCCCTGTAATTTATAACAAATATCAATTATAAATTTAATTAAAAAGTAAAATTGATAAATGAGAATAATTAAATTAAATAATAGATCTCTAAATTAAGAAATTAGAATAAATTAGTTATATAAATAATTAAATATAGAGTACATTAAAGTACTATAGAGTAATATATTTTTTTTAAATTCCATAGTTTCAACAAATGAGCATTAAACACAAAATACAGTGTTAATCAAATGTGTAACAATAGACAAAAATTGGGCAAGGTAATAGGCGTTGTGATATCCATAGCTGGCTATTATATTTTTACAGTTTTGTTATGTGTATATATTGATATGATAACGCCGTATTCGGTGTTAATGACGTTTTTACTTAACTCCACCGCTCTGTGATAATTGAACAAAATAAATGATGTAACCTTAATGCCACTTCCGTTTATGTATTTTTGAAACTGCATTTTCTTATCAAAATGTTTATCGTTTCTGCGTAATTGCGTAAAGCTTTGTTAGGTTTTATCTCTTATCTTCATATTTGTTTTACAACTAATTAGAACACTTCTCAACGGGTGTTTAATTACATGCGCCATCATTTCTTTTGAATATGCGTACTTTTACTGAAAGATATTCTCACTTGCATTACTTAAAATTAATAAAGTCTATATACAGAGTGTTGAATACTTGTTATTTACCTAATGTATGAATTACCTATTTTCCTGCTAAATACGAGTACTATTGTTGTAAGATATGCTTATTCGCATCGTTTAAAGCTAATTATGGTCTATATACAGGGTGTTAAATGCTTGCTATTTACATAATATTCAAATTACCTATTTTTCTGCTTCCTATTGCAATTTATGTTTACTACACGACCCTTGCTACTCAATACACCCCTAAACAACCCCTTATCACAGCATTATTCCCCCAAATTAAAATATAAAATTTTTAAACAAGGACCTTTTTGGCACCCAACTTAAACTCACATTGGTCTATAAATTCTTATATTTTTATTTTATTTTAAAAATCTAACTCTCCCTTTATTAATCCCCTATTTACATTTATCTAATCTTATACCTATGTCCTATTTTACTACCCTATTCATACCTATACCTATTCTTATACCCGTATTCTATTTTATTACTCTATGTATGCCTATACCTAAATTTATTTCACATTTTATTCATTTATTTGTGTCCCTTTGCATGGGTAGATTAAGTTTATTTCTAACTTCCCCTTACTGTTTTTAAATCTAGGTCCTTTTAACTCATATTTGTTTGTTCCCTTCTTTATAATTATACTCTTACTATCTATCCTATATCCTCAAAATTTAACCCTATCTTGAAAAAAATCACACTTCCTTAAATTCAACCTTAAACCTGCTATATTTAACTCTAATAATATTCTCTCTAAATGAACAAAGTGTTGCTCTACACTATCGCTAAATATTAACACATCATCCACGTAGTGGATACAAAATTCCTCATACGGTCCCAAAATATTCTGCATCGCCTTCACTAATGCAGCCGTACTCGAGAACAAACCGAACAAGACCACCCTAAATTGGTATATTTTTCCTTCTACTGAAAAACCCGTATATTTCCTTGATTCTCGCGCTAATGGAATCAACCAAAATGAATTCTTTAAGTCTAATTTGCTATAGATTTTCCTATTACCTATTCTTACTAATATGCTATCTATTGTTGGTGGACAATTGTATTGCGATTTTGTTCGCTTATTAATTTTTCTTGCATCTAAACATAACCTGATGCTATCATCACGTTTTCTTCACAACGACTAATGGATTCACAAAATGTGTACTGGAGCTTTCTATGATACTTTCACATAACATTTCTTCTATTTCTTCATTTACTCTATCCCTATATGCTACTGGAATAGGATATATTTTAGTGTTAAACAGTTCAGTGTTTACTACTTCCAACTTGTGCACATAACCTGTGGCAATTCTCGATTTCGACCCTATTAATTCTGAATGCTTTCTTAATAATATCTTCAGCCTATTTCTTAAATCTTCTGGACATTTAATCTCTTCATTCTCATTACCCTCATTATCTATTTCATCATTAAACTGATTAATATTCACGCAGTCATCCTCTATTTCCATATCACATCTCAGATATACCATTTCATTTATTACACAAAATCTCTTATTATTTGGTGTCGCCAAATTACACCTCGCTATAGGTATCGCTTTATCTCACAATTTCTCTCGTTTAACAAATTCTTCCGCAACAAGTGATGCTTCTGCCCCAGTATCTATTAATACTTTAACTATTTCATTTTCCACCTTTAAATTAATTATTGGTGATAAGTTCCTTTCAAATCTTCCTAATTCATTTTCCGTTTCATGTTCAATTAATTCGTGCTGATTTTCATATCCGTTAATCCGTAACATTTTCCTTGGTCCGTCCGTACTTAAAAATTTTGATTTCGTGTGGAAGGTCCTGCCTGACTCGTTATCTCTGCGTATGTGCGATTCGTATTCCTTATTTGCGTGCAATTAATATTCGTCGTTTGCGTCCGTCGATCATCATGTTCCTGCCTATTTATTTCTCTGTTATTGTTTCCCTCATGATTCGTCCGTTCTGTTCGTTGCCTTGGTATCTGACCCGTATCTCTACTTCGTCTAAAATCATTGTTATAACTCCCTCTATTGAAATTTCTTCCACAATCATAATTATAATTGTTTCGTTGATAATTACTTCGAGTCTCATTATTCCTTTGCGTCCTTATAAAATTCGTGCATCGATCCCTAGTATTATTTTCCATTTTATCATTAAATTCCAACTCATCATACCTTTGCAAATATTCTATAAATGTATCTCGGTCCACTATATTCTGCATCGTTATATATCGTTTTACTTCTGCATTCTTCTTAATCTTCTTTGGGAATTAAACCACTCATAGTTTTTAAATTCATCTTTATTTACGTTTCGATCCATGACCTAGGATCGTTGTCAAAATAATAAAAACTTCAAGTTTGAAATTATGACATAAATTGAAGGTGACTTTGATTTATTGATGTTTGAAATATTTGGTTTGAGTATACTAAGCAAAAATTTTAAAGTTTAAAAGAATGATTGCCTTCAATTTGTGTTGCGACCTGGGATCGACTTTCTTTAGGTAGCCAATACGCTTAACGTAAAATCAGCTGATTAATTTTTATTGGTGAATTTTATATAAATTCAATAACTTGGGAATTGGAAAACATTTTTTAACATGTTTCTATTTATACAATTGAGAGATTTCTAATTTTGTCTTATTTCACCGAGATTCACTGAAAGGGGTTAAGCAACCTGTGGCTACCAAGATCCCCCAACACTTAGAATTTGCCGAAATAATGGTTTTCTAGTTAATATGCTTATTGTTATGTAATTAGTTATTGTATGTATAAATAGAAATCATGTATGTAGGCTGTATTTCATGTTAATATCGCAAGGAAAACCCAGGAAAAACTTGCAATTCTACCTAGATATTGTGGGCATTTGATCTTCATTTGTTATTTCTTTTGTTATTTCTTTTAGTAATGGAATCCATTGTTTACTGGGAGTATTTACTTCTGCGTTGAAATGCCCTGCTAAATATTATACGATTTGTTTATCGTGTAACGGAGGATCTAATTGTTTCGCTACGGTAAACTTTTCAATAGCATATAATTCTCGCGTTATTCCTCTATCTGCATTATGCTTTCCCATGCTCAGGTTATTCCTAACTTTATCTTACTGATTATCCCCCCAAAATTGTCGTAGAAATTTCTGTTCGAACTGTTGCAATGTTTCTATTTCGCTTTCAACTAAGTTGTACCACATTTCAACTTCTTTCAGCATTGATTTAACTAAGTTTAATTTATATAGCTCGTCTGTAGAGCCCTGTACTAACATTTTAAAATTTTTCAAAAATATTTTCGGATTTAATTTTCCGTCCCCGTAAAATTTAGTATACTGGTCAATTACAAGATTTGGTTGAATTAGCCTAATTGGTTCCCTATTATTAAAATTTGCTGAAGTAGTTTTTATATTATTTATTTCCCGATTTATGGTTCTGAATTCCGGTTCACAATTATCTCCAATGTTTCGTAATTTGATATTTAAATTCGTGATTTTTATCGTTTAACTCGTTTTCATATTTCTCCTGTTTTGATTTCACTATTCCAATATGATCCCACACACAGTCTATATCTTCTGTAACCCTTACCATTTTCTCCTGCATTTGCGCTCTCATTTCAGCAATTGTTTGGTTGGTTTCCCTTAATACATCACTTAGAATTTTAATTTCTTTACCTAATTTTTCGCTGTTCTCATCGATTCTCGTAGTCATGGTTTTATGGCCTCTTCATTTTTGTCCATTTTACTGTTCAGTGCCATTAAAATCTCCATCATTTTAGTTTCCTGTAAAATCCGTTGCTCCTCGCTAGAACTCCTTTCAAACGTTATACTTTTTTGGGATCCTCTTTCCATTTTTGAAATTATTATGTTTACACTAAGCTTTTAAATATTAAATAAATCTGCCTCAATTTAATTAATGTACAAATTTCTCTTAATTTTCGGTTTCGTAGTTTTTCGCAAATTAAAACTCTTTAAAGCCCCAGTTTAATTTAATAGTTTTATTTTAAATCACACGGTCGTATTTTCAAATTTATTTTGATTTAATTCGCGTCCCTTCGCTCAGGTCGCTATATTTTATCTTCGTGGTAAAATATTCGTGTCCAGACGCTCGGTCGACAAATTCTGAATGCTTTCTTAATAATATCTTCAGTCTATTTCTTAAAACTTCTGGACATTTAATCTCTTCATTCTCATTACCCTCATTATCTATTTCATCATTAAACTGATTAATATTCATGCAGCCATCCTCTATTTCAATATTACCCTCTTCATACCATTTAATACATTTTCCATTACACTTCTCTTTGCATTCTGCATTTATCGTCAACCCCAACTTATGTATAATATTCATCCCAAATATAATATCTATCTTTAGTTCAGGTACAACCATAAAATCATTTTCCATTTCACATCTCAGGATTACCATTTCATTTATTACACAAAATCTCTTATTATTTGATGTCACCAAATTACACATTTCCTCAATTTTTCCCTTCACTCTATTTCCATATACTACTGGAATATGATATATTTTACTGTTAAACGGCTCCTTATTTATTACTTCCAACTCGTGCACATAACCCTTGGCAATTCTCGACTTCGACCCCATTAATTCTGAATGCTTATTCAATAATATATTCACCCTATTTCTTAAATCATCTGGACACTTAATATCTTCATTTTCATTAGCCCCATTATCTATCTCTTCAATAAACTGATTAATATTTACGCAGTCGTCTTCTATTTCAATATTCCCCTCTTCATACCATTTAATATATTTACCATTACACTCAATCTCTTTGCATTCCGCATTTATCTTCAACCCCAACTTATCTATCATATTCATCCCAAATATAACATCTATCTTCAGTCCAGGTACTACCATAAACTCACTTTCCCATATTTTATCCCCCATTTCACATCTCAGAATTACCATTTCATTTATTACACAAAATCTCTTATTATTTGATGTCACCAAATTACACCTCGTTATAGGTATCGCTTTATCCCCCAATTTCTCTCGTTTAACAAATTCTTCTGCAACAAGTGATGCTTCTGCCCCAGTATCTATTAATACTTTAACTATTTCATTTTATACCTTTAAATTAATTATTGGTAATAAGTTCCTTTCAAATCTTCCTAATTCATTTTCCGTTTCATGTTCAATTAATTCGTGCTAATTTTCATATCCGTTAAACCGTAAAATTTTCCTTGGTCCGTCCATACTTAAAAATTTTGATTTCGCATGGAAGGTCCTGCCTGACTCGTTATCTCTGCGTATGTGCGATTCGTATTCCTTATTTGCGTGCAATTAATATTCGTCGTTTGAGTCCGTCGATCATCAGGTTCCTGCCTATTTATTTCTCTGTTATTGTTTCCCTCATGATTCGTCCGTTCTGTTCGTTGCCTTGGTATCTGACCCATATCTCTACTTTGCCTAAAATCATTGTTATAATTCCCTCTATTGAAATTTCTTCCACGATCATAATTATAATTGTTTCGTTGATAATTACTTCGAGTCTCATTATTCCTTTGCGTCCTTATAAAATTCGTGCATCGATCCCTAGTATTATTTTCCATTATATCATTAGATTCCAACTCATCATACCTTTGCAAATATTCTATAAATGTATCTCGGTCCACTATATTCTGCGTCATTATATATCGTTTTACTTCTGCGTTGAAATGCCCTGCTAAATATTATACGATTTGTTTATCGTGTAACGGAGGATCTAATTGTTTCGCTACGGTAAACTTTTCAATAGCATATAATTCTCGCGTTATTCCTCTATCTGCATTATGCTTTCCCATGCTTAGGTTATTCCTAACTTTATCTTATTGATTATCCCCCCCCCCAAAATTGTCGTAGAAATTTCTGTTCGAACTGTTGCAATGTTTCTATTTCGCTTTCAACTAAGTTGTACCACATTTCAGCTCCTCCTTTCAGCATTGATTTAACTAAGTTTAATTTATATAGCTCGTCTGTAGAGCCCTGTACTAACATTTTAAAATTTTTCAAAAATATTTTCGGATTTAATTTTCCGTTCCCGTAAAATTTAGTATACTGGTCAATTACAAGATTTGGTTGAATTAGCCTAATTGGTTCCCTATTATTAAAATTTGCTGAATTAGTTTTTAAATTATTTATTTCCCGATTTATGGTTCTGAATTCTGTTTCACAATTTTCTTCAACGTTTCGTAATTTGATATTTAAATTCGTGATTTTTATCGTTTGACTCGCTTTCATATTTCTCCTGTTTTGATTTCACTATTCCAATATGATCCCACACACAGTCTATATCTTCTGTAACCCTTATCACTTTCTCCTGCATTTGCACTCTCATTTCAGCAATTGTTTGGTTGGTTTCCCTTAATCCATCCCTTAGAATTTTAATTTATTTACCTAATTTTTCGCTGTTCTCATCGATTTTCGTAGTCATGGTTTTCATGGCCTCTTCATTTTTGTCCATTTTACTGTTCAGTGCCATTAAAATCTCCATCATTTTAGTTTCCTGTAAAATCCGTTGCTCCTCGCTAGAACTCCTTTCAAACATTATACTTTTTTGGGATCCTCTTTCCATTTTTGAAATTATTATGTTTACACTAAGCTTTTAAATATTAAATAAATCTGCCTAAAGTTAATTAATGTACAAATTTCTCTTAATTTTCGGTTTCGTAGTTTTTCGCAAATTAAAACTCTTTAAAGCCCCGGTTTAATTTAATAGTTTTATTTTAAATCACACGGTCGTATTTTCAAATTTATTTTGATTTAATTCGCGTCCCTTCGCTCAGGTCGCTATATTTTATCTTCGTGGTTAAATATTCGTGTCCCGACGTTCGGGTCGCCAAATAAAAATTGATATGATAACGCCGTACTCGGTGTTAATGACGTTTTTACTTAACTCCACCGCTCTGTGTTCTCAAACCAAATTTACTCTTACTAATTTTATTATTATGCCACGGCTAGCCCTATTTAATCTACACAAAGTGCACAAAGTTACGATGATCAATTTTTCTCTTCTCAACCCCTTTATGATTACCTATTTGTTTGAATTATAAAACGAAGTCAATTAATTTCATATAATGAAAAGAAATATTATTTACAATTTTTGAAAAATATTTAAATACACCCTTCAATCAATCAAAATCATATGTATCATTTATCCCCAAAATTTATATGCTTTGAAAAAAATCTAAAGTCACCAAAACCTACCTCTTTTTACCAAAGCGACCTGGAACGTTCTGGACCCCTTTATAATATATTACGTAAGCTTAACGTATGCAATGTTTGTTGCTGACTTCGTTACACTTTTATATAAATTGAATAAATTCAGTATTGAAATTTAAATAGAAAAATATCTTAAAACTAATTAGATCTGACCTGTTACAGGTTGTTCGGGTTGTGGATTAACAGCCCTTTGTTGTCCTCATTCATCTATCACTGCTCTGTTTAGTTGAACCCCTCGTTTTCCATAAATTACTTCGTGCTTCTTTATTTTATTTGCATCGATTCTCGCAACTCGAAATTGTACCAAAATCGTCGACGCTGATTTAAAATATTATATTATTGACCCACATTTGAATTATTCTCATTAACACATTTGAAATATTCTATCGCCCAATTCGAAATATTATATTAATCCATTTAAAATATCCCCACATTCAAATTATCATCAACACAATTGAACACCATTCGAACCCCTATTATTATTAATATTTAGTTTAAATAAATTACCCCAAATTCTACTCACGTTAAACGGCAAAAGAAGTCTTCATAATTGTTGCACTTTATTGTCACTATAACGTACTTGATATTTTATTATAATTACGCGTGACTTTCTGTTTAGCAGTGACGCAGCTTTGCCCTGCCTGAGTTTAAACCGACCCGTCTTATCATTGCTCGGTGTTAAATATAGGCCGCTCCCACTTACATGTGGGCTGGGTGGCCGATCTTCATTTAAAACTAACAGCTAAAGCTGTATTCTGTAGAGCTAGACCTGTACCCCTTGCTATAAAAAGTAACGCGGAAAATGAATTAAAACGTTTAGAATTAAGAATTATTTGAAAAATAACACTTTCAGAATGAGCGTCTCCCATCATTCCTATTCCGAAAGCAGATGGAAATATTCGGCTCATGGCGGATTATGGGTCACTTTAAACAAACATATCATTCGGAGGAACATCAGATTCGTACTATTGAGGAAATTCTTGCTAAAATTTTGAATGGGAAGTATTTTTCAAAATTCGGCATTCGTGAAGCATATAAGCATATGCGAGTATCCGAAGAAGCTTCTAAGTTAATAACAATCTTTAGGGCTATTCAAAGTAAATCGTCTAATGTACGGTATTAGTAGTGCTCCTGCCATTTGGCAGAGAACGATGGAATCTTTGTTTGGAAACATTTCACGGTAACAAATATTTAACAACGACATTAAAATATCATCACCGGGCCCAGATTCGCATTTAAAGAATGTAGAGTTATTCTGGTCAAAATGTAAGGAATATGGTATTCAATTAAAAACGAGACAAATGCGAATTCTTCCCAAAACAGATCACATATCTGGGCTATGTTTTAGAAAACAAAGGAAAACAGAGGAAAATTTTTCAGGGGATTGTTAATGCCAAGGCACCTCAAAATATTACCGAGTTACAATCTTTCATCCGACTGGTTAAGTATTACTCCAAGTTTATTCGAAATACTTCTAGTTTACTCCACCCTCTCAATAAATTATTAAAAAAGGGAAAAAAGTTTCAGTGGAATTCTGATGTGGAGGAAGTATTTCAATTAGTAAAAAAGGAAATTTCTTCAGATATAGTTTTAACTTATTCTGATCCTGATAAACCAATTGTAGTTTCTGCTGATGCATCGCCATACGGAATTGGAGGTGTCATTTCACACACATGTCTGATGGTTCAGAGAGGCCAATTGCGTATGTTAGTAGAAGTTTAACGACTACTGAAGCCAAGTATTCACAAATAGATCGTGAAGCTTTAGCAATCGTGTGCGTCATCAGGAAACTTTTCTTCTATTTATATGGGCATAAATTCATTTTATATTCAGATGCCTCTTGCAGTAATTTTTAATTCTGAGAAGCGCACACCATCCTTAAGTGCAACTCGTTTGCTTCATTATTCAATTTTTCTTCAAGGGTTTAATTATGAAATCCGTTACAAGAAGCACGATCAGCATTTAATGCAGATGTTTCGCCTAAACCCAAATTGGTCTTCGCCTAGTATTTCTTCCGCCCGTTTTTCCATTCGTCTTTGCACAATTCTAGTTAATATTTTTGACACGTGTGCTGTCAAACTTATTGTTCGAAAATTTTCACATCTATCCACGCCTTTCTTTTTTGGTATAGTTACTATTATGCTACGTTTGAAATCTTGAGGTATCTCGCCTGTCTCATACATATAGCCTACAAGTTGGAAGAGACGTTCTGTTACTGCTTGTCCAGCGGCTTTGAGAGTTTCTGCTTGCACCTTATCTGTACCTGACGCCTTACCATTTTACAGACTCTTTAATGCTAATTCAAACTCATCTCTAAGTATAGGATATCCCAAGTCATCATTTTCAATGTCTGATTCCTGTTCTAATGCAGTTAGTTCCTCTCCTGCATATAAATTCCCTATATATTCTTGCCATCTACCCACTTTCTCTACGATGATGTTTTCTTGTGCGTCCCTTATATTTTTGCTATACGGTTTTATATCCCTAAAATTCATTCTAATTCATTTGTATGCTTCGTCTGTCTTTCCTATTTCCATCTTCGTTTGTACCTCTTTGCACTTTTCATCAATCCATTGTTCTTTAGCTTTCCTGCATTTTCGAATAATTTCCCATTTTATGGCTTTGTATCTCTGTTTTCCTGTTTCGTCTGATTTATTTTTGTATTTTCGTCTTTCTTCTATTAAATTCAGGATATCCTTTGGTATCCATGGTTTCTTATTTTCTTTTTGTGTCTAGGCTGGATTTAATGTTATTCCATTCTGTTTCTACTTCCTTAGTATCAGATATTTTCCTGATATCTTTGAGCAATTTATTTGACTTTTTTTCAAATCTTTCTTGAATATCTTTATCTTTTAGTTTCTCTAAGTCCAAGTGCCTTTTTCCGTTTCTTTTTTTCACATTCTTAAATTTAAGCGTGGCCTTCATAATTACGATGTTGTGGTCAGTATCTATATCTGCTTCTGGGTAGCTTCTACAGTCTTTTACTTGATTCTTAAACCGTTGTCTAACAAGAATGTAATCTATTTGATATTTTCCTATATCTCCTGGCATCTTCCACGTATATCGTCTTCTAGCATGAAGAAATAATGTGTTTGTGATGATTAAATTGTTCTTGTCACAAAATTCTACCAGCCTATTTCCCCTGTCGATTCTCTTGCCTAAACCAAATTCCTTATTCCTATTCCTTATTCATCATTATTTAATGGAACAGCTTTTTCGGCTGTATCGATATTGCCAGCTAATTTCATTAACTCTAGCATTTCATCATTCAAACCATTTAGTAAACAACCAAGAAATCCATTGACACCTTCAGAAAGTCCTTCCACTACAAAAGTATCACTACAAACACCATTAAATAATCTATAAACCCAAAAGGACTAAAACGGAGTATCATAATTAACTATCACGTTATATTCCTTTTTTTGATTTTTGTCTAAACGCTGTCCCAGCTTCAATCCCGCTAGAAGATCATGAAACTTTTTGATAAAATTCACCGTATTATCAATTGTAGGTATAATTCTTTTCATTTCTAAAGCAAGAGTGACCTGTATTTGGTTAGACCTTTTAATAAATTATAGACATGCTATAACTGTTCGTAATGTTGAATTTATATAGCAGTAATTACTTCGATTAATTAGGGCACAAGGTTTCAAACTTATAAAACGATTATCAATAATATAAGGTGCCAAATATTCTCCTGTTCCGTTTATATTGTAAATAATTTACAGCTAAATTTATTTTCCGTTGAGTTTGTTGATTATTTATGTCCGCTTCGGTATATTTAAATTTGTTAGTGTAAAATTCCATGTTTTACTTCAAGCACGTGCCTACAAGTGCCGTGAGTGATGAACTTTGCTATCCGCATGTGCAAGAACATTGTATTAACTGGGAAAACACATGAAGCAAGTATCAGTATCTACATAGAACCATTAATTAGAAAAACCGCTTTCCTCCAGAACAACCGGTATCGAAATAAATGTGCTCCGCCAAAAGAAGAGTAGTTTTTTGTTTCCCCTAAGACGGACAAATTCTACAGTTTTGTTTACCTGGTTTTTCCGTTGGCACGGCTGCATAGACACAAATGTGAGTCGCTAAGCTCGTAAACAATAGGTAAGTGTTTGGAGTAATTGTTTGTTCTGGTTAAAACCATTAATTATATGTTATCTGTTAATTATCATTTTTCTGTCGCATACATGTCCACTTTTCTTCACCACAGAGCTATTCGAAATTCACCGCAAAATTTTACATCTTCTATTCAATGTAAATTGGGATAATCTAAGTTTGACTTAAAAGGCTCTTTTAATAAAATCAACTGCATTGGCGATTTTGTCGATGCTGCAAGTGAGATTTCACTCTTGATACGTCACTTTCAATATTATTTTAAAATGACCAGTTTTCTTAATCACCTTTGTTATTACACTTGTGCATGATTTAATGAGGAGTTGATTCCTGAGGTTCACAATCATTATAATCACAATGTTCATCTGTCACACTATTTTCAACATCATAGTGTCCATTTATATTCGATCTTAGATTGTGCTGAGTGTTATTTTTGAACTTAGCCAAACGGGAAAAATATAAGATGTTATTGCATTTTGGTATTTGGAAAATAAGATCAATTAATATATTTCCTATATTAGGTTGGATATTTTCAGTATTTTCCTTATCAATTGTAACTTCTTTATGCTTAGTAAGTTCTTTGTTCTTTTAAAGTTCTTTTTACTGTTTATTCAAGGAGATAAAAAGAACCCATCCATTTTTTCTGTTGTGGATAAAGTGCCCAAAACAGACGACGCATTTTCTTTTTGTATTGCTATTCCAATTCTTTGTAAATAGAAACTGAATGCTCTACGATCTTCAGTCTCTTCCATTACCTTACTTCTAATAGCATGAAGAGAAAACTTAATCCTTGTTTTCTGAAAACCCCCGTTTCACTAGCAATTGGATAGAATATAATTATTTTCTAGATCATAGTATTTTTTGTTTTTTGGTTTTTATGCATTTAGAGCAATGGTTCCGGCTGATATACTAGCTTGTAGATGTGAGATTGCTAAGGAGTCTACGCAAGTGAAATCCCAAATGATTGATTTTCCACGACTCTTAGGAATGAGTGACAGACCATCTAGTCATTAGCCATCACAACTTATTCCTAGCAGTTCTAATGTTAGGATATTTGCAAGGTTTAATAATCTTTTAACGGTGTCGTTTAGGGCATGATGACGTGATGAGCATCCTGCACTAAACTTACAACTTAAACCATGTGTTCCCACTTCTGAAACTATTGTGCCGTATTTGCATTTGTTTTCCATACATATACAGTTTCTCAATCATAATCCAATAGCAATATGGAATGAATCATCATCTAGTAATGTTCCTAGACATGCTACTGGAAAGGCATTTAACCAAACACCAGATTCCTGGGACCCAACTGCTTTGAAATGGGCCTTGTCATGAATTTTGTAGCATTTTCAAGCAGTTGTTTAGTCACAAAATCAAGAAAACCTTTCAAGAAAACCTTATCTTCTGCCAAAAATTTGTTTCTATTCTTGTACCATGGTTCTTCTCCTTCAGATAATAAATTCAATAATTTTTATTGCTTTAAAATCGAATCTATTACACCAGATACACGGTGTGCAAAAGAAAGAATTGTAAGGAGAGTCAGAGCTGTGGTTTGATGTATTCCTAAATATCCTTTTGAAACTTGAAGCGATGCTAGAATCCACTGATCATTGTTTATCACATTATTTGTAATTTCTTCCAATGTTTTATGTAACTGACAACAATATTTTTTAATTCAGCTTCGGTATGCCATGTTAAGCAGCATCGAATAATTTTGGTACAGCCATTGAATTTGTCAATAGAAGGCTACATGTGCTGATAGATTGGATAAATTTGAACACATCTTTGTGAGACATTTCAATTTATCTTGCAGACACATTGATAGCACACTATCTGTAAGAGGCACACCCAAAGAGACCATTTGGACTCTTCTACAAATTTCTGATCAGGTGCTATTGATAAAATTTCCTGTATATTCATGTTCCATAAAAATTTCACAGTTGCCAAAATTTAGTTCCAATCCTAGTTTCTTCGATTTGATAATGTTTATCATGCTACTTCGTATTGAGCTACTGCTATCCCAATTAATCCGTCATCAAGATACCAATCATTATTTTATTTATTGTATTTATGATATCTGGAATTGCAATACTAAACAACAGAGGTCCGAGAGAGTTTCTTTGTTGTACACCTCTTTGTGATAATATTAAATATTAAATGTTAAAATGTAGGAAATTTATAACATTGCTAATCCACGGAAGTATATATCTCTTGAATTGTTTTAAAACTTAACTAACATTTCGTTTCTATGCAACATGTTAAAAGCGTTTCTAAAACTAAATTTTAGAAATATATTTTTTGTCTACTTTAAATTTTCAATAAATAATCTTGCCAAGTGTTTTCTGTTTCATTTTCACCACGAGTTGCACACCTGTTTCAAAAATGAAGTGATAATCACATCGCTAACTTTATAAATTTTTCTGGAATCAGTATAACGGCAAATTTGAGTCTTTTGTTTAGTTCTATTTCCACAGCAAGAATGAAGTAAATCAAAACAGTTTTTACTGGTCATCCAAACATAAAGCAAGGCAGAGACTCTCCAGTGGTACCATTGTATATAACGTCAAAATAAATTCAATGCAGGATTTATTGAAAAATCACATTAAATGCTATTGCTACGGGATCAATGTAATTATTATCATTAATAACAGTAATAGCCAAACAGTTTTGGTTTTCATAAGAGTTAAAAAAAACAATTAGCTTTGAATTTTTTTAAAGGAAAACAAGGTTGTTTGTGTTTTATATTTTGAGAGGTTATACAAAAGTTGATAAAACTAGTTAAATGAAAACTTTGATGCAGGAGTAAAATAATTTTCTAGACAAAGCAAATTATATATAATCGATTACCATTACGGATGGTTTTGGTTCATCGACTCGACATTTGATGACTGTGACAGGACAGGTTCTATAGAATTTGTAAAAGCGAGTTTCCTTAATTGATTTACGAGATAGTAAACAACGTTTCACTTGATTGTAAATAGAACGAATAAAAAGTTGAGAGCTGTACAACGCAGTATCTTACGAAAAATACATATCACTAACACAAACGATAGAACATGAAATATACTTCTACTGGAAATAAAAACAACTTACAAAATGTTGCAACAAGAGCACAATTTACTTTGAAAAATAGACCAGCAAATGCATGACCTTAAAGTTAGAAGCCGTCGACTCTGAAGATAATTTGGTGAAAGAAGTTACTTCTGCCAATGAATATTTGTCTATATTTACGAAATTGTCGATACAGTATCATACCATAGCTAAAGAACAATACTCACAGTTTATAAATTCACAAACTGATAGTAAAAACAAACACCTGTCTCTGATACAATGACATAGTTTTAAATTGCCAAGTAGTTTGGTAGTGATATGAGAGACTGGTTATGGTTCTGGAGTCGATTCCAGAAGATAAATAATTCAGATATAGACAAGGAATTTCAATACTTGTTACAATTTATCATTCCTGGTTCCAGACCAAGAGAACTTATTAAAAGCTTTCCTCATACATCAGCTAATTATGAAAAGGCTGAACAAAATTTTAAATCACGATTTGGTGATGAAAAAACGCATGTGAAAGTTTACGTTCACGAATTATTGAAACTAGTTCCCAAAAAAGCATTATCGTAAAGAGAAATACCTTCAGTTAGCTTGTATGAAAAAATTGATATTCAATTAAGGGTCTTAGTGTCTTTAGGTGTAATAACTCACTGATAAGTGTGTGGCTATGTTGCTATGTTATATCCACTAGTGGAATCTTGCTTACCAGAAACCTACAAGAATTTGGCAATGTACTACCCATTGTATTCAATACAGAAGTGAGAAAACCACGACCAAATTAGAAGAATTTATACAGTTTTTAATAACGAGCCGAAAGCGAAGAACACGAAAATTAGCTGTGAAAGGTTTTGGTCAAGGTGTTCATGTAGAGAACATAAAGAAAGCAAACCCCAAACAAATCCTTACCTCGATTCCAACTGCTGCCACATTGATTAATGCTCAATTATCAACACTGATCTTCGTAAATGCATGCAAATCCAGTTTGTAAACAAAGATGTGTTAGTAAAGACAATAATGCGGTGCAACATCTGCTGTCTTTGATCGTCTTAATCTGACAATGTTTCACAGAGGCCATGTACTAGCAGAGCATTAGCCATGTCAAAAATGTTCAGATTATGAAAGCCTTCTATATGATTTAAAGAATAAATTAGATCTCACTTCAAGCCAATTTGACAAGCTACAAATATTGATATTATCTCCCAACAGCTGATCAATTGAAAAACTTCGTCTGAGTTTGATGTTTCAACAAGAATGGTCAAACAATCCAGAAAACAAATTCGAAAATGGAATATTATGAATGCCTAGCAAAAAGAAAGGCAAAGCACTTTCAGTTTCAGAAGATGTAATTAAAAAAGTGATAAACTTTTTTGAAGATGACGAGTTCAGCAGACTCAGTCCAGGTAAAAAGGATTACGTTTCAGTTAGAATTGCTGGAGAAAAAGTTCTAAAACAAAAAGGACTGTTGCTTAGTTAACCTAAAGGAGATGTTTGTTGCGTATCGAAACCAAAATGGTCCTGAATTAAGTTTTTCAAAGTTTTATGAGCTGCATCCAAAATGATGTGTAACTGTTGGCTCATTACAAATGCATTCTGTCCATGTCTGTGCTATTCACCAAAATGTGAAACTCATGCTCAACACCAGCATTATCAATCACGACTACACACTACTGATGGTAAAAAAGTGTTTGTGACAGAATCAAAAACTACATGCTCCCCAGCTGTGACAACTGTCCTGAAAAACTGGAAAAACTGCTTATCTTTTCGATGTTTATAAGGAGGCGGATTCAGAAGAGATAGTTGAGTATAAACAATGGGTTCTAACTGAACATGCTACACTAGAAGTCAAACAAAAGACAACTGAAATTTTTTAACATTATTGACTGAAAAAATTTCCGGCTACACTTCACCATTACATTTCAAAACATCAAGATCAATAGCTCAAAACGTTAAAAGAAAATCTACACTCAGATGAAATTATTGTATTGATGGATTTTGCCGAAAATTACTCATTTGTAGTTCAAGATGCAGTGCAAGGTTTTCACTGGGAAAACGGTCAAGCTACGTTACATCCTCTTGTCATCTACTTTTGTTGCAATGAAGAAACTCAACCTGTGCAATCATGTTAGATACTGGGATCACAGCAAAATGGAACTTTTTGGAAACTAGTCAGGGAAAATTGCCATGTGATGGCATTGGTTTTCTTCATTTCAAAGGATGAAATTAAGTCAAAAAACAAAGTCAGGAAAAATGGTTTGAAAATACTATAACTGTTGCTGGAACGCATAAAAATCATCGGATTGTTCCAATTAGTATAAGAAAAATTCTTGTAAGCAAAGTCTCAAATACTTGTTCATTTGTCACAAATGTTAGTCGATTAGATAAATCAATTGCGAACTTGCTCAAAGTGACTGACCTTCAGCCTGGAAAATATGTAGTCTGTATTTATAACAATTGGTGGGATAGGGAATATTTATGAAATGTCAATTGAAGAAAGTGATGTATTGATAAATTTATGCACCCCTGTTGACCTGCCTGCTCATTTCACTGAACTCCCAGAAAGGACACTGTTGGGTTCCAGAAAATCACATTTTTGCAGTAATGCCTGTTCCAAGCACATTAACTGGCCGACAATACGCATTTGCTAAATATGAACTTAAATTTGTTGAAGAAAAATCTTACATATTGCTGCATTGATTTCATTCGTTATGGCTTGGGATCCATAAAGAAACCCACACATGGCTTGGGAACCTAATATAAGAAACCAAATATCAGGCTTGGGAACATATGTAAAATTACCCACTAGTGACTGGACTTGCCTGGCCATAGGGCTTGACCCTCTTAAGGCAATGGTGCTGTCAATGTAAATTGGTCTAGTGGTACTACCACCATAGACCAATGCAAGTTACTTTCACGTGTAACTGTTTCATGTGTTTTATACAAACTTCATCATCTATATGGAAAAAAATGCTACAATAAAATAAAATGTTATTGTATATATCAATCTTACAATACGCTGGTATATGCAAATATTCAATCGTTTGTTGTCAGCTTATATGAAAGAACACCATCCCGAAAACTTGTTCTCAAATAGAGAAAAAGTTGCTCTTTTTAATGGTTATTAAAACAAGACAATTGGAGGTGATAAAACTGAGATACAAAGCCTCGACAGCAGGTAAAATTCACCATTAAAACGTTTTCTTCAATGTTTGAATTAAATTTTCCGAGTAAATACTTTATATTTGGCACTGAACTTTTCAAGCGCTGCCAACAAGATAGCTTAAGAAAACAAATTTCAAGCTTATAACCTTAATGGTTGACAAGTTACAGCTACCAAAACGAGCATAAAATTTTGCGAATTGACTATAGATTACAGAAAAGTAAGACCTAAGGGTTTGAAATTTTATGAAGTTAGCACAAAAAGTTCGGTCTAGGTAGAAGAATTTTCAGAATTGTGTTCTTAATAATGTCCTTAATAGGGACCTGCAAAGTTGCTCATTTGTTTCGTACGATGCACACTCAATTTTGATGCCCTCTATTTAGGCAGCCCTTACTACTAAAGTTTTAACAAGTGGCTGATTATCACAGAGCAATCCGACGTTGCCAAATGTTTGTTGACATTTGGACTAGCTAGTATTGTACATTGTATTCAGTATTCACAGGTTAGAGAAATTGTATTCTTGCCACTGTATGAAAGGGTTCCTTTATCAATTAAATTCTTTGTTTTATTTAAGAACTATGCCTGTGTGTTATGTTAAATGCGATCACATGTTTTCCAACCAAAGTAATTTAAATCGCCATTTACACGAAAAGCACAAACTTGAAGGCAAGAACATAATATCATATGAAAAAAAAAACACAATTTTAAGTGCAATGAATGCGATGTTTCTTTTGTAAACAATAGTGATTTAAGGCAGAACCGCATGATACACATAATTTGGACAATAATTTGATGGAAGCTTTAACATTTGCATGCTATAAAGGTAAGTAGACATGGACATACATTATTTATTATAGAGTAGAACGTGATTGAATTGGCATTAAAATTGAATGGTAGGAATCGAATTGTAAGGTGGTCTGTTTATACCATAACTTTTATTCATGGTTTTTTAAAAATCTTTCCTATCTTACTTTTTATAGTCATACGCATAATCCCATTATTTTAATATACTTTTGTTTTTTCCAGAATTTTTAACCTGGCTTATGCATGAAGAAAGTACTAAAGCAGTACAATATTTTAAAGCATCAACTTTCTACAACAAGAAATTAAAAACAATTTACTTCAATTGTAATCGTTCTGGTAAATAAAATCTAATTTGAAATCTTAAACTAGCTAATCAAAACTTTACAGGAAGAATTATAGACCGAAAATTAAAAACTAAGATTACAAGAATTAGTGGTTCCTGTAAACTTAATCAATGTTGTACAAGTCAAATAGTTGTACAAAATGATGTAGGAACTGGTTCCATACTAGCAAAATATTATTATATACATTATGGACATACTATTTCAATGCAACATATTCGCATACCAAAACTCACCAAAGAAATGATTGCAGAAAAGCTCTTAGCTGGTGTTCCACCATCGAGGTAATTTTTTATAAATAGTTTTGACTCATAGTATATATTGAGGTTTCGTATATATACATTATTGCGATTAGTGATTATTTTGTTAATATGTACCTATAAATTGATTATTTTAATTTTAGAATTCTAATGGGTGAACGAAAGCATATTGGTGCTGAAAACAATCATGTCCAACGGAAAGATTTGTTAACTCGGAAGGATATAAATAATATTAAAACTGCATATAAAATTCATGTAAATGATGGTGTTAGGCATAAAGATGATGCCACAAGTGTTGAATTATGTATGGGTTATTGAATTTTCCAGAGATGCAGATTTAAACCCTATTGTTTTATATAAGAAGCAAGACCAAGATTTAGAGAGCTATAATCTTAACAAAGATGATTTTTGTTTAATAATCATAACTCCAGCTCAGCAACAAATTTTGGAAAATATTCCTGAATATATAATATGTGTTGATAGTACACATGGCTTAAACGCTTACGATTTTGAAATGACTACGTTATTGGTAGTAGACGAATATGGTGAAGGCTTCCCAGGTGCCTGCATGTATTCTAATAGAAAATATATTTATATTTTTGAAATATTCTTTAAACAAGTTAAAGAAAAATGCGGGAATATAAATTGTAAAGTTTTTATGAGTGACATGGCTCCTGCATTTTATAATGCTTGGCGAAATATTATGGGCTCTGCGGAGTTTCAACTTTTCTGTTCATGGCATGTGGATAGTTGTTGGCAAAAAAATTTAAGTAAGGTGGCTGATAAGGTAAAGAGAAAATTTTTATATAAACATTTAAAGTTGGTTCAGTATACATTGGATGAAGATGATTTTGAGAAAGAATTACAAACGCTTTTGAAATGTTTAACAGATTTTGCCCTGAATGATTTTAAGAAGTATTTTTTAGAGAATTATGTTTCTATCAAAAAGCAGTGGGCATATGCTTACAGGAAGGAGTGTAAAATAAATACTAACATGCATCTAGAAAATATGCATCGAAATTTAAAATATTTGTATTTTGATGGTAAAAAAATTAAGTGCATGGACAAGAGTCTTCACATGCTCTTAAGTTTTGTGCATGACAAATGTGTAGAACGCTTAATTAAATTAGTTAAAGGAAAAACGTCTCATCACATGACAAAGATTCACGCATGTCATCGTTCTGCTGTTACATTGACAAATTATAATATAGTTTACAATTCTGAAAATGTAATCCTCCTAAAGGATATGAGCAACGAAAAGAATATCAAATATTTAAAAAAGAATTGCAGGAAAATTGCTGTCATATTAAATGCAATTTCTGTGATATTTGCTTACATCGTTATAAATGCAGTTGCATGGATTTCTTGATAAGATCTGTTATATGCAAGCATATTCATTTTTGATTTTAAATGGTGCTACTGCCACCAACAAGAATCTACTACATACAGAACTTTATAACATTGACGAAAGTTCTGCCATTGATAATTCTCAAAAACTAATTAAGTCATTTAAACAAGGTAAAGCACCTACAGAATGGAAACAGCAACAAATTAAAAATGACGCTACTGCAATTATTAACAATATAGACAATATAAACCTTTCTTCAGAGGAAATTAAAATAATTTCCCAACATATAAAAATTGCTAGAGGTATGTTAGAAATGGATGAAAATATAAATTCCAGTAAATTTTTTCCATTACCCTCAACAATTAATGAACCAGATCATAAAAAAATTGACAAACAAGTTAGATTCTTTTCAACCAAAAAGAAAAGGAAAAGAGACACAAGTTATTTTAAAAACCTACTGAAGAAGAAAAGTTGTTATACAAGGTTTACTAAATGATCACAATTATTAATTTATTAAAACAGAAAAAATCGGGGAATAGCTTTTATACCTAAACTTTCTAGAAGCAACTGAAAACCAAATCTGGAAATCAGAGAATACATTATGGGTTTTCACTTTAGCATTAGATTATAATATTGTAAAATATATACATCTTTATGTACTTGTACAAAATAAATGTCGAGTTATTTTTGTGAAAACATCAATTACGTATACTCCCTGTAAGTTTGTTGTGGTTTATTGTGTGATGCTTGTTTCTCTTAGTTGGAAATAAAATCACACTGTTTTTAAAATAAACTTTATTTACTTTTCGATTTATGTTTCCTTCCACTATTCACATCAATGAAACGTACTGGTACTGAAAGGAAACCGTTTCTGAAGAAGCACTATAGCAAAGTATGTTTAAGTTCTTACAGTTTGTGGTGAAATCAATTATTTGAACCGCCATTTTTATCTTCAAAAGAGTTAAAGGTAGCCTAAATACTGGAAAAAAGAATCCGTTTCTATAAAAGTAGTTTTCTAAATGAAGGTAATGTATATACTTTTAAAAAGATAATTTGTTAGGAAAGTATAGTTTTCGCTGTTGAAGAAACTGATTTTTAAGCTGAACCTAATAGTGAATTATTATATTAAAATTATAGTAATATTACAAAGTAATGTTTATCTGAATGTATTATGGATTTATTATTTGTTCCTATTATTTTTTTATATTATAATTAGTTTGGTAATTTAAAAAAAATGTGTATCAGTGAAAATGGAGCAACAAGTATATTAAAAACTGTTTTAGATGAAGATTTTCCAGATTCAAGTAGAGTATTATACTTACTATTTGAAAACTTGTTACGAAAGAAATCTAGTAAGATGGTTTGCATTTGCGAATCATTATAGTTACTATGCAGCATTTCAAGTTAGAATGGGTATTAAGATAAATTAGTAGCAATTTTTTGTTATATTATATTATAAATTGTTTTATACATATCAACAACAATTATTGCAATACTTGTGCCTAAGTTGGGGAACTTAAAGTTAACATAAAACCACTAATTCATATGATAATTATTAATCCAATACCTTAAAACCAATACTAAGAAATGGGATCGTTAATCAGTATACTACTACGTCTGTATTTATGTATTATATACTAATAATTAAAAGCCATAAAATGCTATAGACAAGGCCAGCCAAAGGATAATTTAGTAATAAATTTCTTAATAAAAAATAGGAAAATTTAAAATTGCCGCTCATTTGACAATATATGGCAATGTTGGATTATCCTGTGATAATCAGCCACTCGTAAGTTTTAAGCCTTTTGGACTGACATTTTGTAGAGGTTAGTTTCATAAGTATAGGTATCTATGTGCAAAATTTTATTGAAATTGATGATGGTCAAGCGGGGACAATCCTGAAAATTAGTTCACTTGATATGGATTGAGCCATATTCTAATGCTACACGACTGTTTAATAAGGTTAAACGTAACTAAAATCCCCACATTGTAATCTCATATGATAAAAGGTCAAATTGATGTTTAAATCTTAAACCTTAGATTTAAAAGTGCAAACTCCTCCGCAAAAGCATTTTGTACGAAATTCAAAAATCATTTAAGACGCCAACAATAAGTCGACAGCAATTATAAACTTAAAATTAAACATTTTGTGTATGTTTAAGCATGTAAGTGCCTTTTACTCTAACAACTTCAATATACTTACTCGCAATCGAGTCCTAACTTTTCCATGGTATATGCTAGAACCAAAGTAGCACTTCGGGAATTTCCACGGTTGCCATGAATTAAAACCTTTGTATTTTTGGCTAATGCATTATCAACAAATCGTTTGACTTGCGGAAAGAATCTGATGATATTTTCCGTAGCTATATCTGAAATCTCAAGTGTAAGGTAGGTAAATGTATTATCAGTAAAATATGGTTTTATAAAATGTGCTTCCACTGCTTGTCGAACACATATAATATGTGTGATACCATTGTTCAATAGAAGATCTCGACAATTCTGTAAAGCTGCAGAATAAGGACCAAGAAATAATCCTGGTATGATCTCTTGCATTGAGCATCTTGTGGATAAGTTCCACCCTGATGTTGAATATATGGGTAAACTGTTAAACATACAAGTTAAATTCATCATCTTGGTTTCTTCACAAATCTGAGTTTAATAATATTAGTCAAGAACAACCACGCGCGTTGCATAAACAAAAAACACGTTTCATAGATGCGTTACTTACTGCAATATACGGCAAAACGGCAGGGGATTTATATTAGAGAAGTTTATCATAACCTCAAAAAACCCTCTGGTAACAATAAAATCGTGGGTAGTATTCAAACTTAAAAATTGTCCTTTCTTTTATTTAATGGATGTAAATCAAATTGTTAATTTTAAAACGTACTTTCATAATTATATCTACCTACAACCTAAATCTTCCCATATAATATACAAGCTTTAAACGTAAGGATACCGCCATAAAAAACATGCAACACGAGAGTTACTGACAATCTCACTTTTGGAACTACAATGGCGGCTAAAACTGGCGGCTTCTCTAGGGACGACTGATGAAAAAAAGAGCTAATAGCGGGAAATTCAAAATATGAACACAAGATTTATCTAAAAACTTATTTTCAAAATTCGACAAATTGTATTAACAAGTTGAATAAAAATTCATTTAAGCATATAAGGTAAATAAAGGAATTTTAATTCCACATGTTTCATACCTATTGTTGAGTTTTGAAAATAAGTTTTTAGATAAATTTATTGATGGAAGCTAAACCAAAAAAATTAATAATCATGGTTTATTAATGTAAATATTCTTCACGTTTAGCAACAGTACAAAATAACGAATCAATAAATAACCCTAATGTATCATAAATACAATACATATGTACTCCTCATATCAAATTTAATTAATTAATGAAATCTATTATAAACATACATTCGTCACAATATTTATGTTATAAGAGCTAATTTTGAAATTTCAAAATGTTACTATTATTACCATTTTGTGTATTCTTCTTAATAGACTATTATAAACATAATTATGTGTGGAGTTATATATTTTAAATACTGCATTTTTCCTATACATCAGGTTTGTTATTAAAATCAATTTTATGAAGCAGATATAGGTATAAACCAGAATACCGTGAATCATTAAAGAAAAATACATATGATTTTAAACACTGATGTTCTAAAATTTCGAGATTCACAAGCGAGAGAATTTCCATGTAACGGTACTTTTTACTCCAAGTTTATATAGTCAAAGAATATTAACTATAGAATAAGAAGCGACACTCTAGTAATATCCTGAATCCTGTTCAGTGCGCAGGTTCGCCAAGAAAATGGCCGGAGCTAGAAGGATATATACTCTAAGATAGTTTCTTGCAGGAATCTTGCTGTCAGTTTTCAAATGTCATTTGATTTCAGTAATGTTTACAATTTGTCAAACTGTATGCTGAGATTATTGAAGCACACATCTATGAATTGAAACTTTTATAAGCAGGAGTAAAAACTTAATAATCATGTCTAAACTTAAAAGGCGTGGATATTCGTGTGCTGTTAAATCCTGCAATACAAGAAATGATGGTACCATCAGTTTTTTTCGTTTTCCGAAAGGAGATATTGTGAGGTGAGTGTTATTTCTAAATGTTTATTTAAATTTTGATTTAATTACATTGACTCGTTTATGAAGGTAATTAGATCTGTTAATAAAAATTGTTTCAGGTGCAAAGAGTGGCTGCAATTAATTTTAAGAGATGAACTAGTGGATAGAACTGAAGCTGATTCAAATTATTGCTATAATAGCTTACGTGTGTGCTAAACATTTTGAAAATAGTATGTTTCTCAATGATTTGCATAATAGGTTACAGCCTCATGCTAAACCCATTAAATACATTTCAAATATTCTTAACCCAATTATTTCACAAGCAAATATTGACAGGCCATCATGTTCGTTCACACAAGTAGCTAATTTTACTCCCTCTCAGTCACCAGCATTACTAGCAACATCATTATTAAATCAATATGAGGTTGTGCACGGAAATGATCAGATCAGGTGAAATAGGAAATCTTAATGGTATGCATATGTTATGTAATACAAATGTTTCAGGATAGTCAACACTTCATTGTCGAGCCCGGCCAATACACAAACTCATTCATATCTTTCTGCCAACACCCGAAGAAAACGAAAATTGAGACTACACAACAAAGCTCTGCAAAAGAAACTTTGTTTTTCTAAGGAACCAGTTGACATTGAACAAACAGCAAATCTTGATGACTTTAAAAAATTATGTGATAAGTTTTTACCTGACACGATTTCAAAATTTGTACAAATTTAATAAAATAACATTTACATTCTTGAGTCAGTATATCAAAGAAAAGCAAGTTTGTTCGTGCTATTTGTTAGTCTGTTTTGTAGACATGCATATACATAGTTTTATCTGTTACGTTTGTACTTTACTTTTTAAACTTGTAATCAAGCGGTGAATGTGATTTTTATCAAGGAATGTGTCAACGCAAACATCTCAATTCTACGTTTAACCCAATATTGTTACTGCTTAAATCTGAGAATAATTTTTGAATGCCATTGTTACATCTGCTTGTCAATAGAGCACTGACCCCCATATTTATCAGGTTTTAACCATAATAAAAGCCAACCACAGCTAATTATTATAAACAAATTGTCGAACGCAAAGGGCGTTTTTGCATTTATTGTGTTGTCTGAATACATAAACTGTGTATTTTATTGTAAAACTATTGCATTTTACTAAAGTGTACTGGTTTTGTTCCTTAATAATAATAAACTGATTTCTTAACAAAAAATGAATCTTAATATTAACTGTGTTTATGAATTTTGAATAATTTTTAAATTAAGATATATACATATAAAAGAAAGTATAATTTATGTTGAGGTGTGTTGTGTTGTTTGATTTCTTTACTAGGATGTATCCAATTTTCAGTGGCTGCATTGTATATGCGCATTTTTTGTAGTTAGAATATTATCTTGAATAAAATGGAGGTCTTTTAGAAAGAAAATCCCAACATATATGTTAAACCTATTAATTGAAATATCTAATGCAATGCATATTGTGCCCACTCATTGATATAATTGATTGGTATTTTTCTGATAAAAGGAACACAAGTGTAAAAAATTCCATAATTCAGAATTATAAATAAATGTCAAATTTTTCTGAATTATAATTTTGAATTTTACCGCCATTCTTGGCACCCCAGCAAAATGGCGAAACACTTCAAGGTCAGATATTCTTTCCACCATTAAATACTAACAATTCGCCGGGAGTGTCGCTTCTTATTCTATAGTTAATATTCTTTGATATAGTCGAAATCAGGAAGAATGAACGCACGTCATCAACCGTATTCGTATGCATCAAGATTAATTAATTGACTGTTTAATAAAGATTTCAAGAAATATTCCCAATTGGAGGATTAACTAGTTTCCGGTTCTGTTTAACATTTTCGATAGTACAATGAACAACGTTGCCAATACCACTTTATTCTCGTAACAATCTCTTCTCTTATTTACTTTATAATTAGTTGAGGTCAATCTCATGTATAATAAGAGTTACAAAAGCAGACTAGTAAAAAAGATATACCGAATAAACTATTTCAATTTGGTAAAATTAAGCAATATTTATAAAAAATTATAATACTCTACTACCATCTTTACAAGTTATACCCTAGGAATGTACCATGAATTTCATCTGACAACCATGTCACTTTTAGTGAACCCAAAGGCAAATGACTAGATTTGACAGAATACAGTTTAAAGAATTAATTATTTTTTGTAATTATTAAATTTACTCTTCATGGTATATGTTTATATTTCATGTAACTATAAATCGGCTCTCGTGAGATTGAGGGTAATTATTAGAAATATTACTATGAACTGAAGTTAACAGATGTAGTTCTTGGATTACAATCTTAATGGTTTTAATAAGTTCTAGTTTATTAAATTTCACAGGTAGGTAAATAAAGGGCGTTGCATAATATCAATTAAATTATGCATTTTAGTTAAACTGATACCTATACCCTGAGTGAAACTTTCGCATGTGGAACAAAGCCTTGAACGTTGGACAAAAATATTAAAATATGTCACTCCAAAGGTTTATAAATAAAGCAAGAAAGAAAAATTAAGTTGTTACGTGCCGAAATCGGCACTAGACATTTTTATTTAAGTTTTAATTGTTAAGGATTTCGCGCTATAAATTTAAAAGACTTATTGCGCGTATTTCCGTCACTTCAGAAGTGTGTTGCGCGAGATTCGCGTCAACGCGTATGGGGGAAGAAAGAGTGGGGAATTTCCGAAAGACGCGTATGGACTTGCCTGCGAAACGCGAAGAGAGTGGTATCGTATCTTACCGTGTCTTTTTTCTGATATGTAGGTTTCCTGTGTTCCCAAATTATCATACCTTTTACCTGTCTCCTCTACCTTATTTGTCTACATATAGAAAGAAGACAATTAAATTTGGATGCAACCTGGCTTAGGAGTTCCCACGACCCGAGAAAGATTAGTGAAGTAGCCGACGCCCGGAAGACTAGCAAAGCCACGGGCGCCATCATGGAGTAATCCTGAAGGAAGCCGCGATCATCATGCAGTAATCCTGAAGGAAGCCGCCGCCATCATGAAGCAGTTCTGAAGGAAGTTGTACATGTTCACGTGAGTGCCCCCTTTGGGGGTTTTCTTTAAAATTGATTTCCTTTAAATTTTGTGTAATTACGTGCCATAATTTGCATATTGTGTGACGTCATCGAAACTTGCGCGTCAATTTTCACATTATGTAATATCGTTACCAACTGCCATTAGTGGCGCACGTACCGCGTTTACGGGGTTATAATAGTGGCGCATTCAACGTGGTTAAGTTGTATAATGATTTGTTTTATACCTTATAATGTCTTAATTAACTATAACTCTAGCTTTTTCATTTAAAAAAATATATATAATTAACATCATTTTTAATATTTATTAACTCATAAAAATTTATGGTGGTAGCTCTGTAAGTTACTGTATAATTACCTAAAATGACATGACAGATGTTATGATAATTTAACATAAACCGCCATATTGACTATTGATTTTCTGGTATATATATATATTTTCAACCAAACTTCGTTTGGTTAATGAGATGGTCTAGTCTGTCGGTCGGTCTGTCGGTCGGTCTGTCTGTCTGTCCGTTGCACGGTTCCCGTGACGTTACAAGACATATAATATATGATTCTTATCCAGTTTTTTACGCTGAATACGAATACGCTATTCACTTTTCGATATTTCAATTATTAATCAAGATATTCGACTTTAAATACGAATTTTTACACATTACTATTTATTATTTTCGCGTACAATTAAATTTCAAATATTTAACACAAAGGTAAGTAATATTTGTTGAACTTAATGTCTAAGTTTGGTTGTGAGCCGTACATGCGGCTTAGATTTTTTTTATATATAATGTTTTGCTAATCCAATTAATTCTCTGTAACTTTAGAAGTAGTGTGTTTTCTAGCTTGAATTGTCTTAAATAAGTGCCTGGTTTGTTTGGAATGGAATTAAAAGTGTTTTTCTTAGGAGTGGTTATTAGATAGTATAACCCGACTTTCGTATTTGGAGTGGATACAATTTCGCTTGTAAGTACATTTAAATATAAATAAATATAAATAATTAATTAATTCATGCCTTATTCATTGTCCCTTATGGAAATTGTTTGGTTAATAATATATTAAACATTATTATATGCCTGTTTTTTTGGGCTCAACTTTTAAAACTGTTTTTAAATCATGTACAAACATTATCTTGTTTTGATACCGTTTTAAAAGTGTTTTTTAGTAATTTAAATATTTATGTATGACTTACAAATCCCTTTTAAAGAAAACTTTGCGTTTTAAAACAGTTACCGCAATTAACTGAGTTTTTAGTATGTCTTTTAAAGCGTTATAGTAACGTAACCTTGTTATACTTCTTCCTTTAAATACTATCTTGCCCTGATACCGTTCTAAAAGTGTTTCCTTAGTAATTTAAATAGTTGTAACCTACAAATGTCTTTTTAAAGAAGATTTTGCCTTCAAATACACTTAACGCAACCAATTGAAGTTTAGTATACCTTTTATCTTGCGAAATATTATAGTATCTTAAATTTCTTTTATTTTTTTTTGTCTTAAATATTAACTTAAAATGAATATTATTCATCTGAAGTCATTCGAGCTAATTTACAAAATCCAATGTAGAAATATTAAACCCGCATCTACCCAAAATGATAGATGATTGCAACTTAAAGCTATACTAGCGCAAGAAGCTAAAGGGCTACCTATTTCAAAAGTAATCGTTTCTGATTTACCTCAAAATATGTCCGAAATTAAACAATCCCTTGAAGATATAACTAATATAATAAACAAAATTGATCCCGACCCAAGCGAAATCGAATTAAAGCGCGTTGTTTCCCGCATAGTTTACCTTAAGCAACGAATAGAGTTGTTGTGTTTATTTGACAATGAACAAGCGAACCAAGCTAAACAAACTTTTTTATCGGATACTCTGTTACTTGAAGGAATAGTTCTTGATAGACTTAATCCAAATGCAGATACAGATATACCTGTACCTTTATCAAATCTCGTAATTTCTCAAGCTCCACCATTGGGGAAATCCATACCTGTTTATAAATGGGGTTTAACTTTCCAAGGCTTTGATTCCATAATTTCTTTAATGTCTTTTCTTGATAGGATTAACGATTTCAAAATTTCACGCAACTGCACGGATCAAGATTTATTTGTTTCAGCGGGTGAATTATTCTCTGGTTCTGCCTTAATCTGGTATCGTAACATTAGAGCTCAGATTTCTACCTGGGAGGAATTAGTTACGTGTTTAAAACGGGACTTCTTACCGCACGGTTATATTACCGATCTTTAGAATGAGATACGAAATCGAACCCAAGGACCTGACGAAAATGTAATTTCCTTTATTACCTCAATAGAAGCTTTATATAGTAGACTTGATAATAAACCATCAGAATTTGAAATTATCGATCAGTTGCGTAGAAATTTAAATCCATATTTTTCCGAACGTCTAGCGTTACAACACATTTCTTCTTTACCTCAATTTAAAGATATATGTCGTTTGCTCCAAGAAGTAAAATTGCGGGTGGGTAAATACCCTCCTCCTCCAGAAAAACAATCTGGTCTTTTAGAACCAGATTTAGCTTGTCAAGTTCAATCTTCTCGTAAAGTATCTACCCTTAATATTCCTTCTACCTCAACAAATAATTCACTTACCTGTTGGAATTGTAAGAAAAGTGGACATAACTACAACGTTTGCACATACCTCAAAAATATTTTTTGCTCTGGCTGTGGTCGCGCTAATATCTATAAATCTAACTGTACGAATTGTAATTCTAACGTATCGAGAAACTTCCGTCGAGATATTCCTATCCGGGACGTGAATATGTCTAGGAATCAAAATTGTCCTCAACACCAACCATTCAACGGACCCAGACGTCAATAAATTTAAAGCATAAAACTACCTCTAACGCTGTACCTTTATTAAATATATCTAACAATAATATCGCTACTTTGAATTTACAAAATGCCTTGCCTTCATTAAAAGAATTATGTTATACTACCCCGTCAGAATGGTTTAATTGGCTACAAACCGTTAATTCCTTTTACCATAAAAAGTCTGCTGCCTTATAACTTGTTAAAAAACCCTTCGATAATCGCCCACATTTACCCATCTAGATTGGTTCTTTAAATGTAATAGCTTTACTGGACACAGGTTCCTCATGCTCCCTCATAAACAACAAAGGTCTACAACAATTATCTAAACAAAATATTAAAATTCAAATTGCTCCCGAAAAAACTTTCATAAATTTAGCTGACGATAATCAAGTATATGTAACGGGTTCTCTTAAATTAAAAATTCGAGTAGAATCACTTGAACGTGACGTTCCGTTTTTGATAGTACCTACATTAGCTTATCCATTCCTACTAGGTGTAGATTTTTGTAAACTTTTTAATTTATCGCTTTACTTCCAAGATTTTTCTTTGCAAACTTCCCTTAAAACAAATTCCTGTGCATCTGCACAAATATCTAATAAAATTTCTCTTACCGATTCCCAAAACGTAATTGTTAACTCTACATTCGACAAATTTCGTAAACTTAATACGTCTGAACTTGGTTGCGTTACTACTGCAACACATGTTATCTCTACAGGTGATGCCCTCCCTTTTAAGCAACGTCAATATCCGTTATCGCCTGCATTACAAAAGCACTTGCATTCCGAAATAGATAAAATGTTAGAATCTGGTGTTATTTCTCCCTCAAATTCACCATGGATGTCTCCCGTGTTATTAGTCCGTAAGAAAAATGACGAATGGCGTGTTTGTTTTGATGGCAGAAAGTTGAATTCTGTAACTGTCTCTGATGCTTACCCTTTACCAAGAACTGACTCAATTTTAAGCCGGCTTCGAAACGCAAAATTTAACTCATCTATCGATCTTAGACAAGCTTTTTATCAGATACCCCTCGACTTACCTTCCCGTCCTAAAACTGCTTTTTTGTGTTCCAGGCCGAGGTCTTTTCGAATATAATGTTTTGCCATTTGGTCTCTGTAACGCACCACAAACCTTACAACGTACTATGGATCAAACGTTAGGTCCTATCTTACATCAGGAACGTGCCTTTGTATTTCTAGATGATATTTTAGTTATCTCAAGTTCCTTTGACGAACATATCGCCACATTGAAAGAAGTGGCAGAACGCCTAAATGCAGTAGGTTTTAAGATAAATTGGGAGAAATGTCAATTTTGTTGTTCGTCCCTTATATTTCATGGTTTTATTATCGATGGAACTGGTCTACGAGCAGATCCTGCTAAAGTCGACGCTATTACTAAATTCAAAACACCTAAAACTGTTACCGAAATCAAACGTTTAATTGGAATGATTAGCTATTATCGCATCTTTTTACCCAACCTTTCAACTATATCTGCACCAATTACCGCTTTAATTAAAAATAAAAAGAAGTCCCAAACTATCGAGTGGAATTTAGAATCTCAACAGGCTTTCGAACAAATTAAAACGTTAATCATTTCAGCACCTATCTTAATCTCGCCCAATTTCGATGACAAATTTTATATACAAACCGATGCCTCACTTACTGGTTTAGGTGCAATGTTGTTCCAGGTGAGCAATGGCTTAGAACACCCAATCGCTTATGCAAGTCGTGCCTTAACTTTTGCTGAACAAAAATACTCAGCTACCGAACGAGAATTATTGGGAGTCATCTTTGGCATCGAAACATTTAGAGGATATGTTGAAGGTACACATTTTACCGTAATTACTGATTGTGCGGCTCTCACTTGGCTAAATAACTTAAAACAACCCGCAGGTCGTTTGGCAAGATGGAACTTGCGTATCTCTCAATTTACCTTGACGTTAGGTATAGGCCTGGCAAATTAAAAATCGTTCCCGATGCCTTATCTCGTGATGTCGTTTCTCTTAACCTTCCAAATCTAATTCCTGATACTTGGTATCTTAATATGATTAAAAAAGTTTCTGAAAATCCCGATAAATTTCCTACCTTTCGTGTAACCAACAATAGATTATATAAATTTGTAGCTTCTTCACCTCACAAAATATCTAACATCCCTGAATAGAAACTTGTCGCCCCTACCGCTAACCGCAGTGAAGTGCTTAAATTATGTCATGATGATCCCATAGCTGCTCATCTTGATGTTACAAAAACTCTCGCTAAAATATCTGAATTATATTATTGGCCCACACTAAAACAATCTGTCTGTCGCTATATTAGGAACTGTAAAATTTGTGGTTCTCATAAGAGCTCACAAGAAGCTCGTTCTGGCTTAATGGGTAACTTTAAACGTGTATCTTATCCCTTTCAATTAATGTTGCTCGACTTATTAGAACCTCATCCCCGATCAAAAAAAGGTAACCAATATCTTTTAGTTGTCACCGATTGGTTTTCTAAATTTGTTATGGTGCAACCCTTACGTAAAGCTACATCCGCTGCTATAATTAAATTCCTAGAGCAAAATGTATTTATTATCTTCGGTATTCCTCAGATTATCCTTTGTGACAATGGGGCACAATTTATCTCTAAAAATTTTCAAAATTTCGTTAAGAGTTACAAGGTACAAAAAATTTGGTTTAACGCAAAATACCATCCCCAAGTAAACCCTACCGAAAGAGTAAATAGAATTTTAATTACCGCTATCTCTTCCTATATTGATTCAGACCACACTACATGGGATGAAAATATTTTTAAAATTGCTCAAGCTTTGCGTACATCTAAACACGAAGCAACCCAATTTACTCCGTCATTTCTTGTTTTTGGAAGATATACCCCAATTGATGGGAGTTATTATGGTTTAGTTCCTGACGAGACTAACGTAATTGAATTTGACGATAAAGTACGCTGGGACAAAGACCAACAATCATTACCTTTTATCTTTAACGACGTTAGGAAAAACTTGTTAAAAGCTTACGAAAAGCGTAAGGACCATTATAATCTACGTAGACGAAATATTACCTTTGCCTTGGGCGAACAAGTTTGGAAAAGGAATTATGTCTTATCGGATGCATCTAAGAAATTTTCTTCAAAATTAGCCACTAAATTCATCCTTTGAAGGTCACTCGTGTCGTTAGTCCACTTATCTATGAACTTCAAGATGCTGAAGGAAAACGCCAAGGCATGTGGCATATTAAAGACCTTAAACCATTCTCTGCTGACCCAAATGCTAGTTAAGTTTTTCACGTACCATTCCCCTCACGATTTACCTAATATTTTTTTGTTCTCACCATCAATTAGTATCTTTAATTACTTATTCCTTCTCTTATATACCTACCTTTTATACGTTTAACTTATTTACCGTAAACCTTTTTGCTTCTGGTTGACTTTTTCCCTGAATTTACCGTTACTTATATATCGCTTTATTTTCTAGATTCCCCAGTATAACTCTGTCGCTTCATTTAATTAATCCTCGAACTTTTCCTACAATAGAGTATTTGGTTTTTAGTAATTATCTTACATCATTTAATTGTCATAACTTTGGTTGTAACAACTCATTGAATTTTTATGATTGGTTTGAGCTGATGCTAGAGTGGATGCTTTCTTCTTTGGGCTCACATAGGAGACGCGGCCTATGCCATTGTAAGAAATAGTTCATATTTGCAGTTGCAAAAAAACTAGGACTTTCTATTCCATGTGTTTTTCTTTTGAATTATTACAGTTGCTCACATTACCCGATATCATTATTTGTTTCTTTTCCTACTAAATCACCATAACGTATAAACATTTTTTTCATTGTTTTTTATTGTACTTCGTGGTGAGGTGATATCGCTTCTTATGGATATCTTATTAAATTCTCGGTTGTTTTAGCATATTGGCACAGTGTGTCTGTATTTCCTTGCTTATAATTAGGCATCTTTGTGTGTTTAGGGTGTTACCGTTTTAAAAAATTACCTTGAAACAGTTTGTTTTGTGTGAATGTATCTGTAATGATACTTTTAAGTTGTTGGTCAACTTTTGACTGATTTTCTTATCGTAGTGGATGCACTCGTTAGGAAAATGATTGTACTAGTTCTCTTAAGAGTCTAGTGAATTTTTTAACTTATGATATACCTTAACTTGTCGGATTGATATCGCAGGTGGTCCTTCAGACCGATCTGTGTTTTAATAGGGACAACTCTCTACTTTCTCTCGGACGCTTGTCTAAAAACTCTACATTTTCGTATCCTGCTGTCTCCGTTTCTGCCTTATCTTTCTTTCGGTAGACCTGTTCTCGTTCCGGAACACCCGTCTACCACATAAGAGTGATTTTTCCCTCACTCCGTGCTACTGACTACATTGGCTGGTTGAGTAGTGCTTTGCTATCCACCTTTTCTGTCTCTTTAGCTCAATGCGAGCCCTTCCTCTATTTTTTTCTACCCGGAAGTGCCTCTTATGCATTCCAAATACCTACCTCCCTCTTTCTACCGTTCCTATTTCTACTGCCTTTTCATTTCCGTTAGTCACCGTGTGGTTGCGCGGGGGGTTTTCACAGACATCTGGACCACGTCTCTGGGGATCTTTCGTGAGGTCATGCGGTGCCGCTGTCAGCGCATATGGGCGCTAACAGTGAATGTATGTATGAGTGTGTGAGTGTATGTAGAAATATCGTGTGGATATCGGGTGATTATATCACCGATATCAATTAACGCCGGGTGCAGGGATGCACCCAAATGCCTTTGCCGGTCCCTCGTGCAGTTTATTGCAAACGGGCCTGCTTCACAGGTCGCTCTTTTTAGGTGACACGAAAAATTCCCATATAACGGCTCTACGGAGCCACTCTCGTTATCTTACCTATTATCTTGGATAATAACTTAAGTTAATATCTTTATCTTATTTATTATCTTGGATAATAACTTTGTTTAATATCGGTATCTTACCTATTATATTTAATAATAACTTTAGTTTAATATCGTTATCTTACCTATTCTCTCTAATAATAACTAAAGCTTAATATCGTTATCTTACCTATTACCTTTGATAATAACTTAAGCTTAATACCGTTATCTTATCTATTATCTTCGATAACAACTTGAGATCTTGTTTTATCTTTTTATCTTCCTAACGTTTGGTATTTACGACCAGACGTGGGAATTATTTTTCTTGAATATTAAGTGAAAAAGCTAACCTGATGGTAGAAATGTAATTTGTTAGGTTAGTAATGTAAGGATTTAGTAAGGTGGCACTTTTGGTAAATTTGTTGATTCACAACCATGTCATGGACAAGTTTTGATGTGTATTGTTTATTAAACCAGAGTACCAGTAACTAAAAATTTGCTAGAGTGTAGAGTAACTCACTCTTATGAACATTTTTAAGTTTGGGCACTTTTTTCCAACAAAGAAACAGTCTAGATGCAACGCTCATGTGCGTCTGCACGTAGGGAACTGTAATGTTAGCTTTAGGTTAGTATATAGGTTAGGCGACTAGTCGCATTTGTTTTAGTTTAAGTAGTGTTTCATGCTCCCCGACAAATTTGTGCTGTCGATTATAACTGCGCCACATTAAAGACTCGTATGTGCACTTATAAATGTAGTCAAAGACAATGGGGCTACATATTCCGTTTCCTGGTAATCCGGAAGACGTGTTATCGGTCGAAAAAACCAGGTGGCGCCTCAAATAAACATTTTGTAGGATTTAAGTTAGGATTTATGTAGGGTAGTTAGGACTTAGATTTTAAGATGTTACTGTGCTAACAGTCATTTTTTTTTGTTTTTTTCTTTTATGGCTTTATCGCGATTGTTACGTGCCGAAATCGGCACTAGACATTTTTAATTAAGTTTTAAATTGGTAAGGATTTCGCGCCATAAATTTAAAAGACTTGTTGCGCGTATTTCCGTCACTTCAGAAGTGCGTTGCGCGAGATTCGCGTCAACGCGTGTGGGGGAAGAGGGAGTGGAGAATTTCCGAAAGACGCGTAGGGACTTGCCTCCGAAACGCGAAGAGAGTGGTATCGTATCTTACCGTGTCTTTTTTCTGATATGTAGGTTTCCTGTGTTCCCAAATTATCGTACCTTTTACCTGTCTCCTCTACCTTATTTGTCTACATATAGGAAGAAGACAATTAAATTTGGATGCAACCTGGCTTAGAAGTTCCCATGACCCGAGAAAGATTAGTGAAGTAGCCGACGCCCGGAAGACCAGCGAAGCCACGGGCGCCATCATGGAGTAATCCTGAAGGAAGCCGCGACCATCATGGAGTAATCCTGAAGGAAGCCGCCGCCATCATGAAGTAATTCTGAAGGAAGCTTTACATGTTCACGTGAGTGCCCTTTTTGGGGGTTTTCTTTAAAATTTATTTCCTTTAAATTTTGTGTAATTACGTTCCATAATTTGCATATTGGGTGACGTCATTGAAATTTGCGCGTCAGTTTCCACATTATGTAATATCGTCACCAACTGCCATTAGTGGCGCACGTACCGCGTTTACGGGGTTATAATAAAGAATAAAGTAACACTCTAAAAGTTGTATTTCATTTATTACAGATTAAATATAACAAATATGTATATGAGCAATTTATTCTACGTCGCTTTCTGAACTTGAATCGTTATCAGTTACATGGATAACAAGTTGATTGACTGACACATCCAATAGTTGTTCTCGATTGTACCACTCGATTATAAGGTCTTCTGTATATCGTACGCATTTCTTTCATAATTCTATAGTACATTGTTGCAAAGCCTCGTTCCACATCGTAATTACATCAGAGTCTGTGTTACCATCACGCCCTATGTGTTTGTCATAATATCTTTTAGCGTGAGCCCAAACAAGTTCAATAGCATTAAACTGGCAGTGATAAGGAGGTAGTCTCAAAACTTCGTGACCGTGGCTCTGCAGTAGCTCATCGACGACGTACCGTTTACTCTTTCTATGTGCCTTTGCAAGCACTAATAATTCTGATTTGAACGTAGATCCATCATAGTTAATATTGTGGTCATTTAGCCACTGTACAATAACAGCTTTTTTCCACGATGATGCTGGGTTTCTTTCAACTTCTGTACAATGGTATGATGCATTATCCATCACTATTAGAGAGGGCTGCTTTAAACTGTTAACTAATCGTTCATTTACCCATTTCAAAAACATTTCTCCGTTCATTTCACCGTGATAATCTTCTTTTTGTGATCGAGATGCAAATAATAGTGAGGCATTTTCAACAAAACCTTCATCAGAGCCTGCATGCACTACTATAAATCGTTTTCGATCAAAACCTTTGGGCTTACGTACACTTCGAAGATCACCATCTTGCAATGATTTTCTGGCATTTCCACGAAAAACACCCATGTTTCATCAAAAAAACACCTGACGTTTAGAATTTGAAAACATATTGTCTCGATATGCCTTCATAAAGTTTAATCTTGCGCTAGCAACAGCAGGTTTTTCCATTAAAACACTTAGATTCCCTTCTTTTTGAACTTAAAGCCAATTTCGTGTAATATGCGAGAGAGGCTACTGTTACTTAACATAATATGATTTTCGCGAAGTTCATAGTTGAGCAATTTCACACTAACATGCTTTTCTACACAAAATTAAAAACCGTTAGTATATTTGAAACAACAATTCCAGTAACTTACTTTGTGCATACATGTCGTATAACGCATTTCTTATATACATTTTAACTGCTTCTGGTAGATCACTTGTTTTTACTTTCTTGTGAGGTCTCTTTTTGCCAGGGCTTACCAATCGTGGATTTGTTGCACCGTGGAGTTTAATATTTGCGACAGTATGAACACTGATTTGCAATGCATTTTCTACTCTCTAAAAATAACCTATATGAAATTGATAAATCTTCAAAATGTTTACACAATTTTACCTCGTGTACAGCATTTAGCGGAATTAAATGACTTCCGTGTTCCTTCTCCAATTGAAAATAGTCTAATAGGTTCAGCACAAGCTGCTGAGCTTGAGATCCTAATGGCTTTCATCTAGTCGATATTTAACACAAAATATAGTTCTGAGAAGAACTGTTTTTAACAAATCGAAAATAATATAATGAAAACAACAAAATATAAAAGCAAACCCAAATATAAAGGCGCAGTTATAAGTTAAGGTTATGTTAGGTTATGTTGTATTAAAAATGACATGTGTTAAAAAACCGCACAAATCAACTTAAAGACTTTATTAATATAAGTGTAATATAGTTAGGACATGCGACAGTTCACTGTTCCCATTTTTTACGTATCATAAACTCCACAGCGTAAGTCGTTACTAAGCTACTTTGCTCGAAACACGTGCTACTTGTATTCTTTGTTTCTCTTACATGTTAAATACGCCCATTGTATATGCGGAAGTATATCTTGGATGGCATCAGAAATTAATGACGTGCATTAATTCTTTCATGATTTCGACTATATACTCTATTCACGTTAAATATGGGATGACGTCATAAACAGTAATAAAGTGCTAGCGATTGTAAAATGTGAACGTAACTAAGAACGTAGGTTTAATGATGTTAGAATTGAGTGTGTAGCAGTTTGCAGTTCTGTTCGGTGTTGCAACATTTTTCCCTTCTATTACTTTAACATTTCTCATTTTATTGTCATTGTTTAATTTTGTAGTAAATCGTTTGTACTTTATATATGCTAAATAAAACAGTTTTTTTCAGTACGAAAACACTTTATACATTACAAGTTTCGAGTATTTGACATTTAGAATGCTTAAACATTTGGATTCGCGTGCACAAGAAATGGTTACTCTGATCATAAAATAACATTAACTATGACAACGCAGCATTTATTTGAATTATGACGTCATCCCATATTTAACGTGAATAGGGTATATGCACATTGTTCTTGTGGATTTTTTCTAATGCATAACTATGTATATATAATATATATATATATATATATATATATATATATATATATATATATATATATTGCTATGCTACTACTGGAATTATCGTGCCCCTACTTTGGGCTGTTATATTATTTGCTATGTACTCTAAATTACACGTGCTCCATCATTTGAGCGACCATATTAATATTACTATGTATAAACAAGATTGTAATTATCTCCGACGTTGGGCTGTCTTATTAATATTGCTATCAATTCCCTCCAGAAACTTAACTGGATTTTATCTTGAACCAACCTTGTCAACCAATAACAAAACTCGGTACGTTTCCGCCTTACTTGTTATCAATTTCCTATTCAACTTGTAGCTCCTCCTTGAACTATTTAAATTAACAAATTACTCCCATTAACCTTATCTTATGACCTCGACTAGCATTTATTTAGAATTATAAAATTCAGTTAATTTCGATTTTATATAATGAAACCAATATATTATGTACAGCTTTTGTAAATTATTTGAAATACACTTTTCAATTAGTTAATGCTGTAAATTTCATTTATTAAACATCATATCCTTTTTACTCAAAACCCAAAGTCACCAAAAAACCTATTATCTTTATCAACGAAGTGTAGAACGCTCTAAACCTGTTATCATATTACTCACTTTATACGTATGCAACTTCTTTTGTTGACTTTTTCACATTCATATTATATTAAGCAAATTCAATATTCAAAATAAAAAAATATATAGAAAAATAAAATGTCTTATAACTAAAACATCTGACCTGGTCTATTTTCTTCACATCGACAATTCCATTTGAATAAAAATTAGCTTTCCTCAATGTGGGATTATTACATGCCCATTCGAAATATACGCTTGAACCATTGCATTTAAATTATTGCCATCACCCTCTGGACTACCATTAACTTATGCACCCCAATTTATTGTCGTTTCATATCAGACTTATTACTTTATCAATCAATTTCCTCAAACTTAGAATAGTATTATTCTTCTCCGCAAGCACTAATAATTCTGATTTGAACGTAGATCCATCATAGTTAATATTGTGGTCATTTAGCCACTGTACAATAACAGCTTTTTCCACGATGATGCTGGGTTTCTTTCAACTTCTGTACAATGGTATGATGCATTATCCATCACTATTAGAGAGGGCTGCTTTAAACTGTTAACTAATCGTTCATTTACCCATTTCAAAAACATTTCTCCGTTCATTTGACCGTGATAATCTTCTTTTTGTGATCGAGATGCAAATAATAGTGAGGCATTTTCAACAAAACCTTCATCAGAGCCTGCATGCACTACTATAAATCGTTTTCGATCAAAACCTTTGGGCTTACGTACACTTCGAAGATCACCATCTTGCAATGATTTTCTGGCATTTCCACGAAAAAACACCCATGTTTCATCAAAAAAAAAACACCTGACGTTTAGAATTTGAAAACATATTGTCTCGATATGCCTTCATAAAGTTTAATCTTGCGCTAGCAACAGCAGGTTTTTCCATTAAAACACTTAGATTCCCTTCTTTTTGAACTTAAAGCCAATTTCGTGTAATATGCGAGAGAGGCTACTGTTACTTAACATAATATGATTTTCGCGAAGTTCATAGTTGAGCAATTTCACACTAACATGCTTTTCTACACAAAATTAAAAACCGTTAGTATATTTGAAACAACAATTCCAGTAACTTACTTTGTGCATACATGTCGTATAACGCATTTCTTATATACATTTTAACTGCTTCTGGTAGATCACTTGTTTTTACTTTCTTGTGAGGTCTCTTTTGCCAGGGCTTACCAATCGTGGTTGTTGCACCGTGGAGTTTAATATTTGCGACAGTATGAACACTGATTTGCAATGCATTTTCTACTCTCTAAAATAACCTATATGAAATTGATAAATCTTCAAAATGTTTACACAATTTTACCTCGTGTACAGCATTTAGCGGAATTAAATGACTTCCGTGTTCCTTCTCCAATTGAAAATAGTCTAATAGGTTCAGCACAAGCTGCTGAGCTTGAGATCCTAATGGCTTTCATCTAGTCGATATTTAACACAAAATATAGTTCTGAGAAGAACTGTTTTTAACAAATCGAAAATAATATAATGAAAACAACAAAATATAAAAGCAAACCCAAATATAAAGGCGCAGTTATAAGTTAAGGTTATGTTGGGTTATGTTGTATTAAAATGACATGTGTTAAAAACCGCACAAATCAACTTAAAGACTTTATTAATATAAGTGTAATATAGTTAGGACATGCGACAGTTCACTGTTCCCATTTTTTACGTATCATAAACTCCACAGCGTAAGTCGTTACTAAGCTACTTTGCTCGAAACACGTGCTACTTGTATTCTTTGTTTCTCTTACATGTTAAATACGCCCATTGTATATGCGGAAGTATATCTTGGATGGCATCAGAAATTAATGACGTGCATTAATTCTTTCATGATTTCGACTATATACTCTATTCACGTTAAATATGGGATGACGTCATAAACAGTAATAAAGTGCTAGCGATTGTAAAATGTGAACGTAACTAAGAACGTAGGTTTAATGATGTTAGAATTGAGTGTGTAGCAGTTTGCAGTTCTGTTCGGTGTTGCAACATTTTTCCCTTCTATTACTTTAACATTTCTCATTTTATTGTCATTGTTTAATTTTGTAGTAAATCGTTTGTACTTTATATATGCTAAATAAAACAGTTTTTTTCAGTACGAAAACACTTTATACATTACAAGTTTCGAGTATTTGACATTTAGAATGCTTAAACATTTGGATTCGCGTGCACAAGAAATGGTTACTCTGATCATAAAATAACATTAACTATGACAACGCAGCATTTATTTGAATTATGACGTCATCCCATATTTAACGTGAATAGGGTATATGCACATTGTTCTTGTGGATTTTTCTAATGCATAACTATGTATATATATAATATATATATATATATATATATATATATATATATATATATTGCTATGCTACTACTGGAATTATCGGGCCCCTACTTTGGGCTGTTATATTATTTGCTATGTACTCTAAATGACACGTGCTCCATCCTTTGAGCGACCATATTAATATTACTATGTATAAACAAGATTGTAATTATCTCCGACGTTGGGCTGTCTTATTAATATTGCTATCAATTCCCTCCAGAAACTTAACTGGATTTTATCTTGAACCAACCTTGTCAACCAATAACAAAACTCGGTACGTTTCCGCCTTACTTGTTATCAATTTCCTATTCAACTTGTAGCTCCTCCTTGAACTATTTAAATTAACAAATTACTCCCATTAACCTTATCTTATGACCTCGACTAGCATTTATTTAGAATTATAAAATTCAGTTAATTTCGATTTTATATAATGAAACCAATATATTATGTACAGCTTTTGTAAATTATTTGAAATACACTTTTCAATTAGTTAATGCTGTAAATTTCATTTATTAAACATCATATCCTTTTTACTCAAAACCCAAAGTCACCAAAAAACCTATTATCTTTATCAACGAAGTGTAGAACGCTCTAAACCTGTTATCATATTACTCACTTTATACGTATGCAACTTCTTTTGTTGACTTTTTCACATTCATATTATATTAAGCAAATTCAATATTCAAAATAAAAAAATATATAGAAAAATAAAATGTCTTATAACTAAAACATCTGACCTGGTCTATTTTCTTCACATCGACAATTCCATTTGAATAAAAATTAGCTTTCCTCAATGTGGGATTATTACATGCCCATTCGAAATATACGCTTGAACCATTGCATTTAAATTATTGCCATCACCCTCTGGACTACCATTAACTTATGCACCCCAATTTATTGTCGTTTCATATCAGACTTATTACTTCTTATCAATCAATTTCCTCAAACTTAGAATAGTATTATTCTTCTCCCAGACTTAGAAATCGTAGTATGTTTCCCCCTTGACTTAGAAATTGTATTACTGTTAACCAGACTTAGAAATCGTAGTCTATTTTCTCCCGGACTTAGAAATTGTAGTTTGTTTCCTCCCGTACTTCAAAGCCCTATTATTAATAAGTTTTAGTTTAAAATAAATTCACCAAAATGTACTTACGTTTAATCGGCAATTATAGTTTTCATCTTGGCACTTATTTTATCTTTCACTTTTAAAATTATTACGTATCACTTTATTTCATAACGCGCACTTCGGTCTTTATTGAGTTGCAAACTGACCTCGTTATCACTGTACCTTCTAATATATTATTCAGTTCCTACTCCGTCAGTGGGTATGGTCTAGAACTCGTCGCTCATTTATAACCAATCAAATAATTACATTCAAAGTAGTTTCTGATGTAATTCTCCACGATTCCCAATAATTGTAACCTGCTTGCAGCTGTCTTCGTTATCAAGGCGGCTCCGTGGCGTAGTGGTATGTGTGTGACTATTACGCCCAAGGTCCCGGGTTCGAATCCCGACACGGTCCGCTTGAAAAATGTTAGGCGAGCATTTTTCACAAAAATATACCCTCGTTCGGATGAGAGATAAAATGGAGGTCCCGTGTGTGAGTGTTGTCACGCACGTTAAAGATCCCTACCTTGCTTAGAACAGCAAGGGTTCGGCAAAATTCAAAATTTTCCAGGTAACAAAAACTCGCTTCCTGGCCAATGTAGTATCTTCGGGTGGAGCATTGGAAAATCACATGTAATGTCTTCGTTATCAACATGCTGTGTTTTGATAGATCTAATTGCTTTTCCATAAACAACTGATGCAATTCGTGCAAATCGTGTACACAACTATACACAAACCTAACTTTCAATTACGTTTGGCATTTTTGTTAATCATATCTGACATTGTAAAGTTTTTGACTTATGTCAGTTATAGACAGGAAGCTACGCTCAAAATTACGACTATAAGCCAAGTATTAAATATACAAATATTGTAGATAGTTAATTAAGGTAAGTTGATAAATACTATCGTATTACAGTGAATAAGATGAAATAATAACTTAGACTTTTATTGATCATTTCAAATTGAGCTAGTAATTGAAAGACGGAAAATATAAGGTCTTGGACAGGACTTGAACTTGTATCTTGGTTTTGCCGCAACCATGCGTTTACCAATTACGCCACCGAGACCGATGACGACAATTGGGAAATTTACAATTTATTATTTCATCTTATTCACTGTAATACGATAGTATTTATCAACTTACCTTGTGTAATATATATATATATATATATATATATATATACATTGTAGTGGTTTTAAAGGGCTAAATCTACGTATAAACAAGGTAATTCTAAACACCCTGTATAGAAAACAACCAGAATTTACGTGCGAAATTTATTTCATTTAGTGAATTTAAAGTAAAGAAAATAAATTTTAGAAGCCAATGCAATTTATTTATTAATTTAATGGAATTTAATTGAACGGATAATTACGTATAATACGCATAAAAGCATGAAAAATCGATAATACCAAAGTGAAACGCTTTGCTAACACATAAACAGCCGTTGAATATAAAATACCTTGAAAAGCCAACAAAGAAATGTTGTGTTAAAACGTCGGTTAATTGAACACCTGCATGTTTTCGAAATGTCAGGTTCCACTTATTTGAGTAGATAAAAGACAGTATTCCAAGGATATCGAGTAAATGGTTGGAGGGTTCGCGTAAATTTTAACTAAAAGTTTTCTTAAAGTGCAGAAAGGATAGACGGTCAATGAAAAACGTCGGAATGAGACTGGCATAATGACAGTCCATTTCAAAAAGCACGTATACAAGTCCACATGAGTAAAGTTGAAACGCGGACAGTAATATCGATTTCTACCACACAAACAAAGTTAGAAGGAAACATATAATATGCATAAGAAAGGGACAGCGTTAATATTGGCGGGATTTTTAAGACGTCGATTGATATACTATTGGTCGATATAGTTAGTTTTAGAACAGACAAACACGAGAATATTTGAAGTCGGGTTTATTGAAAAATATTTGTAACGACGCGCTAAATTTCGGGGATTTCGAAAACGGTTGAAACAAAATTTGAGGAAGTGTTATTTTAAATTAGTTTTTTCACGGGAAGAGCGGCCTAGCGGTGGCATTCGGAATCATATAAATACTTGAAGAGAATTAGCATCGCTCTCTCTTTTAACTTCGATCTCTTAGTATTTTCACTGCTTCAGAATACGAGTTTGTAAATATACATATTTTTAAATTAAATAGTACAGTGTTGGCCTCATAATTTGATACGCAAATAGTGTCGAGTCTAAAATTTAATAGAGGTGCAACATTTATCTTAAACAAGCTCGTGAAGTGACGTGAAGTAACGTATATTTCAATTAAATTAAACTAAAGTACGCAATTATGAAGGAAGTGTAATTAATTTGGATTTCGATGTGGATGCACCGTGAAGGCAGAGCAAACAGCACAACCTAGATGGGGTTCTTCTACAAATAGCTAGAGGCGGCCAGCAGAGCAGAGCGAAACTACTTTACCGCATCGTCAACGGAGTAGAAATCTTCAAGAAATTCCAGGTAACGCTTTAAAATTGTTGTTGTTATAAACTATGAAACTATGAAAATTGTGTGACATGTGAGAGTGAATTTAGAAGGTATTGTGGTAAATAAATATTGTATGTATTATTTTGTGGTTTTATTGAGAGTGTGCGTGAACGATACAGAGTATAATAGTGAATCTAGGTATCCAAGAGGAGGCCCAACTGAACTAGCCTGGGAACTAAAGAAGAATTAAGGTGATGAAGAGAGGAATCTGGGTAAGAGTTTTATTTTTTTATTAAATTTTTCGACTGTGTGCAATTTTCGATTTTGTAAAAATGAAAATAAATTAATTTTCGAATCTACTGAGATTCCTTAAAGTTCCACGGCAATATATATATATATATATATATATTGCTGTGATATACTCCTGTGAATGCGGGAACTGGGTCCTTTCAACAAAAAAATTCTAGTCCCACCGATTGGGCGTCATAAACTGCTGTGATCCTGTTTTCGCCTCGGCTGCTCACCTAATTTTATAAACCTCCTCATTCATAAAATTAAACAACACATTCCTACCACAAACATCAACGTTAACTCTATTTACATCAATATTCCGAATACATTAAATTTTCAAATTAAATTTCAGCATGAAATTCAGTTTTAAAAAGAATTTCAAGATTAATTTTATTATCATTTTAATGTGCATCCAGAATTAAAGTCCTTGTTGGATGCCTACTAATTAATATAACAATATAAGCAGACCGAGTCTGAGTATAAAGGAGCATCTACCACCCCTTTACGTTAATTAACCAGGTTTGTCTAATTGAGCTCAAAGACATACCCAAATTTTCATCATATTCCCGAACATCAATACTAAATACCCCTTTCTACTTAAACAAGCAAATTTCATCTTAAAATTAAAATTTTATGGTTAGTACAATTTCACTAATGTCCATTTAAAGTAAATCAATTATAAAGTTATTCAACACACACAAAAATATCAACGTTCAACCAAAATAGTATAAATTACCTGAAGTTTACTGCACTCGTAGCTTCAAGGTACATCGTCCCTTTATAAACCTCCTATATACATCCTATCTACCTATCCTATTCTTAACTTTTAACTATACTCACTTCCCCCTACCTAATCCTATATACCTATCCTATTCTTATTCTATTCCTAACTCTCCACTCATCTTATAAGATATATCTACACTTAACCTATCTTATTTTCTTCTCACCCTATACACCTATTTCTAACTATCTCCCATATTTATCCTATACCTAGCTTTATTTTCTATAAACACTTACTTCTACTCTTCTATATACACCTATACTATCCCTATCCTATTTAAATTTTACTCTATTATACTCCTATCTACTCTCTATTCTATATCTATACTAAAATTCACCTATCTCTATCCTTTGTTCATTAAGTTATTTAAATCTAACTCTCTTCTTGACCCTCCAAGTCTTTCTTCTCACCATCCTAATACTCTTCATTTCTATTTCTCCCCCTTCTATATCTATACTTATCATCCCTGTTATCTCACATAAAATAAACTTATCATCCCTATTATCCTGACTCTTAAATATTGCTTCTTCTTCATGCCCTATACTTGTCTGTTTCTCATTTATTATTATTTTCTTTTCTGCCGACAAACCAAACGATACTACCTTAAAATTATCGATTTTCCCCCTATGGAAAATCCTATGTACCTTCTAGAATTCTTGTGTAATGGAATCAGCCAGAATGAATTCCTTAAATCTACTTTATTAAAACAAAACTTGCCAATTAACCTCGTCAAAAGTGTGTCCATGGATGTTGGACAATGGAATTGCAGTTTGGTCCGTTGATTAATTTTTCGTGCATCTTTATTTAATTCTGCCTTCACCTGCTCCGGATGTGCTGCTCTTGCTTCTACCCCCACTAATTCTGCATGTTTTTGTACTAAAGCTTGAACCTCTACTATCCTATCCTCTGGACATCTTATCGTGTTGATCTGTTTACCTTCATCATCCTCTACCTCTACTACATTAATACTCAACCCCGTGTCATCCTCTGTGACTTCATAACTGCCCTTCCATGGCACTACCCTATCCTTAATCCATACTATCTTCCTTTCCATATCTATCACAACCCCTAACTGCATCATACAGTCAACACCTAAAATGCTCTGAAACTTCAGTCCAGGTACAATTACAAACTCCTGTTCACAGCTTAAATCTCCTATATCTATCCTAAGCACCACAACACTATTTACTACAGCAAACTTCTTTTTATTTGGAGCTACTAAACGGCTACGCTTTATAGGCATAATTCTATCACAAACCTTATCCCTAATTTTGCTGACGAATTCCTCCGATATTAAACTCGCCTCTGCCCCTGTATCAAGTAATACTTCTACATTATTTTCAAAAATTTCTAAATTAATAATTGGCAAACATAATTTTCTACAGTTTCTGGCTCTACTTCCTCCTCAATTTTGAAAAATTCACGTGGATGTTCATATACATTTACACAGAAATCTAGTGGTCTGTCGCGTTCTAAAAATCCTGTCCCATCCTGTTTTCCGTGCTTGGTCCTGGTTGTCCTTCTACAACCTGTGCGTACGTCCTCCTCGTGTTAATATCCGTGTCCCTGTCTCTATTCGGCGTGCTGGTCACAGTCCTGTTTACCTCCGGTAAACTGTTCTGTCGCGTGTAACTAGGTCTTGGCGTCGGTCCCCTAGTCGCACTATTGCTCCTGTATTCCTGTCCTCGTCGTTCCCAATTCGGTCGAAAATTTCTGTTGTAGTCAGGCCGTCTCGGATAATTCGGTGTCCTGTTGTCAAACCTAACTGTGTTAACGTTTCGTTCTCGTATCTCTTTTGTCCGTCCAACACATACATCGTCATATCTCTGTAAGTATTCCAAAAACGTCTCCCGTTCTGTGATGTTTTGTAAGGCCACGTGTTGTCTAATTTCCAGTTCTTGACTCCTTAACCACTCCTTTCTCTGCATACGTTCTAATCACTCTCACACACTCTAAAATACTCTTAAATTTATACACACACAGAAACTCTCTCTCTCAGATCGCCAGTTTCCTGGAATAAAATCACAAAAATTTTATTTGGAACTCGAGCCCTCACGTTGTGGTCGCCATATACTGCTGTGATATACTCCTGTGAATGCGGGAACTGGGTCCTTTCAACAAAAAAATTCTAGTCCCACCGATTGGGCGTCATAAACTGCTGTGATCCTGTTTTCGCCTCGGCTGCTCACCTAATTTTATAAACCTCCTCATTCATAAAATTAAACAACACATTCCTACCACAAACATCAACGTTAACTCTATTTACATCAATATTCCGAATACATTAAATTTTCAAATTAAATTTCAGCATGAAATTCAGTTTTAAAAAGAATTTCAAGATTAATTTTATTATCATTTTAATGTGCATCCAGAATTAAAGTCCTTGTTGGATGCCTACTAATTAATATAACAATATAAGCAGACCGGAGTCTGAGTATAAAGGGAGCATCTACCACCCCTTTACGTTAATTAACCAGGTTCGTCTAATTGAGCTCAAAGACATACCCAAATTTTCATCATATTCCCGAACATCAATACTAAATACCCCTTTCTACTTAAACAAGCAAATTTCATCTTAAAATTAAAATTTTATGGTTAGTACAATTTCACTAATGTCCATTTAAAGTAAATCAATTATAAAGTTATTCAACACACACAAAAATATCAACGTTCAAACAAAATAGTATAATTTACCTGAAGGTTACTGTCCTCGTAGCTTCAATGTACATCGTCCCTTTAGTTAATCACACCATTCCAACAGGATTATATTTACGGCTTCTAATTCTCAACGCTTTTAAAATTTTCTCCATCACCATTTATTTAAAGTTGTTTCTGGGCTTTTCCGGAACTCATTTGTGTATATCTGACCCTTGTTTGTGGATCCAGACACATTTATGAACCATTTAATTATTCACCCCCGCAAAATAGCAAAGAAATTCATACTTCTTTCACCAATATACGCCAAAACTGCCTACTAATGGGTATTCATTTGTTGTTGCAAATTTTGACTAATTAGTACAGTGATACTAAATTTTATTACCTTGTATCTAAGTGCACTCGAGTACATTCATGTTAGCACGTAAATAACAAACTATTTTGAATCACTAAAATATACGAGCAAACTTTAAATTATTTTATCAAACTAAAATGCACTGTTTAACATCTTCAATCAAGTCGCGGATGTAAGAGAGCTTGTTTATATTCACCTCGGTATATATAGCAAAAAGCCTGTCTGTCGGTCTGTTCCCCAAAACGGGTAATTCTAAAGAATTTCGCATGCTAGGTTCCCAGTCCGTAGCCTGTGCGTCGGTTTTTACGAATTTTGTACTCGCCAGTTGAAAATCTCAGAAATTCTCACACGGCACGCAAACATGTCCGAGAAAAACTAATTAATTTTGTACAGAAATCGTTGTTTCTACCTCTGATATTTGCATCCTATTTTCAACCAATTGTGACCCTCGTGACGTTGCTTAAATCACGCCTTTTACTATATGTGTCTTTGCTTGACGCATTTTCTCTTTCCTTTTCTAACCTGTTCGTATTGGTGCAAATTGATATTCTTTATTATCGATTATATTTTAGTCCATGTGGACTATCTGGGTTAAATAACCCCGTATCGCACCTTCTCGTGAATATTAAGCCCCGGTTTCTCCAAGATTCTTTGTAAACATTAATTATCTGCAAAATTTTCGCCGAATGAGCTTTTAAATAAACCCTGTTTTGTATTTCGTGCTAAAGCATCTGACCGTTTCCAATATCCTTAGAATCGACATGTTTATCTAAACAAATTAAACCGAAATTGCCTTTTAAAATACGCAGGTGTGTTCAAACATCCTACTTCTAACTAACACTTCTAGGATTTGCATTTTAGTGGGTTTTTACAAGTTTCTATAGATATTATCTGTACGTTTTGTTCAATACCGGTTACTTGAAATAGAGTTAATTAAGATAAATTTTGCACGTAATTTCTCTTTGTTTCTTTATTAGGAATAAATAAATTACACGCAGAGCTTTTTTTTAATACTGTTTCTTTTCATATAAAGCGTCTTGTACATGATTTTAAATCTCTTATTTTTACTGAAACGACCGAATTTATTTATGCTTCATGGTTTTAATAAAGCGTACTTTTTCCCAAAGCTTCTACACCGTGATTAAAATTATTTGCTGTGATTATTTAATTTTCTACCCTGGTCTAAATATGAGTATATATATATATATATATATATATATATATATATATATTAGTGTGAGGTTCTTTTGAAATGGCACGTTAATTCGTGCCCCAGTGTTGGGTCGACATAATTATTTGTGAGGTTTCCTTTAATCGATCCCCAGCGTTGGGCCGTAATAATTGTTGTGCGGTTGTCTAGAAACCATCGAGCCTCTCGACTTGGATCGACATAATATTGTGTAGTTTTTTCGGAGTTTTCTCTAACCTAAAATTAATTCCAGCCCCACAACTTGGGTGCCATAAATACTGCGTAGTTTGCCTCGGCTGCTCCGCTCATGAATCCTAAATCCACTAAAACCTCTTCAAATTAACACAGACTCTTACCTGGTACCGCTGAATCTAAAAACTCCCGCTCATTGCTTCTATGCTAAAACCTAATAGAAATTCACACCCTACATACACACTCAAAATAACGCAATTCACAAAATACATCACACTCTATTTATATGATATAAATATTACTTTTTAAAAATACCTTTCATTATGTATACTCGTGTTATTAGTAATGTCAACAATTTCATTTTTAAAAGTAATTCAATTTGATAACCTTATTAAACAAATATTTTATTAAAGTAAGATGGCGTTCCTCATACCTTACGTTAACCCCTTTGTCTTATCATGAGCTCATAGTAAAATTCTTTAAATGAGAGTGCAAATTTACCGCACTACAAAAATTAAATAAGCTTCCTATACTTTTTTACAACATAGTCTGGTTATCTGTAAATTAATTATCCTTGACTACCTGAATAAATTTCATTTACATATAAAGTTCCATAAATTTTCAGTTTATTAAATACATCAAATAAGAAACACTCCAAAGTACAAAAAAATCAAAAGAACCATAGCAAATATTCACCACAAAAATGTTTTCATACAATTGATTACCTGGCCAACCAGCCCTTGAAGATGATGCCGTCCAGTGTGGCACTAGTCCATAAAACAGCTCCCGAGTTGAATCACCATCACTCTGTGTATGCTGCTACGCCAAAATCTAGTCATTTAAAATAAAACCATAAGCATCCAACTTCCAAAATTTACTCTTCGTATTCCCATTTATAATAAACCAATCAAAGATTGCTGCCTTCACCATCAAATACTCCCAAATTTTAATAATTTTCGTACATTCCAAAACCAAAATCGTAATCGTCTGTACTTACATACTTCATCTACTCTTCGCTTTATTTGATTTTTAACTGACTCGACTTGTCATCACACTACATTAACTTATGAGCAATTATACATAAATTCAATAAATACCTTCACTAAAAGTAACTCGATATTACGCGAAGGAATGAAGAAAAATTAAGAGAGCATCATGCACGTTGAATGTGGGTTATATAGGTTTTTCAAATTCGCACATAAATGTTTAATGTACAACAATATTCTCTGTAAATGCACCAACCGTTCCTCATTTCTTAAAAATACTCGCCTAACCGCCTCTATATTATCGCAAAAAGCTGCAACGGCTCTTTGTTTCCCCTGAATTACGACAATAAACACGTTAAAATACTTGGTAAAACATTTGCAACGGCCAACCGTCCCTGTTATTTTGCGAAAACTAGCCTCAACCAAAAATGAATTCCCATTACGTTCACACCTTCAAACTAAAACAAACAACTTTCATCTCTCTTGTTCACATAGTCCTTTTTCACACATATGCTTCCACCAGCTGGATATTTGCCCTACCTAATACAAAACTGTTGCGCGTATGCCTGTATCGTCCAATCATCTCGCCAATTCCTCTCCCTTGTTTTTAATCGATCCATGTCTGCTTATAATATTCCTAGAAATTATTGATTTTGTTGCCCTCTTCAAAATGAGTTTGTTTGTAATCTCCCTACTATACTATATCTATAATAAAATCCCAACATATCCTGTTTCTCACTTGTATTCATGCGTTTCTGCTCCGTCCTTGTTTCTCCATGACAGTTTGTTTTAGCTTCCCTTTTATACTACCTTTATAATTAAAATCGTTATCTTATACAAACATATTGCGTCTTCCTCATACTTATACATGTTCTGTTCTGTCCTTGTTGTATATTGACTATACTACCTCCCAATGGTCCCTTTCCTTCTTGTAACACATTAATTTTTATAGGCTTATTTATCATAACCTGTTATCTTGAAATATTTCCCCCTTTAGTTTGTACACTATGCTTTGAAACGTTTCTGGTTTTGCGCTTCAAAATAATAATAATCCTACTCTAACGAATATGAAAAGCTTTTATGTTTTCGTATCCTACCTTAAATAAATTAAAAGTGGTATTTTTACCTTGTTGTTTCTAATCCTTATTATCCTATCCTACAATAAATATTATGCTACATCCTTTCTAAATAAATACAACTAAAATTAAACTAACCCTAAATTATCATACGTTGACTACGCTCTATCTTAATTATTTAAAATACCTAATTATCTAAAATGCTTAATTAACTTTTTCGTAAGCTATTACTCTACGCCCTAGCTTGATTTATAACCTTATATATTCACAACTAGCTACAAATTACACGACAATATATATATATATATATTTATTGCTATAATTATAGGGCTAATTTAAGGGTAGGTTAAGTCATTGGGGTCGTAGAATAAGCAAGGGAAACTCCCAAGCAACAGAAGCACGAAATTATAGATATTAGGAGAGTAAATAGGTTATTATAACAATTATTAGTTGCGAGCACACTGTATATAGCAGTACAAACAATTAAAACACATATCCAAGTGGAGCTACTAGCAGAGATTAGAATTAAAAAAGGTAATGAAATGCATTAAAATTAAATCGGTGAAAAACCTGCATAAAGTGGCTAGATAGACATTCATAAAGTGTGTAAAGATATTATCGTAAACGCACGCAAAAATTATGCTATTTAAAAGCGTACGTGATCTAAGAGAATCACAGTGGTTCGAAAATCCAATTTATTGGGAAATATATAAATACCAAATTTATTCAATTTAGATTAGAATAAAGCTAACAAACAAGACTACGTGCTCGATATGTACAAATTTCCTGGGATTCCTGAAGTAAATATACCGTATAACAATTGAATTACGTGACTTCAAGCACCGCGTCACACAATTAAAATACATACAATTGGTAAATTTTCCCAAACATAACAAGTGATAATATACGTGACCTCGCCTAGCACGTGAAGCCAGCGAATCACAAACAAAAGTGGGACGATCTTATAAATATTTGGAGAATTGAATATCAAGTTAGTATACTTTGAAACTGGGCAGAGACTATAATTGAAAGTGCCAAATATTTACGTGAATAATAAATATTTGATAACAGTGAAATTATAAAGTGTAGAATTGTGAAAATTATGCCGTATTTCTGAGACGTAAGTAAATAAGATTTAGGAAATTATAACATTTCCAATAATAAATAAAACAGGGCTCTGAATGTCGATCTGAATGTCGATCTAATGAATGTCGATCTAAATTCCTCTCTGAAGGTTGATCTAAATTCCTCTCGGAATGTAAATCTGAATTTACCATCTCAATTACGATATAAATTACAATCATAAATTACAAGTAAAATAATGTTACAATTCCTGTAGAACTTCAAATTACGAGACGCTACGATCAAAATACAATTTTGGAGAATGCTGCCTGGTCAAGCAAATTGATGATAAATAAACGCACCAATAACGATTTGGTTATCGACTTCAATTCTTGGGAGCACCTATGAAAATATTAGATTTAAAACATTAAGAAAGGATGTGAGACTATTTAACGATCGCCGTAAATTTTATACTGGCAGCTCATTAAACAGATACGGAAGCGAAATTGTAAGTAATTGTTGCATCATGCGGTGACTAGTGCCCAGGGTACGAAGTAGATGGAAATGGTGGCTAAGAAAAATGGGAAACTCTAAGAGGATAAGATAGCTAGCCTGGCGATCAACAGAGAGTAAGTGGACGTCATCTCACCTAGAAGAAAAATAAACAGATGGATACGAACGAATGACGTTTGGGGTGGACACCATCAAACAAAAAAGTAAAAAGAGCACAAAAAATTTGAAAAGAAAGACACATATATGAAAGGTAATTGGCAAATGTAAGCACCTATGGATACTTAACATGAGCAGGTAATTAGACTTAGGTTAGGAATTTAAAGATCGGCCAAATACTTGAACACAAATTACTCTGATCTGCAACTGTAATAAAAAGAAATAATTTGCAAAAATATAAAGCTCATATAAATCAAAACGGTAAATATTTTTATATTTTATTAAGTTTATTTGAAGCTTAGACTTAGAGATATCTAGTAAGAACCTCTGCATTACCTGAATATCTTGAATAATTTCATACTTCTCTTAAATGATTCTAATATATCCTTGTGAGGCAATAAAACAGCTTCTATTAAAATATGTAAAAAAATTTGTAATATAGATAAAATAAAATAAAATTCTGGCTTGACAGTATTTAAAAATTTATTGATAATAGTTTATTTTTATATGTGTGTATAGGCACATGTGTAAGTAAAAGGACGTGCATGCGTATTTGTTTAAAAATGTTTGAAATATTATATTTTATTGGAGATTACTTGTATCATGTAATGTTTTTAGATAGGCGTGTTTCAACATACAGTTTTTAAAAACAGATGCTCCTTGTTTATATTTACAATCTTCAACTGAAAGATCAACAACTTCTTTTATAAAAGATGAACTTTCGTTTAATTTTTGACTATTTTTATACCGTTTCTGTAAGGCGGCAGTAAAAACAGATTTAGCTTTAATTACATCAACTTCTAAATTACTTTTGAGTACTCCAAGTTCAATAAACACGCAATCTTTGTACTTATTATAGTCTTTGTCATCTTCTGGCACATCATCAAATTTATCAATTGCAAAAATTTTCAATTTATTAAGATTGTAAGCTTCTAAGCATGCCTCTTCTTCCCGTGTAAAATACGTCGCATCCTGCAAAAAAAAATACATTGAATACAATACATATTACAGTTAATTTAAAAAAATATTTTAAAATAGTTGGCAAAACAATATTTTAGCTAGTAATGTGGTCATATTAAAAATTTATGACATATATATTGTTACGAGCTACTTTTAGGCAACCCGTCAAACACACAAGCGGTGTAAGCAATGTATAAACTACAGAAACCTAGAATTTTCTAGCATATACTGGAGTAAGAATTATCCTTTTAATTCACGGTATATATAAGACCGCTGATGAAGTACAGAGTTAGTCTATATCAGAATGTCGAATATAAATTATATCGTGTAAAGTTAAATAGTTAAGCTTTTGGAAGTGCAAGAGTAAATATAAATTTGTATTATATGAAAGTGTATATTGTACCGACAGCTTGTAGAATACATAAATAGACAAAAGTGTAATAAATAAATAGATGTGTTAGTGTTGTTAATAGACCTATGGTTAAGAACTTAGTTTAAGAAGATATTAGTGCTTGTAAGTAGCATTAGTGTGATAGTGATTCATTGTTAATTGGACTGAAAGCATGTATAAATAAGACGTTAACTGTTAATTAGGCTTGTGAATCGTGAGTAATAAAGACTTTTATTACTACTTGTTTAAATTAGTGAAACGCGTTAGTAGTAGCCCGCTACACTGCTGTCAGACTGTGTGAGGTCTATAGTGATTAATTTAAAAGAAAAAACACACAAATTTAAAGACATTTAAGTAGTTTGTATATGCCTGTTACAAGAAGCCAAAGTAAAATAGACGCAGAAACTTTAATGACTTTCCTTAAGGATTTTAAATCCAGTATGGAAGAGAGGTCGGCTAAACTAGAAGTGATACTCAGTGAAAACTTAGTGAGGTCAGTTGAACTGGATTCGACCCTTAAAGAGTTAAAATTCGGTATGGAAGTGACACTTAGTAAAAATGCTGAGAAAATGGAAAAAAAGTTGAATGAAACTAAAGCCACGTTAGAACAAAGATTCATGGAAAGCTCCATTGCATTGAAAGAAGATTTCACTAAACAGGTAAAAACAGTTGAGCAAAAGTTGGACAGTAAATTGGTAAAAATTGAAGAAGATGTGAGGCTGCAAGAACAAGTGATTTCACTAACAACGTGGCCACTTGACTTAGTAAACCAAGTTGTAAATCAGAACATTCCAGAAATAAGAAGCATGCAAGAAAACGAGTCAATGCCGTTAAAATTTAAAGTGAAACCACCCACATTTGATAGTAAAACACCTTGGCCCACATATTTGAAGCAATTTGAAGCTGCTGCAATAGCCAACGGTTGGTGCAACAAAGAGAAGGCTATCTCCCTAATAGTGGCCCTACGGGGGGAAGCTCTTAACATCTTGCAAACGATTTCCGATCACCAGCAGGATGATTACGGCCTCTTAACATCGAAGCTTGAGATGAGATATCGAGATGCTCACTTTCAACAGGTTTACCATGCACAAGTTAAGAACCGCTCGCAAAAGACAAATGAAAGCCTGCAGGAATTCGAAGCTGACATTGCCAGATTAGTTAGATTGGCATACCCAACAGTACCAGATAGCTTCCTCGAACAACTGGCTGTTCAAACATTTGTGGATGGCGTTAAAGGCAGCGAAATACAGCAAGCGCTAAGATTAGCACGGCAAAAAATGTTAGATGACGCACTGGCACATGCGCTTGAATTTGAAGCAGCCAAGCAGACATCACACAGGATGAGTCACAAAGTTCGGTCTGCCTTAGAAGAACCTGGTCAATCGCAGAACAGCATAGATGAAATAATCAACCGTGTGTTTGAAACACAAAAGGCGGAGAGGCTGGAAAGACAACGACCGCGAAGATGGGGTCTGCGATGCTGGAATTGCGGTGAAGTTGGTCATATACAGAGACGCTGTACTCAACCAAAAAAAACAACCGGTTGAGCTAAAGCAGGTCGATGTAAGAGGGCGAACGTCGACAGTACAAAGTAGTGCCCCGGAAATTATCATCCAAGCTGCATCGTCGATGAGAAGTCTGGACAGCATTTATATCGATGGTAGAATTAATGGTAGGGTTGTCCGATTACTCGTGGATACAGGACCGACAATGACTATTGTGAGACCAGATTTGGTTGGTCGTGGAAAAGTGCTACCTGTATCGTTATATCTTCGAACGGCAAGTGGTGAGAAAATTTCTACTCACAAAGAGACTGCCGTAACGTTGGGAATTGGAGACAAACTAATTATTCATCGGGTGTTGGTAGCTGAAATTACAGAAAAACTTATCTTGGGAATGGATCTCATGAGAGAATGTGGGTTTTATGTGAACATGAAAGAAAATGTGCTTCGGATAGATGATGATGAGATTCCATTTCAAGGGACGAATAACCAGACGATGCAAGTTCGAATGATTTGTTATATGAAAATACCCGAGAAGGCGGAAATGAAAGTAATGGGACGCCCGGATGGTACGCTCCGGGAAGAACAAGTATGCATGATGGAAGCAACTGAATCGGGAATGAGTCAGGAGGGATTACTGATTGGAAGAACGCTGATAAAGTTTCGAAATATGATACCAGTAAGGGTGCAAAACATTAATCCCCATACGGTGACCCTGAAGAAAGACATGATTGTGGGAAGTTGCATTCCAGTATGCCATATTAAACGTTGTGTGGACGACACAAAAGATAAACCAGCCAACGGTTGCTCACAGAAATTGCTGGATATGTTGATACCTTCGTGTCAAGAATTAAACGGCAACTAACTGGGCAAGGTAAAAAGTGATCGGACGATATTGAGGTGTGTTTGCACTGGACGATGGTGAGAAGAGAAGGACGAATGTTGTGCGACACAAGATCAATACTGGAGATGCGCAACCGATAAGACAACATCCCAGGCGGCTTCCTTTGGCAAAACGTAAGGAAGTCGAGAAAATTATCACCGACATGGAAGAACGCGGAGTGATTGAACCGTCGAATGGTCCGTGGGCATCCCCGGTAGTGCTTGTCAAGAAAAGTATGGGTCGACAAGGTTTTGTGTAGACTACTGGTGGCTGAACAATGTGACAAAGAAAGACAGCTATCCTTTGCCCAGAATTGATGACACCTTGAATACTCTATCCGGATCTAAATGGTTTTTGACCTTGGACTTGAAAAGCGGATACTGACAGGTAGGCTTGGAGCCAAACGATAAAGAGAAAACTGCGTTTACAATTGGAACTGGATTATGGCAGTTCAAGGTCATGCCATTTGGATTATGCAATGCCCCTGCTACTTTTGAACGTTTGATGGAGTTGATACTGTGTGGACTGTCCTGGAAGACATGTCTGGTGTACCTAGACGACGTGATAGTGTTAGGCGGGTTTTTTGAAGAACACTTTAAGAACCTAAAGGAGATATTCCAAAGATTACGCGGGGCAAACCTTACCTTGACCCTAAGAAATGTCACATATTTGGAAAAGAGGTGAAATATCTATGACATGTCGTTTCGAAGACCGGAATAAGAGCTGACCCTAACAAGATAAAAACGGTTCAAGAGTGGCCTACACCAGCAGATATACACCAACTAGCAGTTTTCTAGGATTGTGCACATATTACCGACGTTTTATTCTTGGGTTTGCAAACATTGTCAAACCGTTGATGAAATTAACCGAAGATGGACAAGTATATAATTGGAATGACGACTGCCACAGCGCATTCGAACAACTGAAATGGCTACTAGTTACAGCACCAATTCTGAGTTATCCACGGATGGAGGGGAAATTTGTGTTGGATACCCATGCCAGTAACACAGCTATAGGAAGCGTTCTTTCTCAAGTGCAGGACGGACAAGAAAAGTTATTGGGTATTTCAGCAAGGTCTTGTCGCGGCCAGAAAGGAACTATTGTGTGAAAAGAAGGGAGCTGTTGGCCGTCGTCAAATCCGTAGAGCACTTTTATAAGTACTTATACGAGCGTAAATTCCTTTTAAGAATAGACCATGCCGCACTAAAATGTTATGAGTTACTTTTAGGCAACCCGTCAAACCCACAAGCGTCGTAAGCAATGTATATACTACAGAAGCCTAGAATTTTCTAGCATATACTGGAGTATAAATCATCCTTTTAATTCAGGGTATATAAAAGACCGCTGATAAATGTAAAGTTTAGTCTATATCAGAATGTCAAATATAAATTATATCGTGTAAAGTTAAATAGTTAAGCTTTTGGAAGTCCAAGAGTAAATACAAATTTGTATTATGTGAAAGTGTACATTGTACCGACTGCTTGTAGAATACATAAATAGACAAAAGTGTAATAAATAAATAGTAGTGTTAATGTTGTTAATAGACCGATAGTTAAGAGTTTAGTTTAAGAAGATATTAGTGTTTGTAAATAGCATGAGTGTGATAGTGCTTCATTGTTAATTGGACTGAAAACATCTGTAAATAAGGCATATACTGTTAATTAGCCTTGTGAACAGTGAGTAATAGAGACTTGTTATTACTTGTTTTAAATTGGCGAATCGCGTTAATAGCAGCTCGTTACAATATTATTCTCTATAACTTAATAATGCTAAAACTATAGAAATAAAGATTTTCTAATCAATTAACCACATATATAAGTATTAATGTGCTGCACGAAAAAATCGGGACTAAAGTCAGTTGAGTTTTTGAATACCTTGTATATACAAAAGCGTAAAATATATTTATGATTAGAATTGGCAATTATTCTAGTTATATTTTTGGCGACATTTATTACAATTAACATTTTAAATTCTCAGTTGTAAAACCATTCAAAACCTGTAATGAAGGTAGCTGTCTAAGATGTACATATTCGTATAATGCATATGTTCAGATTATGTTGTATGTCGTTTTTCTTTTCCTAATTTTCTATTTGTATGGATAAATACGACGAAAATACTACATACTGCACATTTCAAAATCAATCCATAAACAGACCCTTTTTCTTTTAATTTTTTGTTAATTTTAGTTTATGCTATCCTAAGTTAGTTTAAACATTATTATTCTTACGATTCACACAATTTGTTGAAATAATGCTAATCGTACTGAAACCGCTTGACGTCACAATAATGGGATTTAGATGCATGTGTTTTCTTTCGTTAAATATACTGCAAATATATTGACGTGATAAGAGGTTACGAGAGGTCATTGAAACCCAAAGCCTATAAATAAATCCCACCAAGATATAAAAGACTCAGAAAAAAATAGAAACTTCCGAACATTAATGGTTACACCCTGTATAATACAAGCGTACTTTTTAGCCGTTAAAGTGTCAAGCAAAAACTGAAATTTCGTGCGTGTAAACAAACACCCTGTATAATAAAGGCGTATTGTAAATACATAGCCCGTGTATTTAAAACTACTAATTTTATATCACTAATATATACAGCAGTGTTAGCCGTATATGTAAAAATATTTATTTTTAAGATACCTTAAAACGCATTAAATGGGAACTTTATATCTTATAAAAATCGTTTAATTTCAAGCGTAAATACAAAGCCATTTATTTTCACTTATTAATTATCATAAAAATACATTTTTCGTTTCGTGCGCTCTATTTAGCGTAAGATGCATATCAACCCTGTTAAAAATAAAATAAAATAATTATAAAATAATTTAGTATATTAAAACACGTTTTGCCGTAAAAATTAATTTTTTATTACAGATGTGGATTTTTTGAATGTGCAAAATCCGTTGGTAAAGCAATTAAAGTTTAAATTAATTACCCAAATTAATTTCTGTAGCACATAAAATCAATTTTAAATAAAGGATTCTTTCGAAGATTTGAGATTAAGACATAAAATGCGTCATCTGTACTTAAATACCTAATTATCAAATAAACACTTATTCTGAAAAGCCGCAGGAACATAAAAATGCAATAAAAAGAACCCATAAAATCGATAAGAATTATTTATTATCTTTCGCATTACTACTGGATTAGTATGCGACGTCACAATAACCATAGGTGTTAGAGAAGGGTGTGACTGCACGTCACTAAGAAACAAATCACGTTAATGAGGTAATAAAACGTGCAATTTTCTGAAATCTTTCATCATTACGGTGTACTATGTTCCATGCGCAACTAGCACAATCTGGAAAGAGTAACAGTGTAGCAATTTTATTTTCTACCTAAATATGTCCGTATAACTAATCCTTTTATTTAATAATAAATAGTATAATGCATTATAATGCTATACAATCCATTTAATTAAATATCATCTATTGTCCAATAAAGTACTAGCATTTAGTTCAAATTAAAAATTAATTTCTACGGTGACAAGATAAAAGCTCCTATTTAGTATCCTTCCTAGAGCCCCATCTATTCAGAAATTACGAAGTAACGTTGTTACCAGGCAGCAACTCGCTTGACGACACTTCTAACACAGCTGTGGTGAAAGCAGGTCGAATTGTTCTTAGGAACAATGTTTTTTGGCTGTTTGTCGTGTTGGAAGCACGTTCGTATGAAGTTTAATAAGAGAATGTCATCTCCGAGAGGTATTTTAGATGGTCCATTTTTGTTGGAACAGCTCGTGGATGACAAGAAATCGTTTGGTTAAAGAATCGTTAGGAACAGTAAGTAAATTTGTTTCTGTAACGATATTAATTAAAAATTTTCAGTGCAACTAAAGATATAATGCATCCTTATGTATATAATACAATTTAAAATATAATGCAACGTAATTTATAAAGCAATTTTTATGAATGGTATTCAATCTAAATTATAGAAAACAATTTTATTCATATATAACATGGAACCTCATATATAAAGTATTCAGTTTAATTACAAACAACATTCGATCTTTGTCGTGGTTTGAATTACTCCTGGAGCATCTTTAAATTAACACGCAGATAATGGAGGCCGAGTAATGTGATTTTCAGTGTGCAGCACATTTATTCGTTTAAATTGGAAGATTCCGTGGTTTAATGCTGACGTAAGCTCCCAAGCAGGTATTTTGGTGCAAATCGGAGATTGGTATGTACAAAAATTGTGTTCGTATGTTATTTGAACTATCGACGTAGTAACGAGATAAATTTTGTTTAATCAAGTTGTGTAAAATTCTAAATAGGTCAAGGACAGACCACAATTATATTTTTCGATGTTATGCGATAGGAATCTGTAACTTGTTCTTACCTCATTCTTTGATTAATTCAATGAAACATCAGAAGATGTCATTACGTGTTAGAGAAAGGAATTCTTACAATTATAAGCACTTAAAAATTAAATTTCTATATTTGATATTTCATGAATACTTAGTTGAAATTATCCACTGTAAAATTGAGGTAGATCTACCCTAATTAACTTTTGTTATAAATGAGCAATTTTATGCTTTGTCAATTTGTTAAATAAAACCACATTTAATGGTATTTGGTACTGATCTTATCCAGTGCCTTCAGTAAATTATGTTTCACAATTTAAATTAATCAATATATAAAGAAAGAAAGATATTCTGTATAAAAGCACATTATTGAATACCAGAAGAATAGATTCTTATTTTCGGACTAAAGACTATTTTTATTTAGGATGAATGAAAGATGATTCCAATTGAATTTAATTATTTTTGAGTATGAATGCACAAACGGTGCTATTCTTTGTTTAATCTGTTCACAGGTGCTGAAGAGGATTGCTAAGGTCAAGGTCGAGCCATAAGGTAAGAAACTTCAGAGATTATGTGGTCTTTAAAAAATTGTATAGCGGCTATAGGAGAAAGGTTTCCGCATTAGCCTTGTACAAGGGACTTGAGTCAGGTCTTCTCTGTATAGAAAATACGGTGGCGCCTTATTCTTATTATTAGTGGTTGCAATTACACCCCGACCCACAGCTCATGTTCCACCCAGAGCATATAGTTCGACTAGCCGCTTTGCCTTTGAGATTTCCTCAACTTTGAGCCATCTTCCATCCGAACTTGCCGTGGGCTCTTTTCAATTATAGGAAATTCTCGTTAAACTAAATCAAAGAAAACATAAAGGTTATAACGTAGTCAAAATAAATTGTATATAAACGGGGAACTTTATTATTTATGAATTCGAGAGCGAAAATGTTATTTTGAGAAAAAATTGTTTTGAAGTATGCAGTACGCATATCGTAATTAGTAATTACAATGTAACAGTGAATAAAAAAATTAGTTTTAAACGTAACCTGCATAGAATTAAAAGTTGTTTAATGCAGTAATATGATTTTACAATATACACTGAAGATGGAAATGCTACGATATAAAAAGCTATTTAAAAATTAATTAATTAAAAGGAGGGTTTAAGCGAATATACATGATTTGGTAAACTGAAATTTGAACGTCAATTTAAAAATAGCAGTAGAAAATATTCAATTCTGTTAATTAGGATTGAATAAGTGCTTTTTGGACTTTTGCATTTATCATAATTTGTTTGTAACTGATATTGAGTATTTGTCATTTGAATTTAAGATAGAATAGGATTTTTACCAGGAAAGTTTGTGGTCACCGTTCGAAACACTCTGACTTTTTAAATTGACTATCTGTCAAGAATTCTTTTGGCCAAAACAAACCTTACAAGCGAGGAAATCAAAGCCAGGTAAACTATCCACAAGGGAAGAAATTTGAGTTCTGTAAATTTTAACCTAGATAAAGTGAGCAACATTTTGATAATGATAAATAAGTACCTGTTAGGAATAATATTATGATTGAAAGAAACTATGATGTAAATGTTCTATATTCTTTTGTATGAGAGAAAATATTTTAGACTGTATAGATGCTTTTTGATATTGCTGTTTGATTTCATTTGTAAATTTCAATATTTCCGTTGAGCTAGTCAGGCAAAGAAAAGTTAGAAAGAAGGTAAGTAAGAAATTTTTTATTTTACAATTTGCTGTACCTGAATCACAGCACTGTTTTAGCGACGCCCAACGCAAGCCGTTTTTATAGTACTAATTAAGCGACGCTCCAACGCGAGGCGTTATCACATCTACACACACATATATATATATATATATATATATATATATATATATATATACACAGCGTGATCATAATAATAGGTAACAAAGGGGAACCTTTTTTTTATGCATTTTAGAGAAAAAACTTGTTGGGCAAAATAGTGCTGCTTTTACTTAAATTAATAACAGCATGTATATTTTCAATAAATTTTAACTCGTTACTGAAATTTTTCTGTCCGTTCGTTCAGTCGTTCGCACATTTTTTCGAATTCTAATTTTTTGACTTCTGAATCTTAACAAACATGTATGGATTACAGCGGAATTAAAAAATTCTGATTTCAGATTTGAATTCAACATGAAAAAATACACCAAAATTGTATTACGAAAACTTTGTACCTGTTAAGATAAAAAAGTTATGGGGGTTTAAAGTTTCTCTTGGAAATGCCAGCGTTCCCATTTTTATCTGGTAACACTTAATAAAATTCATAAATCACGTTACCCGTTTTGTCAGTTTAGTTTTGTTTCGCGTGCAGAATTCTTTGAATTTATTTGTTCAAGTTTCCTCTATTAATATCTTATATTCGCGGTAACTTTGATTGTATTCTATTCTCCGTTGTTCTCTTATATCTCCCGAGGCGCGTTGATAGCGGCGCCTCAAGTTACGCGTTTCTGCCCGCTTGGTAGTTAGTTTCCGGGTCCACCAGGGTACGCTGTCTTTAAATGTTGTCTTTCGCGACATAGAGTACGACGACGCGTCTACCACCGCGTCGTTTAAATTATCCACGAGTGTTTTTATTTCGTCTGCCTCTCGGCAGTTAAATAGCTCGTTTTTGAGCGTAGGGATACTTTCGTCAAATTTTTGTTTAAACCGCTCCCAATTTGCTTTTTTATTACAGAACCGCGGAAATATAGTTAGCTGCTCGTTTGCGCTTGTTTTTCAACGTCCCATCTTATTAATTTATGGTCAGAGAGCGTTTCCTCGTCCGACCTTAATTTCCAATCACAAATGATTTCTAACATCTCGTGCGAGGCTGCAGTAATATCAATAAAACTGCTGCCTCTATGCCCTTCAAACGTAGGTGAATCATTAATGTTTATCATACTAAAGATCTCATTCCGTTAAAAGATCAGCAACCTGTGTTCTACAGGGCTACCCTATAACGGTGACTTAGCATTAAAGTCTCCCACAATTATTAGTTTTTATTCTTTCCAATTTGGCGAAATATGCCTTCGATGTGATTTATTAAGTTCTCGGTTTGGGGATATTCCTGCCGGGAGTCGACTGGTGGAAGGTACGCGCTTATAACGTAGAACGTGTTTGTACCTGTTTTTATTTCCGCGGTGGTTATAAACTCGTTGGACAAATTGTTTAATATTATCCCGGCGCACGTCCAATTATTTATTATTATACCGCTGCGCGATCGTTTGCTATTCGCGTTTAAGACGATAACCCCCTCCCAAAACCTGTTATTTTGTGGCTATTCAGGTGCGGTTCCTGTATAAGCCCGATGTCGATATTTTCTTCGCATAATAACTTTACGAAGTTATTTGTTGCCCCTTTGCCTTCCCGAGATTTAGTTGCGAGAATTTAATTTTCTTGCTTTTTTTAAATCTTTCTTTTTCTTCACGGTCCATAATCGATGTTCCGTGTGATTGCGTTCTTCAGTCGTAGCATCGTGGGGCATCTACTCGACTTGGCGTCGTAGCGCGTATTGACCTTCGCGCCACCGCCAGTTCTGTCGTTTGTCCTTGCGCAAACTACACAGCAGGGGACTGCCTTCCGGCAATTCTTAAATTCGTGCCCGACCTCGGCACAGTTACCGCACCACTGTACTTTCTCCTGCACTCCATCGATCTATGGCCGTACTCATAGCACCGGTAACACTGGGTCATCGAGAAATGGTCTCGGGCTCGTACTCTTCGCTACCTGAGCTTGATAGCGTCATCTAATATGCGCCTTCAAAGTATGGGGGTCACTTCAAAGACTAGGTTGGCGAAGGGATCCTTAGGGCCCTTTCCGCCAAGCTGAACTTCTCTCTCAGGTGGTCTTCCAACTTCAAATCGCCGAAGCGGGGATTCTGGCTCACGATCAACCGCACCAGTTCTTCCGCTTTCATCCCCGCTTTGACCCCCGGAAGAACGACCCGTGGACGCTTCTTCTCGATGGTCTTCGCTACTAATTCTTCGCAGTGCCCGCCGACCTTCGACTGCAGTTTCTTGGCGTCGTCACGACCCGCGCACTCAACTACTACACCGCCCCTACACGTCCTCTGAGCTCTGACTACAACAAACCCATTACGTGCTGGGTCGACTTTCTTCCTCAGGGTCGTCATAACGTCGCTATTCTGCCATGGTTTGGCGTCAACCCTAACGGCAAACGTAGGCTTCACACTTGCGGCAACTGCTGCGTTGGAAGTGCTCGGCACCGACACTCCCTGTCTCCGCAGATCATGGACCTTTGAAACAACCAAATCCGCCGCAGGACTTCCCCCGACAACACTAGCTCTCCCAGAGTTGTCTAAACAAAGACGCATCGCCCTAACCATACCTATTAGTTGTTTCGTCACGTCGCGGATGTCATCCATGGCGTGCCGAACCATCTTCCTATCCTCTACGACGACAGTAGCGGAGGTAGTCGGCACCTTACCGTAGACGGCCGCGTGCGCTTTCCTCACCCTGAACTTTAAGAGTTTCAGCTCATCGAGGTCGCTAGCATCAACGCTGCCGTTGCTGCTAGTCAACATCTTGCGGTTTCTGATTTCCGGCTACCGGCAGTCGGAAGCTGGGAAGGAAAGCGGTCCCAAGGATACTACCACAGACAGAAACACACACTCACGCACACATACGCGCGCACAGACACACACACACACATACACACCAGGAACTGTACGTGGTCCCTCTGGTTTCCGGCTGTCGACGGCCAGGACACGTACAGGAATGCGAACTTCTCGGTTTCTGATTTCCGGCTGCCGACGGTTAGAAGCTGGGAAGGAAAGCAGTCCCAAAGACATTACCACAGACAGAAACACATCCACTCACGCACCCACACGCGCGCACAGACACAGACACACACACACAAACAAGAGTATTTCCAAATGCAAATAATATAAGACTAACCAATATAACTAAACGTAGCAAATAATTCCGTTAGATTTCTAAGGAATAACAGGTTTGCTGTAATTTTTAGGTAGCAGACTAATTGTAACGTTAGAATAAATAATAAAACAAAAAATTATAAATCTTGCGCTGGGACCTTGAAGTCGAGGGCAATTCAGGCGCCGTAACCACCACAGGAGGCTCCGACTCCCCAGACACGACCGCCGCAGACACATGCTCTTTCACTACCTCCTCAACCACCTCCTGTGTTCCTAACCTAACGTCCTTCAAGACGACCCTATGCTGTTTCCTCCCCAACAACGCCCCCAGCCTCCGACCGATCGTCCCTCTTCTTCCTTGGCAACGGCTCCTCATCCTGGTACACCACGATGATAACAAAGCTAACGACAAAAGAATAACGAACGAGAAACTCAACTCAAAAACAACGACCTGATCGTTACGACGCTAAAAGAACACAAACGTTGTTTCAGTAAAAATACTTTGATTAAAGATAAACCGTAAGCAACCCTGTTATTATTTATTTAATTAAGCTATAAACCGCCAAATTAAATTTCAAATTTAACAAATATACGATAAGCACTAAACGCGAAAATAACAACTACGACCAATTAAAATCGCTAGCCCAATAAAATAATTCGATTAAAAATAAACCGCAACCAACGCTGTTTTATTAAATTTTGCTGGTTTTACGCGGTTTTTACACGGTTTACGCGGTTTTTTTTTGTAAATTTATTAAAAACGCCTTCTAAATTATTCTGAAATTATGTTGAGGTGTTAGTTTATTAGTTTTTTGGTTTATTAACCCGAAATTTAAGTTATTTTATTTTTAAACGCAAATTTTAGTTTAAAATTAAAGAAAACGGGATTTATTTATTGTGTATTTGATTTAAAATTTTGTTTTATTTACTGCCTTACGTATTAAAATTAATGCCACACAATAATAAAATTAAATACAATAAATAATAAAGCTTCAAATAATAAAATATAATAAAAACCCCTATATAAAAACTTACTTGTTTGCTGCAGAAGCGGGAGCTCCGTAAAACACGTCCGCTCACTTCAAGCGCTATCTAGAAAGTATATATTTTATCTACAACTAATATATAACATACGTATTACACCTGTGGTTTTTGGAGCATAATGATATATATTAATCACGCTAGGGAATAATGAAGAGCAGAGGGAATAATGGCTCTTTATTCCCTCGTATAGACCAACTGGAAAATATTATTATTAAATCCCAATACCTTTGAAATTTAAAACAAACGTCAAATGTCAAATATCAAATACTATGTCTCAATACAATAACACAAACAACTAGCAGTGTTGGTTTTCACTAATTTATTATAAAATTTCGATAATTTGAATATTCGAGTTATATAAATTACGCTATCTTATACTGATACTTAGTTCTAGATAAAGTATACTATACAACTCGCTAAAATGAAGGCTTCTGTTCCCTCGGATGATTACTACACTCTCTCGCTCGTGTAGCAACTTTCATCCTCGGGAATAATAGCCTTCATTATAGCCTCGTTCTATAATATACTATTATGAAACGGCATTAGAAACTGAATATAATGCCATAAACTTCAGCACACTAGGACAAATAGTTTGGAAGCTACAGCCGATTAAAGGTTTTGACGCAAGGTAAAAAACTACAAATTTTCAAAAATACAAAATTTCATACTCGAAAACCGACGGTCAAAAATTCAATTTTGCAGTTTTCACCCTTATGTTAGGTACTAGTGGCATACCAAAAATCACAAAAATCTAAAACTTTAACCTATTAAATTAATTATTTATTGGTGGATTTTACATGCAATTAATTATCCTGTATCTTAATTACAAAACCTAAATCAAAAATTAATAAGCCTCTTACTTTTATTCACTCTCAGCATACTGCAATGAACAAATTTATAAATTTCAAATTCGATAATTAGATTTCTACGGTAAAATAAATATTTGAATATGAGGTATGTTAGAATACTTACCACAGAAATAGCATACACAATGCTTAAAAATGCGTATATCTTCATTATATCAGTTATAGAGTACTTTTACTTTCGAGATTAATTTACTGAGTTTTATAGAATAGGAGATCAAAAGGTTATAATTTTTATTTTAAAATGTTTCGTAAGTTCTTAAATAATATTTATTACTTATTAAACCTACGGCACTATCTAAAAAATAGAACTGCAAACTTATAACCCCTGCCTTGAGTAATTTTTAAATGAGATTTTTATGTTCAATTGGTAATGTAAAACACAATGTTGACATTTATTGAAGATAAAATATGTCTGAAAGCTGTTAAGATAAGGCCGAAGTTGTTACGTTCAATTGTGCCCTGTTGAATATTTTTGTTCGTTTTTGGATTCTTTTTAAATATCCCCACGCTTCCGATTTGATATTTTGTGTATCTACCAGTTAGAGGCGTCGCCACTGATTAGACCTTATAATTAAATAAATCGATTTGTTCCTGTAAAGCTCATCCTAATACCATTGAAACAAGTACTGCTCCAACACGCTGTAAAATGTTATTAGCGCATTTAGTTTAAGTTAAAGTACCTCAATTTATCTTTATTATTGGATAAACGCTATCTACAATTTTTGTTTTATAAAAAAAATGTTTGCTTTATTTATAAGTAATAATGCAAGTTTGAATAGCATAAACTTTTTATAATTGAATCGAATTTGCATGTTTTCGTTATCTATTCACGCATAGCAATGAATGTAAAAGTATTCTTTTGACATGTGTTACTCAACTGTTTGAATTGCTTATCATGCCGTTTCTTAATTTCACTTTCGCTTTGATCCTGCCTTTCGCCGCAATAAACATAACATGTACTCTCTGCGTGATTAATATTATTACTCCAAGAGCGATGCACGTTTTTTTACGAGAAGTGGATATCCTGGGTGCATCGTTAAGTTCTTCCGCGCTTATCAATACTAGTCAGATTCCCCTTTTAGCTCTTCGAGGTATGCTCAATGGTTCTCCTACGTTAGGCCAAATTGCTTTTTATGTATGGCTAACTGCCCTTGTCTGTAGACCGCTGTTGCAGTGATGGTCGCAGAGCTAAAGATCTGGCTACCGTTGTGACGCTGCATCTGGGCGCAAGAATCCAGACGTTTAGCTGATTCACCTCCATGGATGCAAAAGCACACGATAATTGCCTCGGCACATGGAGCTATATGGCGATAATTTTTTTAATATATCAAGAGCATGTTTTTACTTTTACGGTTTGTGTGTCGCTGGTGCTTCCTAATACGTTATTAAATGCTTGTTAGAATTTGTTCTGTAGTTAATATTTCTAACTTAACACGGGTATTTAATGAAAAAGTACAAGCATTACCTTTTTTTACGACTGATGAGTTTTACATGTTGAATGATGAAATGCGTACTTTGTACGTCAAATCTTAAAGTTTGCCCGTAAAACATAATTATTTATTTATTCTTTTTATCTAAAATAGAAATTTTTATTTTTATTGTAAATAGAAAATCTATGGCACTGTACATTTCTTGTCCATATAAATCAGCCCACTTTCCGCATTTGTAGTTAGTCATATATATATATATATATATATATATATATATATATATATATATATTGCTGTGAATCCACCAAAATCCGGGAACTACGGTTTTCGAATCGAGCCCCACAGATTGGGCGTCAAGAATGCTGTGAAACCTACAAAATTAACTGGTCCGTTAACTTTCTTCTGTTAATCGCCTCTTTACTCTTTTCCGCCTCGGCTGCTCACCTAGTTAAAACTTTCATCCTCAATCATAAAAAAAAACACATTCTTATCACAAACACCAACGTTAACTCTATTTACATCAATATTCACAGTACATTAAAATTTCAAAATTAAAATTCAGCATAAATTTCAGTATCAGAAAATTTCAAGATTAAATTGGTTATCATTTTAATGTGCATCCAGAATTAAAGTCCTTGTAGGATGCCTACTAATTAATATAACAATATATGCAGACCTGAGTCTGAGTACAAAGGGAGCATCTCCCACCCCTTTACGTTAATTAACCAGGTTCGTCTAATTGAGCTCAAAGACATACCCAAATTTTCATCATAATCAAGAACATAAATACTAAATACCCCTTTCTACTTAAAAGAGAAAATTTCACCTTAAAATTAAAATATTATTGTTAGTACAATTTCACTACTGTCCATTTTAAGTAAATAACTTATAAAGTTATTCAACACACACCAAAACATCAAAAATCGAACAACAAAACATAAGTTACCTGAAGGTTAATGTACTCGTGGCTCCAATGTACATCGTCCTCTGTTAATCACACCAATCCAACTGGGTTATGTTTAGGTCCTCGGATTACTGGTCGCCTTTAAAATTTTCTACACCACCATTCATCTAAAGTTGTTTCAGTGCTTTTCCGGAACTCATCTGTGTATATCTGTATCTTGTTTTGTGGATCCAGTCACGTCCACGAACCACTTAATCATTAACACCCCCGAAAAATAGCAAAGAAATTCATACTTCTTTCACGCTATACACCAAAACTGCCTACTTTTGTGTATTCATTTGTCGTTGCAAATTTGAATAATTGGTACAGTGATACTAGACTTTATTACCTTGTATCTTCTTTTCTAAGTGCACTAAATTACTTGCATTGTAGCACGTAATCACGCCTTTTACTATATGTGTCTCTGTCTTGCGCATATTATCCCTGTTCTGAGTGGTACTAATCGATATTCTTTAGTATCGGTTATTTTCAATCCACGTGGACTGTGTAAATAACCCACCTTATTAGCATTTCCCGTAAATATTAAGCGACGGTTTCTCCAACACTCTCTGTAACCATTTGTTATCTACAAAATTTAAGCAGAACATAAAACATTAAAAATACGCAGGTGTTCAAACATAATACTTCTAAATAACACTTCTACGATTTGAATATTATTGGGTTTTTACAAGCTTTTATACATATTATATGTTACTAATGGTTCAATTAACTCCAATTAAAATAATACCCTTTAATTTTTAGTGAATCCTAACTAAATATTCAATTATTATCTGTACATTTTGTTTAATACTCGTTACCCAAACTTGAATCAATTAATATAAATTTTGCACGTAATTTCCATTTGTTTCTTTACTCGGAATAATTAAATTACACGTTGAGCATTTTAATACTGCTTCTTTTTTTTATAGAAAGCGTCTTGTAAATAATTTAAATCTCTTATTTTTAATGAAACGAATGAATTTTTATTCTCCACGGTTTTTTAATAAAGCGTATTATCTAATAAAATTCCTTATACACGGTGATTAAAATTATTTGATGTAATTAATTAATTTTCTACCCTGGCCTAAATATGAGTATTTTCCCCCTATTTGAATACAAATAATCCCACTTATTTGAATGCAAATATAAAGCATTTAGACTGCCAAAAAAACTTTACAAAAAAAATTAGCTATCTCTCTCTACCCTTATCTATCTAACTTACCTAACTTATATCCAATCCTAAAAATTATTTACACCTGTCCTATATCCCTATCCTATTCCTAACTATCACCTAATTTTATAAACCTCCTATATACATCCTATCTACCTATCCTATTCTTAACTTTTAACTATACTCACTTCCCCCTACCTAATCCTATATACCTATCCTATTCTTATTCTATTCCTAACTCTCCACTCATCTTATAAGATATATCTACACTTAACCTATCTTATTTTCTTCTCACCCTATACACCTATTTCTAACTATCTCCCATATTTATCCTATACCTAGCTTTATTTTCTATAAACACTTACTTCTACTCTTCTATATACACCTATACTATCCCTATCCTATTTAAATTTTACTCTATTATACTCCTATCTACTCTCTATTCTATATCTATACTAAAATTCACCTATCTCTATCCTTTGTTCATTAAGTTATTTAAATCTAACTCTCTTCTTGACCCTCCAAGTCTTTCTTCTCACCATCCTAATACTCTTCATTCCTATTTCTCCCCCTTCTATATCTATACTTATCATCCCTGTTATCTCACATAAAATAAACTTATCATCCCTATTATCCTGACTCTTAAATATTGCTTCTTCTTCATGCCCTATACTTGTCTGTTTCTCATTTATTATTATTTTCTTTTCTGCCGACAAACCAAACGATACTACCTTAAAATTATCGATTTTCCCCCTATGGAAAATCCTATGTACCTTCTAGAATTCTTGTGTAATGGAATCAGCCAGAATGAATTCCTTAAATCTACTTTATTAAAAACAAAACTTGCCAATTAACCTCGTCAAAAGTGTGTCCATGGATGTTGGACAATGGAATTGCGGTTTGGTCCGTTGATTAATTTTTCGTGCATCTTTATTTAATTCTGCCTTCACCTGCTCCGGATGTGCTGCTCTTGCTTCTACCCCCACTAATTCTGCATGTTTTTGTACTAAAGCTTGAACCTCTACTATCCTATCCTCTGGACATCTTATCGTGTTGATCTGTTTACCTTCATCATCCTCTACCTCTACTACATTAATACTCAACCCCGTGTCATCCTCTGTGACTTCATAACTGCCCTTCCATGGCACTACCCTATCCTTAATCCATACTACCTTCCTTTCCATATCTATCACAACCCCTAACTGCATCATACAGTCAACACCTAAAATGCTCTGAAACTTCAGTCCAGGTACAATTACAAACTCCTGTTCACAGCTTAAACCTCCTATATCTATCCTAAGCACCACAACACTATTCACTACAGCAAACTTCTTTTTATTTGGAGCTACTAAATGGCTACGCTTTATAGGCATAATTCTATCACAAACGTTATCCCTAATTTTGCTGACGAATTCCTCCGATATTAAACTCGCCTCTGCCCCTGTATCAAGTAATACTTCTACATTATTCTCAAAAATTCCTATATTAACAATTGGCAAACATAATTTTTCCTCAGTTTCTGGCTCTACTTCCTCCTCAATTTTGAAAAATTCACGTGAATGTTCATATACATTTACACTGAAATCTAGTGGTCTGTCGCGTTCTAAAAATCCTGTCTCGTCCTGTTTTCAGTGCTTGGTCCTGGCTGTGCTTCTGCAACCTGTGCGTACGTCCTCCTTGTATTTGTATCCGTGTCCCTGTCTCTATTCGGCGTGCTCGTCACAGTCCTGTTTACTTCCGGTAAACTGTTCTGCCTCGTGTAACTAGGTCTTGGCGTCGGTCCCATAGTCGCACTATTGCTTCTGTATTCCTGTCCTCGTCGTTCCCAATTCTGTCGAAAATTCCTATTGTAGTCAGGCCGTCTCGCAAAATTCTGTGTCCTGTTGTCAAACCTAACCGTGTTAATGTTTCGTTCTCGTATTTCTCTTGTCCGTCCTACACATACATCGTCATATCTCTGCAAATACTCTAAAAAGGTCTCCCGTTCTGTGATATTTTGTAAGGCCACGTGTTGTCTAATTTCCAGTTCAAAATGTCGTGATAAGTACTTGATTATCTGTCTGTCCGTCAATGGTGGATGAAGTTGTTTGGCCACACTGTACTTTCGAATGGCATATTGTTCCCTAGAACCTGCAAACTTTCCCTTAAATTTTCCTGTAATTAAGTCGTCCCTAATCTGGTCCTGTTTGTGATCACTCCAGTAATGTTGTAAAAATTTATTTTCAAAGTCCTGATATGTGTCTATGTCCTGTCCTACTAAATTGTACCATGCTTCCGCATTGTCCTTTAATAAAGCCTTTATCGTATTCAGTTTAGTCTGTTCGTCAAATAAATTTCCCACTAGATTTCTTACACTATTAATAAAAATTTGTGGATTTACCCTGTTATCGCCATAAAACTTCATGTGTTGTTCCAATGATACTCCACCTGTATAAAATCTGGGACCATCCCCCGTTACATTTGACATGTTGTACTTAATACTACTAACTTCGCGTTCTACCCTGCCTAACTGATCCCTACATGAGTCCGTTACTTCAGTCATTTTTACATTTATTTCTTCTTCACAAAAAATGCGTACTTCAGACCTTAAATGTCCCATTTCCTGTCGAAGACCTGTAATGTTTTTCTCATTTCTATCAACCCTACTTTCTACTTCCCCCATTTTCATGGTAAGACTATTTTTAAATTCTGTAAATTCTTTAGTCGATTGCTCAATTTTCCCGCTTATCTGCTCTAATTTTCGGTTGGACTCCTCCCTCGCTCTATTCGATTCTTCCCTAGCTCTATTAGATTCATAGCTTAGCAGTTCTAATTTTCTGTTGGACTCCTCCTTCGCTCTATTCGATTCTTCCCTAGCTCTATTAGATTCATCGCTTAGCAGTTCTAATTTTCTGTTGGACTCCTCCCTCGCTCTATTCGATTCATCGTTCATTCCCTCTAGCATTCTCATTATCATCTCGTTTCCTTGATCCCCTGATTCCGTCCTCGACTTATCTCTACTGCCTCCAGCTTCTTCCATTTTCGAATTTTTCCCACACAATGCACTATCGTCACTTCCAATTTCCACTCCTTGACTCCTTAACCACTCTTTTCTCTGCATACGTTCTAATCACTCTCACACACTCTAAAATCTTAAATTTATACACACACAGAAACTCTCTCTCTCAGATCGCCAGTTTCCTGGAATAAAATCACAAAAATTTTATTTGGAACTCGAGCCTCACTTTTGGGTCGCCAAGAATGCTGTGAATCCACCAAAATCCGGGAACTACGGTTTTTGAATCGAGCCCCACAGATTGGGCGTCAAGAATGCTGTGAAACCTACAAAATTAACTGGTCCGTTAACTTTCTTCTGTTAATCGCCTCTTTACTCTTTTCCGCCTCGGCTGCTCACCTAGTTAAAACTTTCATCCTCAATCATAAAAAAAACAAACACATTCCTATCACAAACACTAACGTTAACTCTATTTACATCAATATTCACAGTACATTAAAATTTCAAAATTAAAATTCAGCATAAATTTCAGTATCAGAAAATTTCAAGATTAAATTGGTTATCATTTTAATGTGCATCCAGAATTGAAGTCCTTGTAGGATGCCTACTAATTAATATAACAATATATGCAGACCTGAGTCTGAGTACAAAGGGAGCATCTCCCACTCCTTTACGTTAATTAACCAGGTTCGTCTAATTGAGCTCAAAGACATACCCAAATTTTCATCATAATCAAGAACATAAATACTAAATACCCCTTTCTACTTAAACAAGAAAATTTCACCTTAAAATTAAAAATTTGTTGTTAGTACAATTTCACTACTGTCCATTTTAAGTAAATAAATTATAAAGTTATTCAACACACACCAAAACATCAAAAATCGAACAACAAAACATAAGTTACCTGAAGGTTAATGTACTCGTGGCTCCAATGTACATCGTCCTCTGTTAATCACACCAATCCAACTGGGTTATGTTTAGGTCCTCGGATTACTGGTCGCCTTTAAAATTTTCTACACCACCATTCATCTAAAGTTGTTTCAGTGCTTTTCCGGAACTCATCTGTGTATATCTGTATCTTGTTTTGTGGATCCAGTCACGTCCACGAACCACTTAATCATTAACACCCCCGAAAAATAGCAAAGAAATTCATACTTCTTTCACGCTATACGCCAAAACTGCCTACTTTTGTGTATTCATTTGTCGTTGCAAATTTGAATAATTGGTACAGTGATACTAGACTTTATTACCTTGTATCTTCTTTTCTAAGTGCACTAAATTACTTGCATTGTAGCACGTAAAGAACAAACTGTTTTAAATCACCAAAATATACGAGCAAACTGTCAAAATCGGAAAACTAAAGAGCACTGTTTAACGCATTGAATCAAATCGAAAATCTAAGAGAGAGAAACTCATATTAACACGGGTATATATAATAGCCCGCCCGTGCGTCGGTATTGTCCCCAAAACAACCAGTTTCTAGAATTTCGCATACTATGTTCCCATCTCGACCGCCCGTGCGTCGGTTCTTATTAAATTTGCACTCGCACCAGTTAAATCTCAGAAATTTCGACACGGCTCGCAACGTCTGGGAATAACTAATTAATTTTTATACAGTAATGTTATTTTTACTTCTCATGTTTGCCTCTTATTTTCAACCAATCGCAACCTAGTAACGTTGCTCACATCACGCCTTTTACTATATGTGTCTCTGTCTTGCGCATATTATCCGTCTCTATCTACCCTGTTCTGAGTGGTACTAATCGATATTCTTTAGTATCGGTTATTTTCAATCCACGTGGACTGTGTAAATAACCCACCTTATTAGCATTTCCCGTAAATATTAAGCGACGGTTTCTCCAACACTCTCTGTAACCATTTGTTATCTACAAAATTTAAGCAGAACATAAAACATTAAAAATACACAGGTGTTCAAACATAATACTTCTAAATAACACTTCTACGATTTGAATATTATTGGGTTTTTACAAGCTTTTATACATATTATATGTTACTAATAGTTCAATTAACTCCAATTAAAATAATACCCTTTAATTTTTAGTGAATCCTAATTAAATATTCAATTATTATCTGTACATTTTGTTTAATACTCGTTACCCAAACTTGAATCAATTAATATAAATTTTGCACGTAATTTCCATTTGCTTCTTTACTCGGAATAATTAAATTACACGTTGAGCATTTTAATACTGCTTCTTTTTTTTATAGAAAGCGTCTTGTAAATAATTTAAATCTCTTATTTTTAATGAAACGAATGAATTTTTATTCTCCACGGTTTTTTAATAAAGCGTATTATCTAATAAAATTCCTTATACACGGTGATTAAAATTATTTGATGTAATTAATTAATTTTCTACCCTGGTCTAAATATGAGTAATATATATATATATATATATATATATATCTATATATATATATATATATATTGCCGTGGAAGTCGGGTAAGATCCAACTCAACCATAAATATATTCGAAGATTTTATTAAATTTTCAAATTCGAAAGAAAATAGAAAAATTTCCAAAAATTTAAATAAGTAAAAAAAAAATTTTCTTACCCGTTTTCCTCTCTTCCTCGGTTGAATGGCTTTCTTCAACTGCTTCCGGCTAGCTCATTTGGACCTCCTTTTGGATATCTATATTCACTCTCAAATTCTATCATTCACGCACACTCCCAATAAAACCACAAAATACAACCAACATACAATCTTTTATTTATTCCTATTCACAAATGCAATTCAATATTGTCCATATTTTATTGTTCACGTTACACTTCAGTAAATTTAATTTTGTAATGTCCTGTATTTAATTTTAAAATCATCAAACACATAAAATGTACGCGGAGTAAATGGACCTTGAATAATACCTTCTCTAAAATTCCTCCTTTATAATTTATTTATTTATTTTAATAATCTAAGTAAACTATGGGGTATGGTGAGTTCATAATAACCCAACTAATGTATGCCCTTCTACTTTGCATACTCTAAAACTAAAAAAAACAAAGCCATGTACTTTTCACAAAATTTCACGTTCGGATGGAACGTTTAAAAGCTTTATAGACACCTAATTTCTAGTTGAATACCGTAATAAAGTTATTTACACATATTCTGTTCAATACGCAAATAATTCACACTACCTTGAAAAACATTCTCATACGCCACCCCAATATTTACAGTTTATAGGAATCACAATTTTAAATCGTTACCTGGAAATTTTTGGAAGATCTCCGCTCTGTAGATGATGCCATGTAATTTTCTATCTGGTCGGCAGGTCCTTTCTCACTATTACTAGACGAACTCCCTCTAAGTTGATCCGCCAACGCCGCCTTCTCGGTGTAACCAAATTCCAAATTTCATTTCAATTATACTTTTTCACAGTAATCTACGTTATTTAATGTCCCGACACGAGTTGATAAAAATTATAGGTGATACCTCAATTAAAATAAGTAATCTCGGCACACTAACCGCGTTTTAATTTAGAGGCTACCACTAAGCAATACAATTTAAATGATTTTTTAATACTTACAACTCGTGTTAACTTTCATGCATGCTTTTGGGACGATAATAATAAGGGCTTTCATAATATTCTCCTAAACTATTTATATCTTTAGACTGCCACCTCCTGGCCACGTTTATTCGAAAAATCTCCTGCACACAACACACATTTCCACAATTTTGCACTCAACCCCGTTTTCAAATCCGCGAATTTCAGTACCTCGTTATAAAATTTTAAGAAAATCACGCTACACTATCCTCGTGTCTATATCAAGTCGAACTAACATCTCGACCAATCGTAGACCTAATGACGTTTCTCAAATCCCTCCTATACTATTGTGGTCTCATGCTTATACGTTTTCTACGTCTCCTTCTAACCTTGTCTGAGTGGTTGAAAATCAATATCCTTGTTTGTGCGCTGTCTACCTCACGTGGACTTTCTACGTGAGTTAAATAACCCCCTCATTAGCATTTCCCGCGAATATAAGCGACGGTTTATCCGACATTCTCTGTATCCATTTGTTATCTACAAATTTTAAGCAGAACTTAACATTTAGAAAATACACAGGTGTTCAATCGTAACATTTTAAATAACACTTCTACGAGTTGGATATTCCACGTATTTCAAACTCTACTGATAAATTTGTACGTTAGCAACGCGTCTCACCTTGGTATTATTGGGTTTTTAAACGCTTTTATGCATATTATACATCAATAATCGTTCAATTAAATTCAAATTAATTAATAAATTAATGGAATTGATTGGCTTCTGCCATTTAATTTCTTTGAAAACCTACTTAAATTTCATTAATTATTTATAAAATTTCGTTAATACCTGATACTTAAAAATGAATTAACTAATATAACTTTCGCACGCAATTTCTGGTTGTTCCTTTATACAGGGTGTTTTGAAATTGCTTCGTTTATATTTATTTTTGATCTTTTAAAACCACTATAATATATATATATATATATATATATATATATTGTCGTGTTATCTTCCTGTAGGAAAAATAAAACGCTTGTTATTCTCGCCCCACGGTTGGGCAGACCATATTTATGGTGTGATTCTCTCGTGTTAACCCCTACGCTTGGACGCAATATTTATGCTATGATTTATACTTTTATCACTCAAGCACTTGTAGAAATGTTAATTTATAATTTTCTTTGCCTCGACTAGCTGATTCAATTAAATAAAGCACTTCTACAATACACAGTATAATGATTAAATATTTACAACCTTTTTAAATATTTTCTCCCTTTTTACATTATATACATCTGTCAAATTCTTAGAAAATCGAGTCAGCAGAACGAGCTTTTTATTACATTTAGAGACCTTTTCAAACGTTTCAAGATGTCTATTACTTTTCACAAATTTATACAAGAAACCCCCAATTTGTCGGCTCTTACACTTTGAATTATTATTGAGATAAAAACATTTTTTAGAAATAAATCAAATCAAAATATTTAACCTGAAGTTGTTCAGTAGGTGCTCTGCATTCCCCAGAATTGAAGTCGACATCCAACCAAATTAGTATTCAAATCGTTATTGGTGAGATTATTCCAATGAAAGGTTTTTCATTTCCGTAATAGAATATTTACCATTTTCAGAGATTATCAAATTGTTTGAACAGGTAGCATTCTCCAGAGCCTCGTATCCAAAATTGTATTTAAGATCGTAATTAACAGAAATTTTTATTAGGATCGTTATTTCAACTGTAATTTAAGATTGTAATTAAGATGGTAATTAAAAGTGGTGATTAAGAGTGGTGATTAAGATGTTAATTAAAAGCCCTGTTTTATTTATTACTAGAATTGGTATAATTTCACTAAATCTGATCTACTTACGTCTTTAGGAGTACGGCTCGCTTGCACAATTACACACTCTTTAATTTTCACTTTAATTTAATTTACTATTCACGTAAATATTTAGCACTTTCAAGTATAGTGACTGCCCAGTTTCTAAAGTATACTAACTCGATATTCAATTGTCATGATATTTATAGGATTGGCTCCTTTTGTTTGGGCGAGACCAAGTGTCTTATCTCTTGTTATTTTGGGAAACTTTACCAATTGTTTAATTCAATTGCATAAAGTGATGCTAAGAAAGTTACGTATTTCATTATAATACCTCACATTTAATTCAGAAATCCCAGGAATTTTTGTCGAACAAATCACGTACTATTGTTGTTGGCATTATTCTAAACAGAATGGAATAAATTTGGTGTTTGTTTATTTCCTAATAAATTGGATTTTTGAACAAATGTGATACTTTTAGATCACGTACGCTTTTAAAATAATGCATAATTTCTGCGTGCGTTTGAGATGATATTATTAACGCACTTTTTGAATATTTATCTAGCTAATTCATGCAGGTTTTTTACTGATTTAATTTCATTGCGTTTCGTTACATTTTTAAATTCTTATCTTTGCTCGTATCTACTTTTGGACGTACGTTTTAATCGCTTGTACTGCTATATACAGCGTGCTCTCAACTAATAATATTTATAATGACCTATTTGCTCCTCTAATATCTGTAATTATGTACTTTTGTTACTTGGGATATTCTTTTGTTTATTCTACGACCCATATGACTTAACCTACCCTATAATTAACCTTATAATTACAGCAATATATATATATATATATATGTATACATATATAATTGGAAAATATTCTTGACCATAAAAATAAATATTATTGAGGTTCTTGGAAGTTGGTCAGATATACCAGTCGTTGAAACAAAGAATCCTAGTAGCATAAAAATCAATATATTTTGCTATGACGCATTTCGGCCAAAGAGGCTATTATCAAATATATTATCTATAAATGTGAATAATTAAAATAAAATTCTTAACTATAAAATATACAAACCACAAATTTCATATTGTTATGCTAGCATATAACGATAGCTACAGGTGGTATTTTGCGTGTATCATAAGGAATAATCACTAACTTGAATTGAAATACAAACATTGCTATTGTGTTCTCGATTTTATATTTTTATAACTACATTGTTTGTATTTCAATTCAAGTTAGTGATTATTCCTCATGATACACGCAAAATACCACCTGTGGCTATCGTTATATCCTAGCATAGCAATATAAAATTTCTGGTCTGTATATTTTATAGTTAAGAATTTTATTTTAATTATTGACATTTATAGATAATCTATTTGATAATGGTCTCTTTGACCGAAACGCGAGTTATGTATTCCCAATTATCTATATATATTGAATATATTGAATCTAATAAGAATTATTAGAAATTGTTAAATAAAGTATAAGTTCATTGCAACAATGTAATACAAGGATAACCCAGAGAGGTTATCGACAGTTCATGAGAACGGACATGCAACTTTGAATCCGAGAGGGCAGTGATACTGCAGGTGGCAGGTCACAGGCGGTTAACATACCGTAATTACCTAGAAATAAGATTGTTACAATGTAATAAAGTGTAGAATTAAGAGAAAAGCAGACATGAGAACTGCAAGTTCCCACAGCCGTGTGAGGGGCAGGAGGAGCTCAAGGCCCGGTAGTCAGTCTTCGAACTCCATACTTCGTTGTTCAAGCTACTCATCCTAATTTTAGTAAATAAATTTGTTAAAGTTTGGAAACGTTTTTTAAAACACCGCTCCAAAGGCCCGAACCTTAACTCGCGTCATAGCAAAATATATTGATTTTTATACTACTACGATTCTTTGTTTCAACGACTGGTATATCTGACCAACTTCCAAAAATAAACCTCAATATATATATATATATATATATATATATATATATATATATTGCTGTGTTTCCATGTATCAGATTCGAGCCTCACGAATTGGGCGTCAAAGAATGCTGTGATACCACCAAAATCCGGGTACTCCGCTTTTCGAATCGAGCCTCTACGAATTGGATGTCAAGAATGCTGTGAATCCTTCAAAAAGCTATTCATTACCTTAACTGTGTTGGTCCATTGACTTCTTCTGTTAATCGCCTCGGCTGCTCCTCTAGATAGCTTTCATCCTCATACATAAAAAAAAAACACATTCCTACCACACACATCAACGTTAACTCTATTTACATCAATATTCACAATACATTAAAATTTCAAAATTAAAATTCAGCATAAATTTTAATATCAAAAATTTTCAAGATTAAATTTGTTATCATTTTCAAGTGCATCCAGAATTAAAGTCCTTGTAGGATGCCTACTAATTACTATAACAATATATGCAGAGTACAAAGGGAGCATCTACCACCCCTTTACGTTAATTAACCAGGTTCGTCTAATTGAGCTCAAAGACATACCCATATTTTTATCATAATCCAGAACATCAATACTAAATACCCCTTTCCACTTAAACAAGCAAATTTCACCTTAAAATTAAAATATTATTGTTAGTACAATTTCACTACTGTCCATTTTAAATAAACAAATTAGAAAGTTATTCAACACACACCAACATCTCAAAGTTCAAACAAAATAGTATAATTTACCTGAAGATTACTTGCACTCGTAGCTTCAATGTACATCGTCCCTTTTGTTAATCACACCATTCCAACTGGGTTATATTTACGGCTTTAAAAATTTTCTCCATCACCATTTATTTAAAGTTGTTTCAGGGCTTTTCCGGAACTAATCTGTGTATATCTGACCCTAGTCTTGTGGATCCAGACACGTTTATGCACCATTTAAGTATTAATACCCCCGAAAAATAACAAAGAACTTCATACTTCTTTCACCAATATACGCCAAAACTGCCTACTTTTGTGTATATATTTGTCGTTGTAAATTTTTACGAATTGGTACAGTGATACTAAACTTTATTACCTTGTATCTAAGTGCACTAAAGTATATTCATGTTAGCACGTAAAGAACAAACTATTTTGAATCACCAAAATATACGAGCAAACTTTAAATTATTTTATCAAACTAAAATGCACTGTTTAACATCTTGAATCAAGTCGCGGATGTAAGAGAGCTTTTAACGCATCGAATAGTCAAAAGTCTAAGAGAGCGAAATTCATATTACCCCCGGTATATATAGCGGATAGCCGGCACGTCGCTTTTGTCCTCAAAACAGACAATTCTTAAGAATTTCTCATGCTATGTTCCCATTCCGTCGCTCCCGCGTCGGTTTTTACGAATTTTTTACTCGCCCCAGTTAAATCTCCGAAATTTCAACACGGCACGCAAAGTCTGGAAATAACTAATTGACTTTTATACCGAACTGTTATTTTACCTCTCAAGTTTGCCTTTTACTTTCAACCAATTGCAACCCCATGACGTTGCTCTACTCACGCCTTTTACTATATGTGTCTCGGTCTTGCGCATATTATCTGTCTCTATCTAACCTGTTCTTATTGATGCAAATTGATATTCTTTATTATCGATTATTTTAGTCCATGTGAGTGTGAAATAACCCACCTTTAGCATTTCTCGTAACTATTATGCGACGGTTTCTACAAGATTCTCTGAACCATTAATTATCTGCAAAATTTTCGCCGAATGAGCTTTTTAAATAAACCCAGGTGTTCAAACATACTATTAATTCTCAGAGCTTTATTTTATTGGGTTTTTACAAGTTTTCATAGATATTATATGTTACTAACGGTTCAATTAACTTCAATTAAAATTAATACCCTTTAAATTTTAGTGAATCCTAACTAAGTATTAGTTATTATCTGTACGTTTTGTTCAATACCGGTTACTTAAAATAGGGTTAATTAATGTAAATTTTGCACGTAATTTCCATTTGTTTCTTTCCTCGGAATAAATACATTACCCGTAGAGCTTGTTAATACTGTTTCTTTTGATATAAAGCGTCTTGTACATGATTTTAAATCTCTTATTTTTACTGAAACGAATGAATTTTTATTCTCCACGGTGTTTTAATAAAGCGTATTATCTAATAAAATACCTTATACACGGTGATTAAAATTATTTGATGTGATTATTTAATTTTCTACCCTGGTCTAAATATGAGTAATATATATATATATATATATATATATATATATATATATATTACTCAAATTTAGACCAGGATAGAAAATTAATTAACGACACCAAATAATTTTAATCACCGTGTATAAGGACGCTTTCTATAAAAAGAAGCAAAATTAAAATGCTCAACGTGTATTTAATTTAATTGTTCCAAGAAACAAATAGAAATTACGTGCAAAGTTTATATTAATTAATTCAATTTTTAAGTAATGGGTATTAAACAAAGTGTACAAATAATAAATTAATATTTAGTGCGTATTCGCTAAAAATTAAAGGGTAGAAGTCAATGCCATTCATTATTATTTTAGTTGGAGTTAATTGAACCATTATTAATAATATAATAAGCATAAAAGCCTGTGAAAATCCAAGGTTAAAATACCATGAAATAAAAGTTCTGAGAATTATATTAAAACGTTAATTAGGAGCACACACCTGCGTATTTTTAAAAGTCAATTTCAGTTTATTTTGTTTGGATAAACATGAAAATTCTGCGTATATTGGAAACGGTCGGATAAACCGTAGCTTATGTTAACGGGAAGGCTAGATACGGGGTTATTTAACCCAAATAAGAATACACGTGGACTGAAATAGCCCATAATACAGAGTATTGATTTGTACCACTCAGGCCAAGGTAGAAAAGGAAGGATAAAATGCTTCAAGCAGAGATACTAATAATTAAGGGCGTGATTTGTGTAGCGTCACGAGGGCTACGATTGGTTGTAATAAGTTGCAGATATGAGAGGTGTAAACGTAACGATTTCTATACAAAATTAATTAGTGTTCTCGGACGTGTTTGCGAGCCGTGTGAAAATTCTTAAATTTTCAACTGGCGCGTGTGCAAATTTTGTAGAACCGCGTGCCGGACTGTCGAAAAGGGAACAGAGTATGCGAAATTCTGGAAATTATCCGTTGTGGGACAAAACCGACGCACGGGCGGGCTATTATATAAACCCGGACTTTAAACAGTTTCGCTCTCTTAGATTTTCGATTTAGATTCAATACTTTATACAGTTTGCTCTTATATTTTGGCGATTATTGAATACTTTAAAACAGTTTGCTCTTTACGTGCTACGATACAAGTTATTATGCATTAGTGCACTTAGAAAAGAAGATACAAGATAATAAAGTCTAGTTATATTTACGAGTATTACTGTACCAATTATCCAAATTGGTAACGATAAATGAATAAACAAAAGTAGGCAGTTTTGGGGTATAGCGTGAAAGAAGTATGAATTTCTTTGCTATTTTTCGGGGGTGTTAATAATTAAATGTTATTCGTAATCGTGATTGGATCCACAAAACAAGATTTTGATATACTTAGATGAGTCCTGAGAAGCCCTGAAACAATTTTAGATGAATGGTGGTGTAGAAAATTTTAAAAGCGTTCAGATTCAGAAGCCGTAAACATAACCCAGTTGGAATGGTGTGATTAACAAAGGACGATGTACATTGGAGCCACGAGTGCATTAACCTTCAGGTAACTTATGCTTTGTTGTTCGATTTTTGATGTTTTGGTGTGTGTTGAATAACTTTATAATTTGTTTGCTAAAAAATGGACAGTAGTGAATTTGTACAAACAACAAATTTTTAATTTTAAGGTGAAATTTTCTTGTTTAAGTAGAAAGGAGTATTTAGCAGTTTATGTTCTTGATTATGATGAAAATTTGGGTCTGTCTTTGAGCTCAATTAGACTAACCTGTTTGATTAACGTAAAGGGGTGGAGATGCTCCTTTGTACTCAGACTCAGGTCTGCAAATATTGTTAAATTAATTAGTAGGCATCCTACCAGGACTTTAATTCTGGATGCAAATTAAAACTGATGACAAATTTAAACTTGAAATTTTATTATACTGAAATTTATGCTGAAATTTAATTTTGAAACTTTAATGTATTATGAATATTGATGTAAATAGAGTTAACGTTGATGTTTGTGGTAGGAATGTGTTTGTTTTTTTTTATGACTGAGGATGAAAGTTTTAACTAGGTGAGCAGCCGAGGCGGAAAGAGTAAAGAGGCGATTATCAGAAGAGATTCAACAGGGCGAGAATCACAGCAAATCTTGGTGCCCAGTTTGAGAGACTCGAATATTTTTTTTTACTCTGGTGAGGCTTCATGGAAGAAGAAGCACAGCAATATATATATATATATATATATATATATATATTAAAAGAAAAGTAGGATTAATAAATCTTAAATTAATATAAAGTAGAAATGAATTACTGGCAAGTGACCCAAATTCAGCTACGAGGACAACCTGTCGACGCGTTTCGCCCTAATTGGGGCTCATCAGGACAGGAGCAGCAAAGTTGTAATATTTAATACAGACACCTTATGGGAAGTACAGCATCACCTAGCTCACAATTTGTGTCTTCGTGTCGTTTACCTGACATCGCAGGTTGTACCAACAGTCGGCACAGAGATCCGACTCAACTGCCTTTTCCATAGGCAAAGTTATAATTTAAAGAAAAGTAGGATTAATGAGTCTTAAATTAATATAAAGTAGAAATGAATTACTGGCTGAATTTGGGTCACTTGCCAGTAATTCATTTCTATTTTATATTAATTTAAGACTCATTAATCCTACTTTTCTTTTAAATTATAACTTTTCGCTATGGAAAAAGGCAGTTGAGTCGGATCTCCTCCGTGCCGACTGTTGGTACAGCCTGCGATGTCAAGTAAAACGACACGAAGACACAAATTGTGAGCTAGGTGATGCTGTACTTCCCATAAGGTGTCTGTATTAAATATTACAACTTTGCTTCTCCTGTCCTGATGAGCCCCAATTAGGGCGAAACGCGTCGATAGGTTGCCCTCGTGGCTGAATTTAGGTCACTTACCAGTAATTCATTTCTACTTTATATATATATATATATATATATATATATATATTGCTATGATAATAGGATTATTTAAGGGTATATAAGGGCACAAGGGAAGAATACTTCATGTAAACATTATAAAAATCAAAAAACCAAACATTTAATAGATAAAAAGTATATAATTCGTTCATTAGATTTATTTTTAACTAATATTGGAGTATTTGTATCTAGTTTAAGATAGTCCTAATAATTTTTTTTGTAAGGGATTTTACCAGGAAAATTTGTGATCGGAATTCGAAATACTCTGACCTTTAAATAGATTATCTGTCAATGATTTTTTGGCCAAACAAACCTTACAAGCCGGCAATAAACATAAAAAGGAAATTTAACTCTGTAAATTTAAAATAAGGTAAGGAACAAATTTTTTATAAGTACTTCTTGAAAATTATTTTGTTTGAAAAAAACGGTGTTGTAAATGCTTTTGTATGAAAGAAAATATTTCATACTGCGTTACAAAAACACGGAAATTGATAAAATGATTCTGTCTGGTGTTATTTCCTCCAGTTCTTCTGTTTGGAGCAGCCCATTTTATTAATTGGAAAAAGGAACGGAGATTACCGTGTCTGCTTCAACGATCGAAAGTTAAGCTCTGTTACAATCACTGATAGTTACTCTCTACCACGTACCAGCTTGATTTCAAGCCGGTTGCGCAATGCAAAATACATATCTTGCATTAATCTTAAAAAAGGCTTTTATCAAATACCTTTGGAACAATCCTCTCGTCAAAAAACTGCATTTTGTATACCGCGGAAAGGCTAATATAATTTAACTTCTTACCTTTTGGTATATCTAATGCTCCCCCCCAACACTTCAACGAACAGTGGATAGAATACTAGGTCAAACTTTGCATCAAGAATGAGGCTTTGTTTATCTCGATATTATTGTGATCTTTAATACTTTTGAAAAACACATCGTATGCGAAGTAGCTGATTGCCTGAGAAAAATGTAACTTTTGCTGGTCCTCTCTTATCTTTATAGGGTTCATTGTGGAAGAAAACAAATTCTGATTTGATCCCGTACAGTAAATGCCATTACTAATTTTAGAACGCCAAAAAATGTCACTCAAATTGAATGTTTAATTGAAATGCTATCTTATTATCGTATCTTCTTACCTAACTTGTCTAATATCTCTGCTCCTATTACCGCTTTAATTAAAAATAAAGAGAAAGAGCAATCTATTTATTGGACTTTTGCTGCACAAAAAGCTTTTGATCAAATAAAATTTTTGATTACCTACAAAATTTCGAAGAAGTATTTTATATTCGAACTAATGCCTCACTTACTGGCTTAGGCGCCATTTTATTTCAAGAAAAGTATGGTTTTGAATACCATAATGCTTACGCAAGTCGTACTATAACTACTGCCGGACAAAAATATTCCGCTACAGAACAAGAACTTCTCGGAGTAACTTTTGGAATTGAAAAATCTAGGAGTTAATTGGAAGAAACCCAATTCATAATCATTACCGATTGTGCTGCTCTTACCTGGTTAAACAATTTGAAACAACCTGCTGGCCGTTTAGTCAGATAAAGTCTACTTATCTCTCAATTTAGTTTATCTCTTCGCCATAAACCTAGTAAATTAAATATCATACCTCTCTCTCTCTCTCTCTCTCTCTCTCTCTCTCTCTCTCTCTCTCTCTCTCTCTCTCTCTCTCTCCCTCTCCCCTCTCTCGTGATGTTGCTGTTTTAAATGTTCCTAATTTAATTCCTGCTGCCTGGTATTTTAATATGGTGCAAAAAGTTACCAAACATTCCGAAAACTACCTATTCTTTCGTGTTATAAGAGATCGTTTATATTTGTTACCTCTCCCCCATCTAAAGTTGCAAATATACCTGAATGGATGTTAGTAATACCTACCCCTAATCGACCTGAAATTTTGAAAATGTTTCAGGATGATACTACATGCGCACTTATGGATTCCGGGTCCTATGGAGGACATGGATGTCGTCCGAAGGCATTTGCAGGTGCAAAACTCTTGGGCTGACACTTTCAATTGGCGCGTCTTCCACATCGCAACTAGGAACCAATCACAGGGGGCTGGTAGTCTACGGCTTTGGGGAGAACGCTAAGGAGATCATAGAAAGCAAGGGAGGAAAGCTGCAATACAAGCTTTCCTATTTAAATATCAAAATTCACAAGGTACGACCTGTTGCTGGGAAAGTCCATCCGACTACCAAGCAGCAGCAGCAACCTGAACCTCCAGTACAGTTGCTGCCAGATTCTGTCTGGTTGCAGGCTCTAGAAGCTGAGGCAGATCAAACATCGGCAACCACAGCTATTGTAATGGAAACCAGTGACTCCGACCCCCTCTAGTGGAGAGGCTGACTGAGGAGTGCAGCAACACGTCATTGGGTAGTTCAACCAGTGGCTTTTAAAATACAAGCTTTCGCAGAACAATGGCGGGACTTGACATTTCACAGGCAAACCTGCAACACTGCGGGGCGCCTGCTAGTACTCTAAGCACTGATGCAAGCAGGATATTGCTCTCGCCCAGGAACCATGGGTGGCTCACACTGGGGTTTCTGGACTGGACAGCCTCAATATATCTATCGTAGCTGCAAGAAATCAATCTAAGCCTAGGACTTGTATTTACATCCCCAGGCACATAAATGCTCTCTACCTACCACAACCAAGTGACTGAGATGACACGACAGTTCAGATTAGTTGCAAGATAGGTGCAATTACTGAGATCGTTTTGATCTCGGCATACTTTCCGATTGTGTCAGACCCCTTTCCTTTGGAGTTGATGGCGGTCATCGACCATTGTGAAAATCAAAAAAAGCACCCCAGTATAAAATGCGACTCTAAAACACACCACAAGATATGGGATAGTTGTGACACTAACCCTAGTTGACGGGTGTTAATAGAATACATTCTAAATACAAACTGGGAGATTTTAAACTGGGATAGGGAACCCATATTTGTGACATATCGCTTTTAGATGGCAATCGACTGGCAGATGTCGCCGAAGGCGACCCTGTCCGATCATAGATGGATGAATTTCAAAATAAAAACGGCGGAAGTCTGCAAAAAATACAGGAATCTAAAAGTCACCAACAAGTCGGTGTTTGTGAACTTGCTGAGCGGTTTTTGATACAACAAGGCTTTTTTTTCGAAAATATTATCTTCTCTTAATTTTTAGGTTAAATCATAAATGTTTAATATTGATCTTTTTTCTTTAAAGCTATCTTAAGGATTTTATTTTACCTGATTAATATGTGACCATAACAGGTTAATTATCTTGTAACGTATTTTTTTTCTAGTTACACCTAGCCTAATAAATTAATAATAAAACAAATAAATTTTAAAGTATTTAATTCGTAAATATTCAGCCAATAAAAATTAAAGTATAATGTTCATAATAACACATGGATTCTAGAAGATATATATTCTAAAGCTTGTTACCAAGCGCTGTCAAGTTGATAACCGGCACTTTGGTCTCCAACGTCCTAGAGTGAAGCCGCTTTTTGTAGACGAGAGATAAAGTCAAGATGATGACTCGTCAGAAACACGAGGCATCTAATCGAGTGAAGAAGAAAACTTGAGCTGAGAAAATGGATTGATAATATACATCATTTTAATACATGCAATATCATATGGACAGGTTTACAGCAACGGTTTTCAATGTAAATTATAATAATTTTCCGTCACAGTAATTAATGGTAAACAGCTATGGTTTCGTCCTTTTATCTAACTACGCAGTATGGAAATGGTTGATGTTACAAAGAACCTTGACACTTCAATCTAACTGATGACTAATACGATGAAATAAATACAACAGCTGAGGTCGTGATTTTCCACCTGCAGTTCTTTTGTCTACACGTGAGTGTTTGAAGCTATAGTAAATTATTATGAAATTTTCTACGTTAATTATTAGAGTAACAGAAAATATAAAGTACTTTCTTAAAGTTTGTAAAACAACGTATAAATATCTAGGTTGTCAGTCACTTGTACAAGCACACAATGTGTTGAGATATTCAGAATCTAAACGCCAGACGCAGTCTTGGTTTAATTTTATATTTTGTTTAATTGAAAACATGCACGTCATGTAAAAGTCTTTTATTGATACTGAAATTCACGTATATTCTTTTAGTAGATTACCGTTAAAATTGAGTAGTTACATTTTAAGGTCGTTATTGTCCTGACGATCGAATTTTTTTTGTGAATGGTCAAGGAAGCGCTTCTATGATTATAGTAAAATAAAATCCTGTGTTAGGAACTAATAAATTATGACATATTTGCTTAAACTAAATTTTATAGAAACGATTAATTTATACGTATTTATTCTGAAGGTTAAATTATACAAAATTCTTTTTTTATAAAAATTAATGACAAGATAGTAAACATATGTATTGCAGTCGCATGTATATAGTCAGATTTCCATATGAATAGAATTCCTTTTGTTTTTCATAAAGTCGTTTTTATTATTCAATATTTAAAATATGAAAAGTAAACTAGAGCAAATCCTCCTTAAGAAAAACAGATAGAGAGAAGAAAATAAATGCCTTTAGTATTTCATAGATGTTTAAATTCTCTTATTATATTTTTGGGCATATGCTTTTAAGGACACAAATGGTGTCCATGTGGTGTTTTTGTTTGTTCACAGGTACAGCTGAGACAACTGTTTAACAACTGGTGGTCGATGTTTTGGTAAGTGTGTGATAAAGAGTGAAATTCAAATTTTATGGCTAAGATAGTGGTGTTAACATAAGGTTTCCGCATTTCCTTATACAAACACAGTTAAATTTTTGTTGGCACTTGTATTAAAAATACGGTGGCGCCTATTAAAACTATTTTTGGTCAGTTATCCACCCATGACCCATGCTCATGATCTACCCAGAGCTAACACTCTACTAGCCGTTTAACCCTTAAGAGTTTTCTTTGTCTATAGCCGTTTTCCATCCGACATTACCCTGGGCTTGGAGTTTAAAGAAGAAATACTCGACCTAGTGATATCAGATTAAAATAGAGAGCTTCAGTATATAGCTGATAGTCACCAGGATAAATTTGCAAAAATTTTATTTTAATTACAATCTTCTGAAAATATCTTAGAAATATTATCGTACCTTAAATAATACTCTAACCCATAGATGGTTAGGTATTTATCTTTCTCTCTGCAATTATCTCTGAGATGTTATCCTCATCTTGACTATACCTTCAAGTAAATAAATTATCTATATCTTCTCGTCATGAATGCAGTAAAAGAATATTTTTTCTATTTATTGTTCCAAACCCTTGGTATTTATGACCAAAGGTGAAAAAGCTGATTTGCACATTAGCACTATATTTGATAAAATACGGTTAAGAAATGCTGTATCATAAATGCAGTAGCGCTGACTAATTTGTTAACTAACCGTTTTGACTGCTGCATCATATTTTGTCTTATCCTGTAAAAGCTAGAAAAAATTCATTTAGCTTTAGAGAATATCTTTAAAGAGATAAATGTAAATTTGCACGCATTCATGCGTGAACGTGACAATAATTTTTGTAATTAGATTTATAATGAAGATAAGCGTTAATAATAAGTATGTGAGTCTCATGCTCCCAACTAAATTTGTGCGGCGGCAACAAAGACCTGTGCGCGCTGAGTCGAATAAGCCTTTAAAATCAGGTAGCTGCTCATTTTCATTTCCTCGTATCGCAATTTTTACTACGGTTTAAACAAACCAGGTGGCGTCTATAGAGAAATGTAAATGTGTGAGTTCTCGTACAATGACACCTTTTTCAGTTGTTCTTTTTAAGCTTAATGGCGATTGTTGCGTTTTTTTAAAAGCTTTATTTTTTGTTGTATTAATTAGGTTCAGAAGATTTTTAAACCCGGCATGGAAAAATTCCCAGTATTGTTATGTTTTAGTGTAAGTGATACGTGAAAACCATACAAAGATTTGATTCTCACAAAAGTCCAGTCATTGATTTATCATTTGTGGTCTGGAAAAATGCAATAATTGCACTTCTCGGGATTTACACTCAGCTGTGGCCACCAATGTGCTTCAGAGAACTTTAACCTCTCTTGGAGAGGAGAGATGTTTTGTGAAAGCGGACATGTTAAAACAAAGAACTTGACTACCGACCTTCCTCGAGTGTGGAAGTGTTTGTAGTGATCCGATGTATCGGCAAAGTGATTCCTTTCCTTTCATTCCTGTCCTCTATCGTTACCTAACAAATCGACGCTTTGTCGACAAAAGCTAGAACCAACCAAACACAGGGACATCAGGAAGCTACCCACGCCAACCATGAGAAATTGAACATGCCGCATCGGTATCAAGATACCACGAGTAAGTGCTAGGTTTGAACCTGAAAAACATTTGATGCTCCAGAGAATTTAACCCCCATGTGAATTTGAGTGTGCTACGTACCTAGACGTAATCGGAAGAAAAGCAAATACCAGGCTAACTACCAAACGCATATGGTGGGGGGATTCGGCTACATACCAAAAATAAACAAAAAGAAAACACATCGCCCGCTATTATCTATTAACACATAAAAAGAAATAAAGGATTCTGTACAGACAAGTAAATAAAAATTAATTAAGTGTTATTATTTCACAGCAAACAATTATATTGTACGGACAATTTAGGATTTTAGATACGAAGCGCGCATCTCGTATTTCACACAAAATAAAATTAATCAGTAGTAAATAAACCTGTGAGAGCTTTTGTCAAGCGTTTTTAAAATTTCACCTATTTTTGTAAAATAACTAATTAGTAGGAAAGAAATAAGCGTGTCTGTCCAACATTTTCAACAATGGTATATTGCACCTGTAGAGCGATAATATCGATTAGCAGCAACGAACAATAGTTTTACAGTGTTACGTAACTACACCAAACGTTGATACGGAATATGCCATTGACACACACAAAAGAAAACGAGTTGCATACCTGTAGGTGTCCGGATACTTAGCTCGCAAACCATCGAGGGTGAGTCAGCACAGCAACGCCATGGTCGTGAGGATCTATTTACCCTGCTACCATAATTGCAGCAGCGATCTACGGACAAAAGCCGTTGACCTGCAGACAAAAGCAGTTGGTCTACAAAAAGAAAGAACCCATTTGGCCTCAAGCTAAAAAAAGTTAAAAAGAGAATCTGGTTAGAATGTGTACGCGCGGGAAGACTCACCAATACACGCAAGACACCTCTTAGTTGTCGAACAGAAAAAAAAACAAACGTGCATTGCTTTTGAAATACGGTGGCGAATAATGTAGAGAATATTTCGACAATGATTCAAATAACAGGAATTCGAAATGCAAATCCTCGCTTATCAAAGCGAGATTGAAACTGGAAAACCCGGGTTTTTGCGCGACCTTATTTTAACAAGGCTTTACATTGGAACAATAGAGAAAACCATTATACGCGTTTGTAATGTATACCAAGATAACGGGTACCTAAACAGGATATAAACTATTTAATTGTAGCATAAACTTGTCGTTTTGAATTAAATAAGTTTAAAATGAAAATTTGTAGCAAGCGTACTTATTGTAAACAGGATGTTGTTGAAGAATTTAAGAAATTACCGGATACCTAAAACAAGGCAAAGACTATTTAATTTATCGAATAAATTTCCGTTTTAAAAGCCAAAGGGATTTGAGTTAACCAGGGAAATTTTTAAAAACAAAATTGAAACGTAGCAAGGGTATATGTAGCTTTATATGTAGTAAAAATTAACGTTTCAGAGCGTTTTAGTTCGTTTCAGGTTTCAAAATGAAAATTAACAATCCGTTGTGCCCAGATCGAGCACCGCGGAACGAATGAATTGAAAGTGCGAATGTGAATGAGATAGAATTTTGCGTCACAGCGTCGCGCGCATGACTAACACTTTTTGATTATGGTCTAAATCTATAAATCCCAACACTGGATACAATACTTTAATAAAGCTATAGTTCAATAAATCAGAGAGATTTTAATGTGCTGCAGTCTTGCGAGAGCCACAAGAAAAGTATTTAATAGATTAAGTATTATTTTCAACGAACTTCGTTCGTTTATGAAATCTATTTGTCTGTGTGTCTGTGTGTCCGAGGCCTTTTTAATGGTCGGACATCAATGTGTGATACATCAATCGATTCAGCTCGGTGTCCAGAGCTTAAGTTTTGATGTCAGTTAAAATCGGGCCACGGGGACGCCGAGCCCCCGGGAAAATCCACAGGGATAATTAAAATTTTAAATAAGTTTAAAATCAATATGCGACACATATTTGAACAATTTATGGCATTTCATGCCAATTATTCCAATATTATAGACATTGTTTAAACTTAAATTTTGATTACCGAAAATAATTAGATTCATATAAAAAAAAAAATTCTTATCTTATTGATGAGAACTAATATATAGCTTTTAAAATATTTATTCAATAAAATAAAATATATTAAAATGTCTCTTTTGTTGTTTATAAATTTTTGTTTTTATCTGAATACTTATAATTATTACAACATAATAATTTTAATTTCTTTAAATTGTTTTAAAGTAAGTCTACATTTGGAAGTTCGTTGCGACAATGCCTTGCATTTTCAACTTGTTATTTTATAAACTGTATACCAAACAATTGCTGTAGAGCCGATGAAGCAAAAGTATTAGAATAATGTAGTGATTACACAATTACATAAAGCGGTTTTATAGATCAAATAATATTTCTTGCATCTTTTAAGTTTTGATGTCATGTACAAGGAATTTTATGAAATCTCTAATCGTTAAGTATAGTTGTATTGGTAACAGAGTGACTAAGACACGAGATTTTGTCAAATATAATATCCGCAACTGGTTAAATAAAACAATCTTCGTTCTCACTTATAAATATAATTAGACAACAATTTATTTTATTTAACAATATCATGTAATACTTTTACATCTTTGTTTAGTAATAAACAATTTCTTAAAGCAGCTCCTCCTTCTTTACCTTTACAATTTTCCATAGCAGTATCGATAGTTTCTTTTATAAAAGATGGATGTTCTTTTAATTTTTGATCATACTTATGACGAATCTCAAGAGCCTCAGTAAAAACAGATTTAGCTCTATCAATGTCAATTTTTAGGTTATTTAGTATTCCAAGTACTCGATACACACAGTTTATAAAACTATTATAGTTCTTGTTATCTTCTGGTACTACATCGAATCTATCTATTGCATAAATCTCTTCTTCATTAAGATTGTATACGTACAAGCATGTCTTTTCTAAGCGTGGAAAAAGTAAACCTTCCTGTAAAAAAATTATATCAGACAGTATTTCCAATTGTTAATTTAGGTTGAAGTATTTTAAAGCTATGGTTTGTTTAACAAGTTAATATCTTAAATATTACCTAAAACAAATCTCCAAGGTGTTATTTGGGTTTAAAAATTAAAAACAAGTATGCTTAAAACCCACAGAAACAAAAAAAAAGAATTCCCAACGCTACTGTTTAATAAAATCATACATTTTACCTCTTTTGCACGTTTACTCTTGAAACAATTATTAATTGGAGTAGAAAGTCCATCATTAGTGTATGTCTTTAAAGATCCATTTTGCAATTCAGATTGCAAACCAAGGTCTGCTAGCAAAATTGTTAATCCATTTTGTACAATACTTATTTCAGAAAGTGATAAACAACATATCAGTTTATCGGCATACATTTTTCCCCAAAATATCAACTGAGAAATATCCTTATAATTTTGTACAGCACATGTCTGAAACCTGGATCACTTATGTCAGATAGACTTTATTTATACACACGACTAAGACATTTGACAAAATCGTTCAGGCAATCTTATTTATAAAAATATGTTATATGAGGTTTCGGTCTAAAAAAACTGGTTACCTATTTCAAAAAGAAGCTCGATGAAGTACCTCGCCCAAAATTTTGTCATCCAAATAATTATCGTTAACCTCACAACAATGTAAGAGTTGCCAATTAACGCAGGGAAAGGTGAGGGTAAAAGCATACATATAACTAAATTCTGTGATACAGGTAAAATTGGCACTGGCAGTTAAATAAAATTCTTTGAACTTAACTTTTGTAAATTCTTGCTTCTCTGCGCAGAATGACTGAGCTAACACAATGGCAAAAAGAAGGATAGAGGGGTTGTGGCTTAAGGAGTTGTAAGGTTACGAAAATTATATGTATAGTATATCTTATCTTCGAGAACACTTATAATAGAAGGTCACTATCTAAAAGGTACCAGTCAATTCACATCACAGGCAATTCTCCCAGCCTAGGTCAGTTGATGCACTGAGAAATGGATACTCACTGTGACCATTTGTCTTTCCTTAATGTTACCTTTAGAACACCATTTTGTGATATTTCTCTCGACCTCTGTCATCAAAACCCCCCCTGAACACTTGTTTCTAAAAAACAAGGTCAAAATAATTTACTCAGGACCTTTTTCCATAATTCTAGCCGTATTAACAGAATGTAATATTATCCTAAATTCGTACCACAAGGTTTTTGAAAAAAGTTGTTTACATCGTGTAATTTGTTCTCGCTTTGCTAAAATATTGAACTATTAATTTAAGAACTAGATTAATTAATTACTGTATTCACAAAGACAATGGTTGTTAATACAACTATAAAGAAAATTTTTCAATACAATAACTTTCAACTTGCCCAACACCCTTCATCATCATCATCATTAGCCTGTTGATTTTGATTTGTAGCTAGCATCTGTAACATAGTAGTATTTTGTTGCATCATCATTTGCATAGATACAAGAAATTGATTTACATCAAGATTTCTATTATTGATGTAGATTGTTGGGCATTTTGAGGTTCTTCAAAACTGTTAAAATCTTGTGCAAGAACCTGTTTATTATTTAAGGCAATTGTTAATGCTTGCAAGCAACCACATCAATATTGTTAGTAATCTGTAAAAATTAGTATAATCCCACTTATGAGAACTGTTGTAGATACTTTTGGGCTTAGTATATTTCTAAATGACGTTAATACAGTTATTAGTTCTAAATTGAATTCACTATTTCCCATAAAACATAAATTTATTGTCACATAAAATACAAACATGTTCAACCTAACCTAACCTAACCAGAACCTTACTTCCCCCCACATCATCTCTTTAGCGGCAAAATACAAATTTAAATTTGTGCAATAAGTTTACTACAATTTATTAAGATTGGAGTTGAAAATATGCCAAGAAATATTTTACATGTATTAGTCTAAAACGAACACGTAGTAATTTCAATTTTGTAAGGTTTGGGTCAAAAGAATAAAGGATATATTTGATATCTTCGAAAGAGTCGGTAATTTCTTCCAGATTCGTTTCGGGATCCATAATATTTACGTTAGAGTTAAGGGGGATACTTAAATTGTAAAAACCACAGATTGAAACTGTAAACGTCGTTGATCCTGCGTGGAGACGGGTGTTGTACCACCAGTAGATAGTTTCCAGCAAAGCTCCCTTGTCTTTAAATGAAGGTGATTCATATTTATAATTTTATAAAAGATACGTTAACCTAAATGTTGTGTTTGGTACTCAGTTAAACAAACATCAACGATAGTTTTATATTACTAGTTAAAAGATAAACGGGATTAGATGTCTTAATTACACCGAAATGGGAGATAATTCTTTCTTAATATTAAATATACACAAAAATTCATATCGTTTCGCAATTAAGAATTTTTTTATAAATACGTGAATTTTACATGGTAATACGCATGGGATCAATGTAGATTTGCACTCTACATAAATAAGGGATATGTTAAATATATTTTTATAATTTGTTTATTAAATTAGATACACAAAATTAAGGTTAAACTTACATTCTTGTATGTTTACGAAACCGTTAGATTAGGACACTAAGGCAAAGATATTTTTGAATAGCAAACCCAGTTTCAAAAGGTACTAAACATAAAGTAGAATGGTTTGTAAAAAGACATAATTTTTTATTTACCACGTGAAAATTTATGCAAATTTTTTGCGGTATGTTCTTGAGAATGCACAAGAAGAGTTTTTGTTTAAAGGAGATAAAAATTTAGGAATCTAGGGATTTTAGCAAGGATAAATAATAGAAAAACGGTAAATTCTACTTACCTCAATTATTAATTATAATTAAAATCCAACTTTCAGATAATTTTATTACTTTAACTCTCGCCGAAATTAGGACATTCCAGGTATTAACAAAATTAATTAATTATTTAAAACACACACAAGCACTATCAAAAGAAGCTTTTTGATTTTTTAAATTAATCGCCATTGTTAACTTCTACTCAAAGGAAAAAAGATATGTTTAGCCGAAAAAACAAAGGTTCTAAATTAGTAGATAACAAAAGGTTTTTATATGAATTTTAGGATAATTTTATCAGGATTATAAAACATTTTTAATTTTTGGTATACAATGATTTAATATTATCAAATAGATAATAGATGGGCTAAACAAAGCTTTTTTAGATAAATATACGATATGTCACATGGGTGAAATAGGAAACTTCTGTCTTTTTCAACCAACATAGCAAATTTTAACAGAGAGTCTCACGTTGGTCACGAAATTGTAACCATAATCCCGCGTTTACAGTTAAATACCGGTGTAAACATCATGCACAAATAACCCCAGTAGTCCTGCTGGTGCGAGAATTTTAGGTCCTCAGGGATAGTTCCGTTGTGGCTTCCTACTGCGTCTTGTATTGCTTCGCTAGTCTGCGTGTCGATACCGTATAAGTGGAGGTAGCGAGGGAAATCACTAGTCGATAAGCTCAAAACCCTCGCACACTTCGGCATTCAATAGAAGTCGGTAAGCAAATCTGGAGTTACGCTACCTTTTCTCCCAAGTAAATATCGACCCCTTCCAAAAGTGTTTAAAGCACTCTCACGCACGTTGGTGGGAACAACGTCGTTCCAACCGTAAGAATTGCCAGGTTAGCATAATTTCAAACCACAACTTTATGTAGTTTTTACAGGCGTTGACATTATGGTATTATCTGCTGGAGATTTTACTAAGTAGAGTTTTAAAAAATTCCACTAAACCTAAATAATATCCTACATGTTAAAGCTTTTTAAAATAAAGCGTAATAAAATTTATATCCGTATGTATCGGTATACTGTGCAGCGATATACACCGATAACTATTGGTATATATCGATACATATACATATATATATATATATACACATACACACATACAAACACATACACACACAAACACAAACACACACGCACACGCACACGCACATGCACATATATATATATATATATATATATATATATATATTGCTATGATAATAGGGTTATTTAGGAGTATATAAGGTCACAGGGGAGGTATACTTCATGTGAACATCATAAAAATAAAGAAAACCATTTAAATTATAAAGGTACATAATTCGGTCATTATGCAAAAAAATAAATTCCAATCACCTTGTATAATAAAAGGAAGCTTATTTTGTAATAACCTAAATCAAAATAAATAATTTTGGAAGTCATTCAATACATTTCTAAATATTTAAAAATATTCTTAAGCGCCAATGCAAGTACCGTATATAATATAAAAGAAAGCTCATTCTGTAATAGCTGATCCACATTTAGTAGAATAAATAATTCTGCAATTCATTTTAGAAGCATTTAAGGCATTTATAAACTCCTAATAAATACAAATTAGGCATATTCAAAAGTGAAACAACTCTTTAAAACTCGACGCATTGCGTAAGAAATAGAAGGCAATAAAACGCATAATCAAACTTTTGATTAACCGGCATATTTCATAACGCAATAAGGTATAAATATTGAGGAAAAAGCATACGTGATGTTTGAAATGTAAATCGCCACATTTAAAGAAAACTCAATGTAGGTAAACAAAATATGGAACCATAAGTTTTGATGTACGCGCAGAATTAAAGATTAATATTTAAAAGTCCCTGTACAAAATTACAACTACGTGCTGTTAAAAGGTACAAAGTACTATTGGCTAATAAAATCCATAATATAAAGCTTATTGTCTACGTGATTTTTGGAGCGTCTAAGCAATGCATAGAGTAAGCGATAAAACCGAACCGGCTGCATGATAGCGCAGTGCAACGGCTCTGCCGAATAACAATATAGTGGGCGGTCAACCAATAACAGCACATGAGACGACTTGTCTATATAATGCATCAAAACTGATAACAAACATTCATTTCATAACTGAAGCACGAACTGTACCAGTCGTAACAAAAGTATTACGTAGATATTAACTTAGTAAAGTTAAATTAAAAATTGTAAGTGAAAGTCACATTAATTAAAATTTCAAGTGAAGAAAACAGAATAAGTGCGTGTTTAAGCATACGAGTGTATAAAAATCTGCCGTTGGCTTAAAACGTAAATCTAAAATTAATTAGTAATAAACGAAATCTTTACAATACATTATTTAGAGCTCCAAGTAAGTACGGAAATAAAACTCAAAACAATGCTCCAATCAAGCACGGAAGTAAAACTCAAAACAATACTTCAATACCAATACTTCAATACCTCTAAGTACTGAATACAATAAATGGGAAAACTAACATTAAAAAGTTGAGATTACAAATAAAGCTCTAAACAACAGGTTCATTCGAAGCCACTCGTTAAGCTGTAGAAAAATTATTCGAAGCATTGGGGTGCACGCAGAACTGCAGGTCAACAACCACTAAACTAGCAACTGATTTGAAACAGGAAATTCCCGTGGGAATCAATCGGAAGAATACCAGGTTAGAAATAAATTTTCAATTGATAGCATAAGTTTTATTTTGAATATTTGAAACTTACATATACTTAGATATTTTGTGTAAAGGGTCATCCAAAATTTGGTAATACGTAGAAAAATACGTTAAAAGAAAGAAAAAGGTTCATTGAACGTTCAACGAAACATTCAATATAATACATAGTTATTTTTGCTGGCTTTAATTGCTTAAAATGGATCATAGGTTATAGTAATGAACAAATTTCATATTTATTTTAATTTTGATTCAAAAGTTCTTAAATAGCATATGACAGTACGAAGGTCGTAAAATTGGAAATTGTACATATTTCTTAGCTTATTATACAATTTTTGTCGAATTTTGTTTATCTTATTCAGCTACATGAAGTGTTAGAGGGAAGGGGATACATATTCTTTGTTATCATATCGTAGTTCACTCTGTGCAGGGTGTAACTGATCTAGTCAAGGCATAAATTTAATTGTGTTGATTTTAAAACTATTTTAAATATTTTATTTGTTTCTGTGCCTCTAAAATATTTCAAATAGTTTTATATATATATATATATATATATATATATATATATTGCTATGATAATAGGGTAATTTAGGGGTATATTGAGTTATAAGGGTCGTACGCTACATGTAAATATCACTAAAGTTTAGAAAGCTAAGCAATTTCATTATAAAATAAATGGAAGTAACTCGACAATTATACAAAAAGTTAATATCGAGCACACTGTATATAAATCACAACTAACTTTAATCTATGAAAGGAAGTTCATTTTTCAAAAAACAAATCATATTTAGTAAGATAAGTAACTTGTACGTCATATAATGCTTTTTATATTAAATATACAAGCATAAAATTGAAATAAATACGCAGGAATAAAATTTTAAACACAACGAGTTTTGTTGAAATAAATCCGCAATTAGTGAAAAAAAATAACTTGGCATACTAGCTATAAAAGAATCTCATTCAAAACATTAACGCATAAAATAAATAAACGCATTAAAAAACGTCATCATAGAAATTTGACTACGTGATCTGTACATCATAAATTCATATAAAATCCAACAAATTTTGGAGTACTTAACTACAAAACAGACGTTTGGTTACGTGATAAATTAAACGGAAAAATTTTAATAAATGCAAATATAAACAAGCGGATGTGACTTGAAGAAAGTTCAAAGTTGGATATTCAGAGGAATACACTATACAAATTAGATGCCTACGTGAGGAAATGCATCGCTTCGACACGAGTTTTGATGGTAACATTATAGAAAATCCAAAGGCTGCAAGATAAGGCAAAATACAACGCTTCAATTAACAAAGTATGCTCGGAAAACCAATGGCACAGGTGAAGGGAAGAGCCTTTATATAGAACAGGGACTTGGTAAACAATCAGTTCAAAGTATAATATCACGCGGAGTGAAAATAGTAAAAATGAAATAATTATTTAGTGAAAGTCGAGATAGAAAAATTTTAAAAAAATAGTTCTAGTGCTGATTTACGATAAAAGGTGCCGTTAACTTTGAAAAACTTAAGCTAGAATTATAAATTAAATCTAATTTTAATATTTAATAATTTAGGGCTCTTAAGTGACGTACTACTATTGAACGAATTTAAGAAACGAATTTAAATAATCGCTCCAGCGAAGATATATAATTAAGCAGTGGTCTACATAAGCACATGAGCATTGAAGAGAGAAATTAATCAAACTAAGGGTTAGACTGGGCGAGCTGTACTACGCAGTAAACAAGAGAGTTTAAGTGGAAACAATCTAGGGGTGCTGGTCAATCACATGCAGAGACAGTTCTAAGAATTAGAAACAAGCAAGGAAAACGCAGGTCAGAAATAAGAATATTCTTTATTAGCATAAGGCTTTATTTCAATTTTTAATGTTTACATATTTGCATATGTGAAAGTACTTAATTTGTAAAGGGTCACCAAAAATCTTTTTATACGTAAAAATAAGGTCGTTTGAACGTTGAAAAGGTACTTCCAGTAGTATACAGTGTTATTTTTGCTAGCTTTAAGGGAGTTATAATTTGGGCATAATCAGATTGATATTATTATTTTGACTCGGCGTTAATTTATGAACAGCAAATCAAATTCTGAAAGTTTTAAGCTCTAAAGTTTATATATTCTTGGTCACTATACAAATTTTGGTTTGTTTCATTTATATCATTCAAGTAGTGTGGATTAAACTGAGCTAGTCAATGCATATAAAAAGAGGTATATTTAAAATTTAAAGTTGAGGTTATTTAGAGACACAGAGCGGTGGCGCTTAACAGGAAACTGAACGTTAATCACATCGACGTGCGGCGGTATCATAGCAAAGTAAAGATTGGCACATAACGTGGAGCTGGAACATAAAGTTAAGTAAAAATTTGTCGCCGACAACGTAGGGGCTAGAACGGAAAGAAATTAACACTCAATTGTAAGTGCTCGAAATATTAAAAAGAAAATTGACGTATCAACGTAAGGCGAGAAGCTAGGAGCTAGAAAAATTTGAAAATTACATATTAATTAAGATTAGAAATTACAGGCAGATAGGAAAGAAATTTAAAAAGTTAAATTAGAAGTTAGGATTTAAATAAACATGGATAAAAGAATGCGGGAAGCTCGAGAGGCGTTGAGGAATGAAGGAATAGAGATAGGGTCTCAGGAAAGTGTAATCCTGCAAGATACACAGATTGAAATTGAGGGGAGAGTATTAGAAAGGAGTGATAGAGAGGAACAGCAGACCGCACAAGAATCAAAAATGATGTCAATTCTATTAGGGTTGAACGATAAAATGGATAAAAATGACAGAGCCGTTTATCAAATGAGAGAGGACACAAAAGAGGCCATGAAAAAGATGACCACAAAAATTAGTGAAAATGGGCAAAATTTGGTTAATTTGGGGGAAAAGTTAGGCTCCGAAATATAAATTTTAAGTGATGGTGTAAGGGAAACAAATAAAACGATCACGGAAATGAGGTTACAGATGCAAAGTAAAGTTGTAAGAATTATGGAGACTGATAACGTAAGGGACGAGGTTATGAGAGTTAAATTAAATAAACCAAGAGATATGTGAAAGGGAAACAAACTATAAAATTACGGATTTAGGTGTAAAAGTAAAAGAGGTTGAAGAAAATTGTGAGATAGGATTTAGAGACGTAAATAGGGTATTGGGAAATTTAAAAACGGACCAGCAGTATAAAGCAAGAGATGATTTGATTATGGGCAAATATAATCACAATTTAGAAATGAACCAAGAATTGTATGCAATACAAAAGTTTAGCATCGCAAAGCAACTAGATACTCCCTTAGAGGAAAAGCAAATAAAATATTTGGCAGGACATTTTGAGGGAGATGTGAGGCAATATATTGCACTTCAAAATATTGTAGATCGAGATATATTCCTGGAATATTTGCAACGCTGTGATGAATTGGGACAGAATCGTAGGGTGGAAAATAGAATAGAAAGTCAACCCGTGAATTTGATAAAAAGACAAAGAAGAGTGGAAACGGATAGATCTAATTATCAGCGGAATAATAACAACTATAGTGGAAATTTCAATAGGAACAATTACAGTAATTATAATAATAGTTTTAGATGAAATTGGAGTACAGGAAACACGTTAAGGTGAGGAACAAGGCGGACCAACCATGATAGGAACATAAACCAGAATATGCATCACTAAGAACATGTGGCACGGACGTCAGAACTGAGGAGAACAAACCGCACTTATGCTGGAATTACGAGTCAGGCAGGACCATTTACATCAAGTCAGGATTTTTGAATGAGGACAAACCAAGCAAGTCCTTAAGGATAAATAGATACGAACATCAGCGCCAATTTATTAGACATGAAGCGGAAAACAATTTAAATAAAAACTTATTACCTATAATTAAATTAAATGTGGAGAACAATAGAATTAAAATACTCATTGATACGGGAGCGGAAGCGTCGTTTGTTTAGGAAGATTTTGTTAAACGGGGAAGATTAATGGAGAAGATAATATCTGTTAGGAAGTGTAATTTAGTAGCACCAAACAGCAAGAAGTTTGCAAGCATAAATAGTATAGCAATTCTGAAATGTGAAGTGGGAAAGGTGAAATTTGAGAACGAATTTATGGTTGTACCGGGATTGAAGATAGATGCTATATTTGGAATGGGCATTATAGATAAGTTGGGGTTAAGAATTAATGCTGAAGGAAAAGAAATAAGATGCGAGGGGGAATGTATTAAATGGGATGAAGAAGAAAACGTCGAAGTCGAAAATGACTGTTTAAATGTAAATCACTTCTAGGGTGAAGTAGATAAAAAGGGGGATGCAGATGAAGAAATTAAATGTCCAGGAGAGATCGAGCAAATGTTACGAGAGGGTATCATTGAGAAATCAAGCACACATTTTGTAAATCCACTAGTAGTCGTTAAGAAAAGTGATGATAGCGTCAGGTTATGTCTCGATGCAAGAAAAATAAATAAGCGTAAATAATCGAATCGTTTTGTTTCTTGGCACTTTTTTCAACAAAACCCCATTTTATGCACCAATCTTCTAAACGAATCTATCGTTCCACAGAGATCAATTCCTTTCGATTTCACAGCCTCGAATATATCAAAAATTGTAGGTTGTTTATGGTGTATGTTTGTAAATCGGTAAATAATTGTACGTATAATTTCTTCTTCAAATTCACCTATTGAAGATTTGTGCTGCTTTTCTTGATGAAGTGCTCCGACAATGATCTTAGCTGCAATTCCATCGGACATCCGAAAGGAATAAACTGCACGTAACGCCATGTTTTTTCCAATTCGCGACGGCGGTGAAGAACCTAGTCCAGATACGCTAGTCACGGGATCCCAATTAAGTCTATGACAAGGGATCTCGAGTCCGATACCAAAGTGGATTTTTAGTGGGTATGTGCTTGCTTCGGCAAGGAAGAGTCTCATACAGCGGACATAAAATCTTTTACCACTATAAAAAGTCTTGGTGAAGTAAACTGTAACTTAGCATCAACTAGTTGCATTTTGCCTTCCTTAATAATTTTCTTAACAGGCGCTAACTCAACACTAGTTGCTTCCGACACAATTTTGATCAAATTGTTTAGACAAATGGCGTCTTTACGAGCATCCTTCTGATCTTTCATATATTTGTAAAGATTATATTTAATCTCGCGAGCTTGGCTATGTAATTTTTATTTTGAATTATACATAATTCACCTAACACAAAAAAATAAGTATTGCAGAAATATAAAATTTATAAAGTTTACTTACACTTTCAACATAAATAACGAAGTAAGTTATGTATCCCCCAATTTATGTGTATGTTATAAAATAGAATAATTAGAAAATTATTAGAAAGTGTAATGAAATGTTAAGTGAAGTGCAACAAAGTAAATACAAGGACAATTTGTAAAGTTTATTAACGTTCATGAGAACGGATGCGCTACTTTGTACCGCAGACGATAGTTACACTACAGATGTCAGGTCACAGACGGTCATAGACGGTCAGGTATCGTGATTACTTAGAAATTAAAATTACAACAATGTAATTATGAATAGTATCAAGAATAAGCAGACATGAGATCTGCAAGTTCCCACAGCCAAGTGAGGGGGTAGGAACATTATAAAAAGCCCGGGAGCTCAAAGACCCGGCAGTCAGTCAAGTAATCCGCTTTAGCATTGCAGTTTGCTAGACTACTCATCATAGTACAATTAACTAGTGTAATTTCGATTTAAAGTAATATTTAATTAATTTGTCAAAATACCATAAGTCAATTCTGTATTAATAAATAAATTTGTTAAGAAGTTTTAGAACTGGTTTTTAAAAAGGCAGCTCCCAAAGCCCGAACCTTAACTGGCGCAGTTGTACGGATGTCAAAAGGTCACTAGAAAACCCAAATTCGAAGAACTGATGGTCTGGAATTTCAATTCCAAATTTGACAGAACCAAACAGAAGTTGGAGGCGAAACAAGAATCGTTCAAACCCGACAAATAAACAGAAGTTGAAGGCGAAACAAAAGAAAACCCCGAGAAGATACAAGCATAGAACGAATCAAAAAAACCGACGTGGAGAAAGTACAAAAATCGACGGACTCCATGAAACCAACAAAACAATTAGTGTAAGTTCATTTTCTTTATTAAACCAGTTGAATTTTTATTTTCCAAACATTTGATATTTGCTAGTATAAGAGACCCCAACCCTGTAAAATATACAAAAGTAGATAACAAAAAGATATACCAAATTCAAATAACCAAAGACGACAATGAAGAACAAATAGTTAAAATTTTAAAAGAATACACCCCCGAGAAAAAACGATTTTACTTTTACTTTAACACCGAAAACTTGTATAAATGATTTTGAGAATTATATGTTAAATTATTTAATAACTCTGGCCCTGAACTTATAAAATGCACAAAAAAATTAATAGCCTTAGACGACCCTGACGAAATAAATAATGTAATTCGAAACCAACGTGAAGAAAAACCAACCATCGTGGAATTAATCAAACTCTAAAGCAAATCATGAGACGATATTATTTCAAGGACATGAAGAAACTAACTACAGACTTTATTAATCAATGCGAACTATGCGACAAAGCAAAATATGATAGGAAACCCCCAAAAAGATACCCTTAATGTTGACTAAAACACCTGACAAACCTTTTCAGAAATTACATGCCGATACTCTAGTAGTAGAAGCACAAAGTTATTTGAAAATCGTAGACGCATTTACAAAAATAGGCGAAGCAACACCAATCACCTCTAAAAATAGTATTGACGAAACCCAAGGATTTTTACAGTACTTTACATTTTATGGAGCGCCCGAAACAATAACGTCAGATAACGGCAGCGAATTTAAATATGAAACGATACAAAACACTTTGGAACTACACAAAATAAAAATTCATTTTATAACGGAAAACCACCCTGAATCCAACGGACTAATCGAAAGATTACATTCTACCCTGTTAGAACAAATCAGATTACTAAGAATAACCTACAAGAAAGAACACATTGCTAATTTAATGTTATACGCACTAATCCCATACAATAATACAATTCATTCATCAACCAATTTTACGCCATTACAATTAACTTTAGGACATTCAGATTCACGCAACCCTTATGACATACATAATAACAAAGAAGTATATCAGCAATACGCCAAAGATCATAAAGAAAAACTAAAATAACTTATGACAAAGTAAAGGATAAATTAGATAACTACAAGGAACGCATTACCACAACCCGTAATAAAAATACCGACGCAAATAAATTCTCAATAGGACAAACCGTGTACGAGAAAAATTTCCAAAGCAAACGACACAAAACGGCACCCAGAAATTTAGGCCCCTTTAAAATTAAAAGAATATCGGACAAAAACATAGCCGTAGTAGACAACGGCAAGATAACAAAACATATTCACTTGAAAAACTTAAAACGCCCTGTACTTTCAGATAGATAATCATCGCCCTTACCGTCAACCTCCACCCAGGTAGAACGGACACCGAAATAATAATTGAAGACATAAAAAATAACCCCGGTATACTACCAATAAAATTAGGCAGTATGCAGAATACCATAGACTATTGGATCTTTGCACAAAAATTCGACTTAACAGATCTAAAGCAAGAATTTCAAACAATCAAAAATAATTATTACCGATTAAAACAATCAACGGACACAACAAAATTCGGAAAGGAATACGCAATAGAAATGATGAATTATGACAGTATAATAGAAACTATTTTGAGAAACATAGAAGATAAATTTAACCGACTAATACCCACAGAACAAACGGCGAGACAAAAAAGAGGACTAATCAACGGATTAGGAAACATAATAAAAAAACGTTATGATAACGCAATACAACAGTTAATCGAAAACAAAAACGATATCAAAACCATAATTAGCAACCAAATATCATCGACCCAATCAACTATTATATAATTCAACGAAACGCTAACAAAATCAGTTAGAAACCAAGATAGTATAGCCAACCGAATCAAACCCTTGAAAATAACATGCAAACCACCATGCTAGGCATGCGAGATTTAATTAGATTTAACACAATACACTCCCAAATAATATCAACCCTTACCTTAATTCAACAAATTTTAGCCACGTTAGAAAATGCAATAACATTAGCAAAATTAAATACCCTACAATCCAGTATCATAGAACCAATTGATTTATTAAAAGAACTACTAAGAATTAAATCATTTATAACCAACAGTAATTTACCTTTTGACGTATTAGAACCAAACATTTTAATATTTGAAAAAATAGCTATAATTAAAGGCTATGTAAAAAACAACGACATAACATTTTTAATAGAAATCCCAATAGTAGAGATTAACAATTACAATTATTATCATTTATTTGCTTTTCCAATGAAAATGACTAGCACATACCAAAACCCAAAACCAAACTCCTATCCTTAAATGAACTAAGATATGGTTATATAAACGAAAAATGTGATGAAGTACGCCAAATCAATATTTATGCTAATCGTTGATAACGACAACCATTCAAGAAGACAGCCCTTGCGAAGTACAATTATTAAAATTTCCAAATCATTACGAGAACTGTGAAGCCAAACCCGTACAAATCACCAATATGAATATTCAAAAAGTAACAGAAAATAAATAGATAGACATTTTTCCCACAGAAGTAATAGCAACAATCCACTGCAATCAAGACAAAAACAACTTAGCATTAACCGGAAGTAAATTAATCACCCTTAAGGAAGATAGTTATTTAAAACTGAAAAATGAAGTAATCAGAGTTTACCAAGATCCTGTACAAACCAAGAAATTAGCAAACTTACCCGAATTACAAATCAAGATAACGTAAAACGAAGACGAAGAAATACTTCAACAGCCCATGCAACTCGAACATATGGAACTAGACAACCTCAACCACGCCATGAAACTTATGGAAAATTATAAGGAACATTTAAACGAATTAAAAACGCCCAAAGTGCACTACGATAATATTAGTATTTGGACAATTGTATTAATTATTTTGACTATTTTATTGATCATTTATGTAATTTACAAAATGTATATTAGGTATAAAAATAAAGAAAACAGTTTAAGATTTAAGGCAACAAAGGTAAAAAAAGAAACAAATGTACCATTAGAAACTATGAATTTTAAGCAATGAAATTAAATAAATTGAATGAATTAAAAATCAAGAAAAGGAAGTACGTCGAAAGGAGTTATGTATCCCTCAATTGATGTGTATGTTATAAAATAGAATAATTAAAAAATTATTAAAAAGTGTAATGAAATGTTAAGTGAAGTGCAACAAAGTAAATACAAGGATAATTTGTAAAATTTATTAACGTTCATGAAAACGGATGCGCTACTTTGTATCGCAGACGATAGTGACACTGCAGATGTCAGGTCACAGACAATGCGGTCAGGTACCGTGATTACTTAGAAATTAAGATTACAACAATGTAATTATGAATAGTATTAAGAATAAGCAGACATGAGATCTGCAAGTTCCCACAGCCATGTGGGGGTGGTAGGAACATAATAAAAAGCCCGGGAGCTCAAGGACCCGGCAGTCAGTCAAGTTCCGCTTTAGCATTGAAGTTTGCTAGACTACACATCATAGTACAATTAACTAGTGTAATTTCGATTTAAAGTAATATTTAATTAATTTGTCAAAATTCCATAAGTCAATTCTGTATTAATAAATAAATTTGTTGAGAAGTTTTGGAACTGGTATTTAAAAAGACAGCTCCTAAGGCCCGAACCTTAACTAGCGTAGTATTGAAAAGTCTGATTTATAATTAGTATTAGCAAAGACTAGGACACTTCATTGCTGCCATTTTATTGCCATTATGTCATTGCAGGACCATTTCATTTCAGAAACAACTTATTACAGGCCCTACTTATTGCCAGCTTACCTCAGTAATAAATACTTCATTTATATTAATTTTAAGTTTCATATTTTAGGAAAATTTTGCAAATATACGATTATATGATCAAGTTTGTATATGCAATTAAAAACATGTTATGCCACGAAGTCTGTGAGCACTGAATCATGCACGATATCGTAATGTTGAAAATTCGACCAAATTTCAAAGTCGACAGAATTTTTCACTTGATTTTTGAAATAATATTTTAATAATATTTTAATAATTTTTAATGATATTTTAATGATATTTTCCATGATATTTTAATGATATTTTAATGATATTTTATTGATATTTTATTGATATTTTATTGATATTTTAATAATATTTTATTAATTTTTAATAATATATTATCCATATTTTATTGTTATCACAAGAATAGTTTTATCTTAAATTGGATTTGAATTTTGAATTGTGGCTTCTATTATTACATTTCCCGCATAAAATTTTAAAATTTTAGGTCATAATCCTCCTCTGAAATTACGAAGATATAGAGTTGCCGATAGAAGAATCCTAGCTATTGTAAGTGATTTTGAACATCGAGACCCAATCGATTATTTCCAGGGCATATCTTACAATTACCAAATGGAACAATAATTGATAATAATATAAAACAAATACCATTGGAATTAGATTTTTAGTTTTAGGCTTTTGATTTATTTTAATGAAAAAAGTTGCTTTATAAGCCTATTCTATTACTAATTATTGTAAGATACTAATAAAACTGATCGGCTATGAAATGACCTCGCAATGAAATGGGCTGGCAATAAAATGGCTCGGTAATGAAATGGCGGCAATGAAGTGCCGGCAATGAAGTGGCGGCAATGAAACGTCCTATTCCGAGTTAAAACAAAATACACAAAACATATACAAAAGAGCAGGATTCGCAATTGTCAAAATCAAAGTTTCCACAATATCAGCTCGAGAGTAAGTTAAGAATTTGTAAAAAGACACTATATCGCAGATACAACGATTATTTAAATTAATTATTTAATGATATTTTTGCTTTATACTTAGCAGTTGTGAAATAAAGACGTTTGTAAAAGTTATAAAACGCCGACTAATCTTTTTCAGTGTGAAAAATATAAGGAAAATATTCATATGGTAACATCAATTTTTAAATTATACTGGAGTAACATCACTGCTTTTCTAGGCATTAGTATCCTTTCATAACTATATTTTCAATTCAGTGTTTAGTATCTTAAGTAATATTTGCGGTATATGCGCAGGTCATTGAGATTTTACGACACCTATATAATCACACTTAGCAGCAACTTGCAATCTACAGCATTGATAAAAATACGCAATTTAAAACGAAATTTAACTAAAACTAGTAACACTTACAAAGCAGATAAAAATATTGTTGTTTTCAAATACTTTAATACTGATAATTGGTACTGATTCGCATTTAACAGTAGTAGTAGTATTAGTGATGGGCGCAATCGATAGTCTATCGATTGGACTGTCGATAGTTACTATCGAATTATTTTTTTAATAAATAAATTTCTACTATCGATAATTTGCGATTGTAAAGCGTACTATCGATAGTCTCATAAACTATCGATAGTACTGGTGGAACCATCGATTGCTTTTCCTATCGATAGTTATGCAACAATCGATAGTTAATGAACTATCGATGGTGCTACCAACAATCTGCTAAACAAAATCTTAGTACGGCACTGTCAATGTCAATACTCAATAGTTTTTAAATGATAGTTATATTGACTATTAAGTTAACCACTAAAGGGAAATGCCGGGACCCCAACTAAATGCACGTGCACTTTGGTGTGTGAAAAAATCACCAGTGTGGGAATTTTTTACAAAACACGGCGACAAAGTTAGGTGTCAAGTTTGTAAAAGAGTTGAAATTTTGTGATAATACGTACAATTTAAATGATTATTTACGTCGACGGCGCCCAATACATACCGAACCCGTGCAATTAGTTGACGTAGCAGAAGCAATTGACTGTCATCAAGGAATATCGCCAGTAACATTAGTGAAATCGAAAACAGCAATACTGCTTCCATGTCAAAAGGTGTTAGCGTAGCACTACGGTTATCCAGTGCCACAACAACGTTATCGGATTCAGCTACTTCAGTATCAAATCCAGCATCTTCAATCAGTAGTGTGCTTCCTGTGGTTTGAGTTCCTACACGAAAACGGAAGCTACAGCCAACAATAACGCGCCAAGTAGTTTCTTTAAACGGATCATTAAAACATAAAATCACAAAACTTTTGCTTAAAATGATCGTCAAGGATTTGCAACCACTATCCATAGTAGAAGAACCTCATGAAGGCACTCGAACCTCGGTACTCATTACCGAGCAGAAGGACAGTATCGAGAGCATTTTCCAAACTTATATAGTACAGTCCTTCAGTCAGTGCAAAAAGCTGTGCAACAATCAAACTCGATATCGAATACAACTGATATTTGGACATCCTTTAACACCGAATCTTACTTAACATTTTTTCATGAAAGTCAGTTAAAGTCAGTGGTCCTTAAAACAGAGTATTATGAAGAAAGTGATACTGCTGAATGCCTATCAAAAATTTTATCAAGTGTGTTTTGTGAGTGGTCTATTATAACTAAAATTACAGTTGTCGTCACTGATAATGCAGCAAATATTAAAAATGCAGTGAAACTTTTGAATCTTGATCATTTACCATGTGTCGCACACACTTTAATTTAGTAATATCAGACGCGTTGGAACTGTGTGGGGATTTACAGAATATATTGACGAAATGTCGAAAAATTGTAACGCATTTTAAACAGTCTGTAGTTGCAGCTGATGAATTACGAGTTACGCAAAACCAAATGGGCATACCCCAACTTCGACTAAAACAAGATATTTCAATTCACTGGAATTCTTCGTTAATAATGATGGAGAGATTAGTAAAACTAAAGGAACCGTTAATGGTGGCATTAGTGGCACTTCCAAAAGGTCCAGAATGCTTAAACTGTGAGCAGTGGAAAGTTCTTGAAGATTGTGTGCCTCTATTGAAGCCATTTGAATTCGTTACCGCAGAGCAATAAGGGGATCAATTTGCTTCATTACTAATACCTTTAGTAAGAGGATTGCAACATAATATCGTACGACTCAACTCTACAACTGAAATTGGAAGTTTCTTAAAATCCAGTTTAATAGAGCCTATACTTAGCACCAGCAAGGCCATGAAGTTTAGTTTGTGGCAAGATTTTGATGAAAAACTAAAAAGTGTAGTAGCTTCTTTTAACTCAGAAACAAATACTTTACTATTATTAAAAAATTACAAGGATTATTTAAACCGAAAAGAATGAGCGAACAACAAAGTGCATTTCCAAATTTATATAAACTGGCAATAAAATTTCTGAGCGTGCCGGCTACCTCTGTACCTTAGAAAAGAGTATTTTTTCAAGCTGGTTTAATAACAAAGAACCTTACATGTGATTTTCCAATGCTCCACCCGAAGGTACTATATTGGCCAGGTAGCGAGTTTTTTTTACCTGAAAAATTTTTGATTTTGCCGAGCCTTGCTCTTCCAAGCGAGGTAGGGATCTTTAACGTGCGTGACAACACTCACACACGGGACCTCCATTTTACCTCTCATCCGAACGAAGGCGTATTTTTGTGAAAAATACTCGCCTAACATTAATCAAGCGGACCGTGTCAGGATTTAAACCCGGGACCTTGGGCGTAGTGGTCACACGCATACCAACTACGTCACGGAGCCGCCCTAATGAAAAAGGACCGTGCATTTACATCTCTAATGGTCCACCTGAAGGTACTACATTGACCAGGAGGCGAGTTTTTTGTTACCTGAAAATATAGAATTTTACCGAACCCTTTCCGTTCCAGGCAAAGTAGTGATCTTTAACGTGCGTGACAACACTCACACATTTTCTGTGAAAAATGCTCACCCGACATTTTTCAAGCAGTCGGCCGTGTCGGGATTCGAACCCAGAACCTTGGGATCCGTAGTCTTACGCTTACTACATCGATCCACGGCGACGCCAATAACAAAGGACCTAACATGTAATTTTCCAATGCGCCACCCGAAGGTACTACATTGGCCAGGAAGCGAGCTTCTTTTGTTGCCTGGAAATTTAGAATTTTGCCGAACCCTTGCCTTTCAGGCAAGGTAGGGATCTTTAACGTGCGTGACAACACTCACACACGGGATCTCCATTTAACCTCTCATCCGAACGAGGGCGTAATTTTTGTGAAAAATGCTCACCTGCCATTTTTCAAGCAGTCGGCTGTGTCTGGATTCGAACCCAGGACCTTGGGATCCGTAGTCTTACGCTTACTACATTGATCCACGGCGACGCCAATAACAAAGGACCGCAGAAATCGCCTTAAACCTATAAACGTCTTTATACAGTGACTGGAATCCTACGTTGGATCCGTCACTTATTTTCTTTTTTAATTGTCTATATCGTGAACCTTTTTTTTTTAATTCGTTACAATACTTCCTCCAGTGATGAGTAAACAGTACACTGCCCGACACAACCTTAATTTGATGTATTTGTTCTCTAGGTGCATCTAAATTTTCTGGGTTTCTCACTTTCTTGTTTTACTACTTATTTTCCAAATTTTAATTAAATAACTGAGCTGTTTAGAGATGAAAATATATTCGCTTCGATTATAACGTCAAAAATTATTTTTATAACAAGAGTTTTTAAACTTCTTCCTAAATACAACAATTATAGTAAATTCAATATCTTTTCTATAACTATTCTTGCAGCTTTATTTGTCTCTAGTTATTTTTTATTAAATATAAAATTTTCTTTTAAATATTTCTAGAAATGTCCTTCAATTCATTTTCTAACTCTGATTATTTTTCCATTGTAACTGTTATGGTAACTGCTACCTTTTTTTCTATGGATAATAAACTAGTCCTGCCACTTTTATATCCAATTTCAATCAATCCTTCTACCTGTGTATACTTTTATCTGTCCTCTTCAATAACTCATTACATCACTAGAATAACTCTAGTGCTCTACCTTAAATCTAATAATCTTTACATTTTATATTATAATAAGCTGTAAGTGAAAGTGAACCTAACCATAAATGTCGTTCTTTTAAAAATCATTCGCTAATAACAATGTTTCTCTCTTCAAGCTATCAATAATGCAATTAATTATCGATAGTAAAATTCACTTGTTTAAAAGATCATTTGATAGAAGTATTGTAATGATATAGTTTAAGCTATCGATAATTCATGAGACTATCGATAGTACAAACTATCGATGGCCCAATCGATAGACTATCGATTGTGCCCATCTGGCAGTACATATACTTAAGGTTTTGTTTGCAGATTATTGGTAGTACCATTGATAGTTCAGTAAGTATGGATTGTTACATAACTATCGATAGGAAAAACAATCGATGGTTCCATCACTATTGTCGATTGTTGCTTAACTATCGATTGTAACTATCGATAGAAAAAACAATCGATAGTGCCCATCAGTAGTAGTAATATCTTTTATATACTATAATTAAAACTTTTATGGTTGTAGTTATTATATTTGTAAATAGGATTTGAAACTTTACAATTATTAAGACCGCTTAATTTAACCTGTAATTAAAAAATTAATTTAGAAATTAAAACTACCTGTTTTGATATAGTGTGAGTTATGCTAGTTACAGATTAGTAAGTGTTTTACTTTTTACGTTAATATAAATTTCTAACAATTACAATGTACGTCGTTTATTTGACCCTATATTCGGTTCAATTTCAACAATTTATTTAATCAGCATTTTAACGAGGTATAAATATAATGAATCCTAGTGTAAGTAAAGAAAGTGTACTAATTTTAGATTTAATACTAAATAAACTTTATACTGTTTTGTAATTTTGATAAGGTAAAAGTTAATAAATAACTTACCACAGAAAAGGCAAACGCAATACTCAAAAACGTACATATCTTCATTATGTTAGCTATAAAGCATTTGATTTCAAACCATATACAACTGGCTTTATAAAACAAGAGATCAAAGGATTACAATTTATAAATATTTTCAAATGTTTCCAAAGTTCATAAGAAGCTTCAACTACTTATCAAAGTATACGTAATTATATACATTATTATAATAATAATAATAACTATGTATATTCGTAAATAGATCAAACAAAAACATAAATCTCTCATAGTAATTAACAAAACCTCATCATGTATTGTGTTTTAGAAAAATGCTAGTTATAGTTTTCCAGTAACCTATTCCACTCGAATCTGAGAACACAAGGGTTTAAAATGACATAAGCCAACATTTCTAACATTTTGGATTACTGTAATTATTTGTTATATCGAAAAGTAAAAAACAAACGGATTAATTCTAATTATACTAATGGATTACTAAACTAGGATGTGCCGTGCCAGCAATAATCTACCCGGCTATTCTGCAATCAACGATAAATGGACAGTTTTGGTGAACAAGCAAAAACAATGTTACGTGCTAATTTGACACTTAGTGACCTTTGAATTTACTTTATTCGGGAACGAATTATAGGATGGGCCTTGCTAATTGATTTTTGTTAAAACCCAATATTCATTTAATCTCTAAAAGAAAAATACAATTAACAAACACTGTACAAATAAACAAATGGCCGAATTCCTACTTATTGGCGAACCTTCTAAGAAGGTACTACACCCAATGCTAATTGAGGATGTTGGTCTACTGAAAGTAATACGTTTCTAGCTACTTGATAATGAATAATTTTGCCTGGCATGGGGAAAGTAATTCGAGCATAGAAAACGAAAACCAATATAAATTGTTGGTTGTATTGCTATGAAATGCCCCACGATTGGGCGTACCATTAAAATTGCTGTGATATTCCCTTTTCTTGTCCCACGTTAGTCGTTATTAATATTGATATGAAATTCCCCTACGATTGATTGAAGTTATTAATATTGCTGTACTATGCCCTTACGTTGGTGTGCCTTTAATATTTTCAGTGAAATTCTTCGAATGTTTCTTCCTTAATTTTGCTGTGAACTCCTTTAAATTTTCTATAATTTCTTGATTTTGTTCTGCCTTGGCTAGCTCAATAACACAACATGCCCTACTTCACGACAATAAAGATTGTTTAACTCTTTTTCTTTCTACTATCTAACTGTTAAATTAATTTAAATGAAGCAATCCAAAGATTACACAATATAATGATCGATAATATGTACAGTTTTTATGTAAATTCAAAATTTAGCCCCTGAATAGAACATTAACATTCACCAAACTTATATTTTCCCGAAAGCCTATAACGATTTTCTCTGGAGGGGGTTTATTTATATATCCCCAAATGTGACCAGTAACCTTTAAGGAAGGATTCCCTTAAAATGATGGAACACAATTATCTTCCGACTATGCTAGGGGTCTATTCCTTAGGCAGAGCTTATGAGGATTGGTCGTTGTTCTTTTTACAAAGCATTATTTTATTACTAGGGCTAGATTCTCGACAAAACAGGGGTTTAAACAAGCGCCACCAAGTCTGTAATTTTAAACACAGGGTTTCCTTAAGGGGACTTGGGCGTCCTTAAGGAGGAATACGTATTAACTGCTGACGCAGGAGCTGTAAAGAAAATTTAATTAAATATACTAAAATGAGGACACAAGAAGTTTTCTCTTGTTACCTCATCTAAAAAAAAACAAAGGTTAATCAGGCAACAATAATATGAACACAGGTTTTGTTCTTTAAATACTGCAAAGGCTATTAAAGCTCCTTATTAAATTGGGTTTACTACTTTACCCTATTCGGTCTTATTCTTTGTCACCTTACTTCTAAACGTACTTGTTCAGAATAAAACAATTAATTAAGAAAATTAAATGTTGTTTCTTTAATTAAAAATGGTACTTTCATAAAAATTGTAGATATAAAATGTATGTTTAAGAAAAGATAATATAAGCTTCATCTACTCATAAGGTAGAATTATATATATACAAAGAAAAATATCAAGACTTCAAATGTTAATTTAGTTACAAAAATCTAATTTGAATTTATACCAAAAATGTCAGATCTGCTTTTTCTGTTTACGCTTTATAAAACTTTAACTACTTCTCTATTAATTCATTATTTAAAAATCGTAAGTGAAATCATGCATAAATGAAACATTAATAAGAACTCTTTAAGTTCACATTATTTTATAACATTTAATAACTGTAATTGTATTGAACTAATATTGTCAACAAAAATTTACTAAGGTCTCTTTTTAATATGCGAAATGGATTTGTCAAAATAGATAGTTACAAAAATATTTTCTGAAGCAGCCTGGTATTAAAGATCTCCAAATGTAGACATGATGCAAGAATAATTTAATCTCTTACCTTGGCTCTGCAGGTGTTCTTTACATGTTGTCTTCACAACATGTTTGGGCAGGTGTTTATACATACATTTTCAGAAAACAAGTGACGTCAAATCCATGTTCCACAGAATAGGAACAGCTGCGTGACCCTTGGACTGGACCATGCTAACTTCTATGCGTTTTGGTTACACGCACTACAGGACCAACCAAATTCCATTACATTCGAAAGCGTCATAGGACTTAATTTACAAACCATAAAAATTTCTACCCATTTTGTAGAACGTTTATTTTACATTCAACCTTTTTGCTTTTCCATAACATAACACAAAAACCAACTATCCATCGTACGGTCAAAGGACGTTCATATTTTACATTCACAGATGTAAAAGTAGAATTTTATCTTCCATTAAAAACAGCCTGTACGCTGCTTTAGTTTTGTAAAACCAGATAATACAAAACGACTTCTTAAATTTGTTAATTATAATATAAAAATCGAGTTGACGAATTCTACGAAGCGTTGAAAAGCATATCTTATCGTACTTTTACGAAATCATTAAAGAATTGTTTTCCGTGTTATTTACACAAATGTCCAAAGAATTATTAAATAAGTTTATCTCAGTAATTATTGAAACGAAGTTATTTATTAGAAGTCATGTAAGATCGACTTTAAAACGGAACGATATAACACAAATATTGAAGATTATTAGAAATAAAATTTACGAAGAGTGTAATTAAAGATAAGATAAATTTATAAAACGAACATCTTCTATAAGTTACATTATCAAAAGAGCAATTACCATAAAAATATAAAATAAGATTAGATTAGAGTAGAGCGCATTGTTAAAATCACAAACCTAGTGTTTTCGTGCACTAGGGCTGCACTCCGTACAAAAGCTAGGCGTAAGTTACACGCCAGAACCTTTAGTGGTTTCATTGTTTTCTCTACGAGAGCTCTGGCAAAAGTGGACGCAAATGTGCTTTGCACTAAACAGGAAAGGTGTTTGGCCTTGATAATAGTTGTATTAACTTTCTGCGCCTGATGTTAGCAACCAAACTAACATTTCTGTATGGCGGTTAGCACATACAATATCGATACTTATTTGTTTTAAAAATGGTTCGCATAATTAAATGACTTTACTTGAATTATTAAAACTAAAATTCGTTGATATAGTGTAGCGGTCAAAAAAAATTTTACAAGCCAGCAAAAATATCTTTTTAATTACTCTTAAGTATCTTTCGAACGTTCAAAAATGCTTTCCCTATTTTCAAATGACCTTTTTGTAGGCTCTTACAGATATATAATATATAGAAAATATTAAAATTAAAACAGTCTTTAACTAATGAAAAATTTAAGATCTCTAACCTGCGTTTTCCTTGCTTGTCACTGGAATTGCCCCATATTATCTGTGGTCAGCACCCCTTGATTGGCCAAAACGATAGATTAATGGTTGCTTGTATTTTCCCTTGGATTTCTGGAGTTAGTTTGAGTATCTTTACGTTTATTTTATATTTCCATGTAATATTTATTTAGATGTATTTTCCGACGTATTATTTAAATGTGCATTTAGAGTATTTATTCAGACGTACATTTAAATCTTTATTCGGACCTTTTTCTGGACTTTTCTTTGGATATTTATTCAGACCTTTAATCGGACCTTTCTTCGAACCTTTAATCAGAGCCCTAAATTGTTAAATATTTAATAAAAAATTTAGTTAATAGTTTTATCTTACGTTTACGGCTAATTTTCGTCGCATAAATGTGGAACTTTTAATAAATTATTGACTTTTCACAAATTCTCACTGGTACGTAAATTTTTACTTTATATCGACGTAATTCGTGCCTTGTTAAAGATGGACTGTCTATTTTCGAGTTTCCTATAATATTTATAACCTCCGCCTTCCAACGTTTCAATTGGCGCGCATCGCGTGTTTATTGATAAAAGTTTGTAATTTCCGTTTATCTCTGCTGAACCTTGATATTTCTCAAAATTCTCTAGTTTAATTCTTGATGAAATGCTCTGCTGATCACGTAAGCGTTCTGTATATGACAGTATATTCTTAGAATTTCCAAATATCCATTGCAATTTTGTCACATATTTTATATTTGTTTCGCTTATAGTCGAAAGCTTATCGTATAACGAACCGTCTGTTATTTATTTGTTATTAAAAATATGTTGGATTTCTCCGTAAATGTAATATTTCTAGCCACGTATTCATTTTCTAATAATGACCTATTAGAATGCGTTTCCTTATTCATGCATTGACATTTTTGAGGAATTTATTAAATATCTAGAATGACAGTTTGTTTATCTTTACCGATTACGTGTTTATATTGATGCAATTTGTGGCGTTTAAAACCTTATCTTCACTCGTTTCTCTCCAATTCTGGACTTAACTTTAACTTAAAACATATTATACGACGTACATTTATATACAGTGTGCTCGCTATTGACCTTTTGTGAAATAGTCGATTTAGTCCTATAATTGGTGGAATTGTTTAATTTTCTTAACGTTAAAATTATTTACATTTATTATACGACCCAATACCCTCTTAACATAGCAATATATATATATATATATATATATATATATTGCTCTGATAAGGGGTTGTTTAGGGGTGTATTGAGTAACAAGGGTCGTGTAGTAACCATAAATTGCAATAAGAGTCAGAAAACTGCATTTATTTAGCACAAAATTAAGTAATTCATACATTATGTAAATAGCAAGCATTTAACACCCTGTATATAGACCGTAATTAGCTTTAAGCGATGGAAGTAAGCTGATTTTACAACAATAGAACGCGTATTTAGCAGAAAAATAATTAATTCATACATTATGTAAACGGCAAGCATTTAACACTCTGTATATAGACCGTTATTAATTTTAAGTAATACCAGTGAGCATATCTTTCAACAATAGAACGCGTATTCAGAAGAAAAGATAGTACGTGTAATTAAACACGCGTTGAGGAGTGTTCTAATTAGTTATAAAACAAAAACGCCGAAGATAAAAGATAAAACCTAACAAAGCTTTATGCAATTACGCTGAAACAATAAACATTTTTGATAAGAAAACGCAGTTTCAAAGGCGCATAAAAATACATAAACGAAAACAGCATTAAAGTTACATCATTTATTTTGTTCAATTATCCAAAAGGCGATATCTATACAAAACAACAAACTTAAAGTTGAATGTCTGGCAAAGATAACAATATATCAATAGCAAATAAATATTACACGAAAAATTGAATATATTACATTAGAAACCACTTCAAAATGCAGCGAATGTTGAAGACAGGGCCTGGTTGGTTGAGATATCTGCAGAATTGCTTAAAAACCCAGCCCACGTGTAAGTGGGAAGAGCCTATATAAAACAGAGCAATGATAAGACGAGTCAGTTTTACAAGTCATGCACGCCGAAGCTGCGTCACTGTTAACCAGAAAGTTACGCGTAATTTAAATACAATACAATAGAATATCAAGTGTATATTACAGTGATAATAGTGCAACGATTACGAAAACTTTTTGCCGTTTTTTATAGAAAACGTGAGTAAAATTTGAATAATTGATTTAAACTAAATATTTATATAATAGGGCTTCAAATTTGTGGTGTATTTCTGAATAATTCAAGTTGTGTCGATAATAATATTTCAAGTATGTGTCGACAAGAATAATAATTCAAATCTGGGTCAATATAATATTTCAAATCAGCGTCGACAATTATACTTTGGTACAATTCTGGTACAATTTTGATTTGCGTCGAAAGCATTGAAGGGAAGAGATTCAAGGCATATAAAATAAAGAAGCACGAAGTAAATTTTGGAAAACAAGGGTAACTGTACTCAAATATTGGTTCAACGAAGCAGAGCATCGGTAGACGATTAAAGACAGCAAAGGGGTGTTGATCCACAACACGAACAACATATCGCAGGTCAGATCTATTTAATTTTAAAATATTTTTCTATTTAAATTTTAATACTGAATTTATTCAATTTATATAAAATTTGTGATGAAGTCAACAACAAACATTACGTTAAACTTACGTAATATATTATAGAGAGGTCTAGAACGTTCCAGGTTTCTTTGGTAAAATGGTAGTTTTTGGTGACTTTAGGTTAAATTAAAAGTATATAAATTTTGGGATAAATAATACATATGATATTGATTGATTGAGGAGTGTATTTAAAGAATTTCAAAAATTGTAAATAATATTTCTTTTCATTATATAAAATTAATTGACTTCGTTTTATCAATTCAAACAAATAGGTAATCAAAAAGGAGTGGAAAAGGAGAAAAATTAATCATCGTAACGTTCTGCACTTTGTGTAGACTAAAAAGGGGCTAGCCGTGGCATAATAATAAAATTAGTAAAATTCGAAGTGAGAACAGAGCGGTGGCGTTAAGTAAAAACGTCATTACACCGAGTACGGCGTTATCATATCAATATATATATATATATATATATATATATATATATATATATATATATATATATATATATTATATATATATATATTATATATATATATATAAATATTTTGAATGTGTTCTTGACCTTCTTAAATAGATAATATGGGTAATAATAATCTTGGATTTAGGTCATTACTAAATCTTGGTATATTGGAAAAGTTTCACATATAAGTCAAGTAATAACAAATGTAGTGATAATCTTTTATTTGACGCGTTTCGGTAACACCATAATCAATAAATTTATCTATAAATACTAAAACAATGTGTTAACAATTATTAGATTTTTATACATATATATATATTGCTGTGATATACTCCTTTGAATGCGGGAACTGGGTCCTTTCAACAAAAAAAATTCTAGTCCCACCGATTGGGCGTCATAAACCGCTGTGATCCTGGTTTCGCTTCAGCTGCTCACCTAATTTTATAAACCTCCTCATTCATAAAATTAAACAACACATTCCTACCACAAACATCAACGTTAACTCTATTTACATCAATATTCAGAATACATTAAATTTTCAAATTAAATTTCAGCATAAAATTCAGTTTTAAAAAGAATTTCAAGATTAATTTTATTATCACTTTAACGTGCATCCAGAATTAAAGTCCTTGTTGGATGCCTACTAATTAATATAACAATATAAGCAGACCGGAGTCTGAGTATAAAGGGAGCATCTACCACCCCTTTACGTTAATTAACCAGGTTCGTCTAATTGAGCTCAAAGACATACCCAAAGTTTCATCATAATTCAGAACATCAATACTAAATACCCCTTTCTACTTAAACAAGCAAATTTCATCTTAAAATTAAAATTTTATGGTTAGTACAATTTCACTAATGTCCATTTAAAGTAAATCAATTATAAAGTTATTCAACACACAAAATGTCAAACAAAATAGTATAATTTACCTGAAGGTTACTGTCCTCGTAGCTTCAATGTACATCGTCCCTTTAGTTAATCACACCATTCCAACAGGATTATATTTACGGCTTCTAATTCTCAACGCTTTTAAAATTTTCTCCATCACCATTTATTTAAAGTTGTTTCTGGGCTTTTCCGGAACTCATCTGTGTAAATCTGACCCTTGTTTCGTGGATCCAGACACGTATTTGAACCATTTAATTATTAACACCCCGAAAAATAGCAAAGAAATTCATGCGTCTTTCACCAATATACGCCAAAACTGCCTACTTTGTGTATACATTTGTCGTTGTAAAGTTTGCTAATTGGTACAGTGATACTAAATTTTATTACCTTGTATCTAAGTGCACTGAAGTACATTCATGTTAGCACGTAAATAACAAACTATTTTGAATCACTAAAATATACGAGCAAACTTTTAAATTATTTTATCAAACTAAAATGCACTGTTTAACATCTTGAATCAAGTCGCGGATGTAAGAGCTTTTAACGCATCGAATAGTCAAAAGTCTAAGAGGCCGAAATTCATATTACCACCGGTATATATAGCGAATAGCCGGCACGTCGCTTTTGTCCTCAAAACAGACAATTCTTAAGAATTTCTCATTCTATGTTCCCAGTCCGTCGCTCGCGCGTCGGTTTTTACGAATTTTTCACTCGCCCCATTTAAATCTCAGAAATTCTCACACGGTACGCAAACATGTCCGAGAAAAACTAATTAATTTTGTACAGAAATTGTTGTTTCTACCTCTGATATTTGCATCCTATTTTCAACCAATTGTGACCCTCGTGACGTTGCTTAAATCACGCCTTTTACTATATGTGTCTTTGCTTGACGCATTTCTCTTTCCTTTTCTAACCTGTTCGTATTGGTGCAAATTGATATTCTTTATTATCGATTATATTTTAGTCCATGTGGACTATCTGGGTTTAATAACCCCGTATCGCACCTTCTCGTGAATATTAAGCCCCGGTTTCTCCAAGATTCTTTGTAAACATTAATTATCTGCAAAATTTTCGCCGTACGTGATATTTAAACTACGCAGGTGTTCAAAATAATATTAATTCTCAGAGCTTTTTAAATAAACCCTGTTTTGTATTTAGTGCTAAAGCATCTGACCGTTTCCAATATCCTTAGAATCGACATGTTTATCTAAACAAATTAAACTGAAATTGCCTTTTAAAATACGCAGGTGTGTTCAAACATCCTACTTCTAACTAACACTTCTAGGATTTGCATTTTATTGGGTTTTTACAAGTTTCTGTAGATATTATCTGTACGTTTTGTTCAATACCGGTTACTTGAAATAGAGTTAATTAAGATAAATTTTGCACGTAATTTCCATTTGTTTAAGAATAATTACATTACACGCAGAGCTTTTAATACTGCTTCTTTTGATATAAAGCGTCTTGTACATGATTTAAATCTCTTATGTTTAATGAAACTAATAAATTTTTATTCTCCACGGTGTTTTACTAAAGCGTATTATCTAATAAAATTCCTTATACACGGTGATTAAAATTATTTGATGTGATTATTTAATTTTCTACCCTGGTCTAAATATGAGTATTTTATATATATATATATATATATATATATATATATATACATACCTTTGTGCAATTTTAATTATAGTATAGTATAAGTCAAAACAAACAAATAATTCTACAATCTAACATTTTAACTTGTATCACAGATTCGCTTCAATAAATAGTATGAAAAACAATAATATAATTGGTTGTGTAATCTAATATTTAATCACTCTGCAACATGGTGTATTCAAATATGTGGGGATTTTTAATAGTCTAAGTAATGGTACAATATTTTTGTTAAAATTCAGAAGATTCATCTTTTACAAATTAAATTGTGGTAAATATTCATAGATCCATCTTGGTCAGTTTTTGAGTTTATGGTATTCGGGTATTTATATATGTGTAAAGTTTCCATTACGTTTCTCTTGTTGTCATTGTTTTCAGTGTCTAAAATATCTACATTATTGAAATCAAATTGGTGTAAGTTGTCAATTGCACGAGAAGCAAGAGCAGTACTTTTTTTTTTTATTAGTTTTTATGCTATATTTGTGCTCATAAATTCGTTTACGAAGGTATTGTTTAGTAGTACCTATGTATACCCCAGGACATCCCATGCAGTTAATTTTATAAATTGTGTGTGTCTTATTGTTATGTTCGATGGGTGGAAATAGTTTGGTGAAAAATTTTTTAAATTAGTAGTTGGGTTTATGAATTATTTGTATGTTATATTTTTGAAGACAGTTTTTAATTTTTTCAGAGAGTCTTGGGGTATATATAATTCCAATTCTGGTTTCTTCTAGCTGTTTTTTATTTTTATACCATGGCGGCTATATTAATATTGCTATGTATATACAAGAATTGTAATTATCTCCTCCGACGTTGGGCTTAATATTGCTATAAATTTCCTCCAGAAACTTAACTGGATTTTATCTTAAACCAACCTTGTCAACCAATAACTAAATTTGATACGTTACCGCCTTACTTGTTATCAATTTTGTATTCAACTTATAGCTCCTCCTTGAACTATTTAAATTATCAAATCATTCCCATTAACTTTACCTTATGACTTCGACTAGCATTTATTTGGAATTATAAAATTCAGTTAATTCGATTCTATATAATGAAACAAATATTATGTACAGTTTTTGTAAATTATTTGAAATACACTTTTCAATTAATTAATGTTGTGAATCTCATTTATTAAAAATCATATAACTTTTTACTCAAAACCCAAAGTCACCAAAAAAAACCTATTATCTTTATAAAAGAAGTGTAGAACGTTCGAAACCTCTTATCATATCACGCACTTTATACGATTCAAATCCTTTGTTTTGGTGAACTTCGTCACATTAATTTATATTAAGCAAATTCAATATTCAAATAAAAAATATAGAAAAATAATGTCTTACAACTAAAAATCTAACCTGGTCTATTTTCTTCTTGCAATTGACGCATCCACTAATATTTCCCATGCATTAAGCCATCCATTTGAATAAAAATTATTTTCCCCCAATTCAGGATTATTACATGCCCATTCGAAATATTGTCTATCCACACGCTTGAACCATTGCATTTAAATCATTGCCATCACCCTCTGGACTACCATTATTAATTTATACTTATGCACCCCAATTTATTGTCATCTCATTCAGACTTATTACTTCTTATCAATTTCCCCAAACTTAGAATTGGATTATCATCATTTATTTTCCCTTGACTCGAAATTACATTTATTTTCTACGGACTCGGAATTGGAATTCTTATTATCATTGTCCCCTGACTCGAAATTACATTTATTCTCCACGGACTCAGAATTGTATTTTTTTTCTCCCCGGCTTCAGAACTTGGATTTTTCACCCCGGCTTTAGAAGCCCTATTATTATTATGTTTTAGTTTAAAATAAATTCACCAAAATCTACTTACGTTTAATCGGCAATTGTAATTTTCATTTTCGCACTTATACAATTTTTCACTTTGAATTATTATTACGTATCACTTTATTTCATAGTGGCGCACTTCGGCCTTTGTTGAGTTGTAAACTGACTTCGTTATCACTGTACCTGTTAATATATCTTTTCTCCCCTACTCCGTCAGTTTGTATGGTCTACAAACTCGTCGCTCATTTTTAACGAATCAAATCTTTGCAGCCAAAGTAGTTTCTGATGTAATTTTCTATGCTTTCCAATAATTGTGGCCTGGTCGCAGCTGTCTTCGTTATCAAACATGCGGTGTTTTGATGAATCTAATCGCTTTTCCATAAACAACTAATGCAATTCGACTTTTAATTTTCATATCTGCATGTTATTTACGCAATTTTTAATCACCTCTCTTTATCAAAGTTCTTAACTACTTGCACGCATTTACATTATGCTTCCTGAAGCTCTATTTCTTATTTCAGTATTAACCTAATTGTTTGGAACTCTTTTGAATGCGTGTCTAATTAAACTTTATTATGTTTACTTATAAATACGCGTGCTTCCACTGAAAAATATCATTATTTGCTTTACCTAAATTAACTAAAACTTTATCTACAGGGTATTAAATATTTACTATTTACCTAATGCATGTGTTCCTGGTTTCTACGCTAACTATGCGTCTTCCTGTGTGTATTTGCGTCGCTTAAAACTACGTATACTTTATATACAGGGTGTTGACTGCTTACTATTTACAAACTATCTCCATTTCTCAATTCTTTACTAAATAAGTGCAGTTTTCTGCTGCCTATGGTAATTTCTCAATTCTAAACGACCTTTACTATAAAGTACACCCTTAAACAACCCCTTATCACAGCAATATATATATATATATATATTGCTGTGAAATGCTCCTTTGAATGCGGGAACTGGCTCCTTTCAACAAAAAAATTCTAGTCCCACCGATTGGGCGTCATAAACTGCTGTGATCCTCTTTTCGCCTCGGCTGCTCACCTAATTTTATAAACCTCCTCATTCATAAAATTAAACAACACATTCCTACCACAAACATCAACGTTAACTCTATTTACATCAATATTCAGAATACATTAAATTTTCAAATTAAATTTCAGCATAAAATTCAGTTTTAAAAAGAATTTCAAGATTAGTTTTATTATCATTTTAATGTGCATCCAGAATTAAAGTCCTTGTTGGATGCCTACTAATTAATATAACAATATATGCAGAGTAAAAAGGGAGCATCTACCGCCCCTTTACGTTAATTAACCAGGTTCGTCTAATTGAGCTCAAAGACATACCCAAATTTTCATCATAATTCAGAACATCAATACTAAATACCCCTTTCTACTTAAACAAGCAAATTTCATCTTAAAATTAAAATTTTATGGTTAGTACAATTTCACTAATGTCCATTTTGAGTAAATCAGTTATAAAGTTATTCAACACACACCAAAATGTCAAACAAAATAGTATAATTTACCTGAAGGTTACTGTCCTCGTAGCTTCAATGTACATCGTCCCTTTAGTTAATCACACCATTCCAACAGGATTATATTTACGGTTTCTAATTCTCAACGCTTTTAAAATTTTCTCCATCACCATTTATTTAAAGTTGTTTCTGGGCTTTTCCGGAACTCATCTGTGTATATCTGACCCTTGTTTCGTGGATCCAGACACGTATTTGAACCATTTAATTATTAACACCCCCGAAAAATAGCAAAGAAATTCATGCGTCTTTCACCAATATACGGCAAAACTGCCTACTTTTGTGTATACATTTGTCGTTGTAAATTTTGCTAATTGGTACAGTGATACTAAATTTTATTACCTTGTATCTAAGTGCACTGAAGTACATTCATGTTAGCACGTAAATAACAAACTATTTTGAATCACTAAAATATACGAGCAAACTTTTAAATTATTTTATCAAACTAAAATGCACTGTTTAACATCTTGAATCAAGTCGCGGATGTAAGAGCTTTTAACGCATCAAATAGTCAAAAGTCTAAGAGGCCGAAATTCATATTACCACCGGTATATATAGCAAAAGCCTGTCTGTCGGTCTGTTCCCCAAAACAGACAATTCTTAAGAATTTCTCATTCTATGTTCCCAGTCCGTCGCTCGCGCGTCGGTTTTACGAATTTTCACTCGCCCCATTTAAATCTCAGAAATTCTCACACGGCACGCAAACATGTCCGAGAAAAACTAATTAATTTTGTACAGAAATTGTTGTTTCTACCTCTGATATTTGCATCCTATTTTCAACCAATTGTGACCCTCGTGACGTTGCTTAAATCACGCCTTTTACTATATGTGTCTTTGCTTGACGCATTTTCTCTTTCCTTTTCTAACCTGTTCGTATTGGTGCAAATTGATATTCTTTATTATCGATTATATTTTAGTCCATGTGGACTATCTGGGTTAAATAACCCCGTATCGCACATTCTCGTGAATATTAAGCCCCGGTTTCTCCAAGATTCTTTGAAACCATTTGTTATCTACACAATTTTCGCCGTACGTGATATTTAAACCACGCAGGTGTTCAAAATAATATTATTTCTCAGAGCTTTTTAAATAAACCCTGTTTTGTATTTCGTGCTAAAGCATCTGACCGTTTCCAATATCCTTAGAATCGACATGTTTATCTAAACAAATTAAACTGAAATTGCTTTTTAAAATACGCAGGTGTGTTCAAACATCCTACTTCTAACTAACACTTCTAGGATTTGCTTTTTATTGGGTTTTTACAAGTTTCTATAGATATTATCTGTTACTAACGATTCAATTAACTTCAATTAAAAATAATAGCCTTTAATTTTTAGTGAATCCTAACTAAATATTAGTTATTATCTGTACGTTTTGTTCAATACCGGTTACTTGAAATAGAGTTAATTAAGATAAATTTTGCATGTAATTTCTCTTTGTTTCTTTATTAGGAATAAATAAATTACACGCAGAGCTTTTTTTTTTATACTGTTTCTTTTGATATAAAGCGTCTTGTACATAATTTGAATCTCTTATTTTTACTGAAACTAATAAATTTTTATGCTTCACGGTTTTAATAACGCGTATTATCTAATAAAATTCCTTATACACGGTGATTAAAATTATTTGATGTGATTATTTAATTTTCTACCCTGGTCTAAATATGAGTAATATATACATATATATATATATATATATATATATATATATGTATAAAAATCTAATAATTGTTAACACATTGTTTTAGTATTTATAGATAAATGTATTGATTATGGTGTTACCGAAACGCGTCAAATAAAAGATTATCACTACATTTGTTATTACTTGGCTTATATGTGAAACTTTTCCAATATACCAAGATTTAGTAATGACCTAAATCCATGATTATTATTGCCCATATTATGTGTATATATATATATATATATATATATATATATATATATATATATTGTAACGCGCTACTACTACCGCGTTTCTTTAATTTAAAACAAGTAATAACAAACGTCTTTATTACTTACTGTTCACAAGTCTAATTAACAGTATATGCCTTATTTATAGATGTTTTCAGGACACTTAACAATGAAGCACTATTACACTAATGAATTTACAAGCACTAATATCTTCTTAAACTATCTTCTTTACCATAGGTTCATTAACCACACTAACACAACTATTTGTTTATACACTTCTATTTATTTATGTATACTACAAGCTGCATGTCCATTAGACACAGCTTATATCATTTATGTATATATTCTAAAAGCTCAACTACGCTTACTTTACACGATATAATTTATATTAGACATTCAAGAATAGACTAACTCTTGCATTCATTAGCGGTCTTATATATACTCTGGATTACAAGGATGACTCATGCTCCCGTAATTTCTAGAACAATTCTGGAATCCTTGAGAATACGCCGTGCCCCGAGCGTTTTGTGTGTAATTGATTGCTAGAAGAATTCTCGTATCCTGAAAAGTATGCAGAGTCTACAGCGCTTGTGTGTTTGATGGGTTGCCTAGTAGTAGCTCGCAACACTGCCCCCTCTTTAAAACCGTTACGTCTCGTAACTGTAGATACATTTTGGCGCCAATTCGATGACTGATGACGGTATCGGCAGCTATCTCCTCTGGTGCATCCACCACGTCGTTGGAAATAACAGTCAACACTCTTTTCTTGGTCTTGGTAGGCAACCGGTTGAAAACAACAAACAAGGACCTGGATGTTGGTTCCCTGGAAAACTACTTCTAGCATATTTCGGACTATCCTCCAATCTGAGTGATCCAGTCCACAGCCCAACTTGGGCACCGCTAGTCTTGTTACTCCATTTTCCATCATCTGCGCCTTAAGATTTAGCAAAGCCTCCCATAGATGTCCATAACTAGGTCTTTGCCATGAAGAATTTTTGGTGACCAGATAGTAAACATAACGATTTTTATCTTGAAGAACCAAAGCTTTTCCTACAGTTGGCTGCTGTTGTACTAATTCATCTACACATCCAAACTTTTTCTTAAAAACAACAGCTATTCCCCTTGACATTGCCAAATCTTGAGCTACGCAATGTGCAAGGGAATACTCTTCTGGTGCTCTAAACAGATCTTGCTGTTTTTCAACAACAACGCCAAATCCCGCTTTAGCGGAACCACCATACGCCGCCATAAAGCTTTCAAAATCTACATTTGGCTCATGATTAATAACTTGCCGAACACCATTATCATTATTCGAGTCTTCCTGGTTGTTGCCAGCGTAGGATGTTAAACGGTCAAAGTGTACCACTTTCGGTTTACCACGAGGGGATCTTCTGATCCGGTACACTACATCATTAATCCTTTTCATCACTTCGTACGGGCCTTCCCATTGTCTTTGTAGTTTTGGCGACAATCCACGTTTTCTTTGTGGATTGTACAACCACACTAAATCTCCAGGTTGATAACCACCTTCTTGCGCTCTCGTGTCATATTGTGATTTCATTCGATCGCTTGCTGCCTGGATATTCTTTCGGACGCTTTCGTGAATACTATTTGATCTTTCACAAAGCTTACTAACGTAATCTTTACCGGCGATCTCTTCTCCAGGTTTAAATCCAAACTGAAGATCACATGGTAGCCGCAGTTCACGTCCTAGCATTACGCAAGCGGGCGAGTATCCTGTGCTGTCGTGTACCGAAGATCGGTACGCCAGTAGGTACAAATGCAGATATTGGTCCCAGTCTCGTTGATGTTCAGAGACAACTTTGGCCAGGTACTTCCCTAACGTCCTGTTCATTCTTTCAACCATTCCATCCGATTGGGGATGAAGTGGCGTGGTTCTAGTCTTCCTGATTCCAAGATGCTTGCAGACATTTTGAAACAATACTGATTCGAAGTTTCGACCTTGATCGGAGTGTAATTCCAACGGAACTCCAAAACGACAAAACAACTCCTGACTAGTACATCTGCAACCGTCTCGGCTTCTTGGTTAGGTATAGCATATGCCTCCGGCCATTTGGTAAAATAATCCATTGCAACCAAGATGTATTTATTTCCTTTCTCTGATTCAGGAAACGGACCAGCTATATCAATGGCTACCCTCTCAAAAGGATTCCCACGTTATACTGTCTCATTGAGGCTTTCCGTTTCGAGACCGGGCCATTTGCAGAGGCACACAATTCACATTTTCGGCACCACTCCTTCACATCATCTTTGCAGTTCAGCCAATAGAATCTTTCTCTCACTCTCTCGAGAGTTCTTTTCACGCCAAAGTGCCCTCCGGAAATACCATCGTGCAAGTGCTGCAACACTTCCGGCACTCTGCTTTTCGGCACTATCAATTGAAGTCTCTCAGTGCCATCTTCAAATTCCAGGCGTCGCTTCAAGATTCTATTTTCCATCATCAAGGAGTCCCACTGTGCCCAGTATGCCTTCAGGCTCCTACATAAAATACTAATTTCTTCCCAAGCTGGTCGTTGTCCTCTATTTTTCCACTCAATAATACGTCCCAATTCGGCGTCATTTTCCTGGTCTTCTCGCATTCTTTCGGGTTGCCAAGTATCATCGGTTACTGTCATTCTATGGATGACACTTATTTTCTCTTCCATCTTGGAGCAATGATTGCAGTCCACCGGACAAGGTCTCCTTGACAGAGCGTCTGCATTCCGATGGCTAGTTCCTACACGATGTTCCGTATCAAAATCATATTCCTGCAGTCGCTCTATCCACCTTGCCACTTGCCCTTCAGGATTTCGAAACTGCAATAACCATTTCAGTGCAGCATGGTCTGTTCTCAACAGGAATTTACGGCCGTATAAGTACTTATAAAAGTGCTCTACGGATTTGACGACGGCCAACAGCTCCCTTCTTGTCACACAATAGTTCCTTTCTGGCCGCGACAAGACCTTGCTGAAATACCCAATAACTTTTTCTTGTCCGTCCTGCACTTGAGAAAGAACGCCTCCTATAGCTGTGTTACTGGCGTCGGTATCCAACACAAATTTCCCCTCCATCCGTGGATAACTCAAAATTGGTGCTGTAACTAGTAGCCGATTCAGTTGTTCAAATGCCCTGTGGCAGTCGTCATTCCAATCATATTCTTGTCCATCTTCGGTTAATTTTGTTAACGGTTTGGCAATGTTCGCAAACCCAAGTATAAAACGTCGGTAATATGTGCACAATCCTAGAAAACTGCGTAGTTGGTGTATATCTGCTGGTGTAGGCCACTCTTGTACCGTTTTTATTTTGTCAGGGTCAGCTCTTATTCCGGTCTCCGAAACGACATGTCCTAGGTATTTCACCTCTTTTCCAAATAGGTGGCACTTCTTGGGGCTTAATGTAAGGTTTGCCCCGCGTAATCTTTGGAATATCTCCTCTAAGTTCTTAAGATGTTCTTCAAAAGACCTGCCTAACACTATCACGTCGTCCAGATACACCAGACATGTCTTCCAGGACAGTCCACGCAGTACCGACTCCATCAATCGTTCAAAAGTAGCAGGAGCATTGCATAATCCAAATGGCATGACCTTGAACTGCCATAATCCAGTTCCAATTGTAAAGGCAGTCTTTTCTTTATCGTTTGGCTCCAAGCCTACCTGCCAGTATCCGCTTTTCAAGTCCAAGGTCGAAAACCATTTAGATCCGGATAGAGTATCTAAGGTGTCATCAATTCTGGGCAAAGGATAGCTGTCTTTTTTTGTCACATTGTTAAGCCGCCGGTAGTCTACACAAAACCTTGTCGACCCGTCCTTTTTCTTGACAAGCACTACCGGGGATGCCCATGGACTATTCGAGGGTTCAATCACCCCTGTTCTTCCATATCGGTGATAATTTGCTCAGCTTCCTTACGTTTTGCCAAAGGAAGCCGCCTGGGTGTTGTCTTATCGGTTGCGCATCTCCAGTATTGATCTTGTGTTGCACAACATTCGTCCTTCCTTCTCACTATCATCCAGTGCAAACACACCTCGATATCGTCCGACCAGTTCTTTTACCTTGCCCAGTTGATCGCCATTTAATCCTTGACACGAGGGTATCAACATATCCAGCAATTTCTGTGAGCAACCGTTGGTTGGTTTATTTTTCGTGTCGTCCATACAACGTTTAATATGACATACTGGAATGCAACTTCCCACAATCATGCCTTTCTTCAGGGTCACTGTATGAGGGTTAATGTTCAGCACCCTTACTGGTAACATATTTCGAGACTTTACCAGCGTTCTTCCAATCAGAAGTCCCTCCTAACCCATCCCCCATTCAGTTGCTTCCATCATGCATACTTGTCCTTCCCGGAGCGTACTAACCGGGCGTCCCATTACTATCATCTCCGCCTTCTCGGGTATTTTCATATCGCAAATCATTCGAACTTGCATCGTCTGGTTACTCGTCCCTTGAAATGGAATCTCATCATCATCTATCCGAAGCACATTTTCTTTCATGCTTACATGAAACCCATATTCTCTCATGAGATCCATTCCCTAGATCACTTCTTCTGTAATTTCAGCCACCAACACTCGATGATTAATTAATTTGTCCCCAATTGTCAACATAACGGCAGTCTCTCCATGAGTACCAATCTTCTCACCACTTGCCGTTCGGAGATACACCGATACAGGTAGCACTTTTCCACGACCAACCAAATCTGGTCTCACAATAGTTCTTGTCGCTCCTGTATCCACAAGTAATCGGACAACCCTACCATTAATTCTACCATCGATATAAATGCTGTCCAGACTTTCCACCGACGATGCAGCACGGATGATAATCTCCGGGGCACTACGTTGTGCTGTCGAAGTTCGCCCCCTTACATGGACCAGCTTTGGCACAACCGGTTGTTTCTTTGGTTGAGTACAGCCTCTCTGTATGTGACCAACTTCACCGCAGTTCCAGCATCGCAGACGCAATCGCCGCGGTCGTTGTAGTTCCAGCCTTTCTGCCACACGGTTGACTATTTCATCTATGCTGTTCTGAACTTGACCAGGTTCCTCTAAGGCAGACCGAGCTTTGTGACTTACCCTATGTGATGTCTGCTTAGCTGCTTCAAATTCAAGCGCATGAGCCAGTGCATCATCTAATATTTTTGGCCGTGCTAGTCTTAGCGCTTGCTGTATTTCGCCATCCTTAACGCCATCCACAAATGTTTGGACAGCAAGTTGTTCGAGGAAGCTATCTGGTGCCGTTGGGTATGCCAATCTAACTAACCTGGCAATGTCAGCTTCGAATTCTTGCAGGCTTTCACTTGTCTTTTGCGAGCGGTTCTTAACTTGTGCGTGGTAAACCTGTTGAAGGTGAGCATCTCCATATCTCATCTCAAGCTTTGATGTTAAGAGGCCGTAATCATTCTGCTGGTGATCGGGAATCGTTTGTAAGATGTTAAGAGCCTCCCCCCGTAGGGCCACTATTAAGGAGATAGCCTTCTCTTTGTTGCACCAACCGTTGGCTATTGCAGCAGCTTCAAATTGTTTCAAATATGTGGGCCAAGGTGTTTTACCATCGAATGTAGGTGGTTTTACTTTAAATTTAGACGGAATTGACTCGCTTCTTTCCATGGTTCTTATTTCTGGAATGTTCTGATTAACAACTTGGCTTGGCAATTCAAGTGGTCGCGTTGTTAGTGAAATCACTTGTTCTTGCAGCCTCATCATATCTTCTTCCATTTTTATCAATTTATTATCCAACTTTTGCTCAACTGTTTTTACCTGTTCAGTGAAATCCTCTTTCAATGCAATGGAACTTTCCATTAATCTTTGTTCTAACGTGGCTGTACTTTCATTCAACTTTTCTTCCATTTTGGCAGCATTTTCACTTAACCTTTCCATTTTCTCAGCGTTTTCAGTAAACTTTTCATCTATTTTTACAGCATTTTCAGTAAACTTTTCATTTAGTGTCACTTCCAGTTTAGCCGATCTCTCCTCCATACCGGATTTAAAATCCTTGAGGAAATTCATTAAAGTTTCTGCCTCCATCTTACTTTGATATCTCGTAACTGGCATATACAAACTACTTAAATGTCTTTAGACTTGTGTTTTAAATTAATCACTATATACCCCACACAGGCTGACACCAGTTTAACGCGCTACTACTACCGCGTTTCTTTAATTTAAAACAAGTAATAACAAACGTCTTTATTACTTACTGTTCACAAGTCTAATTAACAGTATATGCCTTATTTATAGATGTTTTCAGGACACTTAACAATGAAGCACTATTACACTAATGAATTTACAAGCACTAATATCTTCTTAAACTATCTTCTTTACCATAGGTTCATTAACCACACTAACACAACTATTTGTTTATACACTTCTATTTATTTATGTATACTACAAGCTGCATGTCCATTAGACACAGCTTATATCATTTATGTATATATTCTAAAAGCTCAACTACGCTTACTTTACACGATATAATTTATATTAGACATTCAAGAATAGACTAACTCTTGCATTCATTAGCGGTCTTATATATACTCTGGATTACAAGGATGACTCATGCTCCCGTAATTTCTAGAACAATTCTGGAATCCTTGAGAATACGCCGTGCCCCGAGCGTTTTGTGTGTAATTGATTGCTAGAAGAATTCTCGTATCCTGAAAAGTATGCAGAGTCTACAGCGCTTGTGTGTTTGATAGGTTGCCTAGTAGTAGCTCGCAACAATATATATATATATATATATATATATATATATATATATATTCTGTGTGATTTTCTTGTACATAGTTAGGGTTTGGCCATTGTGTAAGTATACCTGCATATTTATGTATTGATTCAATAGATTTTAAGATTTTGTAATCGATGCTTAATAGTTTATATTTTTATATTATGTGATATGCAAATTGACGCTTTGTTTACATAACGTTGTGACGGGACGATTACGCAAATGTTTGTTTTTTGTTGTATTGTAAATATTCCTTTTGGAACTATGTTTGTTAAAGGTTTATAATAAATCGGTTTACGGGGGTTTCCAATTTTTCTTTCTATATGAACCATCCCACTCCACAATCTTTTGAGCTAGCCCAAAATCTATTTCTTGTGGATTTCTGTTCTACCCTTATCCCTGTTTTGTTACAGTATTCGGTGTAGGCGATTTTGTTTAATGACTTTACTGCTTCTTTTCGTGTCTGCATGAAATACCGTAACCGATTAACATTATTCTCTATACAACACCAGATCTGCGTCTTCGTCGTAAGCCACTACGTTCAATCTTAAACATAAAAATTCATTCTGCAACTTTACGAATTACAGTTCTTTCAATGTTAAAGAAATGTAATAACTGCGAACACAAAAACTTTTGTAAATATCTTTGTGCGTCATGTATTTAATGTGTAATTAGTTCGCATTTTTAAACTTGAAAATAAATGTTATCTCTGTTGCTATGAAGCATTAACAGGGTGATTCCACACAAACCAGAACACCGCAGATTGTTATACTATAAATAATTAATGTTTATTACTGCAGTTTATAGATTTCACCAGTTTGAACTCTGTTATCTAAATAATAAATAGTAATATACCAGTGCAGTGTTTCTAATTAGTACCTATATTCCAAAAACAAATATTTGAGACATGGATTGTAACGGGCATTTTTACAGCCTAACCTTTTTACGCCTTTTTCCCAATTCGTAATTACATTTCTGCCTATATTGTATGCAATTTAACCCGCTACTTTTAAAAGATGGTTTAATTGAAGATTGGTTTTCATTAATAAATACATTGCAATGAATGAATTTTAAATAGAATTATTCGTAACTTGTTTTCCAACTTAGTGAAAATTACAAACCGCTTGGAATTAATGATAAATTGCTATTCGTATAAATGTTGTTCCTTATGTGGATATACGAGTCTAAATATAAACAGATAAGAAGTGTAGTTCTTATTACCTTTGAAAGAGGTATGCTTTTAGATGTGACGTGTTGGATTGACAAGGAGTGCGGTTGTAATAACAACGAGTTGTTATGGACAGATGCGTAGTCGGTTTTTGTTCTTGGTTCCGGTATATTAAGTATTTTGAGTGATACGCGTTGCTTTGCTGATTGTGTCTTTAGTTGTTTTTCGTGTAAAATAAAAGGTTTACGGAACATTGACTTAGTGATTACGCGTTGCACGACAAATTGTTTTTGTTGCTTTTCTGTTAGAAATAAAAGTTGTAGAACTTGGAAAACCCGACCGCACGTGGTTGTTTTTACGGAAGATTGATTTAGTGATACCGTCGCTTTACTAATTGTGTTTTTTTGTGGATTTGTCTTGCTATAGTTGAACTGTGTGCGATCTAGTTTTCGTGGCCTCCTTTTCTTATCAGAGTAGTGCATACTTTGGTTTATTCAAACACAGTTTTAAAACTTGATTGTTTCTAAGAATGGTGAAACAGTTGTAGCAGGTTTAGTAGGAAAAAAAAAGAGGTTGCTTCTTATGAACAGGTATCTCATTCACTTGTAAAGACAGTTGGTACTGTAGTTCCTGAATTTTCTAACCCCAACGAATCTAAAATAGATCTTTGTTTGCGCGAATTTGGTTATGCAAAAGCATTAGCTTTTCCTTTGTTACCATAGGTAGCAAATAAAACGCTTCACGTTACTGTTAGTTTAATGCATTACGTCGTGCCTTAAAAGCCCGTGACTCTAAATTTTTATTACTATTTTTCTTTACAATTTGTTACAAAATCTTTCAAAATTATTGTCTCAGAAAATAGAATTAACAAGAGATTTATCGATGTTACGTAGTTCCACCAGCATGATAATGTCTGCTGCTAACACCAGTGAAATACGTAGGCGTGATTAGTGTAAAGTGTGAGAAATTCCATCCACACCCTCACAGTCAAGGGTGCAGTGCTTCGTTAATGCAGGACATCGGGAATCCCACATTCAATTGCGAGGAAGCGTTGCTGAAGGAATGTTTGTAAGTTGAACTATTTCCTACTTGTTTTTACTTAAAATACCTGTCCGTTGCTTTGCCATACCGTTGGCGTTCTGATACCTTTTACCATAGACTTGCATGCTATTTTAAATAAAAGAAGAAAAAAAAAGAAAAATCAATACTACTGGACTACTCATATTAATTGTGTTTACCTATTTATATTTTGTTAAAATTTTATCTGCTTTATGTCTAATTGGTGTGTGAGGAAACGTTTCTGCTACTCCCCAATATTACCTCACTTTGTACTAAAGATTTGTTATATTGCTTTTAACGTTGTTATATTATATAGATTATCCCAACAGTTTTTTTTACATTCTACAAAGTACTGAACAATTTATACTTGATCCGTATGCTATGCTTTTTCTTTGTTTCAGGTTCGCAGGACTAATTTGTTTTTTTTCCAGGTTTACTATTCTAATTTTTCTATTGCAGGTACTGTTACTAATTCCTTACAGCCGCATCCCTTATAGGTTGGTCTGCTTTCTACAACCCCCCCTACTCTCCGATTGAGCCCGGTCCTTTCTTTGTTTTTCTTTGTGTTACGTACAGCCACGAGCCAACGTAGCATAAATCTGACGAACCAACGTGGCTGCCCCGATAATAACGTCACAGCATTACTGTAAGTGTCATAGAAATCTGCAGACTACTATATTTTTCAATAAATTGTGTTTTATAACCTAAAAATGTTCTAGGATGTTTTTTCTGTGTAATATTTAAAAGCTATCTTCTAGCGAAACATCTACATAATAAAGTTGCCATTTACACATTTTTTATCAGGGAATGCCACTGTTTAATACATTATAACATTTTTCCTTTTCCCTGTTGTTTAAACGATCTTGTCAATTAAAATGTTCTCTATATCCTAATTTTTCATATTCAATGAATGTAAATTATATGCTCTCTTGGAAATCAATAGCAATAGCTTTGTGGGTAAATATTACTTAAGTTGAATTAAAACATTATATCTGAGTCATTCATGCACTAGTTTTTCAAAAAATTTTCAAAATACAACCAACATTCTTATTCTTAGTTTTGGTAGCTTAGATTATAGAAATCGTTGTATTATCAAAATTCTTTTTGATGTTAAACTAAATAATTGTATTTATTAATGGTATTTAGTCATAAAACGACTCACTGATTTAGCAAGATTTTAAAAGTGCAGTAACTTAGAACTTCTATTTACTATTTCAAAATTTTATGGTTTTTGAATTCATCAAAAACTACTTAAATTATTCCAATAAAATGTTGACATTATATAATCAGTGTTTGTTTTCATACAAGTTTCGTTAAATTTGAATTAAATACAATGTACTGTCGCTAAGGATTGAATTGATTATGCAATAATTTCTTAAGTACAATCAAGTTATTTTATAGTTTTGCAATAGATATTTTTATACTATTAACCTTTAACCTTTGTTTTATAAAATGTAAAATTGTGCTGAAAATTAAACACTTTATCTGACATCATGAAGATATACGTGCTTTTAACCGTTGTATTTGCCTTGTCTGTGGTAAGTAATTACATACAACAAACTAATTAATATTTTTTATGTTGCCTTAATAAATTACTTTAATTGTTCATTACCATCAGGTCTTCAGTCCTGGATCTGATTAGACGCGTACCCTCATTGTTTGCTTTTCTGTGCTAACCTACACATTTCCTTGAATTTTCCAGTCTGCATCTTTCACTATCTGTGTGCAATGTTCTGATATAGATCTACCTCTACCTCCTTTTTTCCTATCCCTGCTTGTAATATATCCTGCACTATTCCCCAAAAATGCCTTAGAACGTATTCTGCCCTTCTATTTCACCTTTTTTTTTTTGTTTTCCATAGATATCTTTATTCCCCTACTATTTTTATAACCTCTTTGTCTGTCTGTCCATGCTAACTTCCTCCTACATCTAAAGCACAACATTCCAAAAAGCTTCTACCGTTTATCTGTCTAATTCTCCTACTGCCGTTACTCTTTCTCGTTAGATGCAGTTCGGTTCCCCTTTTATTCTTTTACAGTTATATACCCTATTTCCCCGATATTCTGTGGCATGTAAAGGGGGTTAAGCAGCCTGCGGCAATTTAGATACCCAACACGAACCTTTGTCGAATTAATAGTTTTCCAATATATCCTTTTGCACAATCAACATTAGTTGAAAATATTTCAAAACCAACACCTGTAGTTGTTTATAATAATCATAAGATTTAAGTGCAATTATTTTTTTCGTCATTTTAATTGTTATTTAAAGTAAAATTTTATTTGAAAATCCAAAATCTGTATATTTTTGATCGTGCCTCTGCATTTTTTTAAACAGTGGCATTGAATAATAATAATTTATTCATAAGCATTCCTATATTAATGATAGTAATAATATAACATACTGTTGCGAGCTACTATTAGGCAACCCGCCAAACACACAAGCGCCGTAAGCACTGTATATTATCCATGGACCGAGAATCTTCTAGCAATTACTGGAGAATGAATCATCCTTTTTAATTCAGGCTATAAATAAGATCGATGAGGAAGTACAGAGTTAGTCTATATCAGAATGTCGAATATAAATTATATCGTGTAAAGTTAAATAGTTGAGCTTTTGGAAGTCCGAGAGTAAACATAAATTTATATGAGGTGAACGTGTCTAATGTACATGTAGCTTGTAGAATACATAAATAGACAAAAGTGTAATAAATAAATTATAGTAATGTTTAGTGTTGCTAAGAAGAAGAACTAGTTTAAGAAGATATTAGTGCTTGTAAATTCATTAGTGTGATAGTGCTTCATTGTTAATTGGACTGAAACCATCTCTAAATAAGGCATATATTGTTAATTAGACTTGTGAACAGTGAGTAATAAAGACTCTTGTTATTACTTGTTTTAAATCAGTGAACCGCGGTAGTAGTAGCCCGCTACACTGGTGTTAGCCTGTGTGGGGTATATAGTGATTAATTTAAAAGAAAAAACACAAGCCTAAAGATATTTAAGTAGTTTGTATATGCCTGTAACAAGAAGCCAAAGTAAGATGGACGCAGACACTTTAATAATTTTTCTTAAGGATTTTAAATCCGGTATGGAAGAAAAGTTATACGAAAATGCTGCGAAAATAGATGAAAAGCTTAGTGAAAATGCTGAGAAAATGGAGAAAAGGTCGGCTAAACTGACACTAAATGAAAACGTAGTGTGGTCAGTTGAACTGGAATCAACCCTTTAAGAAAAGTGAAAATGCTGAGAAAATAGAAAAGTTAAGTGAAATTACAGCCACGTTAAAACAAAGATTAATGGAAAACTCCATTGCATTGAAAGAAGATTTCACTGAACAGGTAAAAACAGTGGAGCAAAAGTTGAACAGTAAATTGACAAAAATGGAAGAAGATGTGATGAGGCTGCAAGAACAAATGATTTTACTAACAACGCGGCCACTTGAATTAGCAAACCAAGCTGTAAATCAGAGCATTCCAGAAATAAGAAGCATGGAAGGAAGGGAGTCAATACCGTCAAAATTTAAAGTGAAACCACCCACATTCGATGGTAAAACACCTTGGCCCACATATTTAAAACAATTTGAAGCTGCTGCAATAGCCAACGGTTGGTGCAACAAATAGAAGGCTATCTCGTTAGTAGTGGCCCTACGGGGTGAAGCTCTTAACATCTTACAAACGATTCCCGATCACCAGCAGAATAATTACGGCTTCTTAACATCGAAATTGAGATGAGATATGGAGACGCTCACCTTCAACAGGTCTACCATGCACAAGTTAAGAACCGCTCGCAAAAAACCAATGAAAACCTGCAAGAATTCGAAGCTGACATTGCCAGATTAGTTAGATTGGCATACCCAACGGCACCAGAAATACAGCAAGCGCTAAGATTAGCACCGCCAAAAATGTTAGATGACGCACTGGCTGATGCGCTTGAATTTGAAGCAGCTGAGCAGACATCACACAAGATGAGTCACAAAGTTCGGTCTGCCTTAAAAGAACCTGGCCAATCGCAGAAAAACATAGAAGAAATAATCAACCGTGTGTTTGAAAAGTAAAAAGCAGAAAAGTTTGAAAGACAACAACCTTATATGTGATTTTCCAGTGCTCCACCCGAAGGTACTATATTGGCCAGGAAGCGAGTTTTTTTACCTGGAAAATTTTTTATTTTGCCGAACCCTTGCTGTTCCAGGCAAGGTAGGGATCTTTAACGTGCGTGACAACACACGCACACGGGACCTCCATTTTACCTCTCATCCGAACGAGAGTGTACTTTTGTGAAAAATGCTCGCCTAACATTTTTCAAGCGGACCGTGTCGGGATTCGATCCCGGAACCTTGAGCGTAGTAGTCACACACATACCACTACGCCACGGAGCCGCCGAAAGACAACGACCGTGGAGATGGGGTCTGCGATGCTGGAACTGCGGTAAAGTTGGTCATATACAGAAACGTTGTACTCAACCAAAAATAAAACAACTGGTTGAGCAGCAGAAAAACTAGAGCAAGTCGACGTAAGGGGGCGAACGTCGACAGCACTACGTAGTGCCTCGGAGGTTATCATCCGTTCTGCATCGTCGATGGAGAATCTGGACAGTATTTATATTGATGGTAGAATTAATGGTAGGGTTGTCCGATTACTCGTGGATACAGGAGCGACAAGAACTATTGTGGGACCAGATCTAGTTGGTCGTGGAAAAGTGCTACTTGTATCGGTATGTCTTCGAACGGCAAGTGGTGAGAAAATTTCTACTCACGGAGAGACTGCCGTAATGTTGGGAATTGAAGACAAACTAATTAATCATCGGGTGTTGGTAGCTCAAATCACAGAAGAAGTGATCTTGGGAATGAACATCATGAAAGAATATGAGTTTCATGTGAACATGAAAGAATATGTGCTACGGATAGATGACGATGAGATTCCATTTCAAGGGACGAGTAACCAGTCGATGCAAGTTTGAATGATTTGTAATATGAAAATACCTGAGAAGGCGGAAATGATAGTAATGGGACGCCCGGATGGTGCGCTCCGAGAAGGACAAATATGCATGATGGAAGCAACTGAATCGGAAATGGGTCAAGAGGGATTAGTAATTGGAAAAATGATGGTAAAGTTTCGAAATAAGATACCAGTAAGGGTGCTAAACATTAATCCGCATACGGTGACCCTGAAGAAAGACATGATTGTGGTAAGTTGCATTCCAGTATGCCATATTAAACGTTGTGTGGACGGCACGAAAGATAAACCGGCCAACGGTTGCACACAGAAATTGCTGAGTATGTTGATACCTTCGTGTCAAGAATTAAACGGCGACCAACTTGGCCAAGGTAAAAGAACTGGTCGGACGATATCAAGGTGTGTTTGCACTGGATGATAGTGATAAAGGAAGGACGAATGTTGGGCCACATAAGATCAATACTAGAGATGCGCAACCAATAAGACAACACCCCAAGCGGCTTCCTTTGGCAAAACGTAAGAAAGGCAAGCAAATTATCACCGATATGGAAGAACAGGGAGTAATTGAACCGTCAAATAGTCCATGGGCATCCCCGGTAGTGCTTGTCAAGAAAAAGGACGGGTCGACAACGTTTTGTGTAGACTACCGGCGACTTAACAAAGTGACAAAGAAAAACAGCTATCCTTTGCCCAGAATTGATGACACCTTGGATACTCTATCCGGATCTAAATGGTTTTCGACCTTGGACTTGAAAAGCGGATACTGTCAGGTAGGCTTGGAGCCAAACGATAAAGAGAAAACTGCATTTACAATCGGAACTAGATTATGGCAGTTCAAGGTCATGCCATTTGGATTATGCAATGCCCCTGCTACTTTTGAACGTTTGATGGAGTCAATACTGCGTGGACTGTCCTGGAAAACATGTCTGGTGTACCTAGACGACGTGATAGTGTTAGGCCGGTCTTTTGAAGAACACCTTAAGAACCTAGAAGAGATATTCCATGGATTACGCGAGGCAAACCTTACATTGAGCCCCAAGAAGTGCCACCTATTTGGAAAAAAGGTGAAATACCTAGGACATGTTGTTTCGGAGACCGGAATAAGAGCTGACCCTGACAAAATAAAAAGGTACAAGTGTGGCTTACATCAGCAGATATACACCAACTACGCAGTTTTCTAGGATTGTGCACATATTACCGACGTTTTATACTTGGGTTTGCAAACATTGCCAAACCGTTGACGAAACTAACCGAAAATGGACAAAAATATAACTGGAATGACGACTGCCACAGTGCATTTGAACAACTGAAACGGCTACTAGTTACAGCACCAATTTTGAGTTATCCACGGATGGAGGGGAAATATGTGTTGGATACCGATGCCAGTAACACAGCTATAGGAAGCGTTCTTTCTCAAGTGCAGGACGGACAAAAAAACGTTATTGTGTATTTCAGCAAAATCAAATTAGCAACACTAAACACTACCATAATTTATTTATTACACTTTTGTTTATTTATGTATTCTACAAGCTGCATGTACATTAGACATGTTCACCTCATATAAATTTATGTATACTCTCGGACTTCCAAAAGCTCAACTATTTAACTTTACACGATATAATTTATATTCGACATTCTGATATAGACTAGCCCTGTACTTCCTCATCGGTCTTATTTATACCCTGAATTAAAAAGGATGATTCATCGTCCAGTAATTGCTAGAAAATTCTCGGTCCATGGAGAATATACAGTGCTTATGGCGCTTGTGTGTTTGACGGGTTGCCTAATAGTAGCTCGCAACACTGCCCCCTCTTTAAAACCGTTACGTCTCGTAACTGTAAATACATTTTGACGCCAATTCGATGACTGATGACGGTATCGGCAGCTATCTCCTCTGGTGCATGCACCGCGTCGTAGGAAATAACAGTCAACAGTCTTTTCTTGGTCTCGGTAGACAATCGGTTGATAACAACAAACAGGTACCTGGACATTGGTTCCCTGGAAAACTACTTCTAGCATACTCCAGACTATCCTCCACAGTCCACAGCCTAGCTTGGGCACCGCTAGTTTCGTTACACCATTTTCCATCATTTGAGCCTTAAGATTTAGCAACGCCTCCCATAGATGTCCATAACTAGGTCTCTGCCCTGAAGAATTTTTGGTGACTAGATAGTAAACATAACGATTTTTATCCTGAAAATCAAAGCTTTTCCTACAGTTGGCTGCTGTTGTACTAATTCATCCACACATCCAAACTTTTTCTTGAAAACAACAGTTATTTCTCTTGACATTTCCAAATCTTGAGCTACGCAATGTGCAAGGTAATTCTCCTCTGGTGCTCTAAACAGATCTTTCTGTTTTTCAACAACAACGCCAAATCTTGCCTTAGCGGAACCACCATACGCCACCATAAAACTCTCAAAATCTACATTTGGCTCATGATTAATAATTCGTCGAACACCATTCTCATTATTCGAGGCTTCCTGGTTGTTGCCAGCGTAGGATGTTAAACGGTCGAAGTGTACCACTTTCGGTTTACCACGGGGAGATCTTCTGATGCGGTACACTACATCACTAATTCCTTTTAACGCTTCGTACGGGCCTTCCCATTGTCTTTGTAATTTTGGCGACAACCCACGCTGTCTTTGTGGATTATACAACCACACTAAATCTCCAGGTTGATAACCACCTTCTTGAGCTCTCGTGTCATATTGTGATTTCATTCGATCGCTTGCTTTCTGGATATTCTTTTGGACGTTTTCGTGAATGCTATTTGATCTTTCACAAAGCTTACTAACGTAATCTTCACCTGCGATCTCTTCTCCAGATTTAAATCCAAACTGAAGATCACATGATAGCCACAATTCACGTTCTAACATCACGCAAGCGGGTGAGTATCCTGTGCTATCATGTACTGAGTGAGGACCGGCACGAGAATAGGAACAAATGTAAATATTGATCCCAGTCTCGTTGATGTTCAGAGACATCTTTGGCTAGGTATTTTCCTAACGTCCTGTTCATTCTTTCAACCATTCCATCCGATTGAGAATGAAGTGGCGTGGTTCTAGTCTTCCTGATTCCAAGATGCTTGCAGACGTTTTAAAACAACGCTGATTCGAAGTTCCGACCTTGATCGGAGTGTAATTCCAACGGAACTCCAAAGCGACAAAACAACTCCCTCACTAGTACATCTGCAACCGTCTCGGCTTCTTGGTTAGGTATAGCATATGCCTCCGGCCATTTGATAAAATAATCCATTGCAACCAAGATGTATTTATTTCCTTTCTCTGATTCAGGATACGGACCAGCTATATCAATGGCTACCCTTTCAAAAGGATTCCCCACGTTATACTGTCTCACTGGGGCTTTCCGTTTTGTGACCGGGCCATTTGCAGAGACACACAACTCACATTTCCGGCACCACTCCTTCACATCTTCTTTGCGGTTCACCCAATAGAATCTTTCACTCTTTCGAGAGGTCTTTTTACGCCAAAGTGCCCTCCGGAAACCCCATCGTGCAAGTGCTGCAACACTTCCGGCACTCTGCTTCTCGGCACTATCACTTGGAGTCTCTCAGTGCCATCTTCACATTCCAGGCGTCGTTTCAAGATTCTATTTTCAATCACCAAGGATTCCCACTGTGCCCAGTATGCCTTCAGGCTCCTACTTGAAATACTAATTTCTTCCCAAGCTGGTCGTTGTCCTCTACTTTTCCACTCAATAATACGTCCCAATTCGATGTAATTCTCCTAGTCTTCTCGTATTCTTTCGGGTTGCCAAGAATCATCGGTTACCGTCATTCATGGATGACACTTATTTTCTCTTCCATCTTGGAGCAATGATTGCAGTCTACCGGACAAGGTCTCTTAGATAGAGCGTCTGCATTCCGATGGCTAGTTCACTACACGATGTTCTGTGTCAAAGTCATATTCCTGCCGCCGCTCTATCTACCTTGCAATTTACCCTTCAGGATTTTGAAACTGCAGTAACCATTTTAGTGCAGCATGGTCTGTTCTCAACAGGAATTTACGGCCGTATAAGTACTTATAAAAGTGCTCTACGAATTTGATGACGGACAACAGCGCCCTTCTTGTCACACAAAAGTTCCTTTCTGACCGCGACAAGACCTTGCTGAAATACCCAATAACTTTGTCTTGTCCGTCCTAACTTGAGAAAGAACGCTTCCTATAGCTGTGTTACTGGCATCGGTATCCAACACACATTTCCCCTCCATCCGTGGATAACTCAGAACTGGTGCTGTAGCTAGTAGCCGTTTCAGTTGTTCAAATGCACTGTGGCAGTCGTCATTTCAATCATATTCTAGTCCATCTTCGGTTAATTAATTCTACCATCAATATAAATGCTGTCCAGACTTCCCATAGACGATGCAGCACGGATGATAATCTTCGGGGCACTACGTTGTGCTGTCGACGTTTGCCTCCTTACATTAACCTGCTTTAGCTCAACCGGTTGTTTCTTTGGTTGAGTACAGCGTGTCTGTATATGACATATAGCATCGCAGACTCCCTCTCCGCGGTCGTCGTCTTTCTAGCCTTTCTGCCTTTTGCTTTTCAAACACACGGTTGATTATTTCATCTATGCTGTTCTACGCTTGACCAGGTTCTTCTAAGGCAGACCGACCTTTGTGACTCATCCTGTGTGATGTCTGCTTAGCTGCTTCAAATTCAAGCGCATGAGCCAGTGCGTCATCTAACATTTTTGGCCATGCTAATCTTAGCGCTTGCTGTATTTCGCCATCTTTAACGCCATCCACAAATGTTTGAACAGCCAGTTGTTCGAGGAAGCTATCTGGTGCCGTTGGGTATGCCAGTCTAACTAATCTGGCAATGTCAGCTTCGAATTCTTGCAGACTTTCATTTGTCTTTTGCGAGCGGTTCTTAACTTGTGCATGGTAAACCTGTTGAAGATGAACGTCTCCATATCTCGTTTCAAGTGTCGATGTCAAGAGGCCGTAATCATTCTGCTGGTGATCGGGAATCGTTTGCAAGATGTTAAGGGCTTCCCACCGTAGGGTCACTATTAGAGAGATAGCCTTCTCTTTGTTGCACCAACCGTTGGCTATTGCAGCAGCTTCAAATTGTTTCAAATATGTGGGCCAAGGTGTTTTACCATCGAATGTGGGTGGTTTCACTTTAAATTTCGACGGTATTTACTCGCTTTCTACCATGCTTCTTATTTCTGGATTGTTCTGACTTACAACTTGGTTTACTAATTCAAGTGGCCGCATTGTTAGTGAAATCACTTGCTCTTGTAGCCTCATCGCATCTTCTTACAAATTTACCAATTTACTGTCCAACTTTTGCTCCACTGTTTTTACCTGTTCAGTGAAATCTTCTTTCAATGCAATGGAGCTTTCCATTAATCTTTGTTCTAACGTGGCTGTACTTTCATTCAACTTTTCTTCCATTTTGGCAGCATTTCACTAAACCTTTACATTTTCTCAGTATTTTTCACTAAACTTTTCTTCTATTTTCGTAGCATTTTCACTTAATTTTCTTCTATTTTCTCAGCATTTGCACTAAGCGTCACTTCCATACCGTATTTAAACTCTTTAAGGGTCGATTCCAGTTCAACTGACCTCACTACGTTTTCATTTAGTGTCACTTACAGTTTAGCCGACCTCTCCTCCATTTTCTCAGCATTTTCACTAAGCTTTTCATTTATTTTCGCAGCATTTTCACTTAACTTCTCTTGCATTTTTGCAGTATTTTCGCTTAAGTTTTCTTCCATATCGGATTTAAAATCCTTAAGGAAATTCATTAAAGTTTCTGTGTCCATCTTACTTGTTACAGGCATATACAAACTACTTAAATATCTTTAGATTTGTGTTTTTTTTTCTTTTAAATTAATCATTATATACCCCACACAAACTGATACCAGTGTAGCGGGCTACTACTACTGCATTTCACTAATTTAAAACAAGTCGTAACAAAAGTCTTTATTACTCACTGTTCGCAAGTCTAATTAACAAATGCCTTATTTATAGGTGTTTTCAGTCCAATTAACAATGAAGCACTATCACACTAATGAATTTACAAGCACTAATATCTTCTTAAACTAGTTCCTTAACTATAAGTCTTCTTAGCAACACTAAACACTACTATAATTTATTTATTACACTTTTGTTTATTTATGTATTCTACAAGCTGCATGTACATTAGGCACGTTCACCTCATATAAATTTATGTTTACTCTCGGACTTCCAAAAGCTCAACTATTTAACTATACACGATATAATTTATATTCGACATTCTAAATAGACTAAACTCTGTACTTCCTCATCGGTCTTATTTATACTTTGAATTAAAAAGGATAATTCATCCTCCAGTAATTGCTAGAAGATTCTCGGTTCATGGAGAATATACAGTGCTTGTGGCGCTTGTGTGTTTGACGGGTTGCCTAATAGTAACTCGCAACAATATCCTTGCTTATTATTTTATAATAAGAAGCTAAAAGCTCCATATTTTACTAAATATTACATAAAACAATTGTATGTATAACAATCGATATGAAATATGTAACGATAAAACGCACTGGTTAGGCAGAAACAGAAAGGACGGAAAAGTAACACCCCACACGAATTGCCATAACGTATAAAAAGATAAAAGTAACAGAGATGCCGATGCTAACTACAAATGCAGAAAGTAGGGTGGCTCACATACACAAAGAAAGGACATATCATCAAACTTTTATTTGCAATCAGTCAAAAATTTCTATTTAAATAAACAAAAAATATATAATCTACAGACAATTTTTAATAATTGAGATACGAAGTGCGCATTTCGTATTGTAACATAAAAAAGGAAGGATAATGAACATAAAAGGCAATACGTATGGTCTCTTTTAACCAAACATTTTCAGTTTCTCACAGAACACTTACTGCGATTTTAATAGTAATTTATCTCACTCCGCCCGTCACAGTAAGATGATTCACGTTTCTTCTTGTTGCATGAGTTTACGCATTATGACATAAGGAGAAAGAAAATAAGGTAAGATACATGTACGTACTGTTTACTTATCTTGCACCTACATCAGCGGAGATGAACAAGCAAAACGTCGTGATTTTGCTTTATCTTGCACCTACATCGGCGGAGGTGAACCAGCAAAACATTGCGATCTCGCTCTCTGAGGGATAGTTACCACGGTAGTCATAATCAATAAGGCTGCGGCCATAACCGCAACAGCGGGCCTACGTGAAAGAGCTAGAAAGAGATTCTATCTAGTACCACTAACAACGTAGAAACTTACCGATGCCCCGAAGGCAGAAGCTTCCCGTGGAAGACGTGCATGGCTCTTGAAGTAATAGAATCAGCCATGCAGAAAGTACATGCTAGGACGAATAACAGGTTGCTACGCACCTAAACGTAGCCGGGAGAAACGTAAATAGCAGGCTAACTACCAAACGCGGAGAGTGGGGGTTTCACCTACATACAAAAAACAAAAAAAAGCATTTCGTTCTCGCTTATCTATTAACAATCAAAATATACCGTTTGTAAAATAAACTAATCAGTAGAAAAGAATAAGCGTGTGGGAACTTTTGTCAAACATTTTTAACAATGGTACATCACACCTGTAGAGCAATAATATCGATTCGCAGCAACAAACAATAGTCCAACAGTATCACGTTTCTTAACACGTAACTACATCAAACGCCAATAAGGAATATTCCCTTGATATACACAAAAAAAAACAAGTTGTATACCTGTATGTGTCGGGATGCTTAGCTTGCACGCCATCGGGAGTAAATCAGCACAGTATCGCCACGGTCGTCGGGATCTATTTACCCTGTTACCATAACGGCACTAGCGATCTACAGGCAACGGCAGTTGATCTGTGGCAAACAACAGTTGGGTCTACATAAAAAAGAACCACTTTGGCCTCCAGCTAAGAGCTAAAAAGAGAATCTGATTAGGACGAGTAAGTGCGGAAAAAATCACCGATACACGCAAGATACCTCCTATTTGTCGAACAAAAAACGTGCATCGCTCTTGAAGTACTGGGACGACAAATGTAGACAATATTTCAAAGTACAAGCTGCAGAATCAAATTAAAAATTGGTTCAAATAATACGAGTTCGAACTACAATCCTTGCGTTATCATAACGCGATTAGCAAACTGGAAAACACGCTATCAAATAATAGTAGGATCCATTATTTTGACAAATCTTTAGATGGGAAACACAAGATAAAGCAATTACACGTTATCGGAATGTTTAACAAATTAACGAATACCTAAAACAAGGTATTGACTATTTAATTTATCGAATAAATTTTCGTTTTAAAAGCAAAATAGATTTCAGTTAAAACAAGTTGAAAATGCAAGGCATTGTCGCAACGAACTTCCAAATGTAGACTTACTTTAAAACAATTTATGTATCGCACATTAATTTTGGACCTATTTGAAATTTTTGATAAAATTAATTCCCGGGGGTCGGTATCCGTGGTCAGATTTTGTGGGGGTACCATATTTCGACTCAGCTATGTTAGGGGAGTCCAAATATGTATCGCACATTAATTTTGGACCTATTTGAAATTTTGATAAAATTAATTCCCCGGGGGTCGGGTATCCGTGGTCCGATTTTGTGGGGGTACCATATTTCGACTCAGCTATGTTAGGGGAGTCCAAATATGTATCGCACATTAATTTTGGACCTATTTTAAATTTTGATAAAATTAATTCCCGGGGGTCGAGTATCCGTGGTCAGATTTTGTGGGGGGTACCATATTTCGACTCAGCTATGTTAGGGGAGTCCAAATATGTATCGCACATTAATTTTGGACCTATTTTAAATTTTTGATAAAAATTAATTCCCGGGGGTCGGGTATCCGTGGTCAGATTTTGTGGGGGGGTACCATATTTCGACTCAGCTATGTTAGGGGAGTCCAAATATGTATCGCACATTAATTTTGGACCTATTTGAAATTATTTTTTTCCCGACGGAATATCGCGGGGGCACGGCGCCCCCGTGGCCCGATTTTAACTGACATCAAAACTTAAGCTCTGGACACCGAGCTGAATCGATTGATGTATCACACATTGATGTGCGACCATTAGAAAGGCCTCGGACGGACGGACAGACGGACGACAAATCGATTTCATAAACGAACGAAGTTCGTTGATTATGTTAAAAGGAGCTTTTTCTGAACAGGTACACTATATAGGGTATTGTTGGAGAATTTAAGAATAGAAATGGAATATATTCGAGCGGGTAATGACTTAACCAAGCGAAAAAAGGGTATTTAATTTATGTTGAAAAATAAACGTAACAAGGTTCAAAATGAACCCAGTTTAGGAAACGATAAAATAATCGATTCAAATATTGGGATACCACATGTCGAAAGAACACTTCCAGAGTCTGTTTAATGCATAAATAGATAAAGAAAACCGGCAAACTCGAATTTAATCACCTTTGTTACTCACATAGAAAATAGAAAATCTATTCTACTCAAATTTATATCACTACTTTTAAATAAAGCAAACATATCCCTTCATAAAGTAACGATTGTTGACAACCGAATACATTAGCTGTGTTATATCAAACAATAAAGATAGGTTAAAGTACTTTGATTTAAACTAATTACACTAATAACATTCTACGGGTGTTGAAGAAGCACTTATTTCAATTGTATTAAAATTAGTTTTATAGGAATAAATCGATTTATTAAATGATAATGCGTGATCAGAGGCATCTCCCATAACAGGAAGTTATACAAATATCGAAGCGAAAGTGTCGGAATATTTGAGAACATCGTAAATTGAATGAAAATATTTAGGCATGAAGAATTGAACGTAACAAATCCTCTCCAAGCAAAATTAAAAGGTCGGGGCAGGAAACAGAAGCAATGAATCAAATAACACACCAACAGAACAAATCACAAGGAAATTTCTTTCAGAAAACAAAAAAAAAGAAGAGAAAAAATTTATTTAGTTTGAAGAACCACTATATATTAATAGGATAATCGAGAAAAACAATTGTTCGTAAAACCCAAAAAAACAAAACCAATTGTTTGCGGCTCTAAAAACCAGTATACCGGGCCAAATCAAGAAATATAAAGGGATATAGAAGAAAGAAAGGTATAGGTAGCAATCCAGAGAACAAAGATGGAATAGCCTAATACTGCAAAAGTCGTCGCAGGACGACGGATATCTCTAAGAAACAAATAGCAGAGTTTTCAACCTCAAGAAAAGAAGTTAGTTTCTGCAGAAAATCAATGGTAAGAAAAGTAGACGAGGAAGAAAACTAGCAGTAACCAAAACAAAACAGTATTGTCTAGCCTCAAGTATGTAAACCAACGAAAAGAGAGCTGGAGTATAAAAATATATAAATACTTTACGCTGTGGTAACAGGAAATCGTCATAGACGAATAACCAAGAAAGAAAAAAAGTACGCTAATAGACCGAAAAGTCGACTAATACGTAGTTTCCGAAGAACAGAATAGGTTTAAAGAGCACATGCCACAGGAACAGGATCGAAAATCAAACTCAGTCAACACGAAGACTGACAGAAAGCAAGACCAGCCACAGGAAAAAGAGATGAATGTGAACCAAAGGAACGAGAAAAGAAAAAAACCCAAAAAAACAACCCTAAGCAACAAGTATAAGAACCAAGAGAAAATACCAGAACAAAGCAGAGTTATCATAAGAAAATGGAACGAGAGGATCAAGAATGTGGTTTACGACGTCTGCGTCGCTACAAAGAGAGCAAAGCAATATCGGAAATATTATTGTCAGGATGTGCGGGTTTAATGTCTTTACCTTTACGGTGGAGAATGGTGAAGTAGTTATAACTGAACTGCCGAAACAAATAAACGTGCCCTGTAACGCATAATTTTGCCAGAATTACAGACTCCGTATGCGCCTCGCCTACACTAATACACCAAAAAATTTACATCATCACCGATCTAAAGAATGATGCAAAAACTGCTATCGCGACACACTTACCTTGAGTCTCGTCGAGACTAATGTACTGCGACCAACTACGACGACAAGTTTCGGCGAGACTAAATAAATATAAACATGTTGCGTTGCAATACCAATAAAAAATAAAAAACTGCTGCAAAACAAAACTGCTGCAAAACAAAACTGCGCCTGCTGCACAAAAGCTTCAATTTGCAGATAATGTAGCGGTATTAGCATCTAGCAAGGAAGAGTTAGAAGCAGCAGTTGTGTTCGAAGATAACAAACATAGAAACAAGGAACAAACCATTGAAAGCATATGTATGGAGCACAGTACCTCAAGGCTGCGAAACGTGGATAGTATAAGAATCAGGAAAAAGATAGAAATCTTTAAAATATGGTGCTATAGTTGCAAGATGAAGATGTTAAGGACCGACAAAATCAACAACTAAGAACAAAAAGGTTCTAAAAATGGCTGGAGAAGAAAGGCACGAGAAAAGAGTGCAGGATATATTAGAATCAGAGTAAGGAGAGAAAGAGAGGCACAGATAGACCTAGATTAGACTATTGCCCAAGGATAGTGAAAGATGCAGGCTGGAAGGACTTCATGAAAATGTGTTCCAATGAGTTTTAGGACGGAAAGTTTAAAGAAAATTCCCAAGTAACGGACAAGAAACAGTAAAGCGAACGCAACATAAATTTTTATCAGGACGAAACGATGCATGTACAAAATTAATTCAGGTCCACACCCACAAGAAGATAGTTTATACTGAAGCCAAAAACATTACGAAACAGCACACGATCTAAAAGAACAAGAGAAACGAAAGAATAGAAAGAAAAGACCACAAATATGTGTGTATGTTGTGTGTGAGCATGTGTACGTGGGTGCGGGCGTGCGTGCATATGTGTACGTGTTGGACCGCTATAGTCACCCCTTACGACAAGCAAATCGTACCGTGGGACTATTCTAATTCGGACCGACACAGGGACAGCAGAATAAATTATAATACACCTAAAAAGAATTCAGTAAGGACGTAACAAAAGTTTTACGTTTCAAAAGCGTATTAAACTCAAACAGAGAAAGTAAATATTAGTAGGGTGAGAACGGTTTCAACTGTAATTAGGTTACCAACAAAAACGCAAGTCTGATAATCCGCGGGAAAATAATAAAAAGAAAAAAATTCCCTAACGAAATGCTCCACAGAAAATAAATGGATATCTAAAAAATGTTTAACGTGGAAAAGTATCCTGACCAAACGTTGAATACAGAAATAAATCGAGGCGAAAAGTTAATTAAAAAAATGAGGCCAAATGTTGGGTTTGCCAAATTTGTAACGGTAAAAGGCACGGGTTACGCAGAAACAGAAAGGACAGCATAGTAAGGGCCCGCACGAATCACGATAGCATATAAAAAAATAAAAGTAACTTAGAGATGCCGCACTAATCACAAATGAGGAGAGTGGGATGGTTCACATAGACAAAGAAAGGACTTCGCCTTCGAATTTTTATTTACAATCAATAAAAAATTTCTATTTAAACAAACAAAAAAAAATTATAATCTGCAGACAATTTTTAATAATTTATATACGAAATGCGCTTTTCGTATTGTAACATAAAAAAGGATTGATAACGTACAAAAAGAAAAAAGTAATGCGGATGATCTCTTTTAACCAAACATTTTCAATTCCACACAGAACATTTAGTGCGATTTTAATAATAATTTATCTCGCTCCGCCCGTCAGACTCAGGTGATTCGCGTTTCCTCTTGTTGCCTAATTTTATCCATCACGATATAAAGAGAAAGAAAATAGGTAACATACCTTCACATGCCGCTTCCTTATCTTGCAACAATATCAGCGGAGGCAAACCAGCAGAACGTCGAAATCTCACTTTATTTTGCACCTACATCGGCGGACAGCAAACCATTGTGATCCCGCTCTCTGAGGGATAGTCACCACGGTAGTCAGGATCAATAAGACTGCTACCATAACTGCAACAGCGGTCATACACGAAAGAGCTAAAATAATATTCTTTCTAGTATGAATAATCAGGTAGAAATTTACCGATGTACCGAAGGTATCGTGTATAGCTCTTAAAGTAATAGAATCAGTCACGTAGAAAGTATATGCTAGGACGAAAAGTAGGATCAAAGTGAACCCAGTTTAGGAAACGTTATGATAATCGATTCAGATATTAGGATACCACATGTCAAAAGAAGTGTACTAAAGTCTCTTTAATGCATCAATAGATAAAGAAAACCGGCAAACTAGAATCCAATCGCTTTTGCTAATCACATATGTAGAACATCTATTCAAATTTATATTACTACTTTAAAAAAAAACCTTTCAAAAAGCAAAGATTGTTGATAACCGAATCCATTTGCGGTGTTATATCAAACAATAAAGATAGGTTGAAGTACTTTGACTTAAACTAAATACACTAATAACATTCTGCAGGGCGTTGAATAGTTTCAATTGTTTTAGAATGAGTTCTATAGGTAACAAATCGAGTTATTACATTGTAATGTGTCATCAGGGGCATCTTGTCTAACAGGTAGTTATACAAAATATCGAAGCAGAGGTGTTGAAATATTTGAAAACATTATAAATTGAATGAAAATATTTAAGAATGAAGAATTGAACGTAACAAATTATCTAAAAGTTCCTATTAAGAATTACACACTGCTATTTAGTTTATAAGCAGATTTAGAATAAAGAAGTTTTCTACTATTACCGTATATACATAACTATCACCAAATAGAGTGGTAACAAAATTTAACCGAATAAGTTTATCCAACCAAAATTAGATGAATGTTTTATTGTGATTTAAAATACTGCAAAACATTTTCTTGCAGTTTCTATAACTAGAAACCAGAATACACTTCTAGGAATGGTATACAAACACAAATCAGTGTTTGTTCATGTTTACTTTTTTGACGTAGCATGTTTTTGTGAATCACTTTAAGCAAAAAATTTTGTAAAATTTATCAAGAATAATACATCATCTACCCTTTCTATACAATATATAACCATTTTTCTAATTTTTAAATGAACAACCACTTTAAAAACCTTGTAACTAAACTTTTACTCAATTTGAATCATTTTTTCCTACAACCTCAAATGCATATGTGCGTAATCGATCTAACATGACATTTCTGTTGCAGGAATCGGTATTTTTTGAAAATGTAGAGATAAAGTGCATTGATACTTATGGTCTTAACAAGGATAAAATGTTTACGCTAGATAAATCAAATGTAGTACCAGAAGATGACAAAGATTATACCTCTTTTAAAAACTGTGTGTACTTAGAGAAAGGAATACTTAAAAATAATTTAGATGTTGATGTAGACGGAGCCAAAGCTACTATTACGGAGGCTTTAGAAAAGCACCATCAGGACACTAAAAAATTAAAAGAGAATCCATCATATATAAAAGATATTGTGAACGTTAAAGTTGAAAATTGCAAAGATAAAAATGGAGGACCTGCTCTGAAAAACTGTCTTCTACGACATGAAGATTTTAGAATACTACATAACTTTCAACAATAAATATGATTTTTAAGAAATAAAATTTTATCGAATATTTTGTGCGAGTTTTTTGTTAAAATGAGAGCGTCATCTAAGATTTATGAAAAATAATCAATGAAGGCCCATAAAGTTTATAAATCTCTTAACAAATTAGCACAATTTCTAATTTCATCAATGGTTAAAGGCATCTAATTCCAAAGATTATTTAATTGTAAGGATGGATTTAAGTAATAGGATTGGATGATCCGAGGAAAGCGTTTTTTTAATGAGTTTTCTAATTAAAAACCTATTAGCACTAATCGCTTTTAATGGAAAACTCATTAGCACTAATCGTTTTTAATGGGAAAGCTCATTTAGCACTAATCGTTTGTTAATGCAAAACTCATCAGCACCAATAGTTTTCAATGGGAAAACGCGTTAACACCAAGTGTTTTTTAATGCGAAAAAATTAGCACTAATCGTTTTTAATGGGAAAACTCATTAATACTAAACGTTTTCTTATTAGCACTAATCGTTTTTAATGAGAAAACTCATTACTACTAATTGTTTCTTAATAAGAAAACTCATTAAATAGTAATTTAATAATATAGGTAATAAAATCGCAAAATAGTTAAAATTTCAACAACTTTCCAAGGTCACCGTTTAAGTATGCCTCTGTTTAACTGTTGGGAACTCTATATTAATAAGTAACATCTAATTTTAATACTTATTTATAATTGTGTGAGATAGATTTTGAGTCCTTGGAAGTTCTTTTAAAAAGTTTCATTTCCGAAAACAACTATCAAATTTGTTTTAATTCTATAATTACACAAAATGCTTTATTTCTTTTCCAAATTGATCGCTTATGTTTATTAAACGTAAAGTTAATGCAATTGAAAAATACTTGAAATTAATATTTTAATAAATCAATAATTAATAATTCTGGATGAGTAGCTTGAACACCTAACAATGTTAATGTTATGAAGTTCGAAGACTGACTGGCGATCAGGGCTTCTTAGATTTAACATGAAGCCTTTATCCTCGCATCATTTTGTGGGAAAGTGCAGATCTTGCTTTCTGCAGTTTCTTGATAAATCATACATTGTCTTACTCTAAGTAATTATAAATAAGTCTGCTTAATCACAGTTCATTGTTTCTTCACCTATATTAAGTTGCGTCTGGAATACAAAGTAGTCGTTTTCTATTCTTATTTCTGATATGAACTTTGATAACACTTAATATATTACATTCTTTAATACAATATATCATACTAAAACTAAGACAATAATTACTTTTAATTTTATATATTTTTTTATAAAGGGGATATGTAGCTCCTCTCGACTTATATAAAAATTAAGGGTTGATACTTAATTTTTAAAAACTCATTGTCCCTAAAGGTATATTTTGTGGTTTCTTTGTCTTTCACTTTTGTTGCCTTAATCTTATATCTAATATACATTTTGTACAATACTAATATTGTCGTAGTGTAACTTTGGCACTTTCAATTCGTTCAAATGTTTTTTGTAATTGTCCATTAATTTCCCTGCATGGTTAAGATCGTCGAGATCTAGATGTTCCTGTTGCATCGGTTTCTGGATAATTCCATTGTGTTCGGTTTGAGGAATCTTGATTTGTAGTTCGGGTAAGTTTCCAAATCGAATTTTATATGATCATGCTATTTGGGAATGTATACAGAGATAGTACAAACTTAAATCTTAAGCAAACAAAAATAGTACAATTGATTGCTCAAACGCGCAAACAAATAACCGGAAACAAATAACTATTTAACCTATGGATAATACGAACAGAACGAAGTATATGCTCTTATGCTTGCAGTTTTAAAACCGTGGGATGAGCGGTTACTAATAAGAGAAATAAAATATTCGTCTTTTATTTAACTATTTACCTGTAAATTGCTTGGAGATAATAGAGGAAGAAAACAGCAAAGTAAAAATCTTACACAGGTACTGCATTAAAACAGGTAATACATAATTTTCACAATCTGCAGCAACATATTCTGTAATCCCAAAAGACAAAATTATGTCGAAATAGGGTTGATTAATACACCTAACATTTGCCCTCAGGTTGTAAGACAATGCATAACTATTGGTAACAAACTCTACCCGTTTTGACCCATTATCGCAGCATAAGTTGTAAGTGGGAGAAAAAGATGGCCGAAATCAGAGGAAATGGATGCAAGAAGATGAAAGTTAGAATACAAGGTAAATACTGCAGCGATATGAGAACAACACAAAGATGCATTGGTCAAATAACATTTTATTAGAGAAAATGGGTACCGATTTAATTACACTTGGGTTTTACGAACTATATGCATTGTGGTTAACAAGAAACTTTTAGTTTGTGGGCATCCTTGCAGAAAGGGATAGTACTAAATTGGTATGCTATTTAAAAGGTTTCTCTAAGAACGTATTTATCAAAATGACAGATGACATAGACGAACTAAGTAAGGTGAGGAAGTAGTCATATACGTCTTCGCCGCCATGGCTGCAGTTATGCATTGAATGCTCGTCAATTGTCCGACTTCTTTGATCTTATAACCCTTTGCCCAAACAGATGCCACATACAGCGTCGCCAGTTCTATTGTTCCGGAGTAGACTGTCCTCAACGATTTGCCTCTGAATTTCCAGTCTATCTTTGCTACTGGCATCATTCTATTGGATACTTTGCTCTCCTCACTTTTGACATATTTCACATGCGCCTTCCAATTCAATTTGTTGTCTAATTTAATGCCGAGGTATGTAATGACTTCCTTTTCCCCTTCAAGTTCTAGCCTAGAGGGACGTCGTTTTGGTTTTGTTCCGAAATAAAGTGCCTCCAACTGTTGTGTTGAATTTCAATTAGACCTCCCTCGACCATTCACACCATCTGCACAAAGCCTCATTCAGTTTTGTCCGCATTAGCAATCTCGATCTAATAATCAACACCGTATCGTCCATAAACCCAATAATAAAGCATCCTTTGAGCAATCTGATCCTAAAGATACTCTCATATAACAACTTCCAAAAATTACCTCTGCGGACATCCCCTTTCCACCAGTTGCGACACAACTTCCCCGGAATTTCGAACTGTACCAGTCGTTCCGAGAAATAACTTTTGACTGATGACATCAGGTTCCCCGGACAATCCCTATGCTCTAACTGCCAAACGAGAGATGGCCATCAGTTTGCATCAAATCCCCTGAAATGTCCAAAGCCAAGACGACACAATACTCCTTTGCTTCCCCCGCCTGGTTGATTTCTCCGACTAACAACTCCAACGCGTCGATAGTCGACTTACCTTCTGCAAATCCAAATTGTCTATTATTAAAACCGCCGCCGTCCCACACAGTGTACTCATGAATCTATGCAAAGCTTTCCCCAATACCAGTAGCAAACTAATTGGACAATAGCTGCCCGAGTCTGGCACATCCGCCTTATTGGGTTTAGGTATAAAGTTCACGTTCTGGACTCTCCAGTAATGTGGAAACATGCCCTTCTCGAAGCAGAAATTAAATAACTCGCCAAAGACTTGCGGGGTCAACAGGCACGCCTCTAGAGCTGCGTCTAAGGTGATTCCATCATGCCTGGTGCCTTCTTATGGTTCATGCTCCTAAGAGCCCTTGCAACCTCGTGACCAAGAATTGCCTCTGTAGCACATCAACGAATCGTGTCATGCAACCCCTTGTTCTCCTCTGGATAACCCGATGGGAAACATTTTTTCAACAAATATTCCGCCGTAGTTTTAAATCCCTCCATATACTCCCCATTATCCTTTTTGATATTGTCGAGTGCAATCTTTTGTTGTTTGCCCCTTATGATATGCCATCCCCCAGGATTCTTTTTCAGAATTGCACGTGCAGAATTCTTTAAATTTATTGGTTTGCGTGTTTTCAATTGTTTTATATTCCTAGTTACTTTGGTTATCCTCGATTCTTCTTTGTTCTGTTATTTCACCCGTGGCGCATTGATAGCGATGCCTTAGGTTGCACGTTTCTGCACGCTTAATGTTAACTCTCGGGTCCAACAAGGAACGCTGTCTTTGAATGTTTTCTTCCGCGGCGTGAAGTACACCTACGCGTCAACCATAACATCGTTTAATTTTTCCACGAAAGCTTCTATTTGAGTAGCCTCTCGGCAGTTTACTAACTCGTTCTCGAAGATGTGGATGCTTTTGCTGAATTTTTGTTTAAACCGCTCCCAATTTGCTGGTTTATTACAAAATCGCAGGAAGACGGTAATTTGCTCGCTTAGGCGTGTCCTGATCAGAGAGCGTGATCTCGTCCGACCTCAATTTCCAATTGTAAATGACCTCCAAAATCTTATGAGAGACTGCAGTGACATTGATGAAAATGCTATCTCTATGCCCTCAAATGTTGGCGAATCGTTGTTGTTTAACATGTTCAAATCCTATTCTGTTAACAAATCAGCGATATGTAACCCCTTGTCGTTCTCTATTGAACTGCTCCATAATGGGGACTTGGTAATAGGTCCCCCCCCCCATGATTATATTTTTGTTTTACCGATTTTCTGTAGCATCTTACAGTTGTGGAAGCTATTTTCCTAAATAACGCTTACAGATAGGAAAAAACTGCAAAAGACCAAAAAGTTTCTAAACAAAACAGAAAATTTATTTTGTTTTAAAATCTACCAGCGGCGCACCTCAACAAAGTTGGGAAGAAAAGGGTACATGACCCCCTAAAAACTACCACCCTGTAGATTCTCATAACCATTCGACATGTCCAATGATGTATGCCCTACAGCATAATCTATTTTCCAAATTTGATCTTAATATCTCAAAAACTGCAAGAGCTATAAAGAGAAAACCAAAAAAATTTCGAAACTTCAACACCCCGTAGATCGAAAACGAAGCGTTTGTGGAGCTATGTTTATATAAATTCTTAGTCATCAAATTCGCCAAAGAATCGCACCCTTTTGTATGTATATGAAATGTAAAACACTCTGCATATGATGTAATCGAAAATTTTTTTATTAATACAGAGAAGAAAGGAGGCAACTTTTAACATTTTTAATTGCCAAAACATTAAATATTTTATTATCCCATAAACCTGCTCATTTGTTGGAGGGCCAATTATGACGAATAATGGCGTTCCCAGTTTGGCATCAATTATTACATTAGCCCCGGGCGTAATTTATTATACCCCAAATTTAATGTACAGTTGTACAAAAAAAGAATAAACTAAAACTAGAGTTAGTCAACATACTTTGATCCCTTATTCCAAAATCACAATAAACAACACATCGTATTTTATTAAATAAATATAAATACAAGGAATTAACTAATTATCCTGTGTTACAAGTTGTACCAAAGGTCTTGAATGGAATGTGTTTCTAACTGAAATTTAAAAAAAAAATAGAATTCACCATCAAATATTTTAAATGTGTTTACTCACATTCATCGATATTTTGTAGATCATACACTAAGAAGTTGTTGTCTCTATTATCCCCACCAGCAGTTATTACAAATGATAAATCAGGACATAACTCAAGACAGTGTACAGCTCCTATGTTAAAATTGTTTTCATGTACTACAACTGGCTGTTCTTTATCAGCAACGTCCCATATCTTAATTAAACCATCTGAAGATGCTGTTAAAAATAAACCTGCACATTTTTCACTTACACTAAATCCAGTTACTTCTTTTTCATGTGCTTTAACTGACCACATCATACCCTGTCTACAATCAAAATATTGTACATCACCTATGCTTGTCGCTGCAAAAAATGCAAACGGATCAAGTGGATTCCAAGCAATTCTCTCAGCTTCTCCAGATATTTCCCAATTTTGATATGTATCTATGTTACGACAATCAAAAACTTTTACAGTTTTGTCACATCCTCCTGCTAATAGTGTTTGAGGTTCAAGTTTGTGCCAGTCTAAGCACTGCACTTTATCTGTAAAAGCATTAATCGATGAGGCAGGTTCACCTTGATCTAAATCCCATAATAGAATACTTTTATCTACAGAAGCACTTGCTAGTATGTGGTCAAAATTTTTATTCCATGCTAGATCTAGAACAGCATCTGTGTGTCCCATCTGTTGTAAGCCTCTTTTACGACTACCTTTTCGACCTAATTTGAAAGCTGGTTCTAAACAATTTACAATATCTAGATCCCACACTTCAATAATTGGGTTTAGAGAACCAATAGCACAATAATTTCCAGGTGGATGTCCAACCTCGTGATCTAACCATTCGATACATAAAGGAAAAGCAGGCAGTAGAAAATCGTGATGAACATACAGAGATTCTTCATTTTCGTTGTACACTAATAACAAAAAAAGGTTGTTATTTTTAAATCTTTTGCTAAATAAATAAACATTTATGTACAGCCAAGCTACACATATTTGTACTCGTTTAAAATATGAAAATGCAAAAACACGGTACATTCATGATTAAGGTTTTTCTATTAACATGGAAATGCTATAGACAATTTTCATGGTTTGGTGTGTCATGTAAGTAGAAACCTCTTGCATCATAGATTCAAATCTGGTTGCAATCAAATACATACATATTATTCTTTCCATTATTTGTAACCACAAGTGCAAAACTAACTTTATATTTCTTGTAAATCTCAAAAACGCAAATAACATTGTTTGCTGTAATAAAGTATATTGAGGGGTTATTAAAACCAGGTCTAATATAGATACAAGTTGTAACCATTAAACACCAGTATTGGTAAACAAGTTCACACACAGGCAGCTCCAAGCACAGGTGGACTGGGCAGCCGTGTGAGGTCCCATGCTAGTGTGGGCACAGTGCCAAGGGAAAATTTATGGAAAATTAATGTTCAAAGAAAGAGTCCCAAACCACAAAAAAGAACTAAAATGTATACACAATAGTTTAATGATTAAACAAAGTTTTTATTTAAAAACTAACAACATAAGAAATACGGAGCTAGACAAGGTTTTTAAAGGAAACGAAATACATTGTATAAAAGACTATAATATAATACTTACACAATGCTCTGGACTCGAACACAAAACTTTCTTAGAACCAATTTAAATAAACTTGTGTTGTTTGTCTTGCAGTCTTTAAATTAAAGAAAGTTAACGGCTTACGTAAACATGTATGATGCACCTCTAATCTTTTAATGAAAAATCTGTTTGACTTTAAATTGTAGTCCTCTATTCATAAAATAACGTAATAGACATTTACCTAACCAGTTATGAAAAGACTAATTTTATTTGACAAATGTAATATTTGCATTGCTAGAGTTTGTTTATGTCCACTGCCAATCTGCCACTAGCACTGCTGCAACTACGCCCCACTCCACAAAAACATTCCTCTGTGGTAGAATCATTTCTAGGCGACAGTTACTCATCATAACGCACTGAATCGGTGCCAGTCAAAATGTAGAGTCATTTATTGTGCAGTGTGCAATTTGAATCTCGATTTCTTTGTGATGTTTATTTCTTGCTTTGTTGTAACTACTGTAAACTGTTTTTTGATTGATAATACTATGATTAGTTATATTTAATTAGACAGTTGTAACAGGTTAAAATACACGGGTCAGACAGAAACAGAAACGAAAGAAATAAGGGCCCATACAAATCATGGTCACGTATAAAAGATAAAGCAAATTTAGAAAGACCGGGGTAACTACAAATGCGAAGAGTGGGATAGTTCACATATACAAGAAAAGTACATAGCCATCGATTGTTTATATTTACAATAAAAATTTTAATTTTTATTACCTTGAATATAAATTAAAAACAACATTGAAAACACAAACAAATAATAATGTGGATCCAAATGTTAAAAATGAAAATGTTACTAGTGGGAAATCAAAAAGCTTTGCAGATGCCCTAAAAACCAATGATAATGTTTTGTTAATCAAGCCAAAAAAAGACCAAAATTCAAACAAGACCAGAAATGAAATTAAAGAAAAGATTAGTGTTAGTGAATTAGGGGTGACTATTGCAGGAATTAGAGGCACAAATAAGGGTGGACTTGCTATCAGTTGCTCATCCAAAGAAGATTTAATCAAGCTGAAAACAGAAACCAAAAATAAATTACATGGTGAATATTTAATCAAAACACTGAGTAAACAAAAACCATGTGTAAAAATTGTTGGTATTTTAGAAGAGATTGCACCTGATTCTCTAATAAATGCTATTATCAAACAAAACAGATGTATTAGTGACAATGCTGAAATCAAAGTGATTAATATAAAAGGATGGTAAATAACAATAGTAAATGGACTGCAATTATACAGGTGGATATTGACACATATAATAGCATACTAGATAATGGTGCTCTTTGCATTGAATTTTCAGCTTGTGCGGTTTATGAACATATTAATATTAAAAGATGCTTTAATTGTTATGGGTATAACCACTATGCAAACGTTTGTCAAAAACAACCAGTTTGTTCTAAATGTGGATATGAAAATCACCCAGGGGAAGTGTGTAAGAATTTGGAAACACAATGTCCGAACTGCAAAGAAATGAATACCAAATATTCATTAATGCTCAACATTAACCATTCACCCTTTGATAAAACCTGTCACACATGGTGCAAGCAATTGCAGATAGCTCGTTCCAAAATTGACTATGGTAAACAAGTTTAGCAATCACAGCATAAACAACAGTGTTTCGGTATCCGGGATAAGCAATATATACATATCAAAAATCAAAATGTTAAAACCTTATCAGTATGTCACTTAAATATACGTTCGTGGGTATCGTGCTTTTCGCATTTTACAGACTTTGTGAATAATGAGAAGTTTGATATCATAGCATTATCAGAAACTTGGCTCACAAAGGATATACCGTCTGAACTAATCATGTTACCAGGTTATGCGTTAACAAGATTAGACAGGCCAAGTAGGGGAGGCGGAGTATGTTTTTACGTAAGGACATGGATCAATTGGAAGAATGTTGATATAAGTTATATAACAGGAGCTGAACTAGAACAGCGCTGGATTACATTTAAAATTAAATCTCAGTCATATATAATGGGTGTCATATACAGATGTCCCACAAAATCGATAACATGCCTGAAAGAATTGGAGAGCGTATTATGTGATTATAGCATTAAATACGATAACACAATATTAATGGGTGATATTAATATCGATATGCTCCAAACTACCAGAGCTAGTAATTATTTAAATCAGATATTAGAATGTTTCAACTTAACAAGATCTAATATAGAACCTACAAGAGTAACAGAACATTCAGAAACACTACTCGACATTGTATGTGTTAGCAACAACATCAGTATCCAAAAGTGTGGTACACTGGATATGAATATCATGTCAGATCATCGTCTTATATATGAAATTATAAAAACAGATACATATCAAGTCTCTGTGAAATATAATACAGCAAGAAATTTTAAGTATTTTGATTTGGAATTATTTAACAATGATGCTAAATTGTTAAATTGGGAGCAAATTCTAAATATGCAAAATATTGATGACAAAGTGAGTTGTCTTAATAATATGATAAGGGAATTATTTGATTTACATGCACTCATGCAACGATTTAGAACTAGTAGTCTGAATAAACCTTACATAACTGCAACTATAAAAAATATGATAAAGCTGCGTGACAAAGCATATGCTCGTTATCGCAGAACTAAATTAGCAAGTCATTTTGGGTATTATAAAGATTTACGTAATATTACTAATACTGCAATTAAAGCAGAGAAAGCTGCATACTTTAAGTTTGAAATTAATAAACATAGAGGCAACAAGAAAAGATTGTGGGACTTCTTTAGGAAAAGACAAATATATCATAAACCAGAAAATACAATCCAAGAAAATTTGAACGACCCCAATCACCTAAACAGATTCTTTGTTAAGGCTGCAGAAAATTTGGCCTCAAGTATAGAAACAGATAAAAATAATAAATTAGATTATCCAGTGTTTAAGCAACAATTTAAATTTGATATGCAAAAAATTACACATGATGCAGTATACAAAATTATTTTTGGTATGAAATCAGAAGCAATTGGTGTGAATGGTATTGGCATAAAAATGCTAAAATATATAATACCTTTCTGTATAGATGTGCTGGTTAATATTTTAAGATGCTCATTAAATGAAGGAACCTATCCTAAGATATGGAAGTACTCAATAGTCACGCCTATTGCAAAAGTATCTAATGCTACAGAATTGTCTCATCTAAGGCCAATCAATATTTTAAGCACAATGTCAAAAATAGCAGAAAAAATAGTTTATGATCAGTATAGTGAGTATATCAATACATATATTTTGCCATCAGCACAGTCTGGATTCCGAAAGGGGCACAGTACGATAACAGCGCTATGTAAGATTGTTAATGACATTACGAGAGCTATGAATGAAGCCAAGGTTACTCTATTGGTAATGTTAGACTATAGCAAAGCATTCGAACTAGTAAATATACAACTTTTGCTTCGTAAATTAGAATTATATGGTTGCAGTAAGACAGTTTTATTATGGTTTAAAAACTATCTCAGTGAAAGGTATCAGCAAGTAAAGCTCAACAATAGATTCTCAGAATTTTTACCACTAAAGCAAGGAGTGCCACAGGGAAGTGTTTTAGCACCGATTATATTTTCCCTATTTACTGCAGATCTACCAGAGGTGATAAAGGTATGTTCAGTGCACATGTATGGCGATGATGTGCAAGTGTATGTATCATGTATGCCAGAAGAAATTAACAAAACTATTCAATATTTAAATATGGATTTGGAACAAATATCTAAATCGTCAAAAGAAAATGGTTTACTCTTAAATCCTACAAAAACGGTCGCTATGTGCTTGGGAAATAAATTGGCTTGTAGGAAAGTTCACGACAATATAAATGAGGTTATCACAATCGATAATGTAGAAGTTACTTTTTCATCGAGTACAAAAAATCTTGGTCTTATTATAGATACCAATTTAAATTTTGAAAAGCATGCAGTAACAAAGATTAAGTCAGGCTATGCAATTTTAAAGCGACTATATAGTTATAAAAACTTGATTCTTTCACATGCAAAAATGGAATTATGCAATACTTTAATAATTAGTCAGCTTGATTATTGTAGTTGTGTCTATTTTAATTATCTAACTAACGAATTAAAAAATAAGTTGCAGGTATTACAAAATAGTTGCATACGATTTATTTTTAATTATAGAAAATTTGATCATGCAACACCTATTTATAAAGAACATCAAATTTTAAAATTTCAAGGTAGGTGTGAATTGTTGTTTGCGGTGCTACTGTATGGAATTATTATTACAAAAAAACCAAATTACTCGTATGAACTACTAAAGAAGCGAAGTGACATACATAATCTAAACTTAAGGTCAGTAGACATGATTAATGTACCTAGGCATCAAGTAGCCAAATTTAAAGCTTCATTTGAACATACGGCAGCTAAGTTTATAAATCAAAATATAAATCTGTATAAAAGTTGTAAAAATCAATGTACATTTAAGAAAGATATGAAAAAAATTTTGTTAAATAAGTATTATAAAAAATAATCTAAGTAAGTGTACTAAATTATAGTCAGGAGTGGTTGAAAATCAGCCTTGCTGAACCATGTCCTTTTGGATATATGTATTTGTATATATTCAATAAATCAAATTTATTATTATTATTATTATTAAAAAAAAGCAATTATACTCTACAGACAATTTTTAATAATTGATCTACGAAGGATGCATTTCGTAGCGTAACCTATAAAAAGGATTGGTAACGAACAAAAAAGTAAAGCTTGCGATTTCTTTTGGACAAACATTTTAATATAAACAAAGTACATTTAAAACAATTTCTAATATCAATTTCAAGTATCAAGAAACACTAATGAAGCTAGTTTCTAACAGGTTTTGAGGTTCAGGTTACACATCAACATCAAAGTATTTTCTGGTGATAGTAAATGCATTACGAACGAGCTGTCAGCCTAGATTTGCAGCTTTGAAGTTCTATGAATACAAATTTGGCTTTATGTACCCTATTAAAGGTCTTCGGGCGTGATGACCTGATGAATAATTGTAAGGACCTACAACTTTCATTGAGCAACAGAGATAAGCATGATATCAACTCTGTGGAATTGTATGAGCAGCTAAAAATGTTGGTCCTTGTCTACTATGGAAATCAACACAATGTATTTTCACTTCTTAAGTATATGCACAGAACAGCTTGAAAGCTGTTAATGTCGTATTAAGAGTAATATGTACAATTCCTGTCATAGTAGCGGCTGCTGAAAGAAACCTCCAAGTTAAAGCTTATCAAAACCTACCACCATGGCACAAAATCGGCCATCATCTGTAGCCCTTCTCTCCATAGAAAACGAGATAGCAACCAGTCACTATTTTAGTGAAGTGATTGAAGACTTCAACTGAAAAAAAGACGCAGAGTTACCTTTTAATGAAGTACATTAATAAGCACAATATATTGTGTTGAGTGATAAATAGGTATAAGGTGTTCTAATCTCATATTTTTAAATTTTTAGTTGGATATTTGCCATCCAAAATAATTTCACTCCTGATGTAAAATCTCTTTCTTATTAACTTCACTAAGTTTATTTATTTATTTAGCATACATCTGCTCAGACAGAAAATCCAATAATAGAGCAGGAATCAAGCTTGATACATAGAAAATAATAAAATATAACAAATTACATAACTAAAATTTAAATTAACTAAGACTTATTTAAAATCACTTTCTTAATAGTAGCCACAGTTGAACAATAAATGTCAAATTTGGTCAAGTACAAATTATAGTTATTGTACATCTTGAATATGGGCGAGAATTGGAAGGAGTTAGTTTTTACAGCTCGTAGGTAGAATGGAAAGTTGCCTCGAGACTGAAATTGTGGCACCTTGAATTGTATATAATTAAGGATCTCAGGGCAATCAATACCACCATAAAGAAGCTTAAATAAAAAGAGCATGAAAAAATACTTGTGCGTCAACTCAAGATCATGTATGCCGAATCTTACCTGTAAGTGTAACAGTGGAATTCCTTGAATAGGGTACACACTGTCACATTTCAAGCACAAAAATTTAAGGAATCTCCATTATACACTTTCAATTTTTAGCTTATGAAGTTGGTAATTCAGACTTCACACCGTCATTGTATATTCAAGTTTTGGTCGAACAAAAGCAAAATACAGAGTTTTCAACAAATGCACATCATAAAAATTAGCAGAGTTACGCACAATAAATTCAAGGGTTTTATAAGCTTGAGCTATCATGACATTGATATGGTTAACAAAATTCTGGATCAAATGCAACTCCTAAGTCAAGATATGTATTAGATTTTTTCTAATATAACATTACTTATAGAATAGTTGAAAACTGTTGGTTTCGTCCTTCTTGTAAAAGACATAAAGACGCATTTATCAGTCTTCAACTTCAGTAAGTTATAAATACAATAATTGTTAATCTTGTTCAGGTGTTTAGTGTCATGCAATCTTCGAGGCTATCGATACTTTTTAACAATTTGAGGTCATCGGCATATATTAATAGAATAGAATTAATGTTTTAATTGATGTTGTTAATAAAAAAGTTGAAAAGCAGTGGCCCCAAAACGAAGCCTTGAGGCACCCCTGAAGTAACAGCTATATTACTAAATATATATCCCTTGTATGTAACGGTTGACACTCTATTGGACAAATAGGACTGTAGAAACCAAATAAACCTTAATATAAGGCCAAGCTCATAAAATTTTACTAATAGTTCCCATGATCAAGTCGATCAAAAGTCTTACATTGTTCCATGTAAATTACATCCACCTGGCCTCTGTCATCTAAGCTTTCAGAAATATATTGCCTTGTACATATGAGATTAATAACTGTCGACCGTCCTAGAGTAAATCAATGTTGGCATGGTGTTAACTGTGATTTTTGTGCTGAATGTCAAATAATTAAAGAGTAAAGATTTAAAGACCTTGTTGAAGTTGCATAAAATTGCAATAAGTCTATAGTTACCTATGTCTGATCGATCTTTTGTCTTGAAAACTGGACAGATCTTAGAATGTCTCCAAATTATAGGGTAGACTGAAGTTTTAAGCGACAGATTGAACAAGTAAGTTAAAGGTCTAGTTAGGAGGTAGGCAGAATCATGCAGCAAAAAAGCAGGAGTACCATCTGGACCGGTAGTAATTTTTTGTTTAAAATTTCCAGGTACTCGCAAAATGTCATCTTCAAAAAATGTGGGGGGTTTATGGTTGGCACCCCTGTAAAGTTATTCCAATCACCTTCCCTGAATGTTGTTGAGGAAATAAATGCTGATTGAAAATAGTGGGCGAAAGCATCCACAATGGCCTATGGATCAGTTAAATGAGTATTATCATATTTCATGTTGCCAGGACTACCACTAATGTTTTTCGTACCATTGATGTAAGACCAAAACTGTTTGGGATTGTTCTTTAGGTTGGATTCAATATGTAATAAACAGTGTTTGTGGGTAGCTTGTATTTTGTGTTTGATATGAGCCCGTAACAATTTAAATTCCTCCAAAGTTTGGTCATGGCCATAAGCTTTGTAAAGACGCCAAGTTTTAGATTTATTTTTGATGTCATAAATAATAATAATAATAATAAGTTTATTCAAAGTAATAATATAACAACAAAATTATATAAATAAACAATATAAATAAACAATGCAAAACATAAGTCCCCTAAGTCTATTCGACTGTGCATGGACTATCAACTATATAAACTGACATTAAGTAAGTGCATTTTATTAATAAACAGTTCTAAATCTTTGTCTTTGCATACATAATATGTAATGATAGTTTCTTAATTTTGTAAAAACAAAATGTGTATTAAGGGTTTGCCCCCCTTCCAAATATAAAGGTTTAGGTTTCAACTAATAAACTACACGATACTATGTACTTGTGCACGTTCCAACACTATAATGTAATATTTAAACATTTTCTTTACTAATGGTAATGAATTGCAAATTGTAATTTAGTTTTTATACAAGTTAGGTAACTGGTTATAAATCAGGTTCATAAAGCTATGTATAGTGATGCTTCGAATATAAGGTCTTTGAACGTTATCATTTAGTTTATACCTGGTGTCGTATTTATAGTGGATATGGTGGATATGTTTCCTGTTATTTTTATTCTTATATAAATATAAAATAATGCTGTACATAAACAATTGCTTGATATCCATTATGGCCGTTTCAATAAACAGCAGGTGTGAAGGATAAATGAAGGGCTTATTGTATATTATTTTTAGAATTCTCTTTTGTAGGACGTCAACTTGATGAAGATAACAAGGAGATCTTTGCAAATAATCAACATGGGTTTGTGTCACGGAGATCAACAGTCACAAATCTATTAGTTTATACCAACTATATAACACAGGCATTAGAAAATCGTTACCAGGTCGATGCACTATATACAGATTTTGCCAAGGCTTTCGATCGAGTAAACTTAAATATACTCATGTATAAACTGCACAATGCAGGTTTTGATGGTAAGATGCTACAATGGCTCAGTAGCTATTTATACGGAAGATGGCAGTGTGTCAAATACAAACAATTACATCGTACAAATTTCCAGTACAGTCAGGAGTCCCACAAGGCTCCCACATTGGGCCCTTATTATTTCTTTTGTTTATTAATGACATAAACCTTGTCTTTAAGCATTGCAAATTCCTAATGTTTGCAGATGATTTAAAAATCTATCGCAGTATCATATCGCCAAGTGACTGTACAATGATTCAAGATGATTTGAACTTGCTGCACATATGGTGTGAACTTAATAGACTATCTCTTAATATCAAAAAATGCTATAGCATTACCTTCTCACATATCGCCCGTGGCAACACAGTACTACATCGATGGCATCGTATTGAGTAGAGTAGATGAAATTAGAGATGTTGGAGTAATATTAGATTCAAAACTTTCATTCAAACCACAAATACAACATTTAACTAACAAAGCAATGAAATTGCTAGGATTTGTATTCCGTGACTGTCAGGGATTCTCAATTAGAACTTGCAAATTGTTATACTGTGCCTTAATAAGAAGTATTCTTAAATATGCCTCCATCATCTGGTCACCCTATTACAAAAATAGCATAATTAAAATTGAAAGAGTCCAGCTGAAGTTTATCAAGTTTATAGCATATAAAATGGGATTACAAAAACAACAATACAATGTTCAAGATATTTTAGACATACTACAACTTATCTCGCTTCACGATAGGCGTACATTAAATGACCTACTTTTTCTACATAAAACTATTAATGGTTTTGTTAACTGCCCTGAAATACTCGAATTAATTAAATTAACAGTTCCTTCTAAATTAACACGTAACTTCAACCTTTTCTATTGTGAATGCCATCGAACTAATTATGGTAGTCATTTCTATCTAAATCGAACTGCAATTATTGCCAACAAGTTTAAATAATTAAATTGGTTTAATAGCAGTCATCAATCCTTTAGAATGTCTGTATTAGCTAATATTAAAAATAAGTTATAGATTAAGTTTGTATGTATACACATTTTCTGTTTATTGTAAATGGGGTTTCCCGTAAATGTATGAAAGTACAAATAAATAAATAAATAAATAAATAAACAAGAGGACGCTCCTCCCCAACTTAAGATACTATAGTTAAGTCTAGATTCGACTAATGCATAATAAATAATTCTTAGGTGGGTAATATCGAGGTATTTCTTTTAAGTATTTCAAGTTGTGTAATAAGGTTCTTAAAACTTTAGTCACATTATTTAAATGAATATTCCATCGCAAATGAGAGTCTAAATACACACCTAAGTATTTTGTACTTTCTTGCAATTTAATTTCCACACTTTCTTAGGATAGTTGAATTTTAAGAGTACTAAATTTTGGTAATCCGACTATGTTATTAGAGAATGGAATAAAGCATGATTTTTCATAATTCACTGTTAATAATTTATGACTATATATGTTAAATAGTATTTTTAAATCATCTTCAACCATTTTTTTCAGCTCTATCCAAGTATTTCCCGTATATGTAATTGCCGTACCGTCAGCAAAACTAATTATTTTACCGTTTAAATGAGTATCTTCAACCATTTTTTTCAGCTCTATCAAAGTATTTCCCGTATATGTAATTGCCGTATCATCAGAAAACCTAATTATTTTACCGTTAAAGGAGTTGTAAGTATATTATTTATATACATATTGAAAATAGAATTGGCCCTAAAACAATTCCTTGAGGTACGATAGTCCATATTTTATACTTCGAGCACTACTGTAAGTATTTCCTATTTTGACAACTTGTGTCCTTTGTTCCAGATAACTCTGAAAAAGTTTACTGGAATCTCCTCTTATTGCTGAATAATCCAAAGCTTCCAGTATTTGCGTATGACTAACAGTATCAAATGCTTTGGCTAGATCTAGGAAAACAGCAAGAGTTGGCTTACTTTCTTCAAGACTGTTTGTAATATTTTCACAATTAAGGAATTTATAGCATCACTAGTGGAATATCCTTCCCTAAAGCCAAACTGATTATATACTATAGTATTGTTTTGATTAAAAAAATGTATGATGCAGGTTTTCAAAGTTAATTCAAATATTTTCGCAATCGATGTAATAATAGATATAGGTCGGTAGTTTGCCGGATTTACGTTATCTCCCTTTTTATGAATCGGTATTACAACCACATTTTTAAATGAATCAGGAACAATGTTTGTCTCATATATTTTATTTATTAGAAATGTAAGTGGTGAAACAATTAAATGGCTTATTTCTTTTAATAACTCTGATTTTATACCATCGCTTCCAACAGCTTTTTTACTTTTTAGTAATTTTATTATTTCTAAAATTTCATTTTCTTGAACCGGTCTCAAGAAGAAGGTTTTATCACATTTTTTTGTATATGGTACTGGAGTAGTTGGTTTTTAAATTTTACTAGCAAGTGCTTCCCCTACCTTACAAAAGAAATCATTAAACGTGTTTGCTATCTGTGTTGGATCTGATATCATATTGTTTACAAAAATCTCCTTGACCCCCTTATTTTGTACAGTACGATTTTTATTACTTACGATGGTCCATAACTTTCTCGCAGAGTCTTTAATTAGCATAAATTTCATTGACATAATAATTATAATTTGTTTTTTTTTATTACTTTGTTCACAAAATCTCTGTATTGCGTGTAAGATGCCTTTTTAGATTGTTACTTGGGTCGCTTTTGTCTTCTCTGTATAATAAAATTTTCTTATTCATGGAATTTATTAATCCTGGCGTTATCCACTCTTTACATGATAAATTATTCCTTTTCACTTTTTTTATAGTTCTATAATGTGTAACATATGTATTTATTGAAGCAATCAGGTTATCTGTTAATTTATTAACATCACATTCATCATAGTAAGTAGTCCAATCATGAGTTTGTACGGCATCTTTTATTTTTGAGTAATTTATGTAAATAATTTCCTTTAAGTTGTTTTTGATTTGGCTATGCTGTTCCCACTGTATATATAAAGTTGCGGCCCTATGATCTATAATGTAAGTATCTATAACTGTCGAAATACAATTTAGATAGTGATCTTTATTTCTTGTTTTCATAAATATATGGTCTATGCAGCTTTCAGTGTTACCAGATATACGAGTATTTTTGTTAATCAAGGAAAGGAAACCGTGTTCGCTTAAAATATCCAGATAGTTATTTGTAGTTTCTTTTTCACTATTTATGTTTTTATTGTCTCCGACTATTATATGGATATGACAATGATATCTCTTGTAAACCATGGTGGATAGTTGTTACTCCTAGGCGATGTTCTAGGGACAGTGTCCATAAAAATTGAGTGCAAAATCTCATAGAAGTAGCTGCAAGCATCAATAACATCTTCACGATACAGGATACCATCTCAATCAACCATACATGGTAGAGAGCTGTTAAAGTTGACCTTTTTGAAGTTAAATTGAAGATTGTGTTTGGAACCATAATCCTTAATGAAACCTTTTATAGGCAATTTTATTTATAGTGAGGATCGAGTATCGTCTTCCGGTAATAGACTAAGAATGTGATACAAATGATACATGGCAAAACACTACAATGCCAAGATATCATTATCAAGAAAGCTAACAGTCTGTACAATCTTGTTTATGCCAATATACGACACATGATTTACTTATCGGAAATAATAAAATAAGTTGTGATATATGCACAATCAGACATGGTTAAACCGGTAAAAGAACTATATATACTAATGCCACTAAGCAACTTCTAATACACAATTCACTCCCTGTGCTGATATTGCATTTAAAGCAATTTCAGATTTTAAAACCTCATTCTGTGAAAATTATTAACTACATTTCCTTCCCATTGTTACTGGAATTAACACTGTTTTGTTCAAAACGATGTGAATATCTTCCATCATTTAATTTCGATCAAACTAAAGTGTTACATACATTACATGATGTTGTGCGACATAACGGTTCAATTCCATAGCGAACACTAGGATGCATATTAGAAAAGGACAGTTATCGTTGGCAGTTCCTACAAAATAATGAAAATCAATTTTTGTTTTTGCCGTATAATGGTGCCAAAGTTAAAGCTAACATTTCACTGGGAAGGTGGTATTATGTCAGTCACGCTTATATCGCAGAAGTGTCAGAAAAATGTACTTGAGGCATAGGCATACTTACTATTTTATGAACTAATTTGAAAATCAATTTTACTGTTAATATATTTTGTTTTAGTTTTGTAAAGTGCTTTTATACCATAAAGCTAATAGAATGTCATTCATTTTATTGTTTGAAATAATAACAAATATACTAGACTAGTTTTTTTAAAAATGATTATCACAATGCCTTTTAGAGATATTGATTTATTTGTAAAACACCCTTCTTGTACTAAAAATGCCTTCGAAAATTACCAAATAAAAATTTTTTCCCCAAATAAATAAACACGGGGGTTTATTTAATTCCTTCCTGAAATCGGTACAGTTTACTTCACAATACTGCAAATTTCTGTAAGATTTGCATTAAAAGTAGCCGAGGGAAATTTTTTCAATGGAAGTATAGGTTGTTCCGGAGGCCTTGGAAACGACAAAAACACTTATTATACTTACATTTTAAGTACCCATAAAAAACAATTGAGACAAAGGTTTCAACAAAATCAAAAGTGGTGGGTGTTAAATCTCGATTTTTTTGATGATTTGAAATGAATTGTACAAGAATTTTTTCTAGAAATGTTACAAACCAGAAGATGGGTATGTGTATGGTACAAATCACAAAAAAAATGCATTCACATCATAGGTTTCTGAATTAAAACACGACATACCTTTAAAAGATCTATCGGAATATACTTAATGCATAAGATTTGAAAGTATGTCATTTTTTAATGCAGCAACCTATGAGGTGAATGCATTCTTTCATGATTTGGACTACATCTGCCAATACAGTTAAGAGATAAAATGATAAACGATTAAACCACAGTACTAAATATGTTAAAGCAGCTTATCTTTGTCGTCACTGCACTTTTTAAACTAGAGTAATAGTTTCTTGATAAGCCATGGAAATCTATTCAACTTAATAATGCCTTTTGTTCAGTAATTACAAACAGATTAAATTTCCCACTTATAATTGTTTCATATTTCATTTAAAATATATAAAAATACTAATTAAATATGCAATCAGTTGATACATACCAAAATTGGCATTGCACATTTTTAAATATGTCTAAATTCCCGCCATTATTTCAAATAAACTTGTTAAATTTCCGCCATCCCGGACAGTTGCATCGGTGCAAAAGAATGCGCAGGTGCGGAGTGAGTGGGGAAGTGCACAGTGTGACACAACTTTATTAGTCACAAGACGTCAAATGGTAACGTTTACCTGTGTCGTGTTTTTTTGTCTTTTCTCTTTTTTAGGATGTAGGTTCCTCCTTATCTTGCCTTATCGTTCCTTACCTGGTTGCTCCTATCGTACCGCTACAAATGACAAAAGAGGAGAGACAGATAAATTTGGATCAACAATGGCATAGCCGACCCCCACCAACACAACATCAAGGAGATGCCCTGAGATTAACTGCAAGGCGCGTTTTAAGTGAATTTGCTTTATTTTCATTTTCAAATAAAAATTGTATCATTGTAAACGTGTTTGGTATTTGATACAATTTGCCGCGTAATTACGTCATAATATTAACTATTGTGCAAAATTGTGAAACGTGGACCGTGTCAGTGTTGCCAACCGTAACAGTGGCGCTGAATACGTGCACGGGATAATGTAACACAGTATCAAACATACTAAATACCTATTTGCAGATTCTATCTTATTTGCTAACTAAAGAAAACAGTCATAAAACAACATTGAAAGACTTGGCTTGTCAAATTGAATTGTAAAAATGTTTTGGTTAAAACACAAAACATTTACTACAATACTTCTTAAACTTTGTATGTAGGATATCGCAGGAACTTCCGACAGTTTAAGAAAGTGCCCCTCGAGCTTACACTTTAATTTAGTCACGACAAAAACTATTCTAAATAAAATCTTAAATTTAGAACAGCAATTTAGTGACATTCTGCCAACAAAATTATTATGCTTGCAATAAATATATTGTATTAAACTGTGAAAACATTTAATTGCATTATGCAAAATTTAGAATAAGTTCACAAAAATGAAAAAAGCTTTATTCTTAAGATAATTTTTCATTTATTTTGAAAGTAGTAAAAAATTAGAAATAAGTGCACATTGAAGATATTGTCAGTTTACTTATTCCCACACTGACGGTATTTCACTTGCAATTGAAAATGATCTTATGGACAGCAATAAACTGCCTAAAGGCTTATAATATAAAAATCATTAATTAATGGGTATCCTTTGATAATTTATTGTCAAGTCTTGCAATGATTATACTTTTAATACAGGGTGAGCCAGTCAAACCTGCATTTTTGAAATGGCTGTAAAAAAATAAACGGATGGATATTTCAAAATTTTATTGTTACTATTTTAATGTACATTAAAAAGCATTTAAGAAACAACATTCACTGTTTAAAAATAACACCAGTTTGATGGTGTCCTTCCCGATTGAGACATTCTTGTAGGCGATTTCTGAAACTGCCCATCACATCACAGAGCATACGTTGAGAAATTCTCTCGATTTCCAACCGGATTCTCCTCTTGAATTCCCAAGCGTTGGAGGCCGTTGTTTAAAGACTTTACTCTTCAGGTACCCCCACAAGAAAAAATCGCACAGTGTAAGGTCGGGCGATAGGGGAGGCCAAGAAATTGCTCCATTTCGGGATATCACCCGATTTGGAAAAACATTGTTGAGAACATTCATGGTCACATGGGCTGTATGACTTGTGGCAGCGTCTTGCTGGAATAAGGTTTCATTGTTCATTCCATGTTGAAGAAGCTGACGAATGAAGAGCGAATGCAACATTTCCGAATAGCGTTGTGTATTCACAGTAACTGCTTGCTCCCTGTCATTTTCAAAAAAATATGGGGCTATGATTCCCAATAAGAACATGGCGCACCAAACTGTTATCTTGCTTGAATGGAGTGGTTTTTGATGGAGTTGTTGAGGGTTTTCATCACTCCAATATCGGAAATTTTGTTTATTCACAAAACCGGAGAGATAAAAATGTGCCTCATCGCTCTTCCACAGGTTGTGAACAAAGTCCTCGTTTTCATCAAACATGTCCAACAACGTTTGACAAAAACGCCATCAAGCTGCAAAATCGTTTTCATTCATAGCCTGAACAACCTGAATTTTGTATGGGTGATAGTGTAAATTCTTACGGTTTAAAATTCAAATTCTTACACTCAAAAGTTCATAAATACATCGCACAAGCGCGGAAAAAGCGACGCCACGGGCGGTTGGTAGCGCTAATCTTTTTACAGATTTCGGCGCGCCCATCTGTCAATGACGTCACCCGATCAGCAATTTTAATTACGCAATATATAAGTTAGATTAGCAACAATTATGTCAATAAGGTACTCACATAATACGTCCAGATTTCCATGAAGTACGCCAAGCGTCCTTCAAGATAGATAAAGATGGCGTCAGCCCACTTTAAGATAATTGCTGGAGGGTACGCCCAACGCTCTTCCAAAGCGCTCGGACAGGATCTCAGGGCTCCACTCTGGGGTGATTAAAGATGGTGCTTGCTCCGGTGCTGTTGGCGGAGCATGGACATCCGGCTCGTTCTTATGTCGTGGATTGCTCCAAGGTCGTATCAGATTTCTATATGTAGCGGAACGATAAGTAATAGGTTAATTAGGGAAAGACAAACACAGATAAGTAAGGGAAATCTACATAATAAAAATAAAAATACGATACCAGTCACGACCGCCCTTCTCGATGTTCAAAGGCAAAACGGCCTGACACGACCGCCCTTCTCGATGTTCAAAGGTAAACGGCCACGTTAAAGCGTCTCACGGAAACACTTCCCTCCCACTTTTTCTCCGCCACTCGCGTCGCGCGATCTGGCGCAAACGCACTCTGACGTGACGGAAATAAATATACGCCGTCTTTTGAATTTGTGGCGCGAAACTTCCGCACATCAAAATTAACCTAAAAAATGTTTTTGGCACGTAACAATCGCGACAAAGCCATAAAAAATTAAAAAAAGAAAGTCTGTTAGTACAGTAACAGCTTAAAATCTAAATCCTAGTTACCCTACGTAAAACCTAACTTAAAACCTATAAAATGTTTATATAAGGCGCCACCTGGTTTTTCGACCGATAACACGTCTACCGAAGTACCAGGAAACGGAATATGTAGCCCCATTGTCTTTGACTACACTAATAATCGACAGCAGAAATTTGTCGGGGAGCATGAAACACTACTTAAATTAAAACAGATGCGACAAGTCGCCTAACCTATCTAAACTAAAGCTAACATTAAAGTTTTTACGTGCAAACACACATGAGCATTGCATCAAAACTGTTCCTTGTTGGCAAAAAGTGCCCAAATTTAAAAATGTTCACAGAGTGCGTCACTCTACACTCTAGCAAATTTTTGTTACTGGTACTTAGGTTTACTAACGATACACATCAAAATTTGTCCATGACAATGTTTGTGAATCAACAAATTTACCAAAAGTACCACCCTAGTAAATCCTTACATGGCTAACCTAACAAATTACATTTCTATATCAGGTTAGCTTTTTCACTAAAATTTCAAGAAAAATAATTCCCACGTCTGGTCATAAATACCAGACGTTAGGAAGATAAAAAGATAAGACAAGATCTCAAATTGTTGTTAAAGATAATAGATAAGATAACGATAATGAGCTTAAATTGTTATCATCAAAGGTAATAGATAAGATAACGATATTAAGCTTAAGTTATTATTTGAGATACTAGGTAAGATAACGCGATATTAAGCTAAAGTTATTATTAGAGATAGTAGGTAAGGTAACGCGAAATTAAACAAAAGTTATTACTAAAAATAATAGGTAAGATAACGTGAAATTATCTCGAAGTTATTACTAATGGTAGTCGGTAAGATAACGAGAAATTAAACCAAAATTATTACTAACGGTAATCGGTAAGATAAGAGACTAACTAAAATTATTATTATAGGTAATCGGTAAGATAACGATATTCAAACTAAGGGTATTATCTAAGATAATAAATAAGATAAAGATACTAGCCTAGTTATTACCAAAGACAATAGATAAAGATAATAGAGTGACTCCGTTGTAACGTATTTTTTTTCTAGTTACATTTCGTTCAATAAAATAAAAATAAAACAGCTATAATTTAAAATATTTAATTTGTGAATTACCGTCCAATAGAAATTAATGTATAAAATTCATAATAACACATAGATTCTTTTACGTTTATGCTCTAAAGTTCGTTACTAAGCTCTGTCAAGTTGTCAATTGGCACTTCATTATCAGCGTTCGAAAGGGCAGGCTGCTTTGCAGGATAAGTGAAGTCGAGATGGCCGTGTGTAAGCACGTGGCTTCTAACAAAGTTAGAGAAAAGTAAAGAATTGATAAATTCTTGGTGTCTGGAGGTCGAACCTAACAGCGGTTGCGTGAGCATAATTTTCGATAAGCTTCGCTCCGAGCAGTTCAGTTGATCCCTACAGGCCTAAGAAGATGGAAGCCCCTTTGGACATCATTTAGACAGTTGGTATATATTAATTAAATAGATTATACTAATATTTTTCATCTTAGTGCAATATCTTAAGGACATATCTTGTATAATATCTCCGATAGTAACTTAAAACAATTTCTTAAGGCAATATTTTAAAGCAAGAATATATGGTTTCGTCCTATTTAATATAAGATGCAGTAACGTAGAAGGTGATTTCACATGTGTTCCGTATATTTCAACCTTACCGATGAATAACATCAAACAAGGATATTATGGTTGGTTTTGTAATATAGTCGTTGTATTCCAAACAACTTTGATGCTTATGGAAATTTCCGACAGCTGAGGTCAAGGTCCAGTATTTTTAGTTCAGGGCAGTTTCGTAGCACGTGAGTGTTCTTTAGGATTTAATAACTTTGAAAATACAGTAAATTACTATAAATTGTCTAACATTAAATATTTGTGTAACGTAAAAAGAAAATAGTTTTTGAGGAATCAGCGAATTAAATAATATGTCGATTGCTTGTCAGAATTGCTTGTGATAATGTGTTAATGTTAGCAGTGGTGAAAAAGTTAGAGAAAAAACCCTTACGATGGTTTCATGCTAGGAGTAAAATTTTTTCAATGAGTTCCCAAGTAACGTTATTAAGAAAATTATTAATAACAATATGAGAAGCAAAGGAAGATTTATGTTCGGCAAAACATTGTTCAAAACTACTACCAATCTGGCCAAATTGCAACAATCACAAATGGGTTTGCAAACATCTGATCTTCGAAAGATATTAGTTTTATTTTTATTAAAAATTAAAGACATACTAAATTATTGTTTGCCGAAAAAGAAATGTTAATATTGTACCTGTTGAAAATATTTTCAAATTTTAAGGAAATGTAAAAAGGTAGAGTATAATAAGTCGATGGAGCGTGATTATCAGGAATAAGAAATTAATGAAAATTTAATTTATGTTTTATTTTATACTAAAGATTGTTAATTAATGATATAGGATAATTATTATTAACAGCAATTTGTTTTATGATATTGAATTCTTTCTGGAAATCAGTCTTAGCGAGAGGAGTTAATAAAATAAGAGAAATCTAAAGCTTGGAAGTTTATTATCCCTAGGACGACAATAATCAAAAGGCATAACAGCGTCTGTGGTGTAGGTTTTCTATAAGTATTGAAAATAACCTAGGTGTTGCTGTTAGATACATCCAAAAAGGAAATAACCTTGTTATCAAATTTAACTGTAAAATCTGTCTGGACGAATATTGGTCAAGCGAACTAAAAATTCAGTAATCTCGGACTCGGAATCAATGTGAAGACAAATGATGCCACCACATAACATGCCAAAAAAATTAATTTAACTAAGAAAAACTGCGATTTCTCAATACGTAAGGTTTCTAATTTATTCATGAAGAGTTTCGCTAAGAAAGGTGAAAGATTCAAGCTCATGGTAAGACCACTATTTTGTTTGTAGAAATTATTGTTGAACTTGAAGAAATTTTGTTTGATAGCGAGATTTATTAACAACGGTATTATGGTGTGAAATTGAGAAACAGTGAGATTAGAGCATTCCATTAAACCATTAATAGTTGAATGCATTCCGAAGGAGGTATGCTGGGAAACAAATTTACAATGAAACAATGTTAAACGATCCTGGAAGTTGAAGACTGTATTTTAGAAATGAGAGATGAGGAATTTTTAATAGGGTATTTTGGTTTTAAAATAAAATGTCCAGTAAAAAATTCTTTCAAAATTTTGCTAATTTATTACAAGGGGTATGGGTGTATGAAATGAGAGGCCTAACTGGAACGTTCGCTTTACAGATTTTAGGTAATCCATATACACGAGGTGTGGTAGGATTCATTTCCAAAATATTTTTATAATTTAAATTGAAGTTAGTAAGAATATTACAAGAATCATAAATTAATTTCCTAATATTACTGATACAATGAGAAGTGTAACCTTTTTGAAGTGCAGTACAATTTGAAGAATGTATAAAATCACTGACTTTGCTAACTTAAGCTGACATCTAAAATAACTTTATAACTACCTTTGTCTGCCTTAGTACAACTCCATTGAGTGACATTTCTTCTTTTTCATTATGGACATTCGTTGAAGTCAGCCTACAGGTTCGATATAGAATTTAATAAAATAGATAGTACTTTGGAAGCAGTGATAGATTCAGGTAGTCATGTTTCGATGATTAAAGAAAAATTGATTCCAGAATGTCTTGTCCAATCAGGTAAACAAAATAATTGTTCTGTAGGAACTAATAATTCTATTGTAAATGACAAGAAGTTACTTTTAGATAAGGTTATTGTCAACAACAAAAGCTACGATCAATGTTTTTATGTGGTAGATTAAAGCACTATGTTTAGTGATAGCTTATTAAAGTAAGATTTTTTGTAATTCGAAAATTGAACAAACTGTTTTCAAATGATGATGTACAGGTTATGCATAAAGTTTTACATCTGAATTTTTAATGAATGATGTTCTTTTAACTAATGATTTATCGTCCAAATGTTTACATAAATAAAAGGTTGAATCTTTATTTGATCGCTAATGTTAATGATATTTTAAAAACTTATTATTTTTGAACTAGTAGACATTTAGTACCAAAAACAGCTTAGCATGCAGGTAAATTTAAGAAAAAATGAACCATTTTGGCCAAGGAGGAAGTGTTTTGTTGGAAAAATGTGTTGGCAGGTATTGTTACCTGCCAACACATTTTCCAACAAAACACTTCCTCCTTGGCCAAAAATGGTTCATTTTTTAAATTTACCTGCATGCTAAGTTGTTTTGGTACTAAATGTCTACTAGTTCAAAAATAATAAGTTTTAAAATATCATTAACATTAGCGATCAAAAGATTCAACCTTTATTATGTAAACCAAGATCTTCTAGAACAAGGTATTTTTCACGAAAGTGATTCTGCCTATTGTTCACCTGTAGTTATGGTACGACAGAAAAATAATGAGTTTAAATATGTGTTGAATATCGTACATTAAATAAGCAGAAAATTCGAGATCAGTACCCAATTCTGTTCATTGATGATCATTTGAACCAACTGAAACATACGAGGTGAATAGTATCTTTGAGGTTGTAGCAATAGAATATAGCAATTTTACATACCTTGAGATACTGATGACCATAAATTTTGCTGGTACAACGAATTGATATTATAACGAATTAATAGTGGACTGTATTTAATAATGTAGTCGTGCTTCCTCTGCAAGACGATACGAAGTATCCAATGAACAAAAAGTTAATTATTACTCACAACGTTTGCACCGTTATGGCCATAACACTCGTGTAACCAAAACCCTTTATTGCAATCACTACACAATAAATAATCTTTTGCATAACAAACCGTTCATTTACATTTTCAAATGCTCCACCCGAAGGTACTACATTGGCAAGGAGGCGAGTTTTTTGTTGCCTGGAAATTTAGAATTTTGCCGAACCCTTGCCGTACCAGGCAAGGTAGGGATCTTTAAAGTGCGTGACAACACTCACACACGGGACCTCCATTTAACCTCTCATCCGAACGAGGGCGTAATATTTGTAAAAAATGCTCACCTGCCATTTTTCAAGCAGTCGGCCGTGTCGGGATTTGAACCCGGGACCTTGGGATCCGTAGTCTTACGCTTACTACATTGATCCACGGCGACGCCTTTGCATAACGAACCATAAAAAAAGCACGAAAACACACCGAATTGTATGTTGCTCCAAGTAAGGTTCACAACAACATCTTAACGATTCGAACTGGTCACGCATAAACTTCGTGAAGAAGGGATGTTATATTCACGATGCATATTTCTAATGTCTAAATTAATAGGATAAAAACCGGGTCTTCAAATTAAATTTAATAAAGAAATATTAAGACCGAACACGAGGTATTTTACAAAACTTTTTATTATGTTTCTAGCGGTAATGATTCAGTAAAGTATACTTCTTTTGTTACACATAGGGGGCAATTTGAATTTTTGAAAGCACCTTTTGGTTTGGGTACGAGTCCAAACAGTTTATGCAGATTCATAAATAAGGTTATTAAAAATTTAACGCAACAAATAAGGGTTCTCATATTTTTTAATGATATTCTTATCGCTACAGAAACAGAAGAAGAGAATCTTGGAATTTTAGTAGAAGTTTAAATTCTTTTGATTGATGACTTACTTGAATTGCGTTTAGCTAAATGTTACTTTTATATGAAGAGGTTGCTTATTTAGGTTGGTTACTGTATTAGTAAGGTAGGTATTAATTAAATTGAAAAGTAGAAAACTCTAAACCAAACCCATAAAATAATCGTATATTTTTTATTTATTCGACGGCTATAGTTTCGAATACCAATACATTCATTATTAAGTACAAGTACACTAACAAAAAGAAAACATGGAACAAAATTAAAATGGTAAAGAAGTACTGACCTTAAACAAACTATTCACATGTTATATAAATACAATTATATAACTGAAGTGACAGTTAAAAATAAATTAAAAGTATGACTTGTCAAAGAGACAAGTTATATATATTGAAGTCACACTTTTAATTTATTTTTAACTGTAACTTCATTTATATAATTGTATTTATATGACATGTAAATAGTTTGTTTAAGGTCAGTACTGCTTTACCATTTTAATTTTGTTCAATATGTTTTCTATTTTTTAGTGTACTTATACTTAATAATGAATGCATTGGTATTCGAAACTATAGCCGTCGAATAAATAAAGAATATACGATTATTTTATGGGTTTGGTTTAGAGTTTTCTACTTTTCAATTTAATTATTAAAACCCATTGTAAGTATGGACTACAAATACGATTGTAGGTAGGTATTAAGCCCAATGGTGATAATATTCAGAGTATAGAGAATTTCCCCTTGTGCACGTATGTCAAGCAAGTCCAATCATTTTTAGAGTTTGTAGCATGTTTAATTTGCCCACTATTTATTTAGATTAAATTAAAAGTGTAGTACACCAAACGTGCTTTATTCGTTATCATCATTAATAATTCCTATTATACATAATGGAACGCCTTCATTTTGATGGTTCTTCTATAGTAGAGTATCTGTGTAATATAAATTTATTTCGTTTAGTATCTCTAGGAATTTTATACCGCATGCATTTTCGAATCGTTAATGGCAAGTCCTTGGAGGTCATCAACGTTCATTTTAGGGAGTCGCAGCCATGCTATCAAGCCGTCAAGATGTTTTTGAAATTAGAAGCCTGCGACTTGTGATTAGCAATAAGTGTTTGAATATTTTCAAGTCACAGTGGACTTGAAAATTTATAATAACTTACATTAATGCGCGACGTACAGGAAAAACAAACACAAACGTAAAGCAAGAAAGAATGTAGCAATAATTGTACTGCATGAATTGTGGGTGTTACAAGATTTGGATATCACGAACATGTAGTTAACCTACATTAATGCGCAGCGTAAAGTAAAGACAAAACAAGCATGAACGTAAAGCAAGAAAGAATGTTGCGATAATTGTACTTCATAAATTTGAAATGGTTAATGGTGTTGTTTGCAGCTCATGAAATTTCTAATGGAATCTCTCAATGGAAAGTAGATACAGTTTGGTTCGTTATTTAGTTTAAGTTTAAATTTTCTTTGCATGTCTATAAAATGTCGTTGGTCTTTGTTGAACAGATGGTCATGGAAATACGTTGTTTGCTGTATTGTTTGTGACCTGTTTCACCTTTGATCATTTATAAACCAGTATGTTATAAACCGTATTTGAATTTTGTTTGGTTAGGCTTACACTTACTAGCTTTGTTTAGATTTAAACGTCAGATAAATTTGAAATTCTTACCGTTAGAGGATAGCCTCATCATAGTTTTTCTAAAACTCAAATTTTAACATTTTTCTAATCTTGAAGTTAGTTTTTAGCAGTTTAGTATAAAGATTTAAATTCATTCAGTAATAAATGCAGTGTTTACATTGATGTTCATACAAAAGTTGATCTTCAATATAGAAAGTGCTTGATAAGAAATAGCAGTGAACTTTTGTTTACTCTTTTTTTGTTTTTGTGATACAATAAAGTTTATTTCACTTCTTTGCACATTTAAATACAAGTTGAGTGCTTATAATGAACCTGTAATCTACCTGATAAGATCTGCCCAAGATAGAAATGCATTGTGTTTACAAATTTTTACTAAAATCAATTACCTAAAAGGTGTAAATAGACCTATGTTTAGACAGCCGTTTTTTTGCTTTAAAAAGACATAATTTTGAACCTCCATTAAGTTAGACCCCCCACCAGCGATAAATAAATTAATACCTATAAAAAAATTAGGTGCTAATTAGGTGCTAATTAGGTGCTACATTCCAAAATTAGGTGCTCGAATAGTTTGGCAGGAAATTAAATTTGAAATGGGGGGGGCTGACTTAACGTTAAGCTGGACCCCCCCATATGAAAAAACTAATTTGCAACATGCAAACTGAAAAATTAGATATACCAGAATTAAGTGCTAATTAGGTGCTCTTAAAATCAACAAAACATATCACTAAAATAACCTTTATCTTAATAATTAACTATATCATGTATAAGTACATGATTCGACAAGAGTAAAGTCCCATTAAATAATTAGGTGCTCTTACGACTGTGGTCTCAAAATACTCGTCTAGTAGCGCACTGTCGATATATCCAGTCGCCGAATTAAGTGCTCGTAAGGTTTCGCAAAAATTTTGCACTATAACGTGATCCGCGTCCAGCGTACAAGAGTAAAGTCCCATTAAATAATTATGGAATTAAACAAATTCATTATTGTTTAATTTTAATCGGTTTTTCGGTATGTATTTTGCTTATTTTTTCAATATTTTACGTACATTGTACTCTGCGTGTAATATTTCTTCTTTTTATCATCGCGTCATGTATTAGGTGAAGTAATCAAAGCCGCCACTTGATATTTAGTATTATTATATTAATATTTTTAATGATAATTTTAATGTAATAATGTAAGGATAATTTATTTTAGGAAAGTTAAAGGATTACAAAGGATTTATATTAATTATTTTTGTTATTTTTACAGATATTTTATATTTAATCTTATAAAATTTATACATTTTTAAAAATATAAACATATAAAAATATTTTCTTAATATAAACATATAAAAAATAAACATATAAAACATATCTAATATAAACATATAAAAATATTTTCTTAATATAAACATATAAAAAATAAACATATAAAACATATCTAATATAAACATATAAAAATATTTTCTTAATTATATATATACACGTTTCCTTTATAAATATGGACGTTTGCTTGTCCTCGTCCGCGTTCTCTTCCTCGCCATTGTCCTCCACGTCCACGTCCACGTCCTCGTCCACGTCCGCATCCCCATCCGCGTGCTCGTCCGTTCCTCTATCGTTTTCATTTATATTCCAATGTTGGAATCTTCATATCTTCATATATAGTATGAATAGCAGTTCACGCTCTTGTCGCGACTAATGTTTAAAAGATATTTAGGAATTATTAAATATGATTTACGAATTTTATAATTATTAATATATATGAATAAATAATGTTGGAAATTATAATCAAAATATTAATAATACTTTTAAACATTATCAATGCTTACTATATAGCTTTCTTCACAATGCTTGTGAAGTTATTTCTATATTTGCTTGTTCTGTAATTAAAAATGTTTCTAATTTCTTTTTAAACATTATAAATATAGAATTATAAATATGAATATGTAAAACATTATAAATATGAATATGTAAAACATAAATATAAAAATATATATTCATATTCAAGATGCCTCTACAAAAATGTTATTAAATAAAAGATTGTGAAAAATAAATAACAAAAGTGTAAATGTATATTATGTTCTAAGGAATAAATATTTAAAAATGATAAGGAATAAATATTTAAAAAATTTCATTAATCACGATATAGTATTAAAAATTACCCTTACATTATTACATTAAAAATTATCATTAAAAATGTTAATATAATAATACTAAATATCAAGTGGCGGCTTTGATTACTTCACCTAATACATGACGCGATGATAAAAAAGAAGAAATATTACACGCAGAGTACAATGTACGTAAAATATTGAATGATATGCAGTTAAATACATTGAAAAAATAAGCAAAATACATACCGAAAAACCGATTAAAATTAAACAATAATGAATTTGTTTAATTCCATAATTATTTAATGGGACTTTACTCTTGGACGCGTGTGGACGCGGACCACGTTATAGTGCAAAATTTTTGCGAAACCTTACGAGCACTTAATTCGGCGACTGGATATATCGACAGTACGCTACTAGACGAGTATTTTGAGACCACAGTCGTAAGAGCACCTAATTATTTAATGGGACTTTACTCTTGTCAGCGCTGTGACGCGGACCACGTTATAGTGCAAAATTTTTGCGAAACCTTACGAGCACTTAATTCGGCGACTGGATATATCGACAGTACGCTACTAGACGAGTATTTTGAGACCACAGTCGTAAGAGCACCTAATTATTTAATGGGACTTTACTCTTTGCGCGTGTGACGCGGACCACGTTATAGTGCAAAATTTTTGCGAAACCTTACGAGCACTTAATTCGGCGACTGGATATATCGACAGTACGCTACTAGACGAGTATTTTGAGACCACAGTCGTAAGAGCACCTAATTATTTAATGGGACTTTACTCTTGTAGCGCGTGTGGCGCGGACCACGTTATAGTGCAAAATTTTTGCGAAACCTTACGAGCACTTAATTCGGCGACTGGATATATCGACAGTACGCTACTAGACGAGTATTTTGAGACCACAGTCGTAAGAGCACCTAATTATTTAATGAGACTTTACTCTTGTACGCGTGTGACGCGGACCACGTTATAGTGCAAAATTTTGCGAAACCTTACGAGCACTTAATTCGGCGACTGGATATATCGACAGTACGCTACTAGACGAGTATTTTGAGACCACAGTCGTAAGAGCACCTAATTATTTAATGGGACTTTACTCTTGTACGCGTGTGACGCGGACCACGTTATAGTGCAAAATTTTGCGAAACCTTACGAGCACTTAATTCGGCGACTGGATATATCGACAGTACGCTACTAGACGAGTATTTTGAGACCACAGTCGTAAGAGCACCTAATTATTTAATGGGACTTTACTCTTTGCGCGCTGTGACGCGGACCACGTTATAGTGCAAAATTTTTGCGAAACCTTACGAGCACTTAATTCGGCGACTGGATATATCGACAGTACGCTACTAGACGAGTATTTTGAGACCACAGTCGTAAGAGCACCTAATTATTTAATGAGACTTTACTCTTATGCGCGTGTGACGCGGACCACGTTATAGTGCAAAATTTTGCGAAACCTTACGAGCACTTAATTCGGCGACTGGATATATCGACAGTACGCTACTAGACGAGTATTTTTAGACCACAGTCGTAAGAGCACCTAATTTTTAATGGGACTTTATCTTTGGCGTGTGACGCGGACCACGTTATAGTGCAAAATTTGCGAAACCTTACGAGCACTTAATTGGCGACTGGATATATCGACAGTACGCTACTAGACGAGTATTTTGAGACCCAGTCGTAAGAGCACCTAATTATTTAATGGACTTTACTCTTGCGCGGTGACGCGGACCACGTTATAGTGCAAAATTTGCGAAACCTTACGAGCACTTAATTCGGCGACTGGATATATCGACAGTACGCTACTAGACGAGTATTTTAGACCACAGTCGTAAGAGCACCTAATTATTTAATGGACTTTACTCTTTCGCGTGTGGCGGACCACGTTATAGTGCAAAATTTGCGAAACCTTACGAGCACTTAATTGGCGACTGGATATATCGACAGTACGCTACTAGACGAGTATTTTGAGACCACAGTCGTAAGAGCACCTAATTATTTAATGGACTTTACTCTTCGCGTGTGACGCGGACCACGTTATAGTGCAAAATTTGCGAAACCTTACGAGCACTTAATTCGGCGACTGGATATATCGACAGTACGCTACTAGACGAGTATTTTGAGACCACAGTCGTAAGAGCACCTAATTATTTAATGGGACTTTACTCTTGTGCGTGTGACGCGGACCACGTTATAGTGCAAAATTTGCGAAACCTTACGAGCACTTAATTGGCGACTGGATATATCGACAGTACGCTACTAGACGAGTATTTTGAGACCACAGTCGTAAGAGCACCTAATTATTTAATGGGACTTTATCTGACGCGTGTGACGCGGACCACGTTATAGTGCAAAATTTTTGCGAAACCTTACGAGCACTTAATTCGGCGACTGGATATATCGACAGTACGCTACTAGACGAGTATTTTGAGACCACAGTCGTAAGAGCACCTAATTATTTAATGGACTTTACTCTTTGCGTGTGCGCGGACCACGTTATAGTGCAAAATTTTGCGAAACCTTACGAGCACTTAATTGGCGACTGGATATATCGACAGTACGCTACTAGACGAGTATTTAGACCACAGTCGTAAGAGCACCTAATTATTTAATGGACTTTATTTTGGGTGGCGGACCACGTTATAGTGCAAAATTTGCGAAACCTTACGAGCACTTAATTTGGCGACTGGATATATCGACAGTACGCTACTAGACGAGTATTTTAGACCACAGTCGTAAGAGCACCTAATTATTTAATGGGACTTTACTTTGTGCGTTGGCGGACCACGTTATAGTGCAAAATTTGCGAAACCTTACGAGCACTTAATTGGCGACTGGATATATCGACAGTACGCTACTAGACGAGTATTTTGAGACCACAGTCGTAAGAGCACCTAATTATTTAATGGGACTTTACTTTTGCGGTGGCGGACCACGTTATAGTGCAAAATTTGCGAAACCTTACGAGACTTAATTGGCGACTGGATATATCGACAGTACGCTACTAGACGAGTATTTTGAGACCACAGTCGTAAGAGCACCTAATTATTTAATGGGACTTTACTCTTTGCTGTGACGCGGACCACGTTATAGTGCAAAATTTTGCGAAACCTTACGAGCACTTAATTCGGCGACTGGATATATCGACAGTCGCTACTAGACGAGTATTTTGAGACCACAGTCGTAAGAGCACCTAATTATTTAATGGGACTTTACTCTTTATCTACCGACAGTTATAGTGAAATTTTGGAAACTAGAGCACTAATTGCACTGGTATATCACAGTGCTTAAAGTTTTTGGCCACACGTAAGAGCCTATATTTATGGACTTTACCTATTGGTGTAGCACCATTAGCAAATTTTGGAACCTTGGCACTTAATGAGGTATTGATGTACTAAATATTTTAACACAGTTAAAACCTATTATAAGGATTTTTGCTTACATTATACAAAATTTTGCAAACCTCAACTTAATTTCGACTGGATTACAAGTAGCTACTAGACGATTATTTAAGACCAATGTCTATTTTAATGGATTTCTTTGGCTTGCTATAGAAATTTTTCAAACTTGACCTTAATTGGCGACTGGATTATCGACAGTCGCTCTAGACAGTATTTTAGACCACAGTCGTAAGAGCACCTAATTATTTAATGGACTTTATCTTTATGCGTGCGCGACCAGTTATAGTGCAAAATTTTGCGAAACCTTACGAGCACTTAATTTGGCGACTGGATATATCGACAGTACGCTACTAGACGAGTATTTTGAGACCACAGTCGTAAGAGCACCTAATTATTTAATGGGACTTTACTCTTGCGCGTGTGACGCGGACCACGTTATAGTGCAAAATTTTTGCGAAACCTTACGAGCACTTAATTCGGCGACTGGATATATCGACAGTACGCTACTAGACGAGTATTTTAGACCACAGTCGTAAGAGCACCTAATTATTTAATGGACTTTACTCTTGACGCGTGTGCCGGACCACGTTATAGTGCAAAATTTTGCGAAACCTTACGAGCACTTAATTCGGCGACTGGATATATCGACAGTACGCTACTAGACGAGTATTTTGAGACCACAGTCGTAAGAGCACCTAATTATTTAATGGGACTTTACTCTTGCGCGTGTGCGCGGACCACGTTATAGTGCAAAATTTTTGCGAAACCTTACGAGCACTTAATTCGGCGACTGGATATATCGACAGTACGCTACTAGACGAGTATTTTGAGACCACAGTCGTAAGAGCACCTAATTATTTAATGGGACTTTACTCTTTACGCGTGTGAGCGGACCACGTTATAGTGCAAAATTTTGCGAAACCTTACGAGCACTTAATTCGGCGACTGGATATATCGACAGTACGCTACTAGACGAGTATTTTAGACCACAGTCGTAAGAGCACCTAATTATTTAATGGACTTTACTCTTGGCGTGTGACGCGGACCACGTTATAGTGCAAAATTTTTGCGAAACCTTACGAGCACTTAATTCGGCGACTGGATATATCGACAGTACGCTACTAGACGAGTATTTTGAGACCACAGTCGTAAGAGCACCTAATTATTTAATGGACTTTACTCTTTGCGGGTGACGCGGACCACGTTATAGTACATTGTCGTTAAGAGCACCTAATTATTTTAATGGGACTTTACTCTTAGGCGTAGTGAGCGGACCACAGTTATAGTGCAATTAATTTTCTGCGAAACCTTACGAGCACTTAATTCGGCGACTGGATATATCGACAGTACGCTACTAGATTTTCGAGTATTAATTTATGACCACAGTCGTAAGAGCACCTAATTATTTAATTTGATTTGTACTAATTACTCTTGTGACTCAGTGTGACGCGACCACGTTATAAGTGCAAAATTTTTGCGATAACACTTAAACGAGCACTTTAATTTGGCGACTGGATATATCGACAGTACGCTACTAGACGAGTATTTTGAGACCACATTTGTCGTAAGAGCACCTAATTATTTAATGGGACTTTACTCATTATACGCTGTGACGCGGACCAACGTTATAGTTGCAATATTTTTGGAAACCTTACGAGCACTTAATTCGGCGACTGGATTATATCGACAGTACGCTACAATAGACGAGTATTTTGAGACCACAGTCGTAAGAGCACCTAATTATTTAATGGGACTTTACTCTTGTCGAATCATATACTTATACATGATATAGTTAGATAAAGTTAGATAAAAGGTTATTTTAGTGATATGTTTTTGTTGATTTTAAGAGCACCTAATTAGCACTTAATTCTGGTATATCTAATTTTTCAGTTTGCATGTTGCAAATTAGTTTTTTCATATGGGGGGGTCCAGCTTAACGTTAAGTCAGCCCCCCCCATTTCAAATTTAATTTCCTGCCAAACTATTCGAGCACCTAATTTTGGAATGTAGCACCTAATTAGCACCTAATTTTTTTTAGGTATTAATTTATTTATCGCTGGTGGGGTGTCTAACTTAATGGAGGTTAATTTTGATTTTGTTACATAAATATCATTGTTGTTAATTTACATGTTAAAAACCATGATTATTAAAGAGAAAGTATTTTTTGCTACATTATACAATTAGATAAAACATATAGACTTTTATTTTGGTCAAACGCAATCAAATCTAATAATATAAAATCAGAACTGCTGATTAACAATTTTTGTGCTAAAAAGCAATAACTAATTGCTTACGTATTATCAATTATATTAAAGGACACAAACTGTGTTCTATATTTTTTGTTTAACCTTTATAATTTCTTTCAGGAGCTGCATCTTATTTTTATAAGACAGGTTTTTCTTAACAAATGTGATCCTTTTTTATCTTTGGGTTTCCACGTCTGCCCTTAGATTATTGCATTGCCCTTAACTTGTTTACCTTAGGACTTGGTAGCGTCCATTTTTGTTTATTTATTTAGAAACAAAAATCCGCTCCAATTTCTCATTGCCCTACCTAGGAATAAACCCCTAGCTACATCGGAAGATGTCCCTTTCTTTGATTTTCTGTGAAGGAAGCGTGTTTCTCATGACTAACATGCTAGAGCAAGAAAACGTTACACTAGCTCCCAAAAAAAAGGAGAAGTTACACTGGAGTCCAATGCTAGAGTGAGAAAGAAAAAAACGTTACAAGTAAGCACGTTATTTTTGGTATTTTGAGAATTTTTCTATAATTGCCAAGTCACTATACAACCTGTTAAAAAAAAACTCTAAATTTAAATTTGGTGTTGAAGAATTCGATGCTTTTGAAACATTAAAATCAAAATTAGTTTCCCAGCTTGTTCTAACAATAAATATTCACCTTTGTGCAAAACTGAATTCCATTGTGATGCGAGCGCATTAGGTTTTGGGGCAATTCTTTTGCAAAGCAGCAAGAAGGAAAGTTTCATCTGATCTTCTACTTTAATAAGAGAACCACAGAGCAAAAATCAAAATACCATAGTTATGAGTTGGAAATATTATGTTGTCTATGCCATTAAACGTTTTCATCCTTATTCTGAAGATATACATTTTAAAATTATAACTGATTGTGATAGTTTTCATTTAACTCGATCGAAAAAGGAAAGTATACCAAGGATTACAAGATGGTATTTACTTTTACAAAATTATTATTATGAGTTTGAGCACTGACCTAACCCAAGAATGAAAGATGTAGTCTGTTTGAGTCGAGTTAACAATATATTGGTTTTAGAGGACAATACTTTTAAACAAACAGCTATAAAACAATCGACTGATGCAAAATTCAGTGTCTGAAAACTGTTTTAAAGAATCCTGAACACAGGTTTTGAGCTTATAAATGGTCTTGTTTATCGCAAGGCTAAAAGTAAAGTATTATTTTACATCTTTTCTACTATGGTTTATAATGTGTTGCATACCAGCATACCTATTATAGTGAAATTGCCCATGTTGGTGTAGATAAAGTTTACGAATTAGTTACTTGAACTTACTGGTTCCCTAATTTGAAAACTAAAATTAAAGGTCACACAGAGAATTGTTTGAAATGTGTAAATTTGGAAAGAAGGAATGTTTGTTAAATAACATTCCCAAAGGTAATTCTCCTTTTGAATGTTTACATTTAGATTTTATGGCCCATTCGAAGTTGTTAGTCAATCTAGGAATAAATAAATTTTTAAAGTCGATGCTTTTTCTAGATTTATTAGATTCTAACCATAAAGAACTAATTCAACTGATGGATTTATTAAGCACTTAGAATCTTTCTCAGAGTTGTGTAGTTGTCATAAGCGACGTTACAGATCTAGGGTCTTGTTTTACATCAAATAGGTTTAAGAAATTTTTAAAGAGTTAAGACGTGCAATATCTTGCTGTTGCTACCACAGCACCATATGCGAATGGGCAAATTGACGTAATGAATAAGATGTTAATGCCAATGTTAGCAAAACTAGTAGATGAGAAACATAAGACGGGATAAAGTTTTATCCCATGTTGAATTTTACTTTAATAACAGTGTAAATAGATCGGTTGTTTTTACTCCTGCATAACTTTTGTTAGGTAGAGATTAGATAAATAAAATTAAGGATAATTTGAAATTAATTGTAGAGTTTATTACATAAGAGTGAGGAAGATATTGAGCAACTAAAGCTAGAGCTTCAACTAATATTGTAAAAACTCAGAATGAAAATAAAGTTCAGTATGATAAAAGACACAAGCAAGCATATTTCTATAATGTAAATGATTACATAATTGTTGAAAATGTCAATGTTACAGTAGGTGTAAGTAAAAAGCTGAACCCAAGTATCGAAGACCTAATGTTATCAAAAAGGTTTTAGAAAATGATCGTCGTAACAGATATTATTGGATATCAAAATACTAACTTATCTTACGATGGTATCCCTGATGCTTCGAGGATAAAAGCTTATTCTGTTTAATATGATAATAAGTAAGTTAGGTTTAAGTTCGGCCCAGTTTTTTAGTTTGATTGATCTTGAGGTTTGTAAAAACTCAACATGATGTAATCTGCTTATGTATTTTTATGCATATGAGAGTTTATGATTTTTGCTTATGTATTGCTTACGACCATATGTTTATATACTTATAATGATACTTATGAAATTGCTTATGAATACGATTATGTTATGTTATCACCTATGATTATGTTCATGTATTAGTTTATAAAATAATGCTTATGTTTACAAATGTGTTGATATTTTGAAATAGTGTTCAGGTAGACTAAACAATAGGGTTAATCAAGGTCAATCAAATTGTCAGGTTAGGCTGAGCTGTAGGAATAAAATTGTATTTTTAGGTTATAATTTACTTATGTGATTTCTGAATTTACCTCCAGATATGACATTACAGCTTAAGTGTTATTTATTTGAATGGTAATTGGTATGTGCAAGAGAATTATATGACTGGTCGAGGATTCAGGGAACGGCTTCTTTCCTTTTTCCAGTGTCGTCAAGTCAACCTGACTATGGTTTCAATTTTGCTAATGGTTACTTTTAAATTAATAAAGTTTATATCTCAAAATATTAGTGTTTTTCTGCTGACCCATGAGTAGATTTACAATGTTAAGCAATAACCTCAAATAATTAGTAATATTATGATAAATTAATTGTCATACAATATTGCAGATTTAACTAATTTTAGCATTAGTGTAAAAAATATGTTACATTATACAATCATGGACCAGTTACCTCAACCCACCTTACAGCAAGACAGGCATATGCGAATATGAACTTTTCTTCATAATATGACTCGAGACAACACCCTAAAATATGAACATATTAAGAAACACACTGTTAAACTAGTTAACAAACTAGCTTTATTATCATCAATGTCCGTTTCTTCATAACATAATGCCTACAAATTATGATTATTACAAACACTGAAAACTGTGTTCTATTAAGAAATGCCCCACTATGTATTTTTAATAACATACAGAACTAATTTATTATTAAAGTATTTAAACAGTATTTACTTGACGTTTAAAGTGAACCAGTTTAATTGTGTCCTGTAGTTTGTGCGTAACAATGCTACAACCACGATTGTTTTAATCACAAGTGACCTTTGGAAAGCATACCATTTAAGTTAATTACAATAAAAAGATTAACTAAAACAACTATCAAACTTTACCATAAACTTCCATAATGCTGGCATCTCCTTCAACCCTTCCTGCCAAAATCAAACTATCATCAGATTTAATTACATCATCTTCTTTCTCAGAATCATCTGAATCAGAAAAATGTTGATCTGCATCACCTTCAATTTCTGCCAATGCACCTAGTCCCAATATCTCCTGTGATGGATTTTCTGGAATAAAGATATAAATAAGAAAAATTTGATCGATAACCTACCAGCTTCGTTATCATAATTATTAAACCCAAACTCATCTTCGGTACTCGTATGTCCTACTTCATTATTAGTTTGTGATGCGAGCATTAGGTTTTGGGGCAATTCTTTTGCAAAGCAGCAAGAAGGAAAGTTTCATCTGATCTTCTACTTTAATAAGAGAACCACAGAGCAAAAATCAAAATACCATAGTTATGAGTTGGAAATATTATGTTGTCTATGCCATTAAACGTTTTCATCCTTATTCTGAAGATATACATTTTAAAATTATAACTGATTGTGATAGTTTTCATTTAACTCGATCGAAAAAGGAAAGTATACCAAGGATTACAAGATGGTATTTACTTTTACAAAATTATTATTATGAGTTTGAGCACTGACCTAACCCAAGAATGAAAGATGTAGTCTGTTTGAGTCGAGTTAACAATATATTGGTTTTAGAGGACAATACTTTTAAACAAACAGCTATAAAACAATCGACTGATGCAAAATTCAGTGTCTGAAAACTGTTTTAAAGAATCCTGAACACAGGTTTTTGAGCTTATAAATGGTCTTGTTTATCGCAAGGCTAAAAGTAAAGTATTATTTTACATCTTTTCTACTATGGTTTATAATGTGTTGCATACCAGCATACCTATTATAGTGAAATTGCCCATGTTGGTGTAGATAAAGTTTACGAATTAGTTACTTGAACTTACTGGTTCCCTAATTTGAAAACTAAAATTAAAGGTCACACAGAGAATTGTTTGAAATGTGTAAATTTGGAAAGAAGGAATGTTTGTTAAATAACATTCCCAAAGGTAATTCTCCTTTTGAATGTTTACATTTAGATTTTATGGCCCATTCGAAGTTGTTAGTCAATCTAGGAATAAATAAATTTTTAAAGTCGATGCTTTTTCTAGATTTATTAGATTCTAACCATAAAGAACTAATTCAACTGATGGATTTATTAAGCACTTAGAATCTTTCTCAGAGTTGTGTAGTTGTCATAAGCGAACGTTACAGATCTAGGGTCTTGTTTTACATCAAATAGGTTTAAGAAATTTTTAAAGAGTTAAGACGTGCAATATCTTGCTGTTGCTACCACAGCACCATATGCGAATGGGCAAATTGACGTAATGAATAAGATGTTAATGCCAATGTTAGCAAAACTAGTAGATGAGAAACATAAGACGGGATAAAGTTTTATCCCATGTTGAATTTTACTTTAATAACAGTGTAAATAGATCGGTTGTTTTTACTCCTGCATAACTTTTGTTAGGTAGAGATTAGATAAATAAAATTAAGGATAATTTGAAATTAATTGTAGAGTTTATTACATAAGAGTGAGGAAGATATTGAGCAACTAAAGCTAGAGCTTCAACTAATATTGTAAAAACTCAGAATGAAAATAAAGTTCAGTATGATAAAAGACACAAGCAAGCATATTTCTATAATGTAAATGATTACATAATTGTTGAAAATGTCAATGTTACAGTAGGTGTAAGTAAAAAGCTGAACCCAAGTATCGAAGACCTAATGTTATCAAAAAGGTTTTAGAAAATGATCGTCGTAACAGATATTATTGGATATCAAAATACTAACTTATCTTACGATGGTATCCCTGATGCTTCGAGGATAAAAGCTTATTCTGTTTAATATGATAATAAGTAAGTTAGGTTTAAGTTCGCCCAGTTTTTTAGTTTGATTGATCTTGAGGTTTGTAAAACTCAACATGATGTAATCTGCTTATGTATTTTTATGCATATGAGAGTTTATGATTTTGCTTATGTATTGCTTACGACCATATGTTTATATACTTATAATGATACTTATGAAATTGCTTATGAATACGATTATGTTATGTTATCACCTATGATTATGTTCATGTATTAGTTTATAAAATAATGCTTATGTTTACAAATGTGTTGATATTTTGAAATAGTGTTCAGGTAGACTAAACAATAGGGTTAATCAAGGTCAATCAAATTGTCAGGTTAGGCTGAGCTGTAGGAATAAAATTGTATTTTTAGGTTATAATTTACTTATGTGATTTCTGAATTTACCTCCAGATATGACATTACAGCTTAAGTGTTATTTATTTGAATGGTAATTGGTATGTGCAAGAGAATTATATGACTGGTCGAGGATTCAGGGAACGGCTTCTTTCCTTTTTCCAGTGTCGTCAAGTCAACCTGACTATGGTTTCAATTTTGCTAATGGTTACTTTTAAATTAATAAAGTTTATATCTCAAAATATTAGTGTTTTTCTGCTGACCCATGAGTAGATTTACAATGTTAAGCAATAACCTCAAATAATTAGTAATATTATGATAAATTAATTGTCATACAATATTGCAGATTTAACTAATTTTAGCATTAGTGTAAAAAATATGTTACATTATACAATCATGGACCAGTTACCTCAACCCACCTTACAGCAAGACAGGCATATGCGAATATGAACTTTTCTTCATAATATGACTCGAGACAACACCCTAAAATATGAACATATTAAGAAACACACTGTTAAACTAGTTAACAAACTAGCTTTATTATCATCAATGTCCGTTTCTTCATAACATAATGCCTACAAATTATGATTATTACAAACACTGAAAACTGTGTTCTATTAAGAAATGCCCCACTATGTATTTTTTAATAACATACAGAACTAATTTATTATTAAAGTATTTAAACAGTATTTACTTGTACGTTTAAAGTGAACCAGTTTAATTGTGTCCTGTAGTTTGTGCGTAACAATGCTACAACCACGATTGTTTTTAATCACAAGTGACCTTTGGAAAGCATACCATTTAAGTTAATTACAATAAAAAGATTAACTAAAACAACTATCAAACTTTACCATAAACTTCCATAATGCTGGCATCTCCTTCAACCCTTCCTGCCAAAATCAAACTATCATCAGATTTAATTACATCATCTTCTTTCTCAGAATCATCTGAATCAGAAAAATGTTGATCTGCATCACCTTCAATTTCTGCCAATGCACCTAGTCCCAATATCTCCTGTGATGGATTTTCTGGAATAAAGATATAAATAAGAAAAAATTTGATCGATAACCTACCAGCTTCGTTATCATAATTATTAAACCCAAACTCATCTTCGGTACTCGTATGTCCTACTTCATTATTAGTTTGTGCACCAGAGCTGAAATATTAATTAATATTATAGACATATATGCTTTCTAATCATTATACCGCAATTGTGATTTGGTTTCATTAATAATCCGTACTAGTTCATCCTTATTTAGTTGCACCTGAAAGGCATTGCTTAAATCATATTACAAACAAATACTACTACCCTGTCTGGGTTGTTTTTTGCCACTCCTTTCTTTATCCATTTAACGCACGGAATAAAATTAATCTTTGGTGGTTGCTCCATTTAGACCAGAGAAAATATAAGTTCTCTGATTTAGATGACTGTGAAAACACCAAATTTTATTTTTGAAAGGAGCATGTCACATTGAGGTTAAGGTATAAGGACAAAATGCATACATCTGTGGCTCTAAACCAATCAGTGTGAAGGTTAGGCTATTTAGTAAATATTATTCAGATGTGATATAACCCACCAATAGTTAACGATTGTATTTTACTTCTATACCAGGATATCTCAATTACCATAGCTAGAAATTATCACCAAACAAAACGTTTACTAAAACTTACAATATCCTTTTAAAATTTTAATGTTGTAATGCTCAACGTAGTTGGATTGTAATAATTAAATTAAAAAGATGAAATTCTTAGTAAGATTCTTAAAGTTTTTGTCCATACAGTTTAATATGTTTTTATAAACTAGAAACTGGATTAAAATAAATTTTGAAAATGTACTCTACTTCATTCACTACAACAATATATTCTTTTTTAATGCTATCAAAATTATTTTTCAATATGTCTGATGTTCTTTACACACGCTCTTCTATTATAATTCATTGTAGCAGTTAATAAAAATATTTATAAATATTATAAATACTGTTGCGATCCACTATTAGGCAATCCGTCAAACATACAAACGCCCGGGGCACAAAGTATTCTTCAGGATTCGAGAATTCTTCTAGAAATTACTAGATAATGAGTCATGTCTTTAATTTAGGGTATATATAAGGCCGCTTATGTATGTAAGAGTTAGTCCACATAAGAATGTCGTATATAAACTATATCGTGTATAGTGAATGTAGTTGAGATTTTTGGAAGCCGAATAGTATATATACATAAATGTTATATGAGCTAAACGTGTCTAATGTACATGCAGCTTGTAGTATACATAAATAGATAGAAATTGGATTGAATAATAGTTGTGTTAGTGTTGTTAATGGACCTATGGTAAAGAAGTTAGTTTAAGAAGATATTAGTGCTTGTAAATTCATTAGTGTAATAGTGCTTCATTGTTAAGTGTCCTGAAAACATCTATAAATAAGGCTTACACTGTTAATTGGACTTGTGAACAGTGAGTAATAAAGACCTTTATTATTACTTGTTTTGAATTAAAGAAACGCGGTAGCAGTAGCCCGCTTCAATACTATATATTACTTAAGTAGTCAATAACAAAGTAAGCTCATAAAATGTATAGCTTGTCGTGCTGTATGTGCTGTTTTAAACGTGGCCATGTTATAATTTATCATTCCCTGCATATAAAACAAATTTATTCAAGAATTCAAGAGTTTGCTTCAATACCGCCCCGCATTGATCGTAGAACTCAAAAAAGTATGCCCACCAATCGTATACAAAAAATTATTTTTAAACACTCATTTTACAGAATTAGGGAAAATATTCAATAGAAATATGAAAATTATTAGTGTTCAATCGATGCATAATTTGTGAAAGTTAATGAGCTGACAGTTAATCTAATTAATCACATGTTATCCTAGCCATTTTAATTAGGTTTCAATCACATAACACACACGAAAAAATTGAATTGGAACCACATAACACCCAATTCAATTTTCTTGTGTATTAAAAAGGTAACATGTGTTGCGATACCAACACTAATTACAAAGAATATTATAACAATTTAATACAGGAAATGCGACTTGGTTATCCTTTGTTATTTATTAATTTTACTAGAATTTGCTTTTAGTAATTTGATTGTCTTCTGCCACTTGTTGGAAACAGTCTAATAAAATCTTTAGTTCGAGAGGCATTATCATCATCTCAAAGATTAATTGTAAGATTAAAGCATTTGGCTACAGAAGATTCCTACCCAAGTCTTGCTTATTCGTTTCGAATAATTCTAACTATTTCTATGATCGTACGAGAAGTTTGTGATGTTTTATGGAATATTCTATCACCAGTAAATTTAAAGCTGCTATCGAAGTGTTGCAGAAGACTATTATAAGTTTAATCAACTATCAAATTGCCTAGGAGCAATTGATAGTAAACACATGGAAATCCAAGCTGCTTCACATTCTGGAACGATGGGCGCCAAGTCTTGAAATTAATCTATAAATTGTTGTATGTAATACAAATTTTTAAACTGATTTGCAGCTCAAGGTCAACAAATTCTAAAAATTGATCAATAAATTGTTGTGTGTAAAATAGCTATTAGATAATTTGTACTTATTATTATATTTAACCAATATTACAGTAAGTAGTATGAAATATGTGTCATATATTTCTATTTGCTTCACACCAGTCGGTGGTAGTGTAGATATATAATAAACAAATTCTTATTGCCTTCGTTTAAGTCAATCGAAATCAACATATACACCTTTTAACAATGCATCAATATAATGAAGCAAAAGTATATTATCTCTACTTTATAATTTATGTTTATCATTCTAGCTTTTACTTTGCTTTTTAACAAAACAGATTGCACTTCAGGATCAAACACCATTTTCACTACATAATCACTTTCATACGAGTTTTCGCCTCTTTTTAACCGCGAAATATCGTTTTTAAAAAAATTAAGCTACTGCAGAAAACAATGTAACATGCTTATTGGCACCAGTCACTAAAAACATAACAACCAATTTTAAAATTTTTCGGAAGTTTATGTGTGTTTGGCTAATAAATAGTATCCTAACCTATAAACACATTAGAAAACTATTGAATCTCTTGGCAGTAACAAAAGTTTTGGATAATTTGAATACTAATTTAATAGTAACAGTTTATATACACACTATTACAAGAAAATTATAACTTAGGTATCACAAATATACACCGAACTATATTAAATTATATTGCTAAATATGAAAACACACTGAATCTATTTTGCTTATATCAATCACCACTAATGGTGCGTATTGAATGTAAATGTACTATAGGAAACCAACCATAAAACGCTTATCTGTAAAACTTGTGTAGCATTACTGAATGCATGTTATATATTATGTAAATTTGTAACATACTTTTCGCACTGTTCACCATAATGCGGTCGTTTAGGTAATTATTTGAGAATTGTAATGTATATCTAATCTAGGGTAATTTATTCTACCTGTGTAGGCTAGCGGTCTTTGAAGTGTCAATATTAAAGATAAAGGTTATGTTTATATTGAATTATTGAACAACAATCAAAATCACTTGGATATTATTTTTCAAAAAACATATGTAAAGATGAGTTTGATTGTAATCAAACCTAGTATAGTTATCGTAAGTAGTAGTAATACAAAGCCAAAATCACTTGTGAAATTAATAACTCGCTCTCCTGCAATTGAACATGAAGGTGAACCTAATATAGTTTCTCAGGAATGGGAAATTGATACTAAATATTATTCTGCAAATGTAAATATTTTTGGAATAACTGAAGATTTTGTACGCGATGATAACTTTAACAGTTCTGTAGAAGCATTGCTTATCCACATGGATAGCAATAAAGAATCAGGTTTAAGTGATTTAAAAAAATGGACTAAAATTGAAAATGACTGCAACATCGAAGTTAAACTACTGATATCAAACTACTTTACATCGAAAACAAAAATATCAAAAGCAGAAGCTACAAAGTGGTGTTTAAAGAGAGGATATGAGTTAATAGAGCTGTATCCCAATACAGAAAGCATTTTGCAAGAATCTGATAGCAATGATATTATAGAAGAAAAAAGAGGCGTAGATCGTGTTATTGAGGCTTTGCAAACACATATTTGGCCAAATTTACTAATGAAGGATTCCACCAGCTGTAATGAAGATAAAAGCGAAGTTAAACTTCATTCAAATACAGGCAATTCTGACCAAACTTTAAATGATTTTTTAACAGAAGATGGTGTGGACAATTTTACAGACCTTTTTTCACAGTTAAATATGCTTAAAGAATCTCTTGGGTCAATGTCAAATACCCAGCGAAAACAAAATGCAGAACAGATGGTCACAAAATTTTGGCAAGCTATCGGTGGCGATGAAGAAGAACTATCAGATGCCTGATGAATTGGTTTTTATTAATTTGTAAATATTTCATTTATGTATAATTAATTTGAAACAGTTTGAAAGTAGGTATTTTGTAGCCTACAAATGAGATACATTGTTTACTGTGTTATCTTTTTCCATTTATTATACAATAGTAAAATTTGAATGTGGTACCTGTAATATCTATCTGATAGAAAGTAAGAAGTACATAAAATATGCTTGTAAACCACTATATCTTTCGATATTAGAAGATGTATTTAGTTTCGATACCTCATTATTTGTCAAATTATTTGTAAAAAGAGGAGAGATATGATGATAGGACACATAGCAAGGCATGAGGGAATAGCATAGTATATATTAGAAGCAGAGAAAGGAAAAAAGAGAGGTAGTGGTAGACCTAGGTTAGACTACTGCACACAGAGAGAGACAGAGATGGAAAGATGTACGCTATGGGAATGTCTGGAAAATGTGTTAAGTTAGGTCAGAATAGAAAACAATCGAGGTATGCGTCTAACCAGTTATAGGGCCGAAAACCTAATGATGATGATGATCTTGTTATTTGTGATAACGAATTGACTATTTGAAATGACCAAAATAGAAGATTATGTGAACGTTTGCTGCTGATTTTCTAATAAGCAATTGTGTTCCTGGTAATTTTTCAATAGAGCAATGTAATAAAAATCTACTGAATTTTAAATGCGAAACGACAAATTTTAAATTTCCTGAGTGAATTGGAAGAACTTTTTCCACAAATATTTCTATATTCTTGTCTTTATTGATTTATTTTTAGGATTTTAAAGTGTTGAAAATTTTGCAATTGATAAATAATGAATGCCGCCCATGGAAAATACATCATTTGGAAAGTTGATCTTTCCATTCTGTTTTAAATTGTAGTAGGTACTTATAAATTAACATTTAAATACACAAAAGTTAACGATATTCAGCTTTGTTTATGGCATGTGAATTGAAGAATATACATCAACGATTTAAATGAAAAAGCATGGTATTTTGATCAATACATCATCGCTTTGTTTAAAATGCTTGCTCTACTGAAGACATTTAAATTCAAGAAACCTAAATTACAGTGGTTCATAAATATTATCAAGTAAATAATTAATTTAACAAAGGGTCCTTGGACCCTATTTTTTCATTGTTTTCATTAATGATGTTGTGAATTCACTGGATTGTGAATGTTTAATCTACGCTGATGACCTTAAATTGCATGGCACCATAAACCAAATAGAAGATTGCATAAAGCTTCAGCAGAATCTTGTTAAACTCCAGACCTGGTGTAATTCAAATGAATTACCTTTAAATCCGGACAAATGTCCTGCTACAAACTATACTCGAAAATTCAATGTTGTTAAATTTCCGTATACTATAAATGACTCAATCATCCAAAATAATGACGATGCTCTAGACTTGGGAATTCACTTTGATGCAAAGCTAACTTTCAGTCTACACATCTTCAACAGTATTCAAGCAGCGTATAAATCACTTGGCTTTTTAATTAGAATAGTCAAACACCTTACCTGTGACACCTTCAAAACTATTTACTTTGCCTATGCGAGGTCCAAATTCGAATACAGCAGTATAGTCTGGAATCCATCGTATGTTACACACATAAATATTATAAAAAAGGTACAACGGCGCTATTTAAAATATTTAGCGTTCAAGGGGGACCTATCTAGTCCCTGCATAGGTATAGACAACAGAATTTTGCTTAATAGATTTTCTTTAACCAGTTTAAAATCTCGGCATGATACTAATGGTGCTATGTTTGTATATAAATTGATGAATAACACAATTGATTTTCCAAATTTATTAGTTTGCTTTAATTTTCAAGTGCCCTCATCTTCTAGAAGACAATTAATGTTCTACCTAAGAACACCCAGAACATGCTCTAAAGTTTTCTCCTGTATACATGATGTGCTCAACACTAAATACATTTTGTAGAAATTTTGATATAATTAATGACACACTGTCGCATCTTAAAGATATTTTACTGTGCACAGATTTATAAAGCTATATCTAGTTGTTATGTCACCTCCAGCATTATAAATCTGGCTTCATATATAACTTAATTGAATTTGCCTATTTTGTAATTGGGTATTTCTGTAAAATAGTGTAAATAAATAAATAAAAAGCTTTGAAAAATATTGTTTGACGTAGTATTAAGATTATTGTTAACCATATAATTATGTCGAACACGTGGTTTCAACTTGTAAGATTAAATATTAAATAAGAAGTAGTCCTAAAGTAATATTTACGATTCTGTATATATATATATATATATATATATATATATATATATATATATATATAGTTATTAAGATGAAATGAAAACCCAACTTTGTATTTAAAGTTGAATTACCATTTCAAATCGAACTAGTAATAATATAATATAATATAATATTAATAATATATATATATATATATATATATATATATATATATATATATTACTATGTAATTTTAGAAACAATCGAGCTCCAACGTTGGTCCGTCATATAAAAATTGATATGATAACGCCGTACTCGGTGTAATGACGTTTTTACCTTAACGCCACCGCTCTGTGTTCTCACTTCAAATTTAATCTTACTAATTTTACTATTATGCCATGGCTAGCCCACTTTAATCTACACAGAGTGCACAACGTTACGATGATCAATTTTTCTCTTCTCTACCCCTTTATGATTACCTATTTGTTTGAATTTATAAAACGAAGTCAATTAATTTCATATAATGAAAAGAAATATTATTTACAAGTTTTGAATTGATAAATATTTAAATACACCCTTCAATCAATCAATATCATATGTATATCATTTATTGCAAAATTTATATGTTTTGAATTCAATCTAAAGTCACCAAAAACTACCACTTTTTACCAAAGAAACCTGGAACGTTCTAGACCCCTTTATAATACATTACGTAAGTTTAAGTATGCAATGTTTGTTGCTGACTTCGTTACACGTTTTATATAAATTGAATTAATTCGAAATTGAAATAGAAAAATATTTTAAAATTAAATAGATCTGACCTGTTATCGTCTATCACTGCTCTGCTTAGTTGAACCCTTCGTTTTCCATAAATTACTTCGTGCTTTTTTAATTTATATGCCTTGAATCTCGCAACTCAAAATTGTACCAGAAGTGTACCAAAATATAATTGTCGACGCTGATTTGAAATATTATATTGACCCAGATTTGAATTATTCAGAAATACTCCACACATTAGAAATGTTATATCATAGATTCGAATTATTGTCAACGCAGACTTGAAGTACACCACAAATTTGAAGCCGTTAAACGGCAAAAGAAGTCTTCTTAATCGTTGCACTTATTGTCACTTATAACATACACTTGATATTTTATTATATTTAAATTACGCATGACTTTCTGATTAGCAGTGACGCAGCTTCGCCTTGCCTGAGTTGTGAACTCACCCGTCTTATCTTTGTTCTGTGTTAATATAGGCTCTTCCCGCTTACATGTGGGCTGGGTTTTCAACAGTTTTGCCGATATCTCAACCAACCAGGTCTTTAATATTCCCTGCATTTCGAAGTTGTTTCTGATGTAATTTCTTAGGTTTTCTGTGAAATGGTGTTTGTTTGATACCTTATTATTCGTTATCTTGACCATACGTTGTTTTGCGTAGATATCACCTTTTCAATAATTGAACAAAATAAATGATGTAACTGCAATGCTATTTTCGTTTATCTATTTTTATGCGTGTTTGAAACTGCGTTTTCTTATCAACATGTTTATTGTTTCCGCATACTCACATAAAGCTTTGTTAGGTTTTATCTCTTATCTTTGTATTTGTTTTATAACTAATTAGAACACTTCTCAATGCGTGTTTAATTACATGTACTATTATTTCTCTTGAATGTGCATACTTTTGTTGAAAAATATTCTTACTTGCATTACTTAAAATTAATAACGGTCTATATACAGAGTATTAAATACTTGCTATTTACATAATGTATAAATTACCTATTTTTCTGCTAAATACGCTTTCTATTGTTGTAAGATATGCTTCCTTGCATCGCTTAAAGCTAATTACGGTCTATATACAAGGTGTTAAATGCTTGCTATTTACATAATGTATGAATTACTTAATTTTCTGCTAAATAAATGCAGTTTTCTGATTCCTATTGCAATTTATGGTTGCTACACGACACTTGCTATTCAATACACCCCTAAACAGCCCCTTATCACAGCAATATATATATATATATATATATATATATATATATATATGTATCATCATCATCATTAGGTCTTCAGTCCTGGAACTGGTTAGACTAGACGCGTACCCTCATTGTTTCCTATTCTGAACTAACCTACACATTTCCCTGAAAATTGTACAGTCTGCATCTATCACTATCTGATTTAGGTCTACATCTGCCTCATTTATCCTATCTCTGCTTGTAATATATCCCATACTATTCCCCAAAAATGCCTTAGATCGTATTCTGTCCTATTTCTCCTATTTTTTTCCACAAATATCCTTGTTCCCCTACTATTTCTATAACCTATTTGTTATTAACTTTGTCTGTCCACGTTATCATCCTCATACATCTGAAGCACAACATTCCAAAAGGCTGCTACTGTTTTTCTGTCTGCTTTTCCTAGTGCCCGTATTTTATAGGCATGCTGTGCTGTGCTCCACACATATGCTTTCAACAATTTTCTTATTGTTTCTATGTTTGTTGTCTTTCATCATAGGCGCTGTTCTTTCTCGTTAGATGCAGTTCGGTCCCCTTCTATTGTTTTACAATTATATACCCTGTTTCTCCGGATTCAGTGGTTGGGAAGGGGAGTAAGCAGCCTATGGTTGTCAAGTTCCCCCAGCCCTTAACAATTGCCGATTTAATATTTTTTCCAATATATCTTTTCGTACAGTCACCATTAGTTGCAGATATTTCACAACCAACACCTGTAGTTGTTTATAATAATCATCAAATTTATCTGCATTTATTTTTTTGTCATTAGGTTTTCCGTCTCAAAACTGGTCGTACACGTACCTGCACTTATTTATATTCTGAGCTAGCCTACACAGTTCCCTGAAATTCTCATACAGCCTATATACAGCTCGGTTCCCTTCTATTGTTTTCTAATTTTATGCCCTATTTCACCGAGATTCGGTGAAGGGGGCTAAGCAGCCTGTGGCTACCCAGATCCCCTAGCACCTAGACATTTGCCGAATTAATAGTTTTCCAGTAAATCCTTTCACACAATAAACATTATTTGAGAATATTCCCCAACCAATACTTGTAGTTGCTTATGATAATCATCATGTTTAAGTACAGTTACTTTTTTCGTCATTAGTTTATCCATCTTGGGACTGGTTGGATGTGTATCTCCATTGATTTCTATTCTGAACTAGCCTACACATTTCCCTGAAATTCCTATAGCCTACATCTTTCACTATCTGTGTGCAGTAGTCTAACCTAGGTCTACCTCAACTTCTCTTTTTTCCTATCTCTTGCTTCTAATATATTCCGCACTATTCCCTCATGCCGTCATACATTCTAAGCAAAATAACAAAATCATATCAGTTTTTATTAATTTATTTATTTTGTACTCTAAAACATTTGCTTTTACACTTATTAATTATATACTTGAACATAAAATCATACACCGCTATCAAGTATAAACAACCTAAGATACAATAATTTGAAAACATTAAATAACACAATCCGTTCTGAATAGACCTGCACCTTGAAGTAGTTTTAGAAAACTATAATGGGGAGAATAGCTTGCGTTTTTCAGTGAGCTATAGAGGCAACCTATAGGTTGACCAAATTAGTGTGTTCTCTAGTAAGGAGCCGGATTTAGATAGGTCCCCAAAAGAAGGCAGCATCTCTTTCGATACTTAGAGTGGCAGAGACCATAGGGGTCGGTATGACATTCTATTGAACACTATTGCGAAGTGGTAAGCAATGGGAAAGAACCACATTAACTCCCAAGTACACAGCATACTAAAAACGTTTTCAAAAATGATGTCATCCTCTGGAGTAAAAGGTTCCAGAGTTAAAATAGTCCCCCATTCGGATCTACGGGAGGGGACTACTTCAGAGGATTAGGATTAGGATTAGCAAGCTCAATAAGATGAAAAGTAGTACTTGAAACATCTTGAGACTTGGAGCATGGAACGTTAGAAGCATGAAGTAAGTAGCCAAGCTAGAGAATCTGAAAATCACAATGGATAGGCTATAGATATAGTAAGGACTAGAAAAAGTCGGTGGCCAGAGGCGGGAGATTTTTGGAGTGGAGTCTTTAGGGTAATTCATAGAGGATCAGAGGAAGGAAATTCGGGTATGAGGACACTAGAGAACCACTTACAAAATGATAAAAGACTACTCATGGTTAGATTACAATCTAAATCAATAATGTAATAATACAAGTATACATGTCCACTTCTAGCTACAATGAGGAATGATATAGAAGCAATCTACAAAGTTAACAAAATCATACTAAAATTCGTTAAAGAACACGGAAATTTAAAAATTGCTGTAGATTTTAATGCAGTGGTAGGTGAGGGAGGAAAAAAATGTTAGTGGACTTATTTATTTTAGGAACGAGAAACGACAAGGGAAATTGACGTAGAATTTAGCGACAAAAATAATTTAACCATTTCATCATCATCCTAAAAGATGATGCACGTGGAAGATGCCAAGAGACATAAGAAGACATGAAATAGATTACATTCTTGTGAGACAACCATTTAGGAATCAAATAAATGACTGTAGAAGCTACCCAGAGGTAGATATAGACAATGATTACAACATAGTAATATTGAAATCCACACATAAATTTAAAATTTTTTAAAAAAGAAACAGAACCAGGCACTTTGATTTTGAGAAATTAAACGATAGAGGTATCCACAAGAGATTTGAGAATAAGTAAAACGAATTGCTGAAAGACATCAAAAAAATTTCTTATACTAAGGAAGTAGAAGAAGAATGGAATAACGTAAAATCCAGCCTATACATGGCGGCCAGAGATGTTTTGGGATACAAACAAAAAGAAAATATGAAAGCATGGGTAACAAAGAATAGTCCGAAGTTAATAGAAGAAAAACGATGGTACAGAAATAAACCAGACGAAGCAATAAACAGATTTTTAAAGCCATAAAATGAAAAGTTATTCGGTAATGCAGGAAATCTGAAGAACAATGGATTGGGGATAGTTGCAAAGGAGTACAAACTAAGATAGAAATAGGATACACACACAGATTAATTAGAATGAATTTTATGAATATAAAACCGCATAACAAAAATATAAGAGCATGGAGGTGGTGGCGTTATAGAAAATGTAGAGGAAGTGGATAAATGGCAAGAATATATAGGGAATTTATTTGCACGATCGGAGCTAGAAGCACTAGCACAGGAGAAAAGGACGACTTGGGATATCTTATACTTAGAGATGAGTTTGAACTAGCATAAAGAGTCTGAAAAATAAAAAGGTATCCTGTATATATAAGGTGTAAGCAGAAACTCTAAAAGCGACTGGACAAGTAGCAATAGAATATCACTACCAATTTGTAAGCTATACGTATGAATCAGCACCATAGTCATTATACCAAAACAAAAAGGATGTGGATAGACGTGAAAACTTTCGAACAATAAATTTGACAGCACACACGTCAAAAATATGAACTAGAATTATACAAAAACGGATGGGAAAATGGGCTTAAGAAATATTAGAAGAAGATCAATTTGGGGTTAAGCAAAACAGGAAAACAAGGGGCCACGTTAGCTTTAGGTGATAATGGAGAAAATTATAAAAAAAAGGAGAAATGAGGTATATAAGGTTTGTAGATCAGAAAAGAGCATTCAACAATGTAAAATGGAAAAAAGTTCAAAATACTCAAAAAAGATAGGAATGAGTTATAGGAATAGATGGATTAGTACAAAGTTTATACAAACAGCAAACAGCTGTATTAGAATTAACGCATGAATATAGAGAAGTAAATATTAGGAAAGGGGTGAGAGGTATGTGCACTATCTCCATTAATTTTTAACTTGTATATCAAAGAGGCAATGAATACTGTCAAATGCAGAAAGACAAACGATTGATATGTTCAGATTTGCAGACGATATAGCAGTGTTAGCATCTAGCAACGAAGAGTTAGAATAGCTCCTAATGAAATGAAAATAATTGGGAGATTTAAAGCCTCTTATTTAATGGACAAGTCACGTTATCGGTTATTATACTCATGCGCAGTAGTGAAAAATTAATCCACGGTTATTAAGCAATAGCGTGTTACGTTACGAACAACGTTCGCTTAATAATGGATGGTGTTGGAAACAGGTTTGCCAGCTTATATAATGTTGTGTTTGTAATTAAGTATTAAAACTAAACAAAATTAGTTTTACTACCTATGAATATCACTATTAGTGGAAATTTATAATGTTTATAGACTTTTAATTGCCTTAAATGCAATATTTGTAAACACAAGGGAAGCAGATCAATGAATTTGGTACCTCTGCAAACTAACTACGAAAAGTTTGTCTGTATGTGTCAGAAGAGTCTAATCATATTTTTCTTTAATAATATGTATTTAATGAATTTGAATATAGGTGCATTGTACTCATATCCTTAAAATACAATCATTTAGTTGTTATTTTGGTTTATTTTGAACTCGCTAAACAAGATACTATGGATTACAGTGCTAGAAAACGGTTACGATTTAATGACCATGATGATATTACTTTTTTACGGGAGGTTTTGGGGCAGAACCCCCATTCAAATTTCAGTTGTGTGGCCATTATTCAAGAAAACATGCAGTCTGTGACAAAAAAGAATGTTTCTATAAGAACTCTCAAAGAGCATTTAGAATTGATAATAAAATTATGGTTGAAGGAATATAAAAATTTACGAAACCTGTAAGTATAATAAATATGTGTAAGTTTTTAAATTTTTGGTATAATTAAATTATCAAAAAACAGCGTGCCATATCTGCAAAATTGCTTTTATTAGGTTGAGTAAGATACTATTTAAAATATATCCAGGGTAAGAAAGAAGTAAGATGTAATATTTTATGCCTTTTATAGATCTGGAATAGAAGTGGCATACTCTGAGAAGAATTCTCTATGCCAATATATTCATGAACTGATGTGCAACCAGGATAAAAAAACAAGTAAAAAAAAATTGTAAACTTTCACGAATGTTAGGTATAGAGGTTCGTGACCAATGTGCTTCCATTTCAAATGGTTCTCAAGTAAAAGTATAAACTAACGTTTAGTTGCGATTGTAAGTATATAATAGCCACATGACCAGTTTTAAACCTGCATTTTTAGCACCAACCGAGAATCCTCTTTGAGACGTAAAGAGAACATTTTATTGGAAGATCACAATTATCATTCAAATGACAAACTTGAACAAGTTACAGATAAGGGTAATAAGGTGTTTATTATTAAATGGAAAAAAAATTTTGATCTCACTTTTGTTTCAGATTCGGTTATTTTAGAATTAAACAATTTTCCTTAATTAAATTGTAAAATAAAGTTTTGAATATTATAATGGTTTATGTTTTAGTTCCAAATTCAGAAAATATAGCAGATCCAGAACCCATAGCTGCAGCAAGTATGTCTCATACTCCTAAATCATCCAGAGTGCTAAGTAATGACTAATGAGCATTCTTCTGATAGGCAAAGAACAAGCAAAGCACTGGCTTAAAGCATTGACAAGTGAAATGAAAACATTTATTAATTTTCCTTTACTTAAATGATACAGTTAGAAGCGTTTTCGGAAACTTACTCGGATCACTTAAACTAGTAACCGTGACGTTCCTTAACTAAGAGTTACTAACTTACCCGTGTTCTTTGACGCAAGGTTAGCTACCAGGATCGGTGATACCCGGTTGTTCAGGCAAGGTCAAAGGTAAACTGATTACTTTTGACCCTACCTGAACAGCAGGGTAACCCTGATCACTGATCCTGGTAGCTAATCTTGCATCAACGAACACGGGTAGGTTATATAACTCAAGTTTCGCTTTTTGTCTTACTGAATAAAATATGGTTTTGAAGTTCTCTATGTTACTTTTTCTAGCCTCATTTAAATATAATCTAATCTAATCATGTTTCCTATCCTTTAGGTGCAACAAGATCCAAAAAAAGAAAAATTAATGTATCAAGGCAAGGACTGGCCTGAGGCATATGACTATGAACAAAAAGAAATTAAAAGAAAGGAACTAGAATTGGAAGAAAGAAGATTATGAATTTATAGGTGCAAGGAAATTTGTTGCTAACGTAGAACTCGCATGTACTATGTACTGTGACAAATGTATGATACCTACATTAATGCTTAGTCAGAGGAAGCAACTGCTTTATACAGTCCCGCAAGGATTAGTAAATCCAAAATTTTATATAGTTATATGAATACTCTTATTTTGATGTAATATATTTCTCTCAGCAAACTATTGGTTCTTTTACCGCTTACAATAATAATCTACATTACATGTACAGTGTGATGTACAAGTATACTTCATACCATATGTACATTACAATGTACATGCTGAAAAATACGCTGAAAATTTAAAAAAAAATAAAATTCTTGATCGAATATTCTACTTAGACATTTATTAATTCATATCCATAGAAACTTACCTTTTTACCCTAAATAAAATAATTCAGGTCTGAAGGGGTTAAGAAAAAAAATGTTTGTATGAAGTTTAAGGATTACAGTTACTAGTAAGTGTTTTATATGAAATTGTAATTCTGGTTTTAGGAATTTGAGCTGCTAAATCAAAGAATTGTACGACTTGTTGCTGGTTTAATCCCAATTGGAATTAGTTCATTCTTTGAAACTGCTGCAAATATTTCCACCATCAATCTGCTTAAAATTGATCGCATTCCTAACTGTAATGTTTTTCTAAATTTTTGGCTTTCCAAAAGAATAGTTATTTTGGATTTATGTGTTCGGTTTACTCTGTTTTTCAAGCATAATTGAAGGGGTAAGTGGATAAAGGTGCTAAGTCACATTTTTAAAAATATTGAGATGTTGTGTGGATGAAGGTGCTAAGCGCTATTCTTTCGATTTCCACATTTTGGTTCGCAGAGAACTGATAATAGCAAAGTTACCAGTTGATAGACGTGCTAACTGCATGCAAACAATAAACAGCAAATTTGCATAAAGGGGTTATGTGCTTTTAACACCTTTATCCAGTAGATGGCTGTGGCAGTAATGTGGCTTAGCACCTTCTTCCACTGACTGTTTGTTTTGAAGTTTAGTTGATGGTCAGCAGGTAGTACCTTAGTGTGTGTGTGTGTTTTTAAATTAAATGAATTAATGCAATATGTTTTCACGGGGGAAAATGCTAGTTCATTTGGCAACAAACCCAAATAATGGCAATATAAAAGGAAAATCTAATACTGAAAGAGAAAATGAAGTAAGAAAGCAAGATAACCTCAAAATTTTTGAAGAAGAGCAACAAGTTCTAAAAGGTAGGACTAGGAATATGTTTTATTGATCCTTTAGTTCTAATGTATTACACTTACAAGAACAATAAATTATTTACTTTTAAAGTCTAATTATTTATTTTTCTTTAAGATCATAAAAATGAAAAAGTAGAAGAAAACTAAGTCTTTGATTAGAGAACTTGTAGAAGGAAGATTCGCAGAAGATAATGAAAATAATGAGGTTCAATTTGAAGCAGAATCTGTTGGAGATAATCATAGTTCCATGCTCATTGACGGTAAGCAAAAAAGAAAGTAGTAATCCTGTAGCAGAACTTATTGTATTTCTCGATAAAATGCGTCTTAACAGAATATGCTTAATAATAATATTTAATCGTCGACTCACAATGGGGTTTTAATAATTAAACTTAATGAATTACTTTAAACTTATGTTATGCTTATGTTACAGATTTGAACATCGGAAGAGAGGAGGAGATTAGTGAAACCTTGCCTTCCGATGAGTGTGATGACATCCTGCTTTCTGACACATTCAGTAGCGAAGGAGATGTATATATTCCAGATTACATCAAACTATCATTTTCATTGGAAAATAAAAGTTACGAAAAAGAAAACTTCAGTAATATTAAAAATAATGGAAGTAGATCTGATGTAGAAGTACTAGATTCAATAGAATCTGAAATAATATTAGGGAAATAGAAGAACTTAATATGATACCGGCAAAGAAAAAGAAAAAAGTATTTCCTTTTAAAGAGAAGAATACAAGGAAAAGACAAAAAAATGAACAAGAATGGAAGAGAAGAAAATCAGCTATTCTAAGGCAATGTGACAAAAGCTATATTTCACAAAAAGGTGCAATTGTGCCTGAAAAACAGGCCAACTTACATTTATACTTGTGCAATGAAAAATGCAGACTCCAATGTAGTGCACAATTTAATAAGGAAGAAAGGGCAAAACATTTTTTCTAGTTTTTATAAACTAGACATTAATGCTAAAATGCTTTGCGTTTTAAAAGCATTGTAAACGAGTCGGTGAAACGACACAGGACCGCTGCAAAAAACACAGATCAGGGTCTTTTAGGTATTTTGTAACGTGCTCTGGAAAACAAACACAAGTTTGTAAAACTGCGTTCCTTTCTTTGTTTCAGATTGGCAGAAAAAAAGTGCTGTTAATACAATCTCAAATAAAAAGTGGACTATGTACACCACCAAATAACCAACATGGTGTCATAAAAAGAGGCCTATCACAATGGACCTAGATGTACGTGACTTTATAAAGGAGCATATAGCACACTGTCCTGCTGATACATCACATTATTCTCGCAACATCAACCCCCACTGAAAATACCTGTCCCTTCTTTTGAGTATTTCAACAATGCACAAAATGTATTTAGAACAGTGTGCGGCAGATAGTCTTTCAGAAAGGTTTAAAGTAAAAAAAGCTTTTATTCAAAAGTATTTTCAACTGAATTTAACCTCTCATTTGGTTTGCCACGAAGCGATACGTGCAGCACTTGCGATTCAGGTAACTGTGATGAATTGCACAAGGAGTTTTATCATGCCGCGTTTGCATATCAACACATTAACAAGGATAAGGCAAAGGAAGATGACAGCTTTGATTATTGTACATTTGATTTACAACAGACAATGCCATTACCAAAGCCAACTACATCAAAGGCATTCTACTTACGTTGGTTATGGTTTTACAACCTTGGTACTCATATAATGACTAAGGGGCAAGAACAAAGTACCTTTTATACTTGGACTGAATATGTAGCGAAAAAGGGGAGTGATGAGATTTGCAGCTCCATTATCGCGTTAATTGAGTTTAACAAAATACTAAAACAAAAAAATCATAATATTTTGAACTGATTCTTGTGCAGGTCAAAACAAGAATTTTCAATTGATCTTTGTGTACCACTATTTGTTACTTAAAGGCCTGTTCAAAATCATTGATCATAAATACCCCGAAGTTGGACATACTTATTTAGACTGCGACCGGGACTTTGGTCGAATAGAGAAAGTTCTTCGTAAACACAAGTCAATATACGCCCTAGAGGAATAACGGAACATCATTGCTATGGCTACAATACTACAAACAAATTTAACTGACCACTTCACTACAGTAAACATTCTTTACAGTGCTGAAGAAAATGGCAGATGTAAACCCTGCCCTAAATTCATAAGCAGATCTAACAAAGCGAAGTGTGAAACCAAGCTAAAGAAATACACTAGAAAAAATTATGAGTATGAACGTGGACGATGTGACAAATCATTTCATTGAGCAAATACAACATGCCATCACTGAATCAACAACACAGGTAAAGATAAAAAAGTGAAATAAAACGAAAAGAATGGATCACAGAAGGACTAGTCAAAGCAACCATTACTAAACAAGCACTTTATAATGTATGGAAGCAGAACATCAACAATGAAATAAAAAAAGTAATTATATAAAGTACCGCAATATGCTCAATACACTTATAAAAAATACAAAAACCAGTTACTATAGAGAAAAAATAGATAAATACTCAGACTGTTAACAGAATAGTACAAAAAAGAAAAAACAACAAGAAAATCAAAAAAAATAAAACCGCAACTGGACAAAAACTAACTTCAGAAGCCCAAATTGCATGCAACCTAAATATGCACTTTACCAAAAATAGGACAAAAGTTGGCAAACAAGATCAACAAAGTTTCAGATAAAATCAAATTTGAAACAAAAAAAAACCCAATACAATATTCCTACGTCCAACCAACGAAAACGAAGTCATAAAATATATAACGGAGCTAAAGGAAAATAAAGCGCCAGCGATCGACGGCATCACACCAAAAATAATTAAAAACATTAAACATATAGTAACACCGGTATTAACAACAATCATCAACAAAATACTGGAATCCGGAATATGCCCAGACACATTCAAAAAGGCAGTAACTATACCCATACATAAAGATGGCGACAAAAATAATCCAGAAAATTATAGACCAATTTCACTAATATCAAGTATAAGTAAAATATTCGAAAAACTCTTAAAAGACAGGCTAACAAATTTTCTAAGTAAGTACAATTGAATATCCTCAAATCAATATGGTTTCCGTGAGAACAAATCAACACAAGATGCACTAATTGAATTAGTAAGCAGAAAACAAAATTCCTTGGACACAAACCAACGATCCCTTTACATATTTATAGATTTGGCAAAAGCGTTTGACACGGTCAACCACAAGCAACTATTGAAATGCCTAGAACACCTGGGAGTAAGGGGAATTGCACATAAATTAATAAAAAGCTATCTCCATAATAGAAAACAATGTGTCAAAATAGGCGACAAAATCAGTGATATGATGACAGTCGAATGTGGAGTACCACAAGGAACTGTACTTGGCCCAATCCTTTGCAAACGACACAATCATTTTCTATGCAGACGCAACATGGGAAGAATTAAGAAGAAAAACAGAAAAAGATCTAAAAATGATCACAAACTGGTTTGACAAAAAGCTACTAACAGTAAATTACAACAAAACTAAGTATATTGCCTTTACTTGCCATAACTACAACTTACCAACATTTGACAAGCTATGCATAAATGATTACAATGAATCCAGTATAACAGTAGAACAAGCAGACCACACAAAGTACCAAGGAATATATATCGACAAACATATAAAATGGGACGTCCACAACAACAAATTAATAAGTAAGTTAAGAGGGATCTTATACAAATTCCAAATTATTAAAAAAATATTGCACTTGAACAACTTAAAAATAATATACCATGCTCTTGTACAGTCTATTATTCAGTATGGAATTATTGCTTGGGGCTCAGCAGCATATAAATACCTAAAGAATGTAGAGATAGTACAAAAAAGATTCATTAGAATATTATACAACAAACACTGGAGACACCCAACGGAATTGTTATTTAATGATACCGATATATTTAGTATTAAAAAATTGTATTTCTAAAACCTGGCCGCTTATCAGTACAACAATAAACATCTACTGCATACAACAGAACATAAGTATGACACAAAAAACAGGGAAAATGAAGAAAACATTATAACCAGAACAAGTAAACAAATAGGCCTAAGATCACCTTCTGTTTTAGGTCCCAGAATATTTAATGTATTGCCGATAGAAATCAGGAATAGTAGTAATAATGTAGTAAATTTTAAAAATAAATGTAAAAAGTGGATAAACCAAAGCAGTAACTACATAAATAATATACTTGAAAAGTACTAGTGCAATGAGAAACAAAATAAATAAATAAATAAGAATTTGCTAAAGTATAGATGATGATGATAGTAGATAGGTAAATATTAATTAAGGTAAGTTCAATAAGTATTAATATTATAAAATCCACGCACAAGCAATGCTTTAGCGGATAAATTCTGTTTATTTGAGACTTGACCTATGTAAAATATTATTGTATTCCTAGATAAAAATGTGTATATTTAGATAAGTATAGTAAGATAGTTAGGAAATTGTACCTACTTACGCAAATGTACGTTTAAGTAACTCAATAAACCAATTATTATTATTATTATTATTGTTGCGATCCACTATTAGGCAACCCGTCAAACATACAAACGCCCGGGGCACAGCGTATTCTTCAGCATTCCAGAATCCTTCTAGAAAATACTAGATAATGAGTCATATCTTTAATGCAGGGTATATATAAGGCCGCTTATGAATATAAGAGGCAGTCACCGAGACGAGCTTTGCCCCTGGTCATGGTCACCTTTACCAAGTCCACGGAGGCGAAGCGAATCTTTCAGCTTCAGCATGTGCTGCACCTGCGAGTACAGGTGGAGATACCGCACCGACGGTCCGAAGTAGGACAATGCCATCGGTGCCAGAGATTCGGCCATACGCAGTCGAACTGCAAGGCCACGCCTAAGTGCGCCGGCGGCCACCTTAGCGGCACCTGCCTCAAAGGCAGGGAAGTTCCTGCGGTGTGCGTCAACTGCGGTGGCGCGCATCCAGCGAGCTATAGGGGATGCTCCGCATTCCCGAAGCCAAGGGTGGCCAAAAGGCAAAACGAGACCGCACCAAAGGCACCGGTCAGCGTCCGCCCTGCGATGTCGACGCCGAGGGCCGCTGCTGTGGGAGTCCACTCCTACGCCACCGTCGCCAGCGGCTCGGCTAAGGCCGTCTCTACCCCGACAGCCAAGAGCCCTGCTCTTGCGCAAGTTGAGGAGACGCCTGCCCAGGCAGCCCAACCCACCCCCAGTGGTGGAGCGGCAGCCAGAGAAACACCGTCCTGTGGAGGCGTGCAATGGGGTTCCATCATCGGACTCCTCGCTGGAATCGACTTCCAGAAGCTGACTGCGATCGCCAGAAAGCTGCTGCCTATAATCGCCGAAGCCAAAAACTTCGGCGATTTAGTCATGGGTTTAATTGCCTGCGGCAAGGATATCAGCGAACTCTTCCATCTTGATGGATAGACGTCGCGGATATCCAGGAACCCTGCAGATAGCATTCTGGAACGCGCGAGGGCTGATGGGAAAGCGATTTGAGTTGCTGGAGTTTGCGCTGCGACACGACCTAGACGTTGTCCTGGTGAGCGAAACGTTCCTCAGCGCACGAGAGGAGCCTAGGCTTCCCAACTACAGGCTGTTCCGGAACAATCGAGATGGCGTCGGAGGAGGCAAAGCGGCGTACGTCAAGGCAAGCCTGGAGCACTACGTGGTGGACCTGCCACACCTAGAACGACTTGAAGCGACTGCAGTATGCGTAGTACTAGAGGGTTTCGGCCCTTTACGCCTGATCTCGGTTTATAACCGGCTAGGTGGCGAAGTGCTTAGCACGCAGGACCTGGACGCGTTGTTGGATGCGAGAGAACCTGTGCTTTTAGCAGGGGACCTCAACTCCAAACATCCGTCCTGGAACAGTCGGGTAGCAAATCGCAACGGACGCATACTTCGACAGTTTGCTGACGGACGTGAGGTCGAGGTCTTAGGACCAGCAGAACCCACTCACTACGGCAATAGAGGCAGGCCTGATGTGCTAGACGTCGCGATACTCCACCAAGTGACGCTGAACACGGAGATCCGGGCCGTCAGTGACCTCAGTTCTGACCACAACCCGGTGCTGCTTTATCTCGGAGGGGAGTGAGCCCCGGCCATCAACGAAACCCTTAGGGTTTCGTGGCCGGCATTTGCCGCCCATCTAGCGAGGTCGGTCGAAGGGATGTCTAACGACATACCGACGACTGACGCGCTGGAGGCGCAAGTGGACCGCCTCGTGGAGTGCATACAGACCTCGGTCAGTAGCGCCACTTCCATGAGACCGGTAGCGGATAAGAGAGACATCCTCTCTCTGCACATCCGTGACCTCATCCGGGAGAAGAACCGCGCCAGGCGTCAGTGGCAAAGAACCTGGGATCCTGCGGAACGACTCCGGTATAATCGATTGGTCGCCGAAATGCGATTAGCAATTCGGCGGCACCGGAACGAGGCTTGGGAAGCTAGACTGGAGAACCTCCGAGCCGACGACAACTCTCTGTGGAGGATGTCGAAAGTACTGAGGAACAAGACGTCCCCGATGCCTCCTATCCATGGCAAAACAGGCTTAGCCTTTTCAGTCTCTGAAAAGGCAGATGTCTTCGCAGACAGCATGGAACATCAGTTCGAGCCGAACTATGCGCACGCAGACCTTCGGCATATCGAACGGGTCCATCGTGAAGTCCGGCGGAGGCTAAGGGACGACGACGATCCTCAGGAACTTGACCCTACCACGGTTGAAGAAGTCAAGGACCTTATCAAAGCCTTAAGGGTCAGAAAGGCTCCTGGACCGGACGGTATCTCCAACCGGGCTTTGAAAGCGCTGCCGGAAAACGCCCTCCGGGCGTTAACGGGAATCATCAATGCCATGTTGAGACTCCGCCACTTTCCATCCACGTGGAAAACGGCGGACGTCGTAGTGCTCCGGAAGGTTGGCAAATCTGCGACATTCCCACAGAACTACCGGCCCATTAGCTTGTTGTCGGTGTTTGGGAAAGTAGCGGAAGCCGTCTTTCTAAGGAGACTCCAGGCGGCGATGCAGGAGCACGACGTTATCCAGGACGAACAGTTTGGGTTCCGCAAGGGGCATTCCACCGTTCACCAGATACTGCGAGTAGTGGAGCACATCGCGGAAGGCTTCAACTGGCGACAGTCAACCGGCGCAGTGTTCCTGGACGTGTCTAAAGCTTTCGATAAGGTCTGGCACAACGGCCTACTCTACAAGATGCTGGAGAGGGGTTTACCACGCGCTCTCGTCCAACTGACAAGATCCTATCTTCGCGATAGATGGTTTTGCATCAGGCTGGACGGGGTGCGGTCGACGAGGCGGACAATCGGGGCTGGGGTACCCCAAGGCTCTCTCCTCCCGCCGGCACTCTTTAGCATCTTCGTGAGCGACCTACCGAAAACGGCAGACACCAGGATAGCACTATACGTCGACGACACAGCCATTCTAGCCAGGTCCCGTGCTCCGCACCTCATTATGCAGAGACTGCAAACGGCGATGGACGCTCTCGAGGAGTGGCTAAGACTCTGGCCAGTCGAGGTCAATCCAGATAAGAGCACGGCAGTCTTCTTCTCGAAGCGACGTCACCGACCTGGAGACGATGTCAGAGCGTTCGACGAACCGATACCTTGGCGTTCAGACGTCAAGTATCTAGGGGTGTTCTTGATTCGAAGCTAACCTGGAAAGCTCACATCGAGTATGCGGCAAACAAGGCCAAGGGTGTTATGGCTCAGCTATACTCCTTGACCAACCGCCGAAGTAGGCTAAACGCTTCAAACAAGCTTAGGCTCTACCAGGCGATAACCAGACCGACGTTTGCATACGCATCAGCGGTGTGGGGTAACGCAGCGGAAACGCACATGCGGAAACTCCAGGTTATCCAGAACAAGGCCCTAAGGGGAGTCTTCGGAGCTCCCTGGTTCATCAGAAACGCTCAGCTTCACAGAGAGGCAAAACTGCCAACCGTCAAGGAATGGCTCCGGTCGAACGCAGAGAGGTTTTACGGATCTCTAGAAGATCACGAAAACCAGCTCATACGTGCTCTGGGCGCGTATGAAGAAGCCCTATGGCGACGACATAAGCACCCCAGTGCGATGCTCCGGCAATGAAAATTGCTGCGATTCCATCAGACGTCCGAAAGGAATAAACTGAGCGTAACGCCATGTTATTTCCAATCGCGACGGCGGTGAAGGACCTAGTCCAGGTACGCTAGTCACGGGATTCCTATAAACGTCCTTTGACAAGGGATCTCGAGTCCGACACCAAAGTGGTTTTTAGTGGGTATGTCCTTGCTTCGGCAAGGAAGAGTCCCACAGAGCGGATATAAAATCTTATACCACTATAAAAAAAAAAACGTATAAGAGGCAGTCTACACTTGAATGTCTAATATAAATTATATCGTTGTAAAGTAAAAGTAGTTTGAGCTTTTAGAAGTATACATAAATGTTATATGCTGTGTCTAATGTACATGCAGCTTGTAGTATACATAAATAAATAGAAGTGTATATAAACAAATAGTTGTGTTAGTGTTGTTAATGGACCTATGGTAAAGAAGTTAGTTTAAGAAGAAATTAGTGCTTGTAAATTCATTAGTGTAATAGTGCTTCATTGTTAAGTGGACTGAAAACATCTATAAATAAGGCATATACTGTTAATTAGACTTGTGAACAGTGAGTAATAAAGACCTTTATTATTACTTGTTTTAAATTAAAGAAACGCGGTAGTAGTAGCTCGTTTCATTATTATCAATACACACCTTTGAAGAAAGTTGATCTTTTTAAACATAAGTCTCAAAGGGCTAACTCCAAAGATGTTAGGATACCACGATTGTTTGGTCAAAAATGTAGTGAAATAAAAGATGAAAAGCTGTGCGACTTAAAAAAGGAACTTATTTTCATTCCAGATGCATTCAAGTGGTTCTACGAACAAATATTAAATAAGCACTGAACTGAAAATCCTTTGTTCTAGATTGTAACCTTATTATATTGTACACATTATAGGAAAGTTAACTACATTTCAACAGTATGTTTTACTAAACAGCTCCTTTATCCAAAAAGTTAAGTGCCACTATGTTCCTCAATTATGTAGATAAAGGTGCTGCATAAATATTTAAAAAAGACTTAAAATATGAAAAAATATTGTTATTTATTTGTACAGCAAGAAAATATACTATTTTAGATATACAGAAATGCATGTTTCAAAAGTTGATCTCTAATCATAATATCATATAAAAGTAACATCAAAAAGACTTTGACCTCAAATATCTCAAAATATTAACCCTTAAGTACTACCGACCAAATATGATTACATTGGTACTTCAGACGGGCCAGTCAGACCCAATATTTAATTGGCAATTAAATCAATTTAGAAACAAGCAAATTGTTTATTTTCTCAAAATATAAGTAAAATGCACACACTTAATGAACTTAAAGTAAATGAACTATCCTAAATACGGTTGGGGCAAAGTTTTTTAGCACATGTTAAACAAATTGGTATTTTACAAGTCTCACAGTATGTGTTAGTTTTGCGGTCCTTATTCCCAGGACATATACCACATCTTTTCCTTTTTGATAGGGTAGTAGTTTCCTGACGTTTAGTGTTATGATCTAGAACTATACCAAGGATATCTGCTGTAAGACTTTGCAGTTTGCGTGGTATTTTGTTGTTGTTGATTCTGAGAGTCATAAGTCCGGTACAAAGACTACGACCAAGTTGATGTAAGTAATCTAGTTTTTTAATTTCCTTACCATTCGAAGAAAATTGATATAAAACTCGTGAATTGACCCCAGATACATTCAGCATCATGTGAAATAATACCATTGGCCAACGTCTTGTTCTACGAGATGTAGAGTAATTGGCACATTTTTGATCTAGTGAATCTACACCGAACTTAGTTGAATTATAAAATAGAATGATCTCAGGTTTTTTAGTCAAGGCATCTATTGATTTCTCCTTATGCATACTAGATGTTAAAATGACTGCTTTCCTTTGTTTAGGAACATATGATACAATTGTATCATTCGAAGTAAATCCAAAAACTGAAGTATCAACTTCACGTTCTTTGGATGGCAGAAATTGAGGAGGTATAAATCTTTTATTTTTCTTCAAAGTTCCTACATATGTCAATTTTCTCTTTCTAAATTCTTCAGTTAATTCTAAGGAAGTGTATCAATTGTCTCCTGTTATATTTTTCTGAGTGCCTACTATGGATTCCGTTAAACGAAGTACAACATCAGTCGATTTAGAAAATTTGTATTCGTTTTTCTTGATACTCTTTCCAGTTTACACGTCACAATTGAACATATAGTGTGTTTTACAATCCGCCAAAATTTGTATTTTAATGCCATATCGCGCCGGTTTATTAGGCATATACATTTTAAAAGCACATCGGCCTCTAAAAGGCGTAAGCATCTCATCGACTGTCGTGTATAGACCTGGTGAATAACAATTTTTTGAATTTTGAACAAATTCTTCGAAAATATCTGAAATAGGCCCTAATTTATTTTCTTCAACTCTATCCTTCCTGGTATCTTCACTATCAAATCGAAGACAGCACAGTAAAAAACAAAATCGTGCCAGAGACATGGTACAACGAAATATATCTCTACCAATTCCGTTAGTTGCCCATAAAAACCGTAAATCTTCATGACCACATTTAAAGACTCTTAATAAATAAAGAAAACCAATAAATGCCTCCTATTTCTATCTTATCAGTAATATTAATAAATGAAGCAGAAAATTGAGATCTGCTGTTTCTGCGCCTTTTAAATTTACTATACATTACTTTAATCTTCTCAATTTTGGCATTAGTCCAAACGACAACTTCTGAAATCATTCTATCAGATATTAGCAGTCTCCAAGCTTCTAATGGAGATGAAGGAGGATTTTGTTGGGCTGAACCTTTCAAACCTGGCAAAACTGTTACTATATTCTTTGCTAAAGTTTTTCCTCTTACTGGTGCATCTTGTGCCCATTTTGTCCTGTTTTTTCCATACCACGCTTTACTGTTCTTTGTCGTCTTCACTCTTCTATCTTCTAATGACTGAGTATCTTCCTGTTCTTCATCGCTTTGATCAGATGGATTCCATTCGACTTCACTGTCAGAATCATGATCACTAAGTTCTTCAAAATCATTTTCCTCCTGCTCACTTACATCGCCAGCATTTAATATATTTTCGCACGCTTCACGCCTATCTTCTGCTAAAGATACAACATCGTCGTTATCTGAACTGTCGTTATCAATGCTATCATCGAAGTCCTCTCAAAACTCATCATTTTCAATAATTTGCAGAAGTTCCGCATCAGAAAGTCCCCTTCTGTTTTCCATTATCCTTAAGTAAATGTAACCGATCATAAGGACGTTTTAAATCATAGATTATTTTACTTGTACATTTGCACTCTAAATATGCAAAATCTAAAACATGATAATTTTCCACGACTACCAAAAATACTTACGCTTCTACTACAGACGGGTCGCTCAGACCCAAAATTACAATAATACGGTTAAAAAATCGCTTTACAGACAGGTATATCACGTTACACGTTTACAAACCAACTGATTTAGGAATACTAAAGGACAGGATGCATACAGACATGTGCAAAGCAACATTCTACATGTTTCAACAAGATGCTGGGTCTCAGAGACCCGTCGGTAGTACTTAAGGGTTAATTATGTTGTTTAGCACCTTTATCCACTTACTCTTTCAATTTCTACATATTTGTTTTAGTTTTAGTTTAGTCTATTATTTAAACTAACCAGTTGTGTCAAGGGAATAAACCTTTTTGTAATTTATTTAAATAGAAAATGTAGTGTTTTACAGGTATGCTATCACTCCATATATAAATTAGGTGTATAATTTACTTTTATGATTTTGGATTAAATTATAATAAATAAATACCTTATAATTAATTTTAAAAAAATTATATACATCACGAAATTTTCATTTAAGAGTGTGGCAGAATAGGCGCAAGCTAGGTTCCATGGTGTAATGGTTAGCACTCTGGACTTTGAATCCAGCGATCCGAGTTCAAATCTCGGTGGGACCTCTCAGTTTTTTTGTTTCTATAAATTAAATTATGAAAATAAAGTATAATAATATAAACACGAAAAAATGCTCTAAAATCATTTGTCGGATTAATTACTTATAAAAATCTGGGTTCGCTTTTCCATTGTCGCCGTTCTACAATTTAAGTTTCACAAGGTGCAATTGCTATGAACCACTAGAAATGCTGTGTTGCTGCTTTCCGATGCTCTGCGTTTGCGCTCCAACCCACAAGAATAAATCGCCAAGTGCCATGCCAGCAGTTGTTTTGTCGTTCATGAGTCGGGCTCGGGTTAGTGGATTAGGTACGCTAAGCTTAGGTCGTGTGCTATAGCACGGCATTCAGTAATTATTCCATTCGCGAACGAACAATACCTTAACGATTTTAAAACTGTGCGCTTTTAATAGTTAAAAATGATTGCCACTGACGGTTATCATAACGACGTCGATCATATGGGTGATGGATACATGGAACAGGAGGAAGAATGGGAACGTGAAGGACTACTTGACCCGGCATGGGAGAAGCAACAAAAGAAGGTATGTTAACCTCATTAAATGCAGTAATCTGAACTGGGAAGTGTTGGCTGGCTATTGAAAAATTTTTCTAATTATTTGTCGCCGACATAACCTCACTTTGTTGTTAAGTGATACTCATTTTTAAAAGAGTAAGTCGATAACCTTTGGTTGAAAAAATAGTGTAGCCGGTGTTTTGTTTTGCTTAGCCATTAACATCTATTGCAGTGCGCCGTGTCTGTAATATTATCACCCTATCTATTTTTAGAACAAAGTTGTTACAAATAGTTTATACCATCTGGTGACTCGATTTAAATGCCATTAAATAGTGTTAAAAACGCCGAATTCTTGTAGCCGGTCATGAAATTTTACAAATTCTTGATGAAAACAGTTTCGCTCCCATTAAAGCTAAAAAATGATGGAAAATTGAATTAAGGTGGGCGGAAAAGAGATGCGCGTACAAGCGTCGTATTTCCGACGCCCATGACCAAACAAGGATTCGACGACGTATGTAATTGTGGCTCCGAGTTCATAAACAAACTTGGAAACGAGAATTTTGATCTTTTTATAATTTTTACAATTTAATATTTGGATTTTTCACGTCCGACTGAATTAAACTGTAAATTAATTAGACACTTCAGCTTAATTCTTATTTTTTTGGGTTTTTTTAAAACCCAATTGCTTCAGAATATTGCCCCGTGTCTAAAAAAAAATGTTTTGTTAATTAAAAAAATTTGTTGACCCTTGAAGGTTGTTGAATATCAATGCTTTTAAGACATACATACCTTTATTTAACCACAAAGTTCAAAATACAATATCAAAAGTTTGCTTAAAATATATTTTAGATAATATACAGGGTGCTATTGTAGCTGCAGGTGTGTTAATTTAACATTAGTTTTAGATTATTTATACCTAGTTTATTGGAAATTTTTTTTAGTTGAAATGGTGTTGTCATCGGTATACATCAGTTTCTTGGATTATCTGTTTAAATTTTTTAAAGAGCTTCAGGGTGGGTTTTTCTATGCATTGGTATTTCGGAAACCGTTAAAGGTGGGGAGATGCAATGAGATTTAGTCAAACATTAGAGATAAAGATTCGGTTAAATGGGAAAGAAATTGGTCTATTTGTGAGAAGACAAAAAACAATTGTCGATACGTGCCGAATCAAAAATCCGAAAATTTCAGTTTGCATTTTTGAATTGACTGAAGAAATTTTTGGTTTTAAATTTGAAAACTTGCAAGGTACAGTTATTAAAATTACTATTATATCGTCCCTGTCCAGCTAACGCATACGACATTGAGACGACCTTTTAGAACAGAAAAAAAACTGAATTTGCATACTTATTTGTTTTGGCAAATTGATAATTATTTTGATTGTTTTATATTTCCTAAGGCATTAACATTTGGTTCCGACACTAATTACATAATATTTTTCGATATCAGCCCAAATGAGTGGCGCTTGCGTTATTTTACAATTCCCTTTTAAGAATCTTCTGGAGGCTAAAATATTTTTTGTCTCTTAAAATTTTTTACTTTAAAACTATGTTAAATATAATTGTACAATAAATTATGCACCAAAAGTGAGAATAACACACAACTTACTTTGTTTTTCACATTATTTGTCTAAATCAGACCGGAAACTTTTTGTCTTGTAGACCACCGGCCAATTTTTTCGGTTTTGAATCCCCCGCGCTTTTTTAATATCTAATTGTTAGAATCCATCAACTTAAAATGGTTTTTGACACCTCACACAGTGCTACTTACTTTGATAGCTTTAACCGACACACATTAAGCTTTTATACATTTATTAATTAAAACGACACAAATGCAAGTTCAGTAAAATCATAGTATAAAATAACTATACACAAAATTAATGTTTTCTAATGGGAGGGATGAGCTCGATGCTTTAATAGCAAATTATCAATATTTAGCTTCAATTTATAGGTTAAACCTTATCTTCTCTATCGGTGATGTCTAATCTGTTTCTTTTATTTGTAAGAAGATTTTCAACCGCGCTGAAACCCTTTTCCACGTGGTATGAAGAGGAAAAGCTATCAAAACCGGATATGCTAATTTGCTGACCAACTAATAATATTTTAAAAAAGTACTACTTTTTTAATCAAATGCGGCTAGACTGTGTGAGTGCGGCCATGTGGGTTCAATCATATTCCCCCAAAATTTTTATTTTTTGCCACCCCCTTCCACCTCTTTTCATAAATATCTAAAAATCTCAACCAATATTGTGCGGCCTCTCAGTATTGGTGCGGCCACATGCGTTCTATTGTAAGAACGTAAAATTTTAATTTTCTAGACCCCCCTCCAACCCCAACTAGAAAAACTTGAAGAAAAGCTGAAACAGTCGACCAATATTGTGTGGCCACTAAGTATAGGTGCGGCCACATGCGTTCTATTGTTAGAACATAAAATTTTAATTTTCTAGACTCTCTCCCCAACCCCAACTACAAAAAATTGAAGAAAACCTGAAACAGCCGACCAATATTGTGCGGCCACTCAGTATAGGTGCGGCCACATACGTTCTATTGTTAGAACATAAAATTTTAATTTTCTAGACCCCTCCCCAACCCCAACTAGAAAAAATTTAAGAAAACCTGAAATAGTCGACCAATATTGTGAGGCCACTTAGAGTAGTGCGGCTACATGCGTTCTATTGTAAGAACGTAAAATTTTAATTTTCTAACCCCCCCAGAAAAATTGAAGAAAACCTGAAACAGTCGACCAATATTGTGCGGCCACTCAGTATAGGTGCAGCCACATGCGGTCTCTATTGTAAGGGCGTCGCCGTGGATCAATGTAGTACGCGTAAGACTACGGATGCCAAGGACCTGGGTTCAAATCCCGACACGGCCGACTGCTTGAAAAATGGCAGGTGAGCATTTTTCACAAAAATTCCGTCCTCGTTCGGATGAGAGGTTAAATGGAGGTCCCGTGTGTGAGTGTTGTCACGCACGTTAAAGATCCCTACCTTGCCTGGAACGGCAAGGGTTTGGCAAAATTCTAAATTTCCAGGCAACACAAAACTCGCCTCCTGGCCAATGTAGTACCTTCGGGTGGAGCATTGGAAATGTAAATGAACTGTCTCTATTGTAAGAACGTAAAATTTTCATTTTCTAGACCCCTAACCCTAACTAGAAAAAATTAAAAAAAACCTGAAACACTCGACCAATATTGTGCGGCCACTCAGTGTAGATGCGGCCCGAGGGGTTAACCACTCCCGAAATACATGTACGTTTCACCCGAAATCACCACCGAAATCCCGAAATCACCGTCGAAATCTCGAAATCACGACCGAAATCTCGAAATCACCACCGAAATCCCGAATTCATCACCGAAATCTCGAAATCACCATCTAAGTCCCGAAATCACCATCGAAATCCCGAAATCGCCATCGAATTCGCGCCGAAATCGATTTTGTATATTTATTTGCCTCAGAATTTGCGTACTGACTTCGACATTATTCTATTCAACGTGATGTGTGATTAACAAAACATTACGTTCTCTTCATCAGCATTTTGCTGGTTATGTAATTTCTATCAATTTGTTCATTATACCTTGTATTTAATTGAGGGATTTGTTCACACATACTAATACAGACTGCATTTATCTCGGCACTTCTATCCGATCGAAATTCGATCCTATCTCCGATCTGTCAAATCAATGCGTATCTCAAGCTATTGCATATATCTCGTGCTTTATTTTAATAGATCATAGGATCCACAATTCAGTCCGGTAGAATTGAAGGAAGAGGGACATATAAGAGAGATATGGGTACACAAATAACGTCAAGCGGTATTAAAGGAAACGTTATTTTGACAGATAAAATATGCGCGCGATTTGATATTTAACACGGCTTGCGTTATTAGAGAGTAGGCTTATATCTACAGGTTGCTATTGACGATGCGCGTTTTGTAATTTTTATCGCTCGCCGAGCGATAAAGTGAATGTCCTCAATAAACGTCAACTTTCGTTGACAAATCGAAGCGAAAACGCCTTCTTTTTATGTAGCGATTGTAGATAAACATATTTTATCTACAATCGCTACACAAAGAAGGCTTTTGCGCTTTAATTTGACAACGAAAAGTTGACGTTTGTTGAGGACACTTACTTTGTCGCTCTCGAGCGGGAAAAACTAGAAAACGCTTGTCGTCAATAGCAACCTGTAGATATAAGCCTGCTTACTGATGTGGTAAATCTGAACAATCGAATTACCACGAAGTTTAAAAGAATGTGATTTTCCTAAAAGTATTTATGTCTTGTATTTTTTATTTTAAATTAATTTTACAATATGTTTAGTAAGTTTGGTATGTTTTAAGTTTTTTCTAATATACTTACGTTCATGAGCATTCGAGTAGTTTCGGTAAAATGGCTGCTAAGTTTTGGCTGCTAACTTCACACCGATTTTTGGCATTCTTGGCTTTCTTAGATATTAATAATTACAATACTCATATAGTATTTCGTTTCGGTAAACAACCATTCCAATTTAACTAGAACCAAGACTGTTTTTAGGATCTAAGTTCTGGTTGCAAATCCAGACATAAAGAAAATGGAGACTTCGGTGGAGACCAACAGTATTGAAAAATTATTGGAGCAATCTAATGTCAATAGTAAAACTTACAGATGAATATGAAAAACATTGAAATATTTAGTTTTTTTTTAAAGTATCTAGATCTCGATCTAGATATACGTGGACTTCTTCTAAAATATAAAAGCACGTGCAAGATCAGCAGAAAAAACACATTACTTTTACTTTCCCATTTGAGCATTTCTCTATCTCCAACAGTTTTCAAGATGCTCCTAGTAAAAATGAAAAAAACACCGTGTCCCCTTATCCACCGCAACATAGAGTTTCTCATCTATTAAACGAAACAAAAACGCCTAAAAGCAATGAAAAGAGGATTCCTTTTCTTGCTGGAGAGTCCTGGTAGTATAACACCATACAGAATCACACACTATGAAAATTCCCATAAAATACTGATTTTATTACATATGTATTCGGGTTTTTTAGGTAGCGTATACCTGGTAAATAATGGAGATAAGCTTGTTTTATTACATTTCCTATATATAAATGTCTCACTTTAAATTTAATTTTTAAAATTCTTGAACGTCTTCGTGATACTTCCACCATTTTCTAGTGATCTTTTAAATATGAAACTATTCGCTGACTCCAGCTAGCTAAATACTAATTATAAGGTATGGTATGTTTAAATCAACAGCAACACACTATGTTTTAAAGGTAGATACTTAATTTTAAGATTACTAAAAATTCGGTAACGAAATTTTAACAAAACATTAATAAATTAATAGATTAATAAATTAGTTGATTGCGGCAAAATCGCAGAAATCACATAATTTTAATGATTTCGGCAAAATCGCCGAAATCTTTAAAAAACCAGTTGATTTCGGCGAAATCACCGAAATCATGCAAATTTTTAATGATTTCCGAAATACATGTACGTTTTTACCCTCGTGGTTAACCCCTCGATGCGGCCACATGCGTTCTATTGTAAGAACGTAAAATTTTAATTTCTTAGACCCTCATCCCCCACACCTCAACTAGAAAAAATTGAAGGAAACCTGAAACAGTCGACCAATATTGTACGGCCACTCACTATAGGTGCGGCCACATGAATTCTATTGTAAGAAGGTAAAATTGTTCTCCCCCCTAAAGCCGCGTAAATAGTATATGGTCAATGTGGTCCCGGCCATAGGCACAATTTCAGTCAAGTCGCAAAATTCTAATATGTAGCTGTGAGAAAATGGAAAATGGAAAATGGAAAATTACTATAGATTAAAAAAGTTATCGGAAACGTATACAATATTGGTCTCATTAGACTTTCTTCATTCAACCTAATTAAGGTGCGTGAAACCAAAAATTCTTGTTCTAATTAGGCGCTATATTTTGCGCCGCTGAAACTAAATTTTGCGCCCTCTTAGCATTCAAGTAATTGTAAAAAGAATTTTTTTGTCAAAGCTCACGCAGTGGCTCTTTCTTCACTTTTTCCAAATAATGTGCCATAATTAGGCGCCATTTTAAGTCACTAGAACAAAATTTTGCGCCCACTCGGCAAACAAGTTATATTAAAAAAATAATTCCTTTTGCCAAGTTCACAGTTATATTTTCAATCTAAAAAAAAATTTGTGCTATAATTAAGCGCCATTATGACGAATTAGTTTTATTTTTGGAAAAAAATGACTAGGAAAAAGAATCCCACACTACACGTCAGTCATAAAACTTACAACAAAATTTCAAATATAATGCCACACTACTGGGGTGAAGATTTCCTTATTTGCAATAAAACATTTTGCTTAGGTTCAACGGCAAATAAAGTTGACCATCTGGTTTATTGTGAAGCATGTGAACACTGGTATCATCCGGATTGTGAAAATAAAAAATTAGAAGAATTATCTACTAATGAATACAAATGTAAAAAATGTCTGGCCTTACATTAGAAATTTTACTTTCAAATAAATATATAATAAAGCATGTACTCAACGAAACAATTTGTATAGATTGTTCCATTCTGATTAGTCGACTTTTTCAGGTTTTCTTCAATTTTTTCTAGTTGGGGATGAGGGGGGATAGAAAATTTAAATTATACGTTTTTACAATAAAGCGCATTTGCCGCACCCATACTGAGTGTCCGCACATTATTGGTCGACTTTTCAGGTCCTCTTCAATTTTCTCTAATTGGGATTTGGGGGAGAATTACAATTTTACCTTCTTACAATAGAACTCATGTGGCCGCACCTATACTGAGTGACCGCACAATACTGGTCGATTGTTTCAGGTTTTCTTCAATTTTTTCTAGTTGGGGGCCTAGAAAATTAAAATTTTACGTCCTTACAATAGAACGCATGTGGCCGCACCTATACTGTGTGGCCGCACAATATTGGTCGACTATTTTAGGTGTTCTTCAATTTTTTCTAGTTGGTTTGAGGGGGGGGGGTAGAAATTCAAAATTTTACGTTCTTACAATATAACTCGCATGGCCGCACTTATACTGAGTGGCCGCACAATATTGGTTGAGTTTTTTTAGATATTTTTGGAAAAAAGGGTGTAAGGGGGTGGCAAAAAATGAAATTTTTTGGGGTAATATGGTTGAACCTACGTGGGCGTACTCACACATTCTGGACGCATTTGATTAAAAAAGTAGTACATACTTTTATAAAATATTATTAGTTGGTCAGCAAATTAGCATGGTCCATCAAAAACTTCCTTGCGATAATCCATATTGCAGAATAAGCCAAAATTTCTGATATCCCTTTCGGAACTGTACCTTCAGTATTTCGTTAATGCTAATTTGATAAGTGCTCTTGTAATACGACATCCGTTTCCTCTATGTCGCCGTATGCATCGATAATTCATCGTGATATTTCTGTAGTCAAGACATTCTCAAACCTAGTTTTAAAGTCTGAGGGCATTCTCGTCATTTGCATGGCCTGGCGCATTCTATTACAAAAACTCTATTGCAATAACAACAGTTCATTATTATCAACTGATTACACAAGCCTTTCCAACTATTTATAGCTACAGTGAAATTCTAAATTACTTACTCAGGGTGGTTTACTTCCAGTTAATCGTTAAAAGTACAAATACCAATTCTTTAAAGCCAAAATGCTATCTTCTTAATTACTATTGGATGAACTTATAATTAACTATCTAAGCACTCACTAATTGTTAATTTATATCGATCACTACAATAATTTATATCGCACAGAACTATTTACTTTAACACTATGTATATTAATTTCCTTTATATCGCGGTTTTGCGTTGTTCCGGTAGACCATGTGACGCCCTATTGTACTGCTCCCCTATTAAAGTTATTCTGTCTCGGAACACCCGTGAGTTAGACGCTGGAGGTTCCTCTGGCGGTAAGGACAATCGGAACCATTTCTGCGGCTCCCATGTTGATGGAAGTAGCAATCAGCACTTTTTGTAGCAGGCGCTGTACTATTTGAATTGTAACCACACACCAAGATTTGGACCTCAGTTTTCGTAAACAGTACATCTAGAGGCAAATCAGTTTAAGAAGAACCCAACGTCATATGCCAGATTGCGCAGAAATGTAATATCAGTGGCGTAGTTGAGTTATTACAGTATATACGGAAGATATGGCGTTAAATAGTAAAAAAATAAACATAACCAATTAAATTATAATTTATAATTTTTAATATAATATCGCCATGTGAGTTGTGTGCATCAATATCCCTAAAAAATACTGCTATAGCAAGGTTATTTTGTAAAATCCGATAAAGTAAATGATTGAATACCATGGCCTACTTAAGTGGTTTCTATCTCATTCTAGTGTTCTGCAAACACATCTGTTGAGTAACTTATTGTTTTATTAATGTTAATTGTTATATAAAAGATATTTTATATTAGTTAGATGGCGGTTTAAAACTGTCCGTCTGTGTATCAAGTAAAAATAAATAGTAATGAAATCTAAAACTTTTACAAGGTAATTTCCGATTGGTTGATCATAAAATTCTACGCCACTAAAACCTGAATACTGCCATCCCTAGTTACATATAATGAACTGTTCCTAACCAATTTTTGCTTTGTGCGCATGATGACGTTGGGTTCTTCTTAAAGTGATTTGCCTCTAACATATTTGGTACCACTCCAGTCCACAACCGATCTTAGGTATGGCCAACTTCCTGTCTCTAAAATTGATATGGACCTTGAGCTCCACTAATGCCCTTCACAGATCCTGATAATTCGATTCACCAGAAGGTATGTGCTTAGTCACCATAGTAATAGATGTTACGTTGTCGGTCGTTTAGCCGAGGCGACTCCGTGGCGTAGTGGTATGTGTGTGACTACTACGCCCAAGGTCCCGGGTTCGAATCCCGACACGGTCCGCTTGAAAATGTTAGGCGAGCATTTTTCACAAAAATACACCCTCGTTCGGATGAGAGGTAAAATGGAGGTCCCGTGTGTGAGTGTTGTTACGCACGTTAAAGATCCCTACCTTGCTTGGAACAGCAAGGGTTCGGCAAAATTCCAAATTTTCCAGGTAAAAAAAAAAAACTCGCTTCCTGGCCAATGTAGTACCTTCGGGTGGAGCATTGGAAAATCACATGTAATGTCTTCCTTATTACATATTATGGAAGCACTACAATTAACTATCCAAATACTATTTACTAATTTATATAATCACCAAGTAATTTATATCAACAGAGAGTCATTTATGTTGACAGTAATTTATGTCACATATGTACCACTATTTATTTCATATCACAAATATCAAACTAGATATGGTAATCAAAGCTTTAATCAGAAATCAACTTTAATTAGAACTGAACTGCAGAATCTCTTAACGGCGATTTATACTTTATCCGATTGTTCTAAATCATTCTAAAATATACGGGAATTATGCAGATAACATTCTCGACTGTACCTACTGTAATATTTAAATGCAAAGTCTTGCACCTGTTAATCAAGGGATTTCGCAACGCAGGAGCTGTCAATCATCTTTTGTGCTCAAATTCTTCGTTTACGTTTTAATGTAATTATTCTGGTCACAGGTAAACCAAGCGGTGCCACAGTGTTTAAGTTATAGAAGTCAAGAATCGCGACTTGGTAAATATCAAAATCCTCGGCTTTAGAGAGGTCATTCAAAATACTGTTTTCGATGTGCCGGTGTAGTGGAGTTAGAAAAATTAACTCCGCTCACTTCATTACTGTTATTGCCCAACTAATAATGGAAAAACTCAAATAGGAAGTAAAAAGAAAATTTAACTTAGCATTGTATATTTTTAGAGGTAGGTTGATGACTATATGTTTCATGATAAAACAGAATCTTTGGTAAAAATATGTAATAGCTTTTATAAAATTTACAATTTACAACACAGACAGAAGGACGGAACAAAATCAATTTTCTGGATATGACCTTGCACAGAGAAAATAAAAAATAATAATCGAATGGAACCCGAACGTACATCGTCGTGTAGATATAGAAATTTAGCAGATGATTCTTTATCATTTGGTTTTCAGTCCTGGAACTGGTTGGACGCGTACCTCCATTGTTTCTTATTTTTTTGAAATTCCCACAGCCTACATCTTTTACTATGTGTGTACAATAGTTTAATCTATCTACCTCTACGTCTCTTTTTTGCTTTCTGTGCTTCTACTCTAGCCCGCACTATTCCCTCATGCCTTAGAACGTGTCCTATCATCCTATCGCTCCTTTTTTTTTCTGTTTTTCACACATTTCTTTCTTCCCATACCATTTTTAGTACCTTTATGATCTTAACTTTGTCTGTTTATTATATCTTCATCATACGTCTGTAGTACCACATTGCAAAGGGTTCAGTTTTTTCCTGTCCGCTTCTCGTACTGTTCACGTTTTTCAACCGAACAGTTCTGTACTCCAAACATATGCTTTCGGCAGTCTTTTTCTTGTTTCCGCGTTTGTTGTTTTCGAACATAGTAGTTGCTTTTTCTTCCTAAATGCAGCACGGCTTGTGCTAATATTGTTTTATATTTTTTTTGCACTTTTCTCATCTTGCGTTGTACGGTACGTACAGATTATTCTTTAGGCAAATTCAATAAAAAAAGCCACTGAATTAAAATCAGGGGACCGTGGGGGCCACACAGTTGGTCCTAAGCGTCCGATCCATCGCACCGGAAAAGTGCTATTCAAATGGTTTCGCACTTGCACGGCGTCCTGAGCACGCACCCGTCGTTCTACAACCACATTGTACGCCTCAATTCTAAAGGTACGTTTTCGAACAGAATAGCAAGATATTGTTGTACAAACTACATATTTTGTTCCCCGTTTAATATTTCAGTTAATTCAAAGGTCCTATCTCCCCGTTTAAGACGACAGTTCATTAATTAATGTTTTCCTTATCTTAGCCGTAAGTGACACTTACGTAACTAAGACGACTTTCCGTAAGTTGCATTTACTAGGATGGCTGTGAAGCGGGACGTAAATTTTTACTTACTTCTTTTGGGACGTAAGTGATAGATTGTCATCCAAATGAACGAAGCTATGGTTACAAATCCATGGTTACGGTTCTAAGCCTACACTAAATAATTCTCTATTCTTATTTGAATTTTAAACTTAATTTAAGAGCATTTGTAATGATTCTGAATTTAGAGGTAGGGGGAAAAAATAATATACATAACGCGCGACGGAATTACCCTAATCTTCTGCAGCATCTGGCGACAAAAGACTAACCTAGCGCGGTATTTTTACGACTACAGTTGGTCATGTTAAGTGTAAAGTTGGTGGCTTTTCAAACTCGATGGTTTGCAGTTTTTGAACGGTTCGTTGGGAAATAACTTCGTACTGATATGGTCGGATCTGCATTAAATTTATCGAGCACTTCTTCAACAATTTGCCGAGGTCTGCCTTCATTTACGTGGCCAACACGTCTACCAGATAGTCTACCTTCTGTGTATGCGTTGTATACTCGAGCATCTTCATTTCCGTTGTTGCCGCACTCGTTGTATTCAAAATGCATGTTTGTTTACTTGTGTGGTGTGAACTGGGCCATTGTAGAAGGATCTAATGCAAAATAAAAAGCAAAAAGAGCAGTTTAGGTAATTCTAAACAAACTAAGTTTAAATCACAAAAAACATCATGTCAGAGTTTATAGCATATACCTGATAACAATTTAATGCAAATCATGGTCAAAGCAAATTGTCCTGAACGAATATCGCACTGATGAATGTAACTGAAGAGTGCAAACGAATCATCCACACTGGCTTCAGTATTTGTCGCGTTTCCTACAAAACACATCACTCCAGCTTGTTTTCCCCTCTTCTGGATGTTGTTCGTCGACTATCACGAAATTCATGATTAAGGCTATTACGATCACCTTAAAAATTTGATACCGTCGAAACACAATTGTTCTTGATGGGGAAGAGAGGTTTTTAATTCCAGCTTGCGGCAACGACTTGCTAGTGGAAAATCTTAGTCATTGTTCTGGATGTTTGTGGTGTATTGCTTATTAGATGGAGCATCTGACTTTAGCAGTTCATGTTTCCATAGTTTTATCAGAGTAAAAAGAGAGGAAGGGTGTAAATTTTTTTGTACGCATGAGTCCCTAATGTTAGCACTTGTTTACCGAGAATTTTTGTGCGGCGGCAACAATAAAAATCATAAATTAAAAATTTCAATAAACGAATTTATCGTGTAAGGAGAACGAATGTTCAAGAATAGTCTCTTTGCTATTAAATTTGAGCACCTACAGGAATGCAGCGATTGTTTGACTTGAACAGTATTCTTTATCTCATGAACTTCCAAGACTTATTACTTTCAAACACCGTTAGCTAGAATTTTCGGCTGTGCGATTAATCAGGATTATTTGTTAAGTAACATCCTCTAAACATATTGCCCCTTTTTTAAATTTATATCTTTATACTACAATAGATTTTTAGTCAGTCAATTACTGACACTCTAAAAAAATTCAGAACTTTGCTGTTAAAAAACCTTATAGACGCAGCTGTGGGAATTAATTTTCTCAGATGCTCATGAACAAGACAAGGTTTGTACGCATAGAAATTTATGTGACATTGTATGGATGAAAGGAGACTGATAGATGATTTTGGAAATTAGAGATGAGGGTTTTAAAGGGGAATTTAGACGAAAGCTAAGTAGATTAAACGTTTAATGTTCGTAGACGTTTTTGGTATAAAACTTGTGATTATGACAAACTGAGATGAGAGTGACCAAGGAAGTTAATTTAGCGATTGTGAAAATTTTGAAACGCTGTATAATGCCTATGATTTTTGTATAATTTAAGATAAAGGTGGCGAAAGGGTTTTGCAGAAGAAGATTGAATACACGTGTTAAATTTAACGTATGTATAACTTTTGAAAATGTTTCAAAACTTTTGGCTATTCGGCATATTGAAATAGCAGCTTTTTTTAGGGACTTGCTCTCACGTGGTGCATAATGTTTAGACACACGAGCAGTTTTTACGTTTACTTTGCACACGGATCTTCGCTAGAAATTGTGTCACTTTTTTTGTTTTCCCATTCGTATATACCTAAAGATAAACGAGAATACTGTATTACAATTTAATTCTTATTTTAGAATCTGGTGTTATTACAATGTAATTGTCATTTAAGCCTCGTTTCCTGCAGCATATTTTGCATGCCAACTAGATTACTATTGCTGGTTATTCGAGTATGCCTTGTTTATAATTGTAATACCTACGCTTTGCAAGGTCGCTGGCGTCCAAAGGAAGCGTCGTTCGGCGTCGTGAGCTGGCTGCTATTTTAAAACTTTATTTAAATGCGTTGCGGCCTACGTTTTTGTTGGAATTTGTCATATTTTTACATCAGCGCTATAATCAACTTGTGTGCTAGATTTCAAGATCTGGAACTTACAAAATATTTCTAATTTTATAGCGTTTAACTCGTTCAAATGAGATATTCACTTTGTGACTTTTACATGTGTTGAAGTATTATTTTTAATTTATGATTATAAGCTCTGAAAGAATTTTGAGTTTGTTTAAAATTACTACTTGTCATTTCGATATTTTCATTTTCTGAACAAAATTTATTATTTTGGCGTTTTTTACGAGTATAACTGAATCAGAGACATGATATAACTAGTCTGCGCCTATAATATAGCGTGTATATAAAGCTATTGGTGCAAGAATGTTACAACCACTATTCCCTATAGTCAAGGGAAATTAAGAAATATCTCGAAAAAGCGAGGGACGCAGTTTGAATGTATATTACGTGAATGTAAGCCATTAGAATGAAGTGTAATACGAATCCAACCAAATCATTTCATTATTAATATTTTTACGCAATCCCCAAAGGTGTGAAAATTCGATGATTGACTGAAATCTATAATATTTAGAGAAAAAGTTTCAAATGAAAAGTGTAGGCCTTGAAACGGCTTACGAAAAAAGTCGTTATATAGTTTAAAATTGGTTACGTTGTTTACTGGCAAATAAAGTTCAAAAGTGCCTAAAATGCCACTTTTTTAAATCTGGAAAGTATACTTCTAAGGGCTCTCGTAAGTTGCCATTAAAATTTCATTGAAAACTGTCTAGTAGTTTTGTTAATAATTCATTTGGTTTTTCTCATTGAAATTTCTACCGAATTGGCCGAGTGAAAGATTAAATAAATTAAGGAAATTTACGCAGAAAACGTCTTATGTATAACGTACTGTTATGTGAAAAGTGAATTTCTACAGTTAAATTGCAAAAAACGGCTTTAAAGAGAAGCCTTGTTTTTCGCTATAAACAAATGAGAGCGTAACCTTCTGTAATATTATTTGTTGTATCGAATCTGGACAAAAGAGATTCGAAAGCTGCTTATTATAATGCAACATTCTCAATTAATGCAAATCACTGTCCCGATATACTTAAATATAAAGTATTAAATAAGGTAAAATTAGTTTCTCGAAATTAAATACAGAAAATAGTTATTAAGAGCTGGAATTTCCTATCGAGTGTGCTAATTCGCATGATTATTGCTGATTTCAATCTTGTTCTATTAAATTAATTTTAATTTCAGATGTACATGAAATTATGGTAAGAATGAATGTGAAAAACTAGTTATTTATATAAAAAATTTGTTTATATATAAATAATGTTAAATATCAAATGTAAGAAATAAATTTTTAAAATTTTCAATACATTTGAAGTCAGCAGTAAAAAGTACCCCAATTAAAAAAATCATCTCAATTTGTCAATTTGTTGCTGATATATTTAAAGTTGCAGCGATTTGTCGCGAGAGCTCATAATCTGGTAACGCTCGAACAAGACGTGGGGGTACCCCCACTCTACCGCCGCCCGGCGCCATATCAAAAGCTGCCGTCTCTTTGCACAAAACCTTCACTAATAAAAAATGATTGTACAAAAGCGTTGATTTTCGAACAAATAGTTTACCTCGTTCGTTCCAACATATTTAAAATTCAATAAAAAATGTTAACCACTATCGGAGCGAGAATATCTTGAAAATAAAAAATTATTTTCTCGTACGCCCTTAAGGCAAAGAATTTTTTTCGGAAAAGCTTCAGGAGAAAAGCAGATTTCGAATGGTTTTTATCCGAATTCGATAAAGTAAATATTACAAAAGGTACGCTTATTTGTTTATAGCGAAACACGCCTTCACTTTAGAGCCGTTTTTTGCAACTTAATTGTAAAAATTCACTTTTCCCATAACAGTACATTATAGTTTAACTCTGTCTGAGTAATTTCCTTTAATTTATTTATACTTTCATTCCGCCAATTCTGTAGAACTTCAAGCGAGAAGATTTTTTAAGTAAACGAATTATTATTATTAAATATTTTTCAATGAAATTTTAATGGTAACTTAAGAGCCCTTTCCAAGCAAGTTGAGCTCAATGTTTAAACTATAGCAGATTTTAACCAATTTTAGACTATGACCAATCATTTTGAGGTCTTTTCAGAGCATATACTTTTCATTTGAAACATTTCGTTAATTATCGAAAAATATGTTTTTCACACTTTTGGCGTTTGTTTAAAAAAAATAATGAAATGCTTTGGTTGGATTCGTATTATACTTCAATCATTCTAATGGCTTACACTAACATAATATTCACTCAAACTGCGTCCTTCATTTTTTTCAAAAAATGCATGGGTTGATTTTAATTTCCCTCGGCTACTATTGTAGGCAGAAACCAGAGTTGTACCATAAGGCACGAGCACTTACAAACCACCACAATTTTGAAAATAAACAAAATTGTCTTTAATTTTGTCATTAGTATTAAACTACAATTAGAAAGTGATGAATAAAAGCACATATATAAAATTACTGATTTATATAGCTATTTATGCACCAAGTGTGTTGTTAAGAGGATAACGCCCGGATGGCCACTCATCCAGCCCGAGGGTCTATGGCCCGAGGGATGGATTGAGTCGCCCGATGAGCATTATCATCTAGTAACACACGTGGTGCGTACAAGATTTTATATTTCAACTCATATATAAAATAAAAAATAGGTGATAGGTAAGTTTTCTATTTTAGAATTTACCTCGGATTTTACTATATAACTATTAAATACACCCACATCATGTTCCATGATGACAATAAACAGTTTGACGTTCCTATGTTTTGGACATTTGTCACATTGATCTAATATTAATAGTGCAAAATGGCTGATCAAGAGGTGCCGGCAATAATTACAAAGCAATCTATAAAATCAACTGAAAATTTGCTACCCATTAAATCTAAACATAGCTATGAGAAAGCTTAATTAACACACTTGGTGCATAAATGGCTGATCAAGAGGTGCCGGCAATAATTACAAAGCAATCTCTAAAAGCAACTGAAAATTTGCTACCCATTAAATCTAAACAAAGCCATGAAAAGCTTAATAACACACTCGGTGCATAAATTGCTAAAAAATTTATTTGTTTCTGAGGGCATAATGGGCGGGCATTATGAAACCATTACGCCCCGGTTGTTATGGATATGTTTACATATCTCGTATCCTACGTGTTATGACTAAATTACGAGGTGAAATATAAAATAATATATGCTTGGTATATTGTTGCCTTACTCTAACTAGGTCTTCGTTTCTACACTTGATAACGTAAAGAATTCTTATAGTAATGTAAACTCTTAAAATTATAATTATATACTGTAATAAATAATTGCTAAAATCATCTTGAGACTGATGTGATCGTGAATTTTTAGCAAGTTAAATGCGTCAATCACTTTTGCTAAACGCATACAATATCAACTGGTTGACAGTCTACCACAACTTCCGCGGCATACGTTCTCAGCAATACGACATAGTTTTATAACATCTAATGATACTTTACATAACCCTCCACGGTTCTTTGTTTACTGCAGCAGTAACTTTGATTCGATAGAATGTAATAAATCGCAGCAATCGGAGCAACAATATTTTTGGCCATCCTTCTAATATATTCAACAACGTCGTTCACATACTATGATATACATATTTTCGGTGTAAATAAAACTATCGGTTGCCCATGTGGTAATACCTTTAGTAATTAAGGCATGTGTATTTCGTGTACTTGAACTGGAAACGGTTAAAATACTGGTAAAATTTTAAGCGACACAATTAGACAGTTCTGCAGACGCGACTTCGTTATGTATTAAAAGTCTTTTGTACTCTCCTTCAAGTTGCTCTGCTATAGGATTATTATTAAAGTCACTTCTTGCTCTGATTGCGGAGAAAAACATTTCTAGGTGATCTCGACTTAATTTATATGTAAGAAAAAACCGAGCTATTCTGTTGTTTTTTTTGATAATTTCATCAAAGAAATTGATTACATTCTACATAAATAATCAATCTTACAAATCCAGTCTTTCGTCTTGTATGCAGAATATTTGTTTCATCAAGAATTGTTAGAGAAGATAAATAGAACATGGTTTTATTTAGGAGACGCTTTGCTCATTATCTAATGAAATTGGTTTATTCCAAATATATTATGATAGACGTTTCTAAAATTGAGTACGTCAAACACATCATTTAAAATTCTACAAAAATTTGCTACGTGTTTGGAATTTCTGAAGTCTCTTAGAACAAGATCATTATCAACATAGTATAGTGCATCGGCCACGCTATTACTAAAACTTCAATAGCCAAATTTACCATCATAATTTCTTTTCTGCAATTTAAATGCTTCCGTCTGAACTTGTTTTCTGCGTGCAAGCGAGCTATTCATGAAAATTTGCGATGTTTTCAAAGTACTTCCAGTTAATAATACCACCTTGTGTCATCACGAAAACATTTCCAGTTGCTCAGAGTATTGCATATTGGTTTTATCATGTGGCTTGCATCAAGAAACACGAAATTCTTAGCGCGCATCGGATGAGCAAACCATGGTTCTAATTTAGGTATTTTAGTTTGGCACCCAATGCACTAGCTGCCGCGAAATTAAAAACTATTTTAAAAAGAGACAGTAATTATCTGGTCCAATTATTCATTCCAGTTTCATATAAAGAAACTAATGAAGTTGTTGTCCCATCCACAGTTAGTGACACAATTTTCGCGTCACAGCCGTGCACAATTCTTAAACAGTCGCGAATTAGGTTCACCCCTTTTTGCAGCAGAAAGACCGTCAAACAAAAGTCTGCCACTGCTTGCTTGGCCTCGGGCAATGAATCACTTTTAATGTGAGTTTCAAGATCAACATATTTTTCATAACATTTTTTCATTCCAATTAACATGCTCTTATACTCATTTCCCCTAAAATCAACATATTGTTTTGCACTTGTAACTCACCACTATACGTCTAATCGCACGAAGGGATTCACCAGTAAAAGCAGGTATTCCATCTACCTAGGTTAGCTGTTCTCTAAGAGTACGTGGGTGAGGTATGCATTTCCCAAAAGCTTTTCTTGCGTAATTGTACGCAGCATTAAAATAAAAATTCAAAGTTACCTGAAACAAAGAAGCTCAAGCAGAAATGTTTTTGCCTAGGTCATTTGAAGTTGTCTTACTATAATTTCTTTTTGGTGTTTTGGGATGCTTTCCTGCGAAAGAAAAACCACCATTACATATTATTATGAAAAGTAAAGAATTTACTTCTAACAATTTTAAGCAGTTGTTAGAAATCTTTTATGTTTGTTTTAAATCAGTCTTGTTTTATGAAGCAAATATATAATTTTCTTATTTTTCAGCCCGTCACATCAAATTAGCTTTTTTAGGACTGGACAAATCTTCCTCTTTAAAATATGCAAACGAATATTTTTTGCAGAACATGAACGAAAGTGAATCTTACCAAATTTAAGTTTTAAGATTAAATTAAAACAATATCAGAGACTTGAATGTCTCTGCATAATATACGCATACATGTCTTTATGTCAAGCATTCGGATAGTATAATATTTATATTGATTTTAATCAGAATCAATGATCTTTGTGATTACTACTAACCTTTTAGGAATTACTTGGTAAGCTGCAGGCAATCCTATATCTTGAGATGTATTTCTACAAAAATATATACATACATATTTTCTCATTAATCAAAAACACGGCCTTTCACTTACGGTGTCTCGTTGAGTAAAAATTCCATTTTGAAAGAGCACTCCAATTAGTTATCGTGGCACTTTCCCTTTTGTCAAATGTTTGGGAAATCAAAAATGCCGGGAATTACATTTTTGTACAATTTTCTTTTCCCCATCAATATTAATAAATCGATTTGAAGAAAATACTTACTACATACGACGGTCTGTCTCGAAGGTATAAAATTTTGCGATTTCCTTGCTAATGTCCATAGTTTTCGCAGGTCGGTATCAATGGACTACTTTAAATTTACGAGCGATGCGGTTGCATCATACAAATGACAATAGTAATGTAGTATTATACTTACTGATGGGAGGAAACTGAAAATTCGGTTGTTGCCCGTTCTGTGCAACCATAAGCACAACACGACCGTGCCATCTTTCTGAATAATATTATAGTACTAACACCAGCAAACCAATCTCAAAAATTTATTTCATAAAAATACATTCAGTTAACTCTTGTGCGCTTTAAAACTGATTGCAGATTGCAAGTGCAGCATAGTAATCTCGTTGTTTAAAAGATGTGGTATTGTATAGATTAACTGACCAGAAACACGATGTAATTGTTTCTGCAACCAATCCACCAAAATACTTGTCAGAACATAATTCATTGGTACGCGGGCGCAATATGCTAGATATAAAAATTGAATGAGTAAAAAAATAATTTAAAACGGATAAAATTCATGTTGATCCCTGTATCTTTCGATTTCATATATAATAATATACATATAAACATCCATAACTCTACACTTTAGAACGAATCACATTTCAGAATTTATCTTTAATCAACACTTTCACAACCAATGCGTTAACTATTGTCCTTTAATAAGAGTGCTGTGCAATTATGACGCGACACATCATAGCCCATTGGTTCTATCAAAGTTGTTTACGATATTTACTGAATTGTTTGTCATGTTATTGTAATATTATAGATTCTGATAGTGAACCAGAGATATTTATCCCTCCTGATGTTACAGAAGAGGCATTTATGGACTGGCGAGTAGAAAGCATACAACATCTTCTCAGAAAACGTTATAATTGCATATTTTGGAGAATTTCCTGGTAAAAATAAATCGTCTTAATTGTGGGGTATTTACTTGATGTTAAGAAGCCCCCTCATGATAAATAATAATATTTGTATAGAAACCTATTCAAAATTGAGAGCATTTTTGAAACCAAAATCAGGATATCAAGCAAAAAGTCAAATCAAATTAATAAATTCGTAAATCAAGCACATAATGATATTTATTTAGCAACTATATAATAATTAAAACACAATGTGTACAGTATTTAAAAAAATATGTTTTAAAGGTTGCTCTTATCTTGGGAATAATAGGAGCTTGCATAATATGAAAATTCAATATATCCAAGATCTCGGATCAGCTCTGTTGATAAAAGTTCCAAATACTAAAACAAAAATAAGCCATCAATTTACAATAACAGAACAATTTTGTAATATTTGCATGAAATATATTAATGTACCACCTAATATAGAGCTAGATTCATTTTTTAAATTACCAAAAAGTTAAAAATCAGAGCCCAAAAATTGGTATAAATAAGTTTTCCGCATTGGATAAACAAATTGCAACTTTTATAAAATTGCCAAATTCTGACATTCTTTTAGAAGATCGTAAGTCACGCTTCTTGTTGACGCCGGAGAAGATATCACCACTCTAAAGAGACATGATCGTTTGCGATCTGTTTCGGTGGCAGAGAAATATATAGACGAGTCGATGCGAAATAAAATGGACACAGCAAAAAAAATACACAATCAGTGACTCAGAACACGTTCTGTAAACTACATAAAAATACCTCACAAAATGCAATCAATCTTCAAAACAGTCCTTGTTCTGTTCCATCTATATCTTTTATCAGTTGTTCAAATATAACAATTAATTTTAATCAGTAACAAAAACATGATTAGTTTAATAAAAACGTTTCCAGCTTTAACTTGTATACTTATATATATATATATATATATATATATATATATATATATATATATTGATATGATAACGCCGTACTCGGTGTCAATGGCGTTTTCTACTACAACTCTACCTCTCTGTGTTTTCCTACTTAAATTTTAAATCTCACTAATTTTACTTATTATGCCACGGCTAGCTTTTATTATTCTACACAGAGTGCACAACGTTACGAAGATCAATTTTTTTTCTTCTTCACCCCTTTCTGATTACCTCTTTGTTTGAATTATAAAATGAAGTCAATTAATTCCATATAATGAAGAGAAATATTATGTATAAGTTTTGAAATTATTAAAATACATCCTACAATCAATCAATATTATGTCTTATTTATCCTAAAATACATATGCTTTGCAATCAATCTAAAGTCACCAAAAACTACTCTTTTTATTAAAGAAACCTCGAACGTTCCAGATATCTTCCTAATATTACGTACTTTTAACGTATGCAAAGTTTGTTGCTGACTTTGTTACACTTTTATAAATTAAGTAAATTCAATAATGAAATTTAAAAATAGAAAAAAAATATCTTAAAACTAATAAGATCTGACCTGTTCTGTTTGCTTAATCGAACCCCTTGGTTTCCATAAATTGCTTCTTTATTTTCTCGCAACTCAAAATTATTCCAAAATCGTCGACGCTGCTTTGAAGTATTACATTAATCCATTTAAAACATCCCCATATTCGAATTATACATACATTTGACATATTATACCATCAATTAGAATTTTCCATGCATTTAAAGTATTATACCATCCATTAGGATTTATTAGGAACCAATTCGGAATTATTATCATCAACACATTTGAATTATTAACAACACTTGCGAATCAGGATTATACACCCATTTGGAATTATTATATCTATCCACTAGAATTAGGATTATACACCCATTTGGAATTATTATATCTATCCACTCGGATTTATTATACACACATTTGGAATTGAGATTATACACCCATTTGGAATTGGGATTATATACCCATTTGGAGCCCTATTATTATATTATTAGTTTAAATAAATTACCCCAAATTCTACTCACGTTAATCGGCAAAATAAACTTTCATATTTGTAGCACTTACTTGTCACTATCTATTTTCACTATTATCTTTTTAAATATTAAATTACGCGTGACTTTTAGGTTCAGAGTATCGCAGCTTGGCCTTCTTGAGTTAAAACTGAGCTCTGTTATCATTCTCGCTGTTAATATAGGCTCAACTCACTTGTATGTGGGTTGGGTTTACACCAAGTCCGTCGCTTATCTTAACCAATAAGGTCTTTGCATTTCCTGCACTTGAAGTGGTTTTCTGATGTAATATATTCGTTTCCTATGTAATGGTTGTTTGCTACAGATGCCTCGTTATTTAAACCATACGTTGTTTGTTTAGATATCGCGTTTTCCATATTATACAAAAATACATGATGTAATTTCAATTTCGGTTTTCATGTATATTTGTTTATTTACGCATGTTTAATTACATTTTCTTATCAAAAATGTTGATTGTTTTTACGCACCTACACAAAACTTTTTTAAGTTTTATCTCTTATCTCCGTATTATATTATGACTAATTAGAACCCTTTCTTATGCGTGTTTAATTACCTGTACAATCCTTTCCTCTAAATACGCGTGCTTTTTACTGAAAGATATGGTTATTTGCATTACTTAAAATTATTAAAGCTCTATATACCGAGTGTTAAATACTTGTAATTTACCTAATGTATGAATTACCTATTTTTATGCTAAATATGCGTCCTATGTGTTATAAGATGTGTTCATTTGCGTCGCTTAAAACTAATTATGCTCTATATACAGGGTGTTAAATGCTTACTATTTACCTAATATAAAAATTATTAAATTTTCTACTAAATAAATGCAGTTTTCTGCTTTCTATCGTAATTTATAGTTTCTGCATGACCCTTGCTATATAATACACCCTTAAACAACCCCTTATCACAGTAATATATATATATAATTTATTTTCTGTAAATAAATATGAAAAATGTACAAAATGGCTATTATTCACCCGATGTTTTACAACACTCACTTTCGGCTCATGTCGCATAACATTCTCGTGAATAATAGCCACCATTACATACTCATTGAACAATATACTATTATTTTATTTATTAAACGACTTTTCAATGAAACAGTTTGTTATATTCATTAAAAGTGAATGTATTCAATTTTCTTACTTTACTTAAATGTATGTTGGCATTATATAAAATACCCATAAACTTTATTGAAAATCTATGGAACCTTCAAAATATAATTTGCGAATGTTTTTATATTGTACGTTACCTTAAACTAACAGGCATTGTATATATACTGTCGAGGTTTTGCACTTTGCCGGTAGCGTATACACCAAATACATTCATATATCACATTTCAAATTTCGCAGTTTGTTTCTGAATGCGCTAGTGATTATGCTACAGCACGTAACTCTTCCACCCCTACTTTAAGGGTAATAGCAACCCCACATGAATAGCATAGAAATGAGTATTTACAAAATTCAGAAAACTTATAAACGTATTATAAGTGGCAGTGTGCCGATGCAACCCATGTCTACCCAATAAAAACATAGCTGCTAAACGGACTGACAGAATATTTTAGAAGTCCACGTGCAATTTCTAATTGTCTAGAACAATATCATCTATCAGCAAGGTGCCATTATTGAGGGTAGTTGCAACCCCTATACTAAAAATGATTACATTGGGTGGTAGGGAAGCTCTACGTGTGTTATCAAGAGTAGTTGGAAAGTGTTTGGTTCAGGTGGACAGTTTGCGTTGAGTTTTTAACTACCTATCTGTAATATATACCCCCCATTAAATGTAGCGTTGCACGGGTATTATATGCGGCGATTATCATCATCAACGCGATTGTTGTTGTGTTTTGAACTGACTAGTTATTATTCAATAAAGGCATTAACCCTGATATGTGTACATCTGTGTGTACATTCGGTAAGTACATCACAAAATTAACTGGCGACGAGATACAGGAAACATTGTTTTATATTATCCATATGTACACTGCAACTGCAGAGTACTTAGTAAATTATTAATTGGCATCAAATGTTTAATAATCAATACGTGCTAATCATGGCTATAGCAACATCTGTTGGACACTTCCGTGAGTTCGAGTCGATTAATTCGGACTGGTAAATATATAAATGTAGAATTGAAAACTCTTTATCGCAAACTCGATAAAAAGCGATGATCGCAAACCGGCGATTTTGTTAAACATTCTAAGTGAAGATGCGTATAAAATGATTCACGATATGTCTTTACCCGATGAACCGGAAAGCAACTCATATTTAGACTTAGTAAAATTAATGTCGGAGTACTTCAAACCGACTGTATCGGTTTTGCAACTCGTCTCAAATTTTATACAGCTCAAAACTGGGTAATGAAAGTCTAGAGACGGGTAGTGCGACCCCGGGAATTGGCATCTCTTTGGAATTTTTGCCGCTACCGAATTAGAAGTGGTTTAGCAATTTCGCATATAAAATTGTAGACGAAATTAAACCAAGTACATCAAATAAGCGGGCGATAAAGGGACATTTTTATTGCTACGATAAAGAGCCCATTCAAGATCGGTTACTGGAAGAGAAAAAACTTTCCAAGAAGTAAACAAGATTGCTGAGGTAGCTGCGAAATCATTGGTGAGAGTTGGTGTTAAAAAAGAACCCGTAATGTATTTCGTAAACTCTACATCCAAAACATGGTCTACTGGCTACAGCTGCTCAACGTCAATAAAAAAATCCGGCTTATCAAGTTTGCGACCGAGGCAACCATGTTACCGATCGGTGCGCTTTCAGAGATTGCTATTGTCACAATTGTGAACTGAAAGGTCATTTGGTTTTGGTATGTACAAAGAGAAGGGCAAAATCGAATTTTAATTCAAATTCCAGGACTAAAAATTTTTTGGAGTGAAGAATGCGATTGTTTAATTAAATGCGAATTTTGAGTCAATAGTGATTAAATTAAAAGCCCGCGGATTTCCCTTAAAGTTTCATTTAAATACCGGCGCAAGTGCATCAGTCATATCAGAAAAGTGTTATCAAAATAAATTTGCAGATCGACAAATTTTTGAAACAAACATATTTTAGCTTGTAGGATGGAAAAAGGGTAGGGTCTGTGGAGTACATTATCTGCACTGTTGAATTTAATAATATACAACATAATTTAGAAATATACATTATCAAAGAATGCTACCGGTCCGCCGCTTTTCGGTTGCGATTTTTTAATGTTTGATTACAAAATTTCACATATTAATTTGATTACAAAATTTCACATATTAATTCTGTTAACATTTCTGACAGTCTGCAAAAATATTTAAGAAATACGACCGGGTATTTAATGAAGCAATTGGGACTTTTTTAAAGAAGTAATTTCAATTAAATTAAAAGTACCGAACACGAAGATGAAATTTCCTAAGAAACGCCCATTGCTCCTTTAGATCATGGAAAAATGGAGTTAGTGTTATAACGATTGCAAAAATTAGGTATTATAGAACTTGTTAATTACTGTTGCCTGGGAATTCCCATAGTGGCTCGCTCTACTTGAAAAGGAAGATTCTATACGGATTTGCGATGATTATAAAATCACGGCGAACCCATTAATCGAAATCGACCAATATCCTTTACCTAAGATGCGTGAAATTTTTGCCAAATTGCAGGGGGATGCGCAATTTTAGAAATTAGACTTAACCAATGCTTATCAATAAATTTGCTTAAACCCAAATTTGAAAGCACTAACTACTATATCGACACACATGAGTTTATTTCAATATAATGAGAACACCACGACTTCCATTGAATAACTTTTTTGGACTTTCGTAATATGGTCCATTCCACAAACGGATTAAGTCACTACAAATCGTGTTTGGGAGGAAACTACGTAGCCGGTTCGATGCATATATTCCAGGTAATGTCTTTTCGAAGGAAGCATATTATAAAAATCGTGTTCTTGAGCAGCAGGCGAAACAAAAAATATTATAGGGGACAGAGATCAATTGAATTTAAGCCGTGGGAAATAATGCGCGACTACCGTTACAATCAACATAAACCGTCTTGGGTAAAAGCGGTCATTGTACAAAAAGTTGGTATGTCCACTTATCTAGTTGCGGTGCCCGATTTAGAAGATGTAGCATGGAAACGGCTTCTTGATCAAATCAAAAAGTTCTCCATTCGAGAATCCCTAATGATACAGGAACCGAAAATAGAACTGTGGACCAAGTATCCGATTACCATGCGGAACTTGATGCTAGCATAATACCTAAAAGGTTTGTAAAACCAATCAACAGATTGGTTTACACGTGACATGTTTCCATCTATGTGTATAGGTTGCCCTCTAGTATTCTTGGATACCGACATAATTCAGTAGAACCAGGTAGTATCGACGTAAGCGCTTTCTCTCCCGATTTGGAATATACCTCAGTGTCGGTGTCAGTGCTACTCTTGGAAGCAACAAGGTCGTCAGACAGTTCTATTTTATTTTCCATTCAAGGATTCAGAACTTCGTCATTTGTATCAGCGGCGCTTTGTAAGTGTTCTCTGCTCTCGACGCCAGGAACAAGCAGTCGAATAGAAACGGTGTTCTCTTTATGCATAAGGATTCGTTTTAGTAATTCCACTTTTTCAAGTGGTAATTCGTATTTGCTATTTTTTTACCCTTCTTAAGAAAAACTATATTTTGCCTATTTCGCGAACGACGAAGATGATTAAGCATTCGTTCGTGTGGAGTTGCATTCGTGGCGGTATAAGCAACGACCTTATGGAGTGTAAAGCTACAGTAAGTAGTCTCTCATAGATCTTCCTTATTTTTTTTCTTTCAGCTCTGGCAAAATGTTTCCATATTATGCCATTATAACGCTCCACTTGTCCGTTGCCTTGCGGATTGAATGAAGTAGTTATGGAAGCAATACCGCCGGAAGTCGAGTACGATTTAATCTCGTTCGGTATGAAGTTGGTACCACGATCAGAGTGAATGTATGATATGAAGGCATCCCGAATATTGAAAACATTAGCTGTAAACATTTAATTATCGTTTGCGAAGATATATCAGCACTAACAAAAGCAAAGGAAAACGTGAAACTCATTTATAATGATCAGTATATGTCTATTGGCAATACACGATGGTGTAGGTTATTTGAAAAATACGTTCAGCCGCTCAAAAGAAGCGGCGACTTTAATTAGTGTATTCTTAAATTTTGCGAACCTAGGTTTGTTTTCACAAGACTCCTTGCAGGTCGCAGTTATGTTCCTTACTTCATCAACAGTATAAAGTTTTTGCCGTAAATTTTCTTCACTACCTGTTGGGTTTAAGAAGCACGTTCGTGAAAACCGGTCAGCGACCACGTTCTTATCTCCAAATCTATAAATAATGTGGTATTTATAGTTATACAATTCCAGTCTCCATCTCATGATTTTGACATTTTATATCACGTTTTATCACCAAACATGAAAGAAACAAATTTTTGGTCAGTTATAAGTCGAAAGTGTTTGTTTAGTAAAAAATACCTCCATTTCTGAAGAGTTTCCACCATAGCACTAACTTCCTTCTCCACAGCCGTTTGCTTTTGCCCTGCATCTGTGAGGGATCTAGCTAAAAATGCCACCGGTCGTTCATCTTGCGACAAAATCACAGCAATTGCAAAATCAAAGGCATTCGTTTCCACTGTAAAAAGACAATAGTCGTCAATAGATTTTCCCACAGTGTTTGCTACATGTCTTTTAATACGAATTATTATACTTAATTGTAAAGCTTTCACACATTACCAGACATTGCAAGACCTTTTTAGATTCTTGGCTTTTGTATGCTATATATTGGTTCTTTAGTACATCCTTGTAACTATCAATCCATTTATTGTTGGTTTAATGGCTTTGCCACTTTGAATTCTACTTTTCGGTGCCGTTGTTGCAATATGATCCTAGATTCCTACAATTACCTTTGGCAACACACTTCGATTTTAACCAATGCCAATAGACTATCGTTTGCTGCCCAACGAAAAATTATTACAATACGAACATTATTAATTGACAAGCTTTATTTACAAGTTTAAATTTAAACATCATCCCTGAAAATGATAGCGATGCTCATTTCCGTTCTATGCCACTTATTAATCTTTCTATTGATGATAAAATTCACATTCTATTTCAAAAAGTTTTTGAAAACTAAAGTTATATATAAAACCAACTGTATATTTCAGTCTGTTGTAGCTAGAAATATACATTTAATTTCTACATTGGCCAAAAGCGGGAGATCTACAAACTATTTTGTAACAGTTGCAAATTAGAAACCTAGGGCACAAGCCTTAACCCCTCTGTGTTAGGGTGACTGAACATCTGGGCAGCTTTTAACATTCTGGCATGTAATACAATAATCATCAATTTAATTTTAGTAGCAACATTAAAACTTATACGCCAGTCACATAAAAATTTCCATAAGTTTGTAATTTTTGAGGACTTTAGGATCAATAAAGAATTATATCTAAATCCAAATTTCTAATGTATAAGCTACATTGATTACTAATTTCGTATTTTTATACGATAGAATTTAAATATTCTTGTAATGTTATTTTCTACATCAATGAAGTTACCGGCAGTTACGCAAGCGACCGCTAAATTTGAACACGTCTCCGTTCTATAAGATCATGCTTACCGCCCTCTCCATGCATTATAGGCTACACCTATTAATCAGTACATTTTGTATGCTACTTTCAATCTGTCTATCTTCTTTATGGATTATTAATATGCTTTCAGTTTTTCAGTGAATGAAGCTAGGCATTTCCAAATAACATATTTTGAAGAAACGTACCCAAGAATTTGCCAACATTACAGTATCTTGTGAATATCTTCCACTGTATCTGCTGTTTAAAATTTATCAATAATTAGCTTAGCCTCTCCAGCACAACAAATAATGTTCTTAAAAACGGATTTTGAATTTAATACCTCTGCCGAATACTTATATAATACAGTTCAAAAGTATCACCAAAAAGTTTTTGTCAAATACTTTACAAACGACTTCCACCTTGCAAAATTTTTCAGTAGTTAGCTTAGGACTTCCAATACCTCATATATTTTTCTGAGGAACAGATTTTGCAATCTACCAACTCTGCGAAATACTTATATAATACGATTCAACAGTTTCACTAAAAAAACGTTTTTCTAAATATTTTCTATACGACTTCTGCTCTTCAAAATTTGTCTATAATTAGCTGAGGACCACCAATACAACATATGTTTTTCTTAATAACGTATTTTGGAATCTACTATCCTTGCCAAATAGTTCAACGGTTTCACTAAAAATCGTATATACTTCCGCTCTTCAAAATTTGTCAGTAATTACTTTAGACCCATCAATACAACATATATTTTTCTTAAGAACGGATTTTGGAATTTACTACCCCTGTGAAACACTTTTATAATACGGTTCAACAATTTCGCTAATAAAAGAACGTTTTTTTAATACTTTCTATACGACTTCCGCTCCTCAAAATTTGTCAGTAATTAGTTTAGGCCCATCGATACAACATATATTTTTTCTTAAGAATGGATTTTGGAATCTATTCCCCCTGTCAAACACATATAATACGGTTGAACAGTTTCACTCAAAGAACTTTTTTTTAATATCTTCTATACGACTTCCGCTCTTTAAATTTGTCAGTAATTAGGTTAGACCCACCAGTACAACAGATATTTTTCTTAAGAACGGATTTTTAAAATACCTTCTATACGACATCCGCTCTTCAAGATTTGTTAGTAATTAGCTTAGACCTATCAATACAACATATATTTTTCTTAAGAATGGATTTTGGAATCTACTACCCCTGTCAAACACATATTATACCGTTCAACAGTTTCACTGAAAGAACTTTTTTTAATATCTTCTATACAACTTCCGCTCTTCAAGATTTGTCAGTAATTAGCTTAGACCCATCAATACAACATATATTTTTCTTAAGAATGGATTTTGGAATCTACTACCCCTGCCAAACACATATAACACGGTTCAACGATTTCACTAAAAAAAAAAGTATTCTTTAATACCTTCTTTCTATACGACTTTCGCTCTTCAAAATTTGTCAGTAATTAGCTTAGGCTCACCAATACAACATATATTTTTCTTAAGATTTTGGTATCTACTACCCCTGTCAAATACATATAATACCGTTCAACAGTTTCACTCAAAGAACTTTTTTTTAATACCTTCTATACAACTTCCGCTCTTTAAATTTGTCAGTAATTAGGTTAGGCCCACCAGTACAAAATGATTTTTCTTAAGAACCGATTTTGTGATTTACTACCCCTGTCAAACACGTATAATACGGTTCAACAATTTCATTAAAAGAACTTTTTTTAATATCTTCTATACGACTTACGCTTTTCAAAATTTGTCAGTAATTAGCTTAGGCCCATCAATACAACATATTTTTCTTAAGAACGAATTTTGGCTCATCAGATTCACTAAAAACGTAAGCAGTAGATTTCAAAATCCGTTCTTAAGAAAAATATATGTTGTCTTGCTGGACCTAAGCTAATTACTGACAAATTTTGAAGAGCGGTAGTTGTATAGAAGATACTAAAACGTTCTTTTTCTGAAATTGTTGAACCGTTTTGAAAAATATTATTTGTTGTGGTGGAGGGTCTGAGCTAATTACTGATAAATTGTAAACAGCGGATACAGTATGGGAGATATTCAAAAGATGCTCTAATGTTAGCAAATTGTTAGTGACGTTTCTTTAAAATATGTTATGTGGAAACGCCTGGCTTCATTTGGGAAAATTATTTTATATATGTTTGAAAATGTTAAAAAAATTAACATTTGATTGTAATGTTGGACTTATGTATAATTATGTATGAAATATCTAAATTTCGTTCTGCAAGTTATATAACGAATTCTGTAACGAATTTTAATTAAATAGTTACTTTCTGCTGGTATTCATTTATTGTCACATATAGGTACTGCAGAATGATATTTCGGTGACTGAAAAACTGAGAGCTTATTAATAATCCATAAAGAATATAGTACAGATTGAAAGTAGCATGCAAAATATACTGACTAATAAGTGAGGTCTATAATGCATGGAGAGGGTGGTAGGCGTGGCCTTACACAAAGGAGACGTGTTCAAATTTAGCAGCCACTTCGTAACGGCCGGTAACTTCACTGATGTTATTCCAATTGTTCAAATATCATTTTTCCGTAATATTAAGTTATTCTATTTTATTCTTTAATTCTTAAGTTAAGTCACGACAGTCATTCCTTGCTTCAGTTGTTATAATCCAATGTTTAAATTTAACATTAAGGAAATAATAATTTGTTAATTGTTATCAATTAGATATAGTTCATTTAACACTATTTGTGTTTATTATCACGCGTGATAAAATTTTCTAATTTATTAATTTATTTAAGAATACGGAGGTTATCCATTAAGGTCCAAATATACCAAACAGAGTGTACAAGTAATAATGACGATGATTAATAATATTACCACAATCCATTTTGTTGCTAGCATGTATCGACAATACTGTACCATGTCCACTATAATAAAATAGCTAATACAATTCGTTCAATTAAAGTTTCACTTATCTGGTAACCAAGTTATAAGTTAACCTATTCAAGCACTCTCTGGATATAAATTCCAAAGATAATCTATTCATTGAATCATACATACACTTACGGAAACTTGTTTCTTGATACCACATAGTGTATAAAGCAATATAAGAGCACCTTGTGCAACTGAATAATAAAAGTACACGAGTAATAACGCTTGTACCAGAAGTTTAATAACTTTGAAATAATATATACAATGCTCCCACACAGAAAGGTAATTATAGCCTTGGAGTAGGTTATTGAATCAAATTATGTTCACATTCTTACACGATATATGAAACTTCACCAGTCCCTGGAATTTGACTGAAATTTCAATTTTTTCTGTACTTGTTTTTGTATTTTTTTTTGTTTCAATTCTGACGTTGCTAAGAAAAACAATCGTATCTGGCATTTTGTTAAAATCAAATGGGTATCTTTCGAATACAGTGCTGTAAGAAGGGGTCGCTTTTATATTTCAGGACTTGGAATGAGAAGAATGGTTTAGAACAGCAACAATAATTTATTTTTCAATATAGTTTCCTTTATCTTTGAATACAAATATTACATCGTTTCAATAACATCTATGATTTACAACATACATTATAAGTTTATTGCGTCCCAAAATGTTGTCCCTTTTAATTAATCACAGTGAAAAACCACATCTGAAGTGTAAAGGAGGGGATGGTCGATTTCTACGAAGCCACGTTCAGCAATGGCAGCTTTTGAAGGTCTTGATTTGTGCGCTTTTGCATTATCATGGAGCAACAGAGCATCTTACATAAGTGTTCTGGTCTTCTTAATTTCAGTAAAATCCGAGGCATGCATAAAAATTTGCACAATATTACCTGTTCAACTAATCAATTATTAAATTTCCCTCACAATTCCAAAAACAGTTCTGAATATAATCATCGTCCTGGTATTCTAGACACTTTCGACCATTCACAGATAGCTGACCTGGTTGCTGTTAATATATAGCCAATGTAGTACCTCCGGGTGGAGCATTGGGGACGTGGCCGCAAGTATAGCGGCCCTAATTCAAATTATAATGTTAATATATAGCGTCATTGGAACAAAAACTCGAGCTACTGTTGCTGGAAGACGGCTGCTGGAAAGTCCTTATGAACTAGCTCTGAACTTCATTTTAGCGGTTGGGCGATGAGCGGTGGAGGGGGATTCAAGCAAAGCGATAAGATAATAAAAGGTTGAGCGCCACTGCACCTAACTAAATTAAAATAACAAGCCAACCTAGGGATGATGCAGGAACCCTATGATCGTATATCGTAATGACAATCAATAATCACGAGCATGAAGTATATTCTTGAAAAAAGTGCATTTTAATAAAATATAAACACAAGGCCGCAACTTGCGTCTCTAAATTCAAAAATAAAATCAACTGTAAAGGATACTAAGTCCTCGTTACATAAAGCTTCTAAACTTTTACTCAAATAATTATATACCACTCTGTATAAGTTAGGACTCCTACAACAAATATTTGGTGTCTCTTTTAATATCTTCTTACCTCAATTATATTTAACTTAATTTATCAAACGAATAATTTGCAAATAAAATTTCAAAATCAGTTTATACTATAATTGTAACGTATGGGTTTAAACTAAGTATCTGATCAAAACATTTTATTTTGTATATACAAAGCTTTTTATAATAACGTTAATACTTGAAATATCGAATAAAATTATTTCTGGAGCATGCTCAAAAAATTAGCAATTTCATTTATAATTATAGACAAAAGAAATTCTCTAAATTATGTATACATGCAAACTTTTACAATTAACTATATTCGAAGTCGACCGAGTTCTCTCTTCAAGCACTTAAGTTGTAAAATCGTGTATTAGAAAATCGATACTGAACAAAATTCTAAAGATGTAAATACTTTTCAGAAATTTCAATTAAAATAATACTTTCGATACTGCAGATAATTTTTTTTGTTAAACTGTTTTACATAAATTGAGAAACTTAAAATGGACAAATTATCGTTCGCAATTTTGTAAACATGTAAATACTCATTTGAGATGGATATAAACGTCTTTTGATGTTTCCACTTTGCATGCGTTGAACTTTAAATTGTAAATTGTATTGGACAACTTCAAATATTTCCAAGTTGATACGAAGAAAACAAACTTTAAGCGTCAAACAAGTATTTTATACGAACCCCTTAAGTTGTGAAGGTCCATAATTCTTATATTCATGAACGTGGTAAACCTTCAGATGTCTATCCATCAAGGACCTCGAATATGTCAGATATCAAAGTTCAACAAACATTGCGTACTCCTGAAGAAAAACATCTCTATCGACAGTTTAAGCTGCATTTCAATTTCATACAAATAATTCTGTAGGGCTGTTCAGTTTACCTCTGACCAGAACAATTACATTGGAATGTAAGCGAGGCGTTTGTAGTTCAAGGATGATTAATAGATCCCTGCGGGCTATGGACTTGAGACAGGTACAAGAGATTACAATAGGTACATTTGAGATATTGTTTGGATATTCTGGTGTTTGGGAACGTATGTATAAAGTGTGAACTGCTGTGATGAGCGTTAGTTAGTTCTGTTTTATTGAAGCTTTGATTACAATACTAGTTCTAATTTAAAGCTTTGAAGTCCTACTATTAAATAAGTTAGTGGTATATACTGTTTAAATTGCTCTATGTGATAAATTACCGTTAATATAAATTGCCCTATGTGACATAAACTGTTGTTAATATAAATTGCTTTATGTGATATAAATTACTGTTAATATAAATTGCCCTATGTGAAATCAATTACTATAGTGATCGATATAAATTAATAATTAGTGCCTGGATAGTTAATTATCGGAGTGCCCTTAAAGGTTGCAAGTGCTTTAAAGGCACTTATAAACGAGTATCATGCGCTATTTTTTAATATACCTGTATTTTAATTAGATATATAGATTTGCATATTACTGAATTTATCCGTATTGAAGTGCAGTACCACAGATTTAGCCTGTCGTTTTGATTTATAGTAGTTGCCGTGGAAACAATTGAACATTTAATATTTATTTTAAATAGTTCATTCATATTAAGATATTTAAGTTTGACATTTGTATAATTTGATAAATAAAAATAAAGTTTAAAATGTTGTTGCTTAGCAACCTTTAAAACACTAGTGCGATAAAGATCAATTTACGAACGCTAATGAGTTCTTTATACTAGTATTATGGTGCAGGTATATTAAAAAGGTTATTAAAACACTTACCCTGGGTATTGTCAGGTGTTGTGCTTCTCAAGGCTTGCGGTTCATTCTGTTTTTGTCCTGTTGCTGTTAGATCCGCTGTTGCTACCGGTAGGGCTTCTCTGACGAGACGATTAGGAAGGTAAGAAGGGTAGGAACGACAACACTCGCGTTAGCACTGCCCGGTACGATAAGTTTATCGATACGGTAGATGTGGCGGTACGATAGAGTCTTCCTAACTAATCGGTGGTCTTTGCTTTTTATGTCTTCTCCCACCAACCGAGGTAGACGCACTTCCGCTTGTGGCTGTGGGAAGATAACTTATTTTCACGTCAGAACCCTGCGTCAGCGCTTACGTTTGCAATGATAAACAACTGTCGCCGAGATCCATGTGAAGGTTACTAATCCCGGGGTTCACAACATTGACGGAATTGCACTAATTAAACGAGGATTTTTATAAATATTAAAATAAAGACCCTAACTCGTAAATTAATAATACTAAATCCAGAAAGCTTTAAAAAAAACTTTTCAGGATGTATGAAGAATCAGTAAACTGTCTGTAGTTTGTTTAACTCCTTATATTCAGATGTAAATTCTATTACATAATAGGTAGTAAGTAAAACAGTTAGATGCTTGAGAGAAAATGTTATAAACTATAAAAGTTAGTAGGCCAATAATAAACGTTAAAATAATATTTGAAGTATTGTGTAAAAAATATTTTAAAGCAAAAAATCACCAATTTATAGTTGATCGTAACAATAACTAATTTTGCAAACAAATAATACAGTTCGACATTGGTAATCGAAATGGTATGAAAATATTGCGTTTTTAGGAGCTATTTTGTGCTTAAATAGAGTATTAATCGACAAAATTATCGGTATTGTAATAATTCTCATTAGTTTGCCGAAGGAGGAATACATAATTTCCACGGAAAATATGCGTGGACGGAAATTTTGGGCAAATAGTCCCGGTGTTCTTTATACCAAATTTTCCCAACCACATTTTTAAACGTGAATGAAGTGAGCATTTTGCATTAAAAGCTTCAGAAAGATGGCACGCCTCATTAAACTTTACCTACCAGACACAGTTTAGATCATGTGTTTTCGAATAGATTGATCGGAATGGGTAGGATTAATTGACTAGCCACCGTTTTTAGCATTTTTCCCGAAATATCTCGATAATTTCCCTGTCATTATTTTATTCGAAATTCACTTCATTGTTTCTAACTCTCTATGCGTACCTTCCAATTTAATTTGTTGTCGATTTCTATCCCGTAGGATGTAAACATCGACTGCTCCGCGTCTTAGTTGGTTCGCTTGAGACTTCTAAGCTTCAGATTCCCGGCACGAACCGCTTGAAAAATTTGGACGAACATTTTTCACAAAAATACGCCCTCGTTCGGATGAGAGGTAAAATGTAGAGCCCGTGTGTGTTGTCACGCACATTAAAGATCTCTACCTTGCTTGGAACAAAAAGGGTTCGACAAAATTCAAAATTTTTCGGTACAAAATAGAACTTGCTTCCTGGCCAATGTTGTAACTTCGGGTGGAGCATTGGAGAATCAAATGTAGGGATGTAAATTTCAACGTCTCGGGTTAATTCCCGACACGCGCCGCTTGAAAAATGTTAGGCGTGTATTTTCGCCCTCGTTCGGATGAGAGATAAAATGTTGAAGATCCTTAACTTTTTTGGAATAGCAAGGGTTTGGCAAAATTCAATGTTTCTAGGTGAAAAAAACTTGCTTCGTGGTCAATGTAGTTTAGCGGCTCCGTAGCGTAGTGGTATATGTGTGACTAGTACGTCCAAGGCCCCGGGTGCGAATCCCGACACGGTCCGCTTGAAAAATGTTAGGCGAGCATTTTTCACAAAAAAACATCCTCGTTCGGATGAGCGGTAAAATGGAGATCCCGTGTATGAGTGTTGGAACAGCAAGGGTTCGGCAAAATTCCAAATTTTTCAGGTAGAAAAAACTCACTCCCTGGTCAATGTAGTACCTTCGGGCGGAGCATTGGAAAATCATATATAAGGTCAATGTAGTACCTTCGGGTGGTACATTGGAAAATAATCAAATGTAGGAGTGTTAGTGTCGGGCAGCTCCGTGGCTTAGTTGGTTCACGTGTGACTACTAAGCCCAAGATACCGGATTCGATTCCCGACATGAATCGCTTGAAAATTGTTAGGCGAGAATTTTTCACAAAAACACGCCCTCGTTCGGATGAGAGGTAAAATGTAGGTCCCGCATGCTAGTGTTGTTACGCTCGTTAAAGATACCTACCTTGCTTGGGCAGCAACGATTCGGTAAAATTCAAAATATCCTGGCCAATGTGGTATCTTCGGGCGGAGCATTGTAAAATCGAATGTATTGTATAATGGTCCGGCGGCGCCGTAGCGTATTTGGTATTTGTGTGACTACTATGTTCAAAGTCCCGTGTCGAATTCCGACACGGTCCCCTTGAAAAATGTTAGGCGAGCTTAGAATAGCAAGGGTTCGTCAAAAGTCAAAATTTTCAGGTAAATAATGGCTTCCTGGTCAATGTAGTACCTTGGGCTGGTACATTAGAAAATAATCAAATGTAGAAATATAGGTGTCGGGCGGCTCCGTGGCTTAGTTTGTTCACGTGTGACTACTAATCCCAAGGTCCCAGGTTCGATTCCCGACACGGACTTCTTGAAAAATGTTAGGCGAGCGTTTTTCACAAAAATGCGCCTTCGTTCGGATGAGAGGTAAAATGTAAGGTCCCGTGCGTGGGTGCTGTCATGCACTTTGCGGATTCCCTACCTTACTTGGAATAGCAAGGGTTCTGCAAAATTCCAAATTTCCAGGAAGAAAATTTGCATCCTGGCCAAAGTCCCATTCCACATATTATTACTTCTGTTTGGTACCGAAATGGCTCGAACTGTTAAGTTTGTATTTTCACGACCAGTCTTATAATTTTTGTAGGACTTTTGGTGCTGCTTGCATTTCCATCCCAAGAATCGGTAGGGTATTGTTCGCAAAATATACATTCATACAAAGGCTTTCAAAATTTGGGGGCGTGAGAACGTTTGCACTTTCAAGACCATCTTATTTGGATTTCTCACTCTTGCTGTCCTGTCTTTAGACTAGTAAATTTCGTGAATAATCCTTGCGATTTTGCTCCTGGCTTTACAAAAATTCCTGAAATATCAATTGTCATAACTGTTCAGTTTTCTCCGTCGTCATGATTTTCTTTTTATTGGCTTAATCATATATCCTACACGTGTATATTAGATTTGTATTTCAGAAAATCGTATTGATTTTCGTGGAAACTATAAATGCACTTCTGTGGTAGTCTAATAAGTCTACAGTTTTCCGGTCAGATTAGCTGACCTGTTACTGTTTAAACTAGAAATATTTGATTTTTTGGGTTTTAACTCAAATTTTCCATTTAGAAGTTTCTAACAATGCGGAAATTCTTTTTCTGTAAGCATTAATTGAACTTTTTAATAAATATGCGTTCGGAGCTTCAGCCACGGCTTTCTTTTTTTTAACCGTGAATGTTTTATGGCTGATCTTTGAAGCAGTAAAAAGCTCTATGCTAATCTTCAATAAACCAGTTGAGCAAAGGGGTTCAGTGAAATGGTTAATATAAGCGTTATTACGTATTAATGATATAGACAAGTAAATATATGTACGATATGTAGCGATTATGTGGTGATGAGGTGGATTTCTTTTGTATTTTTGAAATATGGTCATTTTGAACCTTGTCTCTCATTGAGGTTTCAATAAAAAATTAATTTTTTGAGATCGGGTGCATACTAGCTTATACTAATACCATTGTTTAGTGCTTGAAATTTAAATGCAGAGAAATATTTGCAACCTGTACGTACCCATATTATGTATACAATCAAAGCAATCTTTCCAAACCAAGAGGTTTATTTTTAGCAGGACAAAACTCTAGCACAATTTCGAAAGGGTAGTGTAGGAGAATGTGTGAATGCAACAGTTCCTACCAAGTAGGTGAATCGGTAGGAGAGGATCTAGTGAATGGCCTGCTGGTTCTCAAGATTTAACTATCGAGACTTCTTTTTGTGTGGTTACTTGAAAAGCAGAGTTTACATTAATCGCCCAAAATATCTAGATGTGTTTAAAAAAATTTAAATGACCGCTTGTGGAAATAATCGTTGAACTCTAAGCGCTTGAAATTGTGGGAAATTATGGGAAAACATTTCTCATTATCAAATTCCTTAGACAATGTGTGTTTGTCTACTGCTAAAGGTGATGGTATAACGAATATCTGTTGTAGTTAGAAATCCAATATCAATCTTTATGATTTAAATAAAATTTAATTTTACGTAGTTTACACAATAGTTGGATAGTATTTTCAACAGAAAGCATCACTGCTATATAAAAAGTAAGAAGTGAACTTTATCGGATATTTTTAGTTTTTTTATTTGCAAATCATATTCTTTTTTGTACCATATTCTGGAACATGTAGAACATTTTTACTGTGGTCGGCTGCAAGTGAGATCACTTGACTAAATCTAAAATGCAAGGATTATCATTTCTTTTCTTTTTTGAGAAGCAGTGTCACTTGCGGTTTAACGGAATTTCTAAACAATTTGTATAGCCAAACCCATATATAACTTTTTTTTCTGTGGCACGTGAACTAACTAAATAATTCGTTTGGAAATGAAATATGTCGGACGCATACACTATTATAAATACTTGATTGTTCTGTTTTATACGCTTATGATTGAAACAAGCTGTTTGAGCCATAATAAACCCACATTCCTTTCTCTTAAAGATAAATATTGTATGTAAAAAATTATTAAATCAAGTTTATGCACACGTGTTACTCAGCGGGAGCGATAAATTTAGGTCGCCTGGATGTGTATTTATCTTACGTATATATTTTTAAAATGGGTAGCTTAATAATAACCAAGTATTTGTTTGCGTGATGGAATAATGGCTGTTAAATAACTAACTAATTTTACCAGTTTATAAATTCGAGCACCTAACATATACAAGGTGATTCATTAAGATGTGCAATTTAAACTACCAACGGAAATACCAGACACCAAAATACAATGATTAATCCAGCCAGCCCTACATGCATTATATCATTAAGAGAAATTGACTCTATATTTTAAAATTTGTAATTAATTTTAAAGTTTGAATAGGATCAACAGCTAACTTTATATTTGTTGTATATGTTTCAAGTAAATTAAAAAAATTGAAAGGACATTCAATTGTACACAGAAAAGTGATCTTTATACTTAATTTATGTACCTTTGTTAGGTTTTAATTGGTCATTATCTTTTAAATGGGGTAATGTATTTTACCCTTGACATTCTTATTCTTTTAAATTACAAACTGTGAAGAGTAACCATTACAAAAAATAACGTAATAATTACAATTATTGATGATAACAACAAAAATTTCGAAATAAATGTTTAAAACGTTCACTGTCATCCATTTCAGTACATTTTATAATGTGCTGTAACTCTACTGTGTTACTTATGCAAACATTAGGTAGTGCAAATGAATGTATTAATTGCAGTTAGATACATTAGTTTTTATCAAGAAAACACGCTGAAAATTTCTAGGCTTTGGTAGTTTACATGTAATAACGTTACTATTTCAATGTAATATTAAATTAAGATGAAGAAATAAATAGGGAAGCACCGTGTACTTTAGATAAAAGCGTTGGTGAATATCGGTACTTTACATCTTTTCGTATTGAATTCAAAAAATTATAGATAGGAAATAGGAAGTAACGGTCCATATTAAAGTTATTTGTACAAATTCTCACGAGTTCAAGGAACATAACCGTGGGATCGATGCATCCTAATACCCAAAACCACAATACGCATAAAAGCAGCAATAAAAAATTGCGAATGAAACGAATGACTTAGACTATCGGTATTCCGTGTTATATTCCTGAAACGAGGGTTCACACGGACATAATTTTACGCACAACCCGTGAGAACGAGAATAGCAAGCAATGAATCCCCGGGAAGTACACTTATAAAAACCTACGGATAGTAAAAGAGGAGATCTGATCAGATCAAGTAGTATCCGATTCGTGTCGACACGCGAAACTCGTTGAAGTGAGGAAGACGTATTGTAACGCGGTGGTATCTAGACCGGATTCTGTGTGGTGCGAAAAACAGATTTCCGAACTCGTTGATACACGCATTTGTAATGATTACCGACCTTACGTAAGTTGCCCAAACCGAGATCTTTCTCCAACAGTAGTTGGATTTGTACCTACAACCAACTTCTTGCACGGTTTGTCGATGGAACTTTACGAAACGAAAATTCCTAAATGAGTCGATTTATTAACTTATATGTCCAGTTTGTAGAAATAACATGCTGTTTTTTGTATTTATTTACTAACTATTGTACATTTGTGAATGATGATAATAAGGAGTCGTAAAGCGTTTTGAAAAGGACTTTAAAGGTTTGCTCCCGCATATTTAACATTGAGAAGATAGTTCAAAGTCTTTTCCGAGTTAAGCAAAGTGCACTAACTTGCACGCTTTAAGAGTATTGTATTTGCTTCATTTAGTCACTGTAAACTCACACCGTTTAACTGTTACGTCACTTCGTCGCCTGTAGAGTAAAATTAATTAAGAAACATAACGTCATTTCAGCACGTAATAGTGCTTTCCTAAACAAATCTTGTATGATAAATTGACGTTCATTTTTTTAATTGCATTGGCGGCTTCATACATTGTTTTTCGCAACTTCTAGGGATAATTGCTTTCTTTGTAAACCATTTTATTGATTTGTGATCATATTGGAAAGTCTATAGGGTTCTAATCTGGACTCCTCGGTGATCAGAGAAATTCACATCTAACGCCAATCCATCGAGGAAATTTTTTTTATTAAATTATCGGTGTACTGACATTGAAAGATGTAGCGGAACTTTGTGTAACGGCGAGTTTATTTATTTTCTAGAGCCCATCTAAGCGCTGTTCAAGGAAGTTTAAATAAAAAAGGCCATTGGGACTGGCTCGGAGGGACTAATGAAATAACCAGATATCACATCACACCAAGTATTTACCTAAAACTCATTGAAAATGTTTTTCTCTTATATGAATTCTACAAATGAATACTCTTTTCCAATTAAAAATTCCTCGTCTACTAAACGTTGCGTCGTCGGTGAAATGAATCTTATCAAGATAATTTCGGTCTGTATTTTGTATATCTTGTAAAAGTTGGCTAAATTGTAGACGATCTGGAAACTCCTCTAGCATGAGTAAAATTTTAAGGATACACGGTTTTCTTATTTCTTCTGCCATACTTAATCGACGAGTGCTTGTATTTTAAAATTTTCCGAAACAGGAATTAAATGCTTTTCTTCTTTATTCATGGTGATGGTTCTTGTAGCACCATGGTGACTTTCAGGACGATTCGATCCTGTCTCGACTGATCGGCGTGAAGTTAGCAACCCATTTTCAGTAGCAACTTTTTCCAGGAGGTCTTTAAATAAACCTAAAAACAGCCTTTCACAATTGGGTAACATCTTCCGCCTTGACAGCTAGTGTTAACACCTCCCTTAATTCATCTGTAAAAATAAAATTTAGTTGCCACCCGAGTTACGTTTTGGGCCTTGGCAACTGCCTTTTTAAAAAGTCTTCCAAAAACTATTGTAACAAATTTTATTTAAACAGAATTTACAAATGGAATTTTAACAAACTATATAAAATTACTTTAAGTCGAAATTACTGTTAAATGGATTTGAGTAGCCTGAACAACCAACAATATAAAAGCTGTGAGGCTTAAGACTGACTGACTATCTTGGGGCTCCCGGGGTATTTATGTTGTCCCCGCCCCTCACATTTCTGTGGGAACTGCAGAGCTCATGTCTGCTTATTTCTTTATTCAATTATATAATACAAAGTAATAATCGTATCTAATAATTGCGGTTTTTATACCCGTCTGTGACATGCATCTTCAGTATCACTTACGTCTGGAATACATTGTATTCACATGCGTTCTCACAACTTGCTTGTGAACTTTCATTAACCTTTTCTTTATTTATCCTTGAATTACAATGTTGCATCTAACTTAAGTTTCTCAATAATTTCTATTAAATTATACATATATTGATTTTGGGGATATGTATCTCCCGTAGGGGCTTCAAAAATCACCATATAAGAAAACAAATATAAAAAAATCAAAAATGATAGAAGTCTGCATTGGCATAGCTAATGCTAAGACCGTCCTTAATGGATCTGTAAAAACAAAATTTACTTACGATCTGTAAGGGCTTCAAAAACCACCTAAAGTATAAAAATATAAAAAATCAAAAATGGCAGAAGACACCTTCTGCATCTACACAATAGTTGTTGGGATCGCCTGTAATTTAATTAAAATAAAATTAACGGTACAAAATAGCATTTTGTAATGAAGTTTTGTAGAATACAGGCATACAAATAGGTATGCACATTGAACATTTTTGGTTAGGGCATTTGATTTATGACCAGAGTGTTTATTCTGTTCCCATTACTTTGCCGGTTTTTGCGCATTTGGTAGTTAATGCGTTGTTCTGAATATTTTAGGTGTATTTTGAATTTGGACTTTGTGCACCTGTTCATTTACAGAGGTATTGCATTGTAGAATCCCGTTATTTTCGATCATCTTTAAGCTTGAAGAATGCAATCCTTTTGATAAGGTTTTTGAAGTTCAAAGTTTGTGATTTCCGTTTTATGATGGGTGTTTCTAAAATACACTCTTAACATACCGGTAAGTATTGAACGGCTTATCTTTGACGGAAATGCCGCCTTAAGTAGGTTAACGGTAATAAAACATCACAGTGATCTGGAAATTGAAACTTACATAGGACCAACTCTTCAAAATATATCTGGCTTTAAATTTTATGCAGATTGCATCTTATATGAGGATTGTTTGTTTTCAGTATATGACAAGCTTCGCCAAGTTTCCTCCCCAGTTGCCCCCTTCCTCCCATTGCTCAGATTTGCTTCAAAACCTAACACTACATAGCTCGGTCCCGACACCAGTTAGCACCCAACAACTAGAAAGGTAGCACCTCAAAAACAAGCCGACGACGATTTTCCAAAGATTTAGAACCCCCTTCCCCTAGGTTGCTGAAAAAATTGACACTTGAGCACCTGATTGCTATTATCTAGCACCCAAATCTGGAGCTAGCTCCAAAGCCGTCGCAAGCAAATTTTCTATTTATTTCGGTTGCCTTCTGACATTTCTGGTTTTTCATATATTTATCCTTTAAGGGTGGTTTTTGAAACCTGCACGGATCACAGGTACAATTTGTTTTTACCGATGCATTAAGGGCGATCCCAGCAATAGTGGTGCCAAGGCGGTCAATGTAACTCGATTGCTTTGTGCCATTTTTGATTTTTAATATTTTTATCCTCTAAGGGTGGTTTTTAGGTCTCTGCGGGTCTCGAATAAATTTTGTGTTTTATAGATGCATTACGTGCGGCCTCAGTAAGATCTGTGACAATGCTGAAGGTGTAACTCGATTGTCTTATGTCATTTATGATTTTTTTATTAATATTTTTATTCTTTAAGTGTGGTTTTTAAAGCCCCTGCGGATGGCAAATGAATTTTGTTTGTACAGATTCATTAAGGGAGGTCTTAACTGTTGCTGTGGCCATGCGCAAGGTGTAACTCGATTACCTTCTCTCATTTTCGATTTTTTCTTATATTTTATCGTTTAAAGGTGGTTTTTAAAGCCTCCACGCGTCGCAAGAAAATTTTGTTTTTACAGTTTCATTAGAAGCTATCTTAGCAATAGTTGTGCCAATGCGGAAAGTGTAATTCGATTGCCTTCTGCCGTTTCTCATTTTTATATATTTTTATCTTTTATTTTTAAAGCTCCCCTGGGTCGCAAGTAAATTTTGTCTTCACAATTCCATTAGGGGCGGTCTTAACAATAGCTGTGGCAATGCGTAATGTGTAATTCGATTGCCCCTGTCATTTCAGATTTTTTATATTTTTATCCTATAAGGATGGTTTGTGAAGCTCCTACGAGTCATAAGTAAATTTTGTTTTCACAGATGCATTAGGGACAGTCTTAGCAATAGTTGTGCTAGTGCGGAAGGTGTAACTCGATTACCTTCTACTATTTCTGATTTTTTATATTTTGATCCTTTAAGGGTGATTTCTGAAGTTCATACGAGTCGCAAGTGAATTTTGTTTTTACGTATGCATTAAGGGGGATCTTAACAATAGTTATGCCAAGGCGGAAGATGTAACTCTCAGTTCTCGCCTTGTATAATTTTAAATATCTTCTGACCGCTGTTGCTTCAGCAAAAGTTGATCGAGCAAAACTTATCGTTAAATAAATTATGATTATTCTGGCTAGTAGCTAGTACAAATAATTACTACATTAGAAAAAGAGAGATTTCTTACTGATCACTATTATTAATACTCATAAAGTAGCCTAATTCTCATTTACACGTAAACGCTGACAGGCGTACTTGATAATTTAAATAAATACAAATTTTATTAGCAAAACTTTACCTATCTAAAAGCTAATGACACAAAAACAACGCTTACACAAATTAAGCAAGAAAAAGTGTTTCTTCGTAAAATTGAATGCTCTATATATCTTTAATTTGAAATGTAATAGCTAGTTCTTAATCAAGCAAGAGTTCTCAACAGTCAGTTAATTAACAAACGTAGAGTTATCATGGGGAATGAAAATGCACCCATACTTGTGGTCAAACAATTATTAAAACGACATTGTAAATCACCTATCATATCTCGCAGCTTTAAGTTCAAGTTGTGACCAGATTTTCCCCATGGAAGAAATGCGGCGTGCGACTTATTTTTTTTTTAACTTACACTTGCACGGACAGTTTTAATTTATTTTATTTTAATTTAATTTATTTGTTGTGGAATCAATGTCGTTACTACCAGTTTAAAAAAGGGGGTTATGAACCTTGAGAGTTTATGCCTTTGATAATTTGGATTTTGTGGCATGTTGTATCAAGGGAGCTGAAAACTGGCATTTTCTGGCACTTAACTTTTTAAAAGATGAATTAAAACATTGAGTAATATATGACCTTTTATGTGTAGATTTATTAATTTTGTGCATGTGAATTGTAAATGTAAATGCTTCATATTTCCGTTGAGGAAATTAAAGAATGAAAGTTATTATTTTGTTGAACTAAGTTAACGATGGAATTAGTATATATTGATTTTAAAAGTAGGCTTAATTAGTGAAATTACTGTTGGTAAAAGAGTAAAATGTAGTATATTTAATGGACTTGTGAATTGTTAATCAAAAGTTGGTATTGCGCTGTTTTTCGAGATATTGGTATAAGAAGAATTTCCATAAACTGGGGTTTAAAATGTCGTGATCAATCTTGAAAACTAGAACAATGATATGATAGTAGTAGTTACGGATTAATTTTTTTTATAGGATTTTTGTTTATAATACCTGGTCAGTTGAATGTTACCTTAGGTATGTTTTTCTTTAAGATTGATGTATGTGTATTTATATTGTTAATAGAGTTTAAGTTTACATGATTTATTTGAAGTTATTTATAATATAGTTGTTTATAGTATAGGGCAAGGTAGGTAAATTTGCGAAAAAATATCCAGCTAGCCCGGCGATGGATTATTTTTCGGGAATGGCCTTGATTACCAGAATTTTATTTAGTTTAACAATAATTTGTAAAGTAGTGAGGGAAGGGTAAAATATAATGTGATAAATTTAGGAAACCAAAGCAAAGTATACCTATGCGGAATAACCGTCTTCCATATAGGAATAATATCGAAAGGGATTGTTGAAACGAGACGGTTTGGCACCCATTAATTATGACAAGAGAAAAGTCTTTCAGGACAAGTGAACATAGTAAAACTGTTTGTTTGTATTTCAGCCTATTCCTTAATATATTTATTTGAAATTTTTCTTAACTTTTATTATTTCTTCTATTAATCCACTGCAGCACCACTGTAGTTAGCCGAAGTTATTGGGGGGTGTCCCTGCTCTCTCTAGGCAAATCTAAATTTATAACGTAACGCTCATTTTACTCGTAACAAGTTCAATATATGGTTGCGCAAAACGAATGGCACGCAGTGTTTCAATTGATTCGTTTTTACCTTGCGACCATGCCCCAGCAAAGAACGGTTACTATTTTGTATACTTTCCAAATTATCACAAATTGTTAGTTGAACGCGAAAAATCTTTTTTGATGTCGTTAACAGCAGTGCTCTACCTCTTCATGCAAAAGCCTCCCTGAATTAAACAGCACTTTGTTTTTGACCACGAGTTAGTTTCGGGAATTGTAGTTTTTACAGTATTTCAAAATTGTCCGAACATTTACTTTGTACAAGCTGATAAAAATACTGATGGTTTATTCAAATTATCGATGTCACTGTTAACATTTTTCGATATAGAACTTCTTTAGAATTAAAATTGCTAGTTACATAATAAAGAGGGTTATTTTTATTCGCATGTCAGTTTAGTAAATAAATCCTCGAAACACCGCCTTAAAACCAGGTCTGTTTTCAAAAAAAGGCGTGTCGATATCGACACAAAATCTTCTTTCTGGAACAGATGCTCTATTCGGTTATTCCCTTTCCTACGAATCCAATATAATTAATTTTATACAAGTGAAACCATGCCAAAGAAATTTGATTTTCTCCTCAACTAGAGATTTAGGTCAATCACAGATGGGCGGTAGTAAAAGATTCAGTATAAAAGATTTGTTAAAGTCGATTTGAAAGAATTTTATCTTTTAGGGTATTTAATCTTATACATTCCAACTACTATTCCGCATTAAACAGCAGACGCGAAAATGTCAGGAATCGATATCTCAAAAACTTATGATTATTAATTGTTTAGCAAAAATTGTATATATGCTTTCACTTTTAATCATATTTTGAAATTTTTAAGTATCTTGCTATCTTGCGACTCTTGAAAAAATTCATTGCATAGTTCATTCTTCAATTTTCACAGCTTACTATTTCAGTAGCCTTTGTTTTGATTATGCTGTAGAAATAATTAGTAATTATCACGGAAATCGATAGTTGAAATACTAAATTAAATTACTTGTTAGCAGTCTTCACTATTACGGTCTCAGCTTTAACTCTGACGGTATTGATTGCTTACGTGAGGTGGTTGGATGATTGTATTTATACATAATATATAACAACCCCGTCAATATGTAATGAAGATACATCTGCAATAAATTCTCATTTACTTTGTTCCAAGCGTCGAATATAACGTTTTATCTGAGTTTGGTAATATTGCTTTGAATGATTTATATTAACAGAAGGGGAGTTACCATTGTTTGAACATCTAGATCTAAAATTTATAGGAAAAAGTATGTATATTATCATTGTGTTAGCAGTCGGAAGCTATACCACATTTTATACTTATTCGATTTAAATTTTGCAGTAAAAGTCCAATATGGGTTGTAGAATGAGAAAATAATGCGAACAATTGTTGAAAAGTTAATCAGGATTTGTAGTATAAGATGAAGAATTACAATGATGGAATGATATTTATATTACATTGAATTATTTAGATCAAATTAACTGATTAAAATAGTTATGCAGAACGTATGTTTTTAATTTTCCCTTTCTATTTGGGATAATGGCACAGATTGTCAGTGCAAAAAGAGTAGAGATGAACAGTAATCTTGAAATTATTGACCACCGTAAATCCTCATAGAATAATCAACCTTTTAATGAAATGAATAACGATTGTAACTTCTCCTACTGCAAAATATGTAATAACTACAAACACAGTATGGAAAGACATATTTTCTGAATGAAAAATAAAGCACAGCAAATGTTTAGAATTTTGCTATTTGTACTGTTATACCCAGGGATTAATTTCTACTAATACTTAAAATACCTAGATTGCGACGATAGTATTGTAATCAGATCGTTGTCGTTACTTAACCGTTTATTAAAACGAGGCGTCACATGGTTTACCTTTGACCAGAATAATACACCTAAACGTAAACGCGACATTTGTACACAAAGTATAATTGGTAGCTAATCTGGGGCACACTTCCGACCAATAATTGATAATTTACAGAAGGGTGCACTTAAAAACTTTATTAAGCTTATAATAGGAACTTTCTAGATACACTTTTCATAAGTTTGGTACTTACGTAAAATGATCCAAAACAGTTGAAATAGGTATATAAATCGTCCGTTCACGGCTATAGTTCAGTTCTTTTCGAAGTCTTGATCTATAAAGTGATAGATTAGTGTTGAAATAAATACTTCTAGTATGTGTTATAAATTATTACAGATCTCGACATAAATTAACAGTTAGTGCTTCGATAGTTAATTATAAGTGCATTATGTAGTAATTAAGAACTTAGGATTAGACCTGGTAGTGATTAGCTGGAATAAATTGGCCCGAGTACGTTAGAATTTCACAGTAGCTACGAATAGTTGAAAAGACCTGTCTAATCAGTGGTTAATAAACAACTATTGCTATTGCAAAAGAGTTCTCGTTACAATATGTTCACCAAATTTAAGAGTACGTAATGGCACTCCCAACAGTGTGATCTACAGATGTAGGGATGGACTTCTGTTTTGGTCTTTCATCATTTAAAACATTTTATACAAGAGAATATAATTTTCGTTTTGATTTAAAATTCTTTTGTTTGAATAGAACCGATGCATTGTCAAGATAGAAAATTATTTCAATGATATGAAGAATAAAACAAGTCAACAATCTTAGGCAGTCACTAAAAACCGTGTAAAACTTTATTCCCAAGAACAATAAGATATTTAATAGCCATTGTTTCAATTCTTTGCCACGTGTGTAAGATATGAAAAATAGAATATTTTTTTATACAAAGTACAATTATTTTAAAAAGAGTGAAATTAAAAAAATTAGACAGGGAGCGCAGAGACCCTATGGACTTTTCAAAAACGTGACTTAATATTTATTTACGGATAACACGATAAAAGTCTAGGTACTTTAGCGGTAAATATAGATGTGAGTAATTGGTCAATAAAATTATAAGTAGTTCTTAATAAAAAAGAGCCTCGTTTTATAAGAATAATTATGAAGAAACATCAACAACGTAGGCCATTAAAAGTGTAGATATTGTTTGATATATAAGGTTATCATAAAGTAAGGGATATATTTTAAATTATGATAACTTTTTAACAAATTAAGTTAATAACAAGAAATAAATGAAATCTAATTGCTTATGAAATGGGATTTAGTATGCCCAAAACAGGTTACGGCAATTGCTCAATATGACCTCCATTTTGTTGTTGTAAGATCACCATCCTTACCTCCAAATTGTACACAGCATTTCGTAACATTTCTGGTTGACTTGTACCAATTTGCTCCGTAATACTGTCTTTTAATTCTTGTAGCGTAGTTGGTCGTCTTCTAAACACTAAACTTTTTAAATAACCCCACAGCCAGTAATCCACTGGGTTTAGATCAGGTGATCTTGGTGGCCATGAATTTACGAAATGTCTGCTTAACACGCGATCTTGAAAACGTTGGTTAACAATTCTTTGACTGGTCGAAAAATGTGCGGGGTGCTCCATCCTGCATAAAATGATGTTTTCAATTCCGTAGTGCTCGTTTTGCAGCTGTGGAATAACATAATTTTGTAACATTTGCAAGTATCGTTCACCATTTACAGTTACAGATACGGCTTGTCCATTCTGCATTTCCTCGTAGAAATACGGACCAATAATAAAATCAGCTGTAAAACCGCACCAAACGGTGACTTTCTTGTCATGAAGACCTTTTGAACGATTTGTTGCGGATTTTCTGCAGACCAGATTCTACAGTTTTGAGTATTGACTCCACCATTCAGAGTAAAATGTGCCTCATCTGTCCATAAAATACGGGATAACCATTCGGGTTCAATTTCCATCTGAGCCATTACTCGCAAAGAAAAATCGTACCTAGTAGCCAAATCTGCGTACTTTAATTCAAACAGCATTTTCAGTTTATATGGATACATGTTTAGAATTTTGCGTAAAATTTTCCAAACCGTGGTATACGGCATTTGCAATCGCTTGGATATCGCATTTGCACTGCTGATTGCGAGTGAATTGCTTCTGCCTATGTCTTGATTTTCATGAAGAACCTCTGCAACTTGGACATCACTAATTATTGGTCTTCCTGATCTTGATAAGTCAGTTACAGACCCTGTTCTTTCAAATTTTTGTATCAAATTGCGGTACGCTTTCATTTGACAGGGTCCCGCTCTCAAACCCATTCTCGTGCGAAATCTTCGTAATCCAGCGGTGTAATTTCTGCCGGATTCATAATAGCACTGAACTAAACCAATTCTTGTTTGTAAATCCATGTTATTACAGTTGAGTCGTTTGAACTCAACGTTTACTTGAGTTTTAATTTCAAAATAAAACTTCAAATTGAATAATTTCGTTTTGACACTAGTGTCAACAATTGTTATGACAACGCTTTTGTTTCTCATAGATACGGTAAAATCCCATTCATTAAGCAACTAGATTGTTTATTTTATGTTACTAACTTAATTTATTAAAAAGTTGTAAAGATTTAAAATATATCCCTTACTTTATGATAACCTTGTATAATAATATAGTATTATTATAAATGTACTATATTGTTTATGCAACACGTTTTTTTCTAAATAAAAATGGGAACACATTTTTCATGGTGTGAGAACACTTTATAGTGTTACTTTTATAAGGAAGAGAAGTACTTTCAGCCTTGGGATTATGGGATTAGGTACATCGTACTGCAATATAAATTTTGAAAAATACTCGGTGATAACACGTCAAGTTTGCTATTGTTGACTATTGTTTTAAAATTGCATTTATACTTTGCAATCACTGAACTTCTGCTTAAAAGGAATTTTTTGGATTCTCAATGCCATTCATAAAAACAATGCTATGGTTGTATTTTCATTTTTGGAATTAAAGTGAATGCTTAATCAATCAATCACTCAGTCGAGCCTGGACTCCTCGGATCCATCTTCCTCTTACAGCATTAATCTTGTCGATTCTGTCTGTTTCGTTGGTATCTGTTGTTTCGCGTTTGTCATTCCATTGATGTTTTTTGCAGTTGGTTGATAGAGTGAGTAGCTTCCCGGATCTTCTTCTTGGTTGCTCTCCAGCTATACGATATCCAAATCCTCGATCCCCCGACTTGTGGTTTTCGACCGACAGGATGACTATTCGCCACAAGCCGCTCCATCGTCAGGTAGCTCGTCGAACAGGACTGACGGATGTGCGTCCCCAACGATTTCGCTTGAGTCACCATTTCTTGGCACCCCGCATAGCTGGAAAATTCCCTCGAATTGTCACCGTTCCGTTGCTCACCTTGTCTCACCTAAAGGCGAAGGTAAGTAGCTGTTGATTCCGCGAGATCTGCTGCTGGATGAATGCTTAAGCTGCATCGTTACTCTTTATATGTACAGTGCGGAAGACGAGTCTGGAAACGCCTTCGAAAACGGGTTGTCAAGTAATTTGGGGTGTGGAGTTCAAGGAGATGGTGATTTCGGTTTTGTTGTTTGCACTGTTGCTAGATCGATCGCTTTTCGAAAACATGAATCACTTTGGTATTTTAAATGCAAGATCCTGTATATGTTTTTATTTTGGTTTCTCCCCTTAATACGAGTTCAACTATGTCACACTTAAAATTTGTGGTAGTTATTGAAGTCTTTAATAAATAAACCTTTCAGTGAAATGGTATTTCCAGAACGATGGATCATTAGACGAGGAAGTATTAAATGACCTCCGCGTTTGCCGGATTTCAATCCTATAGACTATTTTTATTGGAGCCACAAAAAAAATAAAGTTTATAAAAGCAGTTGAATTTAAGAGAATCCTTGAGAAATGTAGTAGACGCATTCTTCCATGTATTAGAATGCTATCAAATTAACAACGAGCGCATTTCGAATCTTGATTAAGTGAACATTATTTTGTAAGTACTATTTACATTTATTGTGAATCAAAATCTTTTCAACTTTAGTAATCTTTCAATTGGTATCCTGTAATTTAGCTGGATTTAGTTTTCATTGATAATGGCATATGGTTGAATTCGTGTTGAGGGATAGATTTCAAAATAGAAACAGTACACCCAGTTTGCATTAAAAAACCAAAGTTACATATATTTTTAGAAAAACCGTCAATCTAGCAACATTGCAATTAACAAAAAGAAAATTCCATATCTTTAAGCCTATATACGCTAAATTTTGTACATTTCCGACAACTCCTTTTCGAAAAAAATAGGCGTTTTCAGACTTTTCTTCTACTCTGTATAGATTTCCTAGTACATCTTAGGTGCGAATTCAAATTCAATCCATTTTATTTAATTGTGCTGCAAATACGTTTGTAACACCATCGTTTGTTTATTCGCAATCTTGGGACTACCTTTGGCAGTTTTTTCTACATAAATAGTGCAGTGAGCGATCTAGAAAGATTCCTGTTGCTGTTCATTGCACTCGTAGTATTTATACAGGACAATTTTAAACGCATCCCCAAAGGTACCCAAATTTTTTTGTTTCTTGGTTTTCAGAGTGTTTGTAAACCATGCTAGTTTCCAAACATTTACTTTTTTTAATTAAATAGTGGTTTTAGATTTTCTGATATGTTGTGTTTAACCCTCTTGCAAAACTTTTATATGAGCGACATAAAAACAATTTCAAGTTTTTGTATGCAGAGCCTTAATTTCACTACTCAAAACAAAGTTATTCAGTATGTTTCAGCACAGACAAAATGGGGACCTCGGGGGTGGAGAATTGCTTAAGCTAAAACCATTGCCGTTCTGTAAGGCTGAGAATAATATGACTAATTGTAATGTAAGCGTTTCAAGGCCGTGATTAAATAATCCATTTTACACATATAATTAATTACACATTCTATCGTAATTTTACCCAAAAACGTACCTGGTAGGAAAAGGCTCTTCACCAATAGTTGTTTCAACCGTTTGAGGTGACACTCGCAAGGTCTAAAAGGATAATCATCGTGAGTGCTAACATGAACCAATCATACATTAAATTGATTAAATTCACTCAGCGCATACGCAACTCGTGACTTAATTGGCATTAATCAATAATTATTCTTATAATGTAAAATCATCGCTTCTGGTACTATCGGTTTGTAATAAGGATTCTAACTAACCCAAGGATTTAATAAATCATCATGAATAATCCTGCCTCAATACGTTCAATTAATAATATAAAATCTATATCACAAAAATTGGTACTTTTGGCGTAAATAAAAACAATATCAATGTAAAATATAAATATAAACATTAAGGTGCAATCATTAAAATAAAAAAATCAGCGCTATAAAAAAATATGCAGCTTTAGTACTATGCTCTCTTCCGTCCATGATTGCGGATCATGATGGTTTTCAAGTAAATGCACAGTTTATAAAACAATGCGGTCCAAATATAAATATACTCAGATTATGAAGAACATGGCGGTTGTAACCGTAATATAAGTTGCTCAGATTATAAAGGACATGGCAGTCCTAATATATTGCTGCGACAACGCCTCGCTTTGGGGCGTTACTAAAAGAGTGATATGAAAATGGCCTCACGTTGAGGTGTCGCTAAAAGAGTGCTGTGACAAGGCCCACGTTGGTGTGCCGTTGCTGTGCCGGATACAGATTCAGCAATTTGTAAAATTGAAATTGTTCACTTACCTTCCTTTTTAACTTTGCCTGGCTAGCTCAACGGAATCGATGGAGTTTTCAAAATGAAATCAAACAGCAATATTACAAAGCATTTATACAGTATGACATTTTCTCTGATACAAAAGTATTTAGAACATTTACAACATTGTTTCTTTCAAACATTAAATAATTTCTAAGAAGTATTTATTACACATAAAACAAAATTGTTGCTTACCTTATTTTAGATTTGCAGAATTAAACTTTTTCTATTGAGGATGGTTTACTGGGTTATAATTATTTCCACGCTTGTAAGATTTGTTTTGGCTAAAAAATCCTTGACAGATAATCTATTAATAGGTCAGAGTATCTCGAACTCTGAACACAAACTCCTGGTAAAAGAAACCCTTTACACAAAAGAAAATTATTAGGACTATCTTAAACTAGATAAAAATACTCTAATATAAGTTAAAATAAATCTAAAACTAATACTGGCAGAATCCACATAAGTGTTCCTCGTAATTAAAAATCTTATTTTAAATTGACGTCAAATCAGCTCACAAGAATTTCCTTATTAAAAACAGCAATTACCAAATTACATTTCTGGTTAAATCTTCCTTTCGATTATTTAATAAAGTCTTTAAAATAGCGTTATATTTAAGAATTTTTCTTATTCATTGTAATTAATAATTACATTTTTGTATGTAATTTGCGTTTAGACCGTCACTTCTATATTAATCGTCGTAGCATTGTAATTATTAAATTACAGTATGTTTACTACATACTTCAAATACTATCTTCGCATAGCAACAGCTCGCGACTTCTGTCAAAATAACATTTTGCGATTCAATTCTATAATCGAATGAATTTCTTGAACTCGAATGAATGAATCTCATTTTGAATAAACGCTTCTTTATATATCCAAATTATCTATATCTAGAATGTTGTGGAATGTACGCGTTTCCATTCTAAATAATTAAACGCCTATCGTACGTAGTTGTCTTGGAAATCCTCATTAGCGTTCGAAATTGTCGAGTTTTATGATCTAATTATCTGGTTCCAGTTATCCATGTCGCGTGCTGTTCTTCCTTGTTTAATACCCAAGGTTAATGTGCCGCATCGTTTCTCTCTAACAGTGAATGCGAAAGATAATAAATAATTTTTTTCCAGTTATTCCAAGGATTTTACGGGTTACTTTCAATGTGCAAGCTGCTTCTTGGAACAATCGTTTATTTATTAATGATATTGACGTCGTTCTAAATCCCGATGACTCATCTCTTAATATTCTAGAAAATTCTCTATATAAAATGAATTGCTTTTATCCACGGGGTAATTATTTAAACTGTAATTGCTTTTTAATGCAAAAGGGGTTTTAAATACACTTTGACTGTAGTTCCTTAAGTTAAATGTGTAAAGTTTATACTCTTCTATGCTATGTACAGCAAATCAAAAGTATTTGCGTACATATTTAAATGCGCTTTACGGTATCTTACAATTTACATATGCAACTTACGTTACTTGCTATTTATTTACAATATGTTTATATCATACAGGGTGATTATTTATACACTCGCAATTTGCGTTTTTGCATGGCACTTTAATGAATAATGCTACGCTTGTATTTTATAGGGTGTAACTATGAATTTACGGAAATTTGTTTTTTCCGGATTATATTATATTTTTAGTGGGATTTATTTGTGGAATTTGGGGTTTCAATGACCTCTGGTGATCCCTGAACACATCAATATATGGCTGAGATTATAAAGAACATTGCGCGGCGGTCCTAATATAGATTGCTCAGATTATAAAGGACATTGCGGTCGTAGTAGAAGTTGTTCAGAGTATAAAGGACATGGCGATTATGATGTAAATGAACTTTTATCTTGTTTTGTCTTCACTAAGATATCTTTGAGCTAATTTTTATTAGTTAAGACAATGCAGTATAAAATAATTTATTAATATAGTGCTATTAGTTCCAGTACCCTTTTTACCAAGAATTATTTCAAGAATAATTCTGATAGAAGTATAGTTAAAGTAATATCTATAAATATAAAAAATAATTAGCAAAATAAAACATATGTAACGTCACATCATAATGCCATTTGAAAAAGAACGTGTAACAATTAGTACCATAAAAATAATCATAAATACAATTACATTATCATGTAAATATACATACACTTCCACCTTTTAAAAAATGGCACTTCTAAATAAATAATATTTTCTATAAATGCGTGCATTAGCACATTGTAATTCATTGTCTAAAATTTCTACATACTGTAATGCCGATTAATCAAATAATCGCTGCAAGGTTATATCATACACATTGCCAAAGCTTATCAATACAAATATAGTACCATTTAATTTAAATTTTTTCTTTAGCAATTATTGCATCCTTAGAATAAGACAGAAGTCATTCATTCAATTTTTGTCAAGTGCAATTTCAACGATATATTCATATAAAGAATATTAAATCACAGCAATCATTTTCATGCTAACCACACAATGGGAAACCCATCGGTGTTAAATTAATATTCGAAAATTATTTTAATGTAACTTCTTCAATTGCTACCACTCACAAACGTTGCAATTTTACTACTGGTAAAAAACACGAAACCTTTCATTTTGCCAATCAGATAAAAGGGTTGATCATAACGGTATATTTGTTGCGGGCACTGCCCTTGTAGGTACTGTTAAGGCACCACCGACCAGTTTGAGAATTCAGAGGTTCAGTTTTGCTATTTCTAAAACATGTAGAATTCCCAATGATCACAATTGTGAAAATAGCGATTACTCTTATTGTTCTACGCAGACATAAGAAGTAATTTTATACGTCATTAACAAATACATAGTTTAAACTAAATTGTGGTAACCTTTTTACAGAGATGGTACTAATCTCATTTTCATAGGAAGTTGGTATTTTCTTAATACTTTAAATTATACTATAAAACGTTATCATAATTTCTTTTACAAAAGTACGGGCTTGTTATCAACTCGCACAAAACATCCTTATTCTGTCTTCTGTCATCTCTGGTTTGATGACCGTTTCTGTGGTTTTATTTGGAAGAAGAAAAGCATATTTTAATGATGCAAATAAATCAGAACTATGACTACTATGTATGATGATAATACCGCTTTAATGTAGAAATGTTTATTTACCGGTATTTCGAAATGTTTATTAGTATTATAGCATGATCGGGTCCATAAATTATCATATGTGAGTCATCCGTCATGAAACTTCGTTATATGAAGTCAGTTGGTCAAACTCCACGTTTAATACGATTTCCTCTTAGCTAAAGAAAACAAATTTTTGTGTAGATAAATTATTTCTCTGCTCGAGCTGTCTAAAAAATGGTATTTTAATGTGTGAATCAATTTTAAACTACTGGGTTGCCATGCTGAAGTGCGTTAACATTTACGTTAAAATTATGTCTTTTTTGGGTAGAATGTTATCAAGATAAGAATTATTTATTCAATTCTTAAACGAGTGTTAATTATGTACAGGCTGTAACAAATTCTAGGGCGACCAATGGGTTCTCGGAGCCTGTAAGAGATACGAAAATGCTTACATTGGAGTCAAAGTTGCGCATTTTGGTACGCAATAAAATGTTCAAAATTTAAGAATTTCGAATACTACCGGAGAATCCGCAAAAAAAACTCAATTTTGAAAATGGTTTTTATTTTTTCTGACTTTATTTGAAAAAGTATTTTGAAATAGATGTCATGTCATCGCAACTTTTTCCCTTCTACAAAATGGCATTATTAAATGATCAATCCGACGTTTCGTCTCCTAGCAACCATCATCGACTTTGTTTTTTAAACAGTCTAAAATTTTTGTGTTATTCTTAGCAAACTGTTATTTTAATTCTAAATCTAACGACATACACTTAACATTTATTTGACGTTTCGAACTAAACAATCATTATCAGTGCTGGTTCATGATGGAATACGTCATCGTGTAGAGAAGAAATGTGATTGAATTAAAATTATATATTACACTACCGAAAGCAATTTGTTTAATCGAGCAAAACTATTCTACTTATCATATTAATATAAGATAATAGTATCGTAATGCATAGGATATTTTGTAAGAAATTTATTCAGTGTGTTCAAAAGGACCTCCATTTTGCTGAATGCATAAATTAACCTTTGGTTTCATTTTAATTATCGCTCTTTGTATGGACAGTCTTCGGATTTCTTAAAAAGCGTTTCTTATGCATAATTTAAGATCCTCTAACGTATTTGTTTGGTGTTTATGTTCTTTATTCTTTATGGCTCCCCAAAAGAAATAATCCATTGGGGATGGGGGCTGTCTAGCCGGCCATTCGACATACCCTTTATTTCCCATCCATTTTTTTTAGGAAATTCTTTATTCAAAAAGTTTCTAACTGCTCTTGCGCCGTGTGGAGGAGCACCATCCTGCCGAAACTATAGTTCTTTGAAAAATTATTTGAAGGAAATTGAAATACGCTTTGCCATGCAAATTTTCCTTGAAAAAACGGGCCAACAATACGGCGTTTGCATAAGCCCGTCCAAACATTTATACTAAATTGGACTTGATTTCTAATTTCTCTTTTTGCCCTCGGTTTCGCAGTTGCCCATAATGTTCTGTTGTACGATTAAACATTCCACAGTTTGTAAATGTGCCTTCATTGGACCAAATGACAATTTGTAGAAAAGCATTACTTTGTCGATTTTTTTTCTGTAGTTACTGACAAGATTGTTGACGTCTCTGGTTATCTCCTGGATGCAATTTGTGCGACGTGTGTAATCTATATCCTTTATAATTGTTTCTCTTAAGAATTTTCCAAGCATTCGTATGATTTATAACTGGCTGATTGATCTGCTCCTTTTGTATTAAAAATGTAGGTTTCTATTACTTTGCTTTAAAAAAATTAAAAACAGCTTACCTGATTTAAACCCACTTCTGTTTCTTCTTTTGTCGTACGATTTCCTACACTAAAGTTACCGTAATCTCTGATATTTCGATGAAGCTTTTGAAAAATATTGACGAACGGCTTATCTTCTTTCAGCGTATTTATGGAAGTACATCTCACTCGCTCTTGTGAATTTCGTTGACAATCATAATACACTTTTAGCATATTATCATCTTCTTGATTCGAAATCGTGTTTTTTAGTACAAACCGTAAAAAACCGTTTTAAATAGTAACGCAAACTAATCTAGTTTAAGCAAAATTTATTTTACAACACACGATTTATTGAAATCGATGGTTGTCCGTTGCTATGAAACTGATACATTTGTTTTCCATGGCATGCTCCTTCACTTTGAGCAAATACAAAGCCCAACAGATTATTCAATGCAAACATAGAGGTCTTCTTGAACACATTGAATAAATTCATATAAATACCGTATATATTATGATACTATTGTTATTATGTGAAGCTATTATGATAAGTAAATTAGTTTCGATCTTTAAACAAATTGTTTTGATAACGTAATAAATTATTCTAATCTAATTATATTTCTCATCTTTAAGATGATGTGTTCCACATGACCAGCACTGATGATGGTTTTTTTTAGTTCGAAACGTCGAATAAATGTTAAGTGTGGTATGTTGTTGGATTTAGAATTAAAATGAAAGTTTGCTAAGAATAATACAACAATTTTCGACTATTTAAAAACAAAGTTGACGACGGTTGCTCGGAGCCGAAACGGCGGATCGATGATTTAGTGTTATTTTATAGAAGGGAAAAGTGGTTGCGATGATGTGACATTTATTTCAAAATACCTTTTCAAATAAAGTCAGAAAAAATAAAAACCAATGTTCAAAATTGAGGTTTTTTGCGGGTTTCTCTGTAGTATTCGGAACTCTTCAATTTTTGAACGGCATTTTATTGTGTACCAAGATGCTCAACTTTTTTCCAATTTAAAGATATTCGCATCTCTTACAGTTTCCGAGAACCCAATGGCCAACCTAGAATTTGTTACAGCCTGTTAAAGGCACAAAATTCGATCCATAGAAATTGTCTTCAAAATTTTCTTGTTTTTAATTGTTTGTTGTAATTTTGTTTTATTCTCAAATAAACTTTGATAAAGAATTGTGTGTATCATAATAAATAGTGAATTAATTTTTCATATCATAATGTTTGAATAAATTTCTTTTGTTTCGTTTACTCCTTAATATGTAGCCTGGCATTGTTGTGTAACACTTCGCTAAAAACCACAGCTATAGTGAATTCGCTTAACTTTAGGATGACGTCACAACTAGATAAAATGCGACATTGCCAAGTAAGTTTAACTTCTAATGTATTTAATGTAAGCTATACGAATATTCCCATTGACAAGAGGAATTAGTGGCAACGCCGTACAGAAATGCCAACCTTTATTGTGCTAAATGACAGTATTCTTCAAGCGCAATTCTAGACATTCATTTGCATACAGTTGCCAATACTTCGTTACTACATTTGAAGTCATCTTAAAGTTAAAGCGAGTGGACTGTAGCCGAATATTTTGCATTACTTGTCCCAATCTTTTAAGTTCTCATAGTAGAATATTTGTTAATGCCAGCTACTAAAGGCAAAAAATTGTAGAGCAATGTATCATATTATTTTCAGAAGATTTTTGCCAACAGAAAAAACCTATATCGGTAACACCACCCAATGGTTAAAAAATCGTATTATTCAACACAGGTCTGATGCAAAATTACATAAAAACAGCTGTGCTTTGTCTCAACACATTAGTAACACACTTCACACTCCAAATTATAAAGAGGTAGTTATCTTGGATTCTGAAACTAATTATAAAATGAGACTTTTCTTGGAGGCTTACTATATATACAGTGAACTTAATGCCATTAACTTCAGACAAGATACACAAAATTTGCATCCCATATATGAAAATTTGTACAGGATTTCAAAGAAATTACCAAACATTTAATAACAACCCGAATGTCACCTAATTAGCTTTTTATTATAACTTAATAGGCTACATATGATTAACGCATTCTTTTCAAATTTTTCAGTCATTACTTGTCACTTGACATTATAATATGTATTAATGACAATCTTCTATTAAAATGACTTTATACACCCTAGTGAGTTCTCCATTTTGTTATTTTGATTTGGGACCTCACCATTTTAATTTTGGTGGTGTTTAACTATATATATGTATTTCTGCATTAACAACTTTTAAGTAAATATTTTTAATCTTTAACTAACTGTCATTCTATATGTCAATTTTTTGCAGTACCTTTGAAAAAGGCAAAAACCTTTGCCGAAACGTAAGGTCTTAATTAAATGTTGTGCTCAATACAATATTGGATTTTGATTTGGACTACATCATCCCAATTTTTCATCTATAAAACTAATTTTTAAAAAAAACATAAAATATTAGACCAGTCCATTAAATAAGAGTGAAGCTTATGTTTATATATATATATATATATATATATATATATATATATATATATATATATATGATGTAATAAAAGGTAATACAAAAGGTCATTGAGCATCATTCCGTGAACATAGTACTCTCCAAACCTAAGAAATATAGGAGATTTTGGTAAATACTCATGTTCAGAGTGTAATTGTAGAAACACTCAATATTGTGAGAGCACTCGGTATTATACTACAAATGCATAAAACCCCGTGACTTCAAGAAAGTATTTTCTCATGTCCACCATGCTGTGAAATTAAACCCCGTCCTTATACCTTGAAAATTACTTCTGCATATGAAATATGTAAATATTGATTTAAACGTCGTTTTTATCTTGTACTAATAATCATTATATTCCTACAATTAATGTTTTATATTTGCGATATCCTATTGCTATTGCATATCTGTATATGATATCATCAATTATTGTTGCTGCGCTCAGAAATATTTTTATCTATTCCTATCTCTATTAAGATTGAGGAAATTCATGCATGTCTCATGTAGTAAAAGTGTTCTGGAATTCGCGTGGAATGATATCTAGGAAAGTTACGCCGTACAATGCTCGCAGTAACGGCCAAATTGAAAAATACAATGGTATCAGTTGACGTAGTACCCAAATAGTGCTAAACCCAAAAATAAGAATGCTGCAAATGAAAAAAGTGTACTTCCAAAAGTATCACATTTAATAAGAAAATTGTTTTGCACTTCTATAAACGAAAGTTTGCATGACCGAATGTTCAAACATCAAAGACGAAGTGTTAATGTAGAAACTGTTCCAACATGTCTTTTGAAGCCAGGTTATTAGTTGTTAATATTACGCAGATAGAAGGTGTTATAGTTCATCGCGTGCCCTTACAGAGGGGGTAGTCAATTTCACATGAGTTGCAAACATCAAATTTACCTTGGTTACAAATTAACCATGCAAAATTATTTCAACTAACTTACCTTTCTTCTTCTAAATAATTAAATTACGGTATAGCCAATCATGAATCATTGTTTTACGGCATTTGCCACGTTGGAATACCAGTGATGTCGTTCGTCTTCATAAGCCAGATGGTAGGTCTGTCCTGTTCTATAATACAAATTGTTTAAGCGGTGTTCATATTTACCTACTACATCAAAAGGAACACGACAAGGTTAAAATGGCAATGAACTGGGTAGTAAATGACGGGTGAACTCCACACACTAATATAATACTCAGTCCTTTCAGATACGATAGTTACGTGTAGAATGATCATAACGGTTGACTTTTTTACTTGCCAAAGTCATTCTCCTTTTACGTTGCGCGTTACGATAGATCGAAACAATGACGCATATCACTTCAAATCGTACACACTGCAAAATACATAATAATAAAAACTAATTTTTAAAAAATTCTACGTTAATTCACACTACCTGTTTTTTAGCTAAATTAAAATGTGTAATTAACTGTAAATTAGTGATTAGAAATTCCCTACGACTAATTATTAAAGAAAATCGTTGTGAAGCCAAATGAGGCGTAACAAGGTCTACGACAATTTGTCCATAATTCTAGTAGGATCCAATAGTTAAAGAAGTTTCATTAGACGAAACTAGCACTGAATATGTTCACAATAAGGATTCTGATAGAAGAATATCCACAACATTTTCCAGATATTCAACTTCGAGTTAGTAGAAATAATTCGCAAAAAGATGAAGAAGTTGGTGAAAATAAGTTGAAGTAAGATGCAGAAGTTGGGGTGGTAAATGAATCCAAAGACGCTTGAAATAGACGAAACACAACCGGAAATTTCCAATTCATAAGGAAAATTAAATAATCCTCTAGACAATCCAATTTACGTAGAAGTTCTAGGTCACGTATACCACCTGCTTGCGTAGAAAATTATACATTGTAATTTTATAAGCTGAGGGAATGTAGTATAAATCTAGTTTGTCAAGTAGTTTTTTGTTGTTGACAAATACCTGTATAAATTGTTGCATGCATTTGGTATTATCCATAAATAACAGTTTATAAACTCTTTAAAAGGTTTTCAATTTTATTTTACAAATATACGCAAATAATCTTCGTAGTCTGGTTTTAATAATTGAAGCTTTGCATTTTTCTAGGCTGCCTTTGAAATATTATCTCCAAACTGTGTAGTCACTAGTAAAGCTCAGAGACGACTATTTGAATGATTTATTCTTCATACTTAATTTCTAACCTTGTACATCGAAATCATAACAAAAATAATATATTTACCAATACCTGTAATATATGAATATTCAGTAATAAAGTCACAAATTCTTTTACCTGGAATTATTACAAGCTTTTTTAATTAGTTGCTCTCCATCACATCTGAATGATAGTTATTGTTTTGGAGTTTCACGTCCAACATAGGTTACAATTTGAGTTTACCGCATTAATTGTTCCCTATCTTATGAAACCACTTATGAAAGCATACGAAGCATCACCAAAATCGCCTTTAACAACGACGAAAAAAGCTAATTTATTGAAGTTCTTTTTATTTTTGGCTTCAATGTTTGGAGACTTTCGAACTTTTTTTGCATTATTGTGCGTACGAGGGGATCTGAAAAATTATGGGCATAAAGTGAAAAAATTTTTGACGTGAAATATCTTGTATTTTTCAATATAATCTATTGAAATTTCAATACATTTACTTCAACATTCTTCCTATAAATCAATACCGTCATTATGATTCTGGAAATCTACAAAATATCCATCCACTTTATGAGAAATTATTCTTTTTTTTTTAGTTTAAAGCAAGTTTTCTCACGAATTTTGCATTCAACTAATTCAAATGTTTGCAGTTGTTTTATCTTTCAAGATAATTGATCATTTAACTCTTTGTAATTCCGCAAAACTGTTGCCATAATGTTTCCTCTTTATAAAACAGTTGTTTTTTTGGTACATTTCAATCTATTGATTTGACTATTGTTTTCAGTCTGGTGGTGCATCCAAGTTTCATCAACAGTTATCAAGCGACATTTAAAATCCATTTTATTTTATTCAAAACTATATAAACGCCCACTCGAATGCTTTTTTGATGAATCTTTAACAAATGTCTTGCATAAAGTTTTTTGTATGGATTCTTCTGCAAAATATTTCAAATTCGTTTTTCTAAGATCTCGGCTATTTCGTGAACTTTCACTCGTCGATCATCTAACACCATATGATGATATGTGGTATTGTAGCAGATTTCGGACGATATTGGATCATCTTTGAGGCTGTATGACTAAATTTAAAAACAGCAACACATTTAATCACTGCACGGTTTTCATTTTTTTGCATTTTAAAAATTCAATGAACGAAAATATTAAATAAACAGCTGCTATGAATTGACAGATCAAAATAAATTCTGAGATGTGTTAATATATATGTGTGATTAATACTCAATGCATAGTTTATAGTTATATAATAATAATGATATAAAACATGTAGTGGTTTATGATTTTTTGAGTGATACTTGTTCTAGACTCTCACATAGTCAAATATATCAGTAGCGACGATCAGAAGCCCAACAGTGATGATATTGCTGGAAAACCTTGTCCTAAAAATCTATTAACTCATCATGAGCAACTTAGTCACATATGTCGCTATAAAAAATATTCCTATTCCTTTTTATGAACACCATGTTGAACTTTTAGTTTTTATTTTAGAATGACTTCGAATTCATTTTCAAGTTTCTTAGGTACTACAAACCGAAAAGGTAAGCGTGCTATGCTTACTTTTGTCTGCAGATAAATATAAATATTACGTGAAACCATCAGGCTTAAACAAATTTCTGAATGCACTTTCGAAAATTGCGTCTCTTGTCTGTCAAACAAATTTTAAATTAAAAAGTGCACAACAGCAGAACTCTTTAAATTTTTTAAACGTATAAAAATTTCTTGAGAAACTTTGTGTGGTTTTATTTCGTAAGTAAGAGGGTTATCGTTAGAATGTAAATTTGAATCGTTCCTCGACGATACACTTAGGGATAAACTAGTTTCTGGCCTATCAAATGAGGCGATGGCAAGGAGACAGCAGAGGATGAAAATCTTACTTTTGATGCAGCTTGTAAGTTGTTAGATACGAAAGCTGTTTGAAAAGTTTGGTCCAAATACGGCAAACAGTCAGTAAATGAACCGGAAACGAAGTTTGTACTACGAGGCGGTCTGATAAAATCACTTTTCGGGAATCACGGTGTAGGACTAGGCAGCCGCACCTAGTTGCTACGGTAGGTGATTCACTGTCTACGCCTTTTCGTCGAAATCATAGCTCATTAAGGTATCGCGCGGTTAGTCAACGAAAGTCGTATTCAATGCAGAAGAAACGGCGTTACCTTTGCGTGTAAAGGCATCAAATAAATGATTGTCCAGTTAAGGAATATAAATGTTTTTCCTGTCGCAAAATGGGCCGTACGTCACAATATTGTTTCAGATATTATGTTTTTCTCGGTATAGTTGAACTCGATTTAAAACCGACCTGATCGAATTTAAACTCGATCTGAACCAGTTTATACCGAACGTAATAATCCTGCTCGAAGAAACCCTCTTTTGATCCGCTTCGGTTTATATAAACAAATATAAGGTTTCGTCTCCTTTCCAAATTTTTTTGTTTCCGCGAGACGACATACAAAAATACTAAATAACATTACCTAACCTCAGTACATCACCAGTCCTTTTTGTAGAGGACAATTCAAAATTGCAAACAATGAACGCTTATCAATCCACTTCGTTATTAATGTCAATGTTAAAAAATAAATGGTACCGATTTTGGTAAATTATTATTGATCATAACAAATTGGTTGTTATATCCAGCAATATTAGGTAGGAACTGGCTGATGATACTTTTTCCGTCTTTGTCAAAAACCATAGCCAAATAGTCAGATATATCATTAGTCAAGGAATAGAGTTAGACTCTATACAGATGTTCAAAGAGGTGGATTTGGAGTAAAAAATAATAAAAAGCCAGGTTGTTGATGCACTTTCAAAAAATATCCTAATGTGTTTTCGTTAAGAAATAATCACCTTCCATTAAAAAAATTTAAAGTTAACGTAAATATTAAATCCGAGGCTACCCCCCATTTTTCACTGAGCGTATGAAGTACCATATGCTTTAAGGGATGGTGTGGGAATCGAACCTAATAGACTGGAGGCAGACGTATAATATCAAGAGTAAAATATATCAATTGAGCCTACGTGCCTAAAACTTTGTGTGGATCAATACCCATTATCACGACGGGAGGACATTTTTAACAAATTTTTTGGTAGTGAAATGTTTTGCCGAATATATTTGTTTAATGCATATCTTCAACTTTAAATTGACAAGGCATGTAGACCCTTTTTGACAATAAATACTCAACGTTTTCTTTACGTAAATAATCGATTAGGTTTTGAATTGGCGCCAGCTCCAATAGCATTGTTCCAAATGTTGATAGACTCTATGGTAGGTAACACAGAACATTGTGCGACATATTTAGATGCTATTCTAATTGGTGCTGAAGGTAGGCAGTCATGTGGAAGAATCCCTAACTCGGTGCTAGAACAAAATTAGATTCTTTTAATATCAAAATAAACATTGGAAAGTCTGTTCTTTGTCGATCCTTGGAATTTTTAAGGTAAAAGTCCATCAAAGTTTAAAATTGAGAAATCATGTTTATGCCCACTCCACAAAATCTTACCCGCCTAAAATCCTATTTGGCTATGCTTAATTATTATAGAAACTTCATTCCAATGTGTCCAAATTTGTTAAAATTCGTACATAATTTATTCAGAAAAGACGTATCCTTGTCCTGGTATGGGAATGTGATTTGGCTTTTGTAAAAAGTAAAACTGCGATCTCTGAAAAGTCGCTTCTTACACTATATGAATGTACAAAACCAGCATCCTCAACGGCTGACTGGTGCATATGGGGTAGGTGCTGTGTTGGTACACGTAAGAGATGGGGTCGAATATCCTATAGATTTTGAGTCTGCAACGTTAAACGCGACACAAAAGAATTATAGTCAGCTTCATCCTGAAACTTTGGTAATTATATTTGTACTGAATTCCTTTTAGTATTTATACTGATCACGAACCATTAAAATACATATTTTCGGAATCAAAGAGATACCGCAGGTGGTTTCATCTCGTATTGTCAGATGGGCAAAGATGTTCTCTCTAAAATAAAGTGTTTTGTCTGATTGGTCGGATGTTAATATGGGTCCTGACATTAAATAGTATATTACATACCGAGCAGGGAAGTAGATCATTACAGCCGAGTGCTGGTTAGATGCCTGAGGTGCGCAGCGCCGAGGGTAGCTATAGGCACGAGGCTGTAATGATCCTTCCCGCGAGATATGTATACTATTCCACTCACATGGTTAGTAAATATAAATAAGTGTCGAATCATTTTAATTTTTATATAATTTGATAAACTGTTTCAACAAAGATATCTGTGAGACCGTTGCTAGAGTACATTATGTGTGTTGATCTTGACATAATATTGTATGACTTACGTCTATGCCGCATTGTTAAAGGTTGTATTTGTACTTTGACACAAAATATGTCCCATAGTCACATTTTCAGCATCAGCATGGTCTTAGTTTAACAGTTAACAATACTAGAATTCTAATGTAACAATTAATATATACAATTCCAAATAGATTTTGCTTTTATATTAAATAAGTACAGAGTTGTTTGTTGTTAATTAACTTTAAAAATCATGATTTAATGCAATAAGAAAGTGACACTTGCTAGCCAGGAAAGTACTTTCCCGGCTAGCCGGGAAAGTGAAGTAAGTAATCAGTCGCTTCCCGACTGTATTGAAGGGTATAAATGCACATATTACTAACCGATTGTGAGTAAAAGTATTTTAAAATTCGCCATTTATTATCTATACAAGAAAATAGTCTTCTTTTTGGAAATAGGGTAATAATTCCTAAATCTTCAAAAAGACTTGCTAAAAATTTTACATTATGATCATAGTGAAATTGTACATACAAAGTTTCTAGCTAGGTCTTATGTGTGGTGGTTTGGTTTAGAAAGTGATATTAATCGGGAAATGTTGCAATGTCAGACGTGTCAATCAACTAGAGCTTCAAGAGGAAGACATCCTTCCTTCCTGACCTGAACCGACAGGGTGTTGGGAAAGAATACATTTGGATTTATTTGAGTTAAAATCGTCAAGTTCCTTATTGTCTGTGATGCGTATTCTAAATGGATACAATACTTTCTCATGTCATCTACTACGTATTCGTCGTTGTCAAAACTAAATAAGTCTTTTGCCAGATGGGGTTATCTAAAAACTGTAGTCACGGGCATCCATCTGCCTTTCAATGCATCTGAGTTTAACAGCTATTGTAAGGAAGGAGGAGTCAAGTTGTTGTTTAGTACTCATTACAATCCAGAATTATATGAACTGACCGAAAAATCTTTGCAGATCATGAAAAAGTTTTTAGTGAAGTTCATCTTTATCATCTATGAATAAGGCAATTTCGTGGAGCAATGTTTGGTAGATTCCTTATTCGTTTGTAGGAGTACACCATTTTCAGTCACAGGGCTATCTCCGATGACGGGAATGGTAACTTATATACGAAAAACACCATTAGTCTGGTCACATCTCTCAAGTAGACAGACATTTGAGAAAACAAATAGAGTAAAAGTAATTGGCGATTTTACAAAATACAAAAAGTTTTGATCAATTTAAGACATTTGAAAGGGTTTTTTAATGGTTTCTGGCTCAGATTGTGGAAAGGCTTAGTTCAACTATTTATTTGATAAAATTGGGGTTGATACAGAAAGTACACATCAATGAAATCAGAAAGAGTCTGTTACGTGATACGTCTGGGGACACTAATGTAGATTTCGAGATAGATAGACGTGATGTTGGCGATCAACCAGTAAAGCATGTCGGAAAGGATTCTGAATCAGTTGTGGAGCAGATGACAACCAATGTACAAACAAATCAGTTTCCTTCGCTTCTCAAGTGTTAACTTGTTCAGGTCGTACGATTCAACCACCAAAACGATTTTCTCATTTTTCGTATCTTTAGCCTAAAACCCATTATAATTATTATATTCTTGCAGAGTCAAGTTTGGAAGGAGGAGTGATGATATGTCAGAATAATGCTCAATGCATAGTTATAGTTATATAATAATAATGATATAAAACATGTAGTGGTTTATGAATTTTGAGTAGTACTTGTTCTAGACTGTCAGGTTCAATGTTCTGTCCATTTTATAAAGATTCTAATAAAATGGTGTGGAATGAACTATTATTTAAAAACAGTTCTTGTTGAGTGTCAAAAGCCATATTCAAATTGTCAAATATATCAATATAACGGATGAAACTGCAATACCGTTGTTATTTCACAGTTTTTAACGTCGTCTACCGAGAATTTTTTGACTGTACCGTATTTTTGCTAACCTTGAAGTTTTAAAATTTAACGTAACTTAGTCATTGTTGCTTTCGGTATCAGGTACATCATTTTTAATATCTGAACTCCATTGAAGTACTTTTAGGATACTTGTTCATTCATTTATTAAACACGCGAGTTTGTGTTTAAAAAATGTCAGCTGGCTCATTTACATGATTGGGTTAATCGAAATATATTAAAATATTGCTAACAATATAGTTTTTTTTTAATTACAATTTTATTATTCATAAGTTCACAGTTCTTCATTAAAAGAAGGCTAAACAAATTGAGGTTAAATTTACTGGGTGAGTGCTTGTACGAGAGGTTAATAAAACACACTTTATTTATCTTATATGTATTGTATAATTAAAATTTTTGAACTGACTTCTCACCATTATCAACTTAATTGAAATTTTTCTTTATATACTTTCGAACAGTATTCTTTGAATACAGTTTACAGAAGAATATATCGTAATCTTAATATATTGCTTTAACCTTAATAATTCTAAGAACAATTATGATTAATGTTCTGTAGCAACATAAATCACGTTGATAGAGTAAATTGTAGGATATTGTTTTGAACGTTTAATTATTTTAAATCTGAAATCTCGTGGTATTGTTAATATTATGCAAATAACTTTAACGTAGTAGTAATGGCCTTTTTCATGCCATATGTCGCATTAGATTTGGAATGTCTTTGTATACAACTGTTTGTGCAGTTGGGGAGAATGTTCATTACCATACCTAAGTGGCTTTTGTAACCTTGTCGTTATTTTATTGAAATATTGACCTTCCTAGATGTTGTTTGGCTACTTTTCTTTATTGTGATTATGAAGTGTGATTATGATTGTCTCATTCGAAGCGTTATATCAAAAACAAATTGATTATTAGAAAAGAAACACCTTCTGAAGAAGCAAGAAAGTGCGAAGTATAAACTTTGCTACTCGTATTTCTATTATGCTGGGATATTATTTTTTCATAATACAATATACTGTTAAATGGGATTTAACAGTACTCCATATTCGATTAATATTCGTGCCAAAACAGTCAAGGTTGTGAAAATGTATCGCCACGGCCCTTGTTTAGTATTTATATTAGCAGAGTAAAACATCCGCATTTACACAACCGACATTCTTGCTCTTCCGCCATGTTGTAAAAGCTTCATATTCGTTTGTTTTGGTACCTAATAGCTCACAACTTATTTCAGCTGCTTCCTCGCGTATGTGTTCTGAATTTTCAAAAATGCTGAATTTTCTTTCATTGCGTCAAATTTTAAAAAATTTTTAAAAATATTTTCTACTTTTTGAACAACGGTACTACAAATTAAGCCACTAATCATTAGTAAATTTTATTTGTATTGAAAAAAGCAACTTTCACGAATCATCTTCATATGTATCTTCTTATGAAAAGTACTGAACGCCACACGACCGATATGGAAAGATGGCCTCGGTTGATTATAAAAGTCTGCTTTCGCCTCTGTTTACAAAATTCAGACTCACTCGTCCGTTGTTTGCAACATATCGACCTAACTATATTAGTAGATTGTTCTAAATTACCTCAGAGTACGTAATTTTATAAGTATCCGAGTAATGATTCCACGCTAAACATATTTTTGTACTTGATTTTTTCAGTTATTCCTGATAGCCTGCTTTAATACCCACGGGCCCAAATATTAGTATTATACCTAATTTGACATTATTTGAAAATTATTTCTACTGCAACACTAAACGGGACTATTTATCACTTACATAAATTTATAGGAAATACATTAATGTAATTCTTTCTGTATATTCAAATATATTACTAAAATGCATACTTATAATTTCAACTTTTAAGGAGTACAAACAGGTTGTTACATCTTTAAGGTAAAAAATTCAATTTCTAGTTTGTTCCCCTTTAGCTATAGGTAAAATTGCCTTGTTAGCGTATAAATTAATGTTATTTCCGATTTGTATAATATTACTAACTCGAGCCTGGTTAGTGAGCCAAGGACGGGGAACTACTTCGTTGTTCAGAAGTTTTGACAACAAAATTTTCTCAGAAATGTATATTTTAAAGTAGGAAATTTATCGTTACAATTATAATTATATAAAGGAAATTGCGAATTTTTACTTTTGTATTTTGGAAATAGATGATTCTAAACAGATGTAATCCGATTCGATTTTTAGTGTGTGGGCGTGAGTGTGCTTGTACTGCATATACAGGGTGTCTCACAACGAGCTTTCATTAGAGGTATCTTAAAAACTACAAAAACTGGAAAACGGAAATTTGTCATGAAGGAGTTATCGAATAAAGCAACTCCAGTTAAAATATTCCCAACGCGTAACTTCCGGGTATACCGAAAATAGGGCTTAACTTAGTTATTTTAAATAGTACACTCTATATATTATTAAATATTTGAATAGTGCTTGAGCAAAGAATTAATTCGATATAAGGGTTTAATATAACTATCTTCAATTGTTTTGCCTGCAGGAAATTTTTTTTTTCAAAAAGGACGCACTTTGGAAGATCCTAAAACCGGAACAATAAATATTTTTTCAAAACCCTTTGTATTTTGTGTTTCCATAACACCTTACTAAACGTTTATTAATAAAATTAGTAATGTAGTCTTCCCCATTGTAGGTGGTGAGAAAAAACGCGAATTGTCAAGTTACGTGATCTTTTTCAGATTAAATCCTTAAATTTTTGTATCACGACACGAAAGAGCATACAATTTCCTTTCATTTAATACCAAACAAGCACAATCAATTATTTAGAAAATCTTGAGTTGTTTAATTATTTCTTTTAAATTTTGTTAACCTTTCAAGCTATTGTGGAAATTAAGGTTATGAACAATCTTTATTAAACGGTTTTTCCGAGAAATAATATTCAAATAATTTTTAATACAATAGCGTAACTCAATCTTCAAAATTTTATTTAATAACATCTTTTATAATTTGAAAGTTAAGATTTCACATTGATTGAATTGATGGAAACGATCAAATTTACTTAAAGTCGATGTTCAAGAATGTTGCCGTTGTGTTGTAAACACTCACGCATTCGTTTTTGTACAGTATTATGTGTTGCTCGTTGTATTTCATTTTCCGTAAGCATAGCAAAGGCTTAATGAACTCTTGTTGGTTGTAAACGGTGTCGGGTAAGCATTTTCTTTTATCTACTCCTAAACAAAAAAGTCTATGGGGGTTATATCAGGCGAGCGGGGTGGCCATAGAAAAGGGCCATTATTAGCAATTCATCTATCGTCAAAAAGTTCATATAGTAATTGAGTGACCAATCTATTACCATGTGCTGGTGCACCATCTTGTTGACACCATGCCGACATCTCTTCTCCTATTGGCAAACTATCCAATACTAGCGTCACAATAATTCGTCAAAAAGCATGATAATTTTCCCCATTTAGGTTTTCGTCATAGACATGCACGCACATGGTTCTATTGTTTTTAATTGCACAATACACATTAAATTGCAAGGTAGCGAGCTTGTAAAACGCTACTTTTAAAAGCAACGTTTTTGAAGTTTTGTACGAAATTAAAATTCGCAGAAAGCAACACTAGGGCAAAGCCGTAAATGAATAAACATTAAATAACGAATTTTATTGTGCACCAACAAATACTTACTGCAATTTGATCCTTTAAAATTTATGACTGCGATTATCGGGTATTTTCAATACCAACACCAAAAAGGAATTGTAAATGTCAATAATGTACTTCTAGCTTGTAAAGTAGCGTTTTGCAAGCGAGCTACTTGTAAAGTAGAACACCCATTGTTTGTATCGTAACTTAAAAAATGCAGTTACTAATGAGTAACGAATAAAAATTATTTGATACGTCCCTCGGTGTTATTGACACCATTACAAATAAAACATCAATTTGTAGTTTTGTTATCTTTAAACCCCAAACCATACCTTAAAATTTTACGATAGACTTGTTATACCCTGAAAACATTCGGTTCAATTTTAGTATTTAACATATAATTTGTTTGCGAAAATACCAATCTACGACCAATTCTTGAGCATATATATATATACATATATATATATATATATATATATATATATATATATTGCTGTACTACCCCTTTAGTGGGTCGACCTATTAATTCTGTAATATCACGTGTCCTTACGTTGAGCTACCTATTTATTTTAATTGCTATAATACTAAATTAAATTATTGAACCACCATTTTAATCTTTCCTACAGCTTGTGATTATTTCCTCCTCCAGCTGTTTCTTAACGTTGCTATCAACTGGAGTTTATCATAAACAACTTTATCGACCAATGACAAAATTCAACAAGTTACCGCCTTTGCGGGTTATCTCTGCCCTACTTAATTTGTGGCTCCTCCTCTGTACTATTTCAATCTTAAGACCTCGGCTAGCATATATTTGTAATTATAAAAATTCAGTAAGTTTGGATCCCATTTAATGAAACTAATGCTTTATGTACAGCTTTGACGTTATTTACAATACATTTTCAAATTAATTCACCTTTATAAATTTCATTTATCAACAACCATTTAATTTGTACTAAAACCCAAAGTCACCAAAGAAAACTCATTATCTTTACCAACAAATGTAGAATATTCTAAATCCGTTTTCTTATTATTATTTCAATACGTATTCAACCCTTTGTTGACTTGTTTACAAGCATATAATATTTAGCCAATTTGATATTAAAAATAAAATAAAATTCTTGTAGAAAACAGATGCCTTATAACTAACAATCTGACCTGGTTTTATCTTTTTACGACGACGCTTCCATTAAAATTAATCTTCCCCAATTTTCGATTCCATTTAACTTATCACCATTATGGACCAACACCATTAAATTATAATTTTATACTTTAATCATTCTTGCCATAGACTTCAAATTTGTAATTCGTTCACCCTATACTTCAAGATTATGTTCTTCTTTTCGCCTCGACATTTAAATTGTTTTATTGTAATCTTTCTTAACATCAAGCATTCTGGCCTATTTTCCTCAGACCTCGAAGCCCTATTATTTTTATGTCTTAGTTTACGATTAATTCATAAAATAATCCTACTTACGTTTTAAACGGTAATTTTCATATACACACTCATTTATTTCACTTTGTATCACTTGTTACGTATTATTCAGTATTACTGGCAATGCACTTGGGCCTTCATTGAGTTCAAAACTGACTTTCTTATCGCGGTGCTTGCTAATATAATTTCGAATCCCCACTGCATCCGTGGTGTGGTCTAGAACCTGTCGTTTGCTTCGGACCAATCAAATAATTCCATTTCGAATATTTTCTGATGTAATGCTCTGCGTTCGTTCATAATGCCCACCTGCCTGCAGGTGTCTTCACTTATCAACATGCTGTATTTTGATAGAATAGTCGCCTTTCCATAAACAACTGATGCAATTTTACTTTAAACTTTCATTGTTTACATGCGATTCACGCAATTTTAATCATTTCTCTTATCAAAATGGTTAGATCTTTATACGCATTATATTAGCTACATGAAACTCTATTTTCACCTCCGTATTACTTAATCGTCTGAGACTCTTTTCTTAATGCGTGTCTAATTATACTTTATCATTTCTACGCGTGCTTCCACTGAAAAATATTCTTATTCGCTTTACTTATATAACTGAACACTATCTACAGGGTATTTAATCTTTACCATCCGTTTAATACTCGTATTTCTCATTCCTACGCCAACTATGCGTCTTCCTATGTCTTTCCTGCGTCGCCCAAAACTATTTCTACTTTGTACACAGGGTGTTGCCTACTTACTATCTACTTCTATTTCTTACTTATTTCCTAAAATAACTACAATTTTCTGCTGCCTATTTTAATTACTCATTCTCTAGTGACCTCCACTATGTCGTGCACCCTTAAACAAACCCTTATCACAGCATAATTCCCCCAAATTAAAATATAAAATTTTATATCAATGTCCATTTTTGTTGCCCAACGTGAACTTAAACTCACATTGGTATGAAATTATTATATTTTTATTTCCATATTGAAATTCAACCTTTCATTATTAAACTCATATTTACATTTTATTCATCCCATACCTATGTCCTATTATACTATACTATTCCTATCTATGCCTATTCTTATGTTCAAATCCTATTCTATTTCTCTATGTATACCTATTCATAATTTATTTTACATTTCCTTTTATCTATTCATCTGTCCTTGCATGGGCCAATTCAATTTATCTATTTTCAACTTCCCCTTTTTCACTCTTAAATCTGGGTCCTTTTAATCTATATTTTTCAATCCTATATTTATTATCTATCCTATATCCTAAAAATCTAACCCTACTTTGAAAAAATTCACACTTCCTTAAATTCAACCTTAAACTTGCTATGTCTAATTCTAATATTATTCTCTCTAAATGTACGTAGTGTTCCTCTACACTATTACTAAATATTAATATTTCATCTTTATAGTGAATACTAAATTCCTCATACAGTCCCAAAATATTCTTGATCACATTCTCTAATGCATCCGTGCTCGAGGACAAACCAACCGGGACCACCCTAAATTGGTATAATTTTCCTTCTACCGAAAAACCCGTATATTTCTTTGATTCACGCGCTAATGGAATCAAACACAATGAATTCTTTAAGTCTAATTTGCTATATATTTTCTTATTACCTATTCTTGCTAATATGCTTTCCATCGTTGGTGGACAATTGTATTGCGGCTTCGTTCGCCTATTTATCTTTCTTGCATCCAAACATAACCTAATGCTATTATCATTTTCTTCACGACGACTAATGGATTCACAAAATGTGTACTGGAGTTTTCTATAATGCCTTCACGTAACATTTCCTCAATTTCTTCCTTCACTCTATTCCTATATGCTACTGGGATAGGATATATTTTATTGTTAAACGGTTCCTCATTCATTACTTCTAACTTGTGCACATAACCCTTGGCAATTCTCGACTTTGACCCAATTAATTCTGAATGCTTATTCAATAATACATTCACCCTATTTTTTAAATCATCTGGACACTTAATGTCTTCACTTTCATTACCCCCATTATTTATCTCTTCACTTTCATTACCCCCATTATTTATCTCTTCACTAAACTGATTAATATTTACGCAGTCATCTTCTATTACTATATTCCCCTCTTCATACCATTTAATATATTTCCCATTACACTCAATCTCTTTGCATTCCGCATTTATCTTCAACCCCAACTTATCTATCATATTCATCCCAAATATAACATCTATCTTCAGTCCAGGTACCACCATGAACTCATTTTCCCATATTCTATCCCCCATTTCACATCTCAGAATTACCATTTCATTTATTACACTAAATCTCTTATTATTTGGTGCCACTAAATTACACCTTGCTATCTTTATCGCTTTATCCCCCAATTTCTCTCGTTTAACAAATTCTTCCGCTACAAGTGATGCCTCTGCTCCAGTATCAATTAATACTTTAACTATTTTATTTTCCACCTTTAAATTAATTATTGGTAATAAGTTTCTCTCAAGTCTTCCTAATTCATTATCCATTTCATTTTAATAAACTCGCGCTGGTGCTCATATCCGTTAATCCGTAGAATTTTCCTTGGTTCGTCCGTACTCAAAATCCTGATCTCGCGTCGAAGGTCCTGCCTGACTCATTCTTCCTGTATCTGTGCAACTCGTGTTCCTTAATTCCACACTATTAATATTTCTTGCTGGTGTCCGTCGATCATCCTTTTCCTGTCTATTCATTACTCCATTGTTTCCCTCATGATTCGTTCTCTCTATTCGTTGCCTTGGTGTCTGACCATTATCCCTGTTCTGCCTAAAATCATTATTAAAGTTTCCATAGTTCCCCATTAAAATTTCTTCCGCGATCATAATTATACCTGTTCCTTCGATAATTATTCCTAGTCTCATCATTCCTTATGAAATTCGTGCGTCGATCCCTAAAATTATTTTCCTTTCATCATCATTTTCCAAATCATCATATCTCTGCAAATAATCAATAAACGTGTCTCTATCCACTATGTTTTGCGTCGTTATGTATCGCTTTACTTCCGCATTAAAATGACTTGCTAAATACTTTATAATAATTTTATCTTCTAAAGGAGGATCCAATTGCTTCGCTACAGTAAATTTCTCAATCGCATATGATTCTCGCGTTATCCCTTTCGCCAAATCGTATCTTCCCATAATCAAATCATTTCGAATTCGATTTTGCTGGTTGTCATTCCAGAATTGACGTAGAAATTTGCTTTCAAACTGTTCAAACGTTTCTATTTCATCTTCAACTAGATTATACCATCGTTTAGCATTCCCTTTTAATATTGCCCTGATTAAATTTAATTTGAATAATTCATCTGTGTATCCCTGTATCAACATTTTAAAATTTTTCAGAAATATCTTAGGGTTTACTTTTCCGTCCCCGTAAAATTTCGTAAATTGTTCCATTGAAAGATTCGTTTGCATTAGCTTAATTGGTTCCCTATTAAAGTTTATTGGATTGCTTTTTAAATTATTTATCTCTTGATTTATTGATCTGAATTCCGTTTCGCAATTTTCTTCAATTTTATTTAACTTAATATTTAAATTCTTAATTTTATTGTTGGACTCACTTTCGAACTCTTCTCGTTTCGTTTTGATTAAAGAAATATGATCCCATAAACCGTCTATCTCCTCAGAAACTCTACCAACTCTCTCATTCAATTGTGCTTTCATCTCCGCGATATTATGGTTTGCTTCTTTCAGTCCATCACTAAGATTCTTAATTTTACCCTCCAATTTCTCATTGTTTTCATCCATTTTTATTTTAACTGCATTTATGGCTTGCTCACTCCTATCCATCTTTTCATTCAATGCCATTAAGATATCCAACATCTTATTTTCTTGTGAAGTTCGCCTCTCACTGGAACTGGTTTCCTGAATTATAACGCTCTCCTGGGATCCTATCTCTACTCCTTGTTGTCTCAAAGCCTCCCGTGTTTCCCGTATTTTCTTGTCCATTATTATTAAATTTATATGCTAAACTTTTAAATACTAAAATTTATCTAACTTTAAATTACTGTACAAATTTCACTATTGTTAATTGAAGCTTTTCAAATCCCCGGTTTAGTTTAATTAATTTATATAAAATCTTACAATCGTACTTTAAAATTTATTTTAATTTAATTCGCCCCTCTTAATCTCAGTTTATTTGATTGTGTTTTAGTTTACGAGCCCCTTCTAATTTCAGTTTATTGTGGTTTAATTTACGAGCCCCTCTTAATTTCAGTTTATTGTGGTTTAATTTACGAGCCCCTTCGTTGGGTCGACATATTAATTGCTGTACTACCCCTTTAGTGGGTCGACCTATTAATTCTGTAATATCACGTGTCCTTACGTTGAGCGACCTATTTATTTTAATTGCTATAATACTAAATTAAATTATTGAACCACCATTTTAATCTTTCCTACAGCTTGTGATTATTTCCTCCTCCAGCTGTTTCTTAACGTTGCTATCAACTGGAGTTTATCATAAACAACTTTATCGACCAATGACAAAATTCAACAAGTTACCGCCTTTGCGGGTTATCTCTGCCCTACTTAATTTGTGGCTCCTCCTCTGTACTATTTCAATCTTAAGACCTCGGCTAGCATATATTTGTAATTATAAAAATTCAGTAAGTTTGGATCCCATTTAATGAAACTAATGCTTTATGTACAGCTTTGACGTTATTTACAATACATTTTCAAATTAATTCACCTTTATAAATTTCATTTATCAACAACCATTTAATTTGTACTAAAACCCAAAGTCACCAAAGAAAACTCATTATCTTTACCAACAAATGTAGAATATTCTAAATCCGTTTTCTTATTATTATTTCAATACGTATTCAACCCTTTGTTGACTTGTTTACAAGCATATAATATTTAGCCAATTTGATATTAAAAATAAAATAAAATTCTTGTAGAAAAACAGATGCCTTATAACTAACAATCTGACCTGGTTTTATCTTTTTACGACGACGCTTCCATTAAAATTAATCTTCCCCAATTTTCGATTCCATTTAACTTATCACCATTATGGACCAACACCATTAAATTATAATTTTATACTTTAATCATTCTTGCCATAGACTTCAAATTTGTAATTCGTTCACCCCTATACTTCAAGATTATGTTCTTCTTTTCGCCTCGACATTTAAATTGTTTTATTGTAATCTTTCTTAACATCAAGCATTCTGGCCTATTTTCCCTCAGACCTCGAAGCCCTATTATTTTTATGTCTTAGTTTACGATTAATTCATAAAATAATCCTACTTACGTTTTAAACGGTAATTTTCATATACACACTCATTTATTTCACTTTGTATCACTTGTTACGTATTATTCAGTATTACTGGCAATGCACTTGGGCCTTCATTGAGTTCAAAACTGACTTTCTTATCGCGGTGCTTGCTAATATAATTTCGAATCCCCACTGCATCCGTGGTGTGGTCTAGAACCTGTCGTTTGCTTCGGACCAATCAAATAATTCCATTTCGAATATTTTCTGATGTAATGCTCTGCGTTCGTTCATAATGCCCACCTGCCTGCAGGTGTCTTCACTTATCAACATGCTGTATTTTGATAGAATAGTCGCCTTTCCATAAACAACTGATGCAATTTTACTTTAAACTTTCATTGTTTACATGCGATTCACGCAATTTTTAATCATTTCTCTTATCAAAATGGTTAGATCTTTATACGCATTATATTAGCTACATGAAACTCTATTTTCACCTCCGTATTACTTAATCGTCTGAGACTCTTTTCTTAATGCGTGTCTAATTATACTTTATCATTTCTACGCGTGCTTCCACTGAAAAATATTCTTATTCGCTTTACTTATATAACTGAACACTATCTACAGGGTATTTAATCTTTACCATCCGTTTAATACTGTATTTCTCATTCCTACGCCAACTATGCGTCTTCCTATGTCTTTCCTGCGTCGCCCAAAACTATTTCTACTTTGTACACAGGGTGTTGCCTACTTACTATCTACTTCTATTTCTTACTTATTTCCTAAAATAACTACAATTTTCTGCTGCCTATTTTAATTACTCATTCTCTAGTGACCTCCACTATGTCGTGCACCCTTAAACAAACCCTTATCACAGCAATATATATATATATATATATGCTGTGACTAAAGGTTATTACAAAATCATATTATAGCATGGATTTTATATTTATAAATTGAGAAAATGCGAAAAAGCAGTTTATTTAGCCATTTGTTTGCATACAGGACATTGGGAACATATTTTTGAAATGCACTGTATAAATGTGTACTAGTTACGTTTAACACACACATCAAGCATTGTGCGAAAAGAAAATTTTTGAGTTATATGTAATAACTAAATATTCGCATTTGTAATTATTGTAAAGGAATTTGCATTTACATTAATAACAATAGGACGTATATCTAGGTGAAATCGAATTATATCTATTATTAAAAGCAATATGCCACAATATGCCGCAATATGCCAGAAAGTACGGAAAGGTACAAGAACGTATGAAATAAGAAGCGAGATTGTATTTAAACGGATGCACGCAGCATGAAATAGATCAGTACTAGTGGAAACGCAGTCACGAGTATGTTATTGTTCGTAGTCGAAGTACATTACGTAATTAATTTCGTACTTAAAACGGATAATATTTGGCAGCTAATTATTGTTTAAAGTATATTATTTTAAAATACAAGTTTTACAATTTAATACATATTAAAACAATTTGAAGACTTGAGTTTGATTCAAAAAATCAAAGATATTGAGATTAATTTACAAATGGAACTTAGACTGGTTTAAACGATTTCAAGAAATTGGAACATTGGTATTGATTTATATTATATTATATTTGGAGTTTTGAAGAATGGACTGTGGTAACTTATAAGCAAACCACAAAAGTTCACTTGACTTTTAAAGAGGCCAGACTAAACTATTTTGCTTCAATTGAGTGATTTCATAAAAGACTATTTTTAGCTTAAGAATTTAATTTTCGTAGTAGATTTTTGTGTACAAGTCGTTTAAATAATTTGTTTGGGGGTTGCAAATTCACGCAAAGAATTTGTGGTTACACAAGATATAATAAACAGGCCAAATATTCAGCAGGTTTAATGCAGTGCCAATGAAAAGGATATTAAATTAGATATTTTCTGAGAGGTGTAAATAGAAAATAACTGGTGTAAATAGTAATTTTAATGAAAATAATTAATTAAGGAATTATTGATGAATAATTCTCAAACGTATTTAATTTCGAGAAGAGCGTTACAGCAATATATATATATATATATATATATATATATATATATATATATATATATTTTGGGATAAATTTCTTCGTTCGGAAGGTTTTCTCTCAAATAAAAATCATTTGTTCATAATCAACGTTTCGGGCTATATTTAGACCTTAATTATGATTCTAAAAGTAAAATACAACTAATAGTTAGACAAGTGGTTGCATACTTGCAAAAACTTGATTTTTTAAAAAATACTTTGACAAACATGTTGACATATAAAAGCAATTATTGTAAAGTACAAACATCAGTTTACAATAAAATTAAAATGGCTTACTTATTAAAATGTGGTTAGTAATGTACATGTTGTACGATGAAGATTAGCTTATATCGTATCGATATAAGATTGTAGGTACGAAATTTTATTTATAAAAAATTGTTAGTTATTGGTTAAAATTATATAATAGAGCGTAGATGTTAGTTATGAGTGTCTGTTTTGAAGTTTAAACTGTTGTTGTCTTTTTGTATATGATATGATTCTAAAAGCAATCTGTTAATATAGTTGCTTTCTATGTCTAAAATTTTAGTATCATTCCAGTTGATAACGTGTTTAGTATCTTGTATATGTGACGCAAGAGCACATAATTTTTACCGATTTTGGCATTACTCTGTTGTATAGGACGGGATCCCTGACACTGGTTACTTTGTCCAGTATCAGTCTTATACAATACACAAGTTACAAAAGTACTTTAAAGGAAACCCAAATGAGGAACTTGAAAAAAGTGATAACAACTGGTGCTAAATAGAACAGACATAAAAATTATAACGAAAAAGCAATCCTGAACAAAAAAGTGCATAAGCCACAATTACAATAAATAAGTTGAAAACTCATGTCTAGTCAAACAGTTTTGATTACGCTCAGAAAAAGAACACTTAACTTGTGACAACATTTCAGGTACAATCTGTGTGTTCTCATTATTTAATTTTGATCGAAACACATTTTTTCAAAGAAGAAATGTGATATGACGTTTATTTTTGGAGAAGCTCTAAAAATGATTGCTGGCTAAACGATTGTACGTTCAATTGTACCCAAAAAGGAGGCACTCTCAGCTAGAATCGTTTGTTAGTATTGTTGAAAGATTATAAATTCCGAAGTTTGTGTTATCCGAAGCAGGTTAGTATAATGACCAACGAAGAAAATGCGTTTCAAGTTGTGGCAGTTCTGCTTAAAAATACACCATACAGTTAAGCAAGACTCTGAATTTAAATAGAAACACTACACCAAGGTTTACTAAAAAAAAGTTCCATCTTTATCATGTGGAACATCAAGCTTTAATGGAGGTAGATTTTCAAAATCGTGAATTACTAACAAAATTAATAAGAAACTCATTTTTATTCATAGTGTTCTCTTTACGGACGAGACAACTTTTCTTAATAACGCAAACTTAAATAAACATTACTATTCAGATATCTTAAGATTGTCGACTACAAAATTTACGGTCAGTCAGTGTATTGGGTGGCATATTAAATTGTAATATGATCGTTCCTTTTTCTGTGATGTAGGTCTTACTGGCAAGAGTGCTACGGGTCAAACAATCGTTAGACTGTTAAATTTTGAATCCAGTAACAAATTGAAGTTGCACGACTAACTACAGTAGTGCAAAAGTTGGTCCCTACATAAACAAATAAAAAAATATCTATATGGAAAGATGAATAGTTGCAATCACAAAGCTACATTACCACTCACACTTACATCGAAGAATTTTTATGTGCTAAATTAATGAGCGCCAACTCGTCTGGTCTGTGAATGAACTTCTGAAAGACGAGTTTTCTAAGTGGTTGCTAATTAGGTCGGTTCCCTGGTGGAATGGAGTTCTTTTTACAATCGATCTATATTTTTAATAAAAACAAAACCACTTCAATGCATCACCTAAATCTATTTGAATACAAGCATCATAACATTATTTCTGTAAACAGGTATACACACACACACACACAAAATTTTAAAATTACATAGATCAATTCATTTTCGATTAGTCATAACCTTTCTATCCAATTATAGTCATCGCATCACGTCCTCAACTTTTTAAATGTCCAGGTTGGGATTCTAATAAAATAAACACTATATCATACAATGATGGTGGACGTTTTATAGTTTCATCAATGTCTAACAAGCTTTATGCATAAATGTCACCAACAAAACAATAACAAAAAAATACGTTGAACTAGCTAATAAAACTTATAGTTAAATATTTGTATGACTAAAGAGTTCTGTTGAGCCAGGATAAAATTCACTTACCGACGAAGGGATTGGAACCAATTTGTTCAAATTTTGATCCTTGTTGTTAGGTTGCTGCCACATAATCCGCGGATATTACTAAGTTTAACTCTCGTTGGCTACACAACCCAAGAGGTTTCCTCGACTTACCCTATCAACGTTACCCTTTACTTTACATATATTCTCGTCAGTGGCTTTCGCGAATAATGAATTGTTTTCGTCCGCTGTCTAGCTTTTATTCTTTCTTCCACTTTTATGTCTTTGAAGGGTATGTTATTGCATTCATATTATATCACGTAAAAAATGCGCGATTTCATATGGCTTGATACGTGATAATTGTTGTCTTATGTATTCAACAATCCTGTAACTGGGTACATTGTATCATTTAAACATTGTATTGCATATTTATATCTGGTTAGATAATTCATAACATAATATTTGTGAATTTCACCAAACCATCGTCTGTATCTAGGCAATTAAACTGCATTGTAATAATATTGTTGTTATCTTGTGTTTTGTAACTTTTAATTTTTACTCTACTGAAACTGTAAAAACCTCTCCTATCTATGGGGTAATTATAGTATAAAACATGAATATTCACTATCCCGCTGTTGCTTTAATTATTGTATAAGTTTTCTTAAAGTAACCTGATTACGTTATAAAAGCTTGCTGTTGGAATTAGCCTGTTTGCACGAAATAACTACGATAATTATCCATGCTTGTTCTTTGTATTCGAATTCGTAACACGTAATATTTAAATCTGTTTTCCTTTTTGCGGATTTGAAATAAGTTATTGACCTGAGTTACTTACGTTCAACTATGTATTGTACAATACGAACGAGGCGGTGTAGTAAACTAGAACTACGTTACGGAAAGTTGTTTATAAATATCCCACTACCACTAAAGAAAATATATAGGATAGAATACGTGCTGCGCTGTATTTGAATTGATTTTGGCTATACATGGCTAGATATTTGTTTTAAATTTATTTATTGTTTTCGTGGTTTGTGTACTCATTGTTCAGGATTGCTTTTTCATTATATTTTTGTGTCGTTTCTGTTTAGTACCAGTTATTATCACTTGTTTTGTTTTTCTTCAAGTTTTTTACTTGGATTTCCTATAATTTACTTACAAATAATTTTTTAGTTTTTGTTTGTTTTTAAGTCTCATTTTGCTATTTCTTGCTATTAATAACATTTTTCAATTCCATATTTTTTACATAAGTAGCAATATAATAAAAACGGTACGATTTACGCATATAAAGTCTTCTATTATTTATTTTCACCAGAAATCAATTTGTAAAAAAATATACAGGGTATTGAAAACCCGAGAATAATTACACTTCGCGCAACAACCGGCCTGTATAGCATTACGCTTTTTGGAAACGTTGACGATTATGTTTTGTAAGTCGACTATCAACGAAAGTGGATGACGCAAACAGATTTCAAAAATCTTAATTAGAGCCATACTAACAAGGTTTCAAAGTTGACTCGATTTCGACTTTAAGGTGACAATATCCCCTGAACGGTTACTTAGCTACCTATATCCTTTAACCTTATGTCACGGGGGAAACGAATATGCAAAGATATACAAGGGTTGCAATTTTTAAAAATACAAGTTAGGGTCTGCACTTTTTAGGAACAGCTGCACCTAAATATTTTCAAAATGTAGGTACAACGATCATGTATAACCATACCTAAATTGGTATTGATATTTCTAATAATTATGGCTCTATCCTCAGTCCACTCTATACATACATTTAATCAAAACATCGATAAGTGTGTGAACGTGTGATGATTATTAATTTGCTTATAAATGTAGCTCTTAAACGAAATATCAATAAGGAAATATTGTCCAATGACTCTTCTTGCAATTTTTAACCTTATTTATGAATTATACTATGAATACAAACTGCTTAAATTGTGTTTAAAATTCACTGAAGGTGTTCATAATTCCATGTTACTTTCTACGGAATTGCTGAAATCACATCCGTTTATTTAACCAATATAATTATCAAATTTAAATTCCTGTGTGTATTTCACTTGCATTTTCTAATACAACAGACACATAGATTCACTGTAAGTGCAATAGTTGTTATCAGTATGCAGCGTGGATGAATGAAATCTAATGTACGTTTTATAACCAAAGATGAATAATAGTTTTATTTATTTCTTTACCGTACGAGACCAATTACAGTATAGTATCCGTGTGTTCAACTGATAGAAAATATATTTTTAATGTTATACTAGATTCAAGTTCATTAATTAACGGTATTGGATATACTCCATATCTGAATGTCTTTGCAAGTTATTTTCTTCAGTTTCCGGTTCTCTCCCCCATGACGTTGCTACTGTACAAATTAAAATTTATTTTTAAAAATACCGGTGGACGTTGGTTACGAGAAATTACAGAATGTTTGCTGTTTAACCTTTTTCATTTGCATGTTCCGAATATTTATATTATAATAAACAATTAAGTTTTTGGAAAAGCAATTGATAAATCAGATTACTCAATTTGGGTTTCTTTAGATATGTACATTTGGGGTTTTAAAATTATTGATAATTACTTGAATGATTTATATTGCATTTTCACAGTATAGATTTTAAGTTATCTAAATGCCATTTTGTATATACAGGGTGATTCACAACTTCATAGAAATATTTATCCATGCTTAACAATGGGTCATAGATTGATATTTTCACAAAAAAATTATTTTTTAAAAACTAAAATTTAACCGAATGTTTTCAGGGTACGTATAAAAATAATGAGGCGACTCACCACGTACTTTAATTGAAATGCCGTTGTGGGTGACCTCCGGTATGATGTTTATGCAGTATGACAAATCTATCGTAAAATTTTATGGTATGATTTGGGATTTAAAATTGACAAAACCATAAATTGATGTTTTATTTGTAGCGGGGACAAAGACGCCGACTTATGTTTCAAATAATTTTTATTTGTTACTCGTTAATAAACTGCATTTTTGAGCTTCAATACAAACCCTGGGTGTTCTACTTTACAAGTAGCTCGCTTGCAAAACGCTACTTTACAAGCTAGTAGCACGTGATTGGCATATACAATTCTTTTTTGGTATTAGTGTTGAAAATGCTCAATAATCGCAGTCATAAATTTAAAAGGATCACATGACAGTGAGCATTCGTTCGTACACAATAAAATTTACAGTTTAATGTTTATTTAGTTCCAACTTCATCCTAATTTTGTTTTTTGTGACTTTTAATTTCATAGGAAACGTCAAAAATTTTGCTTTTGAAAGTAGTGTTTTACAAGTTCACTACCTGTAAAGGAGAACACCCATTGTTTGTATTGAAATTCAGAAAATGTAGTTTACTAATGAATAGCAAATAAACATTATTTGAAGCGTCCTGTCGGTGTTATTGGTACCGCTAACAATAAAACATATCAATTAGTGGTTTTGTGAACTTTAAACCGCAAACCATACCATAAAATTTATGATAGACTTATAAATGCGGCATAAACATTATATCGGAAGTCACTCGCAAAGGAATTTCAATTAGAGCGCATTGTTAGTTGTCTCATTATTTTTATACGTATCCTGAAAACATTCGGTTCAATTTTAGTTTCTAAAATATAATTTTTACTGGGAAAATTCCAATCTATGACCCATTCTTAAGCATCAGTTAAAATATTTTTATAAAGTTGTGGATCACACTGTATGTGTATATATATATATATATATATATATATATATATATATATATATTGTGATATTATGTGATATATATGAGATTGAACCTTGACGCACTGAAGTACCACTCAGATATAGACTTCTAGGTCGTAAAATGATTGATGAAGGAGGTGGTGAGGGCAGTTACTTGTTAAAGATATATAAAATGATAATTAAGAGAAAATGAAGTTTTAAGATTTGAAATTGGGTGTTGGTGATTTCGTAAAGTAATTTTGAAAAGGATGTGCTAATGAAGTGAACTGCTGTTGCTTGTATATCATAAAGTTGTGTTAAAATATTTAAAAGGAAACTTCACTGCCATGTGAATATGTATGTATAGCTAAGATTTGAAGTCACTTAGTACGTTTTCATTTGATTTGAGTTAGGTATAAGATGTTAAACTTTCACTTTCATTTGAATATGTACGTAAAGCCTAAAAAGTCAATTAGTATGTTTTTATTAGATTTAAGTTAGTTATAAGATGTAGAAATTTTATTTACTCTTCAGTATATAGTTGTAAGTATATTATATCATTTGAATTTCACTTCTTGTAACGTTGTAGACATCCAACTCATCTAAAAAGAAATTATTTAACATTTGTTGTTAGGATTAAAATATCGACCAAAATTTATAAATTTTCGGCCAATGACATTTGTGTATAAGTTTACTCCAAATTAGAATTTGACAAGAGTAATAAGATCTATTAATAAAATTTTGGATCATAGAACGTTAGTTGGAAAAGAATTGTAAAAGAGTAGGCTAGTTTAATTATTTGAAGGGCATCTCCATAGAGATAAGGGACAGTTGTTTAAAAAAAAAGAGGGTTGTTGAAATGGAAAAATTAAGAGAAAAACTGATTTGAAAAGAACTGAAAAAAAGAACTTTACAAACTATAGAACAAAAAGTATAATCTTTTTTGTAACAGTTTACGAATTGTATACCTTTTATTATTGTAATCTCCAACATAAAATTCAACGTATGAAAAATGTATTTGTGATATTCAAAGTATAAAGGAACTGTTGATATTAAAAAGTGATAAATGCAAGAGTCCTTGTCATTGTCTTATTATTGACCATTGGATTTCTGGGAGGGTTTTTGTGTAGACAGAGGAGTTCCAAAGTGGTGCTATCAGAATGCTGGAATTGCTGAACCTTTGGTGTCGAGCACGGTGTTGATTTCACGGAGATGAGTTTCCTGATAAGACCAACGACGATAAGTATAAGTGTCTCTAAAGAATTTTTGGTGTACCTAAAACCCTAAAATAAAAGGCGTAAATTCAGTAATACAAATTTTTTAAACGTACTTATCCACAGGTATTGAAAACCCACATCTAGTTCGAATCGTCGCTGTAGGCAGTGGAGCTTCATTGTTCAGCAGCAAGACGTTTCATTGGAAGTTCAGGTTGTATTATTATTTTCAATGTCATATTTTAAACACATAATCCATTATACTCGATTGAAATCTTAAATTATTAACTAATATAAACTGTTTACTGTGCGTGTTTTTCAAGTAATTGTTTACACTGTCACATTTAGAAATTGCGTTAGTAGAATTAACTAGAGGTCATTTGACTGGCAGTGTCACATACATCTGTATATGGTTCAGAACTCACGCTGTATGCAGATATAGATTATTCACAAAATTAACCTGAGATAAGAGTTTCATTGGTTGAGGCGCAAATTTAAAGACCCAATAGAGAAGTTAATAAATCAATTAAAGAAAGGAAATTATAGAGCAATTTGGTGCATTGCTAATTTGCTCATATATTATAATTATCAATCCTAAAAGGGGGGGTTATATTATAATATATATATATATATATATATTCTACATACAGCGTGATATATATATATATATATATATATATATATATATATATATATATTTAGTGCGATTGATTTTACATGTCTCAGCAGATATCTGGGTTATTAGGTTACGTACAAAAAAAAAGTGAAAGAGGGGAATTGGTGTACAGTAAGAGGTTATTAACATTTGTTATTCAAAAGAACAATTGATGAAAAAACAAAAGATGAACATAAAAAACTTTAATTTTTTTAAATGGTACATTCTTTGTTTTCAAATTTCCGCCTCAAAAACCAAGAACATGAAGCTTCAAATTGTTTACAGCCAAATGAGCCTATATCGTTCGTTATTTATTTACAAATTTATACCTATACTAATATCATCATGAAATACAAACAGACCATGTCCCAAAATTATAGTTACAAACTCAAAAATTATTGTGTACAAAATCAAAAATTATAATGTACAAACCAAAATTATATGCTTTCATTTACTGTTAAAAAAATTTTTTTTTTACCAAGGACAAATATTAGAAGAACGCCCTTTCTTAAACCCCGAACTCATATAATTAATCAATCGTAACACACCTATAACTTTTAATAACCTCTATAATATACAGGGTGTCCCAAAAGTAATGGTGATAGCTGAGATTAATACCTATTCAAATAACTATATATGTTGTTATCCAATTGTTGATGGTTTCAAAGTTATAACAACTTTTGCGTTTAGTGTCAAAATCGTGCAGAACTTCGCATATTAGTTTGCAATAAAAGAAATATTGACCTCTTGAACATAGTTCGTTTCCTGTTGTATGCGTGAATGTTGCGTGTTTAATAAATGAGGACTTCCTCAAACATTTACTTATTATCGTAAGAGAAAATCATAATTTTTCCATAATTTTGATACTATGAAAATTGTGCGTGCTTTTCAAACTAAAATTACACAAAGAAAGTATTACCATCGAAAAGTGCACATCTATCCAAAAAACTTCATTAATCTATGCACTTTGTTTGAAGGTATAACTGGTAGGTCTATGCATAGAAAATTTTTGGGTAATTTGTAGGTATAATCCCAAGATTACCAACAAATATCTGATTGCATAAAATAGCTGTGACTTCTAGACTTATTAAAAATTTAATTTTTTATGAATACGTTATTTGTTTAAGGCTATGTTTTTGGTTTAGGTTTGTTGTAGTGATTGTGTCACAATTGTTTATAATAACTACCGAAAATTTCAAAAAAACTTTTAAAACTATAACTTTTACAAGTTTGTATGATTTTGTTAAGTTTTAGTATGAATACCTTAGTCACACGCAAATACGTAGAAATTTTGAATAGTACATGGAGTAGGAAATAGGTCCTGCTTTGCGAAATTAGTTCGTACTCTGGTGAAAGTTTTTCAGGAAAGAACATTCAGTTAGACCAAAATTACTAGTAATGGAATGAACGCAGCTATAGTTTTTCAAGGAGTATATAATGTTTGTAGTGCTTATGAAGTTGTTACTCGTTTCAATACAAGTTATTCAACCCTATGACGAATTTTAAGAAGACTTTTAGTTCGATACTCAATCTGCTTTATGAACCAAAAGCACAAAATAGTCTAATTTGCAAATGCTAGCGGAAATTCGAATCGACATTGAATGATAGGACAAAATCTTGTGGACGTAAAAGGCACATTTCGAACTAAATGAATGGGAGTGTTAAAACGCTCTGGTCAGAAACTAAACCGAATACAATTGTTCAATTAACGTCTTCAGCTGAGCCCAGCATGAAGTTGATTGTCCGACATTTGTACAGACGCAATGATACGGCTTCACTTATCGACGCACCTTTTGCCGAGCGCGAAATAGTACGCGAGCGTTCATGTATTAAGGTACAAAGTGTCGGACAGTTGAGCGTTCGTTCAACCTTGCGCAGGCGAAATTGTAGTATAGTGTGTGTGTGTATAGGTGCAAAACTATTTCAATTGGCCGCGAAATTGGTCTCCCAAACGTGTAAGTGTAAGGCACCATCAGTTGATCGATAAACACGAAAAGGGTTGCTCGATCTCACTGCAAACAACATGATCCGATATCTCCCGTATGTATAAACACGAAGCGCCGCCAGTTGAATACGAAATGAAACTGCGGACGTTTTTGAAGGCCAAATAGTACGACACCGCCCATACATGTAGGCATGAAGTTCGACCAATAGTGCCAAGTGTATCTGGTAATCAACTTGAACGCATGAAATCTAGAAGTAGGTCGTTTTACGTAATTGCAGGTGAAATTGTACAAAGATAGGGACCCTAAGGTATATGCAAACTAAATGGTACGGAATTGTCCATACGCGTAAGCGCGAATCGTCATCGGCAAAGCATAAAATGGCACGTTCAATATTTGTGTGGGCGAAATCGTACCGTACCGCCCACACGTGTAGACACGAAACACTAATCTAAACACTAATATAAGAGAAATGTTATTCTGCCCACCATATATGTGAAGTCAATCAGTTAGTTGGGTGCGAAGCAAAAAGTGGGCTGTTCAACATTAGTGCAGGCAAAACTGCACGTGGATAGTTATATGTGTAGTCGAGAAGCGCTGCTAGCTGAACGCAAAGCAAAAAGTGAAACGGCCGAAGTTTTGCAGAAGAAATGATACGTTGCCGCTTTTACGTGTAGGTACAAATCCCTGCCAGGAAACGTGAAGTACAGCCAGCAAACGTACACTAAAATTGTACCTTTGGTACTTCTCACACATCTAGTAACGAAGCGGTAATGCTAAGTGTGACATGAGTCGACTTGAAACGATGTCATAAAGCGCGAAGCGCGGCGTTCCAATTAGTATCAGTTTGGAAACAGCAACGTCCACGAGAAAGCCATTCCCGTAGGGATTGTGGGGCCCACTTCTAGTTATTTAATGTGTAATATATACGTTTGGGGTCGCTTTACCAACAATTCTGGTTTCTTAACTATTTTGTACTGGAAAGAAAGATTATACATCTCTTCCTTTTATCCTACCTTTCCACATAGTTTGAATTTGTGATTTTGTGCGTTTGATATGTTTTAAACTGCAAATGGAAAATGACCTGGTTTGAAACTTTAATTACGTAGAATTCTTGGTACACATTTGACTAATGATTGTGAATTTGCACAAGACGTACAAAAAATTCTTTTTGTCTGGTCAAACTATTAAGCAACCAACACGAAAAACTTCTTACGCGTCAATGATTAATTATAGACAAAACTATGCCGGAGAAAAGCAATTAGTAAAAGAATGCTGCATACACTTTATACCTTGTAGTCTCTACACTTCCTTTATTTTACAAGTATACCTCAAAATTAATCAGAAGATTTGTAGAATGCTGCCGTTACTTTGAATTTTAAAAGTATACAAGTGCACTTAAATGTTACTTAATAGGTCTGGTTGCTGCATCAGTTTCTTATGATTATTAGGTTGACCCCATCCATCGTGCCTATTTTTTATTAGGGCGCTTAATTTTATTCAAGAAAGGCTAATACCATTTCAAAAATTATTGCCTCAATGCGTTTTGCTTGCGTCTATACAATTTTCTTTCAATCTTTAGGATCTCAAATTTTCGAAATCTGTGCTAATGCCCGAAAAATGCAAATACTCGAATAGATAGGTACGCTTATTATGTTTTTGTTCAAATTTGTAGTCTTAAATTATTAATTTGGTACGCTGACAGTGCGGTGTAACAAAGCACCGCAATTTTAGAAAATTATTTTGTAGAAAGTCAAAAATAAATCTGTTGCGAAACAGCTTAGCGTTGTCATTCGATACGTGCTTAACTGTTATATCCAATATTTTGTAGTATGCAATGATTTGAAGAGGTTTATTTGTTTACGTAAATACATTGTTTCGTTATATGGTAAAATATCACTACTTAGTGAAAGTAAATACAACCTATTATATATTGAATGGCATTCCCAATTTCAAGACTGTCGCAATTTCACCTTTTGTTTGTAGTACGTATTAGTACAATTTTATATGTATATTTTTTAGTTCACACAGAAACTTTTAATTTATATCGTTGGAGTTTTGTACTAGAATAAATATATAAATATTATTAGACGACTCTTCGGATTTTAATTATCTTGTGATTTTATATTTCTTTTTTATTTATTATTTCTTCCATTTTGCCACTCGTTAACTCTTATGCAATTTTTAAATGTGTAAGAACCAGACATTGTGTCCTCTGATATTTAACGTATCAACGTGCATAGTTTTATAGTTTTAGTTGCGCGTTTCTGTTGTATTACACTAACACTAGTGCTTTATAGTAACTTGGAAACTCCTATCAAAATGTCAGCTACAAGATTTTAAACGAGCTACTTTTAACTCTGGTAAAAATTGTATCATGCGGAGATGGTTGCGAATAAAAATTTATATCTCATGTGCATACAATCAATGTACAAGAGAGCAGGCAGTATTAAAAACTTTGGTATCGGTTACCTGTTTAAGCTTTTGCTTCTTGTCCTATACGTGAGGGAGCAAGCTGATATTGAAGATAAATAAAATCCAGTTATGCTTTATTAGGATTTCAGAAATCCAGTCATGATTTATTTGGATTTCAGAAAAGGTTTCAGCAAAGAAGGTTTAGATTTCACCTTTAATTGAAAACACCCATTTGGCTACAATGTATCGATGATATAAAGAATTTAAACACGAAAAAGTTCATTTCGGCTCCAGAAAAGAGCATCAATGTCTCGTACAGCCGTCAGCCAAATAAATATTAGCTGCTGTTAAAAAAATAATTTAAAAGAGCACAGAACTACGCATACTGTAGTAGAGCCTCAACTCAAGATCGGAATCGTCAGCTATTAAAATAATCATGCTTGATCACCTGTATTGAAAAAAATTTGTCAGTCGTCTTGTGCTGTATTTGCTTTCTGACCTTCAAAAAGTAGAGCGTGTGAGAATTTTAACTCTTGAATAATGGCGTACTCTCCATTTTTTAAATAAATTTTGTCAGGTGACGGAACTTTTTTGACATATTTACCCCTTAAGAAAGTCTTCTTTGGATCCATAAAGACGAAGCAATGCTTAGCTTTAATAAAAAATTAGCAGTTTTTGGAAAGTTATGTGTGCTGTGTTCTTTAGAAGTATGGGTCTGATATGTGCAATTAAATTGCAATAACAAAAAACAATTAAATCTAATTGGTACAACGACAATTTTTGTTTTTGGTTGTTCAGTAAGTAACATAAATGTTGTTATGTTTAATCACAACGCATCGTTCTATACCGCAGTTCTAACAAATCGGTATACTGTTTCATTTCTTTGTTAATAATTTCAGCTCGTACGCCATTAAACGCGCTAAATAAAGATAAGGGTACGATAGTTATCGCGTGCTTGTGTAGAGGGCTACTAGGTTTCACAGAATTTACAAATACTATACCATAATTTACGTTTCAAATTATCAATGTAAGTTAATTAATAAATTCGTTTATTTTCTAAATTAATGCATATTAGATGTGTTCTTTTACCTCTGGGTTGTACGTCGTGGACGCGGATTGCCGTTTAGCTCATATTCTTGTCAGAGTGTCGCTGATTGTCTACAACAGAAACGTAAACAAGGAACACATAATATAAGGTACGATAAGGGACTTTGGTAAGGGAATGGACGAGCAAACATTTCACTACATAGTTTATAATGCACTATTCGCGCATAAGCAGTTACCATAAGATTACGAATGCATAATGGCCGCTGTCTTCAACAATTAATCAGACAACCACTCCTATTCGTCCGGATTGGTCGGGAATGCGACATATCTTTATTACGAACCGTGTGAAATTATATTTAACATTCTTTTCCCATTAAAGCGTTTCTAAAAACTCTAAAGATAATTCACACGACCTATTTTCTAACTAGATTACACAAATACTAACAAGGCATTGCAAAACCAGTAAATAATTCCAAAAATAAAAAAATAATGCATTTGATTAATTCTCACAATTCTTCAATAACTGAATATATGTGCACTAAAACTGCCAATGAGCAGCTTGTTGAAGGGTGAAAAACAAATTCCTTAAAGCTAAAAGGTCGAATATCGCTTTGTAAGTTTGCTATAATTATAGATAATGCACTTACATGTTGATTAATAACGCATGATCCGGAGGTGGACCTTGGGTTATTAAAAACTAACGAAATTGACGTTTTACTCATTTCCGTAAGGAACATCAGGAAGACAGAACGCGGATCCCTACTTCAGAACACTAATTAAAACATCTAATTAAGCCAGGTTAGTGTTTGCGCAAACTAGTGGTGATAAGGAAAGTTACTTCCGGACGTGCAGACTCACTCTCCCCATCAAGCTAACAAGCCCCTGTTTAGTATACTAACTAATGCATTGCTATACATTAAGGAATAACCTTAATTTCTGACCATTCTATTTTAATTCCATCTAAATGACATCATCTCTATTCAACGACTTCTTAAAAGTTCCTTGAAATTATTAGGAGAAGTATTTTGTCAGATGAATTTTTGTTTAGATTACGATGCTTTTAGGTAGAATTACAAATTTTATGGACAAAGAACAAAACAGGTTCTTTATGGACAAACAGTAAAAAAAGTAATAAGGCCAGGTAATAGTATTTTACATTATTAGCCAGGTGAGTAGGTTTTACTGGCCATACGGGAGGTTGACAGGCGAACTGATAGGCGAGACTGTCACCTCGTAGAGCTAGTAAAAACCATTATCTGGCGTATAATGTACAATATTTTATTTTTTAAGCATTCGTAGATTATTCTTGCATTTAGTTATGAGCTTCTATGTAATTTGCATTTATTAAAACTCACAATTTCAAAAACAAAGTATTAGACGTTTCGTGCGAAATTGTTTCTATAGTAACAACTAATAAGTGCTTACTGTCAAACACGTCCTTTCAAAATTACGACTGCAATTAGAGGTAATTATGAACATGTCAGACAATATTACTGCCGAAGCAACTATAGCAACAAATGCTTACTGCCATTGAGTTCTCTCACATTTATGACTGCGCTTTTTGGATAACTTTCAGCAGACATTGTAAAGCCAAAAATGTTCTACTAACTTGTAAAGTTGCATTTTACAAGTTAGTATTGGAACAGAAAGTGCTGTTTAGAATGAGTAACAAGTAAAATAATTTAAGTAACTACAACAATTGAATTGACGAATTGCAATGATTGTATCGCGTAATTTCCAAAATGTAACTAGTGTAAACTGGCGCGTCTATTTTTGCGGTCCAATGATTAAAATCCAGACGGTCTCGTTATGGAAGGTAAATATATTTTTCTGAGAAGTCGGCAGTGGGCATGCTGCAGTTTCTGATTTAATACCAAGAAAAGTTTTTTTTGTCAATTTTGTGCTATTATCATCATGATGTAATTTTTTTAATAGTATCATGACAGGATTGCAAAAAAGGTTTTTCCAAAAGCCTCTCAAAACTTTACAGTTTTGATTCGAACTAGATTTGGGAAATTAATGAATTTTAACAATATTAAACTTTCATTGTAAGTAAAATTTTTATTCAGAATTTTATACCAGTATTTCTTCTACAAGTATATGGGAAACTTCACGAGAACAGCAATCCATATCGTTCTGCGCGTGTTTAAGATTTACGACCATAAATAAGGTTTTGCCAAACGCAAAGTTTTGTAGTTGATTATCAGAAAACGCGCACAGAAACCAGAATTTCTAAAAAAAATTAGTTACAAATGGGTCTTGTTTTAGCAAAAATGTATTTTAAATTTCAAAAACATTCATGTTTTCGTATTTGAAAATCTCCTTGCTACGTACAATGCATTATCAACATATGGTTTCTTTAAATGTGTTATATAGAGATTTACAGGAGCAATAAATTTTAATTTTCTTTAAATCATTTTATAGAAGTTTTTGGATACAGCCTGTTCACGATCGTTGGGAAATGTGATTTTTACACGACGCTGCGCTGTCACATTTCTCCAGGATTGTAGTGGATTATTTAAATACTACATTACAATCATAAATGAATTTGTCATATCGGCCCTATAACGTGTCCACTTTGCTCACCCGATTTAGCACCCTGAATTAGTTTGTTGTGTATTCAGCACGATAGCAGAATTACGGAATCCCATAACGGAAGCATGTGAAATGTAACAAGATCCGGAAATGACACGGCGTGCTCTGAATCATGGCTACGGTATGCGGAATGTTATTTAGATGCAATAGGGAATAGGCCACTTTAAAAATGTGTTATCATACAAATCATTATTAAATATTGAGAATATGTTAATACAAAATGCCATACTTCTTCCTTGCAATAACAGACCACTTCGTATAATCAACCTTAATTAAAACTAAGAGGCTGTTAATTGAATTTGAAATCAGGGGCACTAAATATTTTATGAAATTTTTGCTTACAGTTTAAGTATGGGGTTAAAAGACCCAGATCAATTTGTTTTATTTTGAATTTCGGCTCTGTATATACAATTTTAATGCTGGTTTATGGTATAGGTTTTCTATATTTAATACACATTCGACAATTATACATTCTTAACACGCTTTATTATTAATGTGCATGCTCTAATCCAGGGATCGCCAAAGTGGTCCATATTGATTTCTGGGGGTCAATATAATATAATTAGGGGTAGAATCGATCTAGGGTGCAGTAAGGGTCGATGAATACCAGTGCTATTCAATCGCAAATTTATTGACAGCAATATACAATTTTTGTTTGGAATACTATTTGTATTTACAATGTAGCAGCTAATTTTTAGCTAATAACACACAGCGAAGTGACATCACATCGTTGGCGCGACGTTATTCTTTGTACATTGAACAGTGGTTGATTTAATTTAGTGAGGATAAATGCATTTTCTAGTATTTTACACATACCCGTGAGACAAGTGTATCGACAGTCAACGTGTGATTATAAATATATTCTGTGTTTTATATCATCGTAAGTAACGATATCACGTAATTGCTGATAGCGTATGTCATTAAAACTGCTTACTTTTTGATCGACTTTATTATTAATTGTTATATTAGAACTCTACTAATACCCTAATGGCAGCGTCGATTTCTAAAAAATATGCCGACAATATTCAGTGGACCATTTAAAATTTGGTTTTATACTTCTACCAACGAACGAAACAAAACCGTTGTGATTTCATTGTGAGAAAACTTTGAGTTGATCTACGAAACCAACCAAACTAAAAGATCACTTTGAAAGAATGGCATTCCGATGAAAAGAATAAAAATTACAATTTTTTGAAAACTTAAAGAAGGATATGCATCACGATTAAGCACGAACAATTTTATAAAACCGACAACTGAAGTTGATAATGAAGGCGGGTTAACATGTTTGTACAACGTTTTTCTCAATATAGCAAAAAAAAGAACAACCTTATACAACCGCAGAAATATACCTAGTGTTAAAGATATCATTCAAAGTGTAACGAAAAAATATTTCCACTGTTTTAAGAAACCTGCCGTTGAGTGCGAATTCGGTAAAGGCGCATTCATGAAATGGGTGTAGATGTGGAAACATTGCGATTTCGAAACCAAGGAATTGCAGGCTTTCTATCCAACTGGATGAAGCTACTTTTGGAAGTTCTTCCTTTCTTATCACCTATTGACACATTTTAATAAAATAAAATGTCAAATTGTCGATTTTTTATTTGCTAAATATCTTGGAACTGATACAAAAGGAAGAACAATATATCAGTGTTTGGAAGAATATTTGAAAAAACGCGAAATTTCAATAACTAATATAATTGCAGTAGCTACAGATGGCGCGCCTACTATAGTAGGCCGCTACTGTAGTTTTGCATCTTTACTTAACCCATTAATGCTCTCTTTCTGAAAAGTTGATTTTTATGAAAGTTTGTTTTAATAAGGCTCTACATTAATCTACCAAAGTTTGAAATCCATAAATGTACCGTATGTTCAAAAAACAAGGTGGCAAATAAATTTGCCAGTGGGCAGTTGAAGTAGCATATTGTTAACTTGTAGTAGATAGTAGTAGTGGATAAAATAAAACTTACTCCAATTAGCTATAATGTTAGTTCAATTTTAAAAACTACATATTATTTGATTATTTACAAATGAAATGTATAAAAACAGTTCTGAGGATGTAAAGGTACTGAACATTTATTACATTCAAGGCAAGTTCTTCCTGCAGAAACTTTACACCTACGATATTTTGCAGCTCCCTTTACAACAATGTGCCCAATTTGATAGCATCGCATATCTTCCAATGTTGGTGAAAATATTAGGGATTCCGATGGTCGTCCTTGTTTCGATTGTTCTGTTCCATACGTCAGTAAATAGTGAAGAACACATTGGCGTCGAAAATCAATAAGCGACAATGCCATCCCTTTCCTACGGTAAAGTAACCATCCCTGAACGCAACTTATATCTACAGCCCAACTAAAGAATGCCCACCACCATTTTTTTATTCTTATATTTGTTCAGTAAGTTGCCAGAAATTGGTCTGAAAGATCAACTCCGCCCATATTTTGATTATATACTGGTATACGACCTGGAACGTTCACTTCAATGCGTCGTTTTTCAGTGCGGTTGTAACGAGTTGCTGTTGACATGGGATGCAGTTTGTAAATGTTGTTAAAACTGCATTGTCGTTCCAGCGAACAAGTAAGTTGTTGGATACCAAACTTTCATAAGATCCACGTGGTTGCTTTGAAAAATTACATTTTTGTGTCAAATTCATTTCCTTACTAACGCGATTTATGCGTAACGTTCCAGTACCACCGTACGACAACCTGTTAAGTTGTTCAAGCAAACCAACTGACGTAAACAAATTATCAAAAAATAATTTTGTACCTTTAGGTAGTTTGGCATGTTCAGCAAGACCAAGAACTACATTGCCACCTTGCCCATAGCTGGTCTCGGGCAAACGAGTGTGTGTACCGCAGTATGGTTCTGCGTGGTAAAGATATCCTTTTGAACTTGCTATACACCACAATTTATAGCCAAACCTTATTGGTTTTCCTCGAATAAACTGCTTAGCACCATGATGACCGTAATATGGTATAATGCTTTCATCAATACTGCAGCAGTCGCTTATCTGTAGTAGTTTGAAGGATTTATTTAGAAAAGCAAATATTGGTCGCACTTTATACAGTTTGTCAATTTTGGAATTGTCAGCAAAGTGTAGATATCACAGTATATCATCAAATCTATTTCGCCTCATGGCATTCACAACAATAGGTGAATGACAATCGGTTTCGTTTTTCCAGTACATTCGCTTACTTGGTAAAACATGATATCCGGAGTACAACATAATGCCAATTACTACATATATTTCATTTTTTAGTGACTTTCAAATTGTGACAGCCTTTCTGGCCAGCATATAAGTTGGTTTCACGTACTATAACTTCCAGAAACTCGTCATTTAAAAATATTTGAAAAGCATAAATGGGAGTATTTATCGATTCCAAAAGAGCAGTATCATTCAAACGGTCATTGTTCGAAATGTTAGGTAGTTATAAGTTTGATCCATCTCCTGCTATCCAATTTCTAACGTTTATAAGCTTTTTTCTTTTGACTGCTTGTCTTGGTAAGGTCACTGCCGATGTAGACGTTGAAGCTTTACACCCCAAATTACTTTCATCGTCACTTTCAGAATGTTGTTTGTTTGTTGAACACGGAGCTAATAAAATCCTTCTAGGTAAGTGATCCTTATTACCGGAAGCTTTGTTATCAGATTGATCTGAATCTTTATCAGTTTCCGCATTTGGTTCTTCAATAGGTGGCTCTATAATAATTTGGTCAGGAATATTGCAATCGTCTTCCAAATTTTCTAATTTCTCCAAAAGCTCATATAATAATAGGCCTTTTCCATTACACCCACGAGTATATCTAGGTATAATAACAAAACTAAATATTTTTAATAAACAAAGTAGTATTTACAAATTTTGATCCATATTGATCAACATGAACCGATTTGAAAATACAAACTAAAAACACTAGACGAACAAGATAAATTCAGTGCTAATCGTAAGACTTACAATGTGCAACTGTTAGAGCCCAGTGGTAAAATTATTTGCCACTCAACTTCATGACTCATTGGTTTTTTTATCTTTTGTAAAGTACTGATACAGCTGTTTGCTACATGTAAAGGAATCTCTAGTCTACACATATCTAATAATTATTGTTTATTTAGCATTCTAAAGATGAAGTAAATGAATGAATAATGGTACACCATCAAAGAGAAATTTCTGATAATTACATTGTTGACAATTCATTCCTAATTATAGGTTTAGGTTTAGTAATTAACTATTGTTCATAAATTACCCGCAGAAAACAAGAATTGACTAAAATTATAATAATGAAATTAAACATAAGTAATGAATATTAAATGAAGGAAAAAATAAAAAGAACATGGCATCTTTATTTACCACGGGGCACTAATGGGTTGGAAAAATACCTAGTATACGTAGCATTCACTGTCTCTTACACAGAACTGGTCTATTAAAAAAATATCTCAATAACGACTTTCATAATACATTGTAGTTGTATATTAAATCAGTTAATTAAATTAGAGCCCAATCTCTTAAATCACAACTGTTTCAAACTTTGGAGGAAAATGATGAACTATCAAACCAATATTATTAGATACTCAAGTACCATGATTGTGAAAAGGTGCATGTTTACGAAGACTTGTTGAATTGTTTGATACAGTTATAGAATTTCTTACAAATACAGCCCTAAGTGACGAACTGTAAAAAGGTAATCATCATTAGGTTTCGAGTCCTGAAACTGGTTGAACGCGTATTTCCATTGTTTCCTATTCTGAGTTAACCTACGCATTAGCCTGAAATTCCCACAGCCTGCATATTTCACTATCTTTGCTTCTAATATATTCCGCACTATTCCCTCGTGCCCTAGGACATGTCCTATCATCCCATTTCTCGTGTTTTCTACACATTTCTTTTCCCCTACTATTACTAGAACCTCTCTGTTCTCAACTTTGTCTGTTCATAATATCTTCATCATACGTCTGTAGCACTACATTCAAGGACTTTTATCTTTTTCATGTCCGCTTCTCTTACTGTCCACGTTTCACAACCGCACAGTGCTTTGCTTCGTATATATGCTTTCAACAATTTTTCCTTGTTCCTATGTTTGTTGTCTTCGGACATTGGAGCTGCTTTTTCTTGTTCAGTGCAACATGGCCTTGTGCTAATTTTTGCACTTTTCCCATATTTGGCTTCCTAGGTGCAGAAATCCTTAACCTCTTATAAATTCTTATTTCCTATTTTTTTATTATGGTTTTTGATTTGTTTTCCCTTCCTTTAGATACTAGTACTTTAGTTTTATTTATGTTGATTTTATTAGTATATCTCTATGTTAGTACTATTTCCATTTAATTAAGTGCTGCTTCTAAATTTTCCTTGGTAGATGCTAACACTGCGATATCATCTGCAAATATAGGCATACCAATCGTTTGTCCTTGCATAATAATTCCAAATGTCTTCCTGCGTTTGACAGTATTCATTGCTTCTTTCGATATACAAGTTAAAAATTAATCAAGATAGCGCACATCCCTGTCTCAACCCTTTTCTAATATTTGCCTCTCTATGCTCCTGCTGTAATTTTATTACCGCTGCTTGCTCTTTGTATAAGCTATGTACTATGATCCATCTATCCCTATAACTCGGTCCAATTTTTTTGAGAATTTTGACATTTCTTCCCATTTTATATTATTGAATGCTTTTTCCAGTATCTACAAACCCTATATACACCCTATCTCTTTTCTCTATTGTTTTCTAAAAATATATCCTAGTTGTTTACGATAATCATCAGGTTTAAATACAATTACTTTTCCCCATTTCGTTTTCCGTCCTGGAACTGGTTGGACACGTACCTTCAGTGCTTTCTATTCTAAACTAACCTACGCATTTCCCTGAATTTCTTACAGCCTATATCTTTCACTATTTGTGGCAATAGTTTAATGTAGGTCTTGATTTACCTCTCCCTTTTCCTATCTCTCATATTTTTTACTGTATTCCACATATTTCTTCCTTCCCTAACCATTTCCAGTACCTTTTTGTTCTTAACTTTATCTGTCCGTGATATCCTAACCATACATCTGTAGCACCACATTTCAAAGGCTTCTATCTTTTTCTTGTCTGCGTCTCCTACAGTGCTGTGCTCTACACATATGTTTTAAGCAATCTTTTCCTTGTTTCTATGTTTGTGGTTTTTGAACAGAGTAGTTGCTTTTTCTTGTGAAATGCAGCACGGCCTTGTGATAATCTTTGTTTCATATTTTTTGCACTTTCCCATCTTGCGTTTGGCCTCCTAGGTAGCAGAAATCCTTAACGTTTGGTAAGTTTTCGTTTCCTATTTGTATTCTGAGTTTTCGCTTAACTTACCATCCTTTCCATACGAGTACTTTAGTTTTATTTTTATTAATTTTCATACTGTATCTCTCTGTTGGTACTGTTCGGTTTCATTAAGAGGTGCTTCTAACTTTTCAGTGTTAGGTGCTAATCTGCAAATGTAAGCATATCAATCGCTTGTCCCTGTATAGTAATTCTAAATGTCTTTCTTGCAGTTGACGGTATTTATTACCTCTTCGATGTACGAGTTAAAAATTACGAGACTACCGCACATCCCTTTCCTTATGTTTAATTCTTTACGTTTCTGCTCTAATTCTATTACAGATATTTACCCTTTGTATAAGCTATGTAATATCCGTCTATTCCTATAACCTATTCCAATCTTTTTTGAGTATTTGGAACATTTTTTCCTCATTTTACATTGTCGAATACTTTTTCTAGATCTACAAACCCTATACACACGCTTTTTTTTTCTGTTGTTCTCTCAATTATAACCCTTAAAGCTAAAACGGTATCCCTGTTCCTTTGTTTTGCGTAAACCCAAATTGATCTGCTTCTAAAATTTCTTCAGCCCATTTTTCCATCAGTCTTTGTTCATTTTAGTTAATTTTTTGACACGTGTTGTCAAACTTGTTGTTCGTAAATTTTCACATCTATCCGCTTATCTCTTTTTTGGTATAGTGACTACGGTGATACGTTTGAAATTTTAGGGTATCTCGTCATACATATAGCTTACAAATTGGAACTGACGTTCTATTACTGCTTGTTCAGCGTCTGTCAGAGTTTCTGCATGCACTTTATCTACCCGGTGCCTTATTATTTTTGGACTCTAATGCTAGTTTTAACTAATTTCTAAGTATAGGATATCCCAAGTCATTCTTTCCAATCTCTGATTCCTGTTCGAGTACCTCTAGTTCATGTCCTGCAAAAAGGCGAAGCACTATACTTTTCTCACTTGCGTTTTCAAAATAAATTCTTCAAGCCAGGTCGTTAACCAAATTTCTATCTCCATTTTCTACCATAATAGCTACATCGGAAAATCAAATTTCATCTCCTTCGTTTATGTTTACGTTAATTAACTTCATAATTCTTCATATTTCAAAAAGATTTTACTTTTGCACGTTAAAGTTTATATTATAAGTTAATTAAAAAAAACATTATTTTATCAAATACTTTAAACTAAGTAGTGTCCTTGCACTTATTTAAATTTGTTACAATTCTAGTGATCGTTAAACACATTATAGGCAAGTGCCCTTATAAACGAACCAGTTTTAACTCTTTACCGACTATCAGTGAATGATCGATCTTATTGAATGACTCCTCCTAATTATTTACCGGCTTTTATACAAGGAAAAGGTTTTTAGGTCATTAGTTCCCGAACTTCTACATTTCTCTAAATGATATGACTCATCAGGATGATGTAACTTATTCGTTTATTAGGTCGTAAAAATTTTGTTTACCTTTGTTAATTGGTGCCGCTATTAATAAAAGGTCTTATAGTGCTGTGCTAATTGGGCCGTTCTTTCATATTGCTTGCTATTGTACTATATAATTACCTCTCATTTATGCTTTATAATCTTTACACGTCTCCTCTTATCTAAATTATGAATTCTCGCTACTGAATGTATGCATCTAGAAGGATCCAGAACGATTGAGGTAACTTCTTCAAGATTTCATGGTACGTATTAAAAATGTTTTTTTTAGTGGAAAGAAATAGCGTTTTTAGTGAAAGTACTTGTGATATAGCATTTTATTTAGTATTTTTAAAAGAGTTACACAACACGTCCTGCGCTATAATCGAATTGGTAGTTTCAGTGGAAAATAAACATTTATCCTTCGTAATGCGTTGGAAAATACGAACTTTCAACCTACATAATATGCATTTGAAACTTGTTTTTTTTTTAAATTAGATTCATTATCAAGGTTTTCACATGTGTACTAAAATAATCCATACTAAGCCTATCGTATTGCTAAAATATTATGCGGTGTTCCTTTACAGAAAATTATGTATTAGAAAATTTTAATTTTCTTTGGTTTTGGGTAGTTTTATTTACAGAATTTGGTGCTCATTGACCTCTTATGATGTCCTTATCACATCAATACATATAATATATATATATATATAATGCTATGATAATATGGCTATTTAGGGGTATGTAGGGTCGGCTGCTCCGTGGCGTAGTGGTATGTGTGTGACTACTACGCCCAAGGTCCCGGGTTCGAGTCCCGACACGGTCAGCTTGAAAAAATTTGGATGAGAGATAAAATGGAGGTTCCGTTGTGTGCTGTCACGCACGTTAAAGATCCCTACCTTGCTTGGAACAGCAAGGGTTCTGCAAAATTTCTAATTTTCCAGGTAAAAAAAACTTGCTTCCTGGCCAATGTAGTACCTTCGGGTGGAGCATTGGAAAATCACGTGTATGGTCACAGGGGTTATACACTCTATGTAAACGACACCAAAGTCTAGAAAATTTAACATTTTTGTCATAAAGAGTACGCAATTTGCCAATTATACAAAAAACAAGTATCAAACACTGTATAAAACTCACAACCAACTTTAATCAATGAACGGAAGCTCATTCTTTAAGAATTTAACCACATTTAGTAAGATAAATAACTTTGTACGCAATCCAATTCATTTTTAAGAATAGCAATGTATTCATAAACTTTAAATAAATACGTATCAGGAACATCGAAAGTCAAACAAACATGAAACGATTTTTTTTTAAATTCGACGCATTAATGCTCACAATAAACAGATCTTTCAAAAACAAACATGTTTTATAAACGCAGGAAGTAAATAAACGCATTTAATTTAAGTTATTATAAAATTTGCCTACGTGATTTTCAATATAAAATCAACACATAAACCCAACAAATTACGAAAATAAAAATAAGGAAACACGTTTGACTACGTGTGATTTCAAGTAATAAATTCTTATACAAATAAGAGGACGTAACTTGAGAAGGTACAAACAAAATCCACAATACAAAATTTGATGTCTACGTGATTTGCAAAAGCATTGTAGCGAAATTTAGGATGGTAGCTCCATGAAAATCGGAGGGCTTGCACGATAAGACAAGTGCGACGCCTCAATCAACAAGATAAACTTGGTAAACTAATTATAACAGGTGGGTTGGCGTGCCTTTTAAATAGCGCACGAGCTGATAAAGGATCAGTCTTTATACAACCAAGGCACGCTCTGTACTTGTTGAACACGCGAATTAAACTATCAAATTAAATAATAATATTTAAGCGAAAGTTGGTGATTGAAAATTTCAAATACTAGTACGAGTGCAAATATACATTATAATTTGAATTAGGGCCGCTATACTTGCGGCCACGTCCCCAATGCTCCACCCGGAGGTACTACATTGAGTGCAAATATACAACAGAAATTCGCCGTTGACATTTAAAACGTAAGTCCAAAATTTATCAATTATCAAACATAATCTTTAATAGTTTATTAACTTAGGGCACTAAGTGTTACACTGATTATTGAACTAATTATTGAAATAAGTGTTAAACCGGGTGTTTAACCAAACTGTACTACGCGATTCAATAAACAACTACCAAACAAAATCAATAAGAAAATCTAACTGAAAACAATCCAAGGATACTGGTCAACAGCACACAGCGGCAGTTCTAAGAATAGCGGTGCATGCAGAGACGCGCATTCACAACCAGGAGTTCAACAGGGAAAAACAACAGGTCAGAGATAAGATTCATTAATAGAATAAGGCATTGATTTTTTTTAACATTTAAATTTTGCATGTACTGAGATTTATGTAAAAGGTCATAAAATTTTTCAGTTGATACGTAGAAATTACGTGAAAGGGAAAGGTCTTTGAACATTCAACGTACTTCCAGTAGTATACAGAGTTATTTTTGCTGACATTAAACTGATTTAAGGGAGTCATAATTTGGGGACAAACTAATTTATGTTGTAACTTTAATTCAGGGGTTTCTTAAATAGCGAATGATATTATAAAGGTTGTGGAGTTACAAATTGTACATATTTTGGTTATTATATAAATTTTTGTTAATTTTGTTTACCTTATACAGGTGGGAAGCGTTTGAGAAAAGGGAGGCAAAAACTTCTTTGTTATTATCGTTGCGCACTCTGTGTGGGGTTAATCTGAGCTAGTCGAGGCATATAAAACGAATTGTGTGAAATCTAAAGTTTATCCTAAGTTATTTAGAGACACAGAGCGGTGGCGAGCAGCAGGCAACCGAATGGTACCCGTTTTTGTTTAAATTTGGAATAAATCGCGTGTTGTACGGTGCCGAGTACTTTATATATCAAAAACTTAAAAAATGAAGTTGAAGAGACAAATAGTAAATATAAAAGTTTCATAATTTTTTTCGAAAATAAATCGACTTTGAGTTTCATAAAAGGCAACATTTTAAAGTCTTAGGAACAAATTAGGTTTGGCGTATACTAATTATGTCGCCTTTTTAAAAAATTATCTGAAATTGCCATTGGAGGCAGTCGTATTTTTATTTTATGAGATATCAATTCTTGTTGGCATAGTGTCCGTTAATATCTTACACTGCTATAGCTGAAAGTATTTCTATATTGCCTAAATTTCATTCTTTAATTTGGGAAAAGGTGGACTGGATTTATGTGTTAAAGGAGTTGTAGATTATTATAGAACAATGCTTTATTTTTAGCAACAAAGATATTATATGCTTTGCAGTTGTTTTGTAAAGCGGAGTCCTTTTTTAGCAGTCGAATTTTATTAATAGAAAGCAACGGTTCTTTTTTGAAAATCTATACTTTGCAGTAATAAGAGAAATGCAACCTCGTATGATACCAATTGAGGAGATCTTTATGATACTCTTTCCATTGCAATTTAATAATTTCAATTCACAATTCACTAACACATACCTCAAATTCAGTATCGTCATTTCATGTAATTAACTCTTGTAGACATTGTGCTCAGATTTTATTCTTTTATTTTATTTCTTTTTTTTTGGAGTGAAAGTTGGTTTTTCTTTGAATTTCAAAGGAATTATATTCGCAAACTTTTTTAATTGCGTATTAACTTACTTTGTATGACATATCATATTTTCTTCTTGTGTTATCGTAGTAGATGCGTTCGTTAGGAAGATAATGTCTAGGTTTCATGTGGAGCTTACTGTATTTTAATTATCGATGTGTTAGTATAGGGTGCTTATTTTATTGCTGAGGTTGCAGGTGGTCGCTCAGACCGATCTGGTTTAATGGGGACATTCCTTACTCTCTACCTTTCTCTAGGAGGCGTATCCTAAAATTCTACTTTTTTTCATATCCCTTTATTTCCATGTCAGCCTTCTTTTTCCTTCAATGGGCCTGTCTTAGTTCCGAGACACCCATCCCATCGCATAAGAGTGGTTCTCCCCCACTTCAGGCTGCTGATTACATTTTGGTTGATCGAGCTACGCTTTGCTATCCACCGTTTCTTTCTGTCGCGTTTGCTCAATGCGAGCTCATCTTTTTCTTCCTTCAACCTGGTTATAAGTAAGATCCAAACATCCCATCTCCCTTTTTATCTTTTCTATTTTTATATTTTTTCCTTTACTATCTAAGTCCCCGCATAATTCAGAAGGTTGTTTGTTACCTCACGACATTGAGCCGTGGGAGTGAGGACCTTTGCCTGGATATGTATCGCCACTATCTTCCTCTGGGTTTTACGCTTAAGCCGTCGACAGTGCAATTTGTTATCTATTTGGCCTACAGGCTGATCCTCTCTTAACTGACGCTTGGGTGCAGGGTTTGCATCCATATTCCTACAGGGTCCCTCATGATATTCTCATGTCTTTCTATCTAGAATTATCTTTGAGATACTATTTTAATCTTATTACTATTTTTAAACTATAAATGGTTATATATATATATATATATATATATATATATATATATATATATATATATATATATATATATATTACTCAAATTTAGACCAGGGTAGAAAATTAATTAATTTCATCAAATAATTTTAATCACCGTGTATAAGGAATTTTATTAGATAATACGCGTTATTAAAGCGTGGAGCATACAAATTTATTCGTTTCATTAAAAATAAGGGATTTAAATTATTCACTAGACGTTTTCTATAAAAAGAAGCAGAATTAAAATGCTCAAATTGTATGTAATTTAATTGTTCCAAGTATTAAAACAAATAGAAATTACGTGCAAAATTTATATTAATTAATTCAAGTTCTAAGTAACGGGTATTAAACAAAGTGTACAAATAATAATTAATATTTAATTTGTATTCACTATAAATTAAAGGGTAGAAGTCAATGCCATTCATTATTATTTTAATTGGAGTTAATTGAACGATTATTAAGGTATAATATGCACAAAAGCTTTTAAAAACCCAATAATATTCAAATCGTAGAAGTGTTATTTAAAGTATTACGATTGAACACCTGCGTATTTTTAAATATCAAAGTTCTAATTAATTTTTTTTGGATAAACATGCAGCTTCTAGGTATATTGGAAACGGTCGGATGTTTTAACGGGAAGGCTAGATACGGGGTTATTTTACTTACGAATCCACTTGGATTGAAATAACCGATAATAAGGAATATCGATTTGTACCACTCAGATAAGGGTAGAAAGAGATGGATGAAACGCGCAAGGCAGAGACACAGATAATAAAAGGCGTGATTTGAGCAACGTCACTGGGTTTGCGATTGGTGGAAATAAGATGCAGATATGAGACGTGTAAACGTAACGATTTCTATACAAAATTAATTGGTTGTTTTCGGACGTGTTTGCGAGCCGTGTGAAATTTCTTAGATTTTCAACTGGCGCGTGTGCAAATTTAATAGAACCGCGTGCCCGACTGTCGAAAGGGAACATAGTATGAGAAATTCTGGAAATTGTCCGTTTGCGGGACAAAACCGACGTACGGGCGGGCTCTTATATAAACCGGGGATAATATGAGTTTCGCTCTCTTAGATTTTCGATTTGATTCAATACTTTAAACAGTTTGCTCTTATATTTTGGTGATTATTGAATACTTTAAAACAGTTTGCTCTTTACGTGCTACGATACAAGTTATTATGCATTAGTGCACTTAGAAAAGAAGATACAAGGTAATAAAGTCTAGTTATATTTGCGAGTATTACTGTACCAATTATCGCAATTAGTAACGATAAATGAATAAACAAAAGTAGGCAGTTTTGGGTATAGCGGGAAAGAAGTATGAATTTTAGTGCTATTTTTCGGGAGTGAGTAATCAAATGTTATTAGTAAATGTGATTGGGTCTACAAACAAGATTTAGATATACATAGATGCGTTCCTGAGAAGCCCTGAAACTTTTTAAACGAATGGTGTTGTAGATGAATTTTAAAAAGCGTTCAGAATCTGAAGCCGTAAACATAAACCAGCTGGAATGGTGGAATGGAAGTCCGATGTACATTGAAGCCACGAGTAACCTTCAGGTAAATTATACAATTTTGTTCGAATTTTGATGTTTTGGTGTGTGTTAAATAACTTTATAATTTGTTTGCTAAAAAATGGACAGTAGTGAATTTGTACAAACAACAAATTTTTAATTTTAAGGTGAAATTTTCTTGTTTAAGTAGAAAGGAGTATTTAGCAGTTTATGTTCTTGATTATGATGAAAATTTGGGTCTGTTTTTGAGCTCAATTAGACTAACCTGTTTGATTAACGTAAAGAGGTGGGAGATGCTCCTTTGTACTCAGACTCAGGTCTGCAAATATTGTTAAATTAATTAGTAGGCATCCTACAAGGACTTTAATTCTGGATGCAAATTAAAATGATGACAAATTTAATCTTGAAATTTTATGATACTGAAATTTATGCTACAATTTAATTTTGAAATTTTAATGTATTATGAATATTGATGTAAATAGAGTTAACGTTGATGTTTATGGTAGGAATGTGTTTGTTTTTTTTTATGAATGAGGATGAAAGTTTTAAAAATTTGAGCAGCCGAGGCGGAAAGAGTAAAGAGGCGATTAACAGAAGAGATTCAACAGGGCGAGAATCACAGCAAATCTTGGTGCCAAATTCGAGAGGCTCGAATATTTTTTTTTTACTCTGGTGAGGCCTTTTTGTAGGATTCACAGCAACTATGGCGCCCAACGTGGGGCTCGAGTTCCAAATAAAATTTTTTGTGATTTTATTCCAGGAAACTGGCGATCTGAGAGAGAGAGTTTCTGTTTGTGTATAAATTTAAGAGTATTTTAGAGTGTGTGTGTGAGTGATTTGAACGTATGTAGAGAAAGGAGTGGTTAAGGAGTCAAGGAGTGGAAATTGGAAGTGACGATAGTGCATTGTGCGAAAAAAAATTCGAAAATGGAAGAAGCTGGAGGCAGTAGAGATCAGTCGAGGACGGAATCAAGGAAATGAGTTAATGATGAGAATGTTAGAGGAAATGCGATTAGCTAGGAAGAAGTCCAATAGAAAATTAGAACAGCTAAGCGATGAATCGAATAGAGCGAGGGAAGAGTCTAACCGAAAATTAGAGCAGATAAGCGGGAAAATTGAGCAATCTACTAAAGAATTTACAGAGTTTAAAAATAGTCTTACCGTGAAAATGGGGGAAGTAGAAAGTAGGGTTGATAGAAATGAGAAAAACATTACAGGTCTTCGACAGGAAATGGGACATTTAAGGTCCGAAGTACGCATTTTTTGTGAAGAAGAGATAAATATAAAAATGACTGAAGTAACGGACTCATGTAGGGATCAGTTAGGCAGGGTAGAACGCGAAGTTGGGAGTATTAAATACAACATGGCAAGTTTAACGATGGATGGTCCCAGATTTTATACAGGTGGCGTATCATTGGACCAACATATGAAATTTTATGGCGATAACAGGGTAAATCCACAAATTTTTATTAATAGTGTAAGAAATCTAGTGGGAAATTTATTTGACGAACAGACTAAACTGAATACGATAAAGGCTTTATTGAAAGACAATGCGGAAGCATGGTACAATTTAGTAGGACAGGACATAGACACATATCAGGACTTTGAAAACAAATTTTTACAACATTACTGGAGTGATCACAAACAGGATCAGATTAGGGACGACTTGATTACAGGAAAATTTAAGGGAGAGTTTGCAGGTTCTAGGGAGCAATATGCCATCCGCAAATACAGTGTGGCCAAACAACTTAATCCACCATTGACGGACAGACAAATAATCAAGTACTTATCACGACATTTTGAACTGGAAATCGGACAACACGTGGCCTTACAAAACATCATAGAACGGGAGACATTTTTAGAGTATTTACAGAGATATGACGATGTATGTGTAGGACGGACAAGAGAGATACGAGAACGAAACGTTAACACAGTTAGGTTTGACAACAGGACACCGAATTTTCCGAGACGGCCCGACTACAATAGGAATTTTCGACCGAATTGGGAACGACGAGGACAGGAATACAGAAGTAATAGTGCGACTAGGGGACCGACGTCAAGACCTAGTTACACGAGACAGAACAGTTTACCGGAAGTAAACAGGACAGTGACGAGCACGCCGAATAGAGACAGAGACACGGATATGAATACGAGGAAGACGTACGCACAGGTTGTAGAAGGACAACCAGAACCAATCACGGAAAACAGGACGAGACAGGATTTTTAGAACGCGACAGACCACTAGATTTCTGTGTAAATGTATATGAACATCCACGTGAATTTTTCAAAATTGAGGAGGAAATAGAGCCAGAAACTGTAGAAAAATTATGTTTGCCAATTGTTAATATAGGAGTTTTTGAGAATAATGTAGAAGTATTACAAATTTAATCTTGAAATTTTATGATACTGAAATTTATGCTACAATTTAATTTTGAAATTTTAATGTATTATGAATATTGATGTAAATAGAGTTAACGTTGATGTTTGTGGTAGGAATGTGTTTGTTTTTTTTTATGAATGAGGATGAAAGTTTTAAAAATTTGAGCAGCCGAGGCGGAAAGAGTAAAGAGGCGATTAACAGAAGAGATTCAACAGGGCGAGAATCACAGCAAATCTTGGTGCCAAATTCGAGAGGCTCGAATATTTTTTTTTATTCTGGTGAGGCCTTTTGTAGGATTCACAGCAATATATATATATATATATATATATAGATATATATATATATATATATAATTATGTGGTGTAACGACCTTGCAGATTATAAAATAAAGTATCTATAATAACAGGCTATTAGGTCTGCTAGTTAATGAATTAAACTCTTTATTATAATTCAAGCTTTCGGTTTTTTATTTTTAAACCTTTATCAAGAATACTAAAAATTGTGAAACGTTATTAGGGCATACAATAATCAAATACTTACTAATGTAAGGTTTTTTAAACTAGAATCGTTGATATAAATAAAATTCATAAATATAAATTAAAAGTGTGATGTATAAAGCTTTTAACAAAAATAATGTGATATTCATATTTAAGTTTCACAATTTTTAGTATTCTTGATAAAGGTTTAAAATAAAAACCGAAAGCTTGAATTATAATAAAGAGTTTAATTCATTAACTAGCAGACCTAATAGCCTGTTATTATAGATACTTTATATATATATATATATATATATATATATATATATATATATTATCTTGGATATACTATTTTATATAATATAATTATTCCTCCTTTAAACAAGATTTTATTATACGACTTTTGTCGTCGTCCCTTATGATTTCAAATCGAGGTGCTTTTAGCAAACGTTTGGTTGGTTTTTCTTTACTAATTACTATATTTTATATGCCTCGACTATTTGAAAACTTTAATCTCAGGGTTTTCTCACCTACTCACCGTGGGTTCAATCGTGAGTAGATGTGCAATACCAACCAAACTGCACCCTCGTTTGTTTTACCACTTTTGAAATGTACTAAATTTATTTTGATATGCCAAATCTTAATAGATCAACGATGCCTGATGTCAAATTAATTTATGTAACTTTTATGACTTTAATTTCTGACGTTCTAATATATTCACGGTACTTACCAGAAATATACTGCGCTGAAGGCCTTCCTTTGACTGCTGGCTCAAGTTCGAAATTGCGTACGCACTTTTACACAAGATTCTCCAAAATTGTCCTCTTGCGCACTGCCTCAGGTGTTTGTAAAACAATTTTGATAACCCAAACCTGAAATAATGTTACCCCAATTTAGAATTTAGTAAAACCTTTATCTACTTTCCTGCGTCAATTCTTCCTCGCCGTATTCCTATCTCCTGTTCCTCTGCTCCGTATCCCCTTACTTCTCTCTTCGCACAACCAAATCAATCCCGCTGTCTTAATACAAATCACTCTAATCCTGCTATACCAATTATCCATACGATGTCCTTCTGCCGTTATATCTTCTCAAATCAATCCAAATTCTTTACGTCGTCGATGCCTTCTTTATCCACTCAATATTCTGCTGCCGTAATACCCAAATCTATCCCAAAACCAACACTAATCTTCTCAAATAATATACCGTCGCTTTCTCCTTTACATCAATAACCACTTCCACAATCTTCTTTACATACACGCTGACTTTCCCTTTGCACTTTTAAACACTTTTATAAACTCCCTTTTATACTTGAATTAAATAATACTCGATGAATACACAAATAAACTTTTATTTCAAAACTATTTTACAATTTTAACGCAGGTTTCATAAATAGGTCTGTATCTGAACAAATTTAAAAAGAAGTCCCTTATTTATATTGTTAGTTATTAACTAAATAAACTTAGTTACTACAATATAATTTTTACATATATAACATCCAATAACAAATCTCCTATCTTTCAGTGTCCAACATACCTTCCATAGTCTTTATAATAATTTTAAATTTCTACCATTGGTCCAAAACACTTCACTAAACTCCAATAACCTTTACATTTTGATTCACTTTAAATTTTGATTTACAATTCGTTCTAAAAGTTTGATTCTATAATAAGGAAAAGCCAAATAATTCATACACGACCTGGACGCTTTGTTATATTGCAGATATCCATAAATGCGTCCGGCTTTCGACGGCAAATGTACTACTAACTGGCTCATGAAATATCAACTCAGTATAAAACCTCAAGTACCGTGCATTATATCAACGTCATAAAGTCATGTTACTACTTTGCATAAATTCAACCTGAAATGGTACATACTTTAACGTATGTAAAGTATAGCAAAATTTATAGTTTTAAATTATTAAATCTGAAATATTAATCCTATCTTTGATACCTATTAATACAAATATACTATATAATACTTCTATATATATAAATAATATATATATCTTTCTTTTTGAAATTACCTTTGAGATATCTTATCGCACAGATGCTATAAAGCAAAAAATATCTATGTATCTTTTTATTTAAGAACTTATCTGTCTGATGTTTTGAACCCTTAGTTATTTATGATCAAAGGTAAAATTTATTGTATAAATGAAAAGAGCTAACCTGCTTTTTCTTAGTTTGTACCTTGGTAGGATAGGATTACGAAATTTACATATTGTTGATGCAGTACTACTGGCTAAATTGTTAACGAACATTTGTTTTCTTACTGCAACATATTTTGTTTTTATCTTGCTAGTAAACTAGTGTTTTTAATTTGTGCGAGTTAAAAAATATCTTAAAGGTATTTGAAAGTTTGTATGCATTTATATACAATGTAAGAAAAAATACATGTTATATTTAGTTTTATAGAGAATTTAAGTGTTAGTTTTAAGACTCAGGTCTCGCTTTCCAACTAATTTGATGCGACCGAGGTCGCGGCAATCAAGGTTTTTGCTCGCTCATATGATGTAGCCCGACACTCGGGTGGGTACCTATTTCCGTTTCCTGGTATCGCAAAGTCTGCGACGATTTAAAAATCAGATGGCGCAGATTTTTTTATTGTTTTTTTAAGCTTTGACGCGAGTGTTACGCCTCATTTGAATACACCACGATTTTATTTTTATAATTTATTATTTTAGTGGGCTTTTTATTTTAGAATTAGGAAGGTTATAACGCATTATAATAGCGTTTTTTGAGATCCCATCATTGCTAAAGGAATAACAAATAATTTATTATTGTACGAACGTCACTGCCAATCTGGACTAGATAGGCGTCAATCGCACCACACATCCTATAGAACCAAGGAAAGAGAAATAACATTGTTGGTATTTCGTGTGGCCGACGCCGTAATCAAGGATTCATTAATTAGCGTTACCGTAATTTAATTTTTTAGAAGGATTAGCCTAGCCTAGCTTAGTAATTTTGCGTGGTTAATTTGTAAAGCAAAATAATATTTCTTCTAAAATCAATTACGCCCTTCGTACGGCACGCAATGAATTATATAACCTTTTACCTCTCGGATTGACGAGTAATAACGAAGTTATGAAAGTATATCTGTAGTAGGTATATGATGATGAATCAAACTGAACAATACTTTGCCATGCTTGTTTTTGTCATAATGTAAGCAATTGAATTTTGTCAATAGTAGTTTTACTTTGTTATATAAACAAATTAATTTGAATTGGTTTTATATTCAATTCTTTTCATATACAGAACTTTTTTGTAAATAAGTAGTAAGTGCGGTTATTCTAAACTAATCATCGACATTTGGGACGTTCAAGCAATAGCGCTTTGCAAAACGAACTCTGGAAATCACAATGACAATTGACCGTGTGAATAAAGCTTCATTAAGTAAAATGCTTCACCTCGAATGCCTCCTTTTGGCAATAATAAATTTTCCAGTGCTTTAAATATCGAACGGTGTTGGGACAAGACTACATGGGATCCTATATCAACATACTAGAAACAGTGGTTGTGGTTGACTGGGCAAGTAGAGTAATACTGTTAAGTTCTTTAAAGCTATAAAAGTCACTTCTACTATTAGGATGTTGCTGTATCAATATCTGCTTGTCGATATTGCTTCGCAACAAGCAGGGAAATTTCCTCTACCTCTAAAAGCATTTTCTATTTATCTGTTGTGTCCGACACCCTAAACAAAGAGTCGTATTTATCATCATCATCATGATTATCATTTTTGTTTTTAAGGAAAAAGCTGTTTATTTGTTAGAACACGCGAAATATTTAGTCAAATGTTACAAAAAGTGTTTAGAGGATGAACAATAAAATTAAAACCAAGAAGTATGCAAATCATACTTCTAATACTAGTACATCAAATTTGAAAAATCGCGAATTAGGAAGGTTACTGATGCTGTAAAAGGATCATTGCGGAAGAATATCACTTAGTCGGTATGGAAATGAATGCGGGTGTATTTTTTGTGGAAAGTATTCGGCTATGCAGCTTAAACAATTATCCGTAGAATCATATTTACTAGTAGAACAAGAAATTGAAAACATTAAAACAGCTTACCTACTTCAAGATTGTAGCTACGCATTCGAATACAACGTGGATATCGATTTCTTATAGCGGTGTTCTGGCTCCTCATCAAAAATAAGTATAGACTCTCCAGATATGTCGAATTTCGAGTCTGAAAGTTATGTGGTTGGAAATGCACTCCATCCGGTCCTTGATAATACTTATTAGTTAGTTTTGAAGTTATATAATACTTTTGATTTAAATAAAGGTGTGTTTAGTGAATTTAAAGTATCTAATTTACATTTATACAATTCAATGCAAGTAGACATAACATAGCATGCTTCGAATATTAATGATAATATTGCTTATTTTAAAACAAGAAAAAATATTTGCAAGCTTCTGTAGCTGCAGCCCGTAGCATAGTATCTCAGCGTGTTTTCTAATTTTGTTCTTACTGGCATCAAATCGAACGTGGAAACCGTAGTTACTTGACATAATTCTTTTATTTCACGGTCGTAGTTTCGGTATCCAATATTTCAAGTGTACGAGGATACTCGATATGTATCGGGAGTAAGTAACAAAAACAAAACTTAAGGTGTGAAAACTTCTTTTCTGTTTTTCAAAATATTCTCCACGATGATTGATACTTTTGCATACGTTGGAATCAATTTTCATACCATTTTTTCCATTCCGATTGAGATATCTCCAAAACATCGGTTTTGAACGCATCAACCGCCTCTTCTGGTGTCGAAAATCGTTGTTCACGCAGTTTGTTCTTCACGCGTGGGAACATAAAGGAATCATTAGGTGCCAAATCAGGACTATATGGCGGATGACCCACCAAATCGATGTTTTGAGTGCTCAAATAGTCACTTGTTTGAGCCGATGTATGAGAGCTCGTATTGTCATGATGGAGAATGGTTCGTCGTCGTCGATTTATTTTTCTTATTTCTCAGAAAACTTGTGACAAACAAATGTTTGTATACCAAGCAGAATTAACTGTTCTACGATCCTCTAAAGCAACGGTCGTGACATGTCGATTATTCCGAAAAACAGGGAGCCATTTTGTTCGAAGTGCTTCGAGCGCGGACAACTTTTGTTGAATTTCTTTCATCTTGGAAGACCCATTGTTACATGCCAAACTGGTCATGTACCAGGTTTTAGGTTTTGAGATATTTTGTAGGTTAATTGCCGCGTATTTTTGAAATGATACGCTAGCTTCCTCCGTTGCTGACAGTCGAGTCGGCGCAGAATGAATGCGAAAATGCGCGAGTCGAGGAAGCGACATTAAGCAACGGCGGAAGTTAGCGTATCATTTCAATAATACGCGGCAATTAACCTACAAAATATCTCAAAATCTAAAACATGGTACATGACCAGTTTGGCATGTAACACCGTAAGTCGACTGCTGTTTACTTTCGGATTCATACTAATAAATCCAGATTTCGTCATCTTTGTAGATGTTATACACTGCGTTTGATGCACCGCAATCGTATTTTTTGAAAATTTCTTTGCACCAATCGACACGAGTCTTTTCTTGAAGGATTGTCAAATTATGTAGGATCCAACGCGCACATGGCTTTGTCACAGCTAAATGTTCATGTAATATCGAATGTATACTTGTCATACTAATACCTAGAGATGCCTGAATCTCACGATAAGTCATATGACGATCTTGCATTATCAATTCGCGCACAGCATCGATGTTACAACAACCGATTTTGGATGACCTTCTTTAAATTCATCCGCAAACGAACTACGACCACGATTAAATTCAGTATACCACTGATAAACAGTGGTCTTAGTTGGAGTCGAAATAAGTTGATTCAGCCACTGTTGTGGAGATAATCCACGTCGGATGTCGTAACAAATTATCGCACGAAAATGTTCACGAGTTAATTCCATTTTTTGGCAGAGAAAAAATGTTCAACTCAATAAAAACAAAACAAACAGTGTTCATAAGGCAAAATGTTATAAGTATGTATAAGACGAAAATTTCAAACTTTAGGTTAGAAACGTCAGATCGCACCTAGCAACACTAGTATTGTCAGTTCCCCAAATATATCGAGCACCCCTCGTAGTCTAAAATATAAAATATATAACATGCGGTAATAAGTTGAACTATTAAATGAGTACTGAGCTTAAAAACACAATTACAAGTTAAAGATAAACATAATAAATACCTAAAAAAAACGATTACAGTTAAAAACATAACTAAAGTCAACTCGTCTAGAGGTTAATGTAGACGTGTAGAGATAAACGATGATTACATATACATATACACCAATAATCTCCCCCTGTTGCTGTTTTGAATCAAATGCCTTTGCTGAATATTTGAAGTTCTAATGAAAAAAATTTTGGATCAAATTCATTTACTTCGTTTATAATGTTGCAATTTAATGCTTCATGTCAATGAAATTAGCACCTTTATTGGAAAAAATTGGTTGGAAAATAATCCACATAAAGCATACAATTCCAGCATTATAAACGAAGTAAATTAATATCCAAATCTTATTTTTATTTGAATTTCATATTTAATTGTAATCGCTTTTTAGTATTTTACGAATAATTTTGTTTACCTTTGACTTAAAGTCGTATTTTTAAAGCCGGTACTCCAGTTGCTTTATTTTTATAGCATATGTTTTTTATTTTATGTTTTAGATTACACTCGAAAATTCATACATGGATATCTGAAACTATGGTCGTGAAAAAAAGTATGTTGAATTACTAACTATGGGGGTTTGGTTTAAATAATTAATTAAAAATTTTAAACAGATTGCAAGTATGAACTACATTTTCAACTCTATTAATAGCGAACTTGTAAAACTGGTCTTCAAGTATCAGAATTTACGTAAACAACAAATGTGTATATACTCAAACGTATGGTTTGATTCAACTTGTTTACGTTATCAATTTAGGAACCTGCAATCAAAGAAGGTCGTTGCAAATGCAAAGAAAACGTATTTAAAAAAGCATTAAATAATAGTATAATCTGCGCGATAATTCAATTTAGAGATAAATCCGATTCACTTGTTTTAACTAACAAATCCCCCCCTCATTAGAATGGAAGGAAGTAAAAAATAAAATTCGGTTTCATATCTTAAGACCAGAATTGACAGAATAATTCCAATATCAACAATTCAAAAGCTAAATTTTAGGCAATTAAACTTTATTCCTCATAATAGAATTAACTTGTTTTGCATTACTTTCGAAACCGTAATTGAAAACACTAAGGTACAATACACGCCAATGGTTAGATGAGTTTACGTTCAGAATATCAAAAACTATGTTAAAGCTGACTATTAAAACAAAAAGGTCGATTTAAAACCTTTAGCAAAGATCTAAAGAATATTTAACTAAAATCGAGGTTCATAGGCAATATTTGCTGAAGATTTGGTAAAGGCAGTTGCCTGATAATTTTATGTAAAAGATTTTACATAATAAAACAAAAGATATTTTAAATAACTGGGACTTCGAAATTTCTTAAGGCAATCCTTTCAATAAATTTTGCCTGCTGCTTAAAACGGAAATAGGTTCACAAAAGTAATTTTGGGGTCCTTTAATATGAATACACACAATCTTATAACGGTGAACCTTCTGACGCTTAATTACATAAATATAATAGTCCCATTCGACCAGTTTGTTTTTTTATTGACTCACTTTTAGCGCTTAGGATATTTACGCATATTAATGTGATTTGAGTTTCCATCGATGTTTATGGGAAACAGCCCGTTATTATTATGTGATTTTGCGGTGTAGACGTTTCACGCAGATTGAAATGATGTGTTATTGTCCTCGACCACTGAGATCTCTATACGTGTGGTGGAAAAGTTGAAAAACAACGTGCGAGCATCATGCTATTCTACACGTAACTACCTTATCTTGAAGAACTGTGGAGTAGTGCTTTATTAATTAAAGTAGTAAAGTTCATCTGCCGATTTCCTACCTCAATCCTTATGTATCTCTTATCTGTGTTTCGTGTTTAATGCTGTAGGTAACACTGAACATTACTGCAAATTTGAACTAATTAGGTGTTGAGCTATCCACGCCCTGTATTACGCAAACAAATAGTGATTATTGGTTATTCAGCTGTACAAGTGCAGTAATTCAAAGGATTTATTAACTGGCTTTACCTTAGATTTTTAAACGTTTAGATGAGCAGAATCATAATTAATTTGCATGGTTAATTTCTAAAATAAAGTAAATATGGTGTTTGTAATTCATGTTAAATCGATTACGCCTTCTGTATGGGCAAGCGATTAACTATAGCTCCTTTTATCTTTGTATTTGACAGTATTAGTACGTTGAATATTTCTTTTCTTGAGCTATGTATTTTGATACTTCCTGAAATGTCGAGGTTTGTGAGGTAGTACAGATGTTTACCGTGTAGTGTTTTTGTTTCAAGTTTTCTTGTTTGTATGCGTTGTGATATTGCTTATGGGGTTGAGTTTGTTGTAATGGTAAGACTGATGTGTTTACGTGCACAATTGTTTTGTGTGGTTCGCTCTTTCTATAAAGTATTTTCTTACATATCTATTTGTTTAATACACATGTTCCTTATGTCGATGAATCCCTTTCCTCCATTTTTCTATCAAGTATGAATCTTAAAATTGAATTCGTCTATTTCTCAAACTGATGCAGTTGTTAATTAATCCGAAGACGATAAAAAAAGGTTATGAGTTTTTCATTGTCGTTTGATTAACTAAGTGTGGATCTTTCTATAACGGAGTGTATGCGATATATTGTGTGCTTGTGACTTTGCCATCGCGTGTGAGTGGGTGTAGTGCTTTTAGGTTTGATTGCTACGTTTTATTATGCCGAATGGGCATGTTCATAGTAGTTCTACCTATGTATTTATTGCTGTGTTTTGTTTCCCACTGTGATGTGTTTTGAGGATTTTTTGAGTCTGTATTTCTGTTTTAGTTCTTCTTTAACTTATTGAAAGTTATATTTTTGATTTTCGTTTATATCTAAAAAATTTGTGTCTTTAGTGTACATTGCTTGTATGTGGTTGTTGTTATTGTTGAGTAGGTATTTTGTTTTATTGTTAGTATTATTATTATTATTATTATTATTATTATTATTATCATGTAGTATTTACAAACAATAAATGTCCAACTTGCTCCAATAGTTTCTAAGATTCTAAGTGTGAGGGTTCATTCTGAAAATCTTGTGAAAAAATAATATTAGCATGTCATTTGATCGTTTCATTCATTATTTTTCTAAGATGATCAAGTGGAAGATTTTTATATCACCAATTAATAATATATTTAATAAAATACGCAACGTTATTGCTGTTTGTGGTACGCAGTAATTTATATGTAGAAACATGTTAATTAAATTCTCGTCTATCTACCAATTTAAACATGTGAATATTGTTATTGTGACAAACCTTAGTTTATTAGGCTTTGTGTAGGCTTTCCTTGGTGGGCATGGCGTTCGAGGTAATGATTATTCGCTACAATGCATCTAACATTTACCTAAATTGATGAGTCTTGTTGAATATCTACCTGAAAATGTACCAAATTCAATAGACATTGACATTTTTACCTTGGAGAACTGGATTTCTTGTGCAGTTAATAATTGTTTATGCTTGTAACTGATCAAATACAAAGACAACAGAACCGGTGTCATAAAAATATAAAACAATGTGTTGAGTTTTAAATAAATAACATGGAATTCAACACACCTTCGTCTAGTCCTTGAACATGTATTGTGTTTCCTGTGATTACTCACACCTAATGGAATTATGTTACATTTCAGAGTTTTTAACAGAATTATTTTAAAAACATTCTACAGCTCCTTTCTAGCTATATAAAAATAATAAATAACGGTTTTTTAAACATTTCAAAACAGCTTTCTTTAAGTCTTCTCGTACCTAACAGCTGACGCTGAGAGATAGATGTATTTTCTATAGATTCTAATTCGAATACCTGTCTTGGCATACTTGACCTATACACACATCTTACTAATAAATGTATTTTACTTTTTTATATTTGTCATTTAAAAACCAGATTTTTTATCTTTAGTAGAGAACGGTAAACGATACGAGTTTATTAAATCCGGTTTATTTAACTACCCAAGAACTTCCAAATTGCTTTAATAATCACTGATTGTTTTACCATTAGAAGAAAAGTAGTGTAACTTATAATTACATAAATGGTAATATATTTTAGGTCACGCTCACTTATGTTTGAAATCAAGTTCGTTGTTGAAAGCCGGAAAAACGTATTTGCTTTTAGGATAATAATCATTAGGATAATTTTATATATTCTTGACAATTTTTACAAATTAATTGCTTTTTCACTGTCTAAGTTATTTGCTCCTACCATAAGTCAAGGCTACCGAAGCATTAAAGGTTCATTGTATCGTTTTTAAAGAAACTCCTCAAGTCTGAAAATTTGTTAATGGTATAGCGTGATTAACACATTGTAGTTAATTTAAACAAATGGTGATTTTTTTGCAAAACGTTGAAAATTAGAAAAAAGAAGTCTAAGGACGTTACCTTCACGCTAAATAGATCGACATGGTTTATAAACGGTTACGTTTTTACCTTTCACAATGTTTATACGGTTATTACATAATTTTTCCTTAAATATTCATTTTCCAGTTTTTGATTGTTGCATTTATAATATGGAATTTAAATTTTATCGGCCAGATTAATACTACTACAATTTCTTGACGAAATAATCTTTCTTGAGAATAGCTGGTATTTCATACGTAATTATTTAGTCTAGGAGCATTCATTTGCATGCCATTGACGCAATTAAAAATTATATTTGCATATTTGAATTTTAAAATTGCAAGATTATTAAATACACACGTTTTCTAGGAATTTATAGAAACATACAGAGTTTTGCGTATTTAGAACCAAATTATTAAAATTTACCTACAGAGTCAGTGGCTTAAAATTCTCAAATATTTTGAAATGTTAATAACTTATATTTTTTCATAAGATTGATCTGTTTTCACTTTCGCTATTACATCTAGGTTACTATAACACGTGTAGATAAAATTTTTGTTCAACGAACCTAAATAGTAGTGTTTTATTATGTGAAAAGAGGAAATGTTAATGATGCTGTATATACAGGAAGGCTGCAAAGTGCTAACTGAACGTATAATATTAAGAGCGTACAGCAAAGTAAAGTCAATCAATCCCAAACACCAGTCTCAATTGAAAACCTACCGGAAATCGTGATGGCGAATTTTGAAACAAAACCACCCTGTCTTTTTCTATAGAAAGTCAGTTGGTCAAAGCTCTTCAACGTGAAGACCAAGATTTCAAGGAAGTTTTCGTCGAGTACTGCCTTACTTGTTGCTTATTTTGTTTCTATAATTTTAGGAAGATATACATGTTTAGATTGTTATTGTTTAATGTGCATTTAAAGAGTTTATTGAAATTTATTACAAAGACTTAAATTTGTAGAAGTGACAACGTTTACATTAATAACTGTTGCATTAAATTTGGTTATTATCAAGCGATAAAAAATTCTATGCATATCAAATTATAGTTTTGTTTTATATAAAGAACAATGCCGAAATTTATTAACAATTAGATTATTTTTTTGGTTGAAACTTTTAATGCAATTACATTGAAATTACTTATTTAATAATACATCAATTACCTTGTTCCAATCAAGTGTTTTATTTCATTTACAGTGCCTTAATTTTTTTAGCTGTGTTTATACCTTTTTGAGATATTTTTTAATGTTAAGTCGCTTGCTTCTCAGCGTGACCTGTAACGGTTAATGTTAACTGTGCCAGAGTGAAACTCAACACTCTGTCGTGCACATGTACTTTTCATACCAGGTAGAAAAGGGTAGGTTGTATACTTTGTCACGATAATTCTGATGAAGGCTTACAAAGGTGGGTTTTTTAGGGTAGATGCGGTGACTTATTGCACCTCGGCTAATAAAGACTCATCTGCAGGGGTGGATCTTGATTCCTGCAAGTAGGTCGTCAAGAACCCGAACAGACCTACAAGTAAATACATTATAAAAGGCGCCAGAGATTTGATTAAAATGCCAAAAGAACACGAAACCCCAAGTCCCAATGGTTTCGGATAATATCACACCTAAAGAGCAAAATAACTATAACAACGGTAGCCACTACAATCATATAACTATATTTCAAAATAACTGAATTACAAGCACGAGCACATTATCTGGAATTATATACACACCACAGTGGCAATGCAAATATAGACGTATTTCAATAATACACATAAAGGTTGATATAAACCGGTATCCCAATAAAAGCAATGAATTTAAGGTATCTTTCGTCTGTTGGCGAGTACAAATTGACATTCTTCTAGCCGCAAAATGTTTCTCGCTAGTAAGTGAATTTCAAAAACACATAGGAGAAAGGCCTTACAATAATATACATAAATGGCTTTTCACCTACAGGTTAGCAATAAATATTAATTAATGTAAATAATTACTCACCAGAGAGCGGCATAAATCTAGCATACATGGGCGATGCAATCACTAGCTAGTGGATCGCTGAGCTCCAGTGCTGACCCTATAACATGAGTAAACACGAACAGCTGGTGGTAGGATACCAAGAGTTTAATATAGTTTACCAATAACAATACAATAATATAACCAGCATACTGCTAATTACACGAATTCAATCAATAGTAAACGATAATTACACCAATACTTGCGTAACACAACACACAACCAATACAGCAACATAACTAACTTCTAAATATACAACCTGGAGTCTGGATCACAAATCAATGCTTTCCGCTTCCAACGATTCTGCAGTAAGCCACTGAATGAAGTAATATTGAATTTAAACAGGAACCCAAGTGGATGATTAGTACAGAATTGAAGTGGGCTCACAGGGGCACCCAAGAGTTGGTATAAGGATCTGTTTCTGAATCACTTAAACATGAAACTGAATTACGATTAAGACTGAATAGTACAAGATTAAACGACCACGCTTAATACCAAGATTAAAAACCCTAAAATAGTAATATTAGCGCTGAAATTTCTGAAAGTTATACTTTACCACAGAAGTGGGTTTCAATGAATTAATAGCTAACAAAGAGCAACGCTGATATTCGTACAATACAAGATTCTGAAAGATAAATAATTAATATCAGAAAACATAAAGCAAAAAGCGTGGCTCACCTAATATAAGTAGAAGCAGGAAATATCCGCAAGGCGGTATTGTGAGTAGAAAATAAACGTATAAACCAATGAAATAAATCTACTCCACAAATATATTATTTAATACATCCAAAACCGCTATAAGGCGAGATTAAGATGAATGTATCAAAAGACCGCTTGTCATAAGCGGCGTTCGTTGAAAGAAGAACAATGGCTTCATCAACAGGTTCTTATCAACCTCCAAATTGAAGTTATCAATTTAGCCAACATAAAGATTATTACAGACCATGAAGATCTGAGTACGGAAATAATACCAAATTACTATGAATAATGGGAAATGTAGAAACTACAAAACCAACCGTTTAAACTTTTGGTCAATCTTTGGTGATTCTTCCAAGCAACAACCACGAAATGATGTTTGTATAGATTTTACATATACGGAAAGTTCATTCGCAATTATTTGTTACATAGGTGCTACTATATTACACTATACTAAAAGTTTTAAACAAATATCTCTTCATTAAAGACGCCGGAACGAAGTCTTGCTGGTACCGAGATTTAATGCTTTCAGAAATTTTCTAGAACTCAAAAATGTGACCGCATTTTGATTCGCTTCAAAGTACCGTAAATGAAATTATGAATCCGTATACACTCTAAGGTTGTCTTCGAAAAAATCACAATGGCTCGTTTGCGGCACATCAGTCTAACAAAAAGAAACTTTTTGATGTTTCTTTGAAAAATCATTACAAAATCAGTAATCATTTGTACTATACAAAAAGTTCCGTGCTCATTTGTTACAGAGATGAGATAATATTTAAAAAGCTTAAACAATAAATCTATTGCTCTGTATTTGTTAAAGTGCCTCAAATCACTGCACCGACTCCAGATAAGTGATAAATGCTAGCTCTATATGTATAAACGACCACGTACTGTTCGGTTTCAGCAAAACCACAAGACGTCATGGCTCATTCTTTGTTATTGAGATTTGCATGTATCAGACAATTTTTTGAAATGGAGAAAGACCGGTTTGGCAACATTTGTTATGCTGTAATCAAAATTTATTATAGGGCGGTCTTAATTATCCCAAGCATGGCTATTTTAGGGTCGAAAACATGTCTTTGTAAACTTAATTTTTTATTTCGTTTGGGACTTGCTGAATGCAAAATTTTGAAGAAAATTGTTTAATTTGTTTGTCGGAGTGGTCGTAAATCTGGCATTGACTTAAATAGTTGAAACTTTTTTGTTGTTACTGCTGCAGATTTCAATTTTTTTGCTGTGACAAAACAGTAGAAATACTTGATCCAAGCTGAACGTGAAGCATCAACTAGATTAAGTTGTTTGTATCTTTTTTTTTTGTTTTGTATGCCCCGAGTTTGAATTTTAGGGCAAATTCGTGTGCATTTTTCGTCCAACGAAGATATTAAAGAAAACTTTAAAACTGAACATTTCGATTAGTTTGACGTTAAATGAAAAATGACACTAACCAACTTGATGTCTCAAATTTTTTGTTCTTAAATATTAGAGAATTTAATTTTAAGGAAAATTTTGTGCGCTATAAAATCTAACTGATTTCAACAAATGCTTCCCATGTTCTGGTAAAAAATTAAAGCAGTATATCATCTTTATTTGTACGACTGCATGTTTTTCTCTCTCTATTTGTTGATCGTACTAAGTATAAGTTATCGTCTGGCGTAAAACAATTTTGCTGTCGTGTAAAAACAATACTTTATACAGTCCTATAAATATTTATTCGTTTACTACTGAGTATATTGTTGCCCTTGTTGGACACAGAAGTATGGCATGGTTTCAGGATTTTGCGAAGCAACGTATTGTGCCAGCGATCTAATAGTATATTTCCTCTTTCATTTATCTAATATAGACACTGGAATGACACACTACAAAATTTTCACAAACGCAACAAGAGACAGAAACTTGTCTAAGAGCGAAATTGCTCTAAAGCTGTATTATGTACTGCCTGATGAATTGTAGAAAAAAAGGGACTCCTACCATTGACACTGCCAGATGTGTGATATATGGTTTGAAACCAGTAACATTGCTGGCGACGATGCGTTGCTCGGAACATCCCTAAGCAATGTCATTTTTCTGTGTCCCGCAAGGGGCAAAAATCAAAATTCTGTTTTATCTGATAGTGAACTGCCCAGTATACCGACAAGCTATACAAACGACAAAAATGAAAACGAATTATGGACAATAAACAACAAACAAGTAAACGGATGTGCACCCCACATCAAACACCCGTTGCCTTAGACATTATTCAAATCAACCTGCATCATTCCCGAGCCGCCACTTAGAATTATCCCAGATACTGCAATAGCCTTAGTCCAAGAACCGTACCTGATACAAAACAAAATTCTTAATCTACCGTCTACCATCCAAATCCCACAGACCTTAACCTAACCCACGCCATCATAATTACATATCCCACCTTCGACGCCTCCTACATAGCCCCTTTCCACTTCTCAAGTTACAGTCATCGAACTCCACTGAAAAACCGGAACTATCTTCCTAATCTTCTCCTACCTCCAGTACAGAACCATCATTAACACTTTTCTTTTCCAGATCCGGCATATCCTCACTGATATCGGCAACAACCCAGTAATATTTTGCGCCGATGTCGATACCAAATCCACATTCTTATATCGCCAACATCGATGAAAGTGGAGCTCACTGGGAGATCTTATCCACCACTATAATCTCCATATTATAAATTTCCCATCCTGCATCCTTACCTGGAATCTCTGAACCACAGATCCAACATTAACCATACATTAGCTACTTCATCAGTCTCCCACTTCATAGCCATCTGAAAAGTCTCCTGCATCCTACAAGCTTCTGATTATAATCCGATCTTCTTTAGCATCCTTTTCAACCGCCTCCCTGGCCCCTCGAATCCTCCAATAAACCGTAGCGTATAATACACATAAAACCAATTGGACTCTTCCCTGAATTGCTGTAAAATCTACGCTTTCGTCCCTCTCAACCGCATACTAGCCACAGCCACCACGATCATGAATAATATACGCACACTTGCCAACGCGACAATTCCACATAAATAGTGCACGCCACAAGTCACCTTCGTGAACCTAGGCTTTTGGCCCAATCTAGTTGCACAGTTAAAAGCAGTATATACAAATAAATAAAATCTTTAAGTATGCGCATATTTAAAATAAAGAGAAAAAAGGATTGGTGGTGGACTGGTAGTCGAACTTTCTGTCCATTCCTTCGTCTCCACCAAAATGGTTGTGCTGATGCTAAATATCAAAGATAAGTGATGTGCATGCATGTAGATCAGTGAATTTGAGTTTTGTGTTAGTGTATTTCTTTGTAGGTGTGTATGTGTTGATGTGGGGTTGGTGTTGGTTGTGTGTGTTAGTAACGCGAATTTGTGGGGATAGGTGGTTTTGTGATGCGGATTTTATTCAGAAAGACGTTCGATTTTTGTGGATGGTGGGTTTCGAGGAAGCTGATGCTTGTGAGGGGGGTAGGAGTCCATACCGATTGCTGTTTTTTGAATTTAGTTTGAAGTGGAGCAGTAAGTGGGTAGAGTAAATTAGGTGTTTCAATTACAGTGTGACCGGAGCATGGACAAAATGGAGATGGGATTGTTAAAGTGGTGAAGTTTATTTCGGAAATTGCCGTATCCGGTCAGGAATTGAAAAGTGAATATACTGGAACGAAGGATATGTACTGGGATGTCAGTGATGGAGGGGAAGGTTTCCTGGAAATATTTATATCAGAATGAAAGGGAACACAGTTACTGTCAGGAGTGTACGAGGGAATGGTGGATGCGGGAGTTAACTACCGTGATGGGTAAAAAGCAATAGTCGTCGTACTATAATGTACGGAGTGGAGGCTAATTGGTCTTTTGAGTTTAAGGTGTCGTAGTTGTATTATCAATTGCAAGTGAATTTTAGGAGTGATATCTGAAGAAAGGCGTGTAGGACAACTGTGGAGGTGGTTCGGTATGGTCACGAGGTGTACAGTAGGAGTGGTCTGGTGATTGAGTTAATTGAGAGTCGAGATGATGGTGGGGTTCAAGGAAGTCAGGAGTCTACGGATTAGCGGATGATAGGGATGATGATTTGCTTAACTATAAGTCTGCGGGTGAATTCTGTGAGTTGGATTGGTTTCAGGAGTGCGAGTTGTAGGTTGTTGAAGATGATTTTGGTTTTACTACGGAGCTTGGTTGTGGGCTATGTATTTTTAGACGGGTTTCGAGGTGAAACCCTAGGTAGGGAGCAGTTGGAGAGAAAGAAGGTGGAGTTCCTAAAATGTGAATATCTGGGCTTGGATAGAAGAAAAGGAATACTTTGAAGAGGAGCATTTTGATCTTTGAAGACATAGGTTGTCTACCGAGCGAGGACCACGATTCTATAGCGTTCATAAGGGTGACGGCGGTATGTTCTAATGATATGCAGGAGGTGCTATGGTTAAGGAAGGCTAAGTCATCGAAATAGGCAAAAGTGAACACATTAGGTAGTTTAGATCTAAAAAGAAGTTAATAATAAGGTTCCAGAGGGCGGGAGAGAGACGAGGGCCTTGAGGACAGCCTTCGGTTAGAGTTTTAGTGGAGGTGTGCTAATTCGTGGTGAGGATAGTTGTGTGATAAGATAAACATGATTTTATGATCAGGAATACGTTGGTAGTGAAATTGTCAAATTTTGACTGATTGAGGGGGTTAGTCCATGAGAGTACGTCGAAAACGAAACGTACATCTCTTTAGAAAGAGAGCAACGACTTATTTATAGGGTAAGAATCTAACGGTGGAAATAAAGAAGTATGTAATTTGCTCTGCGCTGTGGTCTTTACGGAATTCATGTTGATTAGGAACCTGGGGAATTGTTTAAGTACAGGTTGGCAACTAGCATGCCTAAGGTTGCTGCATTAACATCGGTGCCCAGATCGTTATCGCGAGGAGTTTAGGAGTTGTCCTTAAAAGATTGTTGCGACTAGGTGAGGACGTATGATAGGGTAGAGAGGATAGCCGAGTCTAATATGGTCGTTAATGTGGTATCAAAAATTGGATAGAGTGGGTTCGTGGGTGTGGTTAGGATTGTTGGTGGTGACGTTTTGATCAGTTTTCACTAAGTTTTCTATCGGACGGTGCAGTTATCGTTTATATAGGTAGTGTAGTTTTTCGTTGTCTGTTTAAGTTCTTTGTATTGCCTTCCTTCTTATTTGTAGCTGGTTATCAGAGTGTTTATTAAAAATGGATCAGATCTGGTATAGTTTAACACCAAAATTTAAAAAAAAAACGCAAACTTCTCTGGAGCTTTGAAACGTGAGACCAAATGCACTACTGTTCCAGTAGCCTATTAGAATCGTGAATGCAGCTAATATCAACACCAGTGCTGGAGACGACACGTTATTACGGAACACCTTAAATAAAATCATACTTTTGTGACCAATAACGATAGAAACAAACATTGTATATTGCCTAGCAGCGTACTGCTGTGGAGTTTTGTAGTGCGTTACGTGAGAGCTTCTGACTCGTAGGTGCAAGAAACAATAAATTTTTCCTAATATTGGGATACCTTAAAAATGAGTGGGTGCGAAGTTAACCTGAGCGTTCCTTAAAAATGTAAGGAGACATCATATCGATACCAGCTGCTTCTTTCAGCTTCAGTCGTTTAATAGTATTTATTATAATTTTCACGCGTTATGTATTTTGTGTGAAATAAAATTGTGGCCAAAGTTGAAGACGAACCATTGCTATATTACGATTTTGAGTAGTAATGCTGCTTTTTTATATAGAACTAGTAGTTTATGCACTAATAGTGATGAAAACATGTCATTTTTAAGGTTATAGGAAAAGACATTTAAAGTGTTTTTAATACGACAGTTTCAATTACTTTATACCTATATAAGAACCTAACGGTATAATACGTTACTTATGGAAATAGTTACATCGTGTGTAAAATTTATATACAAGAAAATCGCTTTCGTATGTCTTGAAAATGCAAAAAATGCAAACATCCTGCCTTGTCTCTTTCTTTAGATAAAACACGGAATGTAATCAACATAATAGTCGTAGTACTTGTATATTTCATAAACATTAACAATATTGATGAACCTGATTCAGCTTACTCACCAAATAATTTTACTGTTTTGCTGCAAATAATGTCTGACTCATCAGTTTGGTTTTAAAACTAAAACTGCATACCGTTACTGGAAGTACAGGAAAGAAGCTTGTTTGGTTTATGCGAACATTTTCGTATAAACCCCAACCAGTTTATGAAACCTACGTAGTAAATTACATCTCTAAGGATATTTATTTGTGTAACAACTTTGAAATCGTTGAACTTTGCTCGTGGTACTTGATAATTACCCTCATTGTGTAAGAGAAAGCAGGACACACGTTTATACATCACTCTCTGTTAATTGGTGTATGAGACAAGTTCGTCATAGTCATATCGAGGCGCAATCATCTATTTATATAAATATGCAATATTTTACTTTTTATGTCCTCTTGGATTTTTTTTATTACCTATACACTATTATAGTGTATAATATTCATGTAATATGAGGAACTAAAAGTTGAAAGTAGGTACCAAAAATCACAATCGTATCTTATTTGCATGTAAATAGAATAACGATTATGTGTTGCCTTTCATTATCTTTGCTCAAAGTGAGAAGAATCCGAAATGTGTAGTCAAATTACGTTTTTATTCTTTTTCTCGTATTGTCGTTACTGAGTCAACGGTATTGTGTAATAATTTTTTTTTAATATGTACGTAACATTCAACGCATCAACTTACCGAAATTAATTGTTTAGGATTACAAATGAAGCAAGAATAGATTACAGACAGTCTAGTAATTTACGTCTTATATAGGAAACAAACGCCTGCAGTATAGATAAAATTGATCAGACAGGTGATTTATCGCTAATATATGCAGTTTGTATGTGGAACAAGCACCGAGTAAAATCTAAGAAGTAGAAGAGTAATTCAAGGATAAAAGGTTAAATGCTGGAATATGAGGTTGACAGCGGCTTACAAAGACTATTTGCACCCCGAGCATATTTGTAGCGCCCCATACACTACTATTTCAGTACAGGTTCGTGGATTTTAAAACAAATGAGGCACACTGCTACGATGAAACTGAAAATATGGTCGATATACTGGTTATGATGGGCGGCTGGGCTTTTCAAATAAAGCCTGTATAATGTTCATATTACAGTGCTGTACTTTTATATACGATACGTACGTACGAACTACGAAGTCTACGTAATAAATAGATTGCACTTTAGCATTTTCAAATTATGTACGTACAATAATAGCTTATTTATAGTTTTTAGCTACATCATTATATTGTCATATGTATCAGTATTCTTTCCTGACAGTTGATACATACCACAGAGGAAGAAAATGTATCCTGGATGTCTCAGTTTAAAATACATGTGTAACATAACTGTTATATACATTTCCTTGCACAGTACTAATTATTTTCGAAGGTTTATTGTCATTATGTTTGTGCTAACAAACACCGCTGATTCTTAATCTTCTCGAATACAAAGGATCCATTATAACAAAGTAAACTTGCAGCAAGTTTACGAATAGTTTGCAGAATAAGTCTGCTCACTTGCAGGGCAAATCTAAAAGTCATTGCAAGCTTGCAGCAGGTGTACACACTTCCTAATCACCACCCATCCAACTGGTAGCAAGTTTGTTTTGCAGGTTTGCAGTAAGTGTGCAAATCAAGTCTTGTGCACTTTAAAATGATCCACAGCAAGTCTTTGATAGTGAATAGCAAGTCTTCTGTAAGCCTCGGGTGTCTTTGAAATTGAATAGCTAGTACTCGGCAAGCCTCATGCAAGTTTTCGATAGTAAATAGCAAGTCTTCTGTAAGTCTCACACACGTTTTTGAAAGCGAATAACAAGGCAATTGCAAGTCTTCCAAAGGTTGACAAAGCAACCTTAATCAATTTGATTAGAGAGCAAAAATTCACTATCGTACAATAAGAAATATATAGTCTAAATCATGAAAGAATGAATTCACGTCATAGGTTGCTGAATTAAAAAACGACATACTTTTAAATCTTGTGCATTAAGTATATTCTGATAGATCCGTTAAAAGTATGTCGTTTTTTAATTCGGAAACCTATGATGTGAACTCATTCTTTCATGATTTAGACTATAATACAATTTGCTACTGTGACGTGATTGAACACAAATTAAGATAACTTGGATTGCATTCACACGGTATACATATTTTTGACAGTTATCTCATTTTGTTACCACATTTTATACGCATATTAGAATAGCCGTCGACAGATGTCACGTCGAATTTGATACTTACACGTTAAAGTGAATATATTTAAAAGCGCCCTTTAAACAAACTTCAATTCAACCTGCAAAGCAATGGAAATCTGATAAGTTAAACTCAAGCCTAGCGAACAATTACTGCAGACACTCTTGCTATCTGAGAAATAATCACTGTTCATAGATTTGTACATTATTTATAACTTTATTTTCTTTGCTGTTGCACTTGTGAAGTTATTAATTACTTCATCAAAGCGGATTGTTTTTGACACTTCGTTTTCGATGGATATTACGGCAAGATTCCCATCTTTCTTCTCCCACGGTCGAACGCAGATATGATTTTATTATTGTTAATTTGCTGAAAGAACGCCCACACTACACATTTGAAACAGAAATTGTGAGATTTGCGCAAAGTAATTTCTGTTTTGGTGGGCATCTTACAGAAATTTTTTATGGACTATACGTAGGAGGCGGCTCCGTGGCGTAGTGGTATGTGTGTGACTACTATGTCCAAGGTCCCGGGTTCGAATCCCAACACGGTCCGCTTGAAAAATGTTAGGCGAGCATTTTTCACAAAAATACACCCTCGTTCGGATGAGAGGTAAAATGGAGGTCTCGTGTGAGTGTTGTCACGCACGTTAAAGATCCCTACCTTGCTTGGAACAGCAAGGATTCGGCAAAATTCCAAATTTTTCAGGTAAAAAAAACTCGCTTGCTAGCCAATGTAGTACCTTCGGGTGGAGCATTGGAAAATCACATGTAAGGACTATACGTAGGAGGTCCATCGCAGATTTCACTGGGTAATGGCAGGTAACTGATATTTAAAGTTTTAATTTCAGAAGCTAGTTGCTGCACTAATAGCTGTAAATCTCTATCATAATTCCATAATAATAAGATATATTGCAATAGTTACCGACATCTTCAACTTTTCTGCAGTAGACAAGGATAGCACTAACACCTGCTGTTGACATTTCTTCTCCTGCCATTACTTTCCGTTTTCTACTGCGTTTTTCAGTGAAATTTATTTCCACATTCGACGTTGTACCCGCATTGAGCAATTCGATGGTCTGTTGTGCATAAGATGTGGCTTTTTAAAACCCTTCATGACGAATAGCTTGCACTGCACTAACAAGGCCATCAGCGTGTTGAGAAATGTGAGAAATTTCTATGCCCGCCTTTTGCATGATCTTGCTAACCCTGATAATATGATTCAGAAGCTGATCCCATATAATTTGTAGTACAGAGAAGCTAAAAGATTGTAGCTGTTTATACAAGCTTGACGCCACAGACATATCGTTGTCACAGTTCTGTATGAGCTCGTTGAAATCTGTTAGAACAACACTAAATTGTGTTCTTAAAGCACGGAGTGCCTCATATTTTGCGGACCATCGAGTATCACTAACCTATTTAAGTGTTATTTTCGTATGCTACTTCAGCATTTCTCACCTCTTTGTTAATGCAGATAAGAGCACGTGCACCTGTTGCACTGTCCTAAATAATGTTATCATTTCTGGGTTAGCAGATGCTGCATGGACGCCTACCAAGTTTAAACCGTGTGCTGCGCAAGGTACGAAAGAAGCGTTACTATTTGCATGAAGAATTCTATTCTGAACACCCTTACATTTACCCAACATGTTTGACCCGTTGTCATAACATTGATATCTACCGTCGGCTATATCTACGCCATCGTCTTGTAGTTTTTTTATAATCTTTTGAGACAAATATTCACCAGTTTTGTCTATGAAGTATTCTCTAATTTTGCATACACCCATAAATCTTATTACCTGAGCCATCTGTTCAGTATGTGAACCATCGGGAGTATTGTCAAATATAATTGAGAAATAATTAGCGTTCTTAATTTTATGTACGATAAATTGCCTTATCATGTTCTCTATGATAGTTATGAATTCATTTTGAACACGTGGTGTTAGATAGTTTATTCCACTATTTCCAAATCTGGACAGCTGTTCGTTTAGGACCAGATCGTAATGTGAAATTAATTCAATTAAGCTTAGAAAATTACCATTATTTCTAGAGCCCATACGTTCTGTTGCCGATAAAATTTCGGTAACTATTTGAACATTAATAGCACCTCCATGTTTCAAATGGAACTTGAGTTCTTTCTACTTTTACATGTGCTGTCGATGGGAAACAGAATTCTCGTGTTCCGGAATCCGCTCATACAATCTTTTCCAATTTGAAAATCCTTGTGACGGAACTGCTAGACAAGACGAGTGCGAAGTATTCGGTGCGAACAGTGTACATGGTAAGTAGTAAACTGCTTTTTTAAGTGGACTATATAAAAGCCATATTCGACGTATAGTTTTATCGTTGAGTAAACGTCGATTGAACCCCTTCTTCGTAAATTTGCTTTCTTCTTCATTTACAGACAGTAAAAAAAACACAATCGTCGCTTTGACGTACTTTTGACAGAATTATATGATCACGTAGTTTATTAGTGATTTGATCAGGCCAACTACAGCAGTCGTTAGTATTTATTACGAAATTATCTTTTCCGACGACCACTTGTGAAAACAACAGATTACACACTACTTATTTATGTAGAAAGTAAAGTATATCACTCTAGAGTGCGAAAGTACATATCACTCTAGTGTTGAAATACTTTTCAACTCTAGAGTGATATGACTGATGTTAGTATGCTAGTTACCTAGGCAACCCAAACGACTACCGATTTCTACCTTTTTGCATTCGTTCGTTTCGTTTTGGCTAATAACAGTTTAAAATACCCATAGTTAAATCGATACTGACAGTTTCCGTTTTACTTAAAGATGTAATTACTCATATCAGTTTGTGATTGAAATGATTTCTTCAATAAAAATTGAGAATGCATACGCTAAAAGCAACAGATTCGCTAATTTTATAAAAACAAAGTAGGTGTTCGAATTTTCAACATCAAAACGTCAAATAAATTTTATAGGTGTCTCTCTGTCTTGCATTATTGCGTACACATTTATTGCAAATAAGCATAAAAATAACTATTTCGTAATTGTTTTTAGTGGTGGTCGGCGGAAAAATAGTGTACAGTACTCGCGTGGAAAGTGACATTTCACACTCGTGGAATAGTCTTCCACTCGTGTGAAATGGGTCACTTTCCACGCTAGTAATGTAATATACTATTTTCTACTGCACAAGAAAAGCTATTTGTTTCTTTACCTAACGGTCCTGTAACAGAATTTTCGTTCGGAATGTATACGTTTATTTCAGGCGACTCTGCCGTCGTACCAACTTGGTGAGTAGGAGAAACTCGGCAAGATGAAGATTTTCATCAACTGCTTCCAGTTCTTCAGCAATGCTCCGTGAAGTAAACTTTAGTCGTGACAACAGGTTTGCTGCGCTAGCCACTGATCCAATCTTACGGTGTTTTACTAACTTTCTGTTCTGCGCTCTAGACTTCTTCATTCTCGCATTCCGTAATTTAAATGTTTATAAATTATTTTTGTAAGATATAGCAATATAGCACGTATTATAAAATCAACAGAACACAAATCGCACTATAGTCCCAAAATAGCTCTATTCAAATAAAACGACAACTTGTAGCAACTGTTTCTATAAACCGTTTAATCGACAATCGACGTTATTAAATGAGCCATGAAAATATTATCACATTAGTTTACCATTCTTTATAATTGCTGTAAGAAACAAAATAATGTTTTTGTTAGCACGTTATATGTAAAGTGGTCTAGGAAATGGGAATTAATAATTTACAGATCAGTTTATACACTGTTCAGGCGTTGGTTACCGAAGACACCATGTAGGAGGTTGGTCCGAGGGCGGAACCACAGATAATCTACCTTTATCTGTGTCCGAGACTTCTGCCCCTGGACCATTGTCCAAATATTGATACTTGTATTCCCCTATAACCATAAACAGGCGATAGTTGCTTAACAGTGTGCCTCGGGCCTTGTTTAAGTAAAGTAAGATTATCTCATATTTCCTAATGATGAAATTCGAAACGTATATCACATCATACCTGCGATATTAATTCATATTCTAATGAATGTATATGCACCAAGGAACCAGTGCATTCAAAGAGGAGGACACCCACACACGAAATTTGATTTTTTTTTTGTATCAGCGGTACAATAAATTATAAAACGGTAGATTAATCTGTTCTAAGAAGTCATTGTAATTGGAAATAAATTATAATTATCATTGAAAGATATTACTCCTAAAATATATCTTGCATCAAAAGCGTGGCAAACAAGCATTGATAATAAGATAATAAGTTCACGTAAATAATGAAATTAAAAAAACTAATAATTATTATTCTATATCCTTTTTGCGTGATTTCCGAAAATTAGCTGTTCTAATTTTAAGCATTTGGAAAAATAAGATTTTCTGGGTAACTAAAAGTCACCCGCTTTATTTGATAGGGATAAGTAAGGTTTTTAGACAAGCACATTTTAATGCCGAAAAAATGTTTTTAAAAATCAATAAGAGTTGGAACTTGGAGCATACTGTTCGCTAATCATAGGGCACAAAAAAAAGTCCGTATTAGATATTAAACAATCCTGTATTGGTCTTCCACCAACGCAAAGGCGGAACTAACGGGCCCGCAGGTTCCGCATTGCGGGTGGAGCGGGCGCTATGATTGTAGGGGGCTCATAAACATATTCAATAATAGTTCACATGTTACTATATTTCCTATTGACAATTTTTCCTTAAATTTCCTCTGTAAACAAGAAATATATTCTTTTGAAAGGATCGTATAAGAAAAACGAACAAAGAACGTATACCATTGTGTTTTTTTTGAAAACATTAAACACAGATTTTCAGATTGTTTGGAAGCTTAGGACTTAATAATCCGTATTTGCATTATACGATATAATAGAAAGAGATAATGTGTCCAAGATGATTGACTGCTTGAAAGTGTTTATCTTGTAATCATGTGGGCTGTGGACAGGTATAATATGTTCGTAATATTTGTTTTGCAAGAAGCTTAAATGAAAGACTGAAAAGGTCGGATACTGGACAATAAATTGTTTTGCAAAATCAACAAGGCTTCTAGAAAGTGTTTATTTTAAGATTTGCTTTGCTTTATTTTCTTCTAAGAAATTCAATAACTGGTCATGATGATCCTTATACTTGTTGTATAACCGTATTCCTCTGTTGTACGTTATACGCTCTCAGAACGAAACCCAGGGTAGAACGGTACGATTGTAATTTCTGTTTTGTGCATTTGTAAAGAATACTTTGCCATTGTTGAATTACATAATTTGGACAACTTGTCGTGATTTTAGTTTGTTTAAAAATATAGGTTTTTGTTGTCCTTTATTTTAGCATTTTCGATCGGGCAGTTATTAGGAAATTATTGAAATGAGTTTAAACAAGCCGAAGTATTTAGGCGGTGCTCAAAAACGTAAAATGGGACGTGAAAAAGAACAATTTATTAGATAATTGTCGAAAATTGATGTTTTCTTTAGGTTTGGTACTAAGTTGTAGTGGTATAAGCAGTAGTAGCGTCGATGTGCATAATAATAATAGTGATATTATAAATCACGACTTGATCCAAAATATTGAAGATGTCTCTGCTTCAAGAACTGACGATAACTTACAATTACAAGACGATACTTTCAAGGCCGAGCTTGAGAGTACTGCAATACTAATTGACAGTGACTGAGGACGATACGCTCAAGATTTAGATCACGAGATGAAGATACAAATTATCAGTTTAGGACCTCATCGATCAAATGGCCCTTTTCCTAAAAATCCGGTATCAAAGAAAAATTTTAGTAACTGGTATTATCAAACTAAAGTTAAAACTTTCCAAGCTATCCATAGATTTTGGCCTTCTTATTCAACAATATTAAACCTAGTTTATTATTATCATGTTTGCCGGATTTTTTGGACAGGAGGAGCAAAATTGAATGATGCGAAGGAGCAAAAATTAATTATGCTTGATGCAATGGTACTATTAACGATTATCAAGGATTAACAAAAAAAAATAGCTAGACACGAATCTTCTGTGGTTCATCTTACTTCTTGTTGAACTTATGACCACTGGAAAAATAATAAAACAATAGTATTGTATTTTGCTAACAACAACGTTGAAGTACAAGTTTCTGTCTAGAACTATAAATGTTATTTTAACTTTCGGCGTCATGATGAAAGCGGATCATCCCAGAATAAGGGAAATTTGTTTAATATGGTTGATTTGTTGGCTTGGTATGATCCTTTACAAAAAGCCTACATTGAAAATGAAAACAATAGAGTCAAATATTTCATACCAAAAATACAGAATGAACTAATACATATTTTGTTCTTTATTAAGACCAATCTTAAGTGAAATTAGACAAGCTTCGTTTTTTCTCTTTTGCTGGATACTAGTCAAGATGCTAGTAGAATAGACCAATTAAGTGTTGTGATTCGTTATAAATAAGTTAATCATGTCCGAAACTTTTATACAATTTTATGAACTAAAAAATGAATCCGTAGTCATTAGAAAACGAAGTTATGGGTATCCTTGAGAACAATAGTATTGACTTGAAAAAGTGTCGTGGGCAAGGTTATGATGGTGCTACAAATATGAGTGTAAATATAGGGATCTTTAAGCGCGTATCAAAAATCGGAATTTAGTAGCTGCTTACGTACATTGTGCCTCACACAATTTAAATCTAATATTAAATAATGCTGTCAGTGATATTTTAGAAATTCGCCGTGGTACAAATGTAGGTTTACTTCAGTGAAAGCTTGCCACGTTTGCATGGGTGAAACGAAATAAAAAATACAAAATGTACACTCAAGGGGCTTTGTCCAACTAGATGGTCATCGCAATTTGATTGCCTGTTTTCTTTAACACGAATTTGGTTGATGTCATTATGTGTCTCGAAAATATATTTTTTAACAAATAAAACATCTGAAAAAAGGGAAGCTTTAATGATTAAAAATGAAGTAAATTCCTTCGAGTTCGCCGTGATTTTGGTTTTCTAGTATAAAATATTACAATCTACTATCGTAATTTCAAAATATTTACAACAACCCTCAATTAATTCGTTAACAGCCGCATCACTTTTACGTAGAGTTCAAAATAAGACGTTCGAATTAAGAAAGTAATTTTTCAGCCGAACACGTTGCAAATACCTTAAAAATAGCCCCTGCTTCTGCTACTAAACGACACCGTCACACTAAAATTTTTTTGATGAATTGACGGTAGATGAACACAAAAACCAGAAGTAAAGTTTAGTACAACCGTGTACAGAGTATGTCTAGAGTCTAGGCTTCATAATTCAACTACTGACGACACGCACGTTTTGTTAGCATGAACGATATTTCGACCAAATTCGCAATTCTACAATCAGAACATCTCGGTGTTTAGCCTGATGAAGAAGTTATCAAAAAAGTAAACAGACTGTGAATTTTATTCAGATGACTTGTCTTCTACATTTCTTCAACAAATTCTTAGTTTTCGAACGATAATAAAACAGAAAATTAAAATCTTTCTTCAGTAAAAGATGTGACCGAATTATTGATGGCAGAAAGCTATTTTATCGCTAGTAGTGTGCCGCATTTGTGTACGGTACTACAATTGTATTTCACTTTGCCGGTTACCACCGCTTCTCTCCAAGAGCCGTTCAGTAAGCTGAGCTCACAAGACCTACTAGCGTAGCACTATGTCCTAAATGAGTCTTTTGATTTATAGGCACTCCTTTCTATTGAAAGTAAGCGAGCTAAAAACATTATAGTGGAAAGTGTAGTTCTTGAGTTTTTATCAACCAAAAAAAAAACGTTGTTTTGGAAAGTTATTGTGAATAACTCTGCATAACTAAAATTTTCGTTTTGTTTATGTTTACTATGTCTTATCTTATAATTAGAACATAAAGCATTTGGCATGCATAAAACTATAGTATTGCAATTATTGCATAAGTGTTTTTAAAATTTTGCAAGTTAACCAAAGGGAGCCCATTTAATATTTCTTGCAGGGGAATCCATCAATTCTTAGTTACGCCATTGCACCAACGTCAAATAACTTCCAAAACTAGACCGTATTTTATTTTATTACTATTATCGTTTGCGCCTCTACATCCCCCCATTGCGGTTGATAGATTTATAGTAGCAGATAAATATGACGAAATAAAATAAAGAAAGTTTAGATAAAGATTCCATCATGAAATCAATTAAACGAAAATAAAAATGAGATGTTGTAAATAGGATAGCGTATAGGCGTAGCGTGACTTGAGGAACTCGAACTGATGAAATTTATTCAAGAGGAGGTATAGTATACCCCGTTTTGAACATTATAAGATGATGTAAAACAATAAATACTGTTTCTTTGTCATGGTGGGATCATTGGACCTACTCGAGCAAGCCCACCAAATTTTCTAACCTAAAAATCGTGAATTGATGATAATACAATTATTTCATTTTTAAACACTTTATCATTGCAAAAAAGAATAATTTATTGATCAAAAATTTAAAATATTTTAAATGATATAAAACACCATCCTTCTGGTTGCGTTGTTAGTGAATTTTACTACAAGACTATGAATATCATCTGCTTGCAACAGCTACTTAGTTACTTCTTGCCATCAATGGCAGTCCAGGTAAACGATCTTCTCCTTTTGTACTTCTAAGGTAAGTTTTCAATCGGCGAAGACACGAAAACAATCGTTCTGCATTGGCAGTTGTTATAGACCAATAGAGAACTATTTCAAAAAGATCGAATACATCGAGTGCAGTATTCTATAACGAATAGATAAAAAATCATTTAGTGTTTCCACAATGTAGTTTCACTTGACTTTGAAAAAGCGCTTACTCCATGCGCAATATTTTTAAAAGAAAGTTTTATAGTATTGAAGCTGTCGATATAAATAATCTTCTAGGTCATAAAAAAGTTGAATATTACGAACCGTGCCTTTGTTGCTGGTATCTGACCATTTAAACAATAGAAAACCAATTTTTTTAACAGCTAAGTAATCATTCTGGTAAAATCTTACTTTAAGATTAGATACAATTATGTTCAGTCTTTGAATGTAATATTTATTTTTTAAAAAGATTTAGACGATTCTGCAAAAAACCCATGGTCTTCTTGGTTATCATCTAGTTTTGCCGCTACTTTTCTTTTTTACTGAGAGTAGGCTTTCGAATACTTAAAATCACGTGGCTGAGACTCAATCTTATTGCACACTTCTTCGGTGTTTTTCCACAACTAGTTAAACGATTTGTCATTTCTTTGTGATTGCAAATGTGTAATTAGTATTTCTATTGTAGGAAACGACGAATATATGTCCAAATGTTTACTTTGTAGTTATTTTGTAGGTTACCGACAAAATGCTATACAAAATTTTAGCGAAAAAATGAACCTCAAAATCAACTACAACATTTAATAGACCTCTTGCGTTCGCTGCTGGCGTGGCATTTTTCCCGTCATTGGAAATTCCAATTAAAGAGTACTCGCTCAGGTCGATTTTTTTCCAGCTAATCGCTAACAGTACAAATTTTAAAGCTACAATGCCAGGTTCTTAATTACTATCGAAGCATTATAATTAACTGTCGAAACATTTATATTGATCACTACAATAGTTTATAACACAGAGATATTTATTTTAACAGTATGTTATCACTAATTTATTTCGTATCCCGGCTTTATAGATCAAGACTCAAATAAAAACTAGCATTATAATCAAAGCTCTAAGAACGTACTAGAATTAACAAACGACTTCTAGAAGGTTCCTATTGTAAGCCTAATAAAGTTCTTAAATGCAACCTCTTGTAAACTGTCATTATATGTCCATCTGAGGATGCCGCCCCATAGGGTGACTATCAATTATCCTTTGTGTATAGATGCCTCGTTACAGTATGCATATCAATGCTTACAGCAACAAATTTCAATACATGCTCCAAACTACAAGTACTTCTGTTTTTCGTTTTAATATTAGTTTGTAATCCAGTATTCCTCTTCTTTGAACATTTCTAACTTTTACATTTTGAAGGATACTCGTTATAGTTTAATTTAAGTTAGCTTGATAAGTCATTTAAATTTAAAAAGAAAATTATTTACAGTAGATTGATAATTTATTTTTTATTTCAGGTTGGTAATCTTGAACGCTGAGCACTTCACGCATGGAATATGACCTCATGTACTTTCTGTAAATGTTGTAAGTAGAAAAGAACTGAATCTATTCTATAAATAAGTCTAAAACGTTTTCATTATCGGTATACAGAATAGAAATTTTAATTAGAACAAGTTCTGTAACTTAATAAATAAAGGTTTATCGCAAAATTCCGGAAACATGCCAATTTATATCTTGAAAAGGTATTACAAAGAGGTTTGTTTATTTTTAATGGGGGGGTCTAGCAACCTCTTATCTATTTTAAATGGAAGGGTTGGTTGATTAATTTTTTATCGTCAAGCTTTTTCAATTGCAAATACAGTTACCTATTTTTTTGCTACTGTTTATAAGCAATGTGTTGGGAAAAAATAAAATAAGGAAATGTTTTCTGTATTTACTTTAATGCAAAAAATGTTTAAAGTGCCCTCCACATCATCCGGCGTTACTTGCTTAATTTCATCCCCGATTCTTTGTTGAAGCTCGGCGATGTTGTTAGGTTTAGTAGCATAAACCTTATTTTTTAGATATCCCCATAAAAACAATATAATGGAGTAAGATCGTGTTATCATGCTGGCCACTCAGTTGAGCCCCTTTTTCCTATCCTTCTATTCGTAAACACTTCGTTGAGATAAGTTCTACATTTTGAACAAAATTTCTGCATTAAAGTGGTTTCAGAAAATATTTCCTTATTTTATTTTTCCGACACATTGCTTAGAAAAGGTAACAAAAAATACCAAATTGTATATGCAATTGAAAAAGCTTTAAGATAAAAAATTAATCAACTTACCCTTTCATTTAAAAAAACGTGGGGGGTTACTGCACCCACCCTCCCTCCCGCGATAATTAAAAAATAAACAAACCTTTTTGTAATATGCCCCATTGAAAATAAAAATTGACATGTTTCAGGAATTTCGTAACTAAATTTTATTGATTAAGTTACAGAATTTGTTCCAGTTAAAGTTTGTATTTTATATGTATCGAAATTAACTGAGCATAATTGTAAGTCCTGCGTTTCAAACAAAATGTTTCATATGTAGGGATGTATATGAGCATATATTGTAGGGAAGTGGGAAGGACCAAAGTGGACCAATTTGTTTAGGCTTATTTACCCTATTTACACGTTTTACCTTAAGCTTATAGATATTAATTAATGTCGCTTATCCTTTACCCTAACAGTACTTAACCCCTTCCTATAATCCGGTTTTATCCACTACCTACCTACAAGAAAAAGGACTAAATGGTGAGAAAGGACAGAAATTTCAGTGCTTGGAAAGTCGTAGCAAGCGTCACATGTACGCAATATGTTGTCGTGGTTATTTTGCAGTAATTAGTGCCGTACAATCGGTTCGTGTGCTAATTAACATTACTACAGTCCGCAATCAATTAATAGTTTCGTTACATTGATCGACCAGCGTTGAATCAAGATCGCAGTCATTAAAGGTAGGTGAATTCCATATCATTGGTTCATCCCTTTATCCCTTCATTTTGGTTCCTTTCGACCGCATTAATTAATATTTGCATATAAAAATTGATTATCTAATCAAACAATTAGAGTAATCAGGGCAGTTTTACACATTAATAGTAATTGCAGTTAGGCTTATTTCATAATATTTGTGCATGCCGTTGCATTTAAAAAGTTACTTCTTAAAATTTAAGTGCATGAAAAAGCAGTTAATTTAAATTAAGCGTATACAAATAGGAAAAACATCATTGCGATACCCTGTTCTAAGAACTTGCATTGTATACCTGAAGCTGCACTAATCTATTTTGGTGAGAGCTTAAAGAACCGTTATTCCTCGAGGTATCTTAAGGGTTGTGGTCAACACAAGTCTCATTTTAACGTTAAATTAAAGTGTCACTCAGGATTAGCTACATAATTGCTAGTTTCTGAAAAGTGGTAGAGTGGTTACATGTTCATCATTAGTTTGGGTTTACATCTTTAAGATTTGTTATTTTTGTGACAAGGGTACTCGTGTTTAGGGAATAGCTATTTTGTTCGAAATGACTCAGATGCTTATGGACCGTCTTATAGTAGATGGAAAAGGGTGTTTGGATAGAATAGAAAATTTGTTTGAAAGTATTTCAAAGTTGGAATATAATCTTGAAAACCAAGCAATCGCTTCGATGATGGTACAGTCAGCTGTAGAGATAAAGGAAGAATTTGATGCATCCTACAAAAGGTGTGTGTTAGACGAGGATGATTCGGACAGTTTGAGTCAAATTACAGCAATCAGAATTGAATTGGATAAAACTTTAATATCAATTAAAGTTATTGGGGCAAAATTTGTTAGTTTGGTTGAAAGTAAGCAGGAAGCGATACCGTTTTCTACAAGTAGATCGTCGTATGATACCGCTGGTATAGGTATCACCAGTAATTTAAAACTTCCAAAGGTCGCAATTGGGAGCTTTTCTGGACGCATAGAGCATTGGGAATCGTTTCATAGTTTGTATAAAATCTCATTCATTTAAATACACAGTTATTACCAATCGAAAAGTTTTTATTTCTTACTGAAGCGTTGGATGTAGATTCCAGAAATTTAATTCGTCATCTACCAATAAATAATGACAATTATGAAATTGCATACTCCGTTATAGTACAACGCTATGACTCACGTCGTTTGATTGTCAATACATATTGGTCAGCTCTTGAAAATTGTCCTAAGGTGAAAGCAAAATCACATACAGAACTTAGGGATTTGTTGAATTGTTTTACAGAGAATTTGTCAGGTTTACGTCAAATAAAAATTGATTTACTTAATTTAATATTGTTTAATTTGTTGAGCAAAAGGTTGATGCTGACCTCTTAAAGGCATTTGAGGTTGAAAATAATGAAGAAATACCTACATACGAGCAATTGAAATCATTTCTTGAAAAACAGTGTAAAGCTTTGGAAATTAGTAGTATGATTTCGTCCGAACCATCGAAGTCAAGTTCAAACACACATTGAATACAAACATTAAGGAAAAGCGTTTTTCTTTTAATCCGAAGTCATATGTTAAAACCTCATTACTTACAACTTCAAACGCGGTAAAATGTTTGGTTTGCAATGGTAATCATCAGATTTATCGTTGTCAAATTTTTTGGATAAGGTTCCTCAAGAAAGGTATAATACTGCAAAGGATAAAAATTTGTGTATCAATTGTCTTCAAGATACACATAAAATTGCAACATGCCCTTCAAAATCGGTATGTAAAAATGTCACAAAAGGGTCACAATACCCTCCTTCATTTTGAAAATTCTGCTTCTGTTGTTGAAACAAAACCTGCTGCTGCAGATGTTTCAAATGTTGCCTCTACTTCAAATTGTAGTACATTGTTCTCGTCGAAATTGTCAAGTGCTTCTACATTGTTATCAACAGTTCAAGTTTCTATTCGCAATGAATTTGGACAAGCGCAAATCGTAAGAGCATTATTGGATTGTGGAAGTATGGAATCTTTATAACGGAAAATGCCGTCAACGGCTTGGATTAAATAAATCAAAGGTTGCATTAAAGGTAGAAGGGTTGGGATTAGCGTCATCTCATATTACCGGAAAGGTAGTTTGTAAAATTAAACCCGTTGGACACACAATGCCAGAATATTCAGTTCAAGCATTTGTATTGCCAGAAATTTGTGGAAAGTTACCAACGGCTCCAATCTCTTCGAAAAATTGGATACATATAAAAGGTTTAGACTTAGCTGATCCCTCTTTTGATAAACCAGGTAATATAGACTTGTTGTTGGGAGCAGATATTTTTGCCCGCACTTTGGGTAATGAAACTCGTTCGGGTTCACCTGATGAACCAGTTGCAATTCGCACTTCATTTGGTTGGTTACTGACAGGCAAATTTGTGTCTCCAGTGACAAGTGGCACGTCATTGTGTGCATTCGTAGAACCTTTAGAGTCTAGTATCACTAGATTCTGGGAACTGGAAAACATTCCAGACATTCCAACACACAAGTTATCCCCACAAGAGGAAATTTGTGAAAACACTTTCGTAGCAATTATTCGAGAGACAAAACAGGTCGTTTCGTTGTATCGTTGCCGTTTAGTGGTCCTGAACCGTTGTTTGTTGGGTCTCGGGATGTCGCACTTAATCGGTTTTTATTATTAGAACGTCGCTTGAAAAGAATCAGGAATTATACACTTTGTATAAACAATTTATGCAAGACTATTCCGACAGTGGGCATATGACACCAGTAAATGCTTCAATTAGTAGCAATATTCCATCTCCGGAATATTATATTCCGCACCATGCGGTTATGAAACCGGAAAGCACTACTACACAAATTGAGTGGTGTTTGACGCATCCGCGGTTTGTCCCAGTGGTGGTTCATTGAATGAACATTTGATGCCAGGACCTCCGCTTCAGAAAGATATTTTTGCTTTGTTGTTGGATTTTCGTTTATATCCCATTGTATTAACTGCCGATATTAAACAGATGTACAGGCAGATTTTTGTTGCTCGAATCATCGGGCTTATCAAAAATACTTTGGAGACCAACGTCATCAGAGTCAATAGTCGAGTATCAATTGAATACTGTTACCTACGGAGTTACTTCATCACCGTTCTTGGCAATGCGTGTTATTAAGGAGCTTGCGATTGCTGAAGCACCTAAATATCCAAACGCTGCCAAGGTTTTGTTGTCTGATGTTTATGTCGATGATTTGATTACCGGGTGCAGTTCACCTGATGAAGCTAAACGTCTAGTTTCTGAATTAAATCAGATTTGTGAGGCTGGAGGTTTTACATTGAGAAAATGGAATAGTAACATTGCTAGTATCATTGATGATTTACCAGAATCTTATCGTTATCAACAAGCTGTTTCCTTCGAGGAATCTAACAATGTTACCCAAAAGGTATTAGGTTTGCGTTGGCAACCGTCGCTTGATCAATTCTTCTATGATACAAATATCATAGACAGACCATGTACTAAAAGAAATATGTTGTCCGAAGTAGCAAGGATCTTTGATCCGTTAGGGCTATTAGCGCCTTTAGTATTTTTGGCCAAGCATTTAATACAATCGTTATGGATTTTAGGATTTGAATGGGATGACAGTCCCCCGTTGACCATAAGTTCAAAGTGGAAAATTTATTTGCAACAAATGTCGCAATTATCAGACCTTAAAATTCCTCGGTGGATTATTTCTGATGATGTTCAAGATCTACAGCTGCATGCGTTCTGTGACGCTTCTGAGGCAGGGTATGCTACTGTGATTTACTTTCGTACTGTTGACATACAGGGTGATATAAAGGTTGCCTTAGTATGTGCAAAATCTAGACTTGCGCCCACAAAGCGCATATCGTTGCCAAGACTCGAATTGTGCGGTGCTGTGTTATTGTCTGATGTAGTGGCATTTGTCCAAAATACATATAAAACTCGTCTGTCGTTAGATCGTATAGTTGCTTGGTCCGATTCTACAGTCGCTCTGTGTTGGATTCGATCGTCATCTTATAACTGGAAAACTTTTATAAGTAATCGGATTTCGCATATTCAGGATCGCGTTCCTCCTGCATCTTGGAACCATGTTCGGTCACATGATAACCCCGCAGACTGCGCCTGTAGAGGATGTTAGCATCAGATTTAGTCAATCATCAGTTATGGTGGACAGGCCCTCCTGGTTGTCACTTCCAGAAGAAAATTGGCCGGTTACCCACATGCCAAAGTTAATCGATACATCTCCAATAGATGTGGAGAAACGTACATTGGTATTAAATGTTGTTGTGACAGATAATTTTTTAGATTCATTACTAGAGAGATTTTCAAATCTACAAAAATATGTAGAATTGTTTCATATGTTTACCAGTTTGTTCGTAAGTTACAATTTTCTAGACAGGCAGTTGGTGAGAATTTGGATAACGTGTCTGTGTCTCAGCAACACGCTATGGAATTATTGATTAAGAGAATTCAGCAAGAATCATTTGGTCAGGATATAGAAAATATTAAACGGGGTAAGGTAATTAGTAAACATCTTCGACCTCTTACCCCTTTTATCGACTCGCGTGGTTTGTTGAGGGTGGGCAGTCGGCTCAGAAACTCGGAATTATCATATGAAACAAAATTTCCATTGGTACTTCCTCGCACTCACAGATTAACAGAATTAATCAATCTTGGACTGCCATAAAACATACTTACACCCTGGTCTTAAAGCCACACAATTTTTACTAACCCAAAATTATTGGATTTTGTCAGCAAAAAGAGTCATACGTCAGTGTTTAAAATCTTGTATTCGATGTTTTAGAGTGAAACCAATTGCTTATTGTCCTCCGATGGGTGATTTGCCTGCATCAAGGTTTACCTCTGTAAAGGCCTTCCTACACACGGGAGTTGATTTTGGAGGTCCTTTCTGTATTCTCATGAGCCGTAATCGAGGTGTAAGGTCACTAAAGGCTTACATTTGTTTATTTGTTTGCTTCAGCACAAAGGCTCTTCATTTAGAGCTTGTGTCAAGTTTGTCGGCGGATGCTTTTATAGCCGCGTTACGACGCTTTATAGCCCGCCGGGGTAAATGCCTGAAACTCTATTCCGATTGCGGTACTAATTTTGTTGGAGCATCGAACGAACTCTCGCAACTGATGACTCAATCAGCGCATGCTGAAGGAATTGAATTCGTGTTCAATCCTCCCTCAGCTCCTCATTTTGGAGGGCTGTGGGAGGCTGGAATTAAGTCTGTCAAGACACATTTAAAAAGAGTGATCGGCGACCAGATATTATCATACGAGGAGTTAAACACGGTTTTAATTCAGGTTGAAACCATTTTAAATTCAAGGCCTCTGTGCCCCATGAGCTCAGATCCGAATGATTTTTCATCCGTCCCATTTTTTGAATATAGAGCCTGTTTCTGTCATACCCGATCCAGTTCTCCAACAATCATTTTGGAAGCGTTGGCGTAATGAATATCTGCATTCTTTGCAACAGAAGGCAAAATGGTTTACCTCTACTTCTGAGGCGAAAATTGGAACGTTAGTCTTAATTCATGACAATCAAGTCGCACCTTTACATTGGAAATTAGGGCGCATAGAAAAACTGTATGTTGGTTCAGACAACATTAGCCGCGTGGCAGGTGTGAAAACAATGCAAGGTTTTCTCAAAAGACCACTTGTTAAACTATGTCCTCTTCCTTTGTAAAAATAGTTTTAGTATTTTTCGTAAGTGTATACGTATAAGTATTTGTTGTCGTTTACTTTTACAATAAGTTGCTTCACACTTATTTTGGTGGGCGGTATGTTTAGGCTTATTTACCCTATTTACACGTTTTACCTTAAGCTTATAGATATTAATTAATGTCGCTTATCCTTTAACCTAACAGTACTTAACCCCTTCCTATAATCCGGTTTTATCCACTACCTACCTACAAGAAAAGGGACTAAATGGTGAGAAAGGACAGAAATTTCAGTGCTTGGAAAGTCGTAGCAAGCGTCACATGTACGCAATATGTTGTCGTGGTTATTTTGCAGTAATTAGTGCCGTACAATCGGTTCGTGTGCTAATTAACATTACTACAGTCCGCAATCAATTAATAGTTTAGTTACATTGATCGACCAGCGTTGAATCAAGATCGCAGTCATTAAAGGTAGGTGAATTCCATATCATTGGTTCATCCCTTTATCCCTTCACAATTTAATGCTTCTTTTTTGAGATACATCCATGCAAAGTTGCATTCATTATTTTTTTCAATTTATGGCCCAGCATTGGGCCAATAAAAATAGGCTGTTTTAATTTTGTAATTGCTTGGGTGATGTAAAAAATAATTCGACGCGTGACGTGTGGTTTCGAAGGCGATTAATACGATGGATGATCTTGCACTTCAAACATCGAAGAAAATGTTGAAAAAATTGGTCAGTGTTCGAATAGACTGACTTAACGTTCGAGCGATGGATGAAGTTGTGAACATTAATAAGCACACCAAATATCAAATTTTGTGTATGGATATCAGCGTGAGGAAAGTTTGTGTAGAAACGGTCTTGAGAGTTCTCACGCCAGATCAAAAAGAGCGTCGCAAGAAATGTTGTTTTAGAATTTGCAACAATTAGATGTCGATCCAAATCTGTTTCGAAAAGTAGTCACTTGTGATGAAATTTGGACCTTCCAGTAAGATCCTGATACCATAAGACACGCTAAGAATCAAAAAGTCTCTTTAAAAAAAGTCAGAATCCAAAGTTCTGCTATCTAAATTTTTTTATTTAAAGTGTAAAATTACAAGAATGAATTCCAGAAAGCTCAACAATTAATTAATCAACGTTATTATAAGGAGTTCTTGATAAAAGTGAAATATAGTCATGAAAAAACAGCCACAGCTATGAAAAAGTGATTTCATTATTCACCATTACAATGCGCCTGTTGACAGCAATTTTTGCAAAGCAATTTTTGACTAACGATCAAATTACTATGCTTGCAACATCCTTCGTCTTCTGTCTATTTAACACCATGAGACATTTATCTTTTCCCAAAAGTTAAATCTATGCTTAAAGAGACACATTTTGGGTTAGTGGATGCCGTAAAAAGGAAAACGGTGGATATATTGAAACAGTCTACAGAAATTGATTTCCTTCAAGTCTTCAACTAGTGAAGAACAAGAATATCTCAATATATTACTGAAAATTGGAAGTAGTTTTAACGGGATAAGCATTAAATTTGTAATAGATACAAATGAAGGTACTTTATTTAATCACTCTCGTTCTTTAATAGACGCACCTCATACATTAAAATCCAACGTTTATTTATTTGAAAATTTGTTTGATTTCTTATTTAGGGGAACAAAATCACTCTTATCCTGTCCGTGTTTTAAATATTCCAGTTTTTGCAACTTTTTTATAATAATGACTGAAAAATATGTAAAATACAAGCTTGTATTTAAATTAATGGAGAATGGTTTTTAACATTTATTGCTTTACGTTTGGTATCTGCCGTTTTTACAGTGACACCAATATATATCATATGTATATTAATCTGTTCAAGATTGCTAAATACTTAGTAGAATTTTTAAACTCAATATGTGTGATTTAGAAATACCATAAATTTCGTGTCATCTAAGATCACTATTTTTACTTTTATAGCACATTAATAAAAATGTAGGACAAACCGTAAAGAACTTTCAAATCAGTACAGAAGGCCATATCAAACAGAGTGTCTACTTAACGAGATTAGCAGTAAGATATACTATCTTCAGATCAATGCCTCATGTAGATTCTACAACTTAACTAACCTCTTTGCATATAAATTATATTTAAATTTAATTTTAAAATACGTTATAATGCAATTTTCTCATTATTCAATTTATAAACTATTTTGAACTTAATTCGATTAGATTATGTACAATAAACCGAGCAAATATTTTTGCAGAGGATGAGTTGGAGCTTTTTGTGTGAAATTTTTTTAGGGATTTCTACAGTCTAGCATGTTGATTATTTTCTGCACAGTTTAGAGAGTAGTTTTTTCACAGTTTGACTTTTACTTTATCTCGTTAATGTAATTAAATTTGTTATTGAAAGTTCCTAAAAGTATCGATATGTCAAAGGAATTTCTCGAATAATAACCCGGAGGTTTTTAACCTTTAACCTGTTAGTTTCGACAGTCTAAATAATGCAAAGGTTTTTAAAAACACGCTCTAAGCTCATTTTACCAAAGAATGTAAGTGATTTTATTAAAAGTACGATCTTCAATCCTTAAAATGGCTGTTAAAGTTGATTAGTAACCGAAAACCAACTAATATATTATAGTATATTATTCAACGAACAAGTTATGATAGCCATTACTCATTCGGAAGGTTTGCGCCGCGAGCCCGCTAGGGCGAGCGATGTAATCCGAATGAGTAAGGGCGCCGTAACTCGCGAGCGGAATACTATTCTTTTCCCACGACTACACAAATCTTCATTATCACATTTTTTCTAAACGTTTAAACCCATATCACAAACACTGACAATAGGGATGGACTCGGGCCGGGCCGACTTTTATTCAGCGAATGAGAAGATTTTTTTTCTGTTGTGTTCAACAAGTAACTATCACTCTTTTGTTTAATTTAAGAGTATAATGATTTTGAATTACAATCAAGATACTTGTGGAACATATCGTAGTATATCATTTGATTTTTGATTCTGTTACGTACCTAGACGTAGTCGGAAGAAAAGTAAGTACCAGGATAACTATTGTACGTGGAGAGTGAGGGGATTCGCCTACAGACCAAAAAGAAACAAAAAACACATCGCCCACGATGATCTATTGACAAATAAAAATAAATAACGGATTCTGTACAAACAAGCAAGAGCAATAAATTAAGCGTTACTATTTGAAAGCAAACAGTTAGGTGATATGAACAATTTAGTACATTAGATACGAAGTGCGCATCTCGTATTTACACAAAATAAAATTAATCAGTAGTAAATAAACTTGTGAGAGTTTTTGTCAAGCATTTTTAAAGTTTCATCTAATACTTTTTGTAAAATAACTAATTAGTAGGAAAGAATTAACGTGTGGGAGCTTTTGTCAGATATCTTTTAAATCGTACATAGTGCCGCTTGTATAATAAACTAATCAGTACAAAGGTATAAGCGTGTGTCTGTCCAATACTTTTAACACAGGTACATCACACATGTAGAGCGATAATATCGATTAGCAGCAACGAACAATAGTTCTACAATGTGACGTTTCTTGTCACATAACTACACCAAATGTTGATACGGAATATCCCATTGACACACACAAAAGAAAACGAGTTGCATACCTGTAGGTGTCCGGATACTTAGCTTGGAAACCGTCGGGGGTGAGTCAACACAGAAACGCCGCGGTATTCAGGATCCATTCGGCCTGGCATCGTAACTACAGCAACGAGCTACGCACAAAAGTAGAAAGGAAAAACCCATTTGGCCTCTAGTTAAAAAAAGCAATCCACGCAAAACACCTCCTAGTTGTCGAACAGAAAATAACCAGACGTGCATTGCTTTTGAAATACGGTGACGAATAATGTAGAAAATATGTCGACGTACAAGCTGTAGAAGCAAATTTAACAATGATTCAAATAATACGAATTCCAACTGCAAATCCACGCTTATCGAAGCGCGATTAAAACTGGAAAACCAGGGTTTTATCAGATAGTGTGCGACCTTATTTCAACAAGTTTTTACATTGAAACAATAGAGAAAATCATTATAGGCGGTCGTACAAGATAACGGGTACCTGAAACAAGATATAACTATTTAGCTGTTGCATAAACTTGTCGTTTCAAAGCAACTAGATTTAAGTTGAGGAATTTATTCGTGAGAGTGTTTATTATTAATTATGTTGAAGGATTTAACAGTAGAAACAGAATTTATTCGAGCGGGTATTGAATTAATAAGGGAGAAAAATAGGGTAATTAATTTATGCTGAAAATAAACGTAACAATTCTTTAAAAAATCCTAGAAATAGGTAACAAAGGTACAAAATGTTTAGCAATTTTCAATGTTTATGAAATTGTACGCTTAACGCACCTTGTAACCTTTATAATAAATTTGCGTCCGCTTTATTTTGTCGTTCCTACTGCAAAGGAATTTTACTAAAATTACCTACTTGAAATTAGAGAGTTGTTACAAACTCATTCCAAGCAGACCAAGCAGACAAAATGAACTTTGCAATAACTCTCTAGTGTTTTAGGCGGTAGACATAAATTATACACGCGATTGCTAATATCGACGTTCGCCGTATGATTGAGATTTGGAGTATATACATATACATAATATAAATCGTGCAAACTTTTGAATTATGAATAAATCACCTAGTTTGATGTTCCTGGGCATCTTTAACTTGCCTAAAGTACAACATGCGGAACATTAAATAGGACTAGAAAAAATATTCGGTATAAGAAGTGAGTTATAATATCACGTCTCCTTTACACTAAACAAGACGAAAAACTGATTATTAATGGGTTCATGAAGATACTACGTGAAAATATAATTAAGAACGTTTACTTACTCAATGTGAGATAGAAGTGAAGGGACGGTGGAGTATCTACTCGTGAGTTTTTCGGCCCGAAAAGTTCGGGCCGGCCCGAGTCGTTTGGCCCAGCCCGGCCCGGCCCGAATAAAGTAGTCATCGGCACGGCCCGGATTCGAGCCCGAAATCGGGCCGGACCGGCCCGAAAGCCCGAGCCCGAGACCATCCCTAACTGACAGGCAAAAATTTATTTGTCAAAGTGTAACAACCTACTTCGCATAATACGAAAATTATTACCTAGTGGATCATGAAAAATGGATGTTTGTACTGATTGGTCAGAGGTGTTGGATTATGATCATAACCCACGAGCTGATTGTTCCTGATTGGTTAAAGGTGTTGAATTATAGTTTATACACACCTATAGACTAATGAGTACTACTATTGATGCATTCTTAAATGCATAAGAAGTGCATAACTGGATAGTCATGAGAAATAGTATGTTATTCAACGAGCGAGTTATGATAGCCTTTACTCATACGGAAGGTTTGCACCGCGAGCTCGTTAAGCGACCTGCGTAAATCCGAATGAGTATTGGCCGTAATTCGTGAATTGAATACTATACTTTTCCCACAACTACACAAATCTTCATTATCAGATATTTCTATACGTTTAAACTTGCATCACAAACATGACAAGCAAAAATGTATTTGTCAAAGTGTAACAACCTGCTTCGCATGATACCAAAATTATACGTCTTTGATTATGAAAAATGGAGGTTTGTACTGATTGGTCAGATGTGTTGGATTATGATCATAATTCACGACCTGGATGTTTCTGATTTAAACTAGCATCACAAACATGACAAGCAAAAATGTATTTGTCAAAGTGTAACAACCTGCTTCGCATGATACCAAAATTATACGTCTTTGATTATGAAAAATGGAGGTTTGTACTGATTGGTCAGATGTGTTGGATTATGATCATAATTCACGACCTGGATGTTTCTGATTGGTTGAAAGTGTTGGATTATGAATCCATATACACCTATAGAATAATGAGCACTATTATTGGCCCATTCTTAAATGCTTAAGAAATGCATTACTGGATATTCCTGGCAAAAAATATTTATTGCGTATATCAGTAATCCGCAAAAAGAAAGCAACAAGTGTCCTGTTACACTGCATTGGTAGTTGATCGGATTTGTGAGCTCTCTCCTCACACCGCCAGTAAAAGTGTTAGATACTTAGATGGTTAAAAATAAATGAACAGTTAAAAAGTTTTTGAGAACGCCCGTTGAACCAATTCAACGAAGAATACTGTAAGGGACTTTATTGAAAGTATGATCAACTATCTTGAAGATGGGTCTCAAAGATGGTTACAAATCGAAAAATTATTTAATATATTAGAATATGAGAATGTGAACTTGTATTTTAATATATACGTGGTATATTGTTATAGAAAGTATTTATTTTATGGTTATTTAGTTGGAGTTGGAGGGTTGAATTTCGGGCAATGGTTCAAAAATTGCTTACAGGAATTTTGGAACGTTACAATACATTACATTCTTGTTATATAATAGTATAAAGATCTAGTAAGAGATTGTAGAAGCTACCCCAAAGCAGATATATACACTCAAACATAATAATTATGAAAGTCGCGATTAAATTTTAAAATTTGAAAAAAAGGATCGGAACAAGGCACTTTGACCATAAGAAACCAAAAGATAAAGATACCCACAAAATATTTGAGAAGAAAATCAAACGACTTGTTGAAAGACATGGGGAAAATGTTTGATACTAAAGAAGTAGAAGCAGAATGGAATAACATTAAATCCAGTTTAGACATTGCGGTCAGCGATTTTAGGGTATAATCAAAAGGAAAATAAGAAACCATTCTTGACAAAGGGTATTCTGAATTTAATAGAAGAATGCCAAAAATACAAAAACACACGATACGAAACAGGAAAACAGAGATCAAAGCCATAAAATGGGAAATTATTCAAAAGTGCCGCAAAGCTAAAGAACAATGGATTGAAGAAAAATCCAATGAGGTACAAATTAAGATGACAATTGGAAAACAGACAAATAAATTTTAGGGATACAAACTATTGCAAAAATGTAAGAGGCGCAGGTGGAGAGCAAAAATGTAAGAGGCGCAGGTGGAGACATCATTATAAAAGATGTAGAGAAAGTGGAAGATGACAAGAATGTATAGGGAATTTATATGCAGGATCGGAACTAGAAGCAACTAGAACAGGTAACAGAGATTCAAAAAAGATGACGGGATATCCTTTACTTAGAGACGAGTTTGAAAAATAATAAAATGCGGGGTACAGATGAAGTGCAAACAAAATCTCTAAAAGCTGTTGGATGACAAGTAACAGAACGTCTCTTACCACTTGTCAGTTATATGTATGGATAGGCTAGATACTTAAAGATTTCAAACGTAACACCATAGTTACTATACCAAAAAAGAGATGTGCGGATTGATGTGAAAATTTTCGAACAATAAGTTTAACAGCACACGTGTAAACTATATAACTACAAAAGATCTGGAAAAAAGATTCGACAATGTAAAATCGGAAAAAATGTTCGGAATATTAAAAAGATAGGAATGAGGTATAGGAATAAATGGATAGTACATAGCTTATACAAAAAAGCATTAAGCGGTAACAGAATTAGAGCCGGAACGTAGATAAGTAAATATTACGAAAGGAGTGAGACATTTGGAATACTTATTCAGAAACAATATGGTTAGGTTCCTAGACTATGTAGCGGTATTAGTATCTAGCAAGGAAGAGTTAGAAGCAGGTATTGAATAAACGGAAACAGTACTAACAGAACGAAACGGTGTGAAAATTAACAAAAATAAAACTAAAGAACGGGTATCTAAAGGAGATGAAAATAACTCAAAAACAATAATATAAATAGGAAACGAGAATTTACAATAGTTAAGGATTTCTGCTACCAAGGAAGTCAAATAATGTAAGATCGGAAAAGTGAAAAGATATCAAACAAAGATTAGCATCAGGACGTGCTGCATTTAACAAGAAAAAGTTGCGACTATGTTTGAAGACAACAAACATGGAAACAAAGAAAATACTGCTTAAAGCATATGCATGAAACAGCACTGTGCGGCTGTGGAACGTGGACAGAAGGCGAAGTGGACAGGAATTTGAAATGTGTGCTACAAACGTATGCAAAAATATCATGGACAGATAAAGTCAGGAACACAGCGGCACCAAAGATGGTAGGAGAAGAAAGAAATATATGGAAAACGGTGAGAAATGGGAGAAGATGGGATGATAGGACACGTTATAAGGCATGAGGGAATAGTGTGGGATATATTAGAAGCAGAGAAAGGAAAAAGTAGGTACATGTAGACCTAGATTAGATTATTGCACACAGGTAGTGAAAGATGTAGGCTATTGAAATTTCAGGGAAATGTATAAGTTAGCTCAGAATAGGAAAAAATGGAGGTACGCGTCCAACTAGTTCCAACCCTAAAAACCTAATGACCATGACATATCTGGATCTGAACGGAAAATTTAATTTCGCCTCCATTTCGATGTCAATTTCATTTATGAGCATAAAATCTAATCTGGTAGTCTTAACTTTAAAGGGTCTGACTGCAACAGTTATCAAGGTTTCTGTGACCTCATTTGCTCCAGCATCCTCAATTGCTCCCTCATTCTGGACCAAATAGTTTTCTTTGACTAGTTATTTCCACCCACGAGATAATGTACCCTGTTTGGTATCAGTTAATATTATAATTGTCTCAGCTACCTGAATTTCTAGGAATTTTTTAGATAGCATCATCGCCCAGGGAGCTACTCTCAGTTTAACATTTTTTGCTGTTAGCGATTTCTGGCCGTCCCCATAAATTTTTTAATCATGCGATACATCAAATTAGTCTAGAATTTTATGCAAAATCCGAATCTGTAAACAGATTTACAATCGGACCACCCCTTACCGTTTTACACACATACCCTCTAAATTATAACTTTCTTGCAGCTCATACGTAAAACAAAATCTAAAAACCATTCTTAAAACTTTTTATTACAGACAATTTTTACTAATCTAATAACTATAAGTTTCGTACGCCCGTCTTTGTGTTAAAGTTGAGAGGCGCGAATCGATCGCTTATTGGGATTTGCGTCCGAGGGTTTCGGAGTTGGGGGCGCGGACGGGTGGTGGTTAGGTGGAGAATTTTTGCGTGCTTAGGATAGGCCGGTTTTTATGGCGGAAACCCGATAACTTGCGGAGATATAAGGATTTTCCGGAAAAAGATTAATTTGAAGCGACGTATTCGTTAACGTGTTAAAAAAGCTTGGATCCCTCCAAAATTTCCGATCTAAAATCCGAACGGGCCGTGCGACGGGGTCGGCAACTATTCCGTTAGCATTGGTACGAGAGAGAAGAAAGATTGAGTTGGTTTCTAAAATTCGTATTCGGCGGTTAAAAAATATCTAATATATACCAAACAACGCTATTCGTATTCTACAACCTGAATTGTTAACGATTTGCAAGCTGATACTATAGCATTTTCTTAAAACAGGTATTAAAATTTGTATAATTACCTCGAGAAATGTCAAACACAGGTAACGAAAGCAGACGGAAGCGAACGAATATGTACCTTCAAAATCTATGAGGACACAATTTTTTTAAGTTTGTTAAATTTAAAATTATAAATCATCCAATATTACGTAATACTTCCAATAATTGATTATTAGTATACAACAACATGGCTTTTTAATACACACGGGCCATTTTTTTGAAAAATAATGTTTTATTGCATTTGACGTTTGTTTACGGAATCGCCCGAACAATTACAATAGACCGTGATTTATTCCTAAAGCGATGTATTCCTTATGTTACACTTAGCATAGGAAGTATACAACCAATGCGATTTCAATGAACAACGCTTCGATGGCGCAAGTCTAACATCGCTGCTTACGAATGCTAACCCCGGTGGTTCGGTTCCCAGTCAAATTCATTTTTTTAATTTAATTTTGTGTTGCTTTTTAAAACATGTAATAGCATTTACTTAACAATATGCATTAAATAAACCAAGACTTTCTTTCATATGCTTCAATGCGATCTACAATCTACAATTTGTGAATTATATTTACTCAAATATCATTTACTCAAAAATCATTTACAAAGTTTACTTTTCACAGATTGTCCAACTTACAGGTACGTATTCGCTTATATGTGTATAAAAACTAAAAATCTTTAATATTTTACGCTCTAAAAACCCAACGCACAGAAAAAAACCGGTACATTTGCGTTGATGAACAGACGTTCGAGTTGGTTTCAAAAATTGGTATACGATCCTTAACAAATTTTCTAATATGTACCAAACATATTGCATCTATCATAAACTCTACATCTTTATTTAAAACTTTTACTGCGATTTGTGTAATTTATTTGAGAAATATCAAAAGCAGGTTACGAACACGGTGGTGGCACTCTATAAAGGATTATGTTGGCGCATTTTAGTATTAACACTGTCTAAATAGATGGCGCCCACAATTTCAAAAGCAATTACGTTTGTCATTCATTTGACATTAATTTGACGTTTCGGATTATTGTTTATCTAACCATAGCGCTATTCAAAGATTGTTCAATTTGATTGGCTGCATTTCAAAAATTTCATTATGAATTGTGCTATTATTAATCGACTTCTTCAATATATCCAGGTGTGTGATAAAAAAAAATTACTTTTACTTAATATTACATTACTAATGTTTTTATAGGTACTTATTTCACCGTCAATGTTGTTATTACATACCTACCGATATTGCATGTACAAATAATTTATTGTAAAACTAAAACTTAAGAGAAACTGATGTCTTAATGTTAGAGCTTGGTGTTTGTTTATACATTACTGTATTTAGAGGAGATTCATATTTATTAGTTTTTGTGACAAATGTTAAAATAATGGATTACATATTTTTATCCGAATCGTGGATTATAGATACGTTCTCTACTATGTGAGAAGTTGTGGAAATAAGAATGCCACTAGGCATAGATTTTCAAATCCCTATAACAAAAAAATTACGTTTTCATGATTATTTTTTAATTTGTATGCCAATGGCCCGTGTTTTGTTGTATTTGACAATTGTACCTGAAATCGGTTTTCTTCTTCCTGCAATATGCAATAAGCCAATTTGTCTTATGCATCAAGCAAGGTTCGGACGTTTAAAGTTGATCGTTCTAAAAACACGGAGCGCTTCAGTAAGAGAGACGTGGAAAATCGCGTTGGTTTCGAAATTCGTATTAGGCTTCTGAGAAATTACTAATATATATGTCAATAAACACAATCCGTATCCTAAAACCTGAAATGTTAACAGATTGAAAGCAGGTACTGCGGTATTTCCCTAAAACATTTATTAAATTTTGTATAATTAATTCCGGTTACATCAACAACAGATTAATACACAGACTATAGTCAAATAATAGAATTCAATGTTTTTCTTTATGTAACATAGAACATTTGCTATACATAGAAATCTAGATTAATTTAATATCTAATTTAGTATCTAATTTAAATAATAGCCGCTTTACAGAATAAATTAATATGCGCGGTCTATTTTTAAAAAGGGCCCTCTTATTTGGCACTTGTGGGCATATCGCAGTTCATTTAAGTATTTCCAGTTCTCTACATTGCACACATGATACATTATTATATTTTCTAATAATGGTCTAACGTACTTTTGCAGAAATCCAAATGCTTTTCAAACGTGCACAACTATGTCTCATTTTATATGTGAAAATCATTCAAATTTATTGGGATAAATAAATCATACGGAATGCCCAATTTAATAGGTTTGCACTGTAACTACAACAGTTTGGGGTCGACTTCGATTTCTATCACTTTTGTTGTTACTTAGGCCGTTTAATAATATAACTATCACGACAGCTTTATTTCCATTTTCATTCAAAGGGTGTACATAAAATACATAGCTTTTCTTATGTATAACTCAAAAATCAAATGCCGCGCATATACCACTTTTTAGAACACACAGTTTCAACATTACACCTCATGCACATTTATAATTACTAAAAGTTTATTTATATTCGTTAACAGGTACATTCGAGGTTAGATTGATTTCATACGCCTTCACAGGAGATACTCAATACCAATGAAAATATCTAAAACGTACATGTACATTATTTTCATTCGCAATATGTTAAAAGAGATATTTCAAAACATATCACTTTTAATGAGGCTACATTAATCTCATACTTCTTTGTTTAACCATTTGCAGCTTCGACAAACGCAAACGCAAACGCTAAACGTCCGAGCCACTTTCGTGTAGAATCACCGTGATTTTTAAATCGCTTGCCAATTTAACCTGCGATATACTATTCGAGATATTGTTAACATTTCACCTTATGCTTTATCCAACGGTTGCTTGCAGCACTTCTATAACTTACTACTTTTAACTATCATCATATATCGGAAATATAAAATACGCCTGTTTATTAATATTGAAGAAAGAAAATTTATTACCACACGAATTAGCATACACAAGTATCCAAATATATCCTCGGTACATTCATTCCACGTAAATTAAACTAAACCAATCACCTCATTTCGACTACTTTCACATATCAGCCTTATAAAACAAATTAAATATATTATATAATATACATCTCTTATACATCTTACATATAGTACATACACAGAATATATATCATACACAGAATATATTACATACACAGAATACATTGCAAAAGTAGACTGAGATCTATTCGTTTGTTTAACATACATTATTTCCTCTATACAGAAAGCTCCAGTAATATTAGATATATTTAAATATCCGCTTTAAAAGAATACATATACTCAATAACCTTCATTTTATAATACATTAAAAATCAAAAAAAAAAAACATTAGCAAAAATTCGTACGCATTTTCTACTTTAATATTTATAATCGCAAAATAAATACAGTTGCTTCTTTATTTAGCCACTAACAAAACTTCTACGAACGCAAGAGCTTAACAAAGTTGCCGCTTTAGTTTACAGACTCGAAAATATTTAGAAGAATTTTTAAACATACTCTAACATGCTATTCCGGGAATTGTTTACATTTCAACTTATGCTTCAACACTTTCATTAATTTCTACTTATAAAACTACTGCTGAAAACCACCTCAAATATTGTTTATTAATTTTGAAAGAATTAAGGGATTGTTCGAAATGCCCTTCCTTCAATTTATCTATTCTCAAACGGAACGGCAACTACCAACCGGCGTTATTTGTAGGAATTCTCTATTCGTTCAAAATTGTTCTGCTACGTTCTCATTTGTCCTGCATCGTTCTGCATCGTTCTGCATCGTTCTACATCGTTCTGCATCGTTCTGCATCGTTCTCAATCGTTCTCAATCGTTCTTGATCCGTTCGACTCCTAGAAGTGATTTCGACAAAGTCCACTAGAGCGTAGTGATCTTCCTCCGATCAATTCTCCGAAGTGATTTTGCCAAAGTTTACTGGGGCGAGGTGGTCTTCATCCGAACGACACTTCGAAGTGATTTCGACAGTCTACTTGGGCGAAGTGGTATGGATCCGATCGACACTTCGTAGTGATTTCGACAAACTCTACTTGGGCGAAATGGTCTTGACCCTATCGATTCTCAGAAGTGATTTCGAAAAAGTCTACTAGGGCGAAGTAGTCTTGATCCGATCGTTCCACGAGATGATTTCGACAAAGTCTACTAGGGCATCTTGATCCTATCGGCTCCCTGAAGTGATTTCAACAAAGTCTGCTAGGGCAAAGTGGTCTTGATCCGATCAACTACAAAAGGTGATTTTGACAAAGTCTACTAGAGCGAAATAAATTTTGATCCGATCGACTCCCGGTGTGATTTCGGCAAAGTCTACTTGAGCGAGGTGATCTTGATACGATCGACTCTCCGAAGTGATTTCGACAAAGACTACTAAAGCGAAGTGATCTTGATCCGATCAGCTCTCCGAAGTGATTTCGACAGAGTCTACTAGAGTGAAGTGATCTTGATCTGAGGTACTCCCCGAAGTGATTTTGAACAAGTCTACTACAGCGAAATAATCTTGGTCCGGTCGACTCCCCGAAGTGATTTCGACAAAGACTACAAGGCGAAGTGATCTTAATCCGATCGACTCTCCGAAGTGATTTCGGCAGAGTCTACTAGAGTGAAGTGATCTTCATCTGATGTACTCACCGAAGTGATTTCGAACAAGTCTACTACAGCGAAATGATCTTGGTCCGATCTACTCCCCGAAGTGATTTTGACAAAGACTACAAGGCGAAGTGATCTTAATCCGATCGACTCTCCGAAGTGATTTCGGCAGAGTCTACTAGAGTTAAGTGATCTTGATCTGAGGTACTCCCCGAAGTGATTTCGAACAAGTCTACTACAGCGAAATAATCTTGGTCCGGTCGACTCCCCGAAGTGATTTCGACAAAGACTACAAGGCGAAGTGATCTTAATCCGATCGACTCTCCGAAGTGATTTCGGCAGAGTCTACTAGAGTTAAGTGATCTTGATCTGATGTACTCACCGAAGTGATTTCGAACAATTCTACTACAGCGAAATGATCTTGGTCCGATCTACTCCCCGAAGTGATTTTGACAGACTACAAGGCGAAGTGATCTTAATTCGATCGACTCTCCGAAGTGATTTCGGCAAAGTCTACTAGAGTGAAGTGATCTTCATCTGATGTACTCACCGAAGTGATTTCGAACAAGTCTACTACAGCGAAATGATCTTGGTCCGATCTACTCCCCGAAGTGATTTTGACAAAGTCTACTAGGGCGAAGTGGTCTGGATCCATTCCACTCCCCGAAGCGATTTTGACAAAGTCTACTAGGGTGAAGTAGTCTTGATCAGATCGTTCTACGAGATGATTTCGACAAAGTCTACTAGGGCATCTTGATCCTATCGACTCCCTGAAGTGATTTCAACAAAGTCTGCTAGGGCAAAGTGGTCTTGATCCGATCAACTGCGAGAGGTGAGTCTACTACAAAGTCTACTACAGCGAAATAAATCTTGATCCGATTGACTCCCGGTGTGATTTCGGCAAAGTCTACTTGAGCGAGGTGATCTTGATCCGGTTGACTCCCAGAAGTGATTTCGACAAAGTCTACTAGAGTTAGGTGATCTTGATTCGCTCAACTTCTTAGTCGTTTTAATGAATTCTACTAGGGAAAGTGAAGACGGGGTGTACAGAAGGCGGAGCGTAGAGAGGGCGGGGCGTAGAGAGGGCGGGGCGTAGAGCGTGGGACGCAGAGAGGGCGGGACGCAGAGAAGACGGTGCGTAGAGAGGCCGGTGCGCAGAGAGGGCGGGCGCAGAGAGGGCGGGGCGCAGAGAGGGCGGGGCGCAGAGAGGGCGGGGCGTAAAGAGAGTGGTCCACAAAGCGAGTAGAGGCGCTCAAAGTAGTCCCGTAGGGACTACAAACCGCTTCTAGTACAGATTAAGTTTTGTAGACCATATTTCTAAATACATATTCACAATTTTTATGCTTAACCTAGAACTCCTCACATCGGCTTGTACTTATTAATATTTATTTCTAAATAGAGCACCTTTTCCAAAGACCTACCGGACCCACGTGTTTCAAATTCCTCTGATTTTGTTCTCATGGTTTTGCTTAAGACCTCGTACATATTTTCCAGATTACTAGAAGACGTGCAGTGCTACTATAAACAAAAACTTAATAAAACACTTTAAACCTTTACTAAGGGAATACCAAACTTGTTGTCTACAGGATACTTACTAATAAAGCAATTTAATTTTAAATAACTTCTACGTCATATTTTCGGAAATGGCAGGCTTGAATATTTTTTAAATGAATCACCGAGCGAAAGTATATGCTTAACGGCATTCAAATTAACCATTAGTTTTTCATTTTACGAACGCGGCTAATTATAGATTAAAATTTAATTTGTTTTAAATAACGAAAATGAATACATAGAATTTGTGATTGTTTCGTTCAAGACCCTTTAACAGCTGGCGGAGCTGATACCGCAAGACCCACAATTTAAGTACTTTGCTTCTGACGGATGTATAAGCTTAACCGTGGACGATGTTACACCACGACATTTATTCTGGTGCCGTTTGAGAGCATTTTTCTAGGTATAGGAAGCACCACAAGAGTTGCAATTAAAAATATTTTCGGATGACATTTTTTTTTCGACCAGCTTCCATGGATAGCGCCATGGTTTATATACATTTTGGAAACAATCGAAGATTGCCGAAGATACTCGAAGAGTGCACAAGCGCGGTCACTAAACCAATTAGCATTAATACCAAGTATTCCGTACTTTCGTAGGTTGCTCATTTCCTAGAACCAAATCTTCCGCATAGCGGTCGGTAACACGTAATTATTTCTAGAGCCGGCAAGTACTCGATACCACCCAAATAGCGAATTAGATGCTGGATGTCTGTTAACTTCCGATGTCTTCGTAAAAGGTAGTAAAGACTCGGTCAATCATCCATCTAACTTATACTTCGACTCGCCCCCGTTCTGATAATTTCCAAACATTTTATTTAGTCCAAGAACACTACTATTTTTCTAAACCACAATTAATAATCGCCTTTATAGGTTTAACATTTCTACCATTTCCCAATGACTGGTGCTACGTACATAGAAACTGTAATTTCTTATTGGAGAGAATCCTTATTCTCCCACGCACTGTTGCGTAGTTGCATGTCCACCCCTTTTGGGAATATATGCTCGTTATAGGTTTTAGGACCCTCGGTTTTACTTAACTACACTTCGTGAGACCCCTTTAATCTTTTTAATCGTGTCTTTCTCGCTTACAATACAGTAGGACTTGGCTTTTGTACCGACGAATTCTAATACTAGACCCCCCATTAAATTCGTCTTTGAATTTCCCTAAAACTTTTTTGTTGACAAGCGGTATATTGTATTTATTGTCCGCGGGGTAGTCACTTTTTTAAGATAACTATATTTTGTTTGGTATCAACTAATATTAGATTTTTCTAGGGAGCCCAAATCTGTAAATAGATTTTAAATAGGACCACCCCTTACAAAGTTACGCCTTTTAAAGACCCAAACCTCTAATTTTTGCCCATCTTTATTTAACTCCATCTTTAGAACCTTTTGTCGCTACCCAAGAAATATGCTTTAACCAACCATTTCCCGAGAAATCTAAAACCGATGTGTCCCGCGAACACCACGTGGGGATAACACGTATACTCTGTCCACCAGGATAGAAGCAGCAAGGATTTGGAAGAAGGGAAAGTGGGAGAACTTAAAAATTATGGAATCTTAAGACTAATATATACAATCGATTTACAAAATCTATACAAATATAAACAACTATCGTAGATTTATATCTTTATGCCCCCATGCGTAGATTGATATGCTTCCAGGGATGACGTTACGGTTGTGATCTTCGCTCGATAAACTAATTTTATTAATAGCCAATAATTTGATGCATAGAGACTGTCTAGGTTTTCGAATTGCAAAATGTACCGAAGTTTGTCTCTATATATAATATATTTGATTCCACCGACAACCAGATCCATTCTATCGAGTAATTCTTGCAGCGTATGACAATCTTTTAATCGCAGCTTTCCCACTATATCCTGCATACGTATCTTGTTAGCTTGATCGACTTCTTCTGGTCGGTATTGGAGGGAATCCTTATTCTCCCACTCACTGTTGCGTAGTTGCATGTCTACCGTTTTTGGGAATATATGGTCGTTATAGGTTGTAGGGCCCTCGGTTATAAATGATCCGAAAGGTTCTTTACTAGGCAAATATGCAATGTTTAGCGGAACCCCTTTGCGTGTGGTGTACGCCAAGGTTACGAAACCCGCAATCCTTAGTTCGTCTTTGTTATCTGCCATTTTGATAAATACGTTTTTAGAATAACCTTTTAAAAAGTATACGGATTTAGTACCATCCTTTTCCGCGAGGACGCTTACATAACTAAAAGAGTCTTTCTTACTAACCGCAAATACATACAGCTTGTAGAACCCGGATGTATTTAAGTCGGTCTATCGGCACATAAAATAATCTTTTAGTTCTTCCTCATTTTCTCTAATAAGATGTTCTTTGTCTAACACATCTTTGTATTGTTCGCTTATTGTCGCAGTGTTTTCCATGTAGTCCAACTTTCGCCTGTTTGTATCCATTTCCTCTAATTCCAGTTGTCTTTTTCATCCACTTACAGCGTATGGCATGCATAATGTGGCAATTTCCTTTAGCGTGAACGGATAGAGTTTACTGTCAATATTTACGCGTTGTCGTACAACCTCTGGACGAATGTTAGGCGTATCCATCAATCCCAATTCCGAAATGACTATTTCTTTTGGAATTGTAGAATATGGTGTTGCAGATTGTGTAAAATATGTACTACCTGCTTTAATGTAGCACTTGTCTAAGATATTTATTTTATCTTGGCTGTCTTTCTCCTCTACTATCTCCAAATAATTTACAGGTAAATAGTTAAAACTCAAAGCCGAATGCACATACTTTATCAATTTTTCCTTCTCCTCTGGTTTTTCGGACAACTTAATTTGCAAGCCCGTCAATTTCTTTGTATTGCCATTTCCCCAATACACGTACTGCAGTAGGTTATTATACACTAAACAGCAGCTATTTTGTAGCTTGTCCGATAGCTTACTCCACATTTTGGCAAGTGGTACCGAGTACATCGGCGCCTTTAGGAAGTATAACTTACTATCTTCCAATAAGGTTAAACAGTCTTTTAAGTGATTATACACCCTTTTCGCACTGACATAGTTTCTAATTGTACAGTTGTATATTGTCGCTTCCAATCGCGTAATACCATGTTCTTTGGCCAAAGTAGACGCAAATGTTTCCCTTAAACGTACATCTGGACAACGTCAAAATCTAGTATATGATTGCAAAGTTAATTATTAACACCAGATTGTGTAAAATATGTACTACCTGCTTTAATGTAGCACTTGTCTAAGATATTTATTTTATCTTGGCTGTCTTTCTCCTCTACTATCTCCAAATAATTTACAGGTAAATAGTTAAAACTCAAAGCCGAATGCACATACTTTATCAATTTTTCCCTCTCCTCTGGTTTTTCGGACAACTTAATTTGCAAGCCCGTCAATTTCTTTGTATTGCCATTTCCCCAATACACGTACTGCAGTAAGTTATTATACACTAAACAGCAGCTATTTTGTAGCTTGTCCGATAGCTTACTCCACATTTTGGCAAGTGGTACCGAGTACATCGGCGCCTTTAGGAAGTATAACTTACTATCTTCCAATAAGGTTAAACAGTCTTTTAAGGGATTATACACCCTTTTCGCACTGACATAGTTTCTAATTGTACAGTTGTATATTGTCGCTTCCAATCGCGTAATACCATGTTCTTTGGCCAAAGTAGACGCAAATGTTTCCCTTAAACGTACATCTGGACAACGTCAAAATCTAGTATATGATTGCAAAGTTAATTATTAACACCAGGACTTGTTATCCGACACACAAATTTGTTGTATATCTTAGTTCTTGCATTGGTTGTTAGCCATGTTAAACAATCGATTCCCACAGTTTTATCCTTGTCAACTATAATATTGCACTTTTCTTCGTATTCGCCCTTGTAGCAAAAGTTATGGTTTGTAGTTAAATAATTACACATCTCCATCTTGCTAAATATGCCAGCAAAATCTTGGGTTACATCCATGTCAAAAAGATGGTAATAATCTTTTTTGAGTTCGTCTAATATATCTGGTAGTTCCTCCAATAAAGTTTCCAACTTAACATCTGCTAGTTTTACTTTGTACGAAAGACATATAGGATTTTGGAATTTTTTATTAATGCTTTCGAGGTCTTCTTTTTCGATAATTTTTTTTACTCCCCGACCCATCTTTTATTAGTGCTTTCCAGAGAAAACGGAAGCTTAGCTTTAACACCATGCCTAGCGGAAACAAATCGGTCGAACTTTCTTCGTAGATAGCTGTTAAATGCACCACAAATTTCTTTTTTTAGGATAAACATCCTTTTGTTTGCAGATGTTTGCTCAGCGTCAGAAAGGTCGCAAATTTTAACCAACATTATATTGTCACAAAATGGTTCTGTAATTGGTGTGTGTAGTCCACCATTCAGCATATGGCGCCTTCGACATAACAAATATTACCAATATCTGTCACCAGATTATTGTTGCACATATTTTCTACCAACAGTCACAATCTAAATCGCTCATTTGTTGGTTTCACTTTATTCCCAAGAAGTTGAGGAACGTTAATCATCTTGGAGACTCTCATGTTTACCGTTCTAGCTACTGTCGAATACTAAATTGAATACGAAAATTGCCCTTATGTACCCTACAGAGTGGGGGCGCATAATGCCGAAGATACCCGAATATGTTGGACATCGCCATATCGCTTACATTCTCTTGTTTAGGAACAGTTTTGTTATCCGACTTAGGTCGATAGGGGTGCGCATCGACATATGTCCGGATATATGTCGGATACATGTAGGATTTTAGGTTAGGGTGAAAATGCCTCAGGGTGAAATTGCCTCCGACTTAGGTTGGATGTGAACTTGTCAGAAGTTAGGTTAGCTAGTGTTGTCTGCAGTTAGGTTAGGTTAGTTAGACTTGTGTGGACTTAGGTTAGATAAAAGGAAAAATTGATAGGTTAGGTCAGCGCCGCGGCGCTGACCTAGCCTATTATTTTTTTCCTTTTCATAACCTTTTCATAAGTTGTAAATATTTTTTTTGAGAACATTATAATAATTTGTGCTTTATGGTGTTTTGGTTTAAGAGTAGAACAGGAAGGAGAATGCGGTAGGTTTAAATCTTTGTTTGTCGTATTGTAGCAAACTCCATGCGTAATACAAAAACTGAGCTAGCCGGCGCAATCAAAATATTCTCATATATATATATATATATATATATATATATATATATATATATATATATAGTGAATGTATAAAGGTCTTTGAAATTTTAAATACATCAGTACCAGTCCTAAGGAGAAAGACATGTGGTAATGGAATCCACACGAATGGTCTTGTTCGCAGTTCTGATTACACACCCTACAGTTTTTTCTTATAGATACGGTCAGGGAAGGAAGTTTATCCAATCAAACCTCAAATTGTTAATGAACTGGAGGACAAGTGCCAAACATGGCAGAAATCTGTAGCAGACATTCTGAAACTCTTACTGAAATATACTGTAAACACTTTGCTTACGATGTGTCTTAATTTTAATATTAACAGAGAATATTCTCAGTTTGTGAGGTTAGTAGAATCGATCAATAAATAAACAAAAACATTGACCATACTGCAGAATTATCCAGAAATGATTCTAAATCGTCTTTCAAAACTTTCCATAATTATCGGTGTACCATTTTGTTTAAAAAGATGCATTTGTCATGCGTAATATAGACGCAGAAGTATTCATTGGCGGTACTTATCTACATATATAATGATTGTTACTCAGGAACAATACGATCTAGTTTCGTAGTGAGTCATATGCTGATTGTATCGTCTAGTGACGCCAGGATTATTGTTTTTAATTTCTATCAAATACACATTTTAGTTCGTCATCTCTGGAATACTTTTTAAGTGAGTACATCCATTGAAATATATTGATTTTGTGATAAAATATAACACATTTTATAAGTACATACTCATATAAACATCAAGTGGTTGCTTTAAATTAACAACTGTAAATCAATAATTAAACGATTTTGTTTGAACGTTTGTTTAGGATAATGAATATTTTTAATCGATCATAATATGAAATTTATATCAAGTACTAGGTTTTTGCAAATTTGAAACCATTTGTTATCTTTTTTACAAACTGCCAACAAATACTATTAATATTTTAATATATTGATTCAGTTTTCGGTTTGAAATCAATTACAGATGCATTAATCCGGTTGTTAGTAGTGCATTTACATAGTTACCTACTGCGTCTTTTATTAAGTTTAGCCGAAGATGTATGAATATTTTCATTTGCAAGTAGTTTGCTTACGTTGGTAGCTGGTTTTAATTTTCAAACAAACCGCATTGGAAAGGAAAAAGTAACTAAAGGAAATCTCCTGATTATGATCTTTTTTATGCATCCTTTATATTATTATATAGCTGTTAGTAACAGACATAAAAATGCTTTCTTCCTTAAATGTATTACACCATAATTGTCATAACACCCGAATGAGCTTAAAAAGTAATTTTGTCTCACTGCGTCAAAAAATGGCTCGTTTTGATGGCTCTTTTGGTTCCAAGACTGATGTTATGGTTACTAGTATAAACTTTATCGGTTGGTTTGTTATCATAGATTTACAAACACGTGCCATTTTCTTCATATTTAAAAGTTATCTTAGTATACTACTTTTTTATTTTGCACTCGACTGGAAGGTGTAGGCAAAAAACGCTACTTAATGTACGTGAGAAATAAAGAAATTCAAACAATAATTTTTCTCGGCAATAAGCACACCATTTATCGAAAACCCCTGGTAAATATTCTAGTCAATCATACCAGGGAAATATTGAGTATTAGAGTTCTAGACAGTGACGACTTTTAAACTCTATAACAGAGCACTCGCGAAAATATGAAATTTATCAATAATCGCGTTTACGAAGGCCATGTGACCCAGATGGTGTAGGCATTCGTACCTACTGCGGATGTTTGGTTGCACGTGCATCTTAGATGAAGACCATATGACCCTGGCAGTTGATGCTCACGTAATCCTTTCAATTCAATTAAAAAAGACTAACATTTTATACAGAATTAGTTCTTGTATCAATTGTTGTGAAACAAAAGTATACGATGGGTGCTGCTACAATTTTGAGATATGGCAACTATATTTATCAGTTGCTTGACATATAAAATGTATAAAATTTGAGATTCGTACAGTTAAACACAAATAGAAAAATATTAGGCGGTTTGAATTTTTAAGAAAATTCATGCAAAAGGCAATAAATGGCTTATTTCTACTTCTGAAAAATGTTTAAAATTGTTAAAGATGTGATATAGAAATCCCATTTCTAAAATATTTAATTCAAGCGGGAAGGGCATAATTTTTCAGCTTTATTGAACTGGTCAACAACTCATTCAGGAAGAATTAATCTTTTTACGCAGAAAGATTTAAAAAATATCAACTCTGCTCATGCCATGCTCATGTTTATGAGGCTAATATGAAGGCGGCTCCGTAGCTTAGTTGGTTCCTGTGTGACTACTAAGCCCAAGGTATGAGGTTCGATTCCCAACACCGATCGCTTGAAAGATATTAGACGAGCATTTTTCAAAAAAAAAACGCCCTCGTTCGGAGGAGAGATAAAATGTAGGTCCCGTTAAACATCTCTACTTCGGAATTGCAAGGGTTCGGCAAAATTCAAAATTTCCAGTTAAAAAACTCGCTTCCTCGTCAATGTAGTACCTTCGGGTGGAGCATTAGAAAATCGAATGTAAGGGACTAATATCATCCAAGGTGCCGGGTTCGATTCCCGACATGGACCGCTTAAAAGATGTTTGGCGTGCATTTTTTACAAAAATTTGCCCTCGTTCAGATGAGAGGTAAAATGTAGATTACATGTATGTGTTTTTTCACGCACGTTAAAGATCCCTATCGTGCTTGGAATAGCAAGGGTTCGACAAAATTCAAAATTTTCAGATAAAAAAACTCACTTCCTGGCCAATGTATTTTCGGATGGAGCAGTGGCAAATAAAATTTAGGGAGGAAGGGCTAATTTGATGCGGCTGATGGGGCTAATATGATACTGTAGCGTCGTTAGAACGTAAACGAAGCGTATGTACACAAAAATGATTGATAGGTCCTGCGGCGCAACTTCTGTCAGAGGAACTTGATTGACAGATACGGGGTTTTGCATTTAAGAGTTATTTAAATTATAATTGGAAATCTTGAGAACGTTATTTGTATAATGTATGGTATGTTCTCGAATTAACTATTGCAATTGAAATGTATTTAAATTGCCGTTGTGGATATTGGAAGTCTGTTCTAGTTTAACGCTTTAAAAATGTGTTATAAATTACTGTCGATATAAATTGCTCTATGTGATATGAATTGTCGTAGTAATTGTATACAGTAATAAGTGCTTGGATAGTTAATTGTAGTGCTTTGATATTAAGTTAGTTAAGAAGAGCGCCGTAGTTTTACAAGTAATATTTGTACGAAGTGATAGCAACATGTATAAGCTAAGATTAACGATTGGGTTGTAGTTGAATTTCGTACGAAGAAGAAGATTTTGCACTACATTGGCCAAACAGTTAAAAGAACATGAACTTGACCGAAGAGAATTGTTGATTTTTAACAAATCTTTGATTATTTCAATATTCAGTATTTTTTCATTTTATCACTTCCATTTATTTTTGACAAGTTATTTCAGTAAAACCAACTTAAAATGTTTTATTTCATTTTATTATAAAGCCTTCTTTTGAAAAGAGCAAAGAAACTCACATAACTCAGTCGTAGTAAGAAAAAATATTGAAAAAAATACATGGCCTGAGATGTATCAACATTGCCCCAGCTTGCCCATATGGTCCAAAATCAATGAGATAGAAGGCTGTATCACTTTAGCTCTACGCGCGTATCGTATCAGTCCCATGATGCGGGGTTAATTTGATACATAGTTTTGATTTTTTTTACTAATTTATTGTTAGCCTTACATTCTTTTTAACCCCATACATGGTTTTAGTATAAAAAGTCCTACAATTCGGTATTTTTCATGTGTTTGCTAAAAATAGTATAGGAGTTGTGATGAAAAGTGTGCATTGACTGTACACCAGGAAATTCTTGTAAGAATGTTCACCGAAACACTTACCAGACGCCAAAATTTTTGAAATTTCGTGAATTTTAACCATGACAAAATATTTTAAGCAAATATGAATGTGCGTGGTTTCAGAAATGTTTGTACATAGCGACAAAATTTCATCATCATTGCAAGATATATTCTTTATTTCTAAAAATAATAATATGCCGTTGATGTTGCTTTGTTGAACCATAGACTAGTTCATAAACTTAATTTTTACGAGAAATAGAAAATTCATTTTCTTCATTTTTAATGTTTATATCTTAGAAACTATTAAAGAAATTATAATGTAAAATTGTTTTCAATAAAGAGAGAGTTTTGCTACGTTGTTAAAAAAATTGCTTCAAGAAGAAATTTTCTGGTTTTAAAAGGCTGTCCTTAAAGAACGTTGCTGTGATAACCAAAATTTTGATTTTTAACTGTAATTCAAATATTAAACTTCTAATTTTAACTTAATTCCACAACTTCGTATCCTTGTTAGTTCTGGATCCCAATATCTTGTGCTTTTAGTAGAAATACGAGTTAAAGTATATACTTCACGTTGGATTATTGGCTTTTCCTATCAACGCATACAATGTATCAATACAATATTGTGGAAGACGTCTCCAGCTGTTACTTTCTTGTCTACTAAAACTTTGATAATGGTTTCTGCAGACTAAGGCGATTCCTTATGTGCAATTTATTGAAACACCTATTCAACTGCATAACCTATGATAATTCTCGATATTTAAATGAGTCCAGATTTGGCAATACTATTTTAACCGCGTTTTTTATGAATCTAGTTTTTAACTCATTAAGATGCAAAGCAAAACCGAAACATGTATTTATCTATTTATAATTGAATATGTACCGAAACCGCTTTTTAATCATGTGCTTCGAAGCAATTTAATAGTATAGATATAGTAAATGAAGAACAGAAAGTTTGATAAACTTCCACGGCATGAACTTGTTCAAGTAAAATAGAACTACTGGAATTGAACGTATAGAATTCACACATAATGAGCGCCTTGTAACTTTTATTTTAGAATTTCTATGGATCATTTCAAAAAAATTTTTATTCGAAACTAAATGTATATGTTTTTAATATGTGTAGTGTATATGACTCATTTTTATTAGGTTTTATTAATTACTACTTTTTTTTCTTCTATTTTATTACATCTTTAAATTGAAAATTAAATGAATTATTTGGAGAAAAAAAAATGAATTGCTGTATAAATAAATGGGTAACTCAGCTTCATTTATTTTCGGACTTTTGATAAAGTTGAGAAACGATGAATCGCCACATGCTAATTATCAACTGAAATTGTGTGTTTTCTATAGTAATACTTTTTTTTTATACCATAAATATTTTAGTTTGTCAATAAACGCTACGAGTACGTTAGTATTAAAGAATGGCGGATATTTACTGCAAAACTCCTTAAAGCACAATCACAAAATTGCGGCGACGCTGCTTTGTACTTGTATTTTGTAATTATTTGTACTGTAATAAAAAAATTGTGTCCATAAGGATTTAAAAATAATGTGGATATAATACCAATAGAATACATAACCACTTTTTGAGATACGTTCCTTATTATTACCAACAGCACTCTTGGCAATATCGACAAGGATTCTGTGGATAAAAATAATATCCCAGGGTAAAAGTAGACGTCGTACGGCTAATTAATACAGGAAACTCTAAAAGGTTTTTAAGTCTAGCCGAGGTTTAACCCACGGAATAACTAAGCGGGGCGATTGGTATAAAGCTAAAGAATCTATAAACATGTGCTCTACTACATCTTAATAATGAACAACCGAAAGGAAAATTATTAGCAGACGATGTAGAAACCCATAGGAAGAAATATGCCGGAACGCTGTAATAAAATAAATATAACCAAATGGAATAAATATCAGGATAACAATCGTACATTAACTGAACGAAATAAAGACCAGTCGCTACTTACTCGCTGCTGCCACCTTGACACCTTAACGACTTTAAGTTGTACCTGAAATTAGAATACAACAAATGAAAATCTAGTGACCAAACACTTTTTGTGTACGAGCACTGACAAGAATAATTTATCTGATTTCACAATTTATTGTTTAACGTTGTGATTTTTTATTTACCAAAAGATTTATTGACTTGTTACAGTCATTAGACATAACCATTTCAAAGAAATAAAACAATATGTTGATGGATAAAATATGAACATAAATATGCTAATGCCTGTGTATACTGCATGAAAAATGCTCAAAACTTGAAAAAAAAGAATAGAATATGTGGAAAACATAAATTCCTGTTGTGTTCGACGAATCTTTTCTGATTCTTTTAAAAACAAAAATTGTGAATAATGTGAACTTGTAACGAATATAATTACCTGCTTCATAAATATACGTTTTTGTTCTAAATATCTATTTAACAAATATTCATTAGTAGACAGAAAATATTAATTTCCTATAGGGACAATATATTACCAATTCATACATAGGGCTCCACCAATGTTTAAAGACTCGAAGTAAAATTTAAGATTTCTTCTATCTACATGTATATTCTCACTAAATTAACACTTATGGTTGGGGTTGATTGTATAATTAAAGTAATCCGTGGGTTCTTTAATATCCCCAAATGGAACCAGTGAACTTTAAGGAAGGATTTCCATAAAATGATGGAACGCAAATATCTTCCGACTATGCTAGGGGTCTATTCCTTGGGTAGAGCTTATGAGGATTGGTCGTGGTTCTTTTTACAAAACATTATTTGCTTACTATGACTTGAATCGTATCAAAACAGGGGTTTAGGGAGGGCGCCACCAAGTCATTAAGTTTTAAACACAGGGTTTCCCTAAGGGGACTTGGAAGTCCTTAGAGAGGAATATCGTATTAACTGCTAACTCAGAAGCTGTAAAAAAAATTTAATTAAATTAACAAAGTGAGGACACAAGAGGTACTCTCTTGCTACCTCGTATAAAAAAACTGAAAAGATTAATTATGCACACAATTTTATAAACACAAATATTAGGCTTCAAATTCTAAAAGGGCAATTAAAGCTTCTTGTTAAATCGGAGTTACCACTTTATGCCATTTGTTCATATACCTGGTTACACTATTTCTGAACTCACTTGTTCAAAATAAAACAATTAATTAAGAGAATTAAATGTTGATTCTTTAATTAAAAGTTGTTTCTTCATAAAAAATTGTATGTATAAAATTTACGTTTAAAAAAGATAATATAATTACATCTCTACCCTGAGGTGGGATTATGTATTCGAAAGAAATATGAAAAACTTTAAGTGTTTCCTTTACTACAAAATTTAACTCAAATCTATACCAAAAATACCAGATCTGTTATTCCGTTTACACATATATATGTAAATGTCTAAATTGTCTAATAATTCGATGTTCAAACGCTGTAATTAAAATTATGCATGAATGAAACTTTAGTCAGAACTCCAAGGATTTGCTTAATTTCATTAATAATAATAACTGTTATTACACTGCATTTGTGTTGGCAATAAAAATTTATCAAAGTCCTTTCTAGTTTGTTAAACAAAATAATAGTACTAATAGGTCATCGTAAAGTTATTTTCTGGTGCAGCCTTGTATCAAAGTTCGCCAAGTGCAGACGTGATGTAAGAATAATACAAATTTCTTATCTCGTTTCAACAGGTGTTGTTTGTGTGATGGTACCACATCATGTTTAAACAGATGTTTATACATACGGTCCTTGGGCAAACAATTGACGTTGCCTCCACATGTTGTACAGCAAATAATCAGCTGCGTGATCCTTGTACCCGACCATATGATCTTAAAGCGTATTTCCTATACGTACCAAGGGGACAAATCAAAATCCATAACAACAGTTATTACAAATATGCCAAATTTCGATGTACTTACCTATATGTAGATCGTTACCAAAATAATTATCTTCATGTAGTTGTCCACATAGTTACTTGTAGATTCATACTTGCAATTTCAAAAAGAGCATTATTATTAATTATCGGACGTTAGATTCAACCATAAAATTTCTATCTACTTTGCAGAACATTTCTTTAAAATTTAAACATACAGTTTCATCGCAGAACTTTTCATTAAATCCAACTATTATAGTAAAGTTGAAGGACGGTCATGCTAGACCAATATTTTTTTATCGCAACATTGACGTGATTGAACTATAACTCGATACTCGTAGATGCAAATAAAGGATCAATATCATCTTGAAACAACATTTAAACGGCCTAATTTTTATGAAACGAGATAAAACGGAATCATTCTAACAAAGGAATATACGATGAAGTTTTCAAATGAATTTACGAAACGATTATTTAAAAGGTATTCATAGGAATTTGCAGAAGAATTTGTAAAAGAAATGTTCAAATGAAAATTTTAAAAGTGTGTAAAAGAAATATTTAAATGAATATTTTATCGTAGTCTAAAAGAGCGCATTATTAAAAATCACTAATCAAGTGTTCATTACACTTGAGTTCTTCTACTACGGCGTAAAGCTACACTCAAATTCTTGCTAGAACCTTCAGGTTCCCCATGTTAACTTCGTCACAAGTGTTCTAGCTAAAGTGACCGCTGGCACATTGTGCACGACATTGGAAAGCTGCTTGGCCTTGATATATTTATACTAATAATTAACGCCTGATGTTAGCAACTAAACTAGCATCTCTGTATTGCTGTTAGACCACATGATTCCAATACAGATATTTATTTAATTGAAGATGTTTACTGGTATAATGGACTAGACAAAAGGTGTATACAACTAATAATTTATTGGTGCTCTGCAGTGTTCAAAAAAACTGTTATAATATTAATAGAATATTCCCATTCTGCGCATGCTTGGATAATAAAATTGCCTCGTGGACAAGGTTCATTATTTACCATCTGAATGTAGTCAGCGAAGCAAGTGTTGAAACGTGGGCTAGCAGGTTTGAAAAAACATGCTGTCCCAAAGAGAGGTGCAGTGGTGTCGACGGATACCATGGCTTCAATTAGTTGTTACATCGACCTAGAGTGACAAAGAAATATCTATCTACGGTAGGTGAATAATTTTCAAGTTACATCCAAATCATTTCCCACAATTCTTTTCAGCGCAAGTAAAAGCAAGTAAAATATGTTCAATTTTGAAACGCAAGGAAAGAGTTAATGTAAAACTAGAAGTACAAGTAAATTTCAAGTCCAATTTTGAAACGCAAATTTTATAGTATTGAAACGCAAATTTTATGTAAGCATGTAATTTATCAAATTGTGGAGCGATAAATCTTTCGTATATAATTATTATGGAACACAGAAGCACAATTGGTTGTTAGTTGAATGGAAAGTACAAAGTCTTAAATGTTGCTATGCAAGATGGTGAAAGTTTCGGCGGATGTTATTTTGTATAGAAGTCAAGCCCGTCCATGTGCCAGCCGCGCGCATCTGCTTTTGTAAGTACTCAAGATGGTTGATGAACTCGGACGCCTATAAGATTGTTTGTGGTGAGTCATCTCCAATTTTAGATAAATTTTCATTTCATAGAACCATTACTTAAAATGTACAAATATTTTTTGTAAATTCTATGTTCATTTAAATTGGTACACATAATTTTTGTAAATTCTAGATGTTCATTTAAATAGGTACACGAAATTTTTGTAAGTTTTATATGGTCATCTAATTTAGACATGTAATATTTTATTCAGAATTTAATAGTTGGATATTTCATGAAATTTTTATATGATAATTTTTGAATTTGCAAGGTTATACTAAAATGTATTCGTAACTAAACACGTGACACGTTGATATTTGTTTGTCACTTTATAAAATATTTTTGGCAGTACACCTGAAGTATAGTTAAATTCAAACAATAAGTATTTTTGACCTTTGATTCCATCTATTAAATCAATTAAAAATATAGTTCTGTAATCTACCGAAAGTCAGGACATTTAATTTATTGATTGTAAACCAGAAAAGGATTCTATTCTGGTATCATATATAAATGCAGAATAATAATGAAACACTATAAATAAAGTTTTAATTATAAAATTCATATAAATAATCAGAGACTAATACTAGACCGTAACAAAAGTAATTATCTCGAAAGTTTCAGTACGTATAAAATTGTACAAATGATGTATATATTTTTTTTAAATCAATAGAAAGAATAATAAGTTGTTTTAAAGCTTTCTTTCATTGAAGTCATCAATAATTTTTCTATAGAAGCAAACAACCACATTTATAAATTTTTTGTAGTGAAGAAAGATATATTATTGGCGTTGGTTTAAAATTTTTTTTGAAGTATAATTTTTACTAGTTGATCTTTCTATACTTTTTTTTTGTGATAAAGTGACTAGGCTCTAACGTAGCCCTAGTTCAAAAATGTTTAGAAGTGAGATCGTCGTTCCCATTCCAGTTTGCAGAGTCATTAGTAAGTATTTTTTTTATGTGTTACTCGTCAAGGATATTTTTTTTCTTTTCGAAGATTTCCGTATCTGGTCTTCGGATTGATTCGTAGTATAATAATTATTAAGATACGGTGGCGTCCATTAAAAATTGTTTTATTATCGTATACCATCCTACGACCCTAGCTCATAGCTCTGCCCTAAGTTGAAGAAGCTTAGCTGGCTGGAAGATCTCTTTAGAGGGTCCTTTTTTACTCAAAGTCATTTACCATCCTCTTTACCCTGGGCTTAAACCTTAAACAGGAACCCCTCATAAACTATTGAGGCTCTGCCGCCTATAAAGTAGAGTAAATACACTAAATAAATCTACAGAGAAAAAATGTATAACAAACTTTATATGCTTGTGTTGTCGTTACGCATGTCAAAAAACCCACACTATACCAGTCAGTACCAGTACATTATTAAATCACACTTCAGAAAAAATTCGTTTACATTCGCTATTTGAATAGCAAGGGGGGCAAGACAATTATGTTACTCTTGACGAATAAAAGCAAAACGCAAAATGTTCAGCTTCTCTGGTGTTTTTCACAAGTGGTCTGCACAAAGCAAAATTTTAAGAAGAGGTTTAATAAATTTGACTACAAAAGTGTAACTTAAGCATCTAACTTAACTGATAAATTATTTACATGCTATTGTCCAACCATTCAAATATAATTTAAAATAGATTCAAACCTAAATAATATACAATTTAACAAATAAAACTACTGCTGTTAAAGTTATCGATACCTAACCTCCCACTACGCCCGGGAGGAGGTGGCTCATCATTTCTTTTATTGCGGATATCATATACTTTAATGGATCGGCGTCTTTTTATTTTATCTAATTGTGAATGGTCTTTTATTAAAACTTCTTTTAAATAAATAGGTAGAGCAGACTGTGGTAAACTATCTGGATCTGGACAATCTTGTTTGCGATAAAATAATATATAAGGGGTTGCAGGTGGTCTTACTCCACATAGGTCTTCAAAAGTAGCTTGAGTGACAATAATGTCATTGAATCTAAACCAGTTATCACCATCGCGCGCATATGTGTAGTAATGACCAGAATCTAAACTTGATCCAGCATGAACCACTGCGGCATACAATTCATAATGAATCTCATTTAAATCCACAAATAAATCTAATTTTACATGTTGCAGTAATTTAGTTCTCTGTTGTGAAGTTGTATCATATCGAAAATGTTTTAAGGTTAATATTAATCTGGCAGGAGGTTCTACAACTCTTGTAACTCTTTCCCCATCCGTTAAACTACGACACGTGTCACAATGATATTGATTATCCCCACTTAGTTTTTCTGATTGAAGATAATAGTCTAACAATTTTGTACTGACTGATCGCTAGAGTTATTTGGAAAAGATAGCTGCAGTTCACGGAAATGATCTGTATGTTCACTCTGAGTGTTACAATCATCACATCTAGATATGGTCACAGACTTGCCACTAAATGACTTTTGAACGACAGTCAGTCCTACCAGTGATGATCCTATTGGAGCACCATCTCCAGCTAGAGGTTGTACGGCACTCATTCGCTCTTGCTCATGTAGAAAGTCTAATAAAAATCCTAGAAATTCTGAACTATCATGTTGTTGCCCTTGTTGAAATCCAGGTGGTATTGCAAGATTTAATATTTCATGTGGCGGAAGGGGAAGTTCTTGGAGAATGTTGCAAAAGCACAAACAAAACTTTTAATTTTGAAAATAACGGTATTGCATTTCTTGTACTTAATAAAATATCGTTACAAAAAAGCTTTGTCATAAATAGTGCTTGTAAAACACTATTCATATAACAAGTATTTCCTAAATTAGTTAAACCAACTTTTCCAATAACATCTTGTGAAGGAATAGCTGTAGTTGAATCATCTGTCCAAATTCTCAATTCTAGTTTTTTAAGATTCAATGTTGGACTACAAGACTGCGATGTAAGCAATAAATCTTCATTCATTTCCTTTTCAACAGGAAAATAATTGATTTTGTCTTGACTATTTTGTGTTGATTGTTCAAGATTTTTTTTAGGGATCTCAACTTTGTTATTGTTTCGCTTCCGTAAATTATACATATTTATTTCTTTATCGAAATAATTAATTAACGAATGTGCCTTAGAATTATTTATATTAGGTTTTATTTGTATAGTATTGTCCTTAAGTTTATTCGATTTGGGAGTTTGTGGGTTACTGATAAGATTTTTTTGTTACAATTTTGGTACTAAGAAAGCTAAATCATAAGCATCCGTAGTGCAAAACATTTGGTAGAAATATCAATAGTTTTAATGCAAAAAAATAGTCGGTAGGTCTCCTAAGAGAAATAATTTATATTAAATTTTATACGATTTATAGTTTAGATAAAACTGCCGAACCAAGCATCATCTGAGTATATTCACAAACTAGTTACGTCTTGGTTCGCCAACTGCTCAGCTTGTGCTCCATAACTTTACTAATCCAACAAACAACCTTTAAAGTTTGTAAAACGTATACATAGTTTTGTATTTTATATGGCATAACAGTGACACACTGGTACAGTGCCTTAAAGATTGTTGACCTTGCTTGGGTAGCAATAATTAAAAAGAAAAACGAAAATGGGATTAATGAATTGAACGTCAAATCAAAACGAGGTGCACTTGGAGGTTGTGTAACATCTGCAGCTTTTGTCCTTTATAATAAACTATGACGTGTTTTCTTTTTCGCCCATTGTAGTTCCTATGAAATTTAAAACATTTGACAAAGTCCTTGGAGTTTTTTGTCGTAAACAATTTGTTTTAGTTTTGATTTTTTCTATATTGGGATTCTTTATCATGTTGTCGTGAGTAACATGATATTGTTTTTAAGCGGAATTTGTTTGCAAGATGGGACGAATGATTAAGGAAGTGGTTGTGGTTGTCTTTTGATTTTGGCCGTACCTGTTTGAATTATAATTCATTGCATATTTGTTCTTCGTGGCGTTTAGTTGTGCCTGGAAGGCGTAAATGTGGCCACAGTGGTTGTCCCTTAAGTGCGATGACTGTCATTTTTATAAACAATAGCTCCAACATACTTTGCTAATTTTTAATTTGTGAATTGAGGTCTGAAAGAAATGACATTAGGCAATAGTTCAATTAAAGTTTTCCAATCTTTTGTAAAAGATGCAGAACAATCTATTCCTAATTGAAATCAATCGAAGAGAAATAACTTATAGTTTCATAAGCGTTGACGTGTTTTCATGCCGTTTACAAGGTTGTTTGGATTAGACCAGGAATGGAAGAAAAGGCACGAAGATAGTATATGGTTGGAGAGATGTTTTGTTAACTGCCTTCCAACTTCAAAGAGACTTTGTTATCGCATATTTTGTTCTACTAATAATTTAAGAAGTGATTTTGGGCTGACAATTTTGTAAAAATTGCTCTCTTTAATTGTTAAATGTCTGTTCTCGAATTAGTAGTTATTGTTCAAAATTATTCCTATACAAAACTCACTATACTGTCACAATTTTTAATAGTAAACAAAGTTAAATAATTATGAATCTGAGAGTTTCAGAATGCATTTAAATAATGCCATAATATTAATTACCCTTAGTAGGATTACAATCCTACTGAGATGTTTTTTAAGCAAGGTGTGCACCTGGTACTCAAATGTTCATTTTTGTAGGAGTTTTAAATTATTTAAGTTCATCTTTGTTTAAAATAAAGTATTGTATAGTGCTTAATTAGTTTTAAAATATTGCTTTTTACCCTTTTTTTCTGTTCTACATACCTATTACCAGTAAAACGATAACTCCGTATTTTTCGTTTATCTTTTGAATCGTTTATTAAATATCAATTTGAATCAACATTATCGCCTAGGTGCTTGGACGTTTCTGCTCTGTCTGGTGTATAAGTAAGGAACAGATTTAATTTTGTGATATTTTTGTATTAAAAAATGCACGCCTCTACGTGTTTGTCCAGTTTATTTATATGTATTATTTTTATTGTTGGTATTGTCTAGATTTTAAAAGTTCGTATCGCAACTGATAACCATATATTTGCAGGTTATCGCCACTTTGGACCGAGTTTAGGTTCTTAATCGAATGCCTACTGATAGAAATAGGTGAATCATGATGATATCTCTACTTATTTCTCTCGTTTGCTAGCGAGTACCTTTAATATAAAATTTTTTGCGGACTTGACCCCAGCTAATCATAACTTCTCCCGGAATTTTTCTATACCTTGTTGACCATTATTTCAATCTCTAATTGACTGCGGCTTACTTTTTACTGAAAATTTGCCTTTAACATTCTTTTAACACCTTCTGGGAGAACTCTGCTTTGAAACGTTGTTCCAAACTACCAAGTAAAAGAGATTGCCATAAAGCAGCAAACTGTGTTCACCTGTTTGTTTTCCTTACTTTTCTCGAAGATTTGTGATCTAGCTGGATTTTAGTCTAACGGCTGAGTGGTGGGTAAAACAACAAACGAACGAACAATCGACTCGGCTAACATGGACGTCACTGCATCCATATGATAAACGATCGAAGTGAAACTTCTTAAGAGAGCATGTAGAAACTCCTAGGGAAGATTTTCCGGAAAGTTGAAAAAATAAGATTCCATAAATATATACTTACTTAAACTCGAACTCGCTTTAGACCTACGATCTGCTGGACAGGTGATACGTTTTGAGAAAACAATTGCAAGTGAAAATTAAATATTTTTTCTAATCTTCTTTTGGAATTAAATCACTCAGAGTTGTTAAAATCGTTTGACAACGGTCCTAGGTAATGGATCGATACGTAAATAAATACGATTTTAACAACTCCGATTGGTTTAATTCCCAAAGAAGATTAAGAAACATACAAAATAAACCACAACAAACATACAGAAAATTAAATATCTTATCAAAGACACTTTGTATTTCATCGACACTCAATATTCCTAAATAACTACGTTGAATGAACTAAAATTAAAAGTTTCTCCATTGACTCAAGATATGGTACAAATAATAACAATTTATAGTTCACTACAAAATTTAAATTATAATTATATTTCTTTTGTAAATAAATTAAATATTCATTGCAGTACAATTTAAGTCAATGACTTTATCACACTAACAATTATTTGAAATCCTATATTCAAATATACGACGCTTGACACGGGTAAATAATTAGTTTATCACCAAAAAAACATCTGTCTTTCGTCTACAAATATGCTCTAAAATTAATGACCTGTTATCAATTCAACTCATTAAACATAATACTTTATTTGAATGTATAACTCAGAAAAGTTTACTTTTAAAGAATAACATAAAGCTTCTTGTTAGTAACAAATTATTGGTCACAAATAAACTTGGCCTTCTTTAAATATACATAACACATGAGGTGAAAGTGGTTTCATATCAAAATTTCATTAATTTAATTTCAATAATTTCGTAAAACTATTACTTTTATGATCGTCTGAAAAACGTAAACATGAGCAATATGAGGCTAACAACTAAACGCTTCTATGAATCCTATTCAAGCAAATTAACTTTGTTCAATATTTTAAACAATGAACAAAATTAATTTGAGAACCACTTCTTATCAGATATACTTTACATAAATATATTGTGACATATCACTCACCTGCTGAATTGGGATAGCCCATCACAACATATATGTTCCAAACGACACGTCAATTGAAATGCGTTGCAATATTGTTCAACCAAATCAAAAATATATTTAACTTGCATTAAAAAATATTTGCGCTTCCATATTAGAAATAATGTTTTCTGCGGCATAAGGAAATTGAATGAAACAACAACCATTTTTAAATTCGAAAACTGTATTATCTTTGTTAATTTAGAAACATATTCAGTAGACAAGAAATTAACTAAAGATGTTAAATGTACTGTAAGTACAATGTAGATAATCAACATTTAATAAAGCTGCTTCACGTACCAATTAACGAATTATTAATTCAAGAACTACTGTGGCTTCAACTGATAGGTTCCATGTCGATTCCATCAGGAAAATCATATGGTGGCCAATTGTTCGTTTTGAATCCTTATTCGGAGTAATCAAGCAAAACTTCTCCTTCGAGATATCTTGTTTAAATCACCTCCAACAATTTACCCCATTCGATCTTCATACGTTAACTCATCAACTCGAAAAAGAAAACCTAAACGATCGTGCGCTGCACACCTATTTGAACTTACGAATAACAGCTGCAATACATATAGCTCCGCGGCTTGCGGCACGCAACCCACAATACATGGTTAATGAAAATCGAACCAGCACACTTAGCCTTATTTAATCATTGCATTTATTAATACCAGATCTTCAAATAAAATTAAATAAAAACCCTTAACCACAAAAAATATTTAAATTACTAGATACGTATTTCGACCACTATGTGGTCATCATCAGTAGGGGAAAAAAAAAATTAGCTGTATAATTTACTATATAATTTACTATATTTACTTTTTTTTTTCCCCTACTGATGACCACATAGTGGTCGAAATACGTATCTAGTAATTTAAATATTTTATGATTAAATTTATTAATTATTTAAATCGTGCCACAGTGTTCCTATAGATTATTAATACCAGATCTTGACAACAACATGTAACACAATTGCAGAATCTCAAGAATCTAAGGTGAAGGTAAGTAAATACAACAATATATTCATTGTTAATAACTCTACAATAAAGAAATGAAATCTGCCCAAATATTACTGGACCGAAACTTCTATGTTACATGTTATGTAAACTCGTAGTATTTTCAGGGCAATTTTATGTACATCTTTTTTTACTTATTTCAGAAATAAGAAGTACCTTGCTGTAAATTACAAAATGCATATAGATGTGACGAAATGCAATGCATTATTGTGGTAGATTTTGTTTGTTTTAATAGTTGCAAATCCAACTAACTTCTACATATTAATTTTAACACTGCCTTAAAAATCCAATTAACGAAGCAAAATCCATTTCGAATATGTTAGTATGTTCAACTACCTTACATGTGATTTTCCAATGCTCCACCCGAAGGTACTACATTGGTCAGGAAGCGAGTTTTTTTTTACCTGGAAAATTTGGAATTTTCCCGAACCCTTGCTGTTCCAAGCAAGGTAGTGATCTTTAACGTGCGTGACAACACACACACGGGACCTCCATTTTACCTCTCATCCGAACGAGGGTGTATTTTTGTGAAAAATGCTCGCCTAACATTTTTCAAGCGGACCGTGTCGGGATTCGAACCCGGGACCTTGGGCGTAGTAGTCACACACATACCACTACGCCACGGAGCCGCCTATGTTCAACTACCTACATTACCTTTTTTTTAAATTAAATTTAAAGAGTAGCACATTACGTCTGGAGCTGTATCCGAACTGAAGGTTCCCGAATCTTCGATCAATCAATAACGAACATTGGGCCAACAAACAGACGCAAACTAGCAAACACCCCTAAGCATGTAGCCAATCAGAAGCGAACATTGTTTTGAATAATTCCTGAGCGAATATGGATATTTTGCTAAAAGAACCTAGAATTATATCCGTGCCGTCGGATTCTACTCTGCTTTGAAGAACAACATTCTGATAAGAATATCGTCCATTTCAAATTAGCTTGAAAAACGATGAGATATGTCTGGACTTGATCTTTTCATCGTTCTAATTAAGCAAATGAGACATGCATTTGAAACGCGACACACGTCCATTTTCGCCGACAATCGACCTTTTGCATATTTACGCAGGACCATCGTTTCTATATACGGGGATAGTTCAACAGAAATACGTTTGATTAGGTAGCTACGGTTTTGTTTATATGACAACGGAATTAATTTGTACATATTATTTATATAAGTAGTACGGACACGTATGAAAAATATTTGCAACTTACTTTTTTTCTAAGTATTGTAATTGAATTAAGAATTGCATCTGCATGCTGTTAATCAGTTTTTGGCCGCTGAAGGGTGTCGACCAATGGAAATTTATAAAAGAACGAAAGCTGCGTATGCTGACTATAGTTATTCTCATACGTTAGTGGTTGAATAGTGTAATAAATTTCGACAGGAAAGAGAATCCATTAAAGATTCGGCCTATTCCGAACCTGCACGTATTGCAGCATTAGATGATAATGTGAGACAGCTGGAAACTGCATTGCGTGCAAATATGTGCGTCGAAGCTAGAGAACATCAGCGTGAGAACTATTGATTTCATTATTCATAGTCTTGCCTATCGCAAAGTTGCCGCTCAGTGGATCCCACGATTGCTTACCGATGAGCAGAAGAATATACGTTTGACTTTATCATTACAACATTTGATGCGTTATCAACAAGGTAAATGCTTTTCTACACCAAATTGTTGCCGTGGATGAGTCTTGGTGTTATCACTACGAACCTAAATCCAAACGTCAGAGTTCATAGTGGACGCGTGTACAATCTCCAAAGGAGAAGAAATTTCGATCTCAATCTTCGACAGGAATAGTACGTTGACTCTATTTTTTCATTACCAGAGTGTACTGTTCTTGGATTTTAAAGAACCCGGTGGAACATTAACACTAAGTGCTATGCAGTTATCTTAAAAGGCTTACGTACCCGCATCAAAAATAAACGTTCTCGGAATCTCACAAATGGTGTCATTCTTCTGCATGATATTGCTCGACCCCATGTAGCGCTGACAATTCAAGATCTACTTCGTCATATGAAATTGGAATTTTTACTACATCCAGCTTACAGTGCCGACTTGTCTTGTCTCCATGCGATTTTCATGTGTTTGGCCCATTAAAAGTGTCATTAAAAGGACGGCAGTTCAATTAAGAGGCTGAGGTAGAGATTGCTGTTATAGAATGGTTTCGGAAACAGCCGTAAGAATTTTACCAATGGGAAATCTAGACTAGTCGAGCAGTGGGACTAATGCCTTAACGTTAATGGAGATTTCTTTTAAATTCATTTACAGCCTACTTTACAGCCTCTAAACGTTTTTCCATTGAACTGTCTTCGTATGTTCTAAACGCTCAAAGTGCAAAAACAGCATGAAATAATCACGATTAGAAATTTTCATCGGGCTAACGCAAACACATTTTATAACAAAACGAAGAGTTAAAGCAATCTTGAGACGACTATAAGCCTTTGATTTTATCCAAAATCGTCTGTTACCTAATTTAACTCAAACAAAATGTTTTATACTAGACAACTTTTTAGCATTACGTATTTTGAATATACGATATCGGAGATGCTGTTGTCTGTACTTAATTTATCATAAACGAATAGCTAAACTTAGCCTAAATTAATAAACTTTGATATTTCATTGCCTTAAACGATATTTACGTGTACAAAATCCGAAAGTTTTGTTATTCTGCGGCAACTGTCCAGGCCAGAACAAAAACTATATTTTGCTTTTCGCCCATATCCGTGTACATGTCCTGAAGTCATTTGAAGTGACGCAACTCCTTTTGCCACGTTTTAATGACTTTCGTCTTTTTTCTAGTGCAGAAAAATTGTTTTAAACATCCACCAAGAACGGGATCAACTTATTCGGCAGACAAGGTTTAAGCAATTCTAGTTTAATAAAGTAAATGTGGGAATAGATTCCGAACAGTTTAGCATGGACGAGAGGTTAAAGGATTTTACCAAAAATTTCGCTGAATCTCGCCGCGAATATATTATCTAATCCGTATTCCACAAGTATGAGTACGTCAGACATATTGTGTCCATGGGCATTTCATGCTGTTGCCGGAAAAACAAAAGTACAAGTATAGTACTTATTACTTAATTAAAAAAAATTATATAAGGCAACAGAAGTTTCAAGATTTAACCAAATACCTGAAAAACCATCTTAAGGAGTGAAATTATATTAATAATGATAATAACAGCAGTTGTGATTAAAATGTGCTAATGATACTTTTATGAAATTGTATTGCATGGTATTGTAACATCTTTATTTATATTATTTATATTTACACAATCGAGATTAGGGCTAAATGTCTCTTTCTTACATTTGATCTTGTAATTGTTAAATAAAAACAAAAAAAATTGAAGCAGTATTTACATATTGTTAGTTTTTTTGTGAAAAAATTAAAAATATATAACGAACTTGTTTCTGTATTTGCCATGTTTTGGAACTATAACATATCAGAACATAATTCCCTACAGATGAAAAGTACTTATCCGCTTTTTTTAATTTTTCCAAAGTTTTACTTTTTGGGCATGGATTGTTTTCAAATAGACGCTTCATATTTTTCTGCGCTATTTAAGATTTTTCCATATCTAGGTGCCTTCATCTCTGCTACTGTTTTATTATTATTATTGTTTCTGAATCGCTAAAATAAACGAGTTATATGTTAAGATATAACGCTATTTTTGCAATTGTATAAAAGTATCTTCTAATTAACTTTAATTAGTACGAGGCGTTTCGTTAGATTGACCGTTCTTATCTGTATTATTCTGCGGGTTGTGAGGTGCCTGACACAAGAGACGTTTTATCCTTTAATTATCGTATACATGTGTTTAAACTCGCAGACAATGTAAAAGATATTAAGCGTGTAGTATAATAGACATTGTAAGAATACTTTACCCAATCGGAAATTTAATAAACTTTTATCGTACTATATGACAAGAAAACTCAAGGTTTCTAATAATAAGTATGTTGTACTTGCCAGTCATCGCATGTTTTATTATTAAGAGTGTCGTTAATAATCCATTGCATCTATATCCTTCACATATTCTAACATTTTTCTGGTACTTTCATCGTATATAATTACAAGCAAACAATTCAAAGTTATTTCCCACAATCCAATTATTTGTTATTTATTGCCTATTGTGGTAATAAGGAAATTTGTTTTTGAAAAATACCGTTTATTAATTTACATTACTTTCTCACTGCTATCTATTGCTGGTTGTTTAATTTACATGCGGTGTAGCTGCTTACATAATTTTTTTCGTATTTTTAAAGATTAAAACGTAGAATTGTGCTAATAGATAAGACGAATTCATTTTTTCTCTATTGTAAATAGTTTGTTATTTAAAAGAAATCACTAATATTGTAGCAATTGCTAATTAAATAATAAAATTAAATTTTTTTCCAGGAATGGAATCCCGTGTTGTTAGTTGAAAGAAATGCCTGTAATGTTGAGGAAAATCGTTTTGTTCGTGGAATTATAAAGCATTTCAGGAATTTTTATACTACGTTTAATGTGAAAATTTAGTTTGCTGCATTCCACTGTTACTCGTTTAAAAGTATTTATTTCATGTACGCTATTGAACAAAGTGTTAATACACGTTATATATCACAATCTGTATGTCGCTATACGTCATCAAAGACGGTAGATTAATAAACGACAACGTTATCTGGTGTGAATATTGACTTTATATCAGATCTTGTTACAGAACAGTCATGGGACAAACATGGTAATTTACATATATCTAGAATTCGACGTTCTTATTAAATAAAATGAAACATTTTCGTTAAAGATAATTACTACTTGGGATTTCATATCTGTGACTTGTAAGGGTTTCACTAATAGTTATTTGTATACCTAGGCCGCGAAATTGCCTCTTAGTATACCGAGAGAAAGTTTATCGCCCAGACCGTTTACAGTCGATGCAAGATAATCTCGAAGACGCTAAAAAAATTTCGTGGCCAAGGTATCCACTGGAAGAAGTCTTCAAAACTACCCGTTCTGAGCTTCTTAAGACACAGGCTCGGAACACAGCGCTTTCCCAAAATAACTCAAAATAATTTTCTGATAGCTAATTTATATGTTTAATAAACTGACATTTTTCAGACCGACTAACTGACGCCTACTATTTTTAAAAAAACAAAACAGATAAACATGACAATTGTAACATCACTTCCACCTTGAATTACCAACATACAAATCAGGTGAGTAAATCAACAACAAAAAACTATAAACCATAATTGGAATCATTCCAAATGAACAAATAAACTTAGTCTACTAGGTGCGCGCACTTCCCTACCGCTTCTGGTAGTATATCTCACAGGTACACTCTGTTCAGGAGGAGTGTTCACGGCATGTTTCATTTCCTCCTTTAAATTTCCCCTTTCATCTAGAATTTCAGTTCCCCGTTGCAATTCCAGGGGATACAATCGTTGCACAGCACGTATACATTCACTACCTTTTGTCCGCAATCTAGCAACGCGAGTTTTTCCATCCCTAGCAACAAAAACTCCCACAATTCTCGGGAGCGGCCAGTGTATGCGTTTAACCTTGTCGCTCCCTACTAGTACCACACTATTTTCCTTAATAAGATAGTCTCTCGAGTTGTTGCGTAACGTAACCAAAAAACCTAGATACTCGTTTAGGAAGCGCTCACGCAGGCTGTTTCGTAAATGCTGCATATACCTAAAACGCTTATCCAAATTGTTCGTATCAAGTTCGTCAATGTCAAGTGTCTCGGAGCTACGTAAATCTTTTAAAAACATAGATGGAGTCAAAGGAATTAAATCATTACAGTCTTCTGCTACATACGTTAATGGCCGGGAATTGATGATAGCCTCGCAGTCGCATAATATAGTATAAAGCTTCTCATAATACAATACTGCATTTCCTAAAACTCACTTTAACAGATCTTTGACTATGCGTATCAATCGCTCCCACCAGCCGCCCCACCATGCAGCATACGGCGGCACCTACAAAATTTCGCCCATTATCCGAATAAACTATATTTGGACGTCCCGCCTACTGATGAACCTTCTAAAAGATTCTAAAAAAGTAGCTGTGGACATTGTTGACACTAACTCCAAATGTACAGCTCGGTACACAGCACACGTGTACAACGTGATCCAACATTTCTTGCCACCTTTCAGATAGAGAGGCCCGGCCAAATCAACTCCGACAATCTCAAACACGCCTGCATTATTTACCCTATCCGGTGGGAATGAAGCACACTCCACTAAAAATGGCCGTGGTTGAAATTTTCGACATTTAACGCATTCATCCAGTACATGACGTATTGTTCTGCGATTTCTTAAAATCCAATATTTTTCCCTCAGATTGGCCTTAGAGACATAGTAAGAACATATAACCATAAACCGACTCCTGCGTGACATAATTGGCGGTGCCTTTCTAAAATCATCATTTTTACCACAAGATGTTTGGAAGGAAGGACGATTGGACATCTAAAATGGAACGCATCGTCACTATGCAGTAGTTTAGTTTTTAAACGAATGAAACCGACGTCATCTTTAAATAAGCTAAACCTCTTCAACGTTTCATGATTTTCATTAACAAACGATTCCTTTTGTACGAGCAACCAAAACTTGTTCTCACCATAATCAAATTCGTCTACACTCAAAGAATTGCCCAAAATCACAGTTGGTTTACCGATTAGCCTAGCAAACCGGTAAATTCGGGCAACCATTCTCACAAGACAAGAGAATCGTGAGACACGTCGACATAAAGTATCTGAAAACTGTGGTTCTGCGCTAACTGAGAACAAGACGACACTTTTTCTTTTCACGGTTTATCGTATCTTCATTAATTTGTATGCGGGTGACAGGCCACTGTTCCTAGATAAAGCCAATTAGGACCCTCCCACCATCGCGATACCAATAATTGACGAGGCGTACACCCTCTGGATGGTAAATCTGCAGGGTTCATATCACCCGGAACATGATACCACTGATCTGGACTACTTACCGTTCGAATTTCTTTCACTCGATTTGATATGAAAGCGCCCCATCGATCATCTGTTTTAATCCAGTACAAGGCATCCATAGAGTCCGACCAATACATGACACGAATCGCTTCTAAATTTAAAGTTTTCTTCACACTCTCCATTAATCGTGTAGCTATACAACATGCAAGCAACTCCAAACGGGGTATAGTTGCATTTTTCATGGGATAAACGCGGGATTTCGCTTGTACAAGCTGAACAGACGTACCGGTCTCATTTTCAACGCGTAAAAAGATACTAGCCGCATACGCTTTCTGACTTGCATCGGCAAACACATGCCAACTCCATGTACCTCCACATGAATCATTAGTAGCTAACCATCTAGGTATTTTTATATCGGCCAAAATAGGCAATTCTTTTAACCACATCAAGAATTTCTCACAGATGTTAACTGGAAGTTTTTCATCCCAACCGACTTCCAAACTCCAAGTATCTTTCAATAACAACTTTGGTATCAGTGTAAGTGGACAAGTGAATCCTATAGGGTCGTACAGTTTATGACTGATCGACAACATGACACGCTTAGTGACGGAAGTTATATCTTGGATGTCTTCATTTACATTACAACATAGCGAGTCTTCAATTTTGTCCCATTTCAAACCTAGCAAATTGACAGAAGGAACGTCTGTAACGTTGACAGAAGTATTAGTTGAGACACGTGTATGCTCCCACCCACGTAACTCATATTTAGCATCCATCATAATTTGGGAGGCATCACAAATAAACGTATTCAACTCGCTAGCCGTTCCAAAACTAGTCACACAATTGTCCACATAAAATGTAGATTTCAACAGAGAAGCGGTTTTAGCGAACTCGCCAGAAACTGAATTTAAATGGTGACCAATACACGCTCCAAGTAGAAAAGGGCTGCAGGTCACACCGAATACGACACGCTTGTGTCGGTACTCCACCATTTTGTCCATTTGGGAATTTTCCCACCACAGGAATCTAACAAAATCACGATCCTCACGTGCCAGGCTAATCTGCAGAAAAGCTTTTCTAATGTCTGCTGTAACACCAAACCGGTACAACCTAAACTAAACCTAAGTAACAATTCTGGTATAAGCTCTATCAGATTAAGTCCTTGCTCAAGACAGTCATTAAGAGAAGGTGCGCCCTTCTCGTGGGATGAGGCATCGAATACTGGCCCAATCTTAGTAGTCTCACTACTAGTTTTAATCACCGCTCTATGTGGCAAATAGTGCAGAGAACTCACAATTTCTCCAGCAGGAACCTTTTCAATAATTTCTTCAGCTTCCCATTCATCAAAATATTTTATTATAGGCTTGAAACATGTCCGTATCTTTAAGTCTCTTGGACATAGTAATTAACCGTTTTTCTGCTATAGGCCTATTGCTAGGTAAAACCAAATGATCTTCTACCCATGGCATACGTACCTCGTAACGTCCCTCTAAATCTCTAGATACAGTTTCGTTAAAATGGACTAATACACTTTCCTGCACTTCAACTTTTGTTTTCTTATCTACAGGATCACGAATGCCTTTAGTCTCCAAATCCCACAAATCTGTGATGGTTGCACTGTTAACATACAGTGAAACAACCATTAAAGCTGCATTTTCAAGTGGGTTAACATCAGGCACTTTGCCCATAAGGGTCCAACCTAGCTTCGTTTCAACAGCGATTGATCCACTCTCTAATTCAAGAATTCTTCCGGTTAAAAGATTACCAGTAACATCTGCCCCAATCAACAACTCAATTTCCGGGCAATGCTCCCCAACATCCGAAAGACTGATATTATGCCTACGAAGCTCATTGAAAAGTGTTTCGTTCCGTAACCGTGGAACCGCACCACATATTAACGGTTGATCTTGGGCTTCAAATGAATATCGAAAAGATTCGTTAAGTGAAGAAACGGTAACTGTATAACGATTGTGAACTTTCGGTTCGGAGGCAACAGCGCCAAACACAATATGACTCAGGTGTTCTTTACCAATAGGGCACAAGCCAACAGACCTTGCGGTCTTCTCCAAAATGTACGTATTTTGTGAACCTGTATCAATCACCGCTCGAATATTACGCTTGTGGCCACAACCTACTAATTTAACGATGACAGTTTGAAGCAACACATGTTTACTATTCTGAACCGCCATTACACTTGACGTGCTAGCATTAGTTGTATCTGCGACTACTAGTTTTTTTGTCCTCCGATACAAGAGATCGGCTAGGCGTTAACTCTGGGCACAAGACAATATAATGACGAGCCTTACATAATGGACATCTGACATTAGCTTGGCATCTTTTTGAAAAATGACCAGATTTTAAACACTGAAAACATAATTTCTTTTCACTAATGATTTTCTTTTTGTCTTCTAGCGGCAAAGAAGGTGCCTTGAAACAATCATGGCTTAAATGTTGATTACCACAAAAAATGCAAACACTTTTCCTTTTCGTCGACTCGTCTAACGATAACAAATCTAGAGCTGTGGAGACATCTTCAGTTCTACCACGTTTGACTTTATTAATGGATTTCTCAACTGGTTGAAAACTACTTCTTGCTAACAAAACACGCTCTTCCCCGGCAACCTCTTCCCGTAAAAATTTCAGGAGATCGTTTAAGCGATTAGAGACATCATGACCTTTTCCCGCTGTATGCTTCCTGTCCCAATTTCGCAAGACCTTTTCAGGGAGGCAAGATTCCAATAGAGGATTTAACAATATAGAATACTTGTCGGTAGTGATTCCTAACGTTTTCAGCGCACGCAACTGCGACTCTAATCGGTCGTACAAAACGGTCAAGGAAGTTTTTTCCTTCGGGTATATTGCGTTGGCAACAAGCCGTAACAATTCACGCACATACACCTCAACTAAGACATCGTGGCGTCCAAACCTGTTTTTTAACTGCTCAACAAGCAAGGGATAACTTTCCGCTGTAGCAGGGAAACTTTCGCAAATCTCCCGCTCCTTCAAACCAGGCTCAGTTGATTGAAGCAAATATTGAAATTTATCGACGTCAGGTATGGTAGGGTCTTCATGAATTTTAGAGAATTGCCCCCAAAAACCTAACCATGACTTAACATCAGAATCAAACCTTTTTATTTCTAAATTCGGGAGTTTAAATTTTCGTTCTACATTTCTGCAACCATTTTGCGGTGCAGCTGCACGTACCTGAACAAGATGTTGCTTTGCTATCAGAATGTCTCTATATTTACACTGAGACTTCATTTCTTCGAGGAACTTTTCCTCTGACAAATTTTCATCGGCGCTCATAACTGCCGTAATTTGTTCATCAACTTTAAACATTAACGTAGACCTATCCTCCAGCTTACACAACAATTCTCTAGGATTTATTAAATCTGCATTCTGGGCCATTGCCGCATCTAAACTGGTAACAGATTTAGTAAATTGGGCACGCATTGCAGTACGCTGTTCTTTAAGGCTCTCTAAATTAGCCATTTCTGTTTGATCATGCACGGATCAACACTCAGTTATAATGTGTCAGCACTTTCCGTTCTGAGCTTCTTAAGACACAGGCTCGGAACACAGCGCTTTCCCAAAATAACTGAAAATAATTTTCTGATAGCTAATTTATATGTTTAATAAACTGACATTTTTCAGACCGACTAACTGACGTCTACTATTTTTAAAAAACAGAACAGATAAACATGACAATTCTAACACCACACTATTTTTTATGCAGCCCGCGTGCATGGTTATTTGTTACAAATTTTTTTCATTTATTGATAAAACTATAGCTAGAATTAGATGTTTGTGTCTTTACCGTTTAAATATATTAATTTGTAGTCGGCTTAAATCATAACGTTGCTATAGAAAAGATATATTAAAAATTCACTAACTTAATTTTGACAATTCTTAAACATTTATAAAAATGTCAGGCAGCGATAGTGAAAGTTCTATTTGTTGTACTCTGCCAGTATTTCGGATTTGATTCCCGAAAAATCGAAACGGCACTATGAAAAATGCTGTAGAGATTTTAAAGATTGGCGTTGCGGACAAAATGTTAAGACGGTGTTTGATGGGGCTTATTTGATGGAGAAATTAAAAGTGCGAAGAGTTCAACTTTAGGAGCATCTATTCTATCTTGAAGTGAATGCTCACTGTACTAGATGCTGTCGATGTGAGGAAATTTATAATGTTGGTACCTTTTTTAGAAAGAAAGTCAGTAGCTTATCAACCAAAAAATAGAAAGTTTTGACGCGTGAGTAAATTAATTTATTTCTGAAAGAAGATTGTAATGCCAATTATATATTGTGGAAGGTAAATATTACATAGTGGATCTATTGATTGTAATATTATTGTTATATATAGGTAGTTTTGGTAATGGGAATATCAGGGGCATTACGATGAGACGAATTAGTAAAAATTACCTTCGACGATATTCAAGAAATAGACGCTGTATTAGTAGTAACTGATCCTGAAACAAAAACTGGCAACAAACGCATATTTATTGGTAATATGGATTACTTTAGCATTTACCGAAAATATGTAGCTCTTCGACCGAAATATATTGCCAATCGCCGTGTATTTTGAGACAGGAAAATGGAAAGTGCACTGCATAAGTTGGAGTACATATGATTGCAAAAATACCCTATATGATTGCAAAGTATCTTGTATTGCCAAATATAGAACTATACACGAGCCGCTGTTTCAGAAGAAGTTCTGTACGTTGCTTGCAGATGTCTGTTCTTAAACGCCATGCTGGAGGGAAGTTTTCTACCGTTGCGCAAGGATACGCAGAGGATTCCATCGAAAACAAGAAAAAATTTCAAACTATTTCTGGCATTACAACATCTCATTCGAGTGTAAATACTTATCAGACAAATATTAATAATGATTCCGAGACACTAGATTTAGTTCCATAAACTTCAAGAATTAATGTCTGTAATAATACAAACTAAACGTTCAATGAATATAAATATTTATCCTAAGTAAGTTATACCTTCTTTTGTGAATTTCGAAATAACTACTACATTTTTGTTTAATCAAAATTATATAATAATTTAATTTAATGAAAAGTAAAAATACTATCATATTTTAGAAAAAGTGACTAACGTCAATATCCTATAAAAGACACAATCGTTTTATCGGTCGTTACTACGGGTAACGGCCGAGAAAATGAATTTCGCGTACTGTGTAGGGAACGCAAAATGCCTACTTCGCGTACGGTTGTACAAAAAGTTAATTTAAATAACACAAAATAGTTGCCTTGGACGTCAATGCGCATTTGCGTTCGTATGAACAATGTTTGAAACGCTTTATTTCGCTTAGAATCACAGATAACCTATATACGTAAGATGGTAAGATACTCTACGACCATGGTAAAAATTTTTATTTTGCACATTATGGCCTTCTTACGGTTGGGTGCAAAACTACTACAGCGGGAAATTTAAATTGCCATAATTCAAATTATCATAACCAAGTTCAGATTCAGATATGAATACTTCCACATTCCAAACTATGAATATGGCAGTACTCGATCTGAACCCATTCAGCATAACCTTTATTACCTCAATAAAAGGAAAAGATTTAATGTGTAGTAATTATTATTCTACAAAGTAGTATATACTTACATTGGGTGTAACATTTATAAATAGAATAAGTGTCAATTAAATAACATTGCAATTGTATAACATAAAAGCAGAATAATAGACATTTTAGTTTAATTTCTCTTGTTGTAGACTACATAACAATTACTATAAGCTTCGTAGGCAGTAAATGTCGATTGTTTCGCAGTTCAAAAAGTAATATGTTTACTTAAATGTAGAACAGGTGTCTAAAAACCTATTGCAGTTCAACAACAAAGCATTTAATAGGTTCTTCTAAGCTTAAAAAACTAATAAATCCCAAAGTATTAATAAATAAATAAATGGAAAATTTATGGGTTAAAATTACAGTCAGTTATCAAGTAGTATGTTACTTACCTAGTAAATTAACGTAAAGGTTTATTAACAAAAGTCAGTATTACGATAAACTAATACTACACTAAAAAACGATATTCCAATAACAATAATGAAATTATGGTACGCCTACAGCTTCTAAATGGACAACAAAACAAATAAGTGTAGTGTAAAACAGTGACAAAAGCGATGCTAGCGTACGCATGTCTATTAAATTAATATTGTCCTTTATGGCATGACTTATCAAGGCAAACGCATTTGCGTGAAACATCTATGTAATAGGTTATCTGTGCTTAGAATCGAGTACTGTCAATGTATTTAAACGCGTTAAAATCCTTTTAAGATGATGAAAATTGTTGTCCACACACATGTCTGAAATGTCATTTAAGTAAAAGAAATGTTGAGGCGAAAATATGTGAATGTCGTGAATCCAACGTTAATTCAACGTTCAACGTTTTCATGAACTAAATAATTTATTGAAATTTCTTTCATTTCTGGATGTACTTGACAGTAAGTTTTATAGCTCCTTAATATTTAGTATTCGTAAAAAATCAACGTCCACAGATGTGTTCTTCTTTTTGACACTACATTTGATTTTTCAAATGATCCACCCGAAGGTACTACATTGGCCAGGAAGCGAGTGTTTTTTAACCTGGAAATTTTGAATTTGGCGAACCTTCGCTGTTAACAAGCTGCGTGCGTGACAACTTTCACACAGGTACCTACATTTTATCTCTCATCCTAAGGAGGACGTATTTTTGGGGAAAATTCTCGCCTAAACATTTTTCAAACGGGCCGTATCGGAATTCGAACCTGAGGCCTTGGATCAATAGTCACACACATACCCACTGCGTCACGCAGTCGCCTTCTTTCTTTTGACAGTTCTTTCTGCCCAAAACGTACCATTCTCCATTTTCTGTCCAACAAATTTTAGTACTCTTATGGAAAAAGTGGATTTGACAAAAAACCTGAGCTATCTTTTAAATTGCCGAAGCTAATGGTTATTCATATAATACCATACAAAAATTGGAATATATTTATTTTATCGCCAAACGAAAAATTGTGAAAAAATAATGCTTAGACCGTGTAGAACAAGAATAAAAGAGGGTTAACTGTCCCTGACCTCATCTGGCAAAATGGCGACTTTCATATTGATATAGTTATACACAAATAGATGCATTGGAAACGATGATTTTATATTTCATGAATCATATAGTGATAATTTCTTTGTAGTAACAATAGCTTATTGATCACGTATAAGTTGCAAATATTATTTTATGCAGTCAGTATTTGTTACCCGTTAGTGCTGTCCACCTTAGTTAGATTTGCGGCACAATACTCACGGCCTTCGGTCGATCGCATTATTCTCCGCAATCTAACTAAAATGGAAACCAAATGAACCTGCTTAAAGTGTGTCTGGGGTTTTCTTTGTATTGCAACTATGTAACATGAATTCTAATTTATCTTACTAAAATTTGTAGAAAGCTTTCCTATATTTGATATGCATATTAATGAATTCACTGTTATTTACTTTATAATCCTATAGTTTTCTTAAAATGAAATGATTCCACTATGAAAATTTACTGGAAAAAAATGTTGTGTTTGCCTTTTTTCTGTTTAAAATAATTTATGAACTTGAGTTCCGTTCCAATATGTATTTTACCATAAATAAAACGATGCTTTTGTGGTTGTTAATTTTATGATCCGTTTTTGTGATGTCAATTAGCCTCTACGTAGTTGAGATTTGATACCTAACATGTGATTTTCCAATGCTCCACCCGAAGGTACTACATAGGTCAGGAAGCGAGTTTTTTTTATCTGATAAATTTTGAATTTTGCTGAACCCTTGCTGTTTGCAAGGTAGAGACCTTTAACGTGCGTGACAACACTCACACATGGGACCTACATTTTATCTCTCATCCGAACGAGGGCATATTTTTGTGGAAATTTTCGCGGAACATTTTTCAAATGAACCGTGTCGAGATTCGAACCCGAGGCCTTGGATCAGTTGTCACACGCATACCAACTGCGCCACGGAGTCGCCTTCTTCCTTTCGACAGCTTTTTCTGCCCTAAACGTACCATTCTCCATTTTCTGTCTAACAAATTGTAGTACTCTTATGGAAAAAGTGGATTTGACAAAGAACTTGTACTATCTTTCAAATTGCCGAAACTAATGGTTATTCATATAATACCATGCAAAAATTGGAATATATTTACTTTATCGCTAGACGTAAAATTGTGAAAAAATAATGCTTAGACTGTGTAGAACAAGAATAAAAGAGGGTTAACTGTCCCTGACCTCATCTTTAAAATGGTGACTTTCATATTGATATAGTTATACACAAATAGATGCATTGGAAACGACGATTTTACATTTCATGAATCATATAGTGATAATTTCTTTGTAGTAACAATAGCTTATTGATCACTTATAAGCAGCAAATATTTTTTATGCAGTCAGTACTTGTTGCCCGTTAGTGCTGTCCACCTTAGTTAGATTTGCGGCACAGTACTCGCGGCCTTCGGTTGATCGCATTATTCTCCGCAATCTAACTAAAATGGAAACCAAATAAACCTGCTTAAAGTGTGTCTGGGGTTTTCTTTGTATTGCAACTATGTAACATGAATTCTAATTTATCTTACTAAAATCTGTAGAAAGCTCTCCTATATTTGATATGCATATTAATGAATTCACTGTTATTTACTCTATAATTCTATAGTTTTCTTAAAATGAAATGATTCCACTATGAAAATTTACTGGAAAAATTGTTGTGTTTGCGCTTTTTTCTGTTAAAAATAATTTATGAACTTGAGTTCCGTTCCAATATGTATTTTACCATAAATAAAACGATGCTTTTGTGGTTGTTAATTTTATGATCTGTTTTTGTGATGTCAATTAGCCTCAACGTAGTTGAGATTTGATACCTAACATGTGATTTTCCAATGCTCCACTCGAAGGTTACTACATAGGTCAGAAAGCGAGTTTTTTTTTACCTGATAAATTTTGAATTTTGCTGAACCCTTGCTGTTTCAAGCAAGGAGTGATCTTTAACGTGCGGGACCACACACGGGACCTCCATTTTATCTCTCATCCGAACGAGGGCGTAGTTTTGTGAAAAATGCTCGTCTAACATTTTTCAAGTGGATCGTGTCGGGATTCGAATTCGGGACCTTGGGAGTAGTAGTCACACGCATACCAACTACGCCACGGAGCCGCCTAAATGAGATTTGATACCGTAAGACTTCTTGTGAGTGCCGTGAAAGATCGATGTTATTCGGACAATCTACAAATGAGTCAAGTCTTTAATCTCAACTTTGTTGGAGCCCGAAACCATCGAAAATATACTGAAAAATTGATTTGACAGGATGGGCTACTGTCAAGTTAACCGGGTCAGCTACACGAATGAAGTTACATTTTGTCAATAATCGGAAGGATTGTTCTTGCAGTAAAGCAATAACATTTGGAAATCATTGCTTCATGTTTATATTATTGCATTTTTAAAAAGAAACTGTTAAATGGACTACTTCTTATATAACAAGATAAGACTTAAATATTTATTCATTTAATAAAAAACATACAAGCTAATTTGCCTAATTACGTGTTTTATTACGTAGCTACAAACCAAAACAAATTTATAATGAGAATCATTCAACAAAAATTAATTTTAAATGGATAGATTGTGCTTAAATATAATCATATGACTAACTAATTACAGTAATAACATAAGAGTATACAAGATAACCGAAGAAGAACTAAAATTATTCACTAATTTCAAGTCGAGATCAATTCCAAAATCAAGATGTGAGCGATTTTATTTTTGATTACTGTCGGTCGCATGGTGGTTCGCGTTATTCTGACTTCACAGCAACGACTTAAATTTATCAATACTGACTGACTACAAATATTTGAAACGAAGTATTTTCATCTGCATCATTGAATCTAGAATCATATAATAAGCTACAATCGCCTAGGAACAAGTCACCAAGTTTCCACAGCTTGTATCGGGAACGTTTTATTAAAAATTAAAAAAAAACTTGCTCATAACCTTGAACTTGAATTCATTTTCGACTAATAACCTTACGTAATGTTAATTGAAACGAGAATTCCGTAAATCACATGGACAGAGACGGCATTTATAGGTTACTCTGTAAATACATGTAAACAAGTAGTTCCTTTAATACCCAACTGAAAAACATGTCGAAATTTAAGCATGCGTTTAACCTTAAAAATATTTCATATTTTCGGAGCATATGCACGACTTTAATTTTGCTACAAAATGTTTTCAATTAAATTTTTTACGCAAATATAGACACTTTTATTACTTTAAATGACTGGAAATTTATCAACAGAAAGCAAAGTTCTAATATTGTGCATGAAATGACTGAATTTGATCCGAATCGTATGTTTAGGCTTATTTACCCTATTTACACGTTTTACCTTAAGCTTATAGATATTAATTAATGTCGCTTATCCTTTAACCTAACAGTACTTAACCCCTTCCTATAATCCGGTTTTATCCACTACCTACCTACAAAAAAAGGGACTAAATGGTGAGAAAGGACAGAAATTTGAGTGCTTCGAACGTCGTAGCAAGCGTCACATGTACGCAATATGTTGTCGTGGTTATTTTGCAGTAATTAGTGCCGTACAATCGGTTCGTGTGCTAATTAAACGAGTGCTTCGAAAGTCGTAGCAAGCGTCACATGTACGCAATATGTTGTCGTGGTTATTTTGCAGTAATTAGTGCCGTACAATCGGTTCGTGAGCTAATTAACATTACTACAGTCCGCAATCAATTAATAGTTTCGTTACATTGATCGACCAGCGTTGAATCAAGATCGCAGTCATTAAAGGTAGGTGAATTCCATATCATTGGTTCATCCCTTTATCCTTACATTTTGGTTCCTTTCGACCGCATTAATTAATATTTGCATATAAAAATTGATTATCTAATCAAACAATTAGAGTAATCAGGTCAGTTTTACACATTAATAGTAATTGCAGTTAGGCTTATTTCATAATATTGTGCATGCCGTTGCATTTTAAAAAGTTACTTCTTAAAATTTAAGTGCATTAAAAAAGGCAGTTAATTTAAATTAAGCGTATACAAATAGGAAAAACATCATTGCGATACCCCTGTTCTAAGAACTTGCATTGTATACCTGAAGCTGCACTAATCTATTTTGGTGAGAGCTTAAAGAACCGTTATTCCTCGAGGTATCTTAAGGGTTGTGGTCAACACAAGTCTCATTTTAACGTTAAATTAAAGTGTCACTCAGGATTAGCTACATAATTGCTAGTTTCTGAAAATTGGTAGAGTAGTTACATGTTTTCATCATTAGTTTGGGTTTACATCTTTAAGATTTGTTATTTTTGTGACAAGGGTACTCGTGTTTAGGGGAATAGCTATTTTGTTCGAAATGAGTCAGATGCTTATGGACCGTCTTATAGTAGATGGAAAAGGGTGTTTGGATAGGATAGAAAATTTGTTTGAAAGTATTTCAAAGTTGGAATATAATCTTGAAAACCAAGCAATCGCTTCAATGATGGTACAGTCAGCTGTAGAGATAAAGGAAGAATTTGATGCATCCTACAAAAGGTGTGTGTTAGACGAGGATGATTCGGACAGTTTGAGTCAAATTACAGCAATCAGAATTGAATTGGATAAAACTTTAATATCAATTAAAGTTATTTGGGCAAAATTTGTTAGTTTGGTTGAAAGTAAGCAAGAAGCGAAACCGTTTTCTACAAGTAGATCGTCGTATGATACCGCTGGTATAGGTATCACCAGTAATTTAAAACTTCCAAAGGTCGCAATTGGGAGCTTTTCTGGACGCATAGAGCATTGGGAATCGTTTCATAGTTTGTATAAAAATCTCATTCATTTAAATACACAGTTATTACCAATCGAAAAGTTTTTATTTCTTACTGAAGCGTTGGATGTAGATTCCAGAAATTTAATTCGTCATCTACCAATAAATAATGACAATTATGAAATTGCATACTCCGTTATAGTACAACGCTATGACTCACGTCGTTTGATTGTCAATACATATTGGTCAGCTCTTGAAAATTGTCCTAAGGTGAAAGCAAAATCACATACAGAACTTAGGGATTTGTTGAATTGTTTTACAGAGAATTTGTCAGGTTTACGTCAAATAAAAATTGATTTACTTAATTTAATATTGTTTAATTTGTTGAGCAAAAGGTTGATGCTGACCTCTTAAAGGCATTTGAGGTTGAAAATAATGAAGAAATACCTACATACGAGCAATTGAAATCATTTCTTGAAAAACAGTGTAAAGCTTTGGAAATTAGTAGTATGATTTCGTCCGAACCATCGAAGTCAAATTCAAAACACACATTGAATACAAACATTAAGGAAAAGCGTTTTTCTTTTAATCCGAAGTCATATGTTAAAACCTCATTACTTACAACTTCAAACGCGGTAAAATGTTTGGTTTGCAATGGTAATCATCAGATTTATCGTTGTCAAATTTTTTGGATAAGGTTCCTCAAGAAAGGTATAATACTGCAAAGGATAAAATTTGTGTCTCAATTGTCTTCAAGATACACATAAAATTGCAACATGCCATTCAAAATCGGTATGTAAAAAATGTCACAAAAAGGGTCACAATACCCTCCTTCATTTTGAAAATTCTGCTTCTGTTGTTGAAACAAAACCTGCTGCTGCAGATGTTTCAAATGTTGCCTCTACTTCAAATTGTAGTACATTGTTCTCGTCGAAATTGTCAAGTGCTTCTACATTGTTATCAACAGTTCAAGTTTCTATTCGCAATGAATTTGGACAAGCGCAAATCGTAAGAGCATTATTGGATTGTGGAAGTATGGAATCTTTTATAACGGAAAAATGCCGTCAACGGCTTGGATTAAATAAATCAAAGGTTGCATTAAAGGTAGAAGGGTTGGGGTTAGCGTCATCTCATATTACCGGAAAGGTAGTTTGTAAAATTAAACCCGTTGGACACACAATGCCAGAATATTCAGTTCAAGCATTTGTATTGCCGGAAATTTGTGGAAAGTTACCAACGGGTCCAATCTCTTCGAAAAATTGGATACATATAAAAAGTTTAGACTTAGCCGATCCCTCTTTTGATAAACCAGGTAATATAGACTTGTTGTTGGGAGCAGATATTTTTGCCCGCACTTTGGGTAATGAAACTCGTTCGGGTTCACCTGATGAACCAGTTGCAATTCGCACTTCATTTGGTTGGTTACTGACAGGCAAATTTGTGTCTCCAGTGACAAGTGGCACGTCATTGTGTGCATTCGTAGAACCTTTAGAGTCTAGTATCACTAGATTCTGGGAACTGGAAAACATTCCAGACATTCCAACACACAAGTTATCCCCACAAGAGGAAATTTGTGAAAAACACTTTCGTAGCAATTATTCGAGAGACAAAACAGGTCGTTTCGTTGTATCGTTGCCGTTTAGTGGTCCTGAACCGTTGTTTGTTGGGTCTCGGGATGTCGCACTTAATCGGTTTTTATTATTAGAACGTCGCTTGGAAAAGAATCAGGAATTATACACTTTGTATAAACAATTTATGCAAGACTATTCCGACAGTGGGCATATGACATCAGTAAATGCTTCAATTAGTAGCAATATTCCATCTCCGGAATATTATATTCCGCACCATGCGGTTATGAAACCGGAAAGCACTACTACACAAATTCGAGTGGTGTTTGACGCATCCGCGGTTTGTCCCAGTGGTGGTTCATTGAATGAACATTTGATGCCAGGACCTCCGCTTCTGAAAGATATTTTTGCTTTGTTGTTGGATTTTCGTTTATATCCCATTGTATTAACTGCCGATATTAAACAGATGTACAGGCAGATTTTTGTTGCTCCGAATCATCGGGCTTATCAAAAAATACTTTGGAGACCAACGTCATCAGAGTCAATAGTCGAGTATCAATTGAATACTGTTACCTACGGAGTTACTTCATCACCGTTCTTGGCAATGCGTGTTATTAAGGAGCTTGCGAATGCTGAAGCACCTAAATATCCAAACGCTGCCAAGGTTTTGTTGTCGGATGTTTATGTCGATGATGTGATTACCGGGTGCAGTTCACCTGATGAAGCTAAACGTCTAGTTTCTGAATTAAATCAGATTTGTGAGACTGGAGGTTTTACATTGAGAAAATGGAATAGTAACATTGCTAGTATCATTGATGATTTACCAGAATCTTATCGTTATCAACAAGCTGTTTCCTTCGAGGAATCTAACAATGTTACCCAAAAGGTATTAGGTTTGCGTTGGCAACCGTCGCTTGATCAATTCTTCTATGATACAAATATCATAGACAAACCATGTACTAAAAGAAATATGTTGTCTGAAGTAGCAAGGATCTTTGATCCGTTAGGGCTATTAGCGCCTTTAGTATTTTTGGCAAAGCATTTAATACAATCGTTATGGATTTTAGGATTTGAATGGGATGACAGTCCCCCGTTGACCATAAGTTCAAAGTGGAAAATTTATTTGCAACAAATGTCGCAATTATCAGACCTTAAAATTCCTCGGTGGATTATTTCTGATGATGTTCAAGATCTACAGCTGCATGCGTTCTGTGACGCTTCTGAGGCAGGGTATGCTACTGTGATTTACTTTCGTACAGTTGACATACAGGGTGATATAAAGGTTGCCTTAGTATGTGCAAAATCTAGACTTGCGCCCACAAAGCGCATATCGTTGCCAAGACTCGAATTGTGCGGTGCTGTGTTATTGTCTGATGTAGTGGCATTTGTCCAAAATACATATAAAACTCGTCTGTCGTTAGATCGTATAGTTGCTTGGTCCGATTCTACAGTCGCTCTGTGTTGGATTCGATCGTCATCTTATAACTGGAAAACTTTTATAAGTAATCGGATTTCGCATATTCAGGATCGCGTTCCTCCTGCATCTTGGAACCATGTTCGGTCACATGATAACCCCGCAGACTGCGCCTGTAGAGGGATGTTAGCATCAGATTTAGTCAATCATCAGTTATGGTGGACAGGCCCTCCATGGTTGTCACTTCCAGAAGAAAATTGGCCGGTTACCCACATGCCAAAGTTAATCGATACATCTCCAATAGATGTGGAGAAACGTACATTGGTATTAAATGTTGTTGTGACAGATAATTTTTTAGATTCATTACTAGAGAGATTTTCAAATCTACAAAAAATATGGAGAATTGTTTCATATGTTTACCAGTTTGTTCGTAAGTTACAATTTGCTAGACAGGCAGTTGGTGAGAATTTGGATAACGTGTCTGTGTCTCAGCAACACGCTATGGAATTATTGATTAAGAGAATTCAGCAAGAATCATTTGGTCAGGATATAGAAAATATTAAACGGGGTAAGGTAATTAGTAAACATCTTCGACCTCTTACCCTTTTATCGACTCGCGTGGTTTGTTGAGGGTGGGCGGTCGGCTCAGAAACTCGGAATTACCATATGAAACAAAATTTCCATTGGTACTTCCTCGCACTCACAGATTAACAGAATTAATCATCTTGGACTGCCATAAAACATACTTACACCCTGGTCTTAAAGCCACACAATTTTACTAACCCAAAATTATTGGATTTTGTCAGCAAAAAGAGTCATACGTCAGTGTTTAAAATCTTGTATTCGATGTTTTAGAGTGAAACCAATTGCTTATTGTCCTCCGATGGGTGATTTGCCTGCATCAAGGTTTACCTCTGTAAAGGCTTTCCTACACACGGGAGTTGATTTTGGAGGTCCTTTCTGTATTCTCATGAGCCGTAATCGAGGTGTAAGGTCACTAAAGGCTTACATTTGTTTATTTGTTTGCTTCAGCACCAAGGCTCTTCATTTAGAGCTTGTGTCAAGTTTGTCGGCGGATGCTTTTATAGCCGCGTTACGACGCTTTATAGCCCGCCGGGGTAAATGCCTAAAACTCTATTCTGATTGCGGTACCAATTTTGTTGGAGCATCGAACGAAATCTCGCAACTGATGACTCAGTCAGCGCATGCTGAAGGAATTGAATTCGTGTTCAATCCTCCCTCAGCTCCTCATTTTGGAGGGTTGTGGGAGGCTGGAATTAAATCTGTCAAGACACATTTAAAAAGAGTGATTGGCGACCAGATATTATCATACGAGGAATTAAACACGGTTTTAATTCAGGTTGAAGCCATTTTAAATTCAAGGCCTCTGTGCCCCATGAGCTCAAATCCGAATGATTTTTCATTTTTAAGTCCGTCCCATTTTTTGAATATAGAGCCTGTTTCTGTCATACCCGATCCAGTTCTCCTTGAGTTGGAAATATCAAAATTAGATCGTTGGCAACTTATTCAACGCATCCAACAATCATTTTGGAAGCGTTGGCGTAATGAATATCTGCATTCTTTGCAACAGAAGGCAAAATGGTTTACCCCTACTTCTGAGGCGAAAATTGGAACGTTAGTCTTAATTCATGACAATCAAGTCGCACCTTTACATTGGAAATTAGGGCGCATAGAAAAACTGTATGTTGGTTCAGACAACATTAGCCGCGTGGCAGGGGTGAAAACAATGCAAGGTTTTCTCAAAAGACCACTTGTTAAACTATGTCCTCTTCCTTTGTAAAACTAGTTTTAGTATTTTTCGTAAGTGTATACGTATAAGTATTTGTTGCCGTTTACTTTTAAAATAAGTTGCTTCACACTTATTTTGGTGGGCGGTATGTTTAGGCTTATTTACCCTATTTACACGTTTTACCTTAAGCTTATAGATATTAATTAATGTCGCTTATCCTTTAACCTAACAGTACTTAACCCCTTCCTATAATCCGGTTTTATCCACTACCTACCTACAAGAAAAGGGACTACTAAATGGTGAGAAAGGACAGAAATTTGAGTGCTTCGAACGTCGTAGCAAGCGTCACATGTACGCAATATGTTGTCGTGGTTATTTTGCAGTAATTAGTGCCGTACAATCGGTTCGTGTGCTAATTAAACGAGTGCTGTGAAAGTCGTAGCAAGCGTCACATGTACGCAATATGTTGTCGTGGTTATTTTGCAGTAATTAGTGCCGTACAATCGGTTCGTGTGCTAATTAACATTACTACAGTCCGCAATCAATTAATAGTTTCGTTACATTGATCGACCAGCGTTGAATCAAGATCGCAGTCATTAAAGGTAGGTGAATTCCATATCATTGGTTCATCCCTTTATCCTTACATCGTATGTTTATTAAAATTGAAAATTGTATGAAATTCTCACTATTAATAGGATGAGTTGACTCAAAACTAGCAAAAACTAGCAATAGAGCCATGTTTATGGAGTATATATGGTTGTTAGAGTCGAACGAGCGGACCAGGAAGAGAAGGTCGAGAGTCGGTCAAGAATGACTCGCCCGAATTACTCCAACAGAAGAGGAAATAAATGTAAAGAAAGAGAAGCTCGCGTTAATACAGTCGAAGACACAAACAAATACAAAAAAAATAAAGAAACAAACAATAATTAAGATATAAGTAACATACAAATAAAAAAATATTATATTTATCCATATACATATATCTGCGATGGCCTTCCGGAATCTATTTACTAATACTACAGTACAGATAATGAGCTCGTCTCACAGAAATCTGTTTAACATAAGAAAGGAAAGAAAAGTATGTATAATAGCACCACCATCACCATTACCACCAAATATCTACACGACTATTGGAGGGTTACCGTTAGCTCAAATATCGATCCTTACAAATCAACTATGTTCAAAGCATACCCTCATATAATTATCCTGATAGTTACATAATACACGTAAGCTAGTAAAGCAATCGTTTGATTCTAATTGATGCTCTTCTACTCTTTACATAATACAAATAAATATACCGTAACATAAACTAGCAAAGCAGTCGTTTTTATCAAAATTGGTACTCTTTTAATATTTACCTCAAGCATGTTTTGTTCGGGATCTAGGCGACTCAACTGACATACCACGGTAGCTAGCCAAAATAGGTTGAAACGAGATGAGGAATTTCCAGGCGAGTGACAGATGAGCATGGTCCAGAGGATCATGCGACAGCTGGAACCCACTCGGTCTTAAGCATGGGTTACGGATATACCCAAAATATGATCTCTAGAAACCGGGAGCTGAGCTAAAGTGATTAAACATTTTCACTAACGAAGCAATAAAAACATTAGTCACTTACCAGTCACTCAGAAAAGTAAAGGAAGTTTTTCATCACACAAGGATTTTCATAAGTGCCCGTTCGAAATTATAAATAGATACAACAACCGAATAGGACAGTCTGTAGTCAAAAATGAAACAGTCCAATACACGACGTACAAACTGGCTTCGTTTTAAAAATGGTCACGGAAAACCTTTTTTCAACAACATAACCCGATATGTCTTGATAATGGGATCGAACTTACTTTTATTCTAGGTCAGAATTGTGAATGCAATAGAAACGATAAGGCGTGAAAAGCTCATTATATCATGTATATGCAACTTCACATTCGCAATACAAAAATTAGGTGTTCAACGAATGTACAATAAAATTCGTTTTATATCAGGATTTTCCTAAAGCTTATCATAGATCCCACGAGTATCCCATTTACAGTTACTCTCCACACATTGACCCAAAATCTGTGCTGAAAATTTTATTTCCGCAAACAATGTGGATTTTCAACAGCCCAAACATGGGTATTCCGAGATTTGTTAATCCCATTTCGAGTAAACAAAATTTCGTCTATAACTAAAACGTTTCTGCTAAAATTAGGATCGTTCATTTGTGGTAAGAGCCATTCGCAAAATTGCAATCTTCGGGGATGGTCACCAAGTTGTAGTCTTTGGGCGCGTTGAACGTGAAAAGGATCAAATTGGTTCTCACGCGATGTTGTTCACACTTTTGTGTGATGTACTCCGACCTGGTATGCAACTTTTCTAGTACTTGCCGTTGGATCTCCTTCGATAATATTTATCATATTTTTTTCACTTTGCAAATTTCCGTATCGTTTAAGACACCCTGCGTGCCCACCTCGATATTTCCGTAATTCACTGGTATCTCTTGACCCTTGAATTAGATTAATAAACGACCCTCGTGTGGGGTGCACTCTTAAAGGAAAGCGATTCGCATATAACTGCACTGCAGCAGCCGCATTTTGTCGACATTCAACGTAAATAATATAATATTTACCAGTTCATTGCTTGCATATGTGTGCCATTTCACTTATAACAACACCAAAGCACAATGCATCCGATAAAAATGAGCCATCACCATTCAACATAAACTGCAGAATTGCATCTCTAACAAACGTGACCAGTGGCATAACTAAGAAATGTGGAGTCTAAGCAAAATGTTTTATGGGGTCCTTTAAAAATTTTTGTATCTACAGTGGTTATTAGCGCAGTAGCACGTTGGTCTTTTTTAAATCTTACGTGAACCCCCTATTTATTGTCTATTGATTTATTACTATTATAAATGTGTACGATAATTCTCTGAAATTTACTAAATAAAAGGTTTTACCGGACAAAAGCAGCACCGTTGATGTTGGCAAAATTTGAATTTGAATTACAGCCACTTCATGATAATAATTATGAATTCTCATACCTAATTTATAAACAACTCTAACAAGTGCGACTGTGGCCTAAAGATAACAACCATGTTAGTTGAGTCACTGCGGACACTGCATAATAATTATCAATAAACAAACATGTTGCAGTACTCCAGAAATATGGTCTTTTACGGGACCGAACTTTGTTTCCGATATATTTCTAAGGACTAATAACTTCGTTGTTTTTGAGTTATGTCGACAATGTCATTTATAAATTGGTTTGTTTTAATGGGTTCTATGCGCGGTTGCAAATACACCCTGTATATAAACTTGATTTTTCATCAACTTGTATACTTCTGTATTAACCTTTAATGTACGACTTTTGTTAATGTTTTTAACTATATTTGTTTTAAGAACTTTAAAGTATTTATTTTGTTTATTTTATAACTATTTATAAAAAATCTCTTTTGAAAAGTTATCATCAAAACAGTATTAGGGTATAGACTTCAATTTATTGATATAACCTTTTTTTTAAGTTTTTGTTTTTGTTGAAAGTTTTTTTTACAAATTTAAACACACAGCTTATATTGAATAAACTAATTTCAATACATATAACTATTCAAAAAATAACATAATTGCTTTTTGAATAAGATTTTTGGCGCTAGGTACCTTCGCTGTCTTCAGTTTCATCTTCTTCGTCTTCTGATAACCTTGTGTTTACAATAAAATTCAAGCTTTCTACAGTATTATCTAGCAAACCATCCCTACAAGAAGCTTCTTCTGTGGAACGATTAACATGGTTACAATGTTTTAGCTACTGTGATTCGCCAATTTCGGCAATTGCATTTCGCATTAAATTTTCAGTTTCATCACTTCTTTGATGTTTCCAACTTCAGAATTAATACTCTTCTTAGGTGTCATTACTGGGTTAACAAAACAACCTACAAAAAGAAACTTTTGTTAGCTAACTAAAGACAAGAATTGGTTAAGAATCAACTAAAATTAATTCTAAGCTCTAGCAATGTGAGTTTATGTAAAACTTGTTTCAATTTAATAATATTAAAAAGAAATGCATAAAAACCTTTAAGGCGGCAACGAAAATATGTAGTTGTGATAACATCCGTCACTAAAGTTGAATGAAACAGAATAATAATAATGGAAACATCGTTTAAACGCAGGACAATTAAACAATTAGAAATCCAGACAAAACAATGTACATCTGGGGATGGTGGAGAAGTGAATGAGAAATTAATAGATATAGAGTGGTGCTAGTAATCGCGTCGTGATAATTTTTCTTCCTACAAGTTATTTCAAACAAAGTACAACTTAAATCCTTTACGATTAATACCGCAAACACGTTTTGCTAATGTACTTTGTATTCAGTCTTTTGCGTTTAATATTTAAATGAAATTTACCTATAACTCGATAAAGAGAACGATAAATAGCGCTGAAGAAACCAATCACTATCAATGTGCCTGTTAATTAAGTTCTGTGCGCCGAATGTACAATAGAGCGATTCGATTTTCTGATTGGTTGCATACTTTGTTGTCATAATTCAATTCACATATTTCTGGAGCTAATGTTTGCTGTAATTAAATTCTAATAAATAACAGGTCCATTGCCGGACTTATAAATATATTTACGACCGACCAGCGGAAAAGTGGTCCATTCCATCTAAAATGAGCTGTAAGATGTCCAAAAATACTTACAGCAGATGGAGAAGACGTTTATCACCAGTAACTGGAAGCTACACTTCAGTTTTTAGGTCAATAAAAGAAGAAAACTTAAAACCTAACAATGTCGCTCCGGTTCAGAACAAGCTAGTAACGCATTTTTCTCGACGAAAGAATTTGCACAGTTTATTGCGGATAAGATAAATGAAAATAACAATTTTGTTAACGAAATTCTTTTTAGTGATGAAGACATTTACACACTCAGAAGGCTTTTTGATGCAGGAACTGTCACAGCTAGAATACCAAAAATCTGCATTTCGTCAGAGATGCACACTTCCAATATGATTTGAGAATAAAATAATGTATGATGTGAAATTTTTAGAGATACTTTAATAGGTTTTTTTAATTAACTGCAAATTTCAATGGTAATTCATATTTGGAATTTGGAAGCAGTAACCATTAAGCAAAGAAGAGGTTTGTGGTTTATACAAGATGACCCACCACTACATTTTCTCTTAGCAGTACAAAATATTTTAACCAATCGCTTTTCTTCCCCATAGATGTATAAGACGAGAAAGTGAATTTCCGTGACCTGCTCGGGGTCCTAATTTTAATCCCCTTAGATTTTTATTTATGTAGACATACGAAAACACTAGTGTACGCAACACAATGCTTATGACAACAAAAACAAAACGCTGCGAATTTTTTTTTTTGGAATTGATCAAACAAATTTTTAACGATTAGGAGTTATTTTACCAATGGAGTTCAAAACACACACTGAAGTCAATGCTGGCGACTTTGATAATGTATCATATTTTGCTTTTGTGCTACAAATAGTTTAAATAGATTTTTTATGTAACCTCCGTGTGACTCTTGTTTTATTAGTATTATTTGATAATAGACATTTATATATTTTCCTTAACGTAAAGCTTAGGTAACATAATTTATAATGGAACTAATATATTGTATTCTTAAACTTAGTGAAACTGACGACATTCATGCGAACGGCACATAAGTAAAGAAATTAAATTTTCTAGGAAACCTTAACCTGAAACACATATCTTGATAACTACTAACTATCGCAATGAAACGAGATGGATATTTAACTGGTAAATAATAACAAACCAAAAAGTATACCATAATGAAAATTGCGACAGTGGTGTAGATTGCATAAAGGAAGTTGTTATCGTATTCCTCCGGTAATAGTGGGGGGCTGTCTTTTACCATAATTTAAAATATCCTGATATACATTATCTTTTTGCTAAGTTTGAATGAACAATATAAGATGCTATCAAAACAATAGCTAAAATCATGTTTAAAGTAAAGCATATGTATCTCGCTGTAGTATTTATGAATTTTGGTTATAATACCTATGAGATACTCTTGTTGTAGTAGGCCGATTATAAAAGTAAATGTTATATCAGTATAATGTCATTATAAATAACTGACATGTTAATCTGAAAAATAATCTGAATAAAATACGGTATCTTGCAGAAACATAGTTTCTTTTTTTACAGTTTATTCAGATTATCTTAGTTATGGACAAGCTACTCAGACCAACCCGCTTTAGATATTGATTCCAATATAACCGAAGCCAGTAGACGATGGAAGCATTGGAAGACCACATTCTCGAATTTCTTAGACAGCTTTCCCACTGGAGTAGCTAAGGATGGTAATATTATCCCCTTAGGGACAAATGACATTCAAGTTATTAATAAATCACGTTGATGCAAACGTATACGAATATATAGCTGAATGTAAGGAATATGATGAGGCCGTAACTCTATTAGAATCCCTGTATTTTAAAGCTACTAACGAAATCTATGCTCGATATAATTTATCAACCAGGCATCAGCGCGCCGACGAATCGATTGATCAGTTTGTGCAAGCGCCGAAGATTCTTAGTAAAGAATGTAAACTTGTTAGTGTTACAACTGAACAGCACCGTGACTATTCGCGATGCCTTTTGTAGCTGGTATTAATTCTGCTTTAGGTAGACAGCGATTACTAGAAAATAATACCCTCTCCCTCAAGGACCCCATTGATCTGGCTAGAGCAATGGAGGCTGCTCAAACTCAATCCGCTGCCTATAATAATTCATCACAAATGATAACTGCGACTTTGAATCCTGAAGAACCTATAAAAAATATTTCCGTACCGAGTGAAAGAGAAGTGGAAACAGATCCTACGGCTAGCGCTGTTAGTACTTCTAAATGTTTTTTTCTGCGGGAGGAAAGGACATGCTAGAGCTTCTTGTCCTGCAAAAACTTTTTACTTTACCAGATGCTTATCCTATTCCGAAAATAGAAGATACTATGCAAGAAGTAGCTAAGTATTCTCATTACAGTGTAATAGATCTTCGCAGTGCACACTATGCAAGAAGTAGCTAAGTATTCTCATTACAGTGTAATAGATCTTCGCAGTGCACACTTTTGCATACATTGACGATGTAACTGTTTGTGGACACACACGCGCCGAACACGATTCTAATCTAGAAAAATTCTTAGAGACTGTGAAAAGGCTAAGTTAACTATTCATACAGAAACATCTATATTCGGAGTTATTTCTATGAAGATACTTGGCTATATGGTAGAAAACGGTACTATAAAACCCGATCCCGATCGCCTGCAACCATTGATCAGCATGGCTGTTCCCAAAAATGCTTCAGAGTTGCAACGAATGTTGGGGATGTTTGCGTATTACGCAAAATGGGTTCCAAATTTCTTTGACAAAATCCGCCCTTTATTATAAACAAACGATTTTCCATTACAAGAGATGGCGGTAAAGGCTTGCCAAAAATTGAAGAATGACATTGGTAAAGCTTGTATGCATGCAATTGAAAGTGACGCTCCGTTTACAGTGGAAACTGATGCCTCCGAGTATGCCCTAGGTGCAACTCTATCTCAAGGAGGTAAAGCTGTAGCCTTTTTTACAAAAATATTAACGGAAGTGGAGCGAAAGCAAGCTGCAGTGGAAAAAGACGTATGCGGGCGCTTAGGAAATGGGGTCTCGCATTTGTTCATCCCTGAGCACAAATGACATTTCCAAATTGAAAGAAGCGCATAAAAAATTGGGACATCCTGGAGTTAATAGATTCATGTATTGGATTCGTGTTAAAAACATGCCTTACTCGACAAGTGACGTGCGTATGGTTATTGATGCCTGTTTGGTATGCGCGGAGTTAAAACCGCATTTTATGAAATTTATAGGAACGTTGATAAAAGCTACAGCTCCAATGCAAAGGTTGAACGTTGATTTTAAAGGGCCATTTCCAACTAATTCTGGAAAAAATATCTTATGACTATAGTAGATGAGTACTCACGATATCCGTTTGCATTTGCCTGTAACGATATAACTGCTTCCACGGCTGTCCAATGTATTAATCAAATTTGCATGTTATTTGGTACGCCAGCATACATACATTTTGATCAAGGAAGCACTTTTTATGTCGGCTGAACTCAAGGAATATTGTAATAAAAATAACATTGCAATTAGTAGAACTACAACATATAACCCACAGGGAAACGGGCAGGTAGAAAAGTACAATGGAGTAATTTGGAAAACAGCTAGTCTAATGTTAAAGGACAAGGGACTATTGCCAAATCGGAGTTAGTTCTACAACCAGCGTTGCATGCCATCAGGTCATTGTTATGTACTGCTACTAACTGTGCCCCACATGAAAGGATGTTTACCCATTCCAGGAGAAGCGGAAATTGGGTATCATTACCAACTTGGTTGATGAAACCTGGAACGGTATTGGTTAAAAGGAACAATAGAAACAGCAAGTTCAAAGATGCCGTGGATCGTGCTGAATTAGTACTAGCTTACTGTGAGCATGCTACCGTGCGATTTGCAGACGGCACTGAGCATAACGTGTCATTGTGACAAGTTGCTCCTGCTGAATTTACAAAGGTAGAAGAGGTTTCGGAGCCTCAACTACAGACGTCCGAAGAAACAGAAAACGCAAATACAGATCTCGGACAAGATAACCAAATAGACAAGCGTCCCTTTACGGAACTGCTCACTGCCGCTACGTCTGAATGACTACGTATTGAGCTAAAATTAAATTTGTTAATTCATTGTTAATTACGTTTTTAACATTATTTCACGTTTTTCTTAATAGGAGGAGAATGCAGTATTTATGAATTTTGATTATAATACCTATGAAATACTCATGTTGTAGTAGGCCGTTTATAAAAGCAAATGTTATGTCAGTATAATGTCATTATAAATAACTGGCATGTTAATCTGAAAAATAATCTGAATAAAATACAGTATCTTGCAGAAACATAGTTTCATTTTATTACACTCGGTAAGGAGAAATATTTTTTTATTCAAACATACTCGGTTAAATCTCTATACTTTGTACTAAAGTTGTTCAGTTATCTATGCATAGTTTATGATTAATGAAACATTTGTTGGTTTCTCGTTTGCTTAAACATAGGGCGTGCTTGGTTACACAAAATTAACAAATGTTAAAATAATTTACGTTTCAAATTAAGCAAAATTGATTAATTAATTCTCATTACTTACCTTCTAGTTTAATGCATATTAGCAAGGTGTGTATTAGGTACGATATATGGACAAATCAAGATTCGTTTTGGATGTAGTTTGCCGCTCTAGTCGTTATTTTATGGCGAACTTTGCTTGTTACTTTTCCTAAAACCTTAAACAGGGAACACAATACCTAGGTACGATATTTAATTGGGATATGTAAGAAAATTAACAGTTAAAAAAACTTCATCACATTCTATATTGCACTCTTGCATAAGTCGTTCAATATAGGTGGTCGCGCTGAGAATAAATCATGGCGACGTTTGCCAACAACTTGTAAATCATAACAGCTTGTATATTACGCGTCCTCGTTGATCAGAAAACGTTGTTTCTGTTCCACGATCGTGGCAACCATTTTTACCACAAAATAACACGATAATAAAGAGTTATTCACCTTATAACATCACTGGGAAACACCACAAAATTAAGACCACGTCAACTAGGATTTGGCACCAGGAGTGGCTGCGAAGCAATAGTTCATTCAGCCAGGACTTTCTTGGAACTTAACAAAGATACCAACAAAGTGTTACTGAAAATAAATTTTAAAAACGCGTTTAATTCGATTCGCCGGGATAAACTTCTCCACAGTGTAAATATTATAGCACCGTTCATCTGGCAAGCTTACTCACAAACCTCTTTTCTTACTTTTGGTTCCTGGACAATTCTATCGAAGAGTGGTTGCCTACAAGGAGAACTGGGAGGTCCTGGACTGTTTTGCATGTCAATTCAGTCAGTTATTGAGAGTATGATTTCCAATTTGGTCATATTCTATTTAGACGATGGCACATTAGGAGGTGATCGAAAAGATGCAATCCGGAAAAATTGACCAATCAGTTTACCAATGCTTCAATAATCTGTCGCCAGGAATTAAATGTTTAACCGCTATGACTCTTCTTGGAGCTCCCATTACACGGGGATCATTCGCAACCGTGTATGATAATAAGCTCATTGGAAAGGACCTTCTTTTTGATCAATTGAAGGAGCTCAAGAATCTTCATATGGCTTATTACCTTCTACGTCACTGTTTTGCTATGCCATAGCTGACTTATTTGGTGAAGACATCACCTTGTTGGCTTTCCAATTCCTTTGTTGCAGTAATGGATATGAAAATTAAGTCAATTTTGGAAACTCGAATCAACTACTCTTTGTCATCTGGGCAATATACGCTTGCATCTCTTCCTACACGTCTTGGGAGAACTGGTGTCAGACCAATACATGATCTAATTTTACCCGCCTTCATATCTTCGGTTTATGGTGTCTGGAATCTCGTCAATTCGATGTTAAGCTTACCTAGTACAGACGAACCTCAGGTTTCATATATTAAGAAAGCAATGAAAAATTTAACAATACTAAATCCGTATTCAGTTCCCCACCAATTCCTTCAGTCCAACGTTTGTGGGATAACATTAACTTGTCTCGTCTAATGAAGTATACACGACAATAATCTAAAGGTCAGAAAGCGATTAGTCTTGCCCTAAAAAATCGGAATCCAATGCATGGTTGATGGCACTACCTTCGCGAACTGTGGGTACGCTTTTTGTATAACAATTCATTCAGAATTTCATTTGGACTTGGGCAAGGCTGTAAGTCATGTACACCACACACTTGTGTCTGTGGTGAAGAGGTAGATGATTATGCACACCATGGCCTAAGCTATACGAAAACTGCCGGACGACACTACAGATATCAAGAAATCAGTAATATCATAATGCGCAGTCTGAATTCTGTTAAAATCCCGAGCCGATTGGATCCACCTAGAATTTTTAGAGAATACGGGAAACGAGCTGAATGACATTATTTCCTTGAGCAAATAGAAAATGTCTTTTATGGGATGCCACTGTGTCTGATACGCTTGCCCCGTCATACATTGACATTTATTCAAAGGAAGCCGGTGTAGTAGCAAAGAACGCTGCTTCTGCGAAAGTCAGGAAATATAGCTCGCTGTCAGATCATAATTTAATTTTTCTTCCATTCGCTGTTGAAACGCAGGGCCCTGGTGCGATGATGCCGATGATATCATAAACAAACTCGTAGGATTGTTGGCTGTACATATGGTGAATCGAAATCTCGTCCATACTTAACCCAACTGATCGGTATCACTGTTCCAAGAGGATCAATCTCGGTCAAGGGAACTTCTCCTTACTATGGATCGTTTTCGTTTATTTTTTATATTAAAAGTTTGTCGTTTTCAATTTGTATTTGTGATTTGTTGTTCCCGTATAAATATTTAAAGAAAAAAATACTCTGTCTTATTGCCCCAAAACGAACAAAATTTGATATCTTATAAGAGTATTTCGCTTTCAATGCTGTTTCACATTTCTTGTTTTTCTAGTAGTAATATTTCATGTTTCACTAAAATCAAATAAAAAATTAAACTTAAAAATAGCTCATCCAGGTACGTTTGTATTGTGAGCACAAGGGAAGTGAATTTTATAGCAGCCCTACCACCGCATGGATTTAAACCCATTTTCAGATTTCTGAAATTAATGGAAACCTTTGAACCGTCACATGCTAGAATAACAAAATAATTATCTATGTAATCACAAAATTAATTTTACTCTTGAAATTTGTAGTAATTCTTACAAATACAAATGATGATTTGACAGTCTGAAAAAAGTGCTCTTTCTGAAGTATTTTTTTTTGTTTGCTTTTTAAATTATAAATACTATTTGGCATGCTTTAAATTCTGTATCGTTTTGAGTTACTTTACATAACACTTGAGAATGGAATTCTATTCTTACGAACGGTAACTACTGCAAGAATTTTGTGGGTGTAGAACTAAATAAAATGCTTAAAGTTGGCTATACAAAAATATGTATTGCGCTATCTGTAAGTTTATGTCTACATTTATTTCTAAATTGTTTTTGCCAACAGTATAATTAGCATTGGAGTTTCGTAACTGACATATACCTTTCGTCTTTTCAGAAATGTTTAAAACCTGTCAATTAACCTTTATCTGTCAAAACTTACTTTAATTGACTGACGTTTGTAGTATCAACAAAGCATTGTATAAAACATGAGATGTGGAGAACATCTTTACCCTATTATAAACTAAACAGTGTTTTACATAGTCCAGATAGAGATGTTGTAAATTCCAAGGTAATTTTTTGAGTATTTAATCCCAATTTTATATTTCTGAATTGAATTTTTGAGAGTTGCGGTTATTGGCCGATTTAACCATATGTCATTTTGGCATTTCTCCAAATTATTTATAACCTAAAAGTAAATATATGAGATGTTTTAGTAGCCCCGTTGGATCATTTATTCAACGGTTTATTTTTATACATTACAAACTTGAACACCAACTGAATTCTTTTTAGATTCTCTACGAGTTATTTTTAACATACTACCAAAACTACTGTTGTCCATTCTTTCAGAATTTAGTCATCTTCAAGGAGGCACCATGAGTACTTGACCTTTTTGAATGATTAATTGAAAAAAATATCTGCTTTGTTTAAAATAGTAGTCTAATTAGGTCTTTACGATATTAATTTATCTCTAATAACAGTGTTTTTTATTACCTTCGTATGCTGATAACTGTCATTATATAAAGAGGGGTTCACCAAAATTGCATGCGTAAAACTTTTTGTCGTGTTAATTTTTATAATTACTATCGAGCATATACGTTAGCTTTTTTAAATAATAAACTTTAGAATTGACTACGGACAAACTTATGGAAAGAATAGAATTGAACGAAATACTCATTTCCCTGGTCGTACGGTTTTCATCTTTTCCAAATTTTGCAGGATGGTTCTTAAAAGCTTATTTTATAAATGGTCGGTCAAAAACAATATATTGAGAATAGAAGTGTTTTGGGGTGATCTAAGCTGTTTCAAAACTAAACAATTACTCATAACTTTCAAAACAACTTTTGTCTGTCTCTGTGTCTGCGCATGCGCGCGTACGCGAGTGCGCGGGTGTACGCGCTTGCGCGCGCGCGCGTGTGTGTACTTGCAGTACTTTGTTGAAAGACAATCCGATTTTCTGTATCTAACAAAGGAACAATCTACGCAAAAACGTTCGTATGTAGTATTGCAAAAAATGGTGCTATGATGTGTTTACGGAAAATGCGCGTAACACACCCATCTTTTCAGCATATAATACTCGTTATTGGCAAAAGTATGGTTTTTTGCATTCCACATTGTGTGATTATGAGCACTTACTTTACCGTTCAACTGGAACGAAGTTTCGTCGCTGAAGAACAACTTATCCACCATAATAATATTGAACTTACGATTGATAATCATAAGTAAACACTTGTTAAGCTGTAGACTTTAGCATATCTGGTAGTATCAGCTCTCACATTATTAAAATGCGTTTAGAAAAGACGTTTTTGTGCCTTACAACGTTTGCGAATTATTATTTCTCAACTGCTAGAATATTTAGTTTGTATAAAAACGTTTAAAACAATTATCATTACTAAGTCAAAGGATCATTTTGATAATAGAACTAATATCCAGTCTCTTAGGATTATAAAGTTTTCAATACCTTCTGCCTTATCTAATTGGTTTGAAGTCGAGCATTTTGATATCTGATAATTTTTTTATAAGTACATGACATATATGTATGGTAGCGTACACGATTTAGATTTGTTTGTCTTTCTAATTGATCTCACCGGCCATAATAGTTCAATTGGTTAGCGCGTCGACGATCAATGCCGAAAGTTACATGTTTAAATTCTGTCCGAGGTCTTTTTTTATCTTTCAATTGCTAGCTCTATTTGAAATGATCATTTAGGCTTTGCATAAAAGTTTAAATTATAATTTCATCTTATTAATTAATATCATTGATAATCAACTTGTTTCGTGCAGTTAGCTATATTTGGGTGGGGGTGTGTGTGCGCACGCGTGGGTGGGTGCGTGCGGGCGTGTGTGTGTGTGTGTGTGTGTATATATATATATATATTGTTGTGATATAGTTGCAACAACCCGGTGCCCCCTTTTTGTGAAATAAAAAGGTTAACACTTTTTTTTGTCAATTTTTAATTTTAATTTTGAATACCTCAACTAGCTCAGTTTTAACCACGCACGGAGCTTGCGACAATACGACAACAAAGCCTTTAAATTTACCTTCTACCTCTACTTCCTGTTTCTTTAAACCAAAACACCATTAAGCACAATTGCTATAATATTCTAAAAAATATTTACAATGTATGAAATGTTTAAGAATTCAAAATAGAACTTTCTTTTAATAATTGATTAAATATTCTTTCAATAATAATCATTCCCAAAATTAATCCAAATCCAGCAAAATCACCCTTATTATTATTATTATTATTATCTGAAGCCCCATGAACGTTATTAAACTTCCTTCAAAATTTACGTAATTTAATTTATAAATTTATAACGTGTATTAAAGAAAACAATCTTTGTTGACCCTCACATAAAGTTTTCATGAAAGCAATTTTTAAATTATTCAAATTAGAAATATACAACGAAATATTCACAAATAAAAATCAGATTGGCTAACCTGTTGTTTCAAGCTCGAATCAGTCCCTGTGCCAACTGCTCCCGTATTCAGCTTAGTGATTTAATAGTCCCAACGTTGTCTGCTTTAGATATGGTCTGCATTTTTCTTAGCATAGCTTTAAATTATTTTAGAGTTTTTTGTTACACTTCCTGGTCATAACCAGTAATTAATAATTGAATTAAATGCTTGTTGAATTTCCTCATTGAATCCAGTAATTATTCAGAGTCCTTTTTATTAATGTTAATATTAGAAATTAAATTAAACAACCTTTAGTTACTTACGTTTTTAAAGGGTTAAAACGACGAAGCACTTTTAATTTTTTACAAGTACCATTGTGCTATTTATTACTTCACAATAAATCACTTCTAATTCTTTCACGTTAATATTTTCTTTGAAGTGATGTGGACTAAGCCTTAATTCATGTTGAACTGATTTGTTTATAAATCTAGTCGTATTTAAAAGGATCCCCTATCTATTGACAAGCGCAGAGTTCAACAATTACGCTATTGTACGTGATTCTTACATACCAGGTTTTGGGTATTTATATGGATTCTTACCGTCTACACAAAACTTGATGCGCTACTTTCAGCACGCAATACTTTAATTTAATGCATTGGTTCTATTGGATTTTCTCATTTCAAGCTCACGTAAATTATTGTTTGTGCAATAAATTTGATGAACTTTTTTTATCACCATGCTGTGTTTATTTGTACTCGATCAGGTGTCGAACCTTACCTTTCTGGTCACGTATTCCCAATATAATTTATGTATTAAATTATATGCGTTTTCTATTACGTATTTTTAAACCTGCTTGTTCAATTGAGATTCTTAGCGTAATGATGATGCATTATTCGTGCGTATTGTTTCAACTTCCGTTCACGTTGTCTTATGACTTGCCAAATCGTTTATTTAATCAAATCTTCTAAAATATCTTTCATCTCTTAAATTAATTATGACTATAGTTTATATACAGGGTGTTGTCATTTACTTTCCTGCCTAACCGTTGTACGTTGTATTTCTTCTTTTCTTCGTAGAAATGTCTAGTTTTCTGCGCCATCATGTTGTTTTAATGAAGTGCACTATACTAGTTGTTCTATCTACCCCTAAATGACCTTATTAACACGACAATATATATATATATATATATATATAGCAGAGATAAACTTACAGTTTAAATACCCACGTGCTAGCTGTCTGCCGCTAAATTTGGAACTTCTGTAAAATTTGTGAAACCTTCAAATTGTTCGTTCAATATGTGAAAGCTTAATGCGTAATCATAAAATTTATAACGAGCGTCAAATATGTATAATTGAATGGCGTGTAATGTTTGTTAAACAAGTTATTAATGATCAAATTTTTAATGGGCGACAAATAAGCATAAAAGAATAAAATATAATTTACTCTATATAAGTTATTGCACAGTTTAAATAATCATATTTTATAAATTTGTAGTGATATAACTGGTACTCTTTACACAGTGGTTTATAATTTACTTTACGTGGAATCTTCAGTCAATGTACTGAAAATTGTGTCCTTCAGCTCTTAAACCCTCACGAAATTTTTTCGTTCCGTCACTCATACTAGAAACCAATGAGATACATGACACAGAAAAATTTCAGAAAATCCTACGAGACAAGTAACTCTAATTTTCAGGCGACTAAGTCAAAACCTCTGCGTTGGGACGCCAATAACTTATGCATGCAAATTTAGCGTTCGTTAAGTTGGTTTTTTACTGATCAAGAAATCGTCGACAAGTATCTTATAAATAAGCAATTCGTAGCGCTCCACCAACTATTGGCGAATGACTTATCTTGAATGAATACACATCATTATTTACCGGTTTTTATGTTACTATCTCAATACGTCACGGGTTCTCGAATGCTTCTACCATATTCTAGCAGGTCAGACTCATGTCATGGTGTAGAAATTAACTGTAATTTCGTGTTTCTCATCTTAATTATCTGTTAGTTTAAGACTTATTGCAATCGTATAAGTTTTACTATCTTTTATCAATGAATGGAAACGCTTGGTGGTTATCGTTCCCTATTATAATTTATGCGCGTCGTATGTAATTTATAGTCTTCACATGCCTTAACACGTTCCACGAACCCACTTAACCCACTAACAAATTGATTTATAGCTTTACGAACAATTTTGAAAGACTGAAGTCCTTTCTTTTAAAGAATACAAATAAATGCAGTGTTTTACATTTTGGATTAAATAGCGTTTACTAAATGGTATTTTACAGAGCTTGAATCTTTTATTTATTACTGGATTAGCATTTACATTTTAAAATCGGTTTTTAAAAATGCGGGGTTTTCGGCATTCATAAATGCGTTAGAAACTCGTTTTAAATGATATATTTAGTGTTTCTTTAAATGGATTACACAGCACGTTTACGTTGTATTCAAATTGTTAGTTTTCAGTAGAGAATATATATTAATTTTTTAGAAGTTCCTTAAATTAGAATTAAGGCTTTCACTTATGCTAACGAATATTAGAACTCGATTTACTGGTTCTCTTTAACGTGTATTAGAAATGTGTTTTAAACGATATTTTTAAAAGGGATGGATATTTGCACATTAGCTAGAACATGGGTTTGACTTATGTAATAATAAATACTATACTAATCCTGTCATACTACTAGAATATTATACAGAGTGTAGAAAATCAAGTATTGGAAAATTTAATTTTCTTGGCCTTGGGGGTTTTTCTTACAGAATGCGGTGCTCAGTGACCTCTTATGACCTTTATCACATCAATATATATATATATATATATATATATATATAAAATTAGTAATATTGTCTGTTCTTATAATATATATGTAAGATAAATATCCCCAATATTTATCTTACATATATATATATATATATATATATAGTGAATAAGATGAAATAATAACTTAGACTTTTATGCAAATCCCAAATGATCATTTCAAATCGAGCTAGTAATTGAAAGAAGGAAAATATAAGGTCTTGGACAGGACTTGAACCTGTATCTTGGTTTTGCCGGAACCATGCATTTATCAGCTAGTAATTGAAAGAAGGAAAATATAAGGTCTTGGACAGGACTTGAACCTGTATCTTGGTTTTGCCGGAACCATGCATTTATCAACTTACCTTGTGTAATTAACTACCTAATATATATATATATATATATATATATATATATATATATATATATATTTTCTTATGCTCACCCCCCTCCTTTTTATTATTTTTATATGTGACATTTACTTTTAAACTATGGTTTATTTATTTACCATTTTTATATACTTGACTGTGTGAAAATTGTGACTCTTATATTTCGTGCTTTAACTAAGTTTGGTCGGTCTACAAAACAAAACTATATGAATATACCTCGACTATTGAAACTCGCCTTCTCAAGGTATCCACACCTACCTACCGTGGGTTCAGTGATAGGTAGATGGTCACAACACCAACCAAACTGCACTATATTTTAGTACTTGTAACCTTATATTCGTATATGCCAAATTTTTAATAAGCAGATCCACGTAGCCTTGTGCCAAATCAATTACTCTTACCAATTTGACTTTGACGTATCAAAAACACAGTACTCACCCGATTTACGCGTCGCTCTAAGGCCTCTCTGAACTCTGGCTCAAAATCTTAATCACCGGATGGGTCTTCACACTGCGATGCACTATTATTATGGCTACTCTGCTTTCCAGACACCAGGTTTTGCTATACTTAATTTTGATATTCACCCAAATCTATAAATAATGACCAAATTTAGAATTTTGAATACCTTGCAATTTTACTTCCCCCGCGCTAATTTTCCTATATTTATGCCTTCTTTCCGTATAATACTCCTGCTAATCCAACGCTATCCTTTCTTTAATCTGCTCGTTCCAATTCTATGCTCGTTTCTAATTTCCACTCAATACCAATCTATCCGCAATGCACTATCCAAATCACTCCAAGTAGTTTCTCCTTCAGTCTAATAAATCCAATCCAATTCCTTTCTGCCTTAGTTCAACTCGTTCCATACATCCATTATTAATTCCGCCTGTTTCAATATCGCTCCAATTCACTCTTACAACTTTCTACCCGTCTTTACTATTATTATTATTCCACTCACTTATCTATACTCTTCTTTGTTTCAATTAAAGACTTGAACTTTTCAAAATAATTTATTTACTCTTTATAATATTCAAATTAGCGCAGTATACAAAAACACGTCTTGTTACAAAAAATATTTAAATCGAACTCTCGTTATTTATGTTTACCTAGGTGATACCGCCTTTTAAATTATGCCTACTCTTTATACATTTTACAAATCCCCCATCCAATTAAATCGTCCCAACTAGTTTGTGTCACTAATACCTATAATTCATTTTTACACTTAAAATTTTATATTTAAATGTTCAATCATTGGTTCATATGACCGCGTCATCCTTCAATCAGCTTTGACAATATTTTCACTTATAATTTTGATACTACAAGTTTGTCCAAAGGTTGATTCTACTAAATAAGTGCGGAAATGTTTCACATTTAAACCTGGTTCTGTGTGGTGAATAGTGGAACTTCTACAGACGCATCCGGTTTTTCGATCAGCAAATGTACATTCTTTGGCTTTTTTAACGTACAGCTTAGTATAAATCCTTGAATACTGTGCTTTCTCACGTCATCAAGTCATTGTTTTACGTCTTGGCACTTCTACTTTGACTAATATACTTCAAATACTTTAACATTTGTAAAGTACGGCAAACACAAAATTTTCAGTTACGTGATCTGATATTTGGCTTTATTTGGCATATACACAACCTTCAAACAAAATAATCTTTATACCCTTTTAGCTATCACTAACACTTCATTATATATATATTTATATATATATATATATATATATATATATATATATATATATATATATTATATATATATATATATATATATTTATATATATATATATTATATATATATATATATATATATATATATATATATATATATATATATATTATATATATAATTAGAGGAAATAATAGCGCTTATGCAAAACCTAAACGACAATTTCATATCGAGCTTGAAATTGAAAAATGGTAAATATAAGGTCCCAGGCAGGATTCGAACCTGTATCTTCGGTTTTCGCGGCCGTTACGCCGTCGAAACAGGTGACGACAATTGGAAAACTATACAAATCTAAATCAGGTACGTACCCATACACCAACAACATAACTTTCAACTACGTTTGGCATTTTTGTCAATCATATCTGACAGTGTCAAGTTATTAACCTATGTCGGATATAGACAGGAAGCGACGTTCAAAATCACGGCTGCAAGCCAACTATTAAATTTACATGTTTGATACTTGCACAAGGCCGGTTGATTAAAGCTAAGGTATTAGTTATGAATATGAAATAATAAGACTTTTATGCAAAGCCTAAATGATCATTCCAAATCGAGATAGAAATTCAAGGAAGCAAAATATAAGTTCCCAGGCAGGATTCGAACCTGCATCCTTCGGTTTTCGCGGTCGATGCGTTTATCTATTACGCTACCGGTCCGGTTGACGACAATTGGAAAATTATGCAAATCTATATATGTACGTTACCATTTATCAACCTACCTTTCAATTGCGTTTCGCATTTTTGTCACTCATATCTGACGGTGTTAAGTTTTTGACCTGTGCCAGATATAGGCAGGAAGCGACGTTCAAAATCACGACTGTAGTCAACTATTAAATATACATATTGGATAGTTGCACAAGGCGGGTTGATTAGTACTAAGGTATTAGTTAATAAGATGAAATAATAACTCAGACTTTTATGCAAAGCCTAAATGATCATTTCAAATCGAGCTAGAAATCGAAGGATGGGAAATATAAGGTCCCGGACAGGAAGAGAAACTAAGGAAGTATAGAGTTCGTGATGGAGCTCTAAAACGTTTTTGTATGTAGAGTAGACACATCTAGTTAAAGCCACTCTTATAAACGCGTATTCTTAAACAACAGTATGGATTGCTGATAGTACAGCTCACGGGTGTTTCGGTGCTTGCACACTACTTGTTTGTTGATACCAAGAAAGTTAATTTGTCCTAAGTATTAGCCGAATTATTTTCAGAATGCGTTATGGCACATTGGGCGCAATAAAATTTAATTGGTTTTAAGATTGGCACCTTATGTTGTTTTGCCAACTTGTAATTAATATTGAAATGGTGGCTGCTAATAGTAATTAGAGTTTTTGGAATTCAGAAGTCGCGTGGAAAAATTACACATGAATGATCTATAAGAATACTATTGTTTATTATTGATTAACCTTGTATGTCATTTATTGAGTAATAAATTAGTTACAATATTGCTAGAACCTGACGTGTCTTATTTCATTAAAATAAGGATCATTTTAAATTTAGAGCAGTCGTTTCATACAACTTGATTCAATAAATCATATATCGAATGAAATGTTTCATATACCTATAGGAAGTTTAAGACGCAGTGCTTGAATATTAGCGATAATCATCTCTTTCCAAAAATAATAATTATTTTCATTAAATTTTTTGTTAACGAAAATTTCATTTTACGCTCAACTAATGTATTATTAAATAAATTAAATGTCACGAGATTGTAGATTGAGTAAGATAAATCTAAAATTAGGTCAGAAGTGTAGTTGATGCCAATTTAAAAGTAGGTTTCTAAAATTATCTCAGCTATCAGGTTGTATGCAAATACCTCCTAGGAGAAATTTGTATTTTTGTTAGAATAATTTAATAAGATATTTAATAGTACTAGTGCATATCCTTTTTTATATAAATTCGAACTCCTGCTTAGTCTATTTAAATTTATTTAATTCAAATAAAAGAGCCGAATTCAAGGTCAGATTGAATTAATCTAGCAAATAGCGCTTTGACAAGGATAATTGAAATTGTCGGAGGTTAAAGAAATGTGTGCAAATAAGTGCATTATAGGTGCAAATATTTTCAAGTGGCCAACACCACATTCGAAATAGATTAGTTAGCTGATATTAGTGGAAGCACGATTTATCACTTGGCTGCCTGCTCGACTGTGCCTTTGCTTGTGTAATTCGAAATTCGAGTTCTGTACAGACGCAAGCAAAGAGTTGTGTATGTTGTATGCAGTATTTATATCCACTAACTTGTTATTATTGATAATAATTTAAAGTTACTTTAAATAATTGATGGAAAATAACTTTAATTGATAGGTTTTAAGCAACTAAAACTACAGCAAACGAAACTGCCTTATATTTTTTCGTTTCTTGAAACATGAAGCTACCAAACTAAAGTAGAACTTTATAATGAGCAATTAATGTACGTTTTACCATCCGTTCCAAAGCATTCATTTTAATTATAACTTTTTTCTTCTTTTTTTTTAGTATTGTGAATTAAGTTAAGCAAGTTAAATTTTATAGAAAGTTCAACATCAATGGTAAATAATTACTCTGCAACTAAAGATCTCCCCAACCTTATAAAAATATTTATTTATTTATAAAAAGTTTATTTTATATTTGAATAATACTTCTCTTTCTATATCTTGTTACGGGTGAATGAATCGTTAACTGTTAAATTTTGAATTGCTCAGAAGGGGCGGAAATTTGGGGAGTTACTGTATAAGCAATAAAAATTAATAGAAAAAATCGCTAAATATAAAGGTGAACAGTTGCAATTACAAGATACGTTACCGATAACACTTACCATTTTATGTACTAAACTAATGGGCGCAAACTAGTATAGTCTAGAGATAATCCTCCGGAAGACGAGTATTCTTAGGGAATCCTGGTTGTTTCTGTCTCCTAATGAAATGAAGTTCTTCTTACAAAATGCTAAACTATATTTTTAAGCAAGGAAAACTACTTTTTTCTCACTGCGTCATCTAAATCTATTTACGAAGATCGAAAACATTGTTCCTGTAAACAGGTACACACATATAATTCTAAAATTACATAAATCAATTCACTTTCGATTACTCATAACATTAATGATCCAATTATAGTAATTTAAAGAACGTCCTCAACTTTTAAATAAAATGGCAATGTGCAGGTTTTGTACATATCATAAAATTAACGCTATATCTTACACTGATTGTGGACGTTTTATAATTTCCTCAATATTTAATTTAACAAGCGTCATGTATAAATGCGACCAACAAAAGAAATTTATAACTAGTTTTTAAACCTACAGTTCAATGTTCAAATGAATAAAGAATTCCATATAGCCAGGATAAGTTGACGTTCCGCCGGCATTTCCAACCTCTGTTGGTTTAGAACCACTCTGTCCCAAATTCTGTGTCGTTCGGTTCTGTCGAAAATCCGCGGATATCAACACGTTTAACCCCCGTTTGCTAATCTTATAGCCAAAGGGGTTTATTCTACTATCCTTTCAACGGTCACCCCTTACATGTATTCTCGTCTTCGGCTCGCGAATAATTAATTTCCTAGTTTTAGTCGGGTATCCAGCCCCTGTCCTTTCCTCACACTCTCCATGCTTTCGTCAACTACAGTGAGCTTATATTGAATCACGTGAAGAAGGCCTGATTTCATATGGTTTGATGCGTGATTAGTTTTATCGTATCTACTCAACAATCGTGTAAATGGGTGCATTATATCCTTTAAGATTGTATTTTATGGTGTCTGGTTAGATCATCTGTAACCTGATATTTGTGAGTTTTACTAAATCATCGTCTATATTTAAGTGATTAAACTACTTTGTAATAATATTACTGCTTTTGCCTGTAGGGTTACTTTATATTATGACTACAATTGTTTCCTTGAACGTTGATTTTGCTCACCTTAAAATTTTTAAAAAGTTTGTGTATTTATGTGGTAATTATTGTCCGAACCATACATCTTGATAATTCTACTATTATTTATTCCTTTAGTTGTTCCTAAAAGCTATTTTAGAGTAACATAACCCCGCTATCAAACTTTACCATTGTAATTATTCTGTTTACACAAACTGACCATGATATTTATTCATGCTTGCAACTTTGTATTCGAAGTCTTAACACGTAATAGTGAAATGTTTTTGCGGTTTTGAAATAATTTAATGACCTGAATCACGTTCAACCACGTGTTATACAAAAAATATGAATATGGTTTTGTGATTTAAGTTTATTGCTTGAATTTCCTTTATAAAACTAAAAATTATTGAAATGCCATGCTTAGTAAACCCTACTATTCGTGAAACTTTAATACACAGGATATATTCGTACTTATTCTGCCCCTTTACCATTAATTTCTTTCTTTTCTATCTAGTTTCTATCTAACGTAACGTAAACACGTTACAATCTTATTTTCTTTTTTTACTAAAATATACTTGTCCTCTAAATTTCTAAAGTTACTTTTTGACTTTTTGAATTGTTTATGTTTCTATACCCGCCTAACCTAGTTGCAAAATTTTGCACCTTCAAATATAGAAAAATTTCTTGGGAAAGTTTTTCAATTATACTTTCTCTACAAACATGAAGGACTAAATATTTTTCATGGCCTACTATATTTGAGTAATATTGTGTAACTTTTGTTTTTGAAATAGAACATCCTGAATATTTTTTGTAAAAATACTCTACTTAAAATTGTCTTTACAGCAATATCACAATCGATAATTTGTATTCAAGGTGAGCTAAATAACTCAAATAATAGAATTTCTATAGGAGACTGTGATTGTTTTTTGTATTAAGATTCTTTATTCACAAATATCGGTCACATTAATAAGTAAGAGTGTTATTGTGTTCCTAATAATTATGTGTTGCAAAAATATATTTAAAAAATCTTTTCGCATGAAATTTGTCTATGTTTTAAGTTTTATCTTGTGAGATTAGACTTTTTGCATTTTTAAAAGTTTTGATACCGAACTGTTGCTAAATTGTATTCCAAAGATAGTTCGACTAGTTGAATACCGATTATTTTCATACCTTGTAAAATTCATATTATACTAATGTTTAAGATACAAGTTTGACTTATCAGTTATTTTGAAGAATCCTAAGTACTTGAACTTTAGGGTAACTTTTTTCAATTTCTTCCTTAGGTAGTAACCTATTCAGAATTGTATATATCAAAAAATTAAAACTCGTCCAAAATAAAAGATATATGTTGTCACTTAAAATTAATATCAAAGTTTTGTAATTAAAAAAAAATTACATAATATTCAATAAGTAATAATCATCGTTTAAAACTAAAGTAAGTTTTAACTTCTCAATTAATCCGTACTACTTGAATTTTAGGGCGATTTTTCCAGTATATTCTTTAAGTAATAACCTATTCAGAAGCCTATTCGGAAGTTTCTGTTGAAAACCGTTAAAAGGCTCGTCCAAAATAAAGGATATAGGATACATGTTGTCACTTAAAATTATTATCAAAGATTTATAACTTTCAAAAATGCATAAAATTCTAAAAAACATCTGGTCTTGTGCCTTGTGATTAGGATCGCTGCATTTTTTCGCAGATTTGTTAAAAGCTAACATTGAGTTATTGAATTTATCCGCTACTTAAATTTTCACAGGATATTTCCGAGAAGTTAAAATTCAAAATCTGACTATGAATCGTATCGATTGAACGCGTTCAGTTTTAGATCATAGGCTCCCAACGAGTACAAAAGCAAATAGGGGTTTGCTGTGCGTACATGCCTTTTTAAAAAATTATGTATTAAGATAGTTTGAAAATACCTACTGTTTTCATGATTAACATTTTATCTAACTATCTAAAATTTTTATCGTGTTGTTATCGCGTGAATAAGCATTAACTAATTTAAGTTAGCGTTAGGTGTACGAATACCTAATTCGATGTAGTTTTGTCGGTGACAAGTCTTTGCAAGTTGTCTAGCAAAAATGCGATTCACGCAATCAGGAATGTTTCAACAAAAATATGGAATATTGTGATGACTTGTATACAGAGTAAGTGCACCGGTATTGCAAACTAGCAAGGCATACACATTGATTAGTGTACGAAATTAAATTCATAGAAGGTAATTTTGAATTCGGGTGTGTAGGAAACAAGCCTCAAACGCGAAAGTACTTACGTATTCAATAAAGTGCCGTTACATTGTGAAAGTTTTTGTAGTGAGTACTTTCTATCAACGGAAGTTGAATACATGGACTTTACAGACACCCAAATTTGTCCTGCACTGAAAGGGTTGTTTGACCTTGTACTCGACCCATAAACTATACACCCAATTTGGCCAATTAGAGATATAGTTTAGTTTATTTGTGTTAGTTGTGATTGTTAAAAATAACGATTTTCATGTTTGCCATTATTTTTATAATTACATACAATTCTATTAAAAAGTTAATCTATTTAAACCGTGGGAAATTTTCTATTTACAAATGCCTCAATCTAAGAAGAAATGCTGGCAGTACAGTATTGAGTATTTGCAATACGAATTTACGCACTTTCCTACAAATCCTAGCATAAACTATATGTTCAATTTGCCAAAAAGTTTTTTCAAATGAAGTCATGAAATCTTCTAGAGTACAAGTGCATTTGAATAAAATGCATGATGATAAAAAGAAAAAGATTTGTCCCATTTCAAGGACTGGGGAAGAAATATTTGAAACAGCCAACTGTATTAAACCTTTTTGCGCCGTCTTTAAACGAGAATATGATGGACTACGTACCTCAAAGAATATTTCTATGTTAATCGCTAAAGTGGGAAAACTATACACTAATCTTGCTGGCAGTTAAAGAGATAATAAAAACTGTTCTTCATCATAAAACACTGTCAGATATCATGAGAAAAATTCCTATGAGTAATAATTCAGTGCAAAGACGAAATTGGCTAAATACGTTGAACTGCCCTTACACTATTACTTAAAACTTGCAATTTTTCCATTCAGCCCGATGAATCTATTTTGCCAAATAACGAAATATTACTCTTATTATACGTTTGATTCGTAAAAGATGCAAAATTTGTCAAGAGATTATTTGCAAAAAAAATGGATATTTAATACCATGTGCAAGTTTTTGAAGAGAAAGAAATTCATATGCATAATCGTTTATCAGCAGGTACTGATGATGCTCAAGCAATGATGGGGCATACGTTTTTACAGTTCTGGATGATAAAGCGTTTATCATCATCACTAGATAAACTGACTTCATTTATTAATTATGTGTACAGTTCATATGTAGGTTTCTAATTGTGGTCATTGTATACCCGAGGACGTCTATATTATTTTCCATAATATCCTTAAATCTACTTACATTATGCCCTGCCTCATACTGTGGCTAACGCCTTTGATTTTCTTTACAACCCATTTTTACTATTACTAATATCTACATATAAATCCTCAGTTTGAATGCTATAAATATAAGCTAAGGAGCATGTGCCACTATAAAGAAGTCGAATTTGATCATCATACATGCGCCGCTGTACATTACAATGAAGTCATACATTTATGCCTTGGAGATATAAATTATTGAAAATTGTATGGTGCGAGTTCAAGTTATTTTAAACATGAATATAGCAAGTTGGGTTTTAGATCCTCTCGCAAATGCAGATACAGCAGAATCGTTAAATTTAGTAGAGGAAATCTTTGAACTCGTTGGGGGTATTCGCCAGAACACATCGATCTCGAGCTCTCCTCAAATTGCAACTTAGCTTAGGCTAAGGCGAATTAATATTGTATTTTTAGTACAAAATTTATAAGAATTATACTTTATAAGAATTAAAACATTGCTCTTCTAAGGGCGATGGACACGACGAACCCGAAGCGTACTTCGGTGACATTTACAGGCAGGCTACACAAGACAACAGACCACATCACCAAAAAAACAAATCACGATCGTGACTGAAGTACCCACCACTGAGCTGACGAAGATGCCATTATCCTACGCCACAGCGACCTCCAATTCACCATCCACAAGTACTGCAAAACCTACGACTATAAACCCTACAAATACGAACAAGACCGACGCGACGAGCAACACAATCCCGCCCATTTTCATATCGACATTTCCTGATTTTATTAAACAAGCCAAGGAAATGAAACGCATCACGAAACGAGACATCAACATTCGAGCATCAGAACAAGGTGCAAGAATACACGCAGACGAATTCCGATTTGTTCAGGATTACCTGAAAAGACATACAATAGAGTTCCACACTTACGGATTCTAATCAGAACGACACCTGAAGGTTGTAATCAGAGGACTGGCTGTGAACATCAAACCGGGTGACGTCACCAACGAACCACTGGACAGGAATTTCAAGATCGAACACGTAACTAAATTACAATCCAAGGACAAGCAACACAGTAACACATTCCTAGTAATACTGAAGAACGAACCGACATCACAGACCATCTATGACTTACGTGAACTCTTACACTGTCACGGAGTTAAGGTTGCTGCCTTTCAATCGAGGGTGGAGATACCTCAATGCTTCGCATGCCAACGCTACGGACATTCAAGCCTAAACTATGGATACAGACCGCGATGCATTAAGTGTAGCAAGGAACATCACGCCTCTGAATGCATCAAAAAACTAGAAACGACGCCGACATGTGCTAACTATAGAGGACCGCGCAGGACCGACAGCTCCACCGACGTAAGCATGGACTCTGCTTCCGAAAAACGGGAGAAAAGAAGGAGTAGACGTTCCACTAAAAACAAGTCGACAAAAAAGACGACACCGACTACCACTACAACCCCTACAACAAAACCACACACCACCGAAAGGACTAGTCCAGCAGTTTCAGCACCTGGAGTAGTCACAGCCCCTACAAACACCAACCAAGAAAGCAGCATCAACAGACTACTAAACAAAACACTACAATGGACACAAAAACTCATAACGACCTACATGGCTGGGTAACCTGTTATGCCGCTTCTCCTGAAGGCACTGTGCGACATCTTCACGACGCTTAATGAATAATCAACGAACACGACAACAACTGCGACTACTCTCTTGGAACGCCAACGGAATAAAAAACAAACTAACTGAACTACGCAACTTCATCACCGAATTCGACATCGACATTGCACTACCCGTGGAAACGAAATTAAACCACAACTACGCACTTAAGATCGCCAACTACACAACTCACAGAAAAAAACAAGATTATTGAACCAGGGCACGTATCAAGCGGAGGAGTAGCCGTACTTGTTCACCGACGCATTACACATCACGCACTAGACCTTCCGCAAACGCAGCTGAGAATCATCTCAGTATACCTTAGTCCAAGCAGAGCACTATCTACGCAAGACATTGACAACCTAACACTAAGAGACCCCACTGCAATAATCACGGGCTACTTAAACGCCAAACGCACTACATGGGGTTCCAGAATAAACAATCGTGACGAACTGACGCTCTTTATTCACTCACTGGGTAAAGATTTCGGCATCACTGGACCAGGCATACCAACAAGAATACCTCCAAATCCAGCCTAACGTACTAGACGTAACACTAGTGAAAAATTAGCCGTACAACTTCACGACAGAAGTCATAGAAGACTTGATCTCCGACCATCTACCGATAATAACTACGATTCACACAACGCCACGTACACAAGTGACGACTAACACCGTGACATCAACAAATGGAGGAAGTTCAACGAGTACTTACAACACAAAATAACATCTGGAAGCTCGACCGTCGATATACACGAACAAATTGACGTAGCCACAGAATACATCACCAATACCCTACAAGGAGCACTAAATCACAGGAAAGGCAAACATATACGCTTCAACACTACAAGGAACATACTCACCGAACCCAACAACACACCAGCAACATAAAACAAGTAAGCGAAACTATGGACGAACTACTACAAATGCATCCAGAAGACCACATACCACTTATAACACCAAAAGACACAAAAGAAACAATTCTCAGCAACAGAAACAGAAAACCACCCGGGAAAGACATCACAAACCAAGCACTCAAAAATATCACGAAATACTCACTAGCATACATTACGAGACTATTCAACGGCATACTTCTACAACGACATTACCCCACAGTATGGAAGACCGCAATTACAGTAATGATTCCAATAACCGGAAAACAAAGGACAAACCCGTCACACTACTGACCGAGATCGCTTCTCAATGGGATATCAAAGATATTCGAACGACTACTACTATAAAAACTGAAACATCACCTACGAGACCGACAAGAACAATTTGGCTTCAGAGAAGATCGCTCAACCACACTACAAGTTATACACGTCATAGACCACATCGCAGAGAACTACAACAAAGCACACGTCACTACAGCAGTATCTCTGGACATACAAAACGCATTCGACATGGTATGGCACAGAGGACTTCTGTACAAACAAGTACCACTACAATACATACAGCTACTCGACAGCTACCTCACAGACCGAAAACTAGAAGTACGAGTAGACGGACAACTATTACACGTAGCACCTATCACGGCTGGAGCTCCGCAAGTCGGATGTCTCTCAGCGGCACTATTCTACGCCTACATACAAGACATACCATGTAACGACAACGTTAAATGCAGACTGTACGCCAACGACACTATATTCATAACTACTACACATCACCCCAGACTAGCCACACAAAGAGTGCAACGCCAACTAGACACCTACCCGACTGGTTGAGAAGATGGAGAAATCAACGTGGACAAGACCTAAGCAATACTATTCTCACGACACCAACTACACCGACGCCCTCCACCAGCGTTTGAAGGGCAACAACTCCCATGGAAGAACACCATCCGATACCTCGGAGTCACTATTGACAGAAACCTCTGCTTTCAAAAACACCTAGACGAGACACTCAAAAAAGCAAGACAAATCAAAGGCTACCTACATCCGACGCTGACCTTTAACATCAAACTACCGACAGAAACACGGACCAGAATATACAAAACGCACATCAGACCGATCATCACTTACGCATCACAAGCATGGCTGACATACCTATGTAAGGCAAACGTACGGCGCTTAGAGGTATTACAAAACACCATCCTTCGACTAATTATCGGCGCACGGTGGTTCGTCAGAAACGATACAATACGAAACGACTTAAACATTCCCACAGTACACGAATACTATAGAACAAACGCCACAAAAACATATCAAACAATGGACGACTCACCACACCCATCCATACGAGACGTCGCACCGCTACAAGGCACGCAACAAACATACAAAAAACGCCCACGCTGACTACTAGATGTGTAACATAACATCAGACAAAAGCCCAAGAGACCGTAACTAGTTCGCAAAATTAAAAAACAACTAGAACACAACACAATACGCAGACCACTAGGCGAGAAAACAAACACTTGGAACACACGCACGATAAATAACGATACAGACAAGACAGCAAAAATCACAAGGTTTACGCTGACTACTAGACGCGCCCGTAGTAATGTTTTTCTTAACCATCATCTCGAGTCTTTACGTTCGAACGAGTCCTCGGTTAGGTTACTGTTAGAAATAGATATTATTATTAAAAAACACAAATCACTTAACACGCATATCAGAACAGTCTGCAATAGTTTTAGCAACAAAAAAAAAACAAGACTGTTTTGATATGCGTCTTAAATGATTTGTATTTTTTAATAATAATATCTATTTTTAACAGTAACTTAACCTCAAAAAGCCTATCGCGGGATTCGTTCGAACGTAAAGACTCGGGAGGATGGTTAAGAAAAAAAATTTTGCGACGCGTCCTGAGAGGGCCAAGATCAACCAAGCTTTGAACTCGCAACTAACGAAGAACCTAAAGTAAAATTTAGAAATGGATATCAAGAGCGTTTTGGCTTCAAAAATCAATACCAGCTTTTTAACCTTAACCTAGTTGTGGGCAAAAGGATAGAAATTTTCAATTGCATTTCCTTATTATTTGGCTGAACGTTCAGTGCCGTAACTAATTTACTGGCTGAAACAAAGAACAGACTAATATTAACATACTTTGCGTTATCTATTATTTGGAAGAGTCGAACGACTGCTTTTTTTCATTTTCGATATGTATATTTTCTTTACAGTAGTATTCAAGCAGATAATTGTTAATGTTTTCTTTTGTAATTTATTAACTATTCCACACATACTATAACAATATATTGAAAATGACAGATCCGAAAATGATTAGATACACCTAAAATATCCAATTAATTAATTATAGTTTTAGATTTTTTTACTGTTGAGTTTTTAAGGAAAATTATTTTAAATTCGTTCAAAATATACTAATTATCCATAACCATGTTTAAATAAAATTAACATAGTCAAATATAAATATGTAGACACTGACTAACTGTAGTCCCCTTGAAATCGGAATTATTAATTTAGAGATATTTTTAAAATCCTAAAATTGTTGAATTGTTGGTCTTCCCTAAGAATAGCAATGTCAATCTTAATAAGTGTTTAATACATGACTGTAAATTAAAAGATGTTTGACCACATAATTAGACTAACGAGATTAAATATCTTTGAATATGATTTAGTGTATAGATAAGTTAAATGTGTGGGAAATCAATGTTGGTTATGGTTTTTATGTTCTCGTGAAAAGGCGCCTCTTTGTTTTTAGATTAGGTAATGTGTTAATCATACACATTAAAGTTCAAGTAGCAAGGAACTATAATTGTTTGTATAACGTTAACTTATTCAAGATTTTGGAAGCTAGACTCATTGTTGATAGAAAAGTGCGTCAGTACTTACTCATACACCTCTGTGTGTGTAAATTGTTAAACATAATGTAGGAAGTAATCAAATATAAGGATATGAGACATGCGTTTTATATTTACTTTATGTTATTGGGTTTAGAAATAGTTTCTAGTGAATTAGTTTTTTTTTTAGTAGGGCATTTGCATTTAGAGGAATAAGGGATCTGGAATTTCTATACAGATCTTATTAAAGGTGTTTTATTAAACTAAATTATCTTCAAACGGTCACACTTCTAGTTAATGGAAGTCATCATCAACCTCGTTTTAAACAGAACACTCCGTATATTGTTGCATTTTCAATTCGCAGTTAAATTTTAGATGTGCTTAAATGGGAAAAAAGTTTCACATTTTAATGCTCTACTGTGTGCCACCAAGAAATATCCCCTAACTGTTCACAAATTATAACAAAATCTGGAAAATGGGTTTTTTTCAAAAATTTGCATTTCTCACACTGACATCCAGATCGCATAAAACACAGTTGCACCCCTACAAGATGATGATTGTGCAGGAATTGCTCCAACGGACTGGGGGCGGCGTGTGGAATGTTGTCAGACAATCCTTCGCGAAGTGCCTCCTACTGCAATTTTGTGGAGTAGCGCCGAAGCTCAATTTCATCTTTTAGCGTGTGTTAATAAACAAAAATTTCGCTACTGGTCAAATGAAAATCCTTGACAGCTTCATGAAACACCCCTGCACAGCCCAAAGGTAACAGTTTGGTGTGCAGTATCGTCCGTAGGCATTATTGGACCTTACTTTTTTGAAGATAATGGCGTCACCGCCACTGTTAACTCAAACCGGTACTGTGACATGCTTGAGAATTTTGTTAGGCCTAGAATCGAAGAATTTGGTCAAGAGCATGATCCACACAGCTTCTGGTTCCAGTAGGATGGATGGTGCTACAGCACACACTGGCCGTGGTTCACGCACTATTCTTCAGGAGATGTTCCCTGGGAAAGTGATCTCCTTGCGCGAGACAGTTGAGTGACCCCCGCGCTCTCCAGATTTAAGCCCATGCGATTATTATCTGTGGGGTTACCTCAAGACCGAGGTTTTTAAAGTTCGTCCTAGAACCCTGGATGACCTGAAGACTGCAATTGAGGAAGAAATCGTACAGATAACCCCCGCCACACTCGAGAAAGTCATGCGAAACTTCCAAGAAAGGCTCAATATGTGTGTCGCCCGCCAAGGCCATCATTTGAAGGATATTATTTTAAAAACATAGCTTAAAAAAACTACATTATATATCCTTTCCAGGAAATAAAACTTTTTTGGAATGTATCATTTAGTTTTGTTTTGCCAGCCTTTTGAAATGTGGGAGGTTCCCATTTTCCACTCTGTATATGTTCTCGGTGTCTTGAAAAATACAATTGCAAATCTAAGAAATGTTCGAAGCAGCTTATCTGGCAGATGTAGTTTCTTACTGTGTTGTGACTACGCAAAAAGTGGAAATACATACAAATAATTTATTTCAACATTAAAAAAATTATAAACAAGGAAGAAAACAAGCGAATTAACAAAATTACTGCATAAATCGTTCAAATTGTACGCAATTATATCTTATGCATAGGTTGGTCCTTAAATTCATTTCATTGACTACATTTTCAACACATTGCATTGAAATTGAATGACAAACGTTCTGAATTTTATACGAAGATGTTGCACATTTTCAATTTATGTTGAATACACTAAGCTTCTTACGTGTCCCACAGAAAATAATCTAGTGGCGTCAAACATGGTGATCGTGGTGGCCATTTGACATGATGGTGTGTTCACATCCAAGAGTTTGGAAAGTGGTCACCCATCATCTTGTTGAAATCATTCGAGATCTTGAAGTAGTACTGGTGGCAACTCATGAAGCATATTTTCTAAAACGGAATGTAAAAACGTCAAATACGTTAGCCCATTTAAACGGCCATTATTAAATTGTGGTCCTGAAGTTCTGTTGTTTAAAATACTTTTCCATACATTCAAACAATGTCGAATTTCTGGTCTGGTTTTTCGAATTAAATAAGGATTCTCAATTGCGTAATGATGACGATTTTTCTTGTTAAATATTTCAGGCAGTTCCGTGGCGTAGTTGATATGCGTGTGACTACTATGCCCAATGTCCCGGGTTCGAATCCCGACACGGTCCGCTTGAAAAATGTTAGGCGGTCATTTTTCACAAAAATACGCCCTCGTTCGGATGAGAGGTAAACTTCACATAAGAGTACATAATAATAGTAAAATTAATGTATTGCCTGAAATAACCATTAATTTTGAAAATTCACTATAGAATTATAAAAAGCATTTGGCCGGCACTTCAACAGTTTGCTGCGTCGCATACAATGTTAGCAAGTATCCAAGTGGTAGTTAATCGCGTGCTTGCATAGAGGGCGTGATCTATTAACAGAATTTGCAAATGAAATAAACTAATTCACTTTCTAAATTACAATGTAAATTAACTAATAATTCGCTTACCTGTAAATTAATGCAAGCTGGTTAGCCAATAATTGTTGTTTTATCTCAGGGTTGTACGGAGCGTGGGTTGCATGTGGCCACTCTAGTTCATATTTCGTAGAAAACTTCGTTGCTATTTCTACAATAGAAACCGGAACACCAGGTAAAGATACAATAAATGGATTTGGGTAGGAATCGACAGGTAATTACATTTTATAATGCACTTACGGACACGTCGATCGAGATGGCTGGTTACATCAGAAATTAATCGTGACTACGGTCTCTCGCACTTGTTCAGCACAAGCACTTTCTAAGTTGCGCGTTTTGGTTTGTCGGGGAAACAACATTATGTCTATTACACACCGCGAGAAGTTTTATTTTAACATTCTTTTCCCATGGTATCACGATAATAAAGCTATTTCGAAAAAACCCCGAAGATAATTCACATGACCTATTTTCTAACAAGATTACACCAATATGTGTAGTAGATCCAAATTAATTCTGCAGAAAACTCACCTACAATAATCATATACCAGAAATAATTTGTGCAGCGCTTTTTAACGCTTAACATTGCCAATCAGGGAATCTTTCACATAAACTGCGCCTTCAGTAATTGAATATCTTGCACGCTGACTGCCATACGATGGTGTATACTTCTGTGACCTGCAAGTGGTTGATCTCTTGAGGGAGCTGATTCGAGAATACCAAAGATCGCAAAAATACAATTATTTGAGTCGTGTCTATATCAACCAATCATAAAACTTAAAAGTTCATTTCAGTGTCGCGTTTTTACAAACTTAAAAGTTCTTGCTTTTTTAATTCCTTCAAGTTTCGTATGTACACAAATTTTTTTGTAAATATTACTTTGTGCGTATCATGTTTTTAACGTTTAATGTAAATTTACTTCACATCAATATTATTTTAACTTGTATATAAATGTTAGCCCTGTGTTACTACGAAGCATTAACAGGTCATCCTATACAACCAGAACACCACACTAACATTACTGCTCTAAATACAAAGAACCTACCAAGAAGAACATTTTGAAAAACGAGCAGAATTATAAGTGTTTGCCTGTATTTTGATTAATTGTGAAATATAATACTTTGACAATAATTAGAGATATCAGATTGCGGTTTTGCTGTTATTCACTGGACAACCGCAAGTATTTAACTAAGTAAATTTCACATGGTTAACACATTATACATATTCAATAAAAAGCGTGTATATATTGATTGTTAAAGGAAACTTAGAAATATAAAAAGGTCTTATTATATTGTTACACAGATGTGTAAGTCAATCCATCCACTTTCCAAAAGTGTTTAATTTGAATATTGTACTTCCGTTATGTATTGACGTGATGTATTAATGAATTATTAACCGCCTCTACAAATAGTTATTTTTTGAAGAAAAATTACAACTTGTGCATTCAACCAGTCTCAATTTCATCTTATTGTCAGATAGCTGTTAATTTTCAATTTTATGGTACGTTATAAAATATCTAGAAAAATAATAGCATTGAAAAATAAACATACGTGCTATAATAACCGTTTAATTTGCCGTTGTTTGTTTATATACATTTTCGAAACCGGTTAGTAAATAGACGAACGTGAGGAATATTATTAATTATAGTCTTCTAGTTATTTTCAGTAGTTGGGTAATGAATTATAAACGTCGTTGTTTTATTGCAATTCTGAAAAATATGTCTGACACGAAGATCAAGTACATCATTATAAGAATTACCTACAATTCACATATCTTTAAAAATTTGGTTGAAAGAATTGGTATCAGTTTGAACGTATGTGGCGGGGCGTCATGCAGAATGTCGTCATATAAAGAAATACTAAAGAATCTGCGACAACATTTGCTACAAAAAAAGGTGAAATTTTTTTATCTCACATTCCATTATACCACACAGTATCTTGAAATGAGACTTTAAATTCTTCAAAAGGATCAAGATTTCCTGACGATCATATTCATATTCAAATATTTTTGTTCACTTAACAGTAGATCATATGCAAGGATAGAGGGGCAGATACGCCTCTTCCCTTCCTTCACCTCCACTACCCACACTACCACCGCTTCCACATCCATCTCCACACGTCACCTCCACATCCGCACCTTACCTCCACCACCACACATCACCACCACTTCCACACACACCCTCCACCTCTGCACATCACCTACACTTCCACATATCACCTCCACATACAACCTCCATACATCACCTCCCCCTCCATAATACACCATAATTATTATGATTCAACCATCACATTTCTCCCGCGCCATGCATTTTCCATGTTTTTTCTGACATCCGAAGAAACCTTATGCTCTATATTCGAAAATGCGGCCATTATATGTCGCAATACCGTTAGTTTTAAATATTGCAGGAGATCCCGTAGGCAGGCATATCAAATCCATTCTGTTAAAACGAACTAACACAGATCCCTTTTTTGCGAACTCTTCTCTTTTACTGTACATCTTAATAAAATGGGTCTTGTAAAATCTCTTTAAAAAATATACATCCTTTATTATAACCCGTCGGCGAGGTACTCGAGCCACTACAGTCAGTTGGTAGCAATGTTAGATAATTGTAAACATGACGCGCAAATTAAAGATTACGTCACACAATATGCGAATTATTGCAACGCAATTAAAAGTTATACAAATTTTAAAGAAAACCCCCAACGGGATACTCACGTGAACATGTAGGGCTTCTTGCAGAATTACTCCACCATGTCGGCAGCGGCTTCGCTGTTGATCCTTCTCGGGCATGGGTGATCGCTGGGCCCTGGTCGAATCCAAATTTAATTGTCTTCTTCCTATTTGTATGTAGAGGTACGACAAGGAACTGGTTTATAAGGAACTATATCAGAGATGAGGCAAGGAACCTACATAACCAAAAACGACACGATTAGATACAAGACAACTACACTTGTTCACGTTTCGGTGACTAGTCCCGTCACGTATGCCGGAAATCGCCCTCCTTCCTTCTCGGCACACCGCGTCGGCGCAATCTCCCGCAACGCACTATCTAAAGTGACGAAAATACGCACACGTCCTTTTTAAATTTATGGCGCGAAATTCTTGCAAATTAAAACTTAATTGAGAATGTTTAGTGCCGAATTTTTCGGCACGTAACACCTTATGTCTATTCTTCTCTGCAAGAACTCCAACATAAGAAAACTATCCTAGGTTATTAACTGTAAATGCAGAAACAGTAGTTATATACGCCTCTTGTTTTCAAATGTTTCCAGTAGGTTTTAAACTGAATAATTAATCTTCTCTTTAATAAGTCCATCGGAAATTTTTTCTACTAAATGTTTGTCTCGCATTTTTAATGTGATGGTCTTTGTTTACTACTCTAGCTTCCTCTTTTTTAAATCTACTTCATCCGATTCTAATTTTCTTTTATTAACCAATTGTACATTAATAGTCGTAGGAGAAAAGGATAGTTAAAATCATTGAAATTGTCGATAGTATGGGAGTCACTTAATATAAAAAATTGTAAAATTTCTTGTTGAGAAAATAAAAAAGTGTATGATCTTGAATAGAAGTCTGCTCGGGAAGTTCTCGAAAATTTGTTCCTGCTAGACTTCGCGTCAAAACCAAAACATGTAAATGCAAACAGATTATTGAATAGAAGATTTGAAAATATTATCCAAAAGTATACACATTCCATGTGTTTCGTGTAGGGCGCAAGTAACAGACGTTAATTAGAGATTTTGTTAGAGGGACTACCGAAAATGTATCAGCTCGAAAAGGAAGATTCGTATATCGTGTATTATTTGTCATGCTTGCGTGTTTACAATATATATATACTGGGTGCTTCAAAAAAATGTATACACACTTTAAACTATTGTAGTTTTCCCGCACTACAAGGCTAATGTTATATTTCTTCGCCAGGTGCCAGCATAATCGTCCCTCTATGTTATATTATCAGTTGGAATTTGTAATATCAACATGGCGGACGTACGTTTGAGTTTTGAAGAACGAAAGCAGGTTATTAAGTGGTACTGGAAGTTTGAGAATGTAAATGAAGTTCAAAGACAGTGGAGAAGGGAGTATGATACAGAACCACCTTCAAGATTAACAATTACACGCATACGAGACAAATTCGAAGTTCATGGAACAGTGTGTGATGTGCATAAAGGTCATTCAGGTCGGCCTCGAACAGCTACAAGTGATGAGTCATCAACGACAGTCTTGGAACTGTTTCAACGCTCTCCTAACAAATCTTCAAGGCAAGGGGCACGTGAAAGTGATGTAAGTGCAAACAGCGTGCTACGCATTCTGAAGAGAGGCAAGTATCGTGTTTACATTCCAAGGCTGGTGCAACAGCTAAATGACGACGATCCAGATTGAAGGTTGCAATTTTGTGAATGGATTCAGGAGATGGTGATACGTGAACCGGGATTTATGGGTAGCATCATTTGGTCGGATGAAGCCCAATTCAAACTTAATGGAACTGTCAATAGGCACAATTGTGTTTACTGGTGTGAAGAAAATTCTCACATTACAATTGAAAAGCTGTAAATTTGCCTGGTGTAAATGTGTGGTGCGGTTTGTCTTCAAGGGGACTCATTGGACCTTTTCGATTTGAAGGCACTGTAACTGGTATTAATTACCTAACAATGCTTGCTGATTCCATATTTCCTGCCATTCGTGCATTATACGGTAATGATGATTTTTATTTTCAACAAGATGGTGCTCCGCCGCACTATCACAGGGACGTACGAGCTTACCTGGATCAAAATTTGTCGGGCCAGTGGATAGGACGCAGGGGGCCAATCGAGTTTCCAGCACGCTCTCCAGACCTTACACCACTGGATTTCTTCTTGTGGGGCACAGTAAAAGATGAGGTGTACAAACGTAAACCACGTAACCTAGACATTCTTTGGAATGAGATTCAAGCAGTGTGTAGAGAAATCTCATTGGACGTTTTGATACGATGTACAGAATCTGTGGTGACTCGTACTCAGAATTGTATTGATGCTGCAGGTCACCAATTTGAACAGTATTAACATTTGTTATTTATGTTTCATTTACATTGGACTTTCAGCTTTCTATTTTCCTGAAATTTAACTTTGTAGAACGGTAAATAAATTTTCTATGGAAGTTCAAAGTGTGTATACATTTTTTTGAAGCACCCAGTATATATATATATATATATATATATTGCAGTAGATCTCTAGAAAGAAATTCTCGCCCCACGGATTGGGCGTCATAAAATTGCAGTGTGTTGCGTTATTCGGGGCAGCCACGTTGGGCGCCAAATTTATGCTACGTTGGCTCGTAGCCGTGCGTAACACAAAGAAAAAAACAAAGAAATGACCGGGCTCAATCGGAGATTAAGGGGGGTTGTAGAAAGCAGACCAACATATAAGGTACGCGGCTGTAAGGAGTTAGTAACAATACCTGCAAAAAAAAGAAAATTAGAATAGCAAACCTGCAAGAAAAAAAAACATTAGTCCTGCAAACCTGAAATAAAGAAAAAGCATAGCATGCTGATCAAGCATAGATTGTTCAGTACTTTATAGAATGAAAAAAAAAAACTGTTTGGATAATCTATCTAATATAACAACGGTAAAAGCAATACAAAACTTTTTAGTACAAAGTGAGGTAATATTGGGGAGTCGCAGAAACGTTTCCTCACACACAAATTAAACATAAATCAGACAAAATGTTAAAAAAATAAATAGGTAAGACACAATTGATATGAGTAATTCAGTAGTATTGATCTTTTTTTTTTCTTATGTTTTAAAATATCATGCAAGTCTTTTGTAAAAGGTATCAGAACGACGAAGATATGGTAAAGCAACGGATAGATATTTAAAGTAATAACAAGTAGGAAATAGTTCAACTTACAAAAAGGTCCTTCAGTAACGCTTCCTTGCAATTGAAGTGAGGGATTCACGATGTCCTGCACTAACGAAACTCTTCACCCTTGACTGTGAGAGTGTTCATGGAATTTCTTACACTTTACACTAATCACACCTACGTATTTCACTGGTGTTAGCAGCAGACATTATCATGCTGATGGAACTATGTAGCATTGATAAATTTCTTGTTAATTCTATTTCCTGAGACAATAATTTCGAAATATTTTGTAACACAAATCGTAAAAAAAAATGGTAATAAAAATTTAGAATCACGGGCCTTCAAGGCACGATGTAATGCATTAAACTAAAAGTAACGTGAGGTGTTTTATTTGCTACCTATGGTAACAAAGAAAATCTAATGCTTTTGAATAACGAAATTTGCGCAAACAACGATCTATTCTAGATTCGTTGGGGTTAGAAAATTCAGAAACTACAGTGTCAACTGTCTTTACATGTGAATGAGATACCTGTTTATAAGAAGCAATCATTTTTTTTTTAGAAACACTCAAGCTTAAAACTGTATTTGGATAATCCAAAGTATGCACTACTCTGATAAAAAAAGGACCACGAAAACTAGATCGCACACACACAGTTCAAATATAAAAAGACACATCAACAAAAAACAATTAGTAAAGCAACGCGTATCACTAAGTGCGTCCGTCAATGTTCCGTAAACAAGCACGTGCGGTCGAGTAAAACCAGTTCTACTACTTTTATTTCCAACAGAAAAGCAACAAAAAAAACATTTAGTAAGGCACGCGTAAGCAATAAACCCGTCCGTCAAATGTCCTTAAAAACACACGTGCGTCGACCAAACGCGGTTAATATACAACTTTTATTTCACAAGAAAAACAACTAAAAACGTGCCGTGCTCGTTCATGAACAATACGAAACAATTGTTACCGCATTAATTCTCACTATTTTCAAAGCAAAGAAGAAGCAGTATTTTCAACGTAATTAATATATAGGAACCAAGAACAAACTACTACTAACTTATCTGTTTATTCAACTCGTTCTATTACAACCTCTTATCGCCTCTTATCTAGACTTGTATATCCACATAAGGAACCAAATTTATATTTACGGCAAGACAAGAACGATGCAATCTATAATTAATAATACGATGCATTCGCCTAAGGAGTTAATAAATATAAAACACAGAAACAGTAGTCATAGAAATGCATTCACTAATTGGGAAAAAGCGTAAAATGTTAAACTACCAAAAATGCACGTTACAAATTGATCTCTAGAACATCAGGACCAATCGGGATCGCCTTCGTTGGGCCGTCATAAAAATTTTCTGAAAATTTAATAAAAAAAATTTCTTATATTTTTGGAACGTTTCCTGATTTCTGCACACTCTGACTAGCTCTAAAATCTGCTTCTTCTTGGATACCTACCATCCTAAATTCAACAAGACATTCAACCTTTTTATTTACACATATTTACAAGTTTCCATTAGTACGAAAATATTTACACATTTGTATTTACAGTTTGATAAAAAAATGTTACCATCTCAATCTTTAAATCTTTTAAAATTTCATGATTTTAATATATCTCAACAATTTTATTTTAGACGAGTAGATGGGCCCGTCGTACAACCCTAAATTGATTTTTATTTTGGTCTATTTTGAGCTCAGTATAACCCAGTTACTCTAAATACTTTTAAACCTCGCAGTTTTGTTTAAAATAAAGCTAAAGACCCGTTTACTCCTTACAACAACATTTTTATGTCAATAATAAACATTTTAAATAATCAATATCAAATGTTCTGTACATATACTCCTTTAAATGAGTTTTTATGGTAATAAAATACACCCCCAATAAGTTAGAACACTCAAGCACAAAATACCAGCACAAATGTTTAAGAAAAAGCAAGAAATTAATTTTTTATATCTGGAGTAAGCTTCATCCATCGTTACCTCTGAAGATGTGTTCCAAAACTCTCGTCGTTGTGTCCATACACTTCGTGATTATACTTGGATCCAACTCATGTCCACTAGCTATCCAAATCTCTGCAACCACCTTTAGTATTTCTACCCGGATAATGGTCTCGACCAAGCTTAACCTTCCATAACTATTACACTTCATGCATACTAGTTTCAAACTTCTCGATTCGCTTACCCATGTACCATCCTATCCTTAGATTGTATCGTGTAGTAACAGCACCTTTTATAGGCCAGCACCTACTTGTGCAAATCACACTTTTAATACATTAACCGTACGTTACTAACAGTTTTTACGCACTTTTAAATAGGATGTTGTATAATAAGTCAACTAATAAGCGATAATCAGTACAACGTAAGAGCATGTAGTAGCAAATACGTAAGAGATCTAAGAGATATGAGAGCTAAGAGCTATAATACCGTTCCCAGTATATTTATACGCTTTTGAATACCCCTGCACCGACCCTCTTTACATCGAAAAGTTTATTTTCCAAACCGATTCTCAAAATTTTGTTCGCAACGAACTTCAACGTCTGAAAAATTCCAAGTTTACCGTGCTGTTATATAGAAATTCGCTCAACACCTCTAACCGACGCGAGCTTCTCGAAACTTCTAGCCTTCGACCAATTATATTGCTTTCCCCGTTATAACGTCCAACTTCCTAGCTACCTTTCTTCGTTTCACCCATATTTATTGTCTCTTTTAGAACCCCTCTCAAGCTACAGAAAATCGATATTGTGGTTGGCCTCCAAATCTACTGCGTATTTTAGACGAGTATATTAACCAACGTTTTATTATACGTGTTCTCTGTTTGTTTTACATTATGTATCTTTCATTTCACTTTGTCTTCAAAGCATTTGTTATTTTAGCAGCTTGTCGCATCGACCGTTACAAACAATTCTCTTGAATTATCCCAACGTATATTTCAGTTCTTTGAACTTGACATTTAACTATCAGGTGTTTCTTTGAAGTAAATTGTCCGTTTAAAACAATAATTCTGAGTTTTAGCACTTCTTAGGATTTGTATAACGAACGTTTCGTTTATTTAAATGGAAATATGCGTTTAAATTATTGATTTTTTATACTCAAAAGCTCCATTTCGTATCCTATGCGCTTTATTTAAACTATTACATCTAATTATGCGTATCCTTGAGTTTTCATGTACTCTAAAGCTTCCCCCTTTATGCAATTTTAACATTCTGATTTAGAATTACAAAATTATCTCAATAACCGTCCGTTTTCACTATCTAGACTGATTAATTTGGCGCGTAAATAAATTGTTCCTATTTCCTATATACACAGTTGTTAAAATTTTATTATCTAGACCTATATACCCTTCTTAACTTATAATTTCTACAACAATAAATTACAATGAAAAGTAAGATGTATCTGTAAATAAACCCTTATGAAAATAATAAAAGCTTATTTACAATACATAGCAATGCATAGCCATTAACAAAACAATAGCATTATTATTTTACAAATGGAGGAAACATCCACTTACCGGTTTCAGCTTCTTTAAGCTTCATCAGAGCAGACTAGTTTTCAACAACCCTGTGAAGTAATCGAAGCTATTATACTGATATAATTTTGAAAGAATCTTTGTACTATGGAAAAGTAAATAATAACGCCATCAGGTGGTAAAACACCAACACTACTAAGCGTGGAAGTACAAAAATTGATCCGAAACTACATCTTCGTTTTATAGATGACTATACAAGTATGTCTGGCCTTTGAGATTTGCGGAATGTTAGAGCAAAATTTATTTGCAAAATAACAAACCTTCTCGTGGGGACACTCGTTTCTTGCCCCATAGGCAAATCATAATAATAACAACACAAGTTATTTCCAGTCCGCAATAAGGAATTTGTGTAGAACACAATGAAAAATATTATGTATCTGTAAATAAACCCTTATGAAAATAATAAGAGCTTATTTACAATACAAAACGAGCTAATAGCTGCATAGCCATTAATAAAACAATAGCATTATTATTTTACAAGGGGGGGGGGAAACATCCACTTACCGGTAAGTGGTCATTTGGTAAAATAATCCATTGCAACCAAGATGTATTTATTTCCGTTCTCTGATTCAGGAAACGAACCAGCTATATCAATGACCCTCTCAAAAGGATTCTCCACGTTATACTGTCTCATTAGGGCTTTTCGTTTTTGTAACTGGGCCGTTTCCAGATGCACACAACTCACATTTCCGGCACCACTCCTTCACATCTTCTTTGCAGTTCACCCAATAGAATCTTTCTCTCGCTCTTTCGAGAGTTCTTTTCACGCCAAAGTGCCCTTCGGAAATACCATCGTGCAAGTGCTGCAACACTTCTGGCACTCTGCTTCTCGGCACTATTACTTGAGGTCGTCCCTCAGTGCCATCTTCACATTCCAGACGTCGTTTCATTTATACATGATTTTCTGTGGAGAATTGTTTGGTTGGTTGTATATGATCACCTGATATTTATCGGCCAATATTAAAGAACTGCTTTGGAGAGATGGGATTTGAATATCGTCCGATGGAAATTCCCGGAAGTAAAAGAAACCTTTTTAACGGTGCTTCGTAGCGTAAAGGTGCAGAAGCGATCTCGTATTCTGTAGCTTTTATCCTGTCTTAACTATCTTTCACCTGGAACTCTTCCTCGAGGGAAAGTTTGCCGGCCACCAAGGCCCACCGCTTCCTAAGATAGTTGTAATGTAAGTATACTAAATGTACCTAATTTCTATATGTCTGTTATTAAATACCTTATGATGTAGGTTACCTAGAACAGTAAATTTATAACGATTTGAGAAAGTTAAAATGTAACGAGACTAAGACAGCGCTTTGCCATAAGATTGAAGTGTTTTATGGATTGGACTTATAATAGATTCCATGTTATTCTAGAAACTACTGGAATATGCTCATGTTTTCGTATTGCGTTCTTCTATCTGCTCTTTAAAGTACACCTTTGTTAGTTGTGAATCATCACTATTGTTTGGTTAATGGCATTTAACTTTCATTCTTAGATAGCCATTGAAGGTCTTACAATGTGTATCATTAAATCAATAATTAAAGTATTTGGATAGGATGTTTTTTTAAAAAGCTCTTCATTGCTTTGTTTGTCATTGATAAAAGGGTATCAAACTTTAATTAAACAGGGTTTGTAAAAGTATGTGCACTGTTGATATAATTCATAACAGATGTGATCTTAGTATTAGAAGTACACACATTTCATTTCTTCGATTTTGTTTATAAGCAAAAAATTAAATGATACAACAGATTATCTAACTTATCTGTTTATATTTGCTTTGCTGATAAAACTACAGCCTTGGTATGTAAAAACTCATAATGTAATATACAGAGATCTAATTTTCTTCAAATAACCGAATTTAATTAATGATATTTCAGTGACACACTTTTGCTATAACTTAAGAATTAGCAACCAGCTGTAGAATATCGATCATTTATAGGGTTATGATTTCCAGTTAATATGTTTATATCAATATTTTTATGGTTATGACATATTCAGCTTTTTTAGACTCATAAAATTAAGCAATTCAGTAATAAACTGTAAATATAGCTAACAATATATGTAGAGTGGTTGCAGAACATAAAGGCACTTATCCAATTTGGATTAATTTAATTATATACTATTGTGGTTGTTCCACAACATGGGACTGGAAATTTTCAGATAGCAGAAATACGTAATTAATATAATTACTTATATGATATTTATACAGAATTCATCCACTCGTTCCACTTTTACAGACATCTTTTTTAATTAATGACTTGTAGGTTACTGATGGCTTTTGTCTTTTTTTCATGCCAAAAGTGTACGTTTTTATGCATAGAATTTCCTATTGCAGTCTTAAACAATGAAAAATAATCAAATAGTAAACAACACCAAGTATGGAATTTGGTTATTAGTTAATTCCTCATTAAGACCAAAAGTTGGCATGTTCCTTTCATGTAGATTAGATTTGGTATCGGGAGAACCAACAATGTTATATCTTTTACCTACATTAAAGAATTTTATCAAAATAAACAGTTCCTTCATATCCAGAATCTGATAATTGAGGAACTATATTTTCTTAGCTCAATAGTTTGTATCATCAACTTCCCTACTCGTTGCGCCTTTTTTTTATTAAAGCTTCATCTTTTCATTGTTATTTGAGTTCAGAGAATTTTTAAACCCTGCATGTGGAAGTCGTCCATAATTATTATGTTTGATTTAAGCTTCACGTGTAAAGCACGCAAAGATTTGGTTCTCACGTATTTTAGGACATTGAATTATGATTTGTGGTGTAAAGAAACGGCAAAGATTGCATTTCCCATGCTTTAAAAATGCAGCTGTGTCTAACAGTTTAGCCTGAGAACATTAAGAATCTTGGAAGGGGCGATGGTTCGTGGAAGCCAAGCATCGAAACGAACAGTATTTTATTACCGGCCTTCCTCGATTATGGACGTGTTAAGTAGAGTTACGGGTGTCGACGAAGTGATCCACTTCTTTTTGTTATCTATACCGTTACAGTATAACGTACAGCCGCTTCGCAATAAAACCCCGGGTAAATAAAAATACTTAAAGACACTTATCCTTGGAATTCTAATCGGGCGCAGAGTCGTTCTCAGGGAGTTGGTTCCTTTCTGTCCTGTTGTGGTCGGTAGCTGCTTCGTCAGGTGTTGCTGCCGGCGATGCCTCGTTGGACGATACGATAAGGATAGGTAAAATGGGTGGGAACGACGATAGTCGAAACATTTACGTAAATATCAAACTGCCGCTGTAAGGTACTGTTCATTCTACGGAAGGCGGTACGATAATGTTCTGAGCTATGCTGCATTGCTCACATAAGACGTTTATCTCCCTCCAACTGAGATCGACGCACTTTTACTCGTGTTGGTAGGAACCAAACTTGTTTCCATGGGCGAACTGTTACGTCAGCATGCTTGCGACCGCAAAGATAACTCAATGATGTCAACAACCGTGCGAACACCAACAAAGCAGGGTTTTCACGGCGTCAGCGGTATTTTAGTAATCTACGGGGAATTTTATACGCAGAGTTCTAGAAAAAGTTTCTAAATATAAATTAGTAAACTAATACACGAGAGCTATTCAAAATAAAGCGTAACAAACCGATATATAAAATACCGGCGCTTCGTCGACAATGGAGCACCGATAACCAAACAACGACACCTGGACACACTACCTGAGAGGAAAGACGAACCGGGTCTATGATCTTCACGGGGTAAGTTTTGCATTATAATTTGAAAGGCTTTGATGCCCCGGGGGATTTAATCCCTTATAAATTTGAGTATGTTATAATTATATTATTTTATATAAGCAAGATAGCATTACACATGTACTTTCCTTTGGAATATTCTGTATTTTCTAAAAAGGTCTCTTGAGTGTCAAAATAATTGGGAAGATTGTATAATACAGTAACAACTTTCTTTTGACTCCAAATGAAACTGATAACCACAGTCAAAAAAATATGTACCATATACTATTTAGAAATGTTACTTTAGAAATTTGGTGAATGCATGCCATGAATGAATCTGTAGGTGTGTGGAAAAGTCTAAAGCTGAAATGGGATCAAATGAACCATATTTGCACTTTGGGGTTGCCTAGGTTTCTTTATAAAAAGACTATAAGTTGTAATGACAAGTAATGGTCGACATTTATTAAATTTGTATTAAAGCCTGAATAATTTATGTTAAAGCAGGAAGGAAGCACTGAAGAAGTGAGTGGTTAAGATGTTGTAAGTTTTATAACAAATGTAATTTGTAGATAATAAACAATAAATTATGAACTGCCGAATTATCTTGCCTGACGTCACCTCTGTAGTTGTTCTATTATTCCAAGTGTTGCCCGCTACCCTATTTAACAAGTTTTATTATTTCTTCAAGGGGTATGCAACCAACCATACTCGCATCTAATTGAGCAATGCCTAATGGTTTCAGATGACTTTCAATCGGTGGACTTCGAAGCATTAGGCACTGAATACCACACCACCAGGCATTTGCACCACTTCCTAGGTATAGCGCAACGCCACGGAACCCCCAGGTTGTTGTTGCCCATTAAGGAGCCTTATCTATATGGCGTTTACATCTATCGAGTTTCCTGCACGCTGGTTGTCATACAACAGCGTAGACTAATGCAGCCTGCAGATCGAGGGCCCGAGGAGAGGATTGATTCGAGAGTATCAATTGCTGCGATAGCATAGCTAATTATTGTGTCATGGATGCACGTAAATCAGTTAACATAAAAATTCAGTTCTAATGCTAAAGACATTTACAATTTACTTTTGCACACACACACACTTGTAAATATGTCCTGTGGGGGGGGGCTGCGTGTGTGTGCGCGCGCGCGTGTGCGTGTGCGCCTGCACGCGCGCGTGCATGCTGGTGTGGGTGCATGCGTGCATGTGCGGGTGTGTATGTGTGCATGTGTGTGGGTGCATGCGTGCGTGCATGTGTGTGGGGCATGCCTTTAATATTAATTTCATATCAATATTTTAACTGTTGCATTAACAAGGTGATCCCAGACAATCAGAATACCACAGATCACTTGTTTAATATAAACTGGCACCGAGATTAAAATATCAGTAAACAAGTATCTTCACTGTTTGCTTGGAGACCCCAATTTATTATTATTATTATATAATATCTGAGATAGGTGTAAGAGCACAGGATGGCACATTTTGAATAAGCGAAATATAAGAAAAACATTTTTGTTTTTTGCCCTGTTATTTAATTTCAATAAGAGTGTTGTGTAAAAGACCGATTTTTATGGGTAACCTTGACTACATATATATGAAATGGAATAACTAACTCAAAAATATGTATGATTTGATTACTTGCCAAAAATTTTCTGTGTAAATGTAATTGAACGTTGGGTGTTGTCTGAATATAAATTGTTCTGCCTCATTTATTTTGATATATTATGACATTTCTATTTTTAATTTTTGTCATTATTTCAGACGTTTACTGCATGGTGTAACAGTCATCTTCGTAAAGCAGGAACAGCCATTGATAATATAGAAGATGATTTCCGTAATGGTCTTAAGCTTATGCTATTGTTGGAAGTTATATCTGGTGAAACACTACCCAAGCCCGATCGTGGTAAAATGCGCTTTCACAAAATTGCCAATGTTAACAAAGCACTGGATTTTATTGCCAGCAAAGGTGTCAAGCTTGTATCTATTGGAGCTGAAGGTAAGATTTTTACTATATAATATGAAAACGAAATGAAATTTTGTAATTTAGAAAATGAAAAATTGTATAAAATGTGTAATGTTAAGTAACACTCTTCTAGTTTGTGGAGTAATGTTTGAAATTATAACTTATGCAAAGCCTAAATAATTGTTTAAAATCGAGCCAGTAGTAATTGAAAGAAAGAAAATACATGGTCTTGGGCAGGATTCGAACTTACGACCTGTCAATTTGTACTTGGATGTGCTAACCAATTGAACTACCAAGGTGACTAATTCCATTGAAAAGTTGAACAAATTTAAATTACATACATAACCATATACCAACCTAATTTTCAGTTACCTTTGCCATTTTTGTCAATCATGTCTAACAGTTTATGCCAGGAAACGATGCTCAAATTTGTAGCTGTTGTTAAATACAAATACAAGGTTGTTGCACAAGGCAAGTTTATATTTAATAATATAATATTAGTTAATAAGATGAAATTATAACTTAAGTTTATAAGGATACACTTTAAAGATTTTGTGTAAAAAATTTTGCAGATCTTGCAGGCAACTCTTACAAACACAGTCATCGTTGACACATTTATCTATGTTAGGAATGGCTGCATCCAGGTGGTTTCGGTGGAAGTTTTCTGGCATTTGGACACCGTGTACATACGTTGGTCGAATACATCAGCATATTGGTGTTGAAGCTTGTAGACTACGAGGAGCACTACTTTGGTATCAATGGTAGCAGGCTGTGATGAGCACTGCTATTGGTGCCAATGATAGCAGGTTATGGTGAGCAATGCTATTGGTATCGTTGGTAGCAAGGTATAACGAACACTGCTATTGACATCGATGTTAACAGTCTGTGATGAGCACCGCTGTTGATTATCTCAGGCTATAAGGAGCTCTGAGAGAATCGTCCCTGATGGAAATCCATTTGTTATATATGATTTTTCCCTATCTTTTGTCTTGTGTGAGGGTTGTTGTTTGGCTAATAGGAATACTGGTTTTGTGTTTGGATTGTTCTTAGGTCAATGGGAACACTGGGTTTGTGTTATGGGGCAGAGTGATCCTTTCTGCATGCTTCACGACATATTCGTGCCGACTTCGGGCATCTCTAGTGTTTTTGTTCTGTTGTCAGCACATGAAGTTTGATATAGGGGAACATTTCCCCCTGCTGAAGGATGTTGTGCAGCTGACTGACGCATGGTGGTGGAATTCTAGTGGATGTAGGTCATAGTGGAATTCCAATGATTGTAGGTCGTATATCTTTGGCATGTATTTTTATATATGCGCATTCCATTCGGACTCGTTAGAAGTTTGGCTTGGCTCTCATTTGGATTCGATGTGGTACCGTCCTTTGGATCAAATTGGAATCTAGTTGGTGGGTTGTGTGATAGGACAGGTGCCTTTTGGTGATATAGGCCCCCCTTGGTGGCTGCACAGGTTGGGTGGCTCCGTGGCATAGTGGATATGCGTGTGACTACTATGTCAAAGGTTCCCGATTCGAATGGAACAGCAAGGGTTCGGCAAAATTCAAAATTTTCCAGGTAAAGAAAACTAGCTTCTTGGCCAATGTAGAACCTTCGGGTGGAGCATTGGAAAATCCAATGTAGGAGGCTGCACAGGTCCAGCATTGGTCAAAATGTTGTTTTATTATATCGCCGGCCTTGGCCAGAAGTATCGTTCGCTGAGAGCGCGATGTTTCCTCAATGCCTGGAATTCCAGCCATATCGTGAAAAGCGTACATCATGTTGGAATGTGCCTCTAGAGGTACAACGAGTAGGTTTTGTGTCGGGCCACATTGCCAGAGGTTTCCGTCCTCTACCTTAAAATCTCGGAGAATCTTCTTTTTGTATGGGTTCTAGGGTCCTTTTTGTTCCAGGTTGAGTCATTCCTGTGTTATCGTCCAATAGCCTCACTCTCTTATTGCACTTTGAGGTTCTATGCAAATCATAAACAGATATACAAGGTTAAATGTAATCAGAATACAATACAATACAAGAACAAATGCAGTACGCTAGAACTTATAAAGCATTTTAATCTTGGACCACTTTTTAAATTCCTAACCAGGACAACTTACGTAAAAGTTTTAGGACTACTGTTTTATCATATGTTTTATAAGAAACAACTTGTGTGCAAGTGTTATCCTGAATCACATAACGCACTGAAATGATTTCACAATGTGTTCGAAATTTCCACCGCATCAGGAAGTTTGTTGTTGGTATAATTCTTGGGTTTTTGTATTTTCGAAAACTATTCATTAAGCTACTAACACGACAAAACACTTCAATTACCTAGATCCAATTACTATTAAGTTCCAATACCGCGTTTAAGTGCATTACCTAAGCATGTAGGCGGAACACACAATACCAACACACACTTACATCTAACCCCAGTTACGAGCTATGTAATGAAAAAGTACATTCAACTTAAAGTAGGATATCGTAGCCTTCATAAACGTCGAATTGTAACAATGCAAAATTACATCAGACACCCAATACAGTCGATCACATCAGCATTATGGAATATTATTTTTATTGCGATTATTATCTAAACATGCGAATTTTAGAAAAAAATTAAACTCTAAGGTGCCTTGAGTTATTTCGTTTGGAAGCAAAAATGCATTCTATTTCACTCATTTAAGTTTGCTGAAGGTCATAACTTAATGGGTCGACTTAAAAGCATGATGTAATTGTATATTATATTTGTGACCTAATTAACATTCCAGTGGTTTTAAAACAATTTTAAGACTTTTCTTGTGTGTCCACTTGTAGCTAAACTGTTTGCGTTAGACACCAGGTTTACTAACAATTTTTGTTTGTCTTATCGATCTCTACACCCCCTTTATTGTTTATTGTTTAAATTTAATGCTAGAAATGCTAACATTTTTGCACGCGTCATTTACATATTAGTGGACATTTAACGTACACATAGACTTATATACTTATCTACTTATACTATTCCTATAAAGATCTAAAGTTTCAGCGTACAGACCCATTTAAATTAATAAATATCGCTCTAAGTTAAAGCATCACTGAAGTTATATTTAAAATATTCTTCAAGTGAGTAGAATGAGTGTTTGATTAAGAAATGTTTTATTTTGGTTTTGAAATTTCTTTGTGTTAGTAATTTGGCAGTAGATGGTAGGCAATTATAAAGTTGTTACATATGTAAATTCCTCAAAAGGTAAATAGTATGTCTACTCTACCTTATAGGCGGCAGAGCCTCGATAGATTATGAGGGGTTCCTGTTTGACGTTTAAGCCCAGGGTAAAAAGGATGTTAAATGGCTTTGAGAGAAAAAGGTCTCTCTAAAGAGATCTTCCAGCCAGCTAAGCTTCTTCAACTTAGGGCAGAGCTATGAGCTAGGGTCATAGGATGATATACGATAAAAAAATAAATTTTATTGGACGCCACCGTATCTTTATGAATGTTATAATAAAAATCTATCCGAAGATCAGATACGGAAATCTTTGAAGACAAAAAAAACTTAAGACGAGCAACATATAAAAAAAATACTTACTTTTGTCTCTGCAATCTGGAATGGGAACGACGATCTCGTACTATCTGAAAATTTAACTACATCTAAACATTTTTAAACTAGGGCTACATTAGAGCCTAGTCACTTTATCACCAAAAATAGATTATAACTAGATCCACCAAAATTATACTTAAAAAAAAGCTTATAAATTCAACACCAATAATATCTTTCTTCAATACGAAAATTTCATAAGTGTGATTGTTTGCTTCTATAGAACAATTACTGCTGACTTCAATGAAAGAAAGCTTTACGACAACTTATCATTCTT